>JARFIW010000966.1:0-1323750 GCA_036346225.1 Platerodrilus igneus | reverse complement strand
CTAAATGAGTGTTTTGATAGCGGTCACGTGTTGAAACGTTACCAAAGGTGCTGCGATACAGGTGCAGCAGTAAAATTTGTAATTACTGGCTTACCTTCCTTTTTAACATTTTTTTTGTGTGACTTGCTCAACAAAAGTAATGGAATTTGCAAAATTAAATAAAACAGCAATATCAAAAAGCTTCTATACAGTCCAAAAATATTATATGATTAAGCTTTACTTATCATTCTAATGACGAATACTCAAAAATCAGTTAGAAACAGAACAATCTAAAATTAATACTTGCAAAATCCACAAAACGCTTATTCCAGTCGTAATTAACAGCATTAAGTGCTTTTTGCTTCTATTTTTAAATAGATGTTGAAATCCCAATTTACAAAATTATCTATATTCGCTTAAATCTCCATTTAGAACATCAGTTACCAAAAGTGCATATTCCGTTTAATTATTTAATAAATTTTAATGCAGCTTTTTGTATCAAAAAATTTTCTTTGTTCACTGTATATTTCAAAATAACTGCATTTAATAACTACCATATTTTAAACTATTTTATATATAAACTTTGCATGTTATTTTGACGTCATAATCAACGTTACATTTACTTAGTTGACGCGAAATTATTAATAAACTATTACTTTGTCAATCGCGTAAATCAGCATGACCCGAATGACTGAAATGGAATGTCCGAATGAATCGAACAAATTTTCTTTAATAAAGTTTTCGCTTATACACTTTTGTCTAATTACGTCATGGTTTTTCCGAGTTTTCTACATTTAACATTTAACACCTACTTTCCTCATTAGCGCCGAATTTAGTAATCTCGTACTTTTGAGAAAACTCTTTATTTAAAATTGAATTTATGTTATACACGCACGGGAGTCAATTAATACGATTAATTAAGGCCTTAATTGCTTTATAATGCTAACGATTTTCTTATAATTGTAATAAGAAAACATTTGCTCTCACGGTAACTAAAACATGTTTTTTATACACAAAGTTATTTATTTGATGCGTCAGAAAGTGCAATTTAACAAACTAACGGTTTTGTATTGTAACGTATTTTTTTACGCAGTTACACTTCGCTTATTAATCTAAAATAATACCGCAATAAAATAAAAATATAATTTATAAATTTTCGATCACTAAAAATAATTCATAAAATTTATTATAGCATATGCGCTCCTTTGCTCTTGAGGTCTAAGTTCCTACAATAAGCTTTGTCGAGTTGTCATTTCGTGGCACTTTTCTATCAGAGTCTGAACAGGTAAGCTACTATCAGCGGCATAGAAAGATCAAACTGGTGGTATCCAGGCACGCGGCCTGTAATACGGTCCGCAAGAAAGTTTAACTGATTGAATCTTCGTGTTTGAATGTGGTCCCTAGCGGCTTTAGCGTGATGGTTTGATTTAGTGTTCCACCTAGAGCAGTTCAGTTGATTCCTGCAGGCCAAAGAAGATATAAGCTCCCCCTCATCATTAAAACAGTTGGTATAATTAATTAAATAAATTTTACTAATGTTTTCCTCATAGCGCAATATCTTGGATCTAGAAAATATGAAGGAAGTAAGCAATATCATATAATTATATCACGGATTTCGTTAATATCGTAATTGCCGTATTTAATGCTGAAAAGAAAAAGTTTGAGATTTGGAATACAGAATTTATAGGATGTACTTTAGGAGGAATTGGTTTGGTTAAATAATGTTTTGTTCAGAAGATTTCTCATAGTTCCAGCAATAAATTCGTACGTAATCATACGTTTCCTGTTTGTGCATCGCAGAACGCAAATGTTTATGGAATATCCCACATCTGATGTCATAGTTCAATTTCTTTTGGTCGTACTGTACTTCCACACGTGAGTGATATTTAGTATTTAATCACATTTATAATTAATTAAACGTAATACGAAAGGTAGAAGGTTAAAGCTTTACCTTGATTAAAGTAACTTAAAAATTTATTTAGTAAAACAAAAATTCCGTAATAAATTTGTAACCTTGTATAATTTTTAAAGATGGCTATGCAGTTTGCTTATCATAATTATTTCACAAACAGATAGCGTTAACTAAACTGAAAAAATTGTTAGTGACATATGATGTCAAAAAAATATTCAGCTGTCTAATTTAAATATCACATGTTATTTTACGCTAATTTAAAAAATATATTTAATAAACAACGTGATGAATTCTTTTTATACATATTAAGTAAAACTAACTCTATGTGGAAACATGCTATTTTATGAGAACTTAAATAACTAAATTTTATTGTGAAGTTATCGTAGTACTACTCATGGCTAAAAAATTAAAATATGTAATATGAATTATTAAGAGAGCTCAAACTTTTTAGAAAATTTATTATGAAATATTCAATTTAGAGATCTTTATGTTTTTTGAATACAAAAGCTTATTAATTTTCTGTTCTATAAAAAATTTTTTGTTGAAAAAGATTATGTTAAAACAAATCAAGGAATTTAATCAAATAGAATCCATCCCTTTTATTATTCAAAATACAAGTAAAACTTATAGGTCATTCATGAGCAGACATTGTGTCTAATGATAACAAATACCCTGGGTGTATATTTTTGGAACTTAAATTCTATTATATTATTTTTGATAAATATTTTTAAGGACACAAACGGTGTCCATGTTGTGCATTTGTTTGTTCACAGGTTAAGTCGAGACATCTGTAAGACATCTGGTAATTGAGATTTTGGTAAGTGCTTTACAAAAGTGAAATTCAGGTTTTGTGGCTATATTAGTGGTGTAGATAAAAGGTTTCCGCATTCCCCTAATACAAGCACAGATAATTTTTGTAGGTTGTTGAATTGAAAAATACGGTGGCGCTCATTATCTATATTTTTGGTCATCTGACAACCCATGACCCAAGCTCATGATCTACCCAGAGCTAACACTCTACTACCCGTTTATGTCTAAAGAGTTTTTTTTTCTTCAAGCCGTTTTCCATCCAACTTTCCCTTGGGCTTTCATTGTTAATAAGAAATTCTGGACCTTGTGATATCAGGTAAAGGTTTATTATAAATAATGGTGCAATTTGTTATCTGATACTCACCAAGGTATTTTTTGCACGGAATTGTGTTTTTGCTTTGCACATTAATGGCTGTGTATTATAATATTTTTATACATATTATTTTATTCTTATGATTTGACAAGAATTTATTTTTAATGTCGTCACTTCCAACAGACTCACAAACGTCACGATATTCACAGCTTAGTCTGCGAATTACCCCAAAGACGAGCAATGAAATTTGGCGTGCCCGAAAAGTAAACTCAATATAAACGGGAAAGGGGAAGGCAAATTGAGCGCCACCTCATCTATATGGACAATAAAATACAAAAGCAACCTATGAGAAGATGCAGAAACTCACAGGCTGTAGTGGTTATGAAGGTTCTAAATACCTGGCTTACAAACAAGCAAAAATTCCAACTGAGCGATTACAATTACTTCTTGCTACAAAAATTCCTCCATAATAAAAAGGGATGCGCGTTAATGGATACTGTGATTTAAACAACCACGTTGAGACTTTTACATTTTGGCGGTTGTAACAAAACCCTGGGAACTTTTAACATTCCGGTCCCTCTTAAACGACCATCAGTTTTACGCCGAGCTAAATACCAATTCTCAGGCACCAACTGGCACATAAATGCGCCAACATTTTCTTCCACTCGTTCTGCTATACCGCATTGAAGAAAATAGCCTACTATTTCTTAAATCCCATTAATATAAAGAACAGGTGAGCTGTCCGAAACGCCACCTCGTGACACCTCTCACAAGTGCAATATTAACTTAATAATTCTTGATTTTATATTTTGGCGGTTGTAACAAAACCCTGGGAACTTCTAACATTCCGGTCTCTTCTAAACAACCATCAGTTTTACGCCGACCTAAATACCGATTCTCAGGTACCAACTGGCACATAAATGCGCCAACATTTTCTTCCACTCGTTCTGCTATACCGCATTGAAGAAAATAGCCTGCTATCTCTTAAATCCCATTAATATAAAGAACAGGTGAGCTGTCCGAAACGCCACCTCGTGACACCTCTCACAAGTGCAATATTAACTTAATAATTCTTGACAAATTAGGCAACACAAGTGACTTGTTTATAACGTATTTTAAGATGTTCAGTTTCTATAACGAATTTATAGTATTTGTTATGATTGAATATATTCTTAAGGTAAATTCAAAGCGGATTAAATTGTAATAACGCTTATTTTTATTACGAAATTGTTTCTTCAATTTAATGAAATCGGATGCTACAGAACCGCAACAAATAGAAACGACTTGAAAGGGCAGTATCTTAGAATGTATATTTGTTACACAGGATGAAACAATGAGTCTTAGGAAATTTCTATTTTTTTTCGGTTTCTTCTGTTTTTAGTGGGTTTTATTTGTAGGCTTTAGATTTCAATGACCTCTCGTGACTCTTTATCACCTCAATATATACCAGGTAGTTGCACAAAGCTGTGATACTAGTTAATAAGATGAAATAATAAGTTAGACTTTTTGCAAAGCCTAAATGAAAACTTCGAATCGAGCTATTAATTCATAGACGGAAAGTATAAACAAAGCCTAATATCTATCGTCAAACGTGGTCACAAATGCAAGCTGCATATCATAATGGCGTATAAATTCTTCTTTCTTTTCGAATACTGTGTGCTTCTCCATATTTCATTTCTTCACGTGTGGTATACCTTTAGCAAATGAGGTATAGATAGTTATTCGAAGTTGTCCACTAGTTAAGTTAAGGAAGGTAACTAACATGAACTATAGTATTAGTTTAGAAAATATTTAATATTTAACATCTAAACTAGAAATTTGTATTTGGAGGAATACAGACAGATAGTGATGGATTCGAACCGAACCGAACCGAACCTTTCTCTAGGTTCGGTTCGGTTCGAAAACTTTTTAGTCCGGTTTGGTTCGAGGTTCGGTTCGAAAAAATATATTCCGGTTCGGTTCAGTTCGGTTAAAAAAAAACGAACCGAACCTGGAACCGAACCAAACCGGTTCGACATTTTGATATTTTAAACAACTAGTACGTTCAACTACAACAATTTAAATGTTTATTAATGTAGTTTTTATATTTAGTAGCTGCTATTTTCAAATAAACCCAACATTAATATGTTTTAGATTTTAGTAGCATAAATCATATTAATACTATTTGTCCAGGTTTGATTTTTCAATACGTACGTACTATCTTTAACAAAGCGTAATTACAATTAGGTTAATAGTGGAAACCACCTCTAAAATTTAGCATGTGTTAATAATTAATGAATTTTACTAATGCCATTTTACCGTGAAAGAACGATATCACACGACCTTTGCGATTACTTTTTTTTTAGTTTTAGTTAGTATAAAAAAAGTATCAAGACAATAAATAAGGTGTTGCTGATTTCTTATACAGTACAAACAAAAAGCTGTTTGTCAGTTTATCTTTATTATTATTTCTTTTATAAGACAATATCAGATGGTTCTCGGAAAGAATCGTAAATCTAGCTCAAACAGTGTTTACGTTTTTCATAATAAAATATAACAGTATTTATGGCACGGGCATTATGTCTGCTTATTATTTGCATTATACTGTGTTATTTTATGTCGGCATTGATTGAAAAGTTTATGCCCCCATGAGTCATAGACTTCAACCTTTGGTTGTGAGAGAAAGTTTGGGGTCATTCTTCTGGAGTATCGGCTACTTTTAAGGACGTTGGTAATGGCCACAATAAATAAACCGTAAATATTATCGTACCATGCGTTTTGTAACACCATTTGTTGAGCGATTATGTACAAAAGAAAAAGAGATTAGTTTTTGCTAGAAGGTCACATTTTTTAATATTAATAGAGAGCTGGTTTTCATATAAAAGTAAAAAATTCAAAATGATGCATTAGTAATACATACTTAATTAAGAATTAAATTGTTTCGTTTATTCTGAAAACTTCTGTAGTCTCTAGACCGTGACCTCGGCTGGTATACGTTTAAGATGGTTTTCAACACGACTTCTGTTCATTAGGTAAAATAAACTTGTTTTTAAAACCAAATTTTCAAAATCATTTCGAGTTTCTCCAATATCTAATAATAGTTATAAACAAACAACAATTTGAAATAAGGAGCATTAAACAAATCGAACTAATCTAGAATTTTTGGATCTACAAACGTGGCTCGATGACAAAATTTATTAGATATGTATCACTAAAACCTATTAGATTATTTACCTATTGCCTTAAAACTCAATGACCATGTACATTAGAAAATCGTTCTAATTCTTATATGCTTGCTACTAGAGATTTTTAAAATGTGCGTTTGGGAGAAATTAAGATTGACATGTTTTTGGTGAATATTAAATTTTTAGACTAAATTTTTATTTAAAAAATCGAACCTTTCGAACCGAACCGGACCGGACCGAACCTTGAGCTAGGTTCGGTTCGGTTCGAAAAATTTGCCGGTTCGGTTCGAAAATAAAATGTCCGGTTCGGTTTGGTTCGGTTCGAAAAATCGAACCGAACCTCGAACCGAACCTCGAACCTGTTCGGTTCGTGTCCATCCCTACAGACAGAGCTCCGGCATTTAATTGTTAAGTTATAGTGGGCAGCTCTTAAACTTATTTTTCACGCACTCACGTATTTTGCTCCTGAAACGAAATATTTTGTAAGATTGCAACCTTGAGCTGGCGTCAATAAAAGATCTTTAATTAACTTCTTTGACTGTAATCTAAGCTTTTAAATTAATGTTCGATCTGTTATGAATAACACACTTCCTTCACAATGCATAAAATTATGCAATTACTCATCGTTCACATGTTGCGTTGTATACACTGGACGAGAATAAGTTTAATGCAACTATTACATACGTAATTTCATAGTTATGTCACTTGCCTGTCAAATTTTTAGTCCATTCAATAAACGTTAAATTTAAAAATCAATCCGCAGTTGAAATTGACATTTTTCTCGAATAACGTTTATAATTACTACATGAAAACATGTTGTTAAATTTAGCTCCTGTATAATAAGATTAAATTTAGACTTAGGTTGATGTATAAACTCGTTTGACCTTGTGTCATACCTTATTTAAATTTCCATAAGAATTAAGTAATAGACAATAAACACAACAATAAACAGATGTTGTGCTTGATGCTCAAACCGAATTGAATTACTTTATGCTATATAGTATTGCATAATGTGATATACAAAGTAAATATTCCTTTCTAAATTTCATTGTCGGCTGTTTTAGGAAGTTTCTAATTTTCGAAACATATTTGGGGTGTTATATAATTATGTTATAATTATATTTATTTACCTTGCAGTAATTATATGATGGAAACAAATCCCATTAGCAATTCTATGCAAGTTTCAAGCTGGGACGTAATACGAAGTATTGGACTTTAACGCCATGCACTCAACTGTCTCCATAACGTGTTAATTATGAAAACTAACAACATACAAATTTAAGTTAATTTATAAAATCGTCAATTTCAATTAATATGATTAGGATGTTTACTGTATACACAATATACACATTTTAAACATTATATAATTTGAATTTTTCTTGATTTCTCTGTAACAACTAATTTAACCTTTAACGGATTGTGGTTAAATATATGGCCACAACCAATAATGACCAAATTACTATCTTATTTTAATCAATAATAAGTTTTATGTTAATAAATAGTTTTCGAAATGGATTGTGAGCAATATCATAGCCACATTTGTAGATGAATGCGCATGGTCAGTAGTGATGGATTCGAACCGAACCGAACCGAACCTTGCTTTAGGTTCGGTTCGGTTCGAAAACTTATTAGTCCGGTTCGGTTCGAGGTTCGGTTCGAAAAAATATATTCCGGTTCGGTTCGGTTCGGTTCGAAAAAAACGAACCGAACCTCGAACCGAACCGAACCGGTTCGACATTTTGATATTTTAAACAACTAGTGCGTTCAACTACAACAATTTAAATGTTTAATGTAGTTTTTATATTTGGTAGTTGCTACTTTCAAATAAACCCAACATTAAGTTGCTTTAGATTTTAGTAGCATAAATCATATTAATACTATTTGTCCAGGTTTGATTTTTCAATACGTACTATCTTTAACGAAGTTTAATTACAAGCCACCACTAAAATTTAGAATGTGTTAATAATTGATGAGTTTTACTAATGTAATTTTACCGTGCAAGAACGATATCACACGATCTTTGCGATTACTTTTATTTTAGTTTTAGTTAGTATAAAAGAGTATCAAGACAATAAGGTGTTACTGATTTCTGATACAGTACAAACAAAAAGCTGTTTGTCAGTATATCTTTATAATTAAAAATTAAACAATAAGGGAATTTTATACACTTCGTACAATATAAGAATAAAGAAACTGTGCTTATACAACAATTCGAATTTAAATAAATTCTTCCAAAAATCGTCTTAAACACTTAATATAAAAACATTGAAAGAAGTTCATACGTATTTGCAAAATTCTATACCTTGACTTATTATTTAAAATCATTGTATTGCTTCACTTTATTACTATTATATTATATTACTATTATATATATATATTCTTCTGCCGCCCCCCCACTCTTTTTCGCGCCTTTTCTTATAAATTTCAATGCTTTGTATATGGTGTGCATATACCTATTGCACGCCAAGTACTTTTGCAACGTTTGGTTGGTGATTTAATCAAAATTGTTTTTAAGATGCCTCGACTATATGAACTCTTTCTACTCAGGGTATTCACCTACTTACCGTGGGTTCAGTGGTAAGTAGATGTGCAATGCCCAACCAAACTGCACTCTTTTTTGTTTTAGTACTTATTTTAAAATTTAGCTTTGTATATGCCAAATTTTTTTATGATCAACGTTGCCTTGTGCCAAATTAATTAATACCGCTAAGTTTATGACTTTTGACGTTATAAGATATTTCACAGCACTCACCTGGACTATACTTCGTTACCGGCCTCTCTTACTGCTGGCTCAAATCCTCGTCGCCGTATGCGCCTTTACAAAGTTGCACTATCCCTTTGAATTTTCCGTCTCGCCTCCAGGTATCTTTCTTTAATTTTGCTCCCAAATCTGAAATAAATGACCCGAATTTTAGAATTTAGAATACCCGTTTATTTTACTTCCCCTGCGCTAATTCTTCCGTCGTAGTTTCTTCGTTGACTCTTACACTTCCAATTGCTGCTCTTACGTGGTCTCCTAATTTTGCTCCTCTTGTTCCAAATTAATACGTCCGCCTTTAATCCGCACTCAATCCAAATCTATCTTCGTCCTGTTCAACACCACTCAATGCCCCGCTACATATACATCCATATCCAAATCAATCTTCGTTCCTGTTTAAAACCACTCAATGCCCCGCTACATATAAATCCGTATCCAAATCACTCCAAATATTCGTCCTTCTTACAATTCCAATCCAATGCCTTCTGCCTTTATCAATATCGTTCCAAATCTACCTTACTATTCGTCGCTTCGCCGTCGCACTAATACAAATCTTTACCCTTTCTTGTCGTCGCTATTACTTATTAATGCACTGATGCTGCTCTTTACTTTTCTTTAATAATCAAACTATTATAATTCAAGCACGTTTATTAATCTTCCGAAATCTTTACACAACTTAGCGCAGTTCTATAAAATACGTCTTTACACCAAAAATATTCAAAATAGACTCCCCTTGTTTACTATCCAAGGTGATAATTACAACATTTCTTGCCTACTACATTACAAATTACATAAACTAAAACCATCCAATACCATTTTAACACTGAGTTTGTGTCACACATACCATAAATTATGTCCTTTTACACTTTCCTAGTTTACACATAATATTCTATCATTGGTCCTAAATATTTTACAATCCTTCAATCACATTTGACACTGCTATTACTTATAATTTTGAGATTACATATTTGTCCAAAAAGTTGATTCTATTTAAATAAATGCCAAAATAAATCACACATGACCCTGGATCTGCGTGGTTGATAGTGGACATCCATAGACGCATCCGGTTTTCGGATGGCAAATGTACGTTCAATGGCCTATTAAATTATAACTCAGTATAAAACCTTGAGCACTGTGTATTTTATCACGTCATCAAGTCATTATAATTTACCTCTTGGCAGTTACATTTCAACTAACATGTTAAATACTTTAGCATATGTAAAGTACGGCAAACATACATTTTTAAATTATGGGATCTGATATATGGAACATTTTATTTGGCATACACTACCTTCTACTAAACAACCCTTAGAACCATTGTAGCTCCCTCTGACACTATACTGGCCCCACTGATTTTGAATAAAAGTGGAAATTTCGTCTGTTTTTACTCTTTTCTTGGTGTGCATAATTTCTAATTTTTATTTAAAATCACCCCCCGCATTAATAATTCAACCCCTATTTTCCTTTCTCTCACGTCTGTCTAACTACGCTAAATACTAACCTACACTATAAACTAAAACAAAACTAAACTTTCCGTCGCATGAACTATATAACAAACTATCCTACTAAACCCTCTTCTTGCACTATTTTGTATGGATATAAATTTTCCAAGTGAAAACGCCCACGATATTCCCCTGTCATAGTATCTAATTCAAATGTATTTCCTTCAGCAAAAATACGTGTGATTTTGTACGGCCCTTCGTAAGGGAACAACAACTTCGCGCAAATGTTTCTGTCGCGGTTTGAAACCCTTAATCTTTTCACTACCACCATATCTCCTATTTCAAAAGTTGTCCTTTTCTTAAACCTACTACACCTTCGCTCGATGTCCCTACGCTGCATCCTTTCGATTCGACGCCTAACACTACCCAACAACTCTGTGATGTCTTGCACCTCGACTTCTTCCCTCCATGGCCTAGCTGGTATAATCTTCCTAATCAATGTTATCGGACATGTTTTTGTAACTGAACTCGGTACGCAATTCATAAAATTTTCAATCTGTGGCAGATATCTAATCCATCTATCGTGGTGCTCTTGCGTCGCCAACCGTAGATATTTTATTACCTCTCGTATATAACGTTCGCATGGATTTGCTTTCGGATGCCGTATACTGCTAAATGATACCTTAATGTGCGCTCTATTTAACCCGTTTCTGAATCTTTGGTTGTTGAAATATGTCGCGTTGTCTACCAAAATCCTTTCCATTTTCCCGACCTGGCTTCCAAATTCTCTAATCGACTGTAAAGCATGCACCGTGTTACTTCGTCTTGCCGGAAATAATTTAACAAATTTCGAAAAAACGTCCACCATTACCAATATGTGTCGATACCCCTGTTCACTAGTAATTAAATTGCTCAAGTAATCAATAGCTACCAATTCTAACGGTCCCCTCACGCTCACATTCATCGGTATGTTCTGCAACACCACGTTTTTGTCTTTCCCTAAGATACAAATTCTACAACGATTAATCCTTTCTTTAACCACCGTGATATCGTTTCTTGCATAAAACGCCTCTCTAAATACCAAAAATGTTTTTCTAATGCCTATATGTCCAAATTTTAAATGAATTTCATCTATAATTTCCACAGCCGCGTCTCTGGATAACACTAACAGCTCTGCATCACCTATCCTTTTTACCACAAACTGCCCTACAACAGTAAATCCACGGTACTCCTCTACATTTTCCCTTGTTAATTTCTCGCGTATCGAGCTCACCTCACTGTGCCTCTGCGTCTCCATAAGCTTGGCGTTTGTCCACCGACCAACATCCCTGAACTCCTGCAAAGCAACTAAACAATCCTTCACGTCATCTTTATTCGCCTCTACCTGCGGTCTGCTTAGAAAATCCGCCGTCACATTCTCCTTTCCTGGTTTATGTTTAATTTCAAAATCGTACTCTTGCAATACTAGTGCCCACCTGTACAACCTACTGTTTAAAAACTCCTTTTTCTTCATGAATGTTACCACCGTGTTGTCGGATTCTATCAAAAATTTCTTTCCTAGCAGATAAAAACGTAACTTTTTTACTGCATATACTATCGCCAACATCTCCTTCTCTGCCGTCGCATATCTGGTTTCGCAGTCTTTTAACACCCTTGAAATAAATACAATTGGTACCTCAGCTCCGTCCTGGATCTGCACCAACTCAGCCCCAATCGCATATTTCGACGCATCCGTCCTCAAAATAAATTCGTCCTTGAAATTTGGATATTTTAACGACAACTCTTCATAAAACGCACGTTTTAAATTTTGAAACGCCTTCTCCCGTTTAGCAGTCCATTTCCATCTTTCGTTTTTCTTTAACAAACTCACCAACGGCACACACAACTTAGAAAATCTCGGTATAAACCGTTTATAATAATTTAAAACCCCTAAAAATCCTCGCAATCCTCTTACATTCTTTGGTTGAGCAATATTTTTCAACTCGTCCAACCTTTTATTACAAATTTTCATACCATGTTCACTAATTTCAAACCCTAAATACGTGACCTGGCTCTTAAACAATTCGCATTTCTCCACGTTCAACTTCAATCCCCCTTCGCCCAGTCTTTGGATCACCTTTTCTAAATGCTCCATGTGTTCTTGCTCGTTCCTTGAAAAAATCAATAAATCATCCACATAGTGCGAACAGAAACATTCATACTCGTTAAACAGCTTCTGCATGGCCCTTACAAGTGCTGCTGAAGAACTACTTAAACCAAATGGAACTACAGAAAACATATAAATCTCGCCTTCAATACTAAACCCCGTAAACTTCTTACTATCTTCATGCAACGGAATCAACCAAAATGAATTTTTTAAATCTAACTTGCTAAAAATCTTCTTCTCATACACCTTATATAACAAATTATCCAACCCTTGTGGTTGTTCGTACTGCGCTTTTGTAATCGAATTCAACTTCCTCGCATCCAAACAAATTCTTATATCTCTTTTATTCGGTTTCGGTACAATAACTACCGGGTTCACATATGGAGTTTTCGCTGGTTCGATGATTCCTTCTTTTAACATTTTGCTAATCTCGGCTTTAACCCTATTTCTAATTGCAAATGGGATTGTATACACCTTGGTATTAAACCCACTATCTTCCGTGACCTCTAACTTATGCGTATATCGCTTCGCAAATCTCGGCTCTTTATTAAACAATCCTATAAATCTATTAAATAACTCTTCTAGCTTCGCTTAAATATCGATACTCACTTTCCCTATCTGTTCATCATCAATTATTCTCGCAAACATATTACATAATCTCACTTCAACCCGTCTACAATTATTCTCCCTAATCATTCCTAATCCTGAATTATCTATATCATTTCCATTCCTATATTCCGAACTAACCGTAGGCACCACCCATAACTTATCTTTATCAAATATCCGAATCGACCTATCCTTTCCATCTATATTCAATCCAAAATGCTCTATAAAATCCATTCCTAATATAAAATCTAGCTGCAACCCCTTTGTAATCAAGAACTCTGCATCTCCTGCCTTTTTATTCTCTACAAATATCGGTACACGGATAACCCTATAAATCGTCGTTAGCTTTTTGTTCATTGCCGACCATAAATTAACCCCATCAATTGTTTCTATTCGTCTTTTTAAAAATTCTTCATGTTTTATCACCACATTTTCATCTACCAGCGACAACTGCGAACCACTATCAACTAAAGCAACATATAAACAATCTCTTACTCTAATATTAATAAACAACAGGTTCTTTTTATTAAAGGTATAACTATTTAACAATAAATCTCTTAAACTATAACATACGTCTATATTCAACCCTAAACATTCGGTCTTCCAAAAATTGACGTTTTTTTTGTCCCGACGGCGCCTCGTGTATTTGTACCACCTCAATCTTATCTGTGTCCTGTGTCATCGCGCTTGTCGTCATGTGTTGGACGTTTGCGTCCCTGTCCGTCCGGCTGTATCCGTTACGCGTTCCGCCTCCCGTCGTACGGCCGTCATCCTCGTTGTTGCCGTGCTGGTACCTGTTTTGTGCTTGGTAGTCGTTCACGCGGTGTTCCCTATTGTAATACTGTCGTCGGTTTCCGTCGTGTCCCCAATGATTACGCTGTCCGTGGTTGAAAACGTCCTGTCGGTAGTTAGGTCTGTGTTCGTGGTACGCATGTCGTCGGTTGTCTTCCCTATAACCCCGGTTTTGCTCCCAATAATTTATCCGCGTTTTTGACTCCAGTGCCGTCGCTAAATCGAAATTCCGCATCACTCCTAAAAATTCCCGCAGTGTCTTTATATTCTGTACCACGACCATCTTTGTCACTTCTGGTTCCATGTGTCCCGCAAGTAGTAACACTATGTCGTCCTCGCCCAATTTTGGTGTCAAATGTTGTGCCTGGTTATATTTGTCGATCGCGTATTCTTCGCGCGATCCGTGTGTCCTACTGTAATATCCCGTGATTAAATTTGTCCGTATGTCTGTCTGGTGTGTGTTACTCCAGAACTGTTCGATAAATAGTCGTCGAAATTCAGCGTATGTGTCGTACTGTCTGCGTATAATGTTGTGCCATTTTTCTGCGTTACCTGTCAACGTCGCCCCTACTATCTATAATTTTGTCCTTTCATTCTCGGTCTCCACGATTTCGTCCAGTCTGTCCAAAAATCCCATCGGTTGTTCCGTCCTTCGTCCTTCAAATTTTGGTAACGCGTCCCGGTTCAATTTCATATGTTGTCCGTAGTCCAGTCCAACGCGCCTCCTTTCTAGGTCGTCTAACTTGTCCTGTATTTGTCGTACTTCGTTGCCAACCCTGTTTTCAAGTATCGTCGCGTTGTCTACTAGTTTTGCGTCCAGTTGTGTCCTAACGTTCACATTTTCGTTCTGTAGTGTCTCTAACGTCTGTCCTAAATTTCTGTAATTTGTCATATGCCTTTTGTCACATGTCTGTATCTCCGTGTTTAACGTCGTGAATCCGCTGATCATCGTCTCCTCGTCTGTCTCCACGCGTGTCTTTATTTCCGAGCGTAGGTCCGTCCTTGTCGCGTTCAAGTCTCCCTGAAACTGTACCCGTGTGTTTTCTAGCTTGTCGTCAACTCGGTCTACCTTTTCTTGTACTTCTGTCCTTAGTTCGTCCTTTACATTTTGCATTTGCGTGAGTAGATAGTCCTGTGTGTAGTTTAATTTTGCCGTCAATTCGGCGTGCGCTGTCCTAAACTCATTCCTCAGTTCGGTGTGTGAATCTACAATTTTGTCAGTCAAATTCGTATGTGAATCTACAATTTTTTTTGTTAATTCAGTTTTTAGTTCCGTCTGTGATTCTGTAATTTTGTTCGTTAAATCTGTCTTTAGTTCCATGTGGGAATCTACCATTTTATCTGTTAAATCCGTCCGCGACTCTGCAATTTGGTTCGTTAAACTCGTTTGCAGTTCCGTGTGTGATTCTTTTTGTTCCGTGCGTACATTATTAAGTTCTGTTTTTAACTCTGCCAGTGTCTTCAAATCGTCTTTTATGCTCATCAGGAACCGCATTATATCCTGGTTTCCGGCGGTTTCTGCTACCTTGACCTCCTGTACCGTCGCCTGGTCCGTTTCCATGTTGATCACCTCCGGATCTATCTGCCTCACCTCCGTCTCCTGGATATCTCCGCCTGCGTCTATTTCTTCGTCTCGTGTCATAAATTCCGCTTCAACTCCGTATATTCTTCCTGATCTCGTAATCCTTTTCGTGTCCGCGTCCGTCATCTCTGCTGCCTATTTTTGAACTCCTTTTTCCTGAAAAATTATAAAAACTACGGGCCCCACCTAATCTCGGGATCCCGTATCCTACTACTATTTCTTTCTAGCTCTCTATCTATCTAGCTTTTTATCTAGCCACACGTTGGGCGCCACCTTCTTCTGCCGCCCCCCCACTCTCTTTCGCGCTTTTTCTTATAAATTTCAATGCTTTGTATATGGTGTGCATATACCTATTGCACGCCAAGTACTTTTGCAACGTTTGGTTGGTGATTTAATCAAAATTGTTTTTAAGATGCCTCGACTATATGAACTCTTTCTTCTCAGGGTATTCACCTACTTACCGTGGGTTCAGTGGTAAGTAGATGTGCAATGCCCAACCAAACTGCACTCTCTTTTGTTTTAGTACTTATTTTAGAATATAGTTTTGTATATGCCAAATTTTTTTATGATCAACGTTGCCTTGTGCCAAATTAATTAATACCGCTAAGTTTATGACTTTTGACGTTATAAGATATTTCACAGCACTCACGTGGATTATACTTCGTTACCGGCCTCTCTTACTGCTGGCTCAAATCCTCGTCGCCGTATGCGCCTTTACAAAGTTGCACTATCCCTTTGAATTTTCCGTCTCGCCTCCAGGTATCTTTCTTTAATTTTGCTCCCAAATCTGAAATAAATGACCCGAATTTTAGAATTTAGAATACCCGTTTATTTTACTTCCCCTGCGCTAATTCTTCCGTTGTAGTTTCTTCGTTGACTCTTACACTTCCAATTGCTGCTCTTACGTGGTCTCTTAATTTTGCTCCTCTTGTTCCAAATTAATACGTCCGCCTTTAATCCGCACTCAATCCAAATCTATCTTCGTCCTGTTCAACACCACTCAATGCCCCGCTACATATACATCCATATCCAAATCAATCTTCGTTCCTGTTTAAAACCACTCAATGCCCCGCTACATATAAATCCGTATCCAAATCACTCCAAATATTCGTCCTTCTTACAATTCCAATCCGATGCCTTCTGCCTTTATCAATATCGTTCCAAATCTACCTTACTATCCGTCGCTTCGCCGTCGCACTAATACAAATCTTTACCCTTTCCTGTCGTCGCTATTACTTATTAATGCACCGATGCTGCTCTTTACTCTTCTTTAATAATCAAACTATTATAATTCAAGCACGTTTATTAATCTTCCAAAATCTTTACACAACTTAGCGCAGTTCTATAAAATACGTCTTTACACCAAAAATATTCAAAATAGACTCCCCTTGTTTACTATCCAAGGTGATAATTACAACATTTCTTGCCTACTACATTACAAATTACATAAACTAAAACCATCCAATACCATTTTAACACTGAGTTTGTGTCACACATACCATAAATTATGTCCTTTTACACTTTCCTAGTTTACACATAATATTCTATCATTGGTCCTAAATATTTTACAATCCTTCAATCACATTTGACACTGCTATTACTTATAATTTTGATATTACATATTTGTCCAAAAAGTTGATTCTATTTAAATAAAAGCCAAAATAAATCACACATGACCCTGGATCTGTGTGGTTGATAGTGGACATCCATAGACGCATCCGGTTTTCGGATGGCAAATGTACGTTCAATGGCCTATTAAATTATAACTCAGTATAAAACCTTGAGCACTGTGTATTTTATCACGTCATCAAGTCATTATAATTTACCTCTTGGCACTTACATTTCAACTAACATGTTAAATACTTTAGCATATGTAAAGTACGGCAAACATACATTTTTAAATTATGGGATCTGATATATGGAACATTTTATTTGGCATACACTACCTTCTACTAAACAACCCTTAGAACCATTGTAGCTCCCTCTGACACTACACTATATATATATATATATATATATATATATATATATATATATATTTAAGATATCTCGACTGGTTCAATAATTATTTGATTTGTTTTATTATTGGGGAAAGCAGTCAAATTTGATGGATTAATAAAATACTCTTTCAATCATTCAAGCTTTCGATAAATTTATTATCTTCGTCAGGAATCTAATATATATAAAATTAATTGTTGGAATAGTAGTTTAACATTACTTACGGTTATGAGTTTTATATATACATATAACTAAGGATATCGAAAAAAATTTTTAAAATGTACAGAGTATGAAATTTTGAAAGACATTGACATGTATTAACAGTTACTGACTATGTAAAAATAATTAATTTGTGTATGAAAATTTATATATCTCAATGTGTTTATAAATATGTATCAAATTAAAATTAAAATTATAAATAAATTTAAACTAATTTTTGAAAAATTAAAGTGAATGATTATTACTTTTAATAAGGGATATTAGATAAGAATAAATATTGTTCAAATTTTGTGTATCAGTTTTCTTGTTTAGTGTGTTGGTATTTATTGATATTGCAATCATTTCTAAAAATAAACGTTTGTGATAATTTGGTTCTCTGAAAATAATTTTAGTGTCTGTATAGTTCATGGAATGTCCTGTTTCAATTATATGAGTGGTAAGAGCACAAGAGTTAATTTTCCTCTTACAATCACTTTTGTGTGAAATTATTCTGGCTGAAAGCCATCTTCCTGTTTGTCCAACATAACAGGTTTGACAATTCTGACAAGGTATTTCATAAACTAAACCAGACTCCTGTGGTTTTTGAGTGTTATCTTTTACTTTAGAAAATATCTTATTTATAGTGAGTATAGTTTTATTGGAAATTTTTACATCTTTAAATTCTTTAAATATGTTAGATATTTTATTTGTGACGTTTTGTATGTATGGAAGTGTGTAAAATAAAGGTTGTGTTATGGAATTGTTATTACTATTGTTGTTTTTTATTGTTGTATTGTTTGTTGTATATTCTGATTTCGAAGAATTATTGAATAATAATAAATTAATCCTGGAGGGTATGAATTTTGTATAAGTATGTTTTTTAATTGGTTTAAGTTATAGTTTTTTTGTGTAGAGTGTGATATTAGTTCAATTCTATTTTTCATTCCTAGTACTAGGTTAATTTTGGTTTTCAATGGATGATAGGAATAAAAATTTAAAAATCTTCCAGAAGACATTGGTTTTTGATACCAACTAGTAATAAAGATGTTGTTTTCTGTTCTAGTAATTAGCATATCTAAAAAAGGAATACTTTTGTTGGTTTCTGTTTCAATAGTAAATTGTATATCTGTGTTGTATGTGTTGAATAGTTGAAGTACTTCGTCACTTCTTCCTTCAGGAATACTGCAAATTAAGTCATCAACATATTTCTTGAAAAATGGAAATTGGAAATTTAGTTTAGGAATACATGTATTGAGTAGGTCATCCATAACGTATTGTGCAATTATAGGAGATATCGTAGATCCCATGGGAGTGCCTATTGTTTGTTTGTAGAAGGTATTGTTATGAGTAAAGTATGTTGTGTTAAAGATAAATTCTACTAGATTAATAAATTTGTTATAACTTAGTTTGCAGTGAGATTTAATTGTTTCCCAATGGTTTTCTATACTATCTTTTACAAGTGTAAAAGGAATGTTATTGAAGAGAGAAATAGCATCTAAACTAATCAACACATAACCTGTTGGAAGTTGGTATTCGTTTATAAAAGTCGCAAACTGAAAAGAATCTCTGACATAATAAATGTTGTCTGTGTTATATGCATTAGTAAGTATGTTGGTTATCATTTCTGCAATTTTGGAATTGGGAGCTGAAATTGATGATATTATTGGTCTAAGTGTGAGTGTGGGTTTGTGTATTTTAGGAAGTCCGTAAAATTTGGGAGCAGTAGCATTGTAAATTGTTAATTTTTTTGCTTCTTCGGGGGTTATATTATCAGATTTTTTTAAATCTGATATTATTTTGTTGGATTTTTGTTGAATGGTACTTGTGGGGTCTTTGTCTAAGGGAGTGTAATATTTTTTGTTAGTAATGATGGAATTGGATAATTTTATGTAATCAGTTTTTTTTAAATAAAACTGTTACATTGCCTTTGTCAGATTGAATTAGGATTAAATCTTTATTTTTTTGCATATATGTTAATGTTTTTTGGAAAAGTTGTTGTATATCAGAATTATATTTTGAATTATTATGAAGAAAGTTAGTTATAATGTTTGTAGTGCGTGCTAAAAGTATATTTTTTTTATTTTCTTCATTTGTAACTGATGCTGCTATTGTTTCCACATCAGCGAGTAATTTTGGTATGTTAATATTATTGGTTGTCGGAGGTATACTGAATTTAGGACCTAATGCTAAAAAATGTTTTATGTCATTCGGTATGTCAACGTTTGACAGATTTTTAAACCATGAATCTTGTATTTTGATATTATTCTTATCTAACTTCTTTAGTTTTTGTAACTTTCTTTGATTCGAGATTTTGATTTTGTGGAAAGTCTTATTATAATGTATTAACATTCTCTTGGAGAATTCCAGAATAACATCTTTTGGAAGAAAAGCAACGTCCACTTTTATTTTTCTCAATTGTATTTCTAAACTATTTAGATCATCATGAGTGATTAAAATTTCAAAATTTAGTATTTTTCTTTTTATATTTTCGTTAAATCTGGAAACTGTATTTCTTATTTTTCTTGAATTGGTGATTAATAGATTTTCACAACATTTTAAATTTTGTACTATATGTAAAGGATACAAATTGTTAGATCGGCATGCCAATAGGAATATTCGTCGATTTCTCATAGATGCAAGTTTTGTTGTAATGTTGGCCCAACTTTTGAGATTGATAGCAGCTATGTTACCATATATAGTTTTAATTTCTTGATAAAACCCCATATTTTAATGTATTTAAGATATCTCGACTGGTTCAATAATTATTTGATTTGTTTTATTATTGGGGAAAGCAGTCAAATTTGATGGATTAATAAAATACTCTTTCAATCATTCAAGCTTTCAATAAATTTATTATCTTCGTCAGGAATCTAATATATATAAAATTAATTGTTGGAATAGTAGTTTAACATTACTTACGGTTATGAGTTTTATATATACATATAACTAAGGATATCGAAAAAATTTTTTAAAATGTACAGAGTATGAAATTTTGAAAGACATTGACATGTATTAACAGTTACTGACTATGTAAAAATAATTAATTTGTGTATGAAAATTTATATATCTCAATGTGTTTATAAATATGTATCAAATTAAAATTAAAATTATAAATAAATTTAAACTAATTTTTGAAAAATTAAAGTGAATGATTATTACTTTTAATAAGGGATATTAGATAAGAATAAATATTGTTCAAATTTTGTGTATCAGTTTTCTTGTTTAGTGTGTTGGTATTTATTGATATTGCAATCATTTCTAAAAATAAACGTTTGTGATAATTTGGTTCTCTGAAAATAATTTTAGTGTCTGTATAGTTCATGGAATGTCCTGTTTCAATTACATGAGTGGTAAGAGCACAAGAGTTAATTTTCCTCTTACAATCACTTTTGTGTGAAATTATTCTGGCTGAAAGCCATCTTCCTGTTTGTCCAACATAACAGGTTTGACAATTCTGACAAGGTATTTCATAAACTAAACCAGACTCCTGTGGTTTTTGAGTGTTATCTTTTACTTTAGAAAATATCTTATTTATAGTGAGTATAGTTTTATTGGAAATTTTTACATCTTTAAATTCTTTAAATATGTTAGATATGATTAATCAGGTATAACCTCACAGTAATATATATATATATATATATATATATATATATATGTAAAGTAAAAAAAAATATGGGCAAGTGACTCAAATTCAGCCACGAGGGCATGCCGTCGACGCGTTTCGCTCTAATTGGGGCTCATCAGGACAGGAGTAGCAAAGTTGTAACATTTAATACAGACACCTTATGGGAAGTTCACCTAGCTCACAATTTGTGTCTTCGTGTCGTTTCACCTGATATCAAAGGCTTTGTGCAACAGTCGGCACGGAGGAGGTCCGGCTCAACTGTCTTTTTCCATAGCCAAAAGTTATAATTTAAAAATTAAAAATTATAAAATTAAGGAGTATTTCTGAGAGTTACATAGTATAGATATAATGTAAACTTGTATTTGCAATTGAACGTAATCGTAATAATGAGCCATCCTAGATATCAGAATTGGAGATAATGAAACGGTTTGAACAAAAAGATTAATTGTGTAATTTAAATGCATGTTCGTTTACAACTATTTTGTACAGCAAAGAAAAGTATTTGTAGAATTTTTATAATTTCTGTACTTACCTTAGTTTGCCACAATTCAGGTAGCGTTCTTTGAGTTATATCTCTATTGGTTCCAGGGTGGCTAAAGTTTTGGTATGTGTCTCTAAAAGCACCGCTAAATTCCTGGTTGTGTTTTCGTTTAAGGTGTCGCTTTAACGTTGTGGTAGTGCCGCTTTTCACTTGAAGCTGTACGTGAACTTTTCTATTTTTACACAGGAGATAAACAGCAACTTTAGAGATAGGTTGTTGTGTAGACTTGAATTCATAATATTCCTGAAATTTGCTTTTGCCTTTTTGAATTATAACAGTTTCTGGTGCAGATACACTTTTTCTAACATTTCTATCTTTTCTACATATTTTGTATCAGGTGTATAATCTGGGTCCATTACACTATCGTCATAGTCATAGTCTGCTATTGTTTAAATTTTTACTTTAAGTCTAAATAGTCGTTTCTTTCAAAATTCAAGTCCGGGCAATAACTAATAAAGCTTTTAAATCTTTATCAATAAAGAAACTAATATCGACTGATAGGGCTTACGATTGGTCGGTCAAAACGGACAAGTACAACAGCAATAAAAATAAAATTGAAACCAGTGCATAGCCATTAGAAATATTAATATCAACCTATATTCTAGGGAAAAATGTTGTAAATCTATTTAAGTATTATTTCTTTTAAATGACAATATCAGATGGTTCTCGGAAAGAATCGTAAATCTACCTCAAACAGCGTTTACGTTTTTCATAATAAAATATAACAGTATTTATGGCACGGGCATTATGTCTGCTTATTATTTGCATTATACTGTGTTATTTTAGGTCGGCATTGATTGAAAAGTTTATGCCACCATGAGTCATATACTTCAACCCTTGGTTTTGAGAGAATGTTCGGGGTCATTCTTCTGGAGTATCGGCTACTTCTAAAGACGTTGGTGGTAATGGCCACACTAAATAAACAGTAAATATTATGGTACTATGCGTTTTGTAACACCATTTGTTGAGCGATTATGTACAAAAGAAAAGGAGATTAGTTTCTGCTACAAGGTCACATTTTTTAATATTAATAGACAGCTGGTTTTCATACAAAAGTAAAAAATACAAAATGATTGATTAGTAATACATACTTAATTAAGAATTAAATTGTTTGGTTTATTCTGAAAACTTCTGTAGTCTCTAGACCGTGACCTCGGCTTGTATATATTTAAAATGGTTTTCAACACGACTTCTGTTCATTAAATAAAATAAGCTTGTTTTTAAAACCAAATTTTCAAAATCATTTCGAGTTTCTTTAATATCTAAATACTATAGTTATAAACAAGCAACAATTTGAAATAAGGAGCATTAAACAAATCGAACTAATCTAGAATTTTTTGATCTTCAACCGTACCTCGATGACAAAATTTATTAGATATGTAACACTAATATCTATTACATTTTTTATCTATTGGCTTAAAGCTCGATGACCATGTACGTTAGAAAATCGTTCTATTTCTTATATGCTTGCGACTAGAAATTTTTTAACTAAATTTTTAGTAAAAAATCGAACCTTTCGAACCGAACCGGACCGAACCTTGAGCTAGGTTCGGTTCGGTTCGAAAAATTTGCCGGTTCGGTTCGAAAATAAAATGTCCGGTTCGGTTCGGTTCGGTTCGAAAAATCGAACCGAACCTCGAACCGAACCTCGAACCTGTTCGGTTCGTGTCCATCCCTAATGGTCAGTTATCCAATACTAATGTGGCTATGCCAGTAACCACAAACCATTACCACAGAATAGAGGTATGCAGGTGTTTATTTGTTTATTATGAATTTATCATTAAAATAGCTAAGTGTTTTACAGAAAACTTTTTTGATAGTGACTAAACATACAGTATAAAGTATTTATAGACTTATCGGCGAGTTTGTGTTTTGTGGCGCTAAGAAGATTGCTGCGTCCTTCTAAAGGTAACCTAATATTTTTGGATCATGGCCCGTTCGTACAAATATTCTGTACTCGAAAACACGAATCCAGATGATCTATTTGATTTTATTGAAGGCATATCAGAAAACCAAGCTTATAATTCAGATGCGGGTGGTGATTGCGATGTTGATGATCAGTTATGTAGTGAAAATGTATCACATTCTATTAGTGCAACACGTAGTAATTCTGCAGTTGAATTATCTATAGTATCAGATTTCAATACTTCCACAACATCAGCAACCGCTAATGTGCCAGTTACTTGGTCTACGCGCGTTTGTGCTACGAGAAAAATTGCAGAGCTAGTACAACCTTCAGAGGAGTTTTAAGAAAATCAGCTAACTCAATTGCAGATCCTGATTTTCTTCCAGAATCATTTGATACGTATATGCCTACTTTGAATATTCTGACGGACACTTATTTTATAAACAGTGATGAGAATGTCGATAGTGATGATGACAATAATGTTGGTGCCGCAAATGATAATAACGAATGTGGTATTTCTAAAATATATACTTACAGTTTTCAAAAAACTGTAACAAATCCTTCTGTTTATGCAAGCTGCCCTTTTGTAAATAATTATGGCCCAACATTTATGACACATGACAACGTTCAGTTAGATGTTTTTAAGAGTTTCCTTAGTCATCTTTGGGAATTAAACGACTGCTTAACCCCCTTTGCACACAAAATATCGTGAAAATAAGGTACTTTAGCTCCTCAAGATAAACATAAAAAACGGTAACGTAATTGTACACTTCTTTAATAACCATCCCCTCAATCGTATAAATAGAAACATGTTAAAAATGTTTTCCAATCCTGAAGTTATTGAATTTATATGAAATTTAACAATATAATAATCAGCTGATTTCAGATTAAGCGCATTGACTACCTCTAAGTTGCTCTCAGGTCGCAACACAAATTGAGGGCACTCATTCCCCTAAACTTTAAAATTTTCACCTAATGTATTCAAATCAAGTATTAATAAATCAAAGTTACTTTCAATTTATGTCATAAATGTCAAACTTGAAATTTTTATTATTTTGACAACGATCTTAGGTCGTGGATCAAAACGTAAATAAAGACAATTTCAACAACTAAGAGTGATTTAATTTCCAAAGAAGTTTAAGAAAAATAAAATGCAAACCAATTAGAGATCGCTCGCAATCTATTTTAAAGTATTACAACCTACGCAGGTGGTACAATAAGAAACGAAATTATTCTGAAATTAATTTTTCTAAAAAATTGAAGAAACAATATGAAAGTTTCCACTTCCATTTTATTACTTAAAAGAATTATTTAGTTGCAAAATTCAAAGATATTTTGCGGTCCAGGAATAGAATTGATGTTTTTAGTTTAGATAGTGATTCTAACCCCAGTACAAAGTAAATATAGTTTCTGGCGTATTTATTAAGATAACATCTAAATTTAACAGACACAAAGAATAACGTTACATACCATTTATAATAACTTATTATAGGTAGTTTACAACGCGATCGGTAAATTTTTAGTTCTTAATAAAAAGAAAGAAGGAAGCCAACCATTAACATTTTATAATTAATCAATAACATTGTATCATAGAGATTGTCTCGTAGATTAAAACGCCATTGCTACAATTGCTACAATTCCAAACTTCACCTAGTAAATTTTATAGTCTAAGCATGTAAATTTCTATATGAGAGTACAACAGATTACTGTTAACCTCCTGTAGTGGAGTCAATTTGTTAAGATCTCGTTTCCGGTTCTCAGCAGATTTATAACGTGGTGCTTGCCTGTAGTAGTTGTAGTGTTCTACAAGAAAAAGATAGGAGAGGTGGATTAAGTAAACGAGAAATACATCACAAAACACACGATAATACACCCCAAAAATGTAGTTGCCTCTCCGAACACCAATACCGAAGCAATTAATTTAAGTTCATGTAAATTTCCTTCATCGTTTGAACACTTATTCGTCACTCCTCGGGATTGGCTTATTCAAATTGGCTAATGTTGTATAACCACTTGGAATAGATAGCTTATACACTTGAATAATGCGTGTTTACAGTACATTTCACGAGGCCGATAAAAACCTTCGAGAATATCTTAACGTATTTATACATATAAGAGTCATTCCAATACTGCAATATAACTAATAATTTATAGAACAAGTAGGGTCTGATTCAGAAAACCAAGGGAATTACTTTGGTTTTATATAAAAAATAATAGATTTAGAAAAATATAAAGTATGGAAACTGGTTATTTAACAATTGAAAAGGCACCTTATGGATTAAATCACTTAACACGTAACAAAGCTTAAAGCATTTTGAGTATCCGCATTATTTCGTTTTAACATGATTGGAACGTCCTTTGTGAGCTTCAGCACACTATATTTAAGATTATCGTAACGTGTTCAAAATTATCTAACTTTTTTTTATAACCTTATGGCCATCATGTGGAACATAATTCTTTTAATTAATGCTTTCTTTTCTAAAAAGTGAAACAAGATAAATCTAACAATTTATTTAAGCGTAAATAAAGCTTGCACATTTCAAGAACATCGTTGAAATTGTTCAACTACTTCAAAACTTATACTAAATTGTTAATTACGGAGTTGAGTTATGAGCAGCGCAATAAAGTAACAGTGCTGCAAGTTGTTTGTAAATACTATTTGCTTCTAATCCGTTATATATATTGCTCCTATTTGCAGCGCATTCTTAGTGAAACGAGATGCCTTCTTCGGGCTTAGATTGCGCGTTTGTAGAAGATGTGGCTTGAAGTCCTGCTCTTGGATATATTAAACGCAAACAGGGATGAAAAGTATTCTCGAGACGGTGTATATTTCCATTTTGTATTTATTTTTGCGATTGTGCGCTATTTTAAGCAGGGTGTTTACGCCAAACGTTGCGATGTTTTGTATGTTCTGGCTTCTTATAAGTTTAAACGCTGGGAATTTTAGTGAAGCAGGATGCTTTCGTTTATATTTTGTGGGTTGCGTTGTAGATATGCAGTTTTTGATGGCGGTGGTCGTGTGAGTTTTTAAGTTGTTGGCGAAGGACAATGTTTTCTTTGAGGAATTCGTACTGTTCGCCGTTGGTGTTCTCTACTGGAGGATTTAAAATGAAATTTTCTTTAAATAAGAATTTTTACGAATAGCATTTGGTGCTACTTAGTTAGGCTGACAATACTTACGTATTTGCGTTCTGTCTGAAACTAAGCAATTATTATACTACTTGACCCACACTTTTCATGTCAAGTTCAAACGAATTTTTTAAGATACAATTTTAAAACATTCAGGGAATCCAAAAGGAGCAAGAATCTCGCTAATCGGCTAACTACAGTGGTAAGGGAGCGGGTCCCTATAGCAGTAAATGGAAGAAAATAAAACAAAATTGAACAATTAAGGTAAATATCTAGGTGTAATGTCAAGCTATGTTACCAACAACACTAACTCGAACGACTTTTAATTACTATGAAGTTTATGGGGCGCCAGCTCATCTAAGTTAGTCTAGTGCAAATCCTTCAAGATGATGAGCAATTCGGGGTGAGTTTTAATTACTTTACCTTTTACAAAAGCAACCAATTTCTACTTTCTAGGCCACCTAAATCTATTCTATATTAACATAATTTCGTGCTCGTGTAAATATGTAAACAGGTATACAAACAACAAGTTTATAGTTACTTACATCAATGTAGACATCAGCGACATATGATATTCTTGCAAACAAATACACACACAAAATCGTAAAATTTCGTAATCAGTGCATTTTCACTTAATCATAACCTTGATCATTAATAAGAATAATAACTCATAACATATTTGAAATTGGCCACTTATTGCAGTGTTCAGATTTTACCTCTAACGATATAACACGAACATTTATTAATAACCCATACAATAAATCATACGTTAATACCACAAAAATCAACATTTAATTCTAATAAAGTATGACTTACTGCTACGCCTTCAAGTGCCTATAGTGTTCCATTTGAGTTAAGAGTAATTTAGGTGGTCATTGGTGCTTACTTCTAAATTACCTTACTGGGAACGGAACAGTCCCAATATATGTATATATTGTTCTGAAGCTTTTTAGCTGACTTTTCTATTTTTTCTCCCAATGTTTCCCTCATTTGTTCAAATTTCCTATTCGATTCCTGGTCATTGGTTCAATTTCTTTTTTTGACTTTTCATTTCCCTAACTCCACTCAACGTTTCATTCATTTTCTCTAGTATTCTCATAATTAACTCATTTCCTTGTTCTCCTGATTCTGTTCTCGAGTGATCCCTACTACCTCCTGCTTTCTCCATTTCTTCACCTAGCTTATCAAATAGGGCGCTATCGTCACTTCCTATCTCCACTCCTTCACTCCTTTCTTAACATTCATTTACAACTCACCACTCATACACCAAATATTTCCCACACACTCAATAAAATTAATAAAAATAGTTACAAGACAATTAACCCTTTAATCTCAGGATCGTCAGTATCGTGAAGTAAAAATTTATTTGGATTCGAGCTCCTCACGTTCGGGTCGCCATAACGTTCTAAAGCTCACCTGGAAAAGCCCCGCTGTTGAGCCGATATATGATGTTGCGAGGTTTAACTCTAAAAGCCCTACACTTTAAAAGCCATAAATTCTGAAGTCTAGCTGTTTGTGCAAAACTTCTTGTAAGTTACTTCTCTTCAATACCTATTTTTATCCTCTGAAGAAGCTCTTCTTTTTGGACGTCAAAATACTAGCAGCTTTTTCTTATAATAAAAGAAACTTAGCTTTATTAGTGAAGTTCGCCACGGCTGCACTACTGTTACCTATAAAATCCTTCCCTACTTTTTATAAAAGAAACGCGACTACAAAAAATCCATCACAATTTATTTACACAGAAAATCTCACAGCAAATTTTTTCAATTATTACAGCATACATTTATTGATTACATATATCCACGTCGATTACTAATTCATTTCTATCAAATATTTCTGTATAAAACTTTACTCTTCTGACTAAATAAAATATAGAAAGTAACTAAGCTTAACCTTAACCCCACACCTTACTTTAAATCCCTGGTCTAATAAGAGCTCATAGTAAACCTTTTTGTACTTGTACTAAACTTTATTTTGCACTGAAAATTACCTAAAACCCATTTACTTTTTACATAAGCAGTTGATACACAATTATTGTATAATACAAAATTTCGATCTCAACATATTCTACATAATTCATTAAAAATACTAAATACTCAATTTCTTTGTCCAGAGAATTCACCAAAATATACCCCCAACAGCACAGAATGTCATAACACCAAACAATCACAAAAATAAATGTTTTTGCAAAAAAAATCTGTTACTTGGAATGTAGCCCAAACAGGTATCTGCCATTAAACCATCGCAGACGACTCACACCATTTGGGACGGCAATCATCTATCCAATATTTTATTCCTCCAATCTACTGTAAGTCCAAATCTTCCATACATCAGCAAACGTTCCTTACATCCACAATTCTATTTGAGTGCTCAACAAGCACCGTCCACCAAAATAAGAAAGTAATTTCTACTTACTATTTTGCATGATTTGATTTCCAAATTATATTTAACACGTTTAAAACATTTATTTCTACAGTACACCAACTTGTGTACGTTGAAATAATTTTTATGAACTATCAAAACTCACTAGTCGCTTGATTCAAGTACTAAAAATGTTTGAAGCTTTAGATGAAATTTTACAGAGAACCACTCACCCTCTCACCATATCACCCCTCTCCCCCTCACCACTACAACAACAAACCTTTCTGGTAAATTTCTACAACAGTTTTAGATTTTCAAAACACTCTTCACCAAACAACATTCAACCGTCGTCAATTCTAAAAATCGTATCGTTAACTATCCACAATTCTGTGGAAAACTGGCAGCCGTTTGCCAACCGTCTCGAAAGTCTAAAAATTTTGCATACAAAATAAACATTTTACCTCGAAAATCACATTAAAGTTCTCAACGATTGTCGATTTCGTTGAATTTCCTCATCGCTGATACAAACACGAGCATTTAAAACACGTCTCTTGCATGCATGTATATACAGTTACCTCGCTCTTTCTTATATCCAAAAGTGTTCTGTCTTCTGTTCTCAAGTTCACAAGTAAAATATTATTCTAACACATCTACCTTCTCTCAAGTATCATTCATCTCATTCCTATATGTGTATTCCTACCACTATCTCCGTCTCTTCTATCTTCATTATATTAGTTCTTATCCCCTTAGTAGTTTCAAAGTCAATGCACCCCTAGATCATGTCTCATTTTAATACATGTTAAAATACGACTTCTCTATCTAATATCGATCCATTTATACAACCTTTAACACCCTACGTCAAATATTTGTTATTAGTTCGTTTATAACGATTTTGAGCGTTCAACTACAAATCCTAGAAATAAAATTTCTTCCCTTTTTTTTCAATTCATACCAGAAACATTTTCAATGTTCATTTTTAACAAGAAACAATTTGTTTGCTTGCACATTCCTTCTTAGAAACTTTAATCGTTTATAAGTTGTCTGTCAACCACACTTTCCTACCCTACGTTACATCTTTACAAGGTTACTCAATATTAAAGCTTTCCGCTATGCTAAATTTATGTTTAATTTATGCACTTAAAGAATTCACCCTCGTAAATTATTAATTTTTCCTATATACAGAAACCGAAACTTTTGTATTAATACACTTACAAGCTGCTCCTTTATAGATACAAATCTTTTACCTTACGCTTTATGCAACTAGCTAATATTCGTAATTAATATTAATATTTATGATACAACGACGCAAAATTAATCCTAAAGTTTAATGTACATTGTAAATTCTTATGCTAACGTTTAGAGAACGTCTTAAATTCTAATGGATTTTTATCTTCCTGCAATAAATAACTATCAGACCTATCTAACCTCTATTGTACCATGTAAATCCACAGTATTATGTATATATATATATATATGTGTGTGTGTTGTAAGTTTTGCCAAAATCCGTGGCCCACCACGCTACGCTCGTTTATTACTTCATAATCAAAGGGCGTATTTGACTACAAACTTTTCACCGTTCGCGTTTACATGTGTTTCGATCTGTGCCTGTCAAGTAATTAATTTGTGGCTATTTCCGTGTTTTACGTGGATTTATATTGCGTCTGTGGTGAATTGAATAAGTGGAGAGCGAAGTTTTGCTCATTAACTATATGTTTGATATAACATTATAATTTTGAGGTGACCGACCGTGTGTCGAAGAAGTATTCACCAGGTATATCATCATTAGTTGCAAGAATCATTTTGAACATTAGAACTGTGAGTACTCTGTGACCTTTGTGTTTGTTTGTGATTTATAATTACGTGCTTGCGGATTTCAAATGTAAGTAGCTGAATTTGTGAAGTAGGAAATTAATAGTACATTACCTACGTATTCCGTTGGACTATGAAATAGCGACAGAAATTGTTTTGTTTAAATGTAAGCATGGTATTATTAGCGAAGGAGGTTTGGATATTTTAAATGATTACGAAATGTGTACACGCAAGCTCAAGTGTAGAATTATTGTTAGTTAAAGGGTGTAAACTCAGTATTTTATAGAGTGATTAAGTGAAAAGCTGAAATTGTAATAGATTTTCTCCGTACTGCTGTTAAGGGCATTTTTAAATAATTGGGATTTATAATGTCATATAGATCAATCGGAGAAAAATTAGTATAATAAAATGGTAGTTATACTTCAGAACTATGTTTTTTTGGATTTCTATTAATAATATTTAGCCAGTACGATAAACATTAGATTTGTTATTTAAGGTTAATTTACGTGCAATGATACATTTTGAAATTTAATGTTAATGGAGTATAAATTTAGATGGAATTTTATTTGCAGGTTGTAATAATATAGGTAAAAATGAGCATTGTAAAAGGATATTCAGCCACTCCAATGGATGAAGTCGGATTTTGAGAGAGTCTTTATTATGAACAATTATATTTTAGTTTAATAAAACATTAAAGACGTGTTTTTAAGATGTAATTACAAAAACTAAAAGGTGAAGGAACAAGATTGGAACACCTAGAGCAAGGAGAACTATGTAAAATAACAGTGTTCCGGATAGCAAATACTGGGCGATTCAAAGCCAGTTTACCGCGAAATACTAAATATACAATTCGGCGGAATACTTACATTGGTATATTTAGCGAATGTAATACGCATGTCTTCATAATGAGAAATCACAGTCAGCTGTGAATGTGATTGTTGACATTAAACTGTTTACATTTGCATTTTTCTGTGTTGACAGTAGCCATGAATTGCAAACTAACAACCGAGAAACGTATTTTCCTTTTAAAATGTTGTTGGAAAACAAATAAAAATAGTGAAGAAGTCATTCAGTTATTTGTAGAGAGATTTCCTCAAACTCCAACACCATCTAGGCAAGGCATTTACAAATTGAACAAACGATTTGAAGCGACTAGAAGCGTACATGATGTACCAAAGAGTGGGAGGTCTAGAACCGCTATAAATTAGGCCAACGTAATGACTATTGTCGAATCTGTTGTTCAGAGCCCGAAGAAATCACTTCGTAAAAGATCAGCTTGAGTTTGATATTTCACATACTAGTGTAAACCGTATCATGAAATCATTAAAATTAAAACCTTATCGTCCACAGCTGCATTAAACTTTATTAGAAGACGACTTTGACAGGTGTGTTGAGTTTTCAGAATGGTTTGTAATACGCTGTGAAGCTGGCCCAGACTTTCAAAATCGCGTTCTTTGGACAGATGAAACTGCCTTTAAACTTAATGGTCGTATTAATCGACACAACTGTTTACAGATTCGAATTCTGCGTAAAATTCTAGATTAATTTGATGTATCGCATGGCTAAAAAAATTTTTAAGAACGGTCAGAAATTGCGACCGGTAAAAAATCTTAAAATGAGGGTAGATCACTGGGGGATGATGCTATCTAAAAAATTTAAAGATATTTGGGTAGCTGAGAAAATTCTAATATTGATTTATACTAAACATGGTACATTTATCTTGTAGGTGGAAATGACTAGTCGAAGAAAGCTATTTGTTAGGTTAGCTTATAGAGCAAAGAGCAAAATTTAGAGGTTCAGGGCTTTAAAGCGGTATAACTTTGCAGAGGGTGGTCCGATTTTAAATTTGTTTTCGGATTCGGATTCTGCGTCAAATTCTAGACTACTTTGATGTATGGCATGTCTAAAAAATTTATAAGGACGGGAAAAATTGCTGCTGCTGGTAAAAAAAATCTTAAAATTGGGGTAGCTTCCTCGGGGATGATGCTATCTGAAAAATTCTTAGAGATTCGGGTAGCTGAGAAAAATCTAATATTAATTGATACCAAACAAGGTACATTTATCTCGAAAAATGAGCTAAACAAGATAGAAAGTATGGTATGACTTTAAAAGCGAGTAGTGGTATGGTGGCGGCGGCGCTTCGGATGCGGGGTGGCGGGGGCGGCGGCGGCAGCGGCGCTGCAGCGGCGCTGCGGCGGCGGCGGGTGTGGAGATAAATCTCCTAGGAGATTCATCTCCACATTTCCTCCTTATGGGAATTTACTCATCTACACATTTCCTCCTAGGAGATTCATCTCCACATTTCCTCCTTATGAGAATTTATTCATTTCCATATTTTCTCCTAGGGGATTCATCTCCACATTTCCTCCTTATGGGAATTTATTCATCTCCACATTTCTTCCTAGGAGATTCATCTCTACATTTTCTCCTTATGGGAATTTATTCATCTCCACATTTCCTCCTAGGAGATTCATTTCCACATTTCCTCCTTATGGGAATTTATTCATCTCCACATTTCATTCTAGGAGATTCATCTCCATATTTCCTCCGTATGGGAATTTATTCATCTCCACATTTCCTCCTAGGAGATTCATCTCCACATTTCCTCCTTATGGGAATTTATTCATCTCCACATTTCCTCCTTATGGGAATTTACATGTATTTTTGGTCCAGATGTGTGAGGAAATGTGGATGCTGGAGGAAATGTGGTCACAGATACCCTGCCAACCATCTACTAATACCAACCTCGTTTGGAAACGAGACGGTGCTCCACCACATTTCAGTTTAGTGGTAAGGGAATTTTTTAACAACACTTTCAACGAGTGGATCGGAAGACGTGGTACAACCGATTGGCCCCTTAGATCATGCGATCTAACACCATTCACTTTTCACTTTTCAGTTTGGGGAATTGCTGAAAGACCATCAGATGTGCAGCATTTAAGAGAAGCCATCACAAGAGAATTTGAAGTGTTAAATAGTAATAAAGATTTATGTCAACAGATTGTTTCAAGTGTACAGAAACGGTGTGAAAAATGTATTGAAGTTGATATAAAGCATTTTGATCAATTTTTTAAGTTTACATCTTTTATATAGTGTAAACTCAGTTTAAATTAAATTACACTATAAATTAAATTAATTGATTATTTATTACTAACAAATACACTTACTCGGTAAACTGACTTTTGGATCACACGATATATCCATGAAATTGCTAGACGATGACGGTTTAGTACCCTTTAATTTTGGAAATTAGTAAAGTCTTTCTAAGTAAATGGCACTTTTAAAAAATTTGATTTTTTTTTTGTATTTTCGTCTTTCTTCTATTAATTTCAGGATATCCTTTGTTATCCATGGTTTCTTATTTTCTTTTTGTGTATAGCCCAGAATATCGCTGGCCACCATGTCTAGGCTAGATTTAATGTTATTCCATTCTGTTTCTACTTCCTTAGTATCAGATATTTTCCCGATATCTTTGAGCAATTTATTTGACTTTTTTTCAAATCTTTCTTGAATATCTTTATCTTTTAGTTTCTCTAAGTCCAAGTGCCTTTTTCCGCACCTTTTTTTCATATTCTTAAATTTAAGTGCGGCCTTCATAATTACGATATCATCATTGTGGTCAGTATCTATATCTGCTTCTGGGTAGCTTCTACAGTCTTTTACTTGGTTCCTAAACCGTTGTCTAACAAGAATGTAATCTATTTGATATCTTCCTATATCTCCTGGCATCTTCCACGTATATCGTCTTCTAGCATGATGTTGAAATAACGTGTTTGTGATAATTAAATTGTTCTTGTCACAAAATTTTACCAGCCTATTTCCCCTGTCGTTTCTCGTGCCTAAACCAAATAAACCCACTACCGCTCCTTCCCTACCCTCACCTACCACGGCATTAAAATCCCCCGTAATTATTAAATTTTCATGTCCTTTTACGTATCTTAATATGTCTTCGATATCTTTGTGGATGGCTTCTACCTTTTCGTCACTGTAGCTAGAGGTGGGCATGTATACTTGTATTATTACTATGTTTACCGGTTTAGATTCTAATCTAACCATGAGTACTCTTTCGTTCTTTTGTAAGTAATTTTCTACGCAGTATCCTATCTTTTTCCGCATAACTATCCCCACACCCAAATTTCCTTCCTCTGCTCCTGTATGAATTACCCTGAAGTCTCCACTCCAAAAATCCCCCGCCTCTGGCCACCGAACTTCGCTAATCTCTACTATGTATAGTGATAACCTATTTATTTCGATTTTTAGGTTCTCTAGCTTATTTACTTGCTTCATACTTCTAACATTCCACGCTCCGACTCGCAGAATGTATCCCACTCTCTTTCCGATCGCATCCTCCGAAGTAGTCCCCTCCCGGAGATCCGAATGGGGGACTATTTTAACTCCGAAATTTTTTACCCCAGAGAATGCCATCATGTTTATTACAATTTAAGTACGCTGTGTACTTGGGACAATGTAGTACCTCCGGGTGGAGCATTGGGGACGTGGTCGCAAGTATAGCGGCCCTAATTCAAATTATAATGTGTACTTGGGAGATAATGTGGTGGTTTCCCGTTGCCTTCCACATCGCGGTAGTGTGTCTTAGACTGCCATACCGACCCCTATGGTCTCTGCCAATCTAAGTACCGAAAGAGCCGCTGCCCTCTTTCGGGGACCTGTCTTAGTCTGGTTCCTCACTAACGGCCCTACTACTTTGGTTGGACCTATAGTTTGTCTCTTTAGCTCATTAGAACACGCAAGCCATTTCACCTGTTCTAATAATTTAGAACTTCGTCAAGGTGCAGGTCCATTTGAAATGGACCTCTTCCTATACTTTTTTAATTTAATATCGTGAAGGTACTTTTGCGTCACCCAGTACAAGCTAACACTATATAAACAATTTTTAGAATCATAATACAGCCCCTGAACTTTAATTATGATATTCAAAATTTGCGCACTACCAGTTTACCTTTGTACTGGTTATGACATATTTGAATTCTTAATATAGTTTAAATGGTAAGTGTAAAAAACAAAATAATACATTATACAACGAACACTAATTTACAATGGTTGTATGACATATAAGTATAAAGCACATACATATTTATAAAGGTCATGTGGAAATTGAGATCATTTAATCGTACAATCAGAAATTAATTAATACAGATTATGCATTTATTTAATTTTAGTAGGTTGGTCCATTTCTGTTGCCAGGAGTAAAAGCATCTGCATTAAATAGAACTATTTAGACAGTTTTGCCTTAAATTTTATATAGTATATACCTCTTCTAGTAGGTGTCAGATATAGTACAAACTCTTTTGGATATCCTTTAAAAAAATAAATGCAGTAATACATAAACAGTTGTATTTGTTAATATTTCGGATTCCTAGCACGATTTCAGAATAAATCGGGGACCTTATTTGATCACATTTTAAATGTCACTTGTTCATTTAACCTGTATTAATACAAGTACAATTTAGTGGGTTGTGGATACGCCTCGTTGTTGTACCTCTATAATTAAATTAAGGTGCAACAGCCTTGAACTTTTAGTATGCTTAAACTAGAACTTACTTAAAAGTCATTGACATTGCAGAGGAGTGACGTTAACCGGTTGTGTACACTTATACAAAACAAGAAATTTGAATTGAAGTTTGAACTACATAGAAGAGCCCAAAGAAATTAAAGTATGAGTATTGAATTGTTTTCTGCAAAACTAAAATTTGTTTTAAAAAAATTTATTTAAAAGGCTAAAAATAGAAATAATATCAAACGGAAAACAATAGTAGTAGAAAAAACATAAATGTAGTTACGTTGTAACACACATCTAATAGCTTCCAATTTAGTAGCTTTTTTATTAGAACTATAGGTATAGTTCATTCAAAATAGCTTTAAGATGACGTCAAATGTAGTAATAAAGTGTGGGTAACTGTATGCAAATGAATACCTTGAATTACGCTTGAAGAATATTGTTATTTAAGACAATAAAGGTTGGTAGTTCTGTACGGTGTTGCCACCAATTTCTCTTGCAAATCCAAGCATTTGTCATTCGAAATCTTGTTAATTTTGTTGTCCTGCTGGTTCTGTTTATTTTTGTTTTTATCGTTTATGTTCTTAGATATTTTATAAAACAGCTCCTTCGATACTTAAAGCGACAGAGATCATAAGGCACGCTATTACATTCTAAGGCACACTCCCAAGTACACAGCGTACTTAAATTGTAATAAACATGATGGCATTTTCTGGGGTAAAAGATTCCGTAGTTAAAATAGTTCCCCATTAGAATCTTCGGGAGGGGACTATTCTGGAGGATGAGATAGGAAAGTTCAGAATAAGAGCCGGGAATATGTTGCTAAACGGAGCGTGAAATGTTCAAAGTATGAGGCAAGTATAGGTAAGCTAGAGAACTTGAAAATTGAAATGGATAGGTTAGCACTAGACATAGTAGGAATCAACAAAGTTCGGTGGCCAGAAGCGGGGAATTTTTGGAGTGGAAACTTCAGGGTAATTCATACAGGATCAGAGGAAGGAAATTCGAGTGTGGGGATAGTTAGGCGAAAAAAGATAGGACGACGTGTAGAACGCAGAGGAAGGAAATTTGGGTATGGGGATAGTCATGCGGAAAAAGATAGGATACCGTGTAGAAAATTACTTACACGAGAACAAAAGGGTACTCATGGTTAGATTAGAATCTAAACCGGTAAATACAGTAATAATAAAAGCAAAGAATACTTGTCCACATCTAGCTGCAGTGACGAAGAGGTAGAAGCGATCTACAAAGACATTGAAGACATACTAACATACGTAAAAGGACATGAAAATTTAATAATTACATGGGATATTAATGCAGTGCTAGTAGGTTAGTGTAGGAAAGGAGCGGTAGTAGGTTTATTTGGTTTAGGCATGAAAAACGACAGGGGGAAATACGCTGGTAGAATTTTGCGACAAGAAAAATTAAATCATCGCAAACACATTATTTCAACATCATGCGAGAAGACGATACACGTGGAAGATGGCAGGAGATATAGGAAGATTTCAAATAGATTACATACCTGTTAAACAACGGTTTAGGAATCAAGTAAAGGACAGTAGAAACTATCCAGAAGCAGATATAGGCACCGACCACAACATCGTAATTATGAAGGCCGCTCTTAAATTAAAAAATTTGAACAAAAGAAATAGAAAAGGGCACTTTGGCTTTGAGAAACTAAAAAATACAGATTTCCACGAAAGATTTGAACAAAATGTCAAATAAATTGCTGAAAGATATCAGGAAAGTTTCTGATACTAAAGAAGTAGAAACAGAATGGAATAAACTTTGACATAACGGCCAGAGATATCCTGGTGTATACACAAAAAAAAAGAAACTACCGATAACAAAAGATATCCTGAATTTAATAGAAGAAAGATGAAAATACAAAAATAGATCAAATGTAACAGGAAAACAGAGATACATAGCCACAAAATAGGCAATTATTCACAAATGCAGAAAAGCTAAAGAACAATGGACTGATGTAAAGTGCAAAGAGGTACAAACTAAGATGGAAATAAGAAAGACAGACGAAGCATACAAACTAATTAGAATGAATTTTAGGGATATAAAACCATATAGCAAAAATATAAGGGACGCGTGAGGAAAGGTTATTATAGAAAATGTAAAGTAAGTGATTAGATGGCAACAATATATAGGGAACGTGTACGCAGAAGAGGAACTAACAGCATTGGAACAGGAATCAGACATTGAAAATGATGACTTAGAACATCCTACACTTAGAGATGAGTTTGAATTAGCATTAAAAGGTCTGAAAAATGGTAAAGCGCCGGGTACAGATAAGTTACAAGCAGAAACTCTAAAATCCGCTAAACAAGCTGTAACAGAACATCTCTTTCTCTTCCAACTTGTAAGCCATATGTATGAGACAGGCGACATACCCAAAAATTTCACACGTAACATCATAGTAACTATACTAAGAAAGAGAAGCACAGATAGATGTGAAAATTTTCGAACAATAAGTTTGACAGCACATGTGTCAAAAATATTAACTAGAATTGTTTAAATTGTACAAGAAAAACGAGCTGAAAGAATACTAGGAGAAGATCAATTTGGGTTTAGGCGAAACAGGAGAACACGTGAGGCTACTTTAGCTCTGAAGCTGATAATGGAGAAAACAATAGAAAAATAGAAATGCGTGTATACAGGATTTGTAGATCTGAAAAAAGCATTCCACAATGTAAAATGGAAAAAAGTTCGAAATACTCAAAAAGATTAGAATGAGTTATAGGGATAGACGGATAGTACACAGCTTATACAAAAAGCGGACAGCGGAAATAAGATTAGAACAGGAATATAGAGAACTAAATATTAGGAAAGGGGTGAGATAGTGATGTGCCTTATACGCATTAATTACGCAATAAATACTGCCAATGCAGGAAGACATTTGGAACTATTATGCAGGGACCAAAGATTAATATGCTTAGATTTACAAATGATATATCACTATTAGCATCTAGCAAAGAAGAGTTAGAAGCTGCTGTTAATGAAATGGAAACAGTTCTAACAGAGAAATACGGTATGAAAATTAACAAAAATGAAATTGAAGTACAGTATTGCCCGAAATAAACAGTACTGAAATTGTAATTGTTTTGTATATTTAAAAAATACATATTATTGACACTTTATTATATGTTCTAAATGTGCACCTCCTCGTTCGAGACAGACTTCATAACGATGTTCTAAGTTTCTGGTCATGTTATTGAATAAGGGTTGTCTCAGGGCTGCGAAGAAGACTCTAACGGCATCCTTTAATTCATCGATGGTTTGTGGTGCCCGTTTGAAAACGGCATTTTTAGCCATGCCCCAAATGTATGCGTCTGGAGGTGTGAGGTCTGGAGAATGTGAAGGATAAGGGAAGTCAGTAAATCGTGATATGAATTTGCTTGGAAAATGTTCTTGAAGAAATTGACGAATTGCGGCAGCAGTATGGCAAGTTGCCCCGTCCTGCTGAAAAAATTGGTTTCGAAATGCCAAGTTACGTGCACGACAGAATTGACGTAGATCAGGGATAAATCGTGTTAAAATTTGTCTGTACCTCTGTTGATTAAGTGTGACTTGCCTACCATTCTCTTCGATAAAGTACGGACCAATGATTCCGTGTCCGGAAACAGCACACCAGACACTCACTTTTTCACTATGTAAAGGAACCTCTTGAACCTCATCGGGTCTGGCAAAGCCCAGAAATCGATTTGTGCGACGATTCACATAGCCTGACAAGTGAAAATGTGCTTCGTCTGAAAACCAAACATTTTCAAAAATTCAGGATTTTCATACTGTAACGCGAGAACTCTGGCGCAATATTCCACTCTACTGCGATAATCCCGAGGATGTAGTTGTTGATGTACCTGAATCACATACGAAAATGTACCCAGCTCCTTCAGGATTCTTTGAAAGGAAGTTCTTTTAAATCAAGTTGTAACGCTGTCCTTGCCTGGCTGACTTTCGGATTTTCTAAGATTTGCTCAAAAACACGTTCATGGTTATTGTTGTTGTTAACTGTCCTGGGACGCCCCGAGTTTCCTTTTCGTTGGCACAATACACTACCTGTATTTCTAAACTTTTCTATAACCTTCAAAATTACAGCATTACTTGGAGAACGTTTATTAAACCTTTGTGTGAATTGATCAGACACGTATAGCAAACTTGCACCATTATGTCGGCCGATTCCGTATGAACGAAAATAATGCTCTACCAGAAACACTTTCTCCTCTGTACTGAACACCATTTTTAACAATTAGGCCCTACTAATTACTTGTTTGAGGTTTACTTGACAGGTCTATACTAGCTAACTTGAGTGTGACAGCGCACGCATAAAAACACCGCCAACTTAGTTTCAGTACTGTTTATTTCGGGCAATACTGTACTAGTATACAAAAGAGGGGAAAATAAATCAAAAACAAGAATAAAAATAGGTAACGAGAACTTAAAAGAGGATAAGGATTTCTGCTATCTAGGAAGCAAGATGGGAAAAGCGCAAAAGATATAAAATAAAGATTAGCACAAGGTCGTGCTAGATTTAGCAAGAAAAAGTAAGTACTATGTTCAAAGGTAACAAACATAGAAACAAGGAAAAAATTGTTTAAAACATATGTGTGGAGCTCAGTACTCTACGACTGTGAAGCCTGGACAATAGGAAAAGTGGACAAAAAATTGTAGAAACCTTTGAAATGTGGTGCTACAGACGAATGGTAAAGATATCACGGACAGACAAAGTTAAGAGCAAGGAGGTACTAAAAATGGTTGGGGAAGAAAGAAATATGTAGAAACCAGTAAAAAATAGGTGAGATAGGATGATAGGCCACATATTAAAGCATGTGGAAATAGTGCGGAATATATTAGAAGCAGAGATGGGAAAAAAGAGAAGTACAGGTAGACCTAGATTTGACAATTATACACAGATAGTGAAAGATGTAGGCTGTGGGAAATTTAAGGAAATGTGTAGGCTAGCTCAGAATAGAAATCAATGGTGGTACGCATCCAACCAGTCGCAAGATAGAAAAACCAAAGACGAAAAAATAACTGTACTTGAATATTATGATTATTATAAGAAACTACAGGTATTGGTTGTGCAATATTCTCGAATAATATTAATTGTGTGAAAGGATTTACTGAAAAAGTATTAATTCGGCAAATGTCTAAGTGTTGGGGAAACTTGGCAGCCACAGGCTGCTTAACGCTTTTCAGATACCCCTATATGTGATTTTCCAATGCTCTACACGAAGGTACTACATTGGGCAGAAAGCGATTTTTTTACCTAAAAAATTTTAAATTTTGCCGAACCCTTGCTGTTCCAAGCACGATCGGAATCTTTAATGTGCGTGACAAATTTCACATACGGGACCTAAAATTTACCTCTCATTCGGAGGGAGTATTTTTTGAAAAATGTTCGCCTAACGTTGTTCAATCGAACCGTGTCGTAATTCGAACTCGAGACCTTGGGCGTAGTAGTCACACGCATACCAACTACACCACGGAACCGCCCTCCTCACATACCCTACACGTGATTTTCTAATGCTTCACCCAAAAGTACTACATTTTCCAGGAAGCGATTTTTTTTTACCTGAAAAATTTGAATTTTGCCAAACTCTTGCTGTTCCAAGCAAGGTAGGGATCTTTAACGTGCGTGACAACATTCACACACGGGACCTTTATTTTACCTCTCATCCGAACGAGGGCGTATTTTTATGAAAAATGCTCGCCTAACGTTGTTCAATCGAACTGTGTCGGAATTCGAACTCGAGACCTCGGGCGCAGTAGTCACACGCATACCAACTACGGCACGAAGCCGCCCCTTACACATACGCTATCTGTGATTTTCCAATGCTTCACACAAAGGTACTATATTTTCCAGGAAGCGAGTTTTTTTACCTGAAAAATTTTGAATTTTGCCAAACCCTTGCTGTTCCAAGCAAAGTAGGGATCTTTAACGTGTGGAACCTTGTGCGTAGTAGTCACACGCATACCAACTACGTCGCGGAGCCGTCTAACCCTCCCTTTACATACCGTGCATTTATTTCCAATGCTCCACTAGAAGGTACTACATTGGCCAGGAGGCGAGTTTTTTGTTGCCTGGAAATTTAGAATTTTGCCGAACCCTTGCCGTTCCAGGCAAGGTAGGGATCTTTTACGTGCTTGACAACACTCACACACGGGACCTCCATTTAACCTCTCATCCGAACGAGGGCGTAATTTTTGTGAAATATGCTCACCTGTCATTTTTCAAGCAGTCGGCCGTGTCGGGATTTGAACCTAGGACCTGAGATCCGTAGTCTTACGCTTACTACATTGATCCACGGCGACGCGTCCCTTTACATGCCACTGAATCTTTATGAAATAGGGTATATAATTAGAAAACAATAGAAGGGGAACCGAGCTGTTTATAGGCTGTTGTGGAAATGTCAGGGAACTGTGTAGGCAGCTCAGAATATAAATAAGTGGAGGTACACGTCCAACCAGTTTCAAGACTGAAACTTAAGGACGAAAAAATAAGTGCACTTAATTCTTATGATTATTTTAAACAACTATAGTTGTTGTTTGTGAAATATGTTCAACTAATGTTGATTGTGCGAAAGGATATATTAGAAAAACTGTTAATTCGGCAAATGTTCAAGTGCTGGGGGGAACTAGGTAGCCACAGGCTGCTAACCACCCTTCACATACTACTGAATATCGAGGAAATAGGGTATATAATTATAAAACAATAAAAAGGGACCAAAATACATGTAAGAAGAAAGTACAGCATCTATGTTCAAAGATAACAAACATAGAAACAGAGAGAAAATTGTTGAAAGCATATGTGCGGAGCACAGCACAGTGCATCTATGAAATAGTGGCAGAGCAAAAAGCAGACAGAAAGAGATAGAAGCCTTCTGGAATGTTGTGCTTCAGATGTATGAGAATGATAGCATGCACAGACAAAGTTAATAGCAAATAGATTATAGAAATAGTAGTGAAATAAAGACATATGTGGAAAACAAAAAATAATAAAAGAAGAAGTAGGGCAGGATATGTTCTAAGGCATGTTTGGGTAATAGTACGTTGTTGAATGTAGTGAAACATTGAAATGATAACTTTCTACTTACAGTACGTTCGACCGCGCTGATAATGCCAAATTGTGTTACGAATGAAGCTTCTTTTGTTTAGGACTGTATTTCATAGTTTTTTTTTTGTTGGAAAATTTTGAATTTTGCCGAACCCTTGCTGTTCCAAGCAAGGTAGGGATCTTTAACGTGCGTGACAACACTCACACACGAGACATCCATTTTACCTCTCATGAACGAGGTCGTATTTTTGTGAAAAATGCTTGCCTAACATTTTTCAAACGGACCGTGTCGGTATTCGAACCCGGGACCTTGAAGGTAGTAGTCACACACATACCAACTTCGCCACGGAGCCGCCTAGTATGTTATGACCTTACATGTGGTTTTTCCAATGCTCCACCCGAAGGTACTACACAGGAAGCGAGTTTTTTTTTTACTTGGAAAATTTGGAATTTTGCCGAACCCTTGCTGTTTCAAGCAAGGTAGGGATCTTTAATGTGCGTGACAACACTCACACACGGGATCTCCTTTTTACCTCTCATCCGAACGAGGGTGTATTTTTGTGAAAATTGCTAGCCTAACATTTTTCAAGCGAACCGTGACGGGATTCGAACCCGAGAGTATGTTAAGACCACTGGTTTGTTATTGTTTGCTGCGATGGTTTAATTCACGCACTTCAGCAGCTGTGTGTTTTGTTTTTAAGCACAACGTGTAATGTGATATGCACGATGTTTAAGAACGAACGACGAACACGTAGTGACCATACATTAACGTCTGTTAGTTGTGAGATTAAAACAGTAATACAAGGGATATGTTCGACTTGGTTTGGATGGGATCGTTTTGGATAATGGCGAATGTGCAAAAGCCAGGGTGGCACTTAGCAATTTATGCAATATGTGATATTTGATTTATGTTACAAATTAAACTAAATGTTAAAAGCATTAACATACGGGATATATTACAAGTAGAGATAGCAAGAAAGAGGTAGATGTAGACCTAGATCGGACAATCGCACGCATATAGTAATTGATGCATACTGTACAAATTTCAGGAAAATGTGTAGGTTAGTTTAGAATAGGAATGAGGGCACGCGGCTAACCAGTTCCAGGACTGAAGACCTAATGATGATGATCGGATTTCAATATAACAAGGATGATTCTCGTCGTGGATTGATGGAAGTGTATAATGTGGTTTCAAAAAGGGTGACATTTTAAAGACAATATGTTTAAGCTAAAACAGAAAAGCTACCACAGTTTGTTGATTATTTTTAAAAATGGCAGTATTGGAAAATCGTGGCAAGATTCTGACGCAAGAAGTGTTAAATTGGTTACTGTTGGTGGTGAACGATAACTGATAACTATAATATTATAAAAGTTTACTAAGTATGCGTTTCTTTATTAGGTATATAGTTCTTCACGCTGGGTGTAAAAAGAGGCTCATTCCTTATGCCAAACTCGTCTTTGCTTCAAAAACCACGGAGGGTGACTATAATGGTGAAATGAATCACGACAACTTTTTACATTGGTTCGAATATCAGCTTTTAATTAATCTAAGCAAGACATCGATTATCGTAATGAATAATGTTAGCTACCATAGTACGCAAATCAATAGGGTACCAACGGGTTCCTGGAAAAAAGCTGATATTCAAAAGTGGTTTTAAGAAAATAATATTTATTACGATAGCATAATAGTAAAATGTGAATTAATAACATTAGCGAAACAGTAGGTATAGCCGATCATAATAAGATAATTCGCATGAATTCAAAGCAACCGCAATTGTCATAAACTCATCAAGTTAGAGCCATAAAACTAATGCATTGACACGGACAAACCGTTACTGACCTCGAAAATTGAATAGTTTAGACGCACATACTGTGAGAATAAAATTTGTAAGAAAGGAGCATTGAAATAAATGACTAAGTTCGAAAAAGTTGAAACCTAAGTTACGAAAGGAACGATGTGACGTAATAATAGAAATGTAAATTACAGGCAGACCAATCTACGAGGTAGCCGACGTTAAATTGTTTTGAACTTTTTTGGATAAGCAAGCCAGGAAGTTCACGCACGTAGGGTTGTGGTATTTATATTCGCGTCGGTTGAGCATCGGTAAAAAAGCATTAGTTCATACAAGGGTGATGGACGGATTTGACTCATTTAGCAAACACTGAAGTATAAATAGATGAAATAGAGTGACCTAACGTGTCGGTAGTTAATAAACTAGTGAATTATTGGTGTTTTTGGATGGGTTGAATTAAATTAAAAAGAGCAGGGAGTGGAATTTAACTGTGAGTACCGTTTTAGCTTTTCCTGTTTGTTTACGAATGATAAATATGCACTTGTGAAAACGTAGAAATAAGTTGTTTGTAGAGCAACGGAAATAGTTATTATTTAAAGTTAAGCGTAATATTATCGGAAGTAAAGTTTGAAACTTTTGAAACGTTAAGAATGATATGCGTATTCATTTAAACACAATTTTTTTGTAGTAGGATTATTACTAGTGAATTTCGTTATGAAAATTTGGTATTTCTAATGGACATGGGAATAGTTTAAATCGGGAATTGGTATTGTGCTGTTTTTCTATGTATGGTTGCTAAAGGCATTTAAGTAATAGGATTTAATATGTCGTATAGATCAATTGAAGAATGAAAGTATAACTTACGAATAAATGTATTTCTTTAGTTATAAATACTTGGCTAGCTTGATGTTACAATAAATTTTCTTTTTAGGTTAAAATACGTGTTTCTATATTTCCAGAATTTAATAGAGTTTAAGCTTAGATATATTTTTATTTGGAGTTATTTATAAGATAGGTAAAGATGATCATTGCGAAAATATATCCAGCCATCCCACTGATGGAGTCATATTTGTGTGAGACCTTTATCTTGAAAACTGCTTTAATGTAAAAGAATGTTACATGGTGTTTTTAAGGTATGGTTAAGAGAGATAAAAGTTGAAGTGACAAGCTTTTAGGACACCGGAAACAAGGAGGCCCATCCGGGATAACCACCTTTCCCAGTAGCTAAAACATCAAAGAGATTGGTGGGACAAAAAGACATCCCGTCTCTCTCCTAGTACAGAGATTGTTTCGAAATTATATCAGTATAATAGCTTCGATTACTTCATAGGGTTGGAAACTAATCTGCTCTGATGAGGCTTAACAAAGCCAAAACCGTCGGTCAGTGGATGTTTCCTCCCCTGTGAAGTAATAAAGCTAATCTTTTGTTAATGGCTATATAACTACTAGCCCGATTTGTATTTGTCAATAGCTCTTATTATTTTCATAAGAGTTTGTTTACAGATACATCTTATTATATATCAAAGAATGAAATTTATTGGCAAGTGACTCAATATTAGCCACAAGGGCATCCTGTCGACGCGTTTCGCCCTAATTGGGGCTCATCAGGACCGGAGTAGCAAAGATGTAATATTTAACACGAACACATTATGGGAAGTATATATATATATATATATATATATATATATATATAAGTTATAACAGCATCTTGAAGATGCAGCAGATAAAAATTCCAGCCATCAGACGAAAATTCTAGTTACCGTCGATTATAATACAGACAACCTTGGTACAACTGTCCGTTCTTTTAGCGCTTATATCAATCACGCCCCACGCCTTATACCAATTGTTACCAAATTAATGCTCAAGGAAAATGCATAAGTTCTAAATTTAAAAACTAAACAAATTAGTCTTTCTGCCCTAGTCTCTATATATGCTAACAGCAACGAAATGATTCAGACTGATTTATATGGTCAACGCATTTGCATTCTAATTTATATTGAGATCAATTATAAATTTATATAAGCACCCATATTTACAAAGCTATTCCACTCAACTTTGCTTACCAATGGAAATAAGTAAAACCCTTCACTACACAAAATATTTAAAAAACAAATACGTATTTCGACCACTATGTGGTCATCATCAGTAAATAAATTCAAAAAACAAAAAACTTAAAAAGAATTAAAAATGTTGTTCTGGTACACTTCCAAAAATATTCACCTCACCACGTAGGCTGAAGTGTAGTAAACCAACGTTACCTTGAATACTTTTGGGGATATTCTCCTCACCACGTGGGCTAGTGATCTCTATAAAAATTCACTTATTGTTGTAGAGATCACCAGTCCATGCGATAAGGAGGGAATTCTCAAAAGTGTTGAAAGTAACATTGATAAATTGTTCTGTTGTAAAGGTTCACTTAGCTTGCGTGGTAGGGAGAATATTATCAGACGTCGCCGTGGATCAATGTAGTAAGCGTAAGACTACGGATGCCAAGGTCCTGGGTTCGGATCCCGATACGGCCGACTGCTTGAAAAATGGCAGGTGAGCATTTTCCACAAAAATTAAGCCTTCGTTCGTATGAGAGGTTAAATGGAGGTCCCGTGTGTGAGTGTTGTCACGCACGTTAAAGATCCCTACCTTGCCTGGAACGGCAAGGGTTCGGCAAATATCTAAATTTGCAGGCAACAAAAACTCGTCTCCTGGCCAATGTAGTACCTTCGGGTGGAGCATTGAGAATGTAAACGCACGGTAGGGAGAATATTCTCAGAAGTGTTCCGAAACAATATGTTACGGATAAAAATGACATTACGATACGAATGTTGATTTGCACAGAAGGGACGGAAATCTAGTTTTATCTATTGAAATTTTAGTTTTGCTGAAAGGGTGAAGTCCATTCATAACTTCATTATGTACTAATGACCTTAAACCGATGCTCGACGCAAATATAAATTCCACGATACCACGGGTATGAGCTTTCTGGTCTACGTATCCAAGAAAGTTCAAAACAATTCGTTGTCGGCCATCAACATTAGGTTTTTAGTCCTAGAGCTGGTTAGACGAATACCCTCATTGTTTCCCATTCTTTGCTAACCTACACATTTCCTAGACATTTCCACAATCCGCATCTTTCATATTTGTGTGCAATAGTCTGATTTAGGTATACCTCCTTTTTCTTATCTCTGTTTGTAATATATCCGGCACTAGTCCCCAAAAATACCTTAGAACGTATCCTGCCCTTCTATTTCTCTAATTTTTTTTCCCACAGATATTTTTATTCCCCTACTATTTCTATAATTTTTGTTATTAACTTTTTCTGTTCATGCTATTATCCTCATACATCTAAAGCACAACATTCCAAAAGGTTCTACCGTTTTTCTGTCTGCTTCTTTTACTGCCACCCTTTTATAGACATACTGTGCTGTGCTGTACACATAAGCTTTCAACAAGTTTCTTCTTTTTTCTATGTGTGTTATCTTCGAACATACCCGCTGCTATTTCTTGTTAAATGCATTTCGGTTCCTCTTCTATTGTTTATACATATATATACCCTATTTTCCCGATATTCAGTAATATGTGAAGGGGGGCGGCTCCGTGGCGTACTTGGTATGTGTGTGACTACTACGCCCAAGGTCCCGGGTTCGAATCCCGACACGGTCCGCTTGAAAAATGTTAGGCGAGCATTTTTCACAAAAATACACCCTCGTTCGGATGAGAGGTAAAATGGAGGTCCCGTGTGTGAGTGTTGTCACGCACGTTAAAGATCCCTACCTTGCTTGGAACAGCAAGGGTTCGGCAAAATTCCAAATTTTCCAGGTAAAAAAAACTCGCTTCCTGGCCAATGTAGTACCTTCAGGTGGAGCCTTGGAAAATCACATGTAGAGTATGTGAAGGGGGTTAATTAATCTGCGACTACCAAGATCCCCAACACTTGAATATTTGCCGAATTAATAGTTTTCCAATATATCCTTTCGCACAATCAACATTAGTTGAAAATATTTCAAAATAACACCTATAGTTGTTTATAATGATCATCAGATTTAAGTGCAATTATTTTTTCGTCATTAGGTTTTCCGTTTTGAAACCGATTGGACGCGTACCTTCACTTACTTTTATTCTTAGCTAGCCTACACTGCTTTTTATTTATTTATTTATTTGTTCCAACGTTTCAGTAGCCTGCTACCTAAAATTTAAGCAGACCTGGCTTCCCACCAGAAAGTAACCGTGAGTAAAGTGTGTGTGTATGTTTGTGTGTGGTGCGCACTCGAGGACATGTGTTGTGTGTGTATGTGTGTGGGAGAGGTTGTGTGTGTGAATGTGTGTTGTGTGTGTAGTGTTGATACCCGTGTTACGTTTCCCTTCTAGGACCAGGGCCAGCGGCAGCTGGAAATCCCAGTCGGCAAGGAAGAACGCTCAACTGATATTGCCATATCAGTCCAAACCGTCGGCAGCCGGAAATCCAGATGTTGAAAGAGCAATGTAAATTTGTGAATAGGCATTTGTGTTTGTACCGTGTTTGAGAAAGTATCCGTGAGTAAGATATGTGTGTGTGTGTGTGTGTGTGTGCGTGTGTGTGTGTGTGTATGAGTGTGCGCAGGCTTGAGGGCGTGTGTTATGTTTGTGTGTGTGTGTGTGTGTGTGTGTGTGTGTGGGTAAGGGTTGTGTGTATGTGTGTTAGGTGTGATTTTGATATCCGTGTTACGTTCACCCCTAGGACCAAGACTATCGGCAGCCGGATACTCCAGTCGCCAGGGAAGAACGCTTAACAGATATTACTTTATCAGTCCGGACCATCGGCAGTCGGAAATCCATATGTTGAAAAGACAGTGTAGGTGTGTAAATAGGTGTTAGTGTATGTGTAGTGTTTTAGAGGTGTTTTGGGTGTTTGTGTATGTATGTGTGTGTGTTTGTATGTTGTTTGCATCCACCTTTCCTCCCCTCAATCCGTACTAGGACCATCTGCAGCCGGAAATCCAGTCTTCGGGGAAGAATGCTTAGCAAATGTTCTTGAAGGGTGTTTGAAATGTTAACTTGTGTTTATGTTTGCCCAGGTTACCAAAAGGTTGGGTTGATTTGGTATAATTTTGTACTTGCTTGATTTTATACTATTACATAAAAAACTAAGTTCTTTTAGAGGAAACGATTTGTTTGTTGTATTACTTGCCTCAGTTCCTACACTGTTCCCTGAAATTCCCACAGCCTAGATATAGCTCGTTCCCCTTCTGTTGCTCCCAATTATATGCCATATTTCATCAAAATTCAGTCGGCTACCTCGACAATTTTCTTTTATTAGGATTAAGGTATACTGGATAGGAGCAAAACACCTTCAAGACTAAATATGTAGAAAAGTGAAAAACGAAAGTGGTGTCGACAATAATGTCCGTGATGTCCATTTAGTATGTTTGTCAATTGAATGTATGGATCCCTACCATAAAAAAGTAGCTACAGTTACCAAACTATCCTACCCTAAAAATTGTTTCCCAAAAACAAAAAAAGAAAAATAAATTAAGTATAATATTTATCTAATTAACCTGTCTCATACCATAAAATATCTTATCAAAATTTTATTCTCCATTTTCATTATATCTCGTTCAGTTTTAAATTTTCTCCGCACCAAATCTTTCGGGCTTGACCTATATCATCACTCATTCTTACAGTACATATTCATAAATACTTTGTCAACAATGTGAATAATTCATGAAATATAAGTACCCATTCAACCTTGAAGAAATTCGTCGCGTTTAAGAACAAAATTTTATCTCAATCTTTATTTCTGATCCAATAACTAACATCATGCTGCCCTAAGTTATTACTATGTTATTTCTCAGTTTTTGTTTAATTCGGTAACTGTCAAATCATTATTTTCATTCAGTTTCTACCTTGTAATTCATAATTCAATTTAATTTTTACTAAAAGGTAAATTTTATTTTCTTTATTTTATATTCTAGAACGGCTGCTTGAGCACTACCAAAATCCATATATGAAATGCATATCTGTATATTCAGTGTTTTGAATATTCTTGGCAAAATTAAAAACGAAATATCGCAAAAAATTACTTTACTCCCGCAAGAAATCAACTGACAGCAAAATTATGAGAATCATTTAAACAAAGTCTACTAGCACAATATCAAAACGTTCATGGAAAACGTGACCAATTATTTGAAATAATAATTAGTAATGTTTTCAACAGTGCAATAAATTTTGAATAAACATAATTTTTTAAAACAATTGATTTCAGAAAAGTTTTCAAGACGACAATTTTTCTACAAATTGAATGTAGATTTTAAAAACGTCAGAAAAATTCACTAGGTCATTGGGGTACCTTTTTATATTAAAAAAATAATAATCTCACCTCCAGAAGTTATGCCACTTCTTGAAGAAAAAAAACGAAAACGATGTTTAAATATGGTAATTACTAAAAATCCCTAGTCTCCTAATTTCAATAATACAGGGCTATTCTAAATGATGGACCCATATTTAAAAATTCGTATTTATTAAAGTACAAATCCAAAATGAACAATCGTTACACCAATGAAAAGAGGAAATTCCAAAGTTTTATTTTAATACAATATAAATGTTCACAGATATTGTCTTATCAATTCTCTCAATGTTAATTGTGCGAAAGGATTTACTGGAAAACTATTAATACGGCAAATGTGTAAGTGTTGGGGGATCCTTGACCACCACAAGCTGCTTAACCCCCTCACATACGTACATGTGATTTCTCAATGCTCCACCCGAAGGTACTACATTGGCCAAGAAGCGAGTCTTTTTTACCTGGAAAATTTGGAATTTTGCCGAACCCTTGCTGTTCCAAGCAAGGTAGGGATCTTTAACGTGCGTGACAAGATTCACACACGGGACCTCCATTTTACCTCTCATCCGAACGAGGGTGTATTTTTGTGAACAAGGCTTGCCTAACATTTTTCAAGCGGAGCGCGTCGGGATTCGAACTTGGGACCTTGGGCGTAGTAGTCACACACATGCCAACTACTCCCCTTCACATACCACTGAATCTCGGTAAAATAGGGCATATAATTAGAAAACAATAGAAAGGAATCGAGCTGTATATAGGCTGTTGTGAGAATTGCAGAGAACTCTAGCTCAAAACATAAATAAGCTGAGGTACAGGTCCAACCAGTTTCAAGACGTAAAACCCAATGACGAAAAAATGAGTGCTCTTAAATCTAATGATTATTTAAACCACTATAGGTGTTGGTTAAGAAATATTTTCAACTACGTTGATTGAGTTAAAGGATAAATTAGAAAAACTATTAATTCGACAAAGGTTCAAGTGCTGGGGGAACTTGGCAGCCAAAGGCTGCTTACCCCCTTCACATACCACTAAATATCGAGGAAATAGGGTATATAACTGTATAATAATAGAAAGTGACCGAACTGTATCAAACAAGAAAGAACAGCAGCTATGTTCAAAAACAACAAACATAGATACAAGAAAAAAACTGTTCAAAGCATAGTCTGAAGCACAGCAAAGTGCATCTATGAAATAGGGACAGTAGGAAAAGCAGACAGAAAGAGATTGAAGGCTTCTGGAGTTTTGTGCATCAGATGTATGAGAATGGTAGCATCGACAGACAAAGCTAATAACAAATAAGTTGTAGAAATAGTAGAGGAGTAAAAATATCCGTGAAAAACGAAAAATATAGAAGAATTAGAAGGACAGGATACGTTCTATGGCATTTCTGGCAAATATTAAGGGATATATTATAAGCAAAGATAGGAAAAGAGAGGTAGAGGTAGACCGAGATTAGACTTTCGCATACAGATAGTGATAGATGCAGACTGTGCAAATTTCAGAGAAATGTGTAGATTGGTTCAGACTAGGAAACAATGAGGGTACGCATCCAACCATTTCATGATGATAAATATTTAATGTGTCCTCCGTTTGCTGCACGGCAAACATCTACGCGGTAGGTAAACTCATCCCACACACAAGAATGCGTATCTGCTGTTACTGAGTGCACGGCAGCAGTGGTAAGGTGGAAAATCGCTTCATTGCTAAAAATTAGACGCCGTAGTAACGCGTCATCCTCCATCATTTGTAGCAAATAAGCACAAAATTCGATACGCTGAGAGGCTGCAGAAGTTGTCAGCGGTAGGGCTTGTACAGCAAACCCCATCTCAGAACTTTTCATACAGTTTGTTGGGTATTCCAAGTCCTCTACTAGCTCTGTTGGTAGGCTTACGTGGACTGCGAACAAAACTTTCTTCAATCCATCTAACATCATCCTCTGATACACGCGGTCGGCCTGTTCTTTTTTCTTTTATATACACTTCCAGTCTGTCAAAATTTTTTAAACCATCGGCTAATGCTTCTTCTAGTTGGTGATTCAACACCGAATTTTGTACGAAATGACCGCTGCACTACAATTTGCGACTCACTTTTTGCGAACTCAAGAACGCAGAAAACCTTGTGCTCCAGAGTAGTCATCTCACTCACAATTGACAGTAAAACGAAATGACGGCCTAGTACCGCGCGAACTCTACAGGCCGCTTCTGGAACCATAACCGCCCGCTTTCCACTCAGTAACAGCAGATACGCTTTCTCGTGTGTGGGATGAGTTTACCTACCGCGTAGATGTTTGCCGTGCAGCAAACGGGGGACACATTGAACAAGTATAATGTATTAAAAAAACCTTGAAACTTTCTCTTTTCACGATTGTTCATTTTGGATTTGTACTTTAATAAATACGAATCTTCAAAATGGGTCCATCATTTAGAATAACCCTTGTTGACTATATCACCACACGCAGAGCACTGAACAGACTGAGAATTTGCAGTTGACTATAACAGAGTACACGGGCTGGAAATAGAACAAACCACAGAATCTCGAGAAGTTCCAACTAAGTTTTTGTGCTACCCAAAAATCGATACTTTCATTTGTTAAACTAAATTTGGAGATTCTTTTACAATCAAAAACTTTAAAAACGCATTTCATTAGTTAAAGACCTCATTAACGTTTTTCAACACACGAAGCATAGGAAATGAAAGTGTATAAATAAAATTTCAAATTCTGCAGAAAACTTTCGTAGTGCTCACCGTAGCATAGGAATCCTCTCTCTTGCAGTGCTCCCATAGCCTGCAAAACCCACCCAAGCAACGCTCTACATAGCCTGCTATACTTCAAAACGCAGCGCTCCCCATAGCCTGCGTATCCTCTGACGGAGATGCTGTCCGACGCCGTACCCAGGGCACGTCATTACAATTCATCAATCCATAGTTAACAAACCACGTATCAACTTTAAGCTCCGTTCCATACTTCACCGACCAGTCGTTATTTATTATACCACAGGGACGACATCCCCGTAGAGGCATCACTACCACGAAGCCTGCCGAAGAGTTCAGAAGACGACTGAATATCTTCTGAACCCTCTATACTTGAATATATTGTAAATTAGTGTTTTTTTTAAGTTCAAATAATTTCAATTCATATTTCTTTTTAACGTAACGTTGACCCACAATTACACACGAAGCCTTCCGAAGTGTTCCAAAGACAATCGAAAACTTCTGAACCTTCTATACTTGTAAATATTGTAAATTAGTAGTTTTAATTTCAAATCATAACTCTTTTAGACTTAACGTTGTGCCAAAAGAAAGAAACAAACCCTTTCGAAGAGATCCGAACACCACCGAAGATGTCTGGACCACTTCAACCTGTACATATTTCCTAATCATCGTTGTTCAAGTTTCCACTGGGCCTCGTAAGCAACTTCCGAAGAAAACCGAAGACTACCGAAGACTTATACACACCGTTAAATTGTACATACAAACATTTAATGAGTGTTTAAGTTTAATTCTGGTTCCGCAAGCAACCATGACTTCCGAAGACTTCCGAACTGCTAAATCATTCAATTTCACTTTCTATTTTATGTAATTTTGGAACTTATAATTATTTTGCTTATGTTTATTAAACAATTAATCAAGCCAAGTTTACATGCTTTCAGACGCCTCTCACTCGAACGCTAACACCCTGTATATTCCTCTATTTAGTTCAGGAGAAACTTTATTTAATAAAAAAGAAGTTGCACCTTTAACTCCCCGTATATCTGAAGCGGTTGGGTTTTCGAAATAAGTTATTAAGAAACTCATATTATTGTCACATTTTCTATTTTGACATTATCAAAGGTACAATTCGGACCACCTTGTATATTACAATGGCGTCTTCGTGGTTTAGTTTGTTCGTGTGTGATTAATAATCCCAAAATCCAGGGATCGATTCCCCTACATGGTATGCTTGAAGAGTGTTAACAGATCATTTTTCAGAAAAGCACGCCTTCGTTAGGATGAGAGGTGAAACGTGGGTCTCAAATGTAAGTGTTGTCACGCACGTTAAATACCCCAGACCTTGCTTGATATAGCAAGGGTTTGACTAGTTCTAAACTTTTAGGAAAAAATTAAATCACCTCCTGGCCAATGCAGTAGTTTCGAGTGGAGCATTGGAGAATACAGTATATGTCCATTGCAATATCTATATCGGCTTGCTACTGCTTTGTTAAGATAAAATTTGTAACACGTTTTTCTTTATTAAAAATATTTATATACATATGTACATTTTTGGTACCTTATTATGTATATGACACTAGTATTTACACTTATAATCGTAGGTATGTGTTCTTATTTAAAATATTAGCGAAGTGATTACTGGCAGCATAACAATTTAGTCAACAATAACGAACTTGTAACAAGGCACTTTAGCATTCTAGTTATACGGTATTGTAAAGTAAATACGCATCCTTCTCATCTGATTTTCTATCATCATCCAAACTCTTCACAGGATTTTCCTTACTGTAGTAAATTATTTGTGGAATGTAATACCGAACTCCAGATGAATACAAAACACCAATCTGAGGTACTAATTTTGTAGCAATAGGGTAGGAGTTTATTCTTGATTGTTCGACCTGTTGAGCTGGCTGAAATAGTGGTTTATTTACCCAAGGCGTAACAAACTCATAATCTTGAACTTCAAAAACTTGTGGTCCTCTATAATCTAATCCAAGAGCTCGTGCTTGTTGCTGTTTTAGAAGAGTATACTTGTCTGAGCCCTTTCGGAAGTATTTTTGATCTTGAGCCGTACCTAGGATCAGATTAGGGTTGGGTCGTAGAGATAATAATTTAGATCGGTATTGTTGCGGTATATAGGGTTTGTATGGAGCAGGATTTGGTAAGTCTTCTCTTCTTTCAAATACAGGAGCGGGTTCTCTTCGTTCTCTAATTGGTACACTCTGAGTTGTGCTAATTGGTGGTGGTATTATTGGTCCTTCATTTGTTCCAAATGAAACCATAATTGGTTTTGATAATGTGTTGGTAACGGTTACTAATATAACCATCTGAAACAAAAAAGTATTCATTAGAAAAGAAAAGTTTTCCTTGTTGATTAAATAACTAAATATTACTTCTACAATTGTATTTTAAAGAACAAGATTCTATAGACTGTAATTATGGTCAAATAATAATGAATTTTATAACTAAATAATACATACAACACAACTAAAGAAACAGATAAAAAATAAATAAATACATTCATATTAGGGTCAAATCATTTTGTGTCATACTAGTTCATTATTTTATTTTTACTGCTTAGTTATCAACTACGTAGTAGTGTACTTCATGCCCGTGAGGACACAAAGTACAGTTTATGGCCCGCGTGGATATAAAGATACAAAAGTAGACATAAGGAGTCCATAGAAAATGTTTCCGCGAGATCACCAAAATATCGATGCAGTACAGTTTCATTAACCTCTTGACCCTCAATGTATGATATACATAACACCCTCTACATACCAGAATTTTACTGTTAAACATTTTTTGACCAAAATTTATAGCTCCTCTTCCATAATCCGCAATTAAGCAAAACTTGGTATGGAAGGGTGTTTTAAATCGCTAATTCCAAATTCAGCATCAAAAATTCAAAATGGCGAAAAGAAGATTCCGTCCAAATTCATAAACTTGAATGAGTATCTACAAAAAAGAGCATGTCTGGCGTAGGGGTTTTAAAATTTACTGATTTTGAACTTGATGGCAAAAACTAAAACCAAAATTTAAAATGGCGGACCAAAGGTGGCGGTCAAACTTTTAAACTTGACTGAATATCTACAAAAAGAAGATGTCTAGCGACGTTGTTACTTTATTAAACTCAGAATTCCTACACCTGGATTTTGCTTATAAGTCTGTTACTATTGAGAAAAATACTTTTACTTCACATGACCGAGTTGTTAAGGTTTCTTCTACGCCTACGGGTAGATCAGATACTTTCGTACTTTCTACCGTTCTTCCTCCTAGTTCTACTTCTACTCGTCAGGTCGTATGCTTTAATTGCGACAAACCTGGTCATATTTCGACCCGTTGTACTCGTCCTAAAGTACTCCACTGTTATAGTTGTAGATATAAGGTAGTTACTCGCTACAACTGTCCTCACTGTCATCCTACTACTGATAGGTCTTCGAATAATCCTTCAAATTCTGCTCTCACCTCTAGATCCCTAATTTCTTCTGCTTCTCATTCTACGTCTTCTTCTGTATTTCATCCAGGTTATCCTGCTACGACTATCAACACATACCCTTCTTCGGCAAATATAGCTTCGGACAAAATTTCCTCCGTCTCTAGTTCTACATCCTTTTCTACACCCCCTTCGAATCGCACTATTGCCATCACCTCGTACCCTTTTCAGCCATATGAGCCTTTGAATTGTAATATTGATTTTTACGGCTATCACGCCCCTACTTACCGAACTTCTACTAACAAGAACCACATTTTTTCTGTCCTTAGCGAATCAAAAGATGCTGAAATGGATCTTACGTTTTCACTTCCACCCTATACTGTGCCTCCACCACCATTACAACACATACTTCGAATTAGTGACTTGCAGTTAGCTTCTCAAGAGTTGGTTCTCGCTTTCTTAAACGATTCTACCCAAGAAATTCCTGTCGTGTCTGCAAGCGCACATGTCGCTGAAGTGACGATAAATTCTAATTTAGTCGGCGAAGGTCCTGTTGAAGTTCATGAACCTGTATCTTTAATGTCTGTTGCTGTTGCTGTCAAAATTTTACATGTTCCTACTTTCTTAAATGGTTCTACTCACGAAATTTCTGTCGTACCTACAATAACAGCTGTTGCTGGAGTGACGATAACTTCTAATTCAGTCCGTGAAAGTCCTGTTGAAGTTTATGAACTTGTATTTTTAAAGTCTGTTGCTGTTGTTGTCAAAATTCTACATGTTTCTGCTTTCTTAAATGCTTCGACTCAAGAAATTTCTGTCGTGCCGGCAATAACAGCCGTAGCTGAAGTGAAGATAACTTTTAATACGAATATAGAAGGTCCTGAAGTTAGGGAACCCGTAGCTATAATGCCTGTTGCTGCTGTCGTCAAAGTTTTTCCTGATCCTTTTTCGTTATCTACTATTGTTAAGGAATCAGTTCCTAATGTGGCTGAAGTTTTGTCTGTTCCTACTCCGTTGTCCATCAGTTAAAAAAGTTTTACTTGATTCTACTCGTTTATCGGACGTTGATAAAACGTTACCTACTCTTTCTCATTTTTCTCATGCTGACAAAATGCTATTTGCTTCTGTTCTTTTAGCTAAGGTTGGTGAAATCTTAGCTGATGTCCTGTTATCTAATGTTGACGAAGCTCAATTTGATTCTGAGTCCTTATCTATTGTGGATGAAGTTGTTCCTGATACTGTTTGTTCTTATAACGTTGATGGACTAACTTTTCCTGATTCTGTTCCTTTATGTAATATGGTTGAAGTGTTAGCGGATTCTGCTCCTTTTCCTAAGGTAGATACTCCTACAGCCAATGCTGTTCTCTTTCCTAACTGTGATACTGCTAGTCTTTTATCTAACATCGATCAAATTTTATCTCTTTTTGTTCCTTTAACTAACGTAACTGAAGTGTGCTCTGCTTGTGTTTCTTTTCGTATGGTTGATTCTCGTACAGCCAATACTTTTTCTCTTTTTTCTCTTTCTACCGCGGATATTCAGACAACCTATGATGTTTCCTTTTCTTCCGTTGACTTTCTTACCTCCAATCCTAACAACAAACAACTTTCTTCCTTAACATGTTTCGATTTCCATAAACTACAACAATCACTACTACCTTCACCCTCGCCACCTCCTATACCGCGTGCTACAACTGCTACATCCCCTGCTGTTCCTGTTTGGCAGAAAACTGCCCAAAAGGAACAGATATTATTCTATGCTTCTTCCGAAGCTGAAGAGGTATGTCGGCGAAGTCCTAATGTTTTTGACCTCGTTTCGTTTTACTTCTGGTGGCGCAAACGCCTGAAGCCCAATACCTAGTTCTCGCGCGCCAGATTCTTATGAGGATTTTGCTCCCCTTAAATTTTGATTTCTGGACTTTAGGTTTTTTTTTATACTTCCCTGTTTTGCTGAGTTTTCTTTCTTTTCTTTGCACCCGTGTGGGTCCGGGAATAGAGTAGTCCCACGGTACGACCTGCCTGTCGTTAGAGGCGACTACAGCGATCTAACACATACACACACACACACACACACACTTTATACACGTCCAATCTATACCCACACACTTCATACACTCACACACTTCATAAACACACAGTTTTATATTTGGTTCACCTTTTTTTCGTTTTCTCCTTGTACTCGTGTGGGTCCGGGAATAGAATAGCCGCATGGTACGACCTGCTTGTCGTCAGAGGCGACTACAGCGGTCCAACACATACACACACGCACACTTTATACACGCACACTACATATACACACACACAGTTCATACACACGCGCGCACACACACACACACATACACTCACCTACTCATACACCAACAACACACACACGCACGCGCACACACACACATACTCATACATAACTACACTGGAATTTGATTTGATTTTCTTTTTGTACTATTTTTTGTTTGGTTTTGGAAACGGGGTTTGTCTTCTTCATGCAGTTTTGATGCTGCTTTAATATGGGTTTTATTAATACTCCCTGTATGTTTGTTGTGGTTTGTTTAGCATTCTTCTTAATTTTCTTTGGGAATTAAACCACTTATATTTTTTAAAATCAACTTTATTTACGTTTCGATCCATGACCTAGGATCGTTGTCAAAATAATAAAAACTTCAAGTTTGACATTTATGACATAAATTGAAGGTGACTTTGATTTATTGATGTTCGAAATATTTGGTTTGAGTACACAAAGCAAAAATTTTTAAAGTTTAAAAGAATGATTGCCTTCAGTTTGTGTTGCGACCTGGGATCGACTTTCTTTAGGTAGCCAATACGCTTAACGTAAAATCAGCTGATTAATTTTTATTGGTGAATTTTATATAAATTCAATAACTTAAAATTGGAAAAACATTTTTAACATGTTTCTATTTATACAATCGAGAGGATGGTTATTAAAGAAGTGTGCGATTGTGTTACCGTAAGGCTTAAGCAGTCGTTTTTTTATATTTATTTTGATTGGAAAAAATCATTATGATTTAAGTTACCTCTTTGGTAGATTTTAACATGGTTCTGAGGCGACCCTATGGCGGGTTTACACTTGTCAGATACCAATGTTGTTCTATGAAGATTTATAAATGTCAAACTTGAAGTTTTTATTATTTTGACAACGATCCTAGGTCATGGATCGAAACGTAAATAAAGTTGATTTTAAAAATATAAGTGGTTTAATTCCCAAAGAAAATTAAGAAGAATGGGTTCTGTTTGCATTAGTTTACTTTTCTGTTACTTTTGCTGGTCTTCTTTGCTGTCGGTTCCTATACCGATTGTGTTTCGTCCATCCGCTCCTGTGGTAGGTGCTTTCTAGTCCGTTCTTCTTTTCTTCGAAAACCACGACTTAGTCTACTTTAGGCATAGTTAGCTATTCTTTTCTTTGGTTCTTCGGTTGTTGCGGTTCTTGAGTACCACAGTTTGAAGTAATTTCATATTTTTTCTATCCAGCCTTCTTGTTGTTCCCGAGCATACTTTGAGGCTTGATACTTTTGTCATTTTGGCTGTTACTGTTGGTATTCTTCCTCGCTTCTTTTCTTTACTTTTGGTTTTCTTGCAGGAAACCAATCTTCTTTTGAAGCTGAAGACTTTGCAGTTTCTTTTCTAAAGAAACATCCACCCTTTGACGACTTTGACAGTATTGACGCCGTTCGACCTTTGCCTTCGTTCCATGTTACTGCCTACCTATTTTTCCCCGTGCTTTCCTTTAATTATTTTTTTGTTTCATCCGGTACTTTGATCCTTTGAGCCGGTTGAGAATTCTTTTTTATTTCGGAACGCTTTCTTTTGGGGTTTTTTGGTTTATTTATTCCGTTAAGCGAATTCTTTTTTCCTTCTCTTTCTATTGTTATATATTGGTTTTTCGAGCCGGATGAAAGTTCTTTTTTGAGTGTTTTTTTGTTTCTTTTGTTTTTGTAAACGACTTTTTTTTATTTTTAAGTGAGTTCTTTTTGTGTTTGTTTTTTTCCTCTTTTCAGTACTGCTCACTCCCGCACTTTGGCTTTCCTATCCCGACTTGTTAATTTTGCTGGAGGGGGGGAGAGAATCGTTACGTTTAATTACGGCTGATGAATTAAAAACCACATCGATTCCGTTGCTACTCTTGCATACGTCAATAACATCCTATATATTTTACCTGTTTATAATAAATACGCTTGCGCATAATTTTCAATTTCAATCTATCCACTCTAAAACGACGAGTTTACGCTATAAATTCTATAGCTGGTACCTTGTTTTAAGTATCCGCTAACTGGCTACACATTACTATAGCGTAAAATTAATCCTTATACTGCTACGACCGAAAGACTCGTTGAAATAGTGTATTCTATTATTTGACAAAACTTGAGTCGAGTTTTCTAATCTCCTTTTTGGTATGTCGATAACGCGATGATCGAAACTCAAACTCTTGTTATTAAAACATTTTCAATTTGATTCTGTAGTTCGTCCTTAGATGTATTTTCTAAACTACTTGCTTCAAGAGCGATGCACGTTTCTTTATAAAAAGTGTAGATCTTGACTGCATCGCTCTTAGCTGGAGGCCAAATTGCTTGTTATGTAGGCCCGATTATTCTTTGACGTATATAAACTGCTTTTGCGTGCAGACCGCTGTTACGGTAGCGGCATGGTTGTTGCTGACTACCACGGCGATGCTGTGCTGATTCGCTTCCGATGGATGGCATGATAAGTATCCCGACACCTGTATGTGACTTGTTTTCTTTTTTTAACATACCAAGGGGTAAACCCAATTCACATCGCATCGTGCTGACGAACAAAACACTTTTTTTTTATTTAAAAATCCACATTGAAATTAGATACGCTAATGTTTCTTATGATAAAATACTTACTAGAAAGTTTTCTAAATTTAATGCTATTTTTTACTTAACCCATCCGCTTAAACGAAAGTATCAGCATTATTCTTTATACTGGCTAGATATATTGCATGTCAGCTACGAAATGCGCACATAGAGTAAAATTGCTTTTTTTAAATAGTAACTTTATTTAATTTTTTGTTGCTGTTTGGATAGAAATTTTTATTTTTCTTATTATAAATTGAAAATCGTTGACGATGTAGTTTTTGTGTTGCTAGGACTCCCCTCCCCCCGCATTGCTAGTTAGCCCGGTATTTTTATCTGACCCGTACGCAGCATAACCTAGCAAGTTATTGAAATTATATAAAATATAACTATATAAAAATTAAGCAGCTGATTTCACTTTAAGCGTATTGGCTACCTCAAATTCGGTCCCAGGGCGTAACACAAATTGCAGGTACTCATTTTTCTAAACCTTTAAATTTTCTCCTAATGTATTCAAACCAAATATATCAAACATTAATAAATTAAAGTCACCTTCAATTTATGTCATAAATATCAAACTTGAAATTTTTAATATTTTGACTACGATACCAGGTCATGGATCGAAACGTAAATAAAGACGATTTTAACAACTACGAATGGTTAAATTCTCAAAGAAGATCAAGAAAAATTGGAAAACGTGGTTTTATTTTTCCAAATTATGCAAATTTTTTTTTAATACTTAGTGTTACCTGAAAAACTTTGGAATACGTGTTCTGTTAATTGTTCTTAGGTTGAAAAATAAAATTTATTGTTTTTTACTTTGCTGTTTTTATACTTAGGTAGATAATTAAAAATTCCATTAGCTAATTGGCTGTTTTTATGTGCATTAAACTAACATATAAGGAAACATATTTTTATTTAGTGCTCACATAATAATCTCAATTACAGCAAACGGCGTTACCTGAAATTATTACATCTAATCTGGTTAATTTGAAATAACTTAGTTGTATAGCTGACAGCTTGTCTCAATAACAGTATTAAAATAGCGATGAAAGTTAGAGCAACATGTCAAGGAGTGTTATTATAATAACAAATTATAGATTACCTAAAATATAGTAATTGCAATACCGTTCAGCTGCGCTCTATTACAGAACGCACTCTCTGCTATAAATTAATTCGCCTGATTTCCTATAATTCTACAAATGGATATTTTGCAATATAATTGACGAACAAACTCAGGAATTTTATATTTTCTCTCATTATTATTTTTCACTGGTACTTGTCTGTTAATAACCTGAACGTAACTTTAAACTATAACAACTAATGTTTATTATTGTAATTTAGCTAATTTAGTTGATGTTGCTTAACTTAAAACTTTTCCAATTGCAATAACATATAGTTTAACATTCATATTATATTGTGACTATTGCTGCAACACGAAATGTCAAAAATCACAACTGCTAGTGTGAATACAGAGTTCTAATTTTAATTAAAGTTATTCGTATGAGAACTTTCACACTAATCAGAATTCACTGAATATCAAATACATTAATTGCCAAAGACATTTCAAGTTGAATTAATTTGTAAACCTCAAACTAAAATTTCTCAATTCTATAATACATATTCTAAAGCAAAGTGGAATACAATTTTATTCTTTAATAACCTGTACATGTCTCCCGTTAATTTAAATCTTTGATTTGTTGTTAAATATAATTAGCGGCAATTTCTTTCAACTTTGTTCATCAAATACAATTTTTTAATGAGCTTAAATTTGTCCATATTGTGTCTTTAAACGTGTATCAAATTTCATGAAACCCACAGCTTATAAATTTAATAAAATGTTTGTTAAAAATTTGTTTTCTTATTTGTCGACAATTGTTTCGACCGTCTATAATGCACTGAATGAGATGCAGGGTTAATACACAAGGGTTATCGTCATTTTGTTTTCGACCTTACTTAAGGTCGGTTTGACGCAGCTCTAACTTCTTTTCCATTCTGTGCTAATCTAAAAAGCTCTACATACTCTTCACAACCTAAATTTCTAATAATTTGACTAATATAGTTTGGTCTAGGTCTTCCTATATCCTTCTATCTTTTTCCTATCCAGCTGGCTCTACATAGATACTAGCTACCTGATGGTTGTTAAAGAACTCTAACATGTTTACATGATTACCATTTATAAGGAAATGAAATATAATCTGGTTATCCGCTTCAAAGAGGAAAAGTGTTAAATTATATGTTATGGTAAGGCTTAAGCAACGAATCGCTGCCAACATGCCAGACCGCTACCTAATTGTGAGTTATGTCATGGTGACGTTTATTAAATTATATGTTATGGTAAGGCTTAAGCAACGAAACGCTACCAACATGCCAGACCGCTACCTAATTGTGAGTTATGTCATGATGACGTTTATTAAATTATCTGTTATGGTAAGGCTTAAGCAACGAAACGCTACCAACATGCCAGACCGCTACCTAATTGTGAGTTATGTCATGGTGACGTTTATTAAATTATCTGTTTTGGTAAGGCTTAAGCAACGAAACGCTACCAACATGCCAGACCGCTACCCCCCCCCCCCCCCCCCCCCCCCCCCCCCCCCCCCCCCCAAAAAAAAAAAAAAAAAAAAAAAAAAAAAAAAAAAAAAAAAAAAAAAAAAAAAAAAAAAAAAAAAAAAAACATGCCAGACCGCTACCTAATTGTGAGTTATGTCATGGTGACGTTTATTAAATTATATGTTATGGTAAGGCTTAAGCAACGAAACGCTACCAACATGCCAGACCGCTACCTAATTTGTTTGAGTTATGTCAGTGGTTGACGTTTATTAAATTCATCTGTTATGGTAAGGCTTAACAACGTAAACGCTACCAATTCATGCCAGACCGCTACCTAATTGTGAGTTATGTCATGATGACGTTTATTAAATCTATCATGTTATGGTAAGGCTTAAGCAACGAAACGCTACCATTACATGTCCATTGACCGCTACCTAATTGTGAGTTATCGTCATGGTGACGTTTATTAAATTATTGTTATGGTAAGGCTTAAGCAACGAAACGCTACCAACATGCCAGACCGCTACCTAATTGTGAGTTATGTCATGGTGACGTTTATTAAATTATTGTTATGGTAAGGCTTAAGCAACGAAACGCTACCAACATGCCAGACCGCTACCTAATTGTGAGTTATGTCATGTGACGTTTATTAAATTATCTGTTATGGTAAGGCTTAAGCAACGAAACGCTACCAACATGCCAGACCGCTACCTAATTGTGAGTTATGTCATGGTGACGTTTATTAAATTATATGTTTTGGTAAGGCTTAAGCAACGAAACGCTACCAACATGCCAGACCGCTACCTAATTGTGAGTTATGTCATGATGACGTTTATTAAATTATCTGTTATGGTAAGGCTTAAGCAACGAAACGCTACCAACATGCCAGACCGCTACCTAATTGTGAGTTATGTCATGATGACGTTTATTAAATTATCTGTTATGGTAAGGCTTAAGCAACGAAACGCTACCAACATGCCAGACCGCTACCTAATTGTGAGTTATGTCATGGTGACGTTTATTCAATTATATGTTTTGGTAAGGTTTAAGCAACGAAACGCTACCAACATGCCAGACCGCTACCTAATTGTGGGTTATGTCATGGTGACGTTTATTAAATTATATGTTTTGGTAAGGCTTAAAGCAACGAAACGCTACCAACATGCCAGACAGCTACCTAATTGTGAGTTATGTCATGATGACGTTTATTAAATTATCTGTTATGGTAAGGCTTAAACAACCAAACGCTACCAACATGCCAGACCGCTACCTAATTGTGAGTTATGTCATGATGACGTTTATTAAATTATCTGTTATGGTAAGGCTTAAGCAACGAAACGCTACCAACATGCCAGACCGCTACCTAATTGTGAGTTATGTCATGGTGACGTTTATTAAATTATTGTTGGAAGGTTAAGCAACGAAACGCTACCAACATGCCAGACGCTACCTAATTGTGTTATGTCATGTGACGTTTATTAAATTATTGTTGGTAAGGTTACAACAACGCTCCAACATGCCAGACCGCTACCTAATTGTGGTTATGTCATGTGACGTTTATTAAATTATTGTTGGTAAGGCTTAACAACGAAACGCTACCAACATGCCAGACCGCTACCTAATTGTGAGTTATGTCATGTGACGTTTATTAAATTATTGTTTGGTAAGGCTTAACAACGAAACGCTACCAACATGCCAGACCGCTACCTAATTGTGAGTTATGTCATGTGACGTTTATTAAATTATTGTTGGTAAGGTTAACAACGAAACGCTACCAACATGCCAGACCGCTACCTAATTGTGAGTTATGTCATGTGACGTTTATTAAATTATTGTTGGTAAGGCTTAACAACGAAACGCTACCAACATGCCAGACGCTACCTAATTGTGAGTTATGTCATGTGACGTTTATTAAATTATTGTTATGGTAAGGCTTAACAACGAAACGCTACCAACATGCCAGACCGCTACCTAATTGTGAGTTATGTCATGTGACGTTTATTAAATTATCTGTTATGGTAAGGTTAAACAACCAAACGCTACCAACATGCCAGACCGCTACCTAATTGTGAGTTATGTCATGATGACGTTTATTAAATTATCTGTTATGGTAAGGCTTAACAACAAACGCTACCAACATGCCAGACGCTACCTAATTGTGAGTTATGTCATGTGACGTTTATTAAATTATCTGTTATGGTAAGGCTTAAACAACAAACGCTACCAACATGCCAGACCGCTACCTAATTGTGAGTTATGTCATGGTGACGTTTATTAAATTATTGTTATGGTAAGGCTTAACAACGAAACGCTACCAACATGCCAGACCGCTACCTAATTGTGAGTTATGTCATGATGACGTTTATTAAATTATCTGTTATGGTAAGGCTTAAAACAACCAAACGCTACCAACATGCCAGACCGCTACCTAATTGTGAGTTATGTCATGATGACGTTTATTAAATTATCTGTTATGGTAAGGCTTAAGCAACGAAACGCTACCAACATGCCAGACGCTACCTAATTGTGAGTTATGTCATGGTGACGTTTATTAAATTATATGTTTTGGTAAGGCTTAAGCAACGAAACGCTACCAACATGCCAGACAGCTACCTAATTGTGAGTTATGTCATGGTGACGTTTATTAAATTATCTGTTATGGTAAGGCTTCAAGAACGAAACGCTAACGAACTTATGTCATGTGACTTTTAATTATGTTATGGTAAGGTTTAAATACTAAGCTACCAACATGCCAGACGCTACCTAATTGCCAGTAGTCATCCTGACGTTTATTAATTATGGTAGGTTTATTAAATAAGTAACGCTACCAACATGCCAGACGCTACCTAATTGCCAGTTAGTCATGTGACGTTTATTAAATTATGTTCTGGTGACGTTTATTAAAAAATCGTTATCGAAGGCCAGAACGACCTAATTGTGATATGTCATGATGACGTTTATTAAATTATTGTTATGGTACGTTTAACAACAAACGCTACCAACATGCCAGACGCTACCTAATTGTGAGTTATGTCATGTGACGTTTATTAAATTATCTGTTATGGTAAGGCTTAACAACAAACGCTACCAACATGCCAGACGCTACCTAATTGTGAGTTATGTCATGTGACGTTTATTAAATTTTGTTATGGTAAGGCTTAACAACGAAACGCTACCAACATGCCAGACGCTACCTAATTGTGAGTTATGTCTGATGACGTTTATTAAATTATTGTTATGGTAAGGCTTAATCACGAAACGGCTACCAACAGCCAACGCTACCTAATTGTGAGTTATGTCATGGATGACGTTTATTAAATTATCTGTTATGGTAAGGCTTAAACAACCAAACGCTACCAACATGCCAGACCGCTACCTAATTGTGAGTTATGTCATGGTGACGTTTATTAAATTATTGTTATGGTAAGGCTTAACAACCAAACGCTACCAACATGCCAGACCGCTACCTAATTGTGAGTTATGTCATGATGACGTTTATTAAATTATCTGTTATGGTAAGGCTTAAACAACGAAACGCTACCAACATGCCAGACCGCTACCTAATTGTGAGTTATGTCATGGTGACGTTTATTAAATTATCTGTTATGGTAAGGCTTAAGCAACGAAACGCTACCAACATGCCAGACCGCTACCTAATTGTGAGTTATGTCATGATGACGTTTATTAAATTATCTGTTATGGTAAGGCTTAACAACCGAAACGCTACCAACATGCCAGACCGCTACCTAATTGTGAGTTATGTCATGGTGACGTTTATTAAATTATCTGTTATGGTAAGGCTTAAACAACAAACGCTACCAACATGCCAGACCGCTACCTAATTGTGAGTTATGTCATGGTGACGTTTATTAAATTATCTGTTATGGTAAGGCTTAAACAACGAAACGCTACCAACATGCCAGACCGCTACCTAATTGTGAGTTATGTCATGATGACGTTTATTAAATTATCTGTTATGGTAAGGCTTAACAACGAAACGCTACCAACATGCCAGACCGCTACCTAATTGTGAGTTATGTCATGTGACGTTTATTAAATTATCTGTTATGGTAAGGCTTAACAACGAAACGCTACCAACATGCCAGACCGCTACCTAATTGTGAGTTATGTCATGGTGACGTTTATTAAATTATCTGTTATGGTAAGGCTTAACAACGAAACGCTACCAACATGCCAGACCGCTACCTAATTGTGAGTTATGTCATGATGACGTTTATTAAATTATCTGTTATGGTAAGGCTTAAACAACCGAAACGCTACCAACATGCCAGACCGCTACCTAATTGTGAGTTATGTCATGGTGACGTTTATTAAATTATCTGTTATGGTAAGGCTTAAACAACCGAAACGCTACCAACATGCCAGACCGCTACCTAATTGTGAGTTATGTCATGATGACGTTTATTAAATTATCTGTTATGGTAAGGCTTAAACAACCAAACGCTACCAACATGCCAGACCGCTACCTAATTGTGAGTTATGTCATGATGACGTTTATTAAATTATCTGTTATGGTAAGGCTTAAACAACCAAACGCTACCAACATGCCAGACCGCTACCTAATTGTGAGTTATGTCATGTGACGTTTATTAAATTATCTGTTATGGTAAGGCTTAAACAACCAAACGCTACCAACATGCCAGACCGCTACCTAATTGTGAGTTATGTCATGATGACGTTTATTAAATTATCTGTTATGGTAAGGCTTAAACAACCAAACGCTACCAACATGCCAGACCGCTACCTAATTGTGAGTTATGTCATGATGACGTTTATTAAATTATCTGTTATGGTAAGGCTTAAACAACCAAACGCTACCAACATGCCAGACCGCTACCTAATTGTGAGTTATGTCATGATGACGTTTATTAAATTATCTGTTATGGTAAGGCTTAAGCAACGAAACGCTACCAACATGCCAGACCGCTACCTAATTGTGAGTTATGTCATGATGACGTTTATTAAATTATCTGTTATGGTAAGGCTTAAACAACCAAACGCTACCAACATGCCAGACCGCTACCTAATTGTGAGTTATGTCATGATGACGTTTATTAAATTATCTGTTATGGTAAGGCTTAAACAACCAAACGCTACCAACATGCCAGACCGCTACCTAATTGTGAGTTATGTCATGATGACGTTTATTAAATTATCTGTTATGGTAAGGCTTAAACAACGAAACGCTACCAACATGCCAGACCGCTACCTAATTGTGAGTTATGTCATGATGACGTTTATTAAATTATCTGTTATGGTAAGGCTTAAACAACAAACGCTACCAACATGCCAGACCGCTACCTAATTGTGAGTTATGTCATGATGACGTTTATTAAATTATCTGTTATGGTAAGGCTTAAACAACAAACGCTACCAACATGCCAGACCGCTACCTAATTGTGAGTTATGTCATGATGACGTTTATTAAATTATCTGTTATGGTAAGGCTTAACAACGAAACGCTACCAACATGCCAGACCGCTACCTAATTGTGAGTTATGTCATGATGACGTTTATTAAATTATCTGTTATGGTAAGGCTTAAACAACCAAACGCTACCAACATGCCAGACCGCTACCTAATTGTGAGTTATGTCATGATGACGTTTATTAAATTATCTGTTATGGTAAGGCTTAAGCAACGAAACGCTACCAACATGCCAGATCGCTACCTAATTGTGAGTTATGTCATGGTGACGTTTATTAAATTATCTGTTATGGTAAGGCTTAAGCAACGAAACGCTACCAACATGCCAGACCGCTACCTAATTGTGAGTTATGTCATGATGACGTTTATTAAATTATCTGTTATGGTAAGGCTTAAACAACCAAACGCTACCAACATGCCAGACCGCTACCTAATTGTGAGTTATGTCATGATGACGTTTATTAAATTATCTGTTATGGTAAGGCTTAAACAACCAAACGCTACCAACATGCCAGACCGCTACCTAATTGTGAGTTATGTCATGATGACGTTTATTAAATTATCTGTTATGGTAAGGCTTAAACAACCAAACGCTACCAACATGCCAGACCGCTACCTAATTGTGAGTTATGTCATGATGACGTTTATTAAATTATCTGTTATGGTAAGGCTTAACAACAAACGCTACCAACATGCCAGACCGCTACCTAATTGTGAGTTATGTCATGATGACGTTTATTAAATTATCTGTTATGGTAAGGCTTAAGCAACGAAACGCTACCAACATGCCAGACCGCTACCTAATTGTGAGTTATGTCATGATGACGTTTATTAAATTATCTGTTATGGTAAGGCTTAAACAACCAAACGCTACCAACATGCCAGACCGCTACCTAATTGTGAGTAATGTCATGATGACGTTTATTAAATTATCTGTTATGGTAAGGCTTAAGCAACGAAACGCTACCAACATGCCAGATCGCTACCTAATTGTGAGTTATGTCATGGTGACGTTTATTAAATTATATGTTTTGGTAAGGCTTAAGCAACGAAACGCTACCAACATGCCAGACAGCTACCTAATTGTGAGTTATGTCATGATGACGTTTATTAAATTATCTGTTATGGTAAGGCTTAAACAACCAAACGCTACCAACATGCCAGACCGCTACCTAATTGTGAGTTATGTCATGGTGACGTTTATTAAATTATATGTTATGGTAAGGCTTAAGCAACGAAACGCTACCAACATGCCAGACCGCTACCTAATTGTGAGTTATGTCATGATGACGTTTATTAAATTATCTGTTATGGTAAGGCTTAAACAACCAAACGCTACCAACATGCCAGACCGCTACCTAATTGTGAGTTATGTCATGATGACGTTTATTAAATTATCTGTTATGGTAAGGCTTAAGCAACGAAACGCTACCAACATGCCAGATCGCTACCTAATTGTGAGTTATGTCATGGTGACGTTTATTAAATTATATGTTTTGGTAAGGCTTAAGCAACGAAACGCTACCAACATGCCAGACAGCTACCTAATTGTGAGTTATGTCATGATGACGTTTATTAAATTATCTGTTATGGTAAGGCTTAAACAACCAAACGCTACCAACATGCCAGACCGCTACCTAATTGTGAGTTATGTCATGATGACGTTTATTAAATTATCTGTTATGGTAAGGCTTAAGCAACGAAACGCTACCAACATGCCAGATCGCTACCTAATTGTGAGTTATGTCATGGTGACGTTTATTAAATTATATGTTTTGGTAAGGCTTAAGCAACGAAACGCTACCAACATGCCAGACAGCTACCTAATTGTGAGTTATGTCATGATGACGTTTATTAAATTATCTGTTATGGTAAGGCTTAAACAACCAAACGCTACCAACATGCCAGACCGCTACCTAATTGTGAGTTATGTCATGATGACGTTTATTAAATTATCTGTTATGGTAAGGCTTAAGCAACGAAACGCTACCAACATGCCAGATCGCTACCTAATTGTGAGTTATGTCATGGTGACGTTTATTAAATTATATGTTATGGTAAGGCTTAAGCAACGAAACGCTACCAACATGCCAGACCGCTACCTCATTGTGAGTTATGTCATGATGACGTTTATTAAATTATCTGTTATGGTAAGGCTTAAGCAACGAAACGCTACCAACATGCCAGACCGCTAACTAATTGTGAGTTATGTCCTGGTGACATTTAGTTAACTGATTTTTATTTTTTTTTGTTTTGTTTTCGAACTTACTTAAAGTCGGTTTGACGCAGCTCTAAATTCTTTTCTATTCTGAGCTAGTCTAAAAAGGTCTACATACCCTTTACAACCTAAATCTCTCATAATTTGACTAATATAGCTTTGTCTAGGCCTTCCTACTCTATTTTTATTTGGTAGTCTATAATCTAAGACTTTACTAAATAGCCCCTCATGTCTTAACTGGTGCCCTATCATTCTATCTCTCCTGACCTTCAATTGTTTCCACATACAGGGATCCTCACCTATCCTTCTATAAACTTCCTCGTTTGTTACTCTATCTGTCCAACTAATCTTTAACATTCTCCTATAACACCAAGTTTCAAAAGCTTCTATCTTTTTCTTATCTACTTCTTTAATTGTTTAAGTCTCACTACCGTATAGTAGAACGCTCCATACGTACGACTCAAAAAATTCTTTTCTATTATCTAAACTAATACTATTAGCTATTAGTAAGGGTTATATCATGTGGAAAACAAAAACTTAAAAGCATAATTTCTTTGGCTGAATCTTTTTGGAAATTGTGGTGTGGACTATGATTTGAACAAAATGTGGTAAAAATGATGTATTTAGGCACAATTAAATCGAATCTCTATTGGGTGGACACAAATTGCTACTTTTGAAACATGCTAGAAATTTTGTTTACCACTAGCCTATCTCCTTAAGTGTTCTAGGGGGTCTATTTATTTGGGAATACCACCATATTTTGTACTATAAGAGGTTTTTGAAAGTGCAGGGTGGGTTAATTTCATTTAAATAACGTTTGAGTAGTCTCTAAATTATGCTTTCGTAGTTGTAGTTGTCTGAGTTGTAAAAGCTTATGAAATATGTAAATATGTTAATCGTCATGTAGTTGGATTGGATATTTTGATAAGACTTAAGATTGGAACTTAAAAAGTGTGCTCTGGACTAAAAATAAGGGTAATTGAAACCGGGGTGAGTAGCTATAGTGATAAACAAGTTTTTTAATTGAAATTAATTCTAATTTCAGTTTTTGAATTTGTCCCGTAAAATATGTGACGTTCATTTTCGACAATAATCGGTTATTTTATTTACCATAATTTTCAACCCAAATCCTTTGCTAATTAATTATACGCTTATCTAAATTCCATGTCTACGGTTAAATAAAAACGTTGAATTATAATTAAAAAGAAATACCCTGGCTAATAATTTTCAACTAAAGTCCACTTTGCTTCTAAAACGGAACTTTATTCGACAAATTAAATAGCCTGAATATTTTAATTGGTAAATACTTCCGCTAATTAAGAATAAATTCTACTTCCCAGAATTCCCTAAGGTAAAGTTTACGCTATACTCAGATAGTCGATAACGTGTTCCAAGTATCCGATAATTGCTTCTTATGTGTTTTCCGTCGGAAGAATTCGTGGAATTAAAGCTGCGTATTATGCCAATATAAAATGTGTTTTTCCAGGTTAATTCTGAATAGAAATAATACTTGAGTTCTGGTCGCTGGCTGAACGAAATTGATTTTATTTGCTTTCCAATCTACACAACGGAGATACGTGTAAGAATATTTGGTTGTTTCCGTTTTTCGTTGTGAAAATTGCGTGTTGACGCAATACGACGTGATATGTATTTAGGGTTTTTAGAAAATTGCATTTTTCGTCAAAATTAAGTTAATTCTTACTGGTAATTGCTCTAGCTTCTTCCGGTGGCCTTAAAACCACGATAAATGGTAGTCTCTTGCTGTAATGGGAGGTCAAGTGCGTTCTTTTTGGGTGTAGGCCCCCCTACTCGTTGCTGTGGACCAGCTAGTAACTCAACCCCAACGTCAGCAACTTTGAGGGTGAGTGTTTTCTTTCTCCATCATTTACGATTGCGCCCATATCGGTTGGGATTTTGGGTTTGAGCTCATGCGTTCCTAAATTTAATCCGTTTAGACAACAATTAGTAAATTAGTTTGAGAGTTATTGACACTATATGAATGCATTACTATTTGCTTTAAATAACTAAGAGTGTACAACTTATTAAGGTGAAAATGATTTGAAGGCTTGCTGACACGTTTGAAAATGTTGTTGCCATTAGATGTATATACTTAGTTTTAGATTTACCATGCTGATTTCGAGCTGTTGGTATTAGAGGGGTAATTTTACCTAATTTCTTTTTTTGTTGAAACTCAATCTAGGTATTAACCTAAAACCGGCAGCTCACCATTTAAAAAAAATGATTTCTTCTTTTGGTTGATATTTTTTTTTAGATTTAGTGTGTAATTATTTATTGCGTGTAAATATTGTGATTAAATATAGGTTTCTTTTGTTGATATGTTGTGTTTTGAGTATGAATGAGTGTGTGTAATTTTTCTTTCTTTATTTCAAGCCTCCCTTAATTTTTGTTGTAGGAATAAAACCCCGCCCACTCGCCGATTGAGTCCGGCCTTTTTTTTTTTGGTTTTTTTCTAGGCTACGTCAATGCACGTAGCATAAATTTCTGACGCCCTGACGTGGGGCTGCGAGTTTGTTCAGTTAATTTTCTTGTGCTCCGATTTTGTTTCGTGTACTTTGGCCCCGATTTTGTTGTAGTTAATTTTTCTGTTGCATCGATTTTGGTTTTCGTTAATCGGTGTTCCGATTTAGTTCCGCTTAGTTTCTGGCCCAATTTCTGTTTTGTTTCTGGCCTGATTTTTGTGTTTGCGGCCTAAGATACTACCGTATCTTTTACTCGGCCTGATAATACTTATGTTTCCGTCCTATACGCTCTAAATTGTATTTATTTCTTTTCTTTATTTACTGTGTGGGTTCGATCTTCTTGAATTTCAGATTATTGGACTTGTGTTTTTGCCAGTAATCCTAGTCCATTGAAAACGCTGGCGCCCAAGATTTTTCTTTTCTTCCTTCGCTCTCTGTATATTTGGTTTTGTCCATCAAGTCTGGAGTTGATTTTTTCCTCCGATTTTTCCTTTATTCTACAGTCCTATTCTAATTTCTATTTTGTTGTTTCGCTCCTATTGGTGTTCCCGAAGTTTATCCGTCGGATACGTTTTAAATTGTCCTGCATTCGCAACAATTTTTTTTTCTTTTGAGCTTTTATCGAGTTTTGGTTGGCCTTTATTTAGTAACTTTCTACCAATTTCTTTCTTGTTCGTATTCATAATGACTTCTTTTTCGACTTCCCACCAAGGCCTCCCAGTGTGGGAGTGGAATTTGAAATTTTCTGGTAATCCAAATACTCTTACCGTACATAATTTTTTGGAACGAGTCGAAGAACTCCGACGAGCTCACCATCTTACAAAATAAACACTTATGCTTGGGGTTGATTGTATAATTAAAGTAACCCGTGGGTTCTTTAATATCCCCAAATGGAACCAGTGAACTTTAAAGAAAATGATGGAACGGAAATATCTTCCGACTATGCTAGGGGTCTATTCCTTAGGTAGAGCTTGTGAGGATTGGTCGTGATTCTTTTTACAAAACATTATTCTCTTACTAGGGCTTGATTCTTATCAAAACAGGGGTTTAGGGAGGGCGCCACCAAGTCATTAAGTTTTAAACACAGGGTTCCCCTAAGGGGGACTTGGAGGTCTTTAGAGAGGAATCTCGTATTAACTGCTAACGCAGAAGCTGTAAGGAAAATTTAATTAAAGTAACAAAGTGATGACACAAGAGGTATTCTCTTGCTACTTCATATAAAAAAACAGAAAAGATTAATCATGCACACAATATTATGAACACAGATTTTACGCTTCAAATTCTGAAAAGGCTATTAAAGCTTCCTGTTAAATTAGGGTTACCACTTTATGCTATTTGTTCATATACCTGGTTACACTATTTCTGAACTTCCTTGTGCAAAATAAAACAATTAATTAAAAGAATTAAATGTTGATTCTTTAATTAAAAGTTGTTTCCTCATAACAAATTGTATGTATAAAATTTACGTTTAAGAAAAGGTAATACAAATTTTATCCACCGTGAGGTAGGATTATTAATTCGAAAGAAATATCAAAAATTTTAAGTGTTTCTTTTACTACAAAATTTAACTCAAATCTATACCAAAAATACCAGATCTGTTATTCGGTTTACACATATATAAAAAAATATCTAACTTGTCTACTAATTCAATGTTCAAAAGGTGTAATTGAAATTATGCATAAATGAAACTTTAGTCAGAACTCTATGGATATGCTTAATTTTATTATTAATAATAACTGTGATTGCACTGCATTTATATTGGCAATAAAAATTTATCAAAGTCCTTTCTAGTTTGCTAAACTGAATTATGGCACTAATAAGTCATCGTAAGGTTATTTTCTGGTGCAGCCTTGTATCAAAGTTCGCCAAGTGCAGACGTGATGTAAGAACAATACAAATTTCTTACCTACAGGTGGTGTTTGTGTGATGGTACTACATCATATGTAAACAGATGTTCATACATACGGTCCTTGGGCAAACAATTGACGTCCCCTTCTTGTGTTGTACAGCAAATAATCAGCTGCGTGACCGTTGTACCTGACCATATGAGCTTAAAGCGTGTCTTCTATATGCACCAAAAGGACAAACCAAAATCCATAATAACGGTTATTGCAAATACACCAAACTTCAATGTACTACCATATGTAGATCGTTACCAAAATAATTATCCTCGCGTAGTTGTCTACATAGTTACTTGTGAATTCATACTTGCAATTTCAAAAAGACGAATTTCATTAATTATCGGACGTTAGATTCAAACTATAAAATTTCTATCTACTTTGTAGAACATTTCTTTTAAATTTTAACATCCAGTTTTATCGCAGAACTTTTCCATTAAATCAAACTACTATCGTTAAGTTGAAGGACGGTCATCTGGACCAATACTTTTTTATCGCTACACCGAGGCGATTAAACTATCAACTCGATACTTGTAAAATTTAAATAAATGATCAATGTCATCTTGAAACACAACATCTAAACGGCCTAACTTTTATAAAACCATATAAAACGAAATCATTGTAACAAATGAATATACGAAGCAGTCTTCAAATGAATATGCAGAACGATTATTTAAATGAAAATTTTAAAGGTGTATAAAATGAATATTTAAGTGAATATTTTATCGTGGTATAAAAAAGAAAGAAAAGAAAAGAGCGCTACAACAAAATTATTTAGTTTGTCTAGTAAATTGATTTTTAATCGCTTACCATTATTAGAAATCACTGAAACAAGTGACCACTACACTTGGATTCTTCCACTATGGCTTAAAGCCACACGCAAATTACTTGCTAGAACCCTTAGGTTCTCCATGTTAACTCGTATATATATATATATATATATATATATATATATATATACTAATATTTAACGCCTGATGTTAGCAACCAAACTAGCATCTCTGTATTGCGGTTAGACCACATGATTCCAATACAGATATTTATTTAAAAGATGTTTACATGATATAATGGACTAGACAAAAGGTGTGTAAAACTAATAATTTATTGGTGTTCTGCAGTGGTCAAAAAACTGTTACAACCATGTATCCGAATTGCAGTTATTTGGGTCTGCAGTTGAATTATTAGAGGCTAAAGCTTTACTTTGGTATCGTGGTTTTCGGCATAAGTTTTCTGATTGGAAGTCGTTGTGTAATTTATTGATTCAACAGTTTGAACCCCCGAATTTTACTTATAAGTTTGCTAGTACTGAGGAAAATATTTTTGCTTCACATGACCGACGCCTACTAGTAGATCCGATACTCCTTTCGTACGTTCTACTGTTCTTCCTCCTATTTCGACTCCTACTCGTCAGGTCGTATGCTTTAATTGCGAAAAACCTGGTCATGTTTCGGCACGTTGTAGTCGTCCTCAAGTACTCCATTATTATGGTTGCGGATATAAGTGAGTTTCTCGCCGCAACTGTCCAAACTGTCATCCTACTACCAATCGTTCTTCAAATAATCCTTCAAATTCTTCTTCACCTCTAGCTGCTTAATTTCCTCTGCTTCTCACTCTACGTTCTCTTCTGTCCCTCGTCTAGGTCACCCTGCTCGTACTAGCAAAACATACCCTTCTTCGGCAAATATAACTTCCAACCAAATTTCCTCCGTTTCTAGTTCTACATTCTATTCTACTCCTCCTTCTTCTCGCCCTACTTATTTACTCTCACTCCAGACTGTGCCTCCACCACCATTACAACACATGCTTCGAATTAGTGACTAGCAGATAGCTTCTCAAGAGTTTGTTCCCGCCTTCTTAAATTGTTTTAGTCAAGAAATTCCTGTCATTTCTGCCAGCACACATTGTTGCGTTTTTTCGTGGCAGCCACGTTGGGCGCCAAATTTATGCTACGTAACACAAAGAAAGCCAAAGAAATGACCGGGCTCAATCGGAGAGTAGGGGGGTTGTAGAAAGCAGACAGACCTATGATGTATGCGGCAGTAAGGAGTTAGTAACAATATCTGCAAGAAAAATAGTTAAGCAAACCTGAAAAAAAAGAGAACAAATATAGCAGTAATGAAAAGTCTAAATTATTCAGTACTTTGTAGAATGTAAAAAAAAACTGTTTAGATAAACTATATAATGTAACAACGGTAAAAGCAATACAAAAATTTAGTACAAAGTGAGATAATATTGGGGAGTAGCAGAAACGTTTCCTCACACACCAATTAGACATAAAGCAGATAAAATTTTAGCAAAAGATAAATAGATAAGACACAATTGGTATGAGTAATTCAGTAGTATCGATTTTTCTTTCTTTCATTTTTTTCTATGTTTTAAAATAGCATGCAAGTCTATTGTAAAAGGTATCAGAACGACAAAGATATGGTAAAGCAACGAATAGATATTTAAAGTAATACCAGTAGGAAATAGTTCAACTTACAAAAGTCCTTCAGCAACGCTTCCTTGCAACTGAAGTGTGGGATTCAACGATGTCCTGCACTAATGAAGCACTTCACCCTTTACTGGGAGGGTGTTGATGGAACTTATCACACGTTACCCTAATCACACCTACCTATTTCACTGGTGTTAGCAACAGACGTTTTAATCGCAGGCAAGTCTATTGTAAAAGGCACCAGGACGACGAAGATATGGCAAAACAACGGATAGATATTTAAAGCAATAATAAGTAGGAAATAGTTCAACTTACAAAAAGTCCTTCAGGAACGCTTCCTCGCATTTGAAGTGTGGGATTCACGAGGTCCTGCACTAGCGAAGCACTTCACCCTTTACTGGGAGGGTGTTCATGGAACTTATCACACGTTACCCTAATCACACCTACGTATTTCACTGGTGTTAGCAGCAGGCATTATCACGCGTCGGAATTCGAATAAGATCGGGAGCTCTTTCTACCTCTGTAGGAGCAACAGTGATCACGGAATTTTGTTCTTCGTTCAACATTATACAAGAATTAAACACCTAGGAATATAATGGAATAGGTTATGATTACCAATTCAAACTCCGCGCCAACCACATAGACATTTAGAACGACCTCGTAAAAAAGGAAGATAGGTTCACAATAAAAGAGCGATTTTGCAGATTTCACATTGGGTACCCCGAACGAGTAAATATTACTAAGACACAAAACCACTTTAAATACACATTATAAGCACTTTATAACAAATTATATACCGTTCTTTGTATTTTATCACAGTTTATTTAGTGAAAAACGAGCTTGGCTTCAACAAACAACATCGCGTTTTTTCACACTCTCTGCAAAGCAAAAGCAAACAGTAAACTTTTACGTAATTAATATATATAAGAACCAAGCACGAAAACTAACAGCGTAACGTAATTAACATATAGTAACAAAGGACAAACTACAACTCTGTTCTGTAGATATATCAATCGTTGTTATACCAACCGCGTATCGACTCTTATCTAGACTCGCTATCATCATAAGGAACATCTAAAACGTGAAATGCCGCAATCTTATCTAATACTTAATTACCGCGGTTTATCACTTTCAACAAGTTGGGAAAGTAATTTACGAATAATCCATTATTTATTAATGAAAATCAATCTTCAAATTATCTACTTTTAAATTAATACACACAAGTTAAATTGCATACAAATCTGAACTATTCTGAAGTATTTACTTTATACAAATAGCGATCCCAAAGAAACGATGTATTTTTAAGTACTCTAACAGAAAGGAAGCGAAAAATGTTTAACTATTAAAAATGCCCGTTACAACATGTTCTACTATCAAAACATACCCTTCTTCGGCAAATGTAACTTCGAACAAACTTTCTTCTGTTTCTAGTTCTACATCCTCTTCTATTCCTCCTTCAGCTCGCCCTACTTGTTCACTCTTACCCCAAACTGTGCTTCCACCACCATTACAACCCATTCCTCGAATTAGTGACTTTGCAGGTAGCTTCTCAAGAGTTTGTTCCCACTTTCTTAAACGATTTTAGTAAAGAAATTCCTGTCGTGTCTGCAAGCACACATGTCGCTGAAGTGACGATAATTTATAATTTAGTCAGCGAGAGTTTTGTTGACGTCCATGGACCTGTATCGTTAATCCCTGTTGCCGTTTTAGTCAAAATTTTACATGTTCCTACTTTCTTAAATTTTTCTACTCCAGAAATTTTTGTCGTGTCTACAATAACAGCTGTAGCTGAATTGACGATAACTTCTAATACGGATAGAGAAGGTCCTGTTGAGGTTAGTGAGCCCATAGCTATAATGCCTGCAGCTGTCGTTGTCCAAGTTTTACCTGATCCTGTTTCGTTACCTACTCTTACTCATTTTTCTCATGCTCACAAAATGCTACTTGTTTCTGTTCTTTTAACTAAAGTTGATGAAATTCTGTCTGGTGCTGCTCCCTTCTTTCACGTTGATAAGTTTCCTTCGACTCCTTTATCTAACATTGGCGAAGTTCTACTTGATACTGTTTGTTCTTGTAACGTTGATGAACTTCTACCCGATTCTGTTCCTTTGTGTAATGTTACTGAGGTGTTATCGGATTCTGTTCCTTTTCCTAAGGTTGATATTCCTACAGCCAATGCTGTTTTCTGTCCTAACTATGATACCTCTAGTTCTTTATCTAACGTCGTTGAAATTTTATCTACTTCTGTCCCTCTAGTTAACGTAACTGAAGTGTGCTTCGCTTTTTTTTTGTAAGGTTGATTTTCTTACAACCAATACTTTTTCTTTTTCTACCGTGGATATTCCAAAAACCCATAATGTTTTCTTTTCTACCGGTGACTTTCTTACCTTCTATCCTAACAACAAACAATTTTCTTCCTTAACTCGTTTCGAGTTTCCTAAACTGCCCTCGCCGCCTCCTAAACCGCGTACTACAACTGCTACACCCAATGCTGTCCCTAGTTGGAGGAAAACTGCCCCTAAGAGACAAAAATTTGGATATACTGATTCAGAACCTGAAGATGTTGGTCGACGAAATCCTGATGTTTGTGATCTCGTTTGGTTTTCCTTCTAGCGGCGTAAACGTCTTAAGCCCAATTTGTTCCCTGTTTTGCGGGGTTTTCTTTCGTTTGCTTTCTTTTTCTTCACCCGTGTGGGACCGGGAATAGAATATCCCTATGGTACAACCTGCCTGTCGTAAGAGGCGACTACAGCGCTCCAACACATACACACACGCACACTGCACACACACACACATACAATACATACACCCACGCTTTTTACACACCCACACACACACACATACACACACACGTACGCACACGCACACACCTACTCTTACATAACTACACTGGGATTCTGATTTATTTTCTTTTCTACCATTTTAAGTTCTTTTTGGGTTTTGTACTTGGTGTTGATGTTTTTCTTTTTGGGTTTTTCCTTTTTTTCCTTTTCTTCATTCTTTCCATTCCACATTCCTCTTCTTTTTCTTTTTGCTGGTCTACCTTGTTGTGGGTTCCTATATCGATTGTGTCTCATCCATCGGCTCCTGTTGTAAGTGCTTTCTAGTTCGTCTTTCTTTTTTCGGAAACTACGACTTAGTCGACTTTAGGACTAGTTAGCCTTTCTTTTCTTCGGTTCTTCGGTTTTGACTAACACAGTTGAGAGTATATCGTTCCTTTTCCCAGCATTCCTCTTCTCTTTCTCTTGTTCTCCCTTGCTGTTCCTTTGTTTGCTTGAGGTTTGACCTTTGGGTCCTCTTCGGTCTGGCACTGTTGGGTTTTCTCCCTCGTTCCTTTACTTCTGTCAAGGTTGAAGACTGTAATGTTTCTTCACAAGAAATATCCGTTCTTCGACGATTTTTTCAGTGTCCAAGCCGTTCCATCTTAGTTCTCCTAGATTGTGCATTACTTGCCCTTCCTTCCTTTTTCCCTTTCTTTCTCTTTCTTCTATTCTTGGTCTTTCGAGCCAGATAAAAGTCTTTTTGTGTGTTTTGTTAGGTGTTTTTTTTTTGGTTTCTTTATTCTGGTAATAGATTTTCTTTGGGGTTTTTTGTTAGTCCTGCCCACTCCCATTGTTTTGCTTCCTTACCGCGACCTTTTAATTAAGCTGTTGGAGAAATTTGTTACGTTCATTTTCGGCAATAATTGGTTATTTTGTTTACAATAATTTTCAATTCAAATCCTTTGCTAATTAATTATCCGTTTATCTAAATTCCATGTTTACGGTTAAATAAAAGCGTCGAATCATAATTAAAAAGAAATACCCTGGCCAATAATTTTCACCTAAAATCCACTTTGCTTCTAAAACGAAACTTTATTCGATAAATTTAATATCCTGTATATTTAACTTGGTAAATACTTCCGCTAATTATGAATAAATTCTATTTCCCAGAATTCCCTAACGTAGAGTTTACGCTATACACAGATAGTTGATAACGTGTTCCAAGTATCCGATAATTGCTTCTTATGTGTTTTCCGTCGGAAGAATTCGTCGAATTAAAGCTGCGTATTATCCCAATATAAACTGTTTTTCCAGGTTAATTCTGAATAGAAATATTACTTTGAGTTCTGGTCACTGGCTGAACGAAACTGATTTTATTTGCTTTCCAATCTACACAACGGGGACGTGTAAGAATGTTTGTTTATTTCCGTTTTTCGTTATGAAAATTTTGTGTACGCAATACGTGCTGACGCAATACGACGTGATATGTATTTAGGGTTTTTAGAAAATTGTATTTTTCGTCGAAATAAAATTTATTTTTACTGGTAATTGCTCTAGCTTCTTCCGGTGGCCTTAAAGCCACGATGAATGGTCGTCCCTTGCTGTAATGGAAGGCCAAATACGTTCTTTCTGAGTGTGGAACCACCTACTCGTTGCCGTGGACCAGCTAGTGACTCAATCCCCACGTCAGCAACTTCGAGATTGTGTTTTCTTTCTCCATCATTTACGATTGCGACCATATCGGTTGGGATTTCCGGTTTAAGCTCATGTATTCCTAAATTTAATCCGTTTAGACCACAATTAGTGAATTAGTTTGAGATTTATTGACTCTATATGAATGCATTACTATTTGCTTTAAATAACTAAGAGTGTACAACTTATTAAGGTGAAAATGATTTAAAGGCTTGCTGGCACGTTTGAAAATGTTGTTGCCATTAGATGTATATACCTAGTTTTAGATTTATCATGCTATTGGTTTTAGAGGGGTAATTTCGCTTAATTTCTTTTTTTGTTGAAACTCAATCAATCTAGTAAGCAACCTAAAACCGGCAACTTCCTATTTAAAAAAAAAGATTTATTCTTTTGGTTCATTTTTTTTAGATTTAGTCTGTAATTATTTATTGCGTGTACATATTGTGTTTAATTATAGGTTTCTTTTGTTGATATGGTGTGTTTTGAGTATGAATGAGTGTGTGTAATTTTTCTTTCTTTATTTCAGGCCTCTCTTAATTTTTGTTGTAGGAATAATACCCTGCCCACTCGCCGATTGAGCCCGGTCCATTTCTTTTTTTTTTGTTTTTTTAAGCCACGTCAATGCACATAGCAAAGATCATTTAAAAATATTGAAATAAAAGAATGTCATTACACGGGTGAAGAGGTTTACTTGTTATTGAAGATAGATAGATTATTGTAGTTGACTGGATATTTGACATGGAATTTATTGATTAGAAGAAGGATTTGGTACAGGTATTTAGGTATCAGGAAATATATATTACAAGGCATGGACAAGTGATTTGGATAGCAAAGTATAGTAGTGTATGATTTATCTGAAAAGTGCATTTGGTATGGAGTGATCATTGGTACTTTTGTTGGATTTATAATAGAAAATTCTTTTTTACGTTTAAATAGGTGGTATAAAGGTATAATTGTAAAGGACTCGTAAGTATTAGGAACCGTAAGGCATTCATTGATATAAAGCAATTTGGTTCAGTTAAAAAGAATGCAAAGCTTAGTTTTTGAAAATTTTATTCAATTTGATAGTTATTTAATTCTAATAAGGGGGGGTGTAACTGACTTCTGTCAGTAAGGTTTTTATAGTTATTTTAAGTATTTACAACAAAAGTTACCAGCATAAGTTAAGGATGCGATATTTGCAGGTACGTCACACATTGTTGTGATATACAGATTTTGTTGTATATTTAAAACAATTGCTACGAATGAATTTAAATTAAAAGGAGCAAGGAGAGCCTCCAAATAAAAAGTTTATGCAATTAATTCTAAAACTAGTTAGCGTAGGTCGTAGGTCTTTACTGGTGGCGATAAAAAATAATAAATAAATTGCTAAAAATATACATCAAACTGTTATTAAAATTATAAAAAGCTAATTTGCCAACTTTAAGTTTATTATATATTTCTACTTTTTACAAAGTAAAAATTTTCCAAATTCATCAATAAATGTCAAAGGTGACTTTATTATAAGTAACATCTAGCAACCGTGTGGAGGGTTCTATAGGCAATTTTCCAATAAAAAACGAATTAAACACCGGTTGTGTTTGCTGGCAATTTGCAAACAGAAAAGCACTAACGAGCGAGCAGTTTCATTATTTCTGCAGCTCGTCAGATTGGCCAATTTTCACTTTATAAAGAAGAACCTAATATACAGATCATTTTCAAATTGATTATCCATTATAGAATCTTTAATAGAGCTGATAGGCGTTATTTTTCAATAGTCATTAGCGATATTAATTATAGAATTTGGTAAAATGGCGTTCTGAATTTTCATATCGAGGATAATATTGTACCGTAATTAAGAAGTATATGAAAGATTCTGGAACGTATACTTATTCGGTTGTTACTAAAGCGGCCTCATATTTGTCTAGCGATAAGAATCGATGATCAATGGGTATCGTAATACTATCATGGGGTTGCTCTTGAAAGGTTTGATGACTGCCGTTAGATATGCTTAAATTTTTCACAATTCCCGCATCTAGGTCCTTTCTTTTTTGGGCGCTGGTCATGAAGAACTCGTCGAATTATGCTCTCTTATTCCTGTTCTTCGACAGAGCATATAGTTTTGCCACTACTATGGTGCGATGTTTGCTTAGCCGTTTCGAACTCCAAAGCATGAACCAGCGCATGATACTATAACTAAACAAGCGCATCTTACGGCTAACGGTTTCTTGCGAAAACGTCAGTCCGTGACAAGTTCGGTAACACAGACACTGCAACGCGCTTGCCGAGTAGATTAGTGTTTTAGAACATTGTTTCATTAATGTTAAAATGGTATTTTGCGCGGTAGTTGGTTGTTTCAATAATAACAATAAAAGCAGTCGAGATGACAAGGTTGAATGTCGGCATTTTACATTTCCAAAAGATAAATCTACCTGAAGTAAATGGGTTCACAAATGTTATCAACAACAAAAATTTAATGTATTAACTGCAAAAATATGTTCAGATCATTTCGTCTACAACAATTACCATTTAAAAAAAATTATTAGGGTTGTTAAAAACAAAGTGGAAGCTAAGACCTGATGCCGTGCCTTCGGTTAATATAATAAAACCCCAGATTCAGATAACTGAACGTGATAATAGAATAAAAGGAGAACTTTAATCAAAAGCGTGAATGAATACAAGTAAATATTTATCTCTGACCAATTTACACATTGTTGTAATGATGTATTTGATTTTTACAATATAGCCAACTGTTAGTAAATACGGTAAATACTGAAGAACATCACGAAATACTTTCTTTAACAAATGAGGTTGCTGGATTAGAAAGTAAGAACTCTAAGAGTAGCAGTGTTGCAACTCAGACAGAGTAAGCAAAATTTGTATAGTAATTGGAAGGACGTTAATAATATTTATTTTAGTGCCAAGGAAAAACTGCAAACACTCCAAGCAGAATGTGATCGAATAAACGCCATTAGAGTAGAACAAGAAAAGGCATCCATTGGCAACGTTTTCACTAAAGGTCAACTTCACAAACTGAATAGTGGTAGAAAAATAAACTGGACTATGGAAGACATTACAGCGTCTATTTTATTATACGCTGCAGGTCCACGCTCATACAGATTATTGTGGAAAAGAGATTTTCTTTCGCCAGGAGTTTCAACGTTAAGAAGATGGGCTGGGAAGATAAATGTACAACCAGGTAAGTTTTCTATTGTAAAATGTAGAATATTGATACATTGAGTTTAACAGGTTGTTGTCTTAAAACTCATGAAGGAGGTTAAATTTACTCAAATGGGTAAGGCTTGTGTGTTACTTTTTGATTAGATGAAGATACAAAATATCTATGATTACGACAAAAAAGCGATACCACTTTAGGACTTTCAAAGTACGTTCAGGTAATAATGACCCGAGAAATATGTCATAATTGGAAGCAACCGATCTTCTATAAGTATCACTGTAAAATAAATAAAGATTTATTATTTGAAGTTATTAAAAAAGTAGAAGAAATTGGTTATCTAGTAAAGGCCATAAATTGTGATTTAGGAAAAAGCAATCGAGGTCTTTTGTGAGAATTAAATATTTCTGAGAAGAATAATGGGTTGTGAACCCGGCAAACAATAAAAAAGTTTACGTTTTTGCGAATACCCCTCACATGATAAAACTAATAAGAAACCATTTTCTCGACGCTGGATTTCTGGCTAATGGAAAAGTAGTTACTTCAAAACCAATTGTAGACCTTTTGAAAAATACAACAAAATCTGATGAATATTGAGCACCAAATTAATGAACACTTTTTAGTTGTTAAAAGTGCTCAAGAAGGTAAAGTATGCTACTAAATTATTTTCGAACACAGTAGCAAGAGCTGTTTTACGCCTAGCTAAGGAGCTTGGTATATGAAAACGACAATAATTGGTTGGTATACTCGAAATTACTAAACACTGTTAACGACTGGTTTGACGTTTTTAATTCTAAGGTTACACAATGTGGTAAACGAAACTGGTGCAAAGCTTATGGTTTGGCATTAAGCTAACAAAATCAAATTTTTGACACGGTATTTAGAGCTAGTAAGTAATATTAGAAAAGTGAACAGTAAAAATATTTCGCCTTTCCAAAAAGGAATTATGATTATCATTTGTTCATTAAAAAACCTATTTAGTGACCTCGAGGATAATTTTAAAATTCAGCATAGATTAACCTCTAACCTAAATCAAGATCCATTTGAAGGATTTTTCTCAATCATTCGATCAAGTGGTGAACCTTATAATCATCCTACAGCCCTGAAATTTACATACAGACTTAGAAATTACGTGATACGACGTAACGATGAAATAATCTTTGAATCATCAAATGTTGAGGCCCCAGCGAAATGTATTCGAAATTTTGCAATTGAACATATTCACCCGCTATCGCAACATACAGAGAATAATGTCATAGACAACGCAACACTTGTCACTAGTGAAATTTTTGCTACTCTAGAAATAATTCAGACATCAATAACTTTATAACGAACGAAATAAGTGACATTCAACGGGATGGTTAAGAAGCTCTTGCAGGATTCGTTGCTTATAAATTAAGACACAAGGAAACATTTGAATACATTCCTAATTGCAATGAATCTTCACCTTCATGAATAAATCATGTATCTAAATGTGGGTTAATGAAACCTACAGATGAATTTTTAAAAAAGTGTAGAGAGTTAGATTGTCTCTGATAAAGTTAATGATTCTTCTTTAATAATAGAAAAGGAATTTTTAAACAATCTTTTAAAGAAATTCTCTAATATAGATTTAAATGAAGGCGGTAAAAAAATTGTTTTTAGATGTAAGATGTATTTTAGAATAAAGATTTTAAATAAAGATATTAAGGAACAAGTTAACGTTAGGAAAATGAAGCTAGTAAAAGTCACTTCTTAAGAAACAAACCTTTTATTTGGCAACATATATTATTATTATTATTATAGTTAATATTATAGTTACTACAATATTATTATCATTGGAAATTGGAAATATTTTTAAATATACTAATAGTTATGTAAAAACAAGCAAAAGTATTGGACCAACGGAGTGGTGTAGGTATAAATCTGTGCTGTAATTCCCCTCTTCCGCCCAGCCCCGTGTTAGCTTTTTCAGTCTAAATGGCTAGTAAACGTTAAACTTCTTAAGCGACTAATCCTAATTTAATATAAACCATATAACTTGTTACACAGTGACGTCATGCGCCAATGACTACAAAATACTCATTCCGATTGAGCTCATCTGTTATAGTTATAGTATCATGGAACCAGCGCTTCATCCAGGCTCTTATGCCTGGTCAGTCGTAATGCTTGCTGAATCTTCCATCTCGTATTCCATCGTCAAAGGTCTGTACTAATAGCAGTTCCAAGAACCTAAGTGCTGTTGGAAAGACTAGTCTCACCAAGCGAGCAATATATGCTTCGAACCCTTGTAATATTTTTTTGGCCTGCAGGCAACGGTTCTTTCTTTGACCGTGGTACACTTGTTGCAGGTGAGAATCACCGTACCTTATTTCCGGTTTTAATGGTAAGGTTTGTAGTTTCTTTGAATATGATCCGATAGAGCTTGTAGAATATACGAAGCTTCACCTCGTAATGCGACTTTCAATGCAGTTTTTTTCTTAAGTCATTCTAGCCACTGTCGCGGTAGCCCCAAATTGTTTAAAACACGTCGCCTAAGGTGACTTTCTATCAATGATAAAAGGTTTTACTTTGAACTTCGATGGCGAGGTTTCTCCGATATTTTTTAATTCTAGGGTGCGCTGTTGTATTACTGTAGCTGATGACGTTGTTGCTTGTGCTATCAGCGAATTAATCAGTTCTTCCATCCGCAGCACCTTTCATTCCATTTCCCGCAAAGTCTTCAAAAGTTTTTACAAAAATCTGGCTTCTTGTTCATGCGAATTTTTTAATGAATCCTCCGAAAATTTGGCTTCAGTTTCTACAAGTAGCCAGAAACTTTGACTTCTAGATCTTGTAAATTCTTTGCAAGCTTCGCTTCCAGTTTTTAGGCGGATTCAGCATTTTTTTATAAATTCTTTCAATTGTTCAACGACTTTCACGTATTGACCTAATTTTTATGTATTTTCATTTAATTTTGTTGCCAGTTCGCAAAATTTTGGTTCTATTTTTAGCACAGCAAGTTCCAATCTTTCTTTGCTATTGGTGTGATTTACGTCCGCGTGACGTCATCAATAACCAATTAATAAATAATTAATTCGGAACCAAACACTAGATTAATGTGGCGAAAAGGACCAAACAATGTAATGGATGCACCTGCGCTGGTTCAATGCAAATTCTTTTGCTATATGGACTGTAGCTTTGTTGTATTGAATATCATAAGTAGACTGACCATTGCGCTCCTTATAATGGCTGCAAATAAATAACACTTTATTCATTTGTTGAATGCAAAGACTTTACTAATTGAGTTACCATTATATACATAATATAAACAAACTATTCACAACATTTAATATGATTTTTAAGTACCTAAAACACAAATTTTTAGGGAAGCACATCTTTATTGTTACATGTTGAACTGTACATATACGACTACAGACGTGAAGGAAATTGACGCAGCAACCTGTAAACTAGTAGTGGAGATTTAATACCCGCGCATTTCAAATTTACACTATACAGTTCTGAACAGTAAGGGAAAATGTTCCCGTCAAGCTATATTGCCATTACCTAAAGACGTGATTAATATTCAGGTAATTTAACATTTGAATGTGCAAACCTTTCTTTCAGCAAGCAGTTTTTAAATGGGTATATTAGTGTCTTTATTGATAACGTATATTTTAGGATAGTTTAAGCATTAGTATACGCAATTATTTCTCTAGTGAATTGTAGGCCAGGATCACTGTCGTGATCTCTGGTTTTGGCATCGCCTTGTTTCTTCTCTTGGTGGTTTTCTCTAGAAATCCTCGTATTTCGAGATTACGTGGCGTTTAAAGCATTCCTGATTAATACGTATTTCACACCCGATAACATTCTGGGACCCTCTTCAAACATTTACAACCCTGTTCCACTGAGTTAGTCGGTAAACATTCTTGTTAGTACAGTCGAAGTTTTTAGCCAGGCACTTCTCCGAGTTTCTCTGTGGATTACCGAATACATTTTCTGGAGCCAAAACTGTACGTAGTAACATATGAAAAATAATTTACAGAGACAGAAAGTTTATTTTTGACGAAATTCACCATATACATTCATTTAGTTTTTTCTTGATGTCTTAAAACTCAAAACTCGTAGCTAGTTAATAGAGTGTTCATTAATTTTTGTTATAAAATCGTACGTGGTAGAACCTATGATGAGGAATTACCGGAATACATAAAAGGTATTACCATTTATTATAAACACTTTTGTTATTGCTTCTATAACTATAATAGAATTATATTAAATAGGATCGTCCAAAATGTTGGAACTTTAGACAGGCGAGACTACGTGACAGCGTTAATTCGCTAGGATCATGTTTTTTTAGGATCCTCAAATGCTTGTTTAATAACTTACTTCCTTAAGAAGCTTTTATTTATGGCAATATAGTTTTGCTTATCTTGAATTTAATATTTTATGTATATTGAACAAGTGTTCTTTTTTATTTTATTGTAGCACCGAATTGTAGATTATATACAGGGATACATCCCTATATCCAGATGCATATTGTTAAAACATAAATGCAGAAACTTTACGGGTATGTTATTTATGCAAAACAGAGTGACTAAAGTGGACATCACACAACGATATGCAACGCAAATTTTGGAACCATATAAATTTATTACAATAGATTGCTTTTCTGTTCATTCTTAATGTAGACACAGTACATATGGAAGCTTGTGTAAGCTGTCAAGAATGAACAAAGTCTGGAGGGCGTTGCATTGAATAGTACATGGCGGAGAAGAACCTCTTATTGCCCGCGAAAAGTATTGATATTGTGAAGAAAAACTAGATTGAATAATCAATGTTTTTGAAACTGGCGCGGACAAATTTGAACTATCTGTGTAAAGTGGCTCAAAATATCGGGCTTAACATTCTCTGTATTTTTTCACCTAATTTTGAATATTTAAAGATTTATTTCTAATTTGGTTACGTTGTGGTTGTGGGTATAATTGTTTCTCTGTCTACGTTTTAATATGAACAACATTATTTATATTTTCATATGTCACTGAATGATATTTAATTTTCACATGGGGAATTAAAGATGGAACTGAAAGCCCTTCATCTATATTTTGCACTTATAGTTCAAAAGCGTATTACCTACCATAGAGAGTCTAGGTGACAGATGGTAAACGGCTTTAGAAGAAGGTAAAGAGCAACCACGGCATAGCTCGAGCATAACACTTGGAGTAAACACGGGAGTGGTCGTATGTTTATTGTAGAGAGAGTGCCACAGCCTCTAATACTAGAGGACACTCAATCGCGGTTCCCACTAAAAGCAACAGTACTGGGGGTTTGTGACTACTCTATGTCAGTAGGGTAGCTAAGCCGGTTTGGCAACAGAGATCCACAGCAAGATATGTATACGCCGGTTCGAGAACAATATGAACAGCTAAGCCGCTTTGGGAAACAAAACGTGCAGCAAGATATGTATACGCCGCTTTGAGAACAAAATTGTCTTTGTGTGTAAATTTGTTGCGTCGGGGGGTCGTTAGGTCTTTGGGGTGTGCGTTCGGCGGGGTCGTTAGATTTTTGTCGTGGGGTGGTGCGCGTGCGCTGGGGTGGAGATATTTTCTTAAGAAAGTTTTTTAGCAGCGTTCCCGACGTTAAATATTAATTATTAAATTTTAAAAAAATGTTGTTTGTGTAGAAAATGGAGTTCACGTGTTGGTTCGTATTTTCTGGGGTAGGTTAAGCTAAAATTAAAACGCCGCGGTGAGGAATTTTTTTAATATTAGACAAACGCGTGCAAGTGGTAAAGAGTGTTTTAGCTCTCCTCATAAGCTGCGTTTTGTACGAAGTAGAAAATAAAATTGAGAAACTATACGAAATGTTTTATGATGGAGGTCAAATTTTAAACGTTTGCAGGTAAAATCTTGTAAAAAAGAAGTCGTTCACTTCTCGCAATTTCAATGTCACGATAAAATACTAAGAATTTGCATGCAGTCGAATATAACCTCGTGTTTTTATTTGGTAATATATATGTAAATCACGTCGACATTCGACTTTTAATATAATGTATTTAATTAACATAAGGTGTGTTGCAAAAACATTTCAAGACAGGTATGTCGTATATTACCTTTTGGTTACATCATCCCAAAATAATTTATACAAGTACACTGAACTTGCAGTCGGATCTAACATATAATCTTTTAATTATACCCGTATGAATTTAAAATATATGCAAATTATACCACCTTTCATCACGATTTATTTGACTCTCAAATTATTTGATTTGATCTTATATCAAGGCTTATGTATTAACTTTTACAACTCAAGGTGTAGCATCAAGGTTTTACGTCACTCTCAAACTATAGAACTTAATAAAAATAGCTTTCCTTAGCACCAATATCATTTAGAAAATATGTGTTTCATTAACATATACTTATTTGTTAAATATTTCCTACCAAAATTTATTTAAAAATTTAAAAGTTCTTTATTTTATTTTCATATAGGTAAAATCACCACTTCGCTATGCTCTCGGCTACCTAGTTCCGGCTACTTTTCCAAGGTCGTTGTGACGTCATAGCCTTTTATAAATATAGAGCAATGTTATACTATTCTAAAATTCTAAAAAGAGTCTTTCTTACTAGCCACAAATACATACAGCTTGTAGAACGCGGATGTATCCAAGTCAGTCCATCGGCACATAAAATAATCTTTTAATCCTTTCCTCTTTCTCTAATAAGATGTTCTTTGTCTAACATATCTTTGTATTGTTCGCGTATTATCGCAGTGTCTTCCAATTAGTCCAACTTTCGCCTTTTGCATGCATTTCCTCTAATTCCAGCTGTCTTTTCTTCCACTTACAGCGTATGGCGTGCATAGGGCAATTTCCTGCAGCGTCAACGGATAGAGTTTACTGCCAATATTTACGCGTTGTCGTACAACCTCTGGGCGAATGTTAGGCGTACTTATCAACCCCGATACCGAAATGATTATTTCTTTTGGAATTGTAGAATATGGTGTTACAGATTGTGTAAAATATGTTACCTATAGCACTTGTGTAAGATTTTATTTTATCTTGGCTGTCGTCCTACTCTACTATCTCCAAATAATTTACAGGTAAATAGTTAAAACTAAAAGCTGAAAGCACATACTTTATCAATTTTTCCCTTTCTCTGGTTTTTCTGACAACCTAATTTGCAAGCCCGTCAATTTCTTTGTATTGCCGTTCCCCCAATACATGTACTGTAGCAGGTTATTATACACTAAACAGCAGCTATTTTGAAGCTTGTCCGATAACTTACTCCACATTTTGGCGGTACCGAGTACATTGGCACCTTTAGGAAGTATAACTTACTATCTTCCAATAGGGTTAAACAGTCTTTTAAGGATTATACACCCGTTCCGCACTGACATAGCTTCCAATTGTACAGTTTTATATTGTCGCTTCCAATTGCGTAATACCGTGTTCTTTGGTCAAAGTAGACGCGAATGTTGCTCTTAAACGTGCATCTGGACAACGTAAAAAATCTAGTATATAATTTCCAAGTTGTTTATTAACACCAGGATTTGTTATCTGACACACAAATTTTTTGTATATCTTAATTCTTACATTGGTTGTTAGCCATGTTAAACAATCGAATTTAAATTAAAATTAAGTTTAAATGGCTCCATGCTTGGCATTAAATATTTTTAAATTTTGTTATGTATAATGCCAGAATAAAAATTTTAGAATAGTATTACATTGTTCTTTATTTATAAAAGGCTATGACGTCACAACGACCTTGGAAAAGTAGCCGAAACTAGGTAGCAGAGAGCATAGCGAAGTGGTGATTTTACCTATATGAAGAATTTTGTTATGTTAAGTAAAAACGTGCAAGTGGTAAAGAATTTTTTAGCTTTCCTCAAAAGCTGTATTTTGTATGAAGTAGCGAATAACATTTAGAAAATATACGAAATGTGATATAATGGATCTAATTATAAAGTCTGCATGTAAAATCTTGTAAAACATGTTGTTCACGATTTCATTACCAAGATAAAATAACAAGAATTCGCAGTCGAATATAACCTCGTGTTTTTATTGAAATTATAGCTCTCTGGTAATATATATGCAAATCATTCAACTTTTAATATAATGGATTTAATTAACATAAGGTGTGTTTGCAAAAACATGTTAAGACTATTTCCTTCTTGGTATGCAAATTATACCACCTTTCATAACGATTTATTTGACTCTCAAATAAAAAAATTAATTTGATCTTATATCAAGAGGTGTTCTTGCTTACATTTAGCAATTTCAATATATATTTAATATGTGTGTGTATATGTAAAAAACATGTTAAGACAGGTCACTCGTTATTTTATTCATGATTGATTGCATCACCAAAATAATTTATACAACCACACTAAACTCGTACCTGGATCTATATAACCTTTAAATGTATGCAAATAATGTCGTTATTTAAAACGTGGTGAAGAATTTGGATGGGGATGTACTCATTCTCAAATGCGGAATGGTACTCCATAAGGCGTTCTGAACGGAGGCTTTGCACGCATTAAGTGATTGAATACTTCGGAAATTTTTAGGTTAAGCAAAAACATGCACGTGTTGAAGAATCTCCCGAGAATTTCAAAAAATTATTTTTGTATTAAATATATAATATTAAAAAGAAACACACAATATTTTAATGTTTTATTTACAAAAACTTACATTCTTTAATTGTCCCTATCTTTTTGTAGGTGGCGGTAGCAGATTCTTATTTGAATAAAATATAGATAAGACTTCCACATTAAGAAAAATGTATCTTAGTTAAATGTACGGGATTTTATTAATTATAGTTTAGTAAAGTGCATGGTAGTTAATGACCTCGAGGTTGTGATATTTATAACAACATACCGATATATGTAAATTATATATGGAAACTGCATAACTTCAAATCATTTTAGCATAATTGCTAATTACCAAAATTCATAATTTCTACTTCCGTTAAAAACACATTAAGTAAGTAAGTTTATACATACCGATAATACAATGGTAAAAATTCTTCTACAACACATTAAACAGCTTATTTATATTTGCCACCTTAAACAACTATGCGGAGTGCATATAAATGTCAGAGGAAGATTTCTTATCGTTCCCTTCCAATCTTAAAATTTATATCGTCAATAAAATAATAAACAGATTACTAATAATAGGTCGTCAATGGAACTAAAACGACATATACAAAATGTGTACAAATGAAAAGACCACTTATTAATTAATCATGACTGTAAATTTCTTTAAAGATTTGATATTCATAGGTAGTAACAATGTTGGTGCTATATACATAAACGACTTTTATGAGCATAGTTTAAATTAAAATAACACCGAAATTTATGTAAATTTAATAGTTCTGGTTTATAGTTGGTTGATTTTCGGAGAATAAATTTTATGAAACTTAGGTTTAAGAAATTAATCATTTTGCAGGTGGGATTAAATAAAATGTACTACTTTGATGATAAAACCTATGCAATGCTTTTTATGTTTACACAACTATAACATACTTTAAAATTTAATACCTCGGTAGTAGAATATAATTTTTAATTGTATTATTGTAACATAAAGTTTGCATAAAAATGCAAAATACATATCCGTTAAGAGGAATTTTTCAATATGATACTTACAGATTCGTTAGTAAGTTTTACAATTAAACTTATTTCAAGACATTTTTTGAAACACATTTTACTAGTCTCAAGGAATATGTATGTATGTAGGTATAAAATATACAAATAAAAACACTACTTAATGTAAACATTATTCTTTATTAAAATGAATAATTGGTTATATGTACAAACCAGTTTTGAGTACAATTACATCTGTGGTTGCGCAATTGAATGACGAATGTCGTGTGTATGCTAGAAACATTTGTGTGAATTGGTGTAATACTTTAATTTATGTAGAGGAGTACACCCTAAGTCTTCTAGGTTAATAACATTTAGGTGTGGAAATTCATTGTAAATTGCCATCATCTCAAGATATATCGTGAAAGTTTCTGCTTAACCATACCTTTTGGTATTTGAAGCGAGCTGATAGACAGTTCCAAGAATATGATGGTTTCAGCACATATGTTATTGCAACTCCATTCGATAGGGATAGTTGTAAAACAGCCATTTCTTTAAACACAAAGTTATTATGTGCAATTTTAAACCTTTGAACGTCGTCAACTAATGGACTATTAATTTTAGACTTCACTCACAACACTGGTTGCAGGATTGTAGCGGACCAAACGATCGTGTAGAATGAGGCAGTACGCTGTAGTGTGAGCTTTAAGCGCTTCTTTCATTTGAAATTCTAATCGTACGTCAACCGCTCCCACTTTCACTATTTCGTTTTGATGGGAACAATCGATGACTACAAGTGGAGCGTGCGTTTGAAATTCATTGGGTGTTAATATCGGCTCGCTGATACCCCCGTAGTACGATTGTTGAAACTGTGCATACATCTCATATAGTATAGAATAGCGATTGGTATCGAAATCAATGTTAAGATTACCGTAAGGATACATAGATGAACCCAGATGTAATTTCATATTGGTCAACTTACAGTGGTCGAACTGACTGCGCCCCTTTTTGCGTGATGTATCGGTTTGAAAGCAGACAATAACAAAACGTGGTTTCTCCACTTGAGAAGCCGTCTTCACGGCCCAGGTATGCGTGTGTGTTGTATGTAATTCTGGATATTCGTGTAGTTCCCAACTGCGAAAGCTTATGTCCATGGTGGCATTGCGTTGAATATGTTTGAGTAGTTTTAAGCGCTCTGCATCTGCAACGGTTATATGTGGAATCCGCCATGATATATGTGTAATGGTAATTTTGATTGACTCTTTGGTATCAGAATTCGATATAGCTGCATCGTCAGCACTACTTCTAATAAGAATAAGCTCCTGTTTGATATTCAAAAGAATTTTTCGGTAGTCCTCCGCAAATCCTAAAACCATGCGCAAGGGAATGCATACGTTGAAATGACCATTAGCATCAACGAGATCAAGCTTATCGATGGGGACCAACCGGCGTTTCTAAAGCGACGACTTTCGCTATAATCGTAGGATAGGAAATTTTTAATAGTCGTAGTTATACCTGGATTACGAACGCGGTCAATAGTCTTTCCACCAAGTTCATAACGAATTTCATCAAATAAAAATAAAACTCCGTTGTTGACAAAATCGGCTGTAGGCGAAACGCCACCATCTGACTTATTCATTGTACCCTCAATATAAATTACGCTGTCCCATGGTAGTGTATAGACATCTTCGTTTTCTATTGGAATCCGTATAACATCGTTCTTCTCATACGTGGTATTGGAGTACGGAGTATGCATATGTTTGTCGGCATTGACGATGGTTGTATCAAATATAGCACGTTGCGTAACATTTAAAATATTACTATCCATTTTAACTATGTAGCACTTTGAGTCCTAATGTTTGCAGAAATTTAACGTTTTCCGGTGTTAATCGGTGCACTGGTGTCTTGTAACTGGTAAAGGTGCTGACAATGCGTCTATTAATAGGTTTTGGTGGTTTATGCTCATAGCGCAAAACCATTGTTTAAAGACGCTTTAGATAAAGTCTAATCGTGATGGTTTCCCGACGAAAAGTGATGAGATTACCGTTTTGATCAACTATTTTAACAATGATGCGATCGATGATTCGTGTATTAAGTGGCATATAGGTGACGTTTACGGGGTTTTCAATAATCTTGTACCCTGCAGCAACTGCAGGAAAGAATTGATGCAAAATGTGTACAGGTTTGCTATTCCGATACGATCCGACCACAAGATTACATTCAATACATATTGAATTGATTGGAAAGACTTGTGCCGGATGATCCGAAATAGCAGTAGTGAGAGCTGGTAGTTTACGTTTCTCAAAACCCAGCAACGAAGCAAGTGAATTTGGTTGTGTAAAATCCACTATACCTGATGCTTTGATTTCTGTATGTAAACTGTTATTATTGGCTCGAATATCAATAAGATAACGTTTGGATGAAGTGCGTTCACGGGGATCGTTCAGATTACGTCGTACGAACTTATTAATATCTGCCACTTCATAAGTTCCTTCTGGTAAAGTAAGCACGATGTCATCAATGTAAAATTTATTGTTCGCTTCCGTTACATTGGGAATTGAAAATATGTATCAAAGTTTGTAAGACCAATAACGTATTCATGGTCATCATCGAGAACAATTGGTGGGTTGATGATTGCGGTGAGCGTAGATTCAGTTCCAGTTAAAGTAAATGTGTACATGTTCGGTGGTTGACGATAAACTAACAACTAGTCGTATTCGTAGTTGGGATGGGGTAATAAAAGCAAATTCCTGAAACACTTGCAATATATGGTTTTAATTAAACACTTTTATACAAAACAGTTAAAAATACACTAAAATCAAATAATATATAACGTTGTTAGAAACTTAACGGAGGACTATTTTGCAGTAAAAATTTCAATACGAAGTGTCCACAGGTAACAGTGTTAAGCGGTTGAAATTGTTCATAATTATAATAGAGAGTGCATGGTCCTGATGAGGTTAAGTATTTGACAAGTTCCCTCGGAGGTCGTAGATTACCAATGCTATCATAATAGACTGCCCTTGAACCATCTTTTTGTACGCGGTCCAATGAGTTCCCACACCACGTGTAGTATCATGATTAAGAATACCACATTCTCGCCAACGAATTGTGTTTGGAAGTGAATTGCGCATGAATATTCCACGAAAGTGGGATATTGGTAAACGTTTTATGTATTTGTTCAAGTCAACATTGGTCAACGCTCGCATAGGTAGGTTTAACGAATGCGTTGAGTTTTTTTTCGTTGTCTTTGTTTATGCAAACCTTGCCCGTGTGTAAGAAAAGGCTTTAGGTACAGTCCATGTCCACGGCGATAAGGTTTCAAATAGAGACCCTTTCCAAGTGTCACTGCCTCTTGTGCCATATTATGTCGTTTCGCTTCATCTAATTGTTGTTGTCCAAGTTTAGCATCGTTGACAGCTTTTGCAATCCCAGCTGCTCCACCCGACAACGCTCCAATTGCGGAAAGGGCTGCAAAAATAGGTATCAAAGGTAGGAAACCACCAGTTTTGGGTACAGGGATTACACGTGGGATGCCACGAATTTCATCTGTTATATCTTTAATCGGTGCCACTGCAAGTTTAGCAGTTTTAATAAGGTCAGTCGGACGAACGTTTTAATGCGTTCCCAAATGGTGCGAATTAAACGCTTGAATGGTATACCACTTCCTGTACGTAGACGCTGACCACGTCGTTTTCCTTTACACCTTATCGTTTTCTTGCGACAACCCATACCAAATTTAACTTTGGCATTCATTGCAGAACCAACAGCAAACGCAGCAAGTTTTTCACCTAACGAAGCGTCGGGTGCAGTACGACGTTTTGTGCTGTTTCGGCAAGACGTCGATCAGCTTGGTGTCGGGTTGTTAAGTCTGTAGAAAGATCGTAGGCGATGTCGTGTAGTTTGCAGGCTTCGTCTAAGGGATTACGATCTATATCACCACGCTCGAGGCGTTCCTGAAGCTTAGTACCCGGTCCACAGAAGCGATATCCTGGTAAATGTAATTCTACCGGTAAACGATTGATAGCACTATTGAGTAACCCGTAGCCACGATAGGATTTCATTAATCTTGTCAGTCGAAAGGTTTAAAGGAGACTGGTCATGCGTGTAGAATTACTCGCTTAAATGCTTACCATACTGCAATTACGTTTTAGTATATGGATAGAATGCGTCTGGTAAAGCAACAATTGGCGTTGCCAATTACGGACCACAACTGCAGCAACAACACTAACGTGCAAAAGCATGGACTACTATTACCATCAACAATACGGTGTATCATTACAGGTCCATCCAATTGTGGTAAAACTAATGTAGTCATCGGTCTCTTGAAACATCCGAATGGTGTACGCTTTGAAAACGTTTATCTCTACTCAAAATCCTTGTATCAACCAAAGTATCAGTACCTAGAGAGGTTATTACAACCAATAAAAGAAATAGGATATTTTGCGTTTAACAAATGGGATGCAATTGTTACTCCAGCGGATGCAAAACCTAATTCGATATTTATTTTCGATGACGTGTCGTGCGATAAACAAAATGTAATGCGAGAATATTTTTCTTTAGGTCGACATAAGGCCATTGATTGTTTTTACCTATGTCAGACCTATTCCAAAATACCTAAACAATTGATTAGAGACAATGCTAATGTCCTAGTGCTATTCAAACAAGACGAACTCAATTTAAAACACGTATACGCTGACCATGTAAACACGGATATGTCGTTTAACCGGTTTAAAGAATTGTGCGGCTTATGCTGGCGAGATCGGTATGGGTTTCTGGTGATCAATAAAGATGGCGATTTGCAGAACGGTCGCTACCGAAAAGGTTTTGACACCTATATATACTTATAAAGCACATAAATAGCATATCACTTCCTACCCGTTTCTAGACGATGGCAGACGACGTGAAAACCAAACGAGAACTCATAAAAGTACGAAAGGCAGTCAAAAGGAAATTACAAGCGCTAAAAGCAGGTGTGGTTGAAAAGGAGCTTGCATTAAGTAAAGTCTATGCACCTATTACAAAACGTTTACAAACACTTCAGACCGGTCTGCTGAAAGATATTAAACAGGAGTCCAAGATCGAAAGCCAGCACTGGTTACCACAACAACATGACGTACAATCTACTCCTAAAAGACGCCCTAAATTTCTCGATCAGGTGCGCAGTTCCACACCAATCGCCGCACCACCAATAGAGGAGGCATGGGAACACAATCCTCATAGCCCAGTCCAGTCTGTGGAGTCCACTTTCGAAGAATCGGAGAGTAGCGGCAACACTCCAGAGACCCATACAGAGTACGAACGGTACCTAAACAGCGAAGAACATCAGACCTACTTACAACGATTCTTACCATCGGTAAGATACTATGTCGATAATCTGTTTTCCAACTTTACTGGTATTTATAACAATGACACGGAGCACTTGCGCAGGGATAAAGTACGTTTTAATCCGGAGACAGGAAAATTAATGATTGGTGATTCGGACATTATCTTCGGGATTGGTGAAAAGGTGTGTAGAACGATTTTGCTACAACGGTAGCAAAGGGTTGTACGAGCAACTGTTCCTTCTCAATCCTTTGGGTAAATTCTCACTTAAAGAAATTAACGATTATGCGGACATTAAAAAGAAGTAATGCAATGTATAGCTTACGACAGCAAACTATAAACCCGAGTGGTCGTGGTCTACTCATGGATTATAACGAGAAGCCACTAGAGTATGTATACTTTGATGATCCCAACGAACTGTGCGAACGGCTCAAGCTTCTGGTCGCCTCGCAAGATGCAGGTAACACCGGTCACACAAACGAAATTACATCGATTATGGAAGAATTACGCGAATTGCGTATAATAGCGTAGATTGTGCGACTTGTTATTCATTATCACGATGGTTATCGACAAGTTTGGGCATGCGTCTGACTGTGCTTCATATATTTCTTATGATGATTACTACGATTTTGACAACATGAGATTAGCGCGCGTCGCTACACCACAAGAAGATGATGATGCAGTCACGAAAGCGTACTTAGAATCGCGGTTAGCAACGCTACACCAGCAAGAGGGCGAACCAACGCTTGGAAGTGGTTCCACTATTCAGCAGTATATAGACACGCTTGTGAAGGAGACAACAAACAGTATGATAACACAATTCTCGAGCGAGTATGTTACAAGATCAGACTTTAACCATTTTGAAGAGATGATGCGTAACCTTGTTCCAGCCACTGTGAACGCTAATGTTGCACAAATCGTAACCAAACGGATAGATGATTCTATGAATAGCATATATAAGACATTAGACGCTGCTATTCAACAAGTGAAAGCACAATTTAGAATAGACATTGCACGAATTCAAGCAGATATTCAACAGTTGCAAGAGAAACTTAAAACGCACGCATATAGCCGTCAACCATGCACACACACACACACATATTAGCAATATGTCTGTAAAGGAGCAAATCGTCCACGAGTTACATAAGCCTGCTCGCATTAACTTTCCTAGAAGACATGTAATCACAAAAGGATTAAACGAGCTGTTTCAAGCCGATTTGGTGGAAATGATCCCATATGCAAAGATGAATAAAGGATTTAGATACATTCTAGTTGTTATCGATGTATTTTCTAAATACTTATGGGCCGTACCGGTTAAGCGCAAGACGGGTAAGGCTGTTTCAAACGCTTTTCAATCAATTTTCAACAAAGAACATCGTATTCCACGGTACATTCAAACGGATTTGGGAAAAGAATTTTATAATTCAACATTTAAGGCTTTAATGGAAAAATATGAGATTACACATTATAGTGTGTACAGCAATAAAAAGCTTGCGTAGTAGAACGCGTTAATCGTACCTTAAAGTCAAAAATGTGGAAACAATTTAGTTTGAATGGTTCGTATCGATGGCTGAATATACTATCCTCACTCGTGACTGCATATAACAACACCAAACATCGAACAATCGGCATGCGACCTGTAGATGTGTCAAAACGCAATGAACGCAAACTTTTCAATACAGTGTACAGTACGATCAAAACAGTTAACTTAAAGAGTAAAAATTTTCTGTTGGGGATCATGTTCGCATTAGTAAACATAGAGGTCAATTTACCAAGGATACACACCAAATTGGTCTAACGAAATTTTTACGGTGTACAAAGTGCATTTGACTAATCCTTTAACGTACCTATTGCGCGATAGTCGAGGACAACCAATATTAGGCGGCTTCTATGCAGAAGAACTTCAACGAACACACTATCCGGATGTATATTTAGTGGAAAAAGTATTGAAGAGAGTTAAAAATCAAGTATATGTGAAATGGTTAAATTTAGATTCTAGCCATAATAGTTGGATATCCAAAATCATATTTTGTAGATTTGCTGTTACGTGTTTGTTTACCATCATATGTCATTCATCAATAAAAATTTTTTTACTGTTATATGATTTATTACAGCGACACACACACACACACACACGCACACAAATTACATCTATGTACTACTAATTACTACACTAGTTCTACGTCAAGAAAGTTGTTTATAATTCCTCATGCCCGAAGCGCAAAACGTTGATGTAGGTTGATTTTCGCTGTTTTGGTTGAACTTGAGTATTTCGATGTCCGTGAATATGTGTAAATAACAAGCAGGTAAAACACATTACCTTCTAAGCTAACAATTTCTGCCCGTACTTGACTAACACTCGAGGTATATATATTTATTGTAAAGGTATGCGACACGTACAATAGCATCCTCCATTATATCTAATAAGTGCTATCTATAGCGCATCAGGTAGGATTACCAAGATGGCATGATTTACATACAAAAATAGTATTAAACTAAAACAATAACTTTAATAGCATATACACTTTTTTATAATCATCTATACTATTTGATGGCCATTTTCCCGAATCCGGACCACACGTCCATCCTGGTTGCTGTTTTGAGCCCTCCATTGCCAAATTCTTGAGGAGCCAGTTATATGTTGTTCTATGAGGGCCAACTACATTAGGTTGGTACTTATAATTTACCTTATACTTTAAAATTAACTTCAATACTTTTTAATACCATAGGTTGTGCGAAATATACAACATCTACAATCATATCGTCAATCGCTGTGACCAGTGATTTATAGTTGCATTTTATATTTATGATAGGATATGCCTTCGTACTCAATACAGCTCGGTTGGTTAGTAATTCTTCAAGGAAATATACATCGCTCAAACTATAATTACTCTCTATTGCGTCTAGTACACCGCGCACCTGATGACATTTTAACTCTGTTTTGCCGTTGCAAGCATCAATGAAGTTTGATACAAATTGATCGCACCTACTCTGTTGATTAAACAGCATGTCCATTACATCAATGGATGTATCATTGGTCAGCGTTAGCCATTTGAAGGCTTTAAAGGGAACATGAACACCTACTTTGAACAGTATACGTTTGATTTTGTCTACATCATTCAATACTATGGCATGTTTCAGATGTTGGTGTAAAATGCGTTGTTCACTCTCGAACAAATCGTACAGTACATTGTCCATGTTAACTTGAAAACTTCGCACCACTATCGTCACTATCGTTGTTGTTCCACTCACTGCGAGATCTATCCAAGTACCTAGCTTTTATGGCACATTCATCAAAATAGGTAATGCTAAAGTGTTGTGATACTGAGCATCACCTAGTTATTCGTCTGATAAACCCCCCACTAGTTTTTGTAACAGCATTAACAAATTAACAACCTCGAGATGATCTCTGGCAAGGCGACTCTGTTGAATTTGAGCAATATATTTAAGGAAAATTCAATTAGAGGTGTGTTGGTGGTGATAGATTGTTATTCAAATTATCTATGGGAATATCCTTCACTTTTAACGAAGGATTCATGCCCGGTAAATTGCAAATTAATCAAAAGAGCATAACGTTAATCATTACTCTACATACAGCACAAAAAGCTGTCATAGCCATGCGAGAAATATGTTGCCTGATAAATACTCCCTGTATGATTGTTGTGGTTTTGACAATTTTTACAACGATCCTAGGTGATGGATCGAAACGTAAAGAAAGATGATTTTAAAAACTATGAGTGTTTTAATTCCCAACGAAGATTAAGAAAAAGGTTGCCTGATGTCGCTAAATCTATATATATATATACCAATGTTTAATACCTTGAAAGTAATAGGAAAATAAAATTTAAAGTTGTCAACCATGTTCGGGTGGTAATGTTGATTCGGTCATTGATACCTACTGCAAGTTAAAACAAGTCGTATACAATGATAAAAAGTTTTTTGAAACTAACTAAATGTGATCTTGAATACATGCTTTGTAAAAGCGATATAGTTCAGATTCTGCTACGATTCTTCAACAGACGGCGATAACAATAAAAACTCTGTTTAAATTAATTTTAATAACGACTTAACATTGCGTAATTCTATTAAAATGATTTGAAATATAACGAGAATAACTTATTGAATTAAAGTAGGTTATTTATAAGCACTAAATTCTACAATAATTAAAACGAGTTTGAAAATAAAAATGTATTGACAATGTAGCTATACTTGTAATTTATTCTGCCAGGATCAACAAAATATAATGCAAAATAGTTGTTTTTAGTTATAAATCAGAACCATATAATTTACATATGGGGATATGTTGTCATAATTATACTATAAATAGCACAATCGCCGAGGTCATTAACTACCATGCACTTTACTGAACGCGGTTGTTAAAGGGCGTTATATGAACGTTTTTTGCAAAGAAATAAGTAATATTTATCTCAGTTTGCGAGATGTTGAAATGTTTAGATCCGTAAGTTATGCATATCTTTTAGAAAACATATTTGCTTTTATGAACAAATTTTTGCTTTACATTCCTTAACTTTAATAATTTCACTAATCATGTTTACAGAGTCTTTTAAATAATAATATCCTTTGAACATACTATCATCTGGAATACAAATTTTGTTATACCTATATCTAGTACTAATAATAATTAGTGTCTCTAGCACTGTAAAATTTAACTAGAATAATTAATTCACAATCTTTTATAGTGTTTAATTAAATCGGTCTTTTAACAACAAAAGAGGTATTTTGCACATTGCAAATTATTATTACTATGCTTGTAGCAATAAATATTACATAATAAATTGCTGGTTATTCACCTAACAATAAAATTTTACACTAAGAAGATATAATTGGTGTATGCTGGGTTGCCTGCCATAGATATGCATATATTTTTAGAATTCAATTAAATTTAAGTACACGTAGGTAAATGTGTGAAAGTTACTTTACATTTCAGTATTCAGCTGTATTGTAAATAGTTACTAATATTGTATTGAAAAACGACACCCAGTATTGTCAGCTGTGTAAAAATGTTTTGTTTCGGCAGTGAATCAATCAAACTGTATGAAAATATATGAACTCATTAGCATGTAATTAAAATAAGCTGGTAAGTGAAACTAATATAAATAAAACATTCAAATTTTGTGTGTTTCTTTTAAAATTATATATTTAATACAAAAATATTTTTAAAAATCTCGGGGATTCTTCAGCACGTGCACGTTTTTGCTTAACCTAAAATCTCCGAAGTATTCAATCACCTAATGCGTGCAAAACCTCCGTTCAGAACGCCTTATGGAGTACCATTCCGCATTTGAGAATGAGTACATCTCCATCCAAATTCTTCACCACGTTTTAAATAACGACATTATTTGCATACATTTAAAGGTTAAATTTTAGATCCGGGTACGAGTTCAGTGTGGTTATATAAATTATTTTGGTGGTGCAATCATGAATAAAATAACGAGTGACCTGTCTTAACATGTTTTTTGCACACACACCAATATTTTAAATTAAAACCATTATAAAATACGAGTCGAATAATTTCTCCTATTCTTTTGATATTTAATACAAAATAATGGGGCAGAGCCCCGTTTAGGCACGTTTAGAAGCTCCTTCCCCACCATTCATCATTTTGAAAGTGATTATGTCATCCACCACAATTCCTATTTTTGCTTAACCTAAAATCTCTCTTTAATTAACTAAAGCAACGAGAATAAAAACAATGACGAAGCTCTAAAGATCACCGCTAAATTCTTCACTACATGCACGTTTTGCATAACCTATAAATTTTTATCACGTTTGTGCAATTAAACGAGTTATATATATACAATGTCTAATACGTCATCTACATACAATCACCAAACCGCTAAAAGTAAAAGAATTTTTATTACCACATAAATTAAATGTATAATTACATTTAAATATTTAAATATATTCAAATTGCTAAAATGTAAGCAAGAACACCTCTTGATATAAGATCAAATTAATTTTTTATTTGAGAGTCAAATAAATCGTTATGAAAGGTGGTATAATTTGCATACCAAGAAGGAAATAGTCTTAACATGTTTTTGCAAACACACCTTATGTTAATTAAATCCATTATATTAAAAGTTGAATGATTTGCATATATATTACCAGAGAGCTATAATTTCAATAAAAAAACACGAGGTTATATTCGACTGCGAATTCTTGTTATTTTATCGTGACATTGAAATTGCGAGAAGTGAACGAGTTCTTTTTACAAGATTTTACCTGCAAACGTTTAAAATTTGACCTCCATCATATAACATTTCGTATATTTTTTAATTTTATTTGCTACTTCCAGAAGAAGAAAATGAAGATTTACTTAGTTTACTAAACGAATTTTTGGAGCAAAATATTTAATGAATAAATAAATATTAAAGAAACACATATTTTCTAAATGATATTGGTGCTAAGGAAAGCTATTATTATTACGTTCTATAGTTTGAGAGTGACGTTAAAACCTTGATGCTACACCTTGAGTTGTAAAGTTAATCCATAAGCAAGAAATCCTTGATAAAAGCAAGTTCAGTGTACTTGTATAAATTATTTGGGATGATGTAACCAAAGGTAATATACGACATACCTGTCTTGAAATGTTTTTGCAACACACCTTATGTTAATTAAATACATTATATTAAAAGTCGAATGTCGACGTGATTTACATATATATTACCAAATAAAAAACACGAGGTTATATTCGACTGCATGCAAATTCTTAGTATTTTATCGTGACATTGAAATTGCGAAAAGTGAACGACTTCTTTTACAAGATTTTACCTGCAAACGTTTAAAATTTGACCTCCATCATATAACATTTCGTATATTTTCTCAATTTTATTTTCTACTTCGTACAAAACGCAGCTTATGAGGAGAGCTAAAACACTCTTTACCACTTGCACGCGTTTGTCTAATATTAAAAAAATTCCTCACCGCGGCGTTTTAATTTTTAGCTTAACCTACCCCAGAAAATACGAACCAACACGTGAACTCCATTTTCTACACAAACAACATTTTTTAAAATTTAATATTTAATATTTAACGTCGGGAACGCTGCTAAAAATTTCTTAAGAAAATATCTCCACCCCAGCGCACGCGCACCACCCCACGACAAAAATCTAACGACCCCGCCGAACGCACACCCCAAAGACCTAACGACCCCCCGACGCAACAAATTTACACACAAAGACAATTTTGTTCTCAAAGCGGCGTATACATATCTTGCTGCACGTTTTGTTTCCCAAAGCGGCTTAGCTGTTCATATTGTTCTCGAACCGGCGTATACATATCTTGCTGTGGATCTCTGTTGCCAAACCGGCTTAGCTACCCTACTTATGTCTAAGGTCCCGGGTTCGAATCCCGACACGGTCCGCTTGAAAAATATTAGGCGAGCATTTTTCACAAAAATACACCCTCATTCGGATGAGAGGTAAAATGAAGGTCCCGTGTTTAAGTGTTGCCACGCACGTTAAAGATCCCTACCTAGCTTGAAACAACAAGGGTTTGGCAAAATTCCAAATTTTCCAGGTAAAAAAAGAACTCGCATCCTGGTCAATGTAGTACCTTCGGGTGGAGCATCGCAAAAATTTACATATAAGGTACCCAAAAGGGAAAACTACAGTTAGTAAATACAATGGGATCACTATTTACGATCCAAGATACGCAATAATGATATTAAAAAAGTTAAAACTTACCAACTTTTGATACCTCGTGTAAGACAACCAAAAACAATAAGAGTATTATCCAATAAAGTATTTATATTTCTCAACCGAAATAAAATTTGATGTTCAATTATAAGTGTCAATATAATATATACAAGAATAATCAAACCAGCATAGATTTGAGTTCATTCATTTAATTAAATTATTATGATAAAAGAAGAACAAATCATATGTATGAACCCTCTCAACTTTTAGATCCGAATACCTTACAGATGGTTAATAAATTTTTAAAATACTTAAGATCAACTTAAAGACATTAATAAATTATTTACATTAATTTTTCATTTAGTATAAACCTTGGAACAAAAGTAATCTTTCAAACATATGCATGCCAAAATAATTCGACTTATTATTAACTTAATTAAATATTTGTCGCAACAAACAATTTAGATATATAAAAACAATTTTTCCATGAGAACAGATGGTTCTACATTTTATCATACTTTCTTCAAATGGAAAATTTTTCTATAGGTAACAATACAGTTCATTAAATAACTAATAATCAATTCTGTATGAAATTTCTAGACATCAAGAATTTAATTTTTGTACCTAGATTAAATCTATGACTTCAGCGTGATGAGGTATTATCACGTTCACAGCAGAGGCCGTACATGTTCGCCTTTACATGTGCGGTTACGCTCTTGTGCGTCCCCTGAAATGGATTACTTTTATTCGTTATTACTCATTTAGCACACATTGATGGCATCATCATAGCTATCCCCTTCTTCGACGAACACTGACGTGTTCGCAACCTAGTTTTTTCCCGTTTCTTATCTGCTGCTCTTACTCTTCATTAGGAAAAATGTCATTTCTGCCTCTTCGAACTCCACTATCTCAGTTACGTCGCTAACCGAGATAGTCTACTTGTCGATCCTGATACAGTTTCTGATATTCTGAATATGCTTCCTCCGGTTACTGTCTATGAAGTTTACCGTTTTATTGGCATGGCCAGTTGATACCAGTACCCTTCTCCGCTTTCTAAACTTACTCGTAAGAAAGTTCCTTGTGGCTGGACTCTTGATTGACACTATACCTTCCTGTCTCTCTTGAAAAAACATTTACTTTCTGCACCTATACTTTCCTACCCTGACTTTACATTGCTTTTTACTATTCAATTCAACGACTTTCATTTCGGGTGTTATCCTTAGCCAGAACTTCATCGTTTTTGTTAACATATAGCAGAGGAGTTCCTCTTGAAATGGCTGTATTCGTTTAAGAGTTTGTTGTTTTTTACGTGCATAGCTACAATTTAAGGTGATTCTACAGCTGGTCCTTCGGCAACGAAAAAAAGGTAAGTGGTGTTCAAAAATATACTGAACCTAACTAATACATTAATTTCAGTGGATTTATAAACGCCACTTTCCGATTTTTTATTGTATATGGAATAAAAGTACGCATTATTAATATCTGAATCGGAATTAGAAGACACCCAGGATGAGTTTATTCCTAGCAAAAATAACAAATAGTCATCTGAAGATATCACTTTAAATGTGATTGAACCGTCCGAAAATAATAATAGCGGGTCAGATCAACTTACTGATCAGGGACGTAAAGAAAATTGTAAACAATGTTAAAAATATTGTTTGTGAAAGTGTGTGGTGTTAGTAAAGGTGATTGCTGCAACCACCCCATATGATTACATTCATTTGATAGTGGAAGACGAGTTACTAAATGAGATAACACACGAAATAAACCGTTATGCTGAAAGTATATTTCTATGTGAAAAGACGAAGTATGAGTTTTGAATTACAAATTGGATTGTCATCACTTTTATGGTTTATCGCACTAATTCTTCACACTGTAGTTATAAAGTGTAACAGAATTCAAGGCTATTGGGTTGATTTGGTTTTCAAAGTATACGAGTCGTGATTGCTTTCCTGTAATTTTGCACTGGGCTACATTTCGGAAAAAATCAGAAGGGGTGAAGATCTACCAAATGATCGTCTGTATTAAATTCAATATACACTCGATTATTTTTATAAAAAAATGATGTTTGTATGTTATCCTGCTAAGAACTTGTCACTTGATGAATCGATGTTGTTGTAAAGAGGACGATTGGTGTTCAAGCAATTTATAAAGAACAGGCGTCACAACTATGGCATTAAAATTATTATGCTTACAGAACCTGATGGTTTGGTGTTAAATATGGCACTGTATGCTGGTCAGACTAATAAATTAGGCGGCAAAGGACACGTAGAAAGGGTTGTTATGTACCTAATGCGCCTTATGTAGGAGATGGACATGCCGTATATATGGATAATTTTTACAACTGCAGCTTAACAATTAAATTATTAGACCAAAATTACTTCACAGGGACTCTACGAGCAGATAGGAAAGATCTTATCAAAGACGTGGTAGCAGCAAAACTCAAAAGGGGCGAATCAAAATTGGCATATCGTAACGGCGTTCTGATGGAAAAATAACCTAGTAGTTGTAAGAAATCGAAGGGTGATAGAAAAGAGAAAAACCAAGCAATTAGCGAATATAATAAATATATGAGCGGAATAGACCGTTCAGATCAAATGATTGCTTATTATCCATGTTCACGTAAAGTAATGCGGCGATATAAGAAAGTAGGAATTCATGTATTTCAAATAATGTTACAAAATGCTGACACTGTATAGCAAGTTCTCTTGTCAACGTTTTAATTACTATGACTTTAAGCTAGCAGTATTAGAAGAAATACTTCCTAAAGAAGAAACAAAAACGAAAACGCCGATTAGAAACTCTTCAACTTCCCATTTACCCAAAAAGGTGACTAAAAAAGCACCAAATTGTAAAACCCGCAGAAAAATGTGCAGTTCCTTAGAATAAAAAGTTCGAAAGGACACAGTGTACCGTTGCCTATTATGTCCAAAATCTCGACGGTTATAGTTTAAACCGTGTTTTTCAGCAGACTATAAAACAAATTAGTGACAAGAACTATTATTTTCAATTTGTTTTTGCTTTTATGTAGTTCTTCTTGGTTTACTTTTATGGTGTTTCAAATAGCGAGCTGTTTTGCAGTTTTTTTATGTAAATAAACGATTCAGAAATGTGTTTATTTGATGTTTAATGTAGCCGCACTTGTGCATCAAATGGATTGGAAATATCATTCCATATACGGTTGACGTACAAGTATGTCTTGACGCAAAGTTTCAAAAATATATGCAAATTTGACATTTTATATAATTTAGTGTGGCAGCAAACCAAAATATAATGTAATTTGTCACCGCTATCAAGCATGTCTATTGACCTACTTGCAGCAGTTAACGAGTTAAATCCGAGACAACTTATTTATAACAATTCAAATCATAAACTAAATATTGGCAGGCATTAAAAACCTCGCGTACTTTATTAATCGGAATAATTGATAATCATCGTATTTACGTTGCTAAACTGACATAAAATAGCAAACTCAAATCATTAGTAATGGATGTTATTAAGAACTAACATTTTCTGGTTTTCATTTAATTATTAGACGTGTACTTGAAATTCTACATGTATCTTGAAAACCATTACAGCCAACAAATACTTCAACATTAACCAATCATTTTACTATTCTTTTAGTTTAACGCATCAACGAAGTGATCAATTATAGAACTAACTAAGATTTGTTTTATTAATTTTGTAGTGCAGATCACAAATTGTATGCTCTCCGTAGGAATTTGAACATTTGCTTGAGATTTAAATAGAACCCACAATTTTATTAATATTTGTTTTTAGAAAAGTTGAATTTTGGGCGCCAGCGTAAAAAGATCCCCTACCTCTGTGATCAAAATAATAATCAAATGTTTAAATAAGAAATCTTAGCGCTTGTATATCACACAACCTACAATACGATCAAGCATAGAATGTAAGTTTATAATATGTCTAATTCTAATAAGAAAACCATAAAAGATATGGAGTAATTGAATGCGATGATTAAATAAAAAAATATTACAATTTAGAGCGTGCAGTAATTAAACCTGCTACGTCACCAATTAAATATAAATCAAGCACCAACATTTGTTTTTGTCCGATTCTTCATATACATGAAATTTTTCGGAAAAGTATCGAGACAGCTTAGCCAACAAATTTCTGGACAAAGAGATTTTCCGAAAACAAGTCTTGGCGAACATATTCATCCATTTGTTCAGAATAATCTAAATGTGACAACAGCTCGACATTTTCTAACCTGTTTTAATCTTTGGAATGTATTGTTTTTTTAGACTGATAAATATTGTTTTTGCTTTCGGTTGAATTACATTTATAAGCGGTTCAATAAATTTATGTTATGCCAACGAAATTTTTAAACCAAGTTTACTTATCCTAATGGGTAAATAATCTTTTCTATGTTTTATCGAAATAGGCAAACGCATTCCAGACCTTTGCAAATAGATTAGAAAATTGGTTAAACAAAACCCGAAAGTTATTTTCTTTTATAAAGAAACGGTAGAGTGATTTCTTGTACTGTTTTAGCTCACCTTTGACAATGGGTACAGTCTGTATTCAATATTATAAATAAATAGAAATCGAATGAAACTAAAGCAAAGTAATTTGCGCCTTTTGATTTGATCAACTTTCAATGCCATCCTTTAAGAATAGTACAATCTGTTGAAAGTAGGCTGGATAATAAATTAATCTTATTGCAATGCCACTTCAAAATATTTTATTTAAATACAATAGAATTGTTTTGAACACAAAGTGTAGTTTACACAATCGTTTTACAGATGTATCGTATCTGATCTGTATTCGAATCATTGAGTACTCAACGATATAATTAACTTCAGTATAATTAATATTTATTTTATAAACAATATTGATTTGAAATATGGGTTCCTCAAAATCATGCAGAAGTTCCGCATATTAAATCATTTTGAATGGAAAGTTCACACAATGCTTGTTAGAGATGTAGTGCCTTCGGTTTTAAATTTACATAGACATTCTGGCTTAAATCAAAGGTACTTCTAAGCAGTAAGTGAAGTAAACATTGCTTAAGGAAACTTTATCAATTGAGGTGCCAAAAATTATGTCATAGTAAAATTATCAAGACGTATAATGCATCAAAGTAGTTATTTTTCAACGAATTAGCTGTAATTAACGTCAAAAAAGTACCCCTTTGTTTTTGTGGTCTAGCGTTTAGACAATATATTGCAGTGAATTGCTGTCTTAAGCTGCCCAAACGTTGTGAGCTAATACACGCTGTTATGAATTGTGTGTAGCTATAGAAAATGTGCCCCTTTTATGCAGGGCTTATAAAATAAAACAAATTGATCTGATATGATTTATTGCCTGAAGATGCGCCGCGTACTAACTAACTCAGATGTAATGATTCAACGAAATTTCAACATCACAACTATAATAAAATATTTATAAACAATGCTTCACATTATAACAATCGCTGCATTCACTAACATCTTTCTTCAACACGCATTATCCATAAAAGTTATTTATAAACAAGCATTAAACCTATAAATGCAATTTACAACTTAAGTCTAAACACAACATTTCGCAACTACTAGTAATTAGTATAGAGAGCATATAATCTCCCTTAAACTTTCTTATGTATGTCACGCTATGTATAGATTATTAAAATTAGTTACATCTGGAGAAGAAAATAAAGTAACTGATCAGATACCTCTTTATAATCTTTGATAATGGTCGAGCTTATCAAATTCGACCTCAAAAGAGCCTTACATTGTCCATTTACAGAAAAATATCTATACGCAAATATCTTATGCAAGCTTAATCTACTTAAACTAATTATATTGTACACAAATATCCTTCAAAAAATTTAAACAGAGATATACTTGCGGTTTTGATTATTAACTTATGCAGAATTTTTAAAGACTTTGTTGATTAAATCTCCTTCTCCATTTTGTACCATAATTGCAACGGAAAATCAATTTTCAATTCCTCTGTTTGTGGCTCTATTACTCCATAATTTCATTTAAGTTTTACTTTTGTACGTTGAGTTTTACGTTTAAAAAAATTGTTTTAACCAATATTTAAAAGTTAAACATGACCTTGCAGCAATTTAAAAATTACACTTCTTACAATTTATAGTTACCGAATAAAAGTATCGTAGGCGGGCACTTTATAAATAGATCGACTTGAATGTCCGATCTTCAATGAATCTCCAGTTTGCGTTCTTTTGCGGCTTAATGTAATAGAATTTTCAATACCTCACAGATACTGGAAGGCTTTTACACCTTCCCTAGGTGATATGACTCATAATATGATGTAACTTCTACGAAATTACGTTCATTTACAGACGTCGTAATTTATGACCTCGGAATAATTTTACTATTTCCTTTAATTGGTGTGGTTTACAGGAATGATTAAAAATACTCATTCAATATCGCTTTTGCTATCATTTATGGCCAGTAAAGAGTCTTCTCTGATTTATAGTTTATAACCTGTCTTATCGCGTTCTACGAATTTACTAATTGGTTCATTGTTCCATATTGTTGGCTGTCATACGAAATAATTACCTGTCATTTGTGATTTATGGTCTTATTTTCAATCTAAGTTTTATGGCACGAAACTGACCTAGAAGGATCTAGAAAAGTAGCTGCCTTCAAAGAATACTCCAAAAATAAAGAATTTGAGTAATTTGTTTAAATTCAGATTTTACATTAACATGCTTTTAATAAAATATAGAGCGGGCTTTAAAATATTGTTTTCAGGAGTGAAACTTGATATTTGTTTAAGAGGACGTATTTTAGGAATCGTTTTGCGGTCTTTTCAGTCTGTATAAAATGCATTAAAAACTTATTTTTAAATGATACTTAGTATTGGTAAGCACAGGTGTTTCAATCAAGGGATGAGTTTGTATCTTTGCCGATTGCGTAATTATTCAGAACTTGTTTTAATTAAAAACGCTGGTTTCACTTATGTACCAGAAAATACCTTACTAATCCAATCGTACTGCTGGAATATTATGCAGAGTGTAGAAAACTAAGTATTAAAAAATTAATATTTTCTTGGTTTGTTGACAGAATGTGGTGCTCAATGAGCTCTTGTGCGTTCTTATCACATAAATATATATATTTATATATATATATATATATATATATATATATATATATATATATTGTAGTGTCAGTAGGAGCTACAAGGGTTCTAAGGGTTGTTTTGTGTTGAAGGGAGTGTATGCCAAATAAAGTAAGCCATATATCAGATCCCGTAATTTAAAAATGTATGTTTGCCGTACTTTACATACGTTAAAGTATTTGAAATGTTAGTTGAAATGTAAGTGCCAAGACGTAAATTATAATGACTTGATGACGTGAAAAAAAACACAGTATTCAAGGTTTTATACTGAGTTGTATGTTGAATAGGCCATTGAACGTACATTTGCCAACCGAAAACCGGATGCGTCTATGGATGTCCACTATTAACCACGCAGATCCAGGTTTATATGTGTAACATTTCGGCATTTATTTTTACTAGAATCAACCTTTAGACAAACATGTAACATCAAAATTACAAGTAATAGCAGTGTCAAATATGATTGAAGGGTTGTGCGATATTTAGGACCAATGATTGAACATTATGTATACAAATAGGAAAGTGCAAAAGACAAAGTTTTAGGTATTAGTGACACGAACTTGGTGATACGACGTTATTGGATGGTTTTTTATATACTATGTAATAAAGAGTAGGCAGATTAATATTGTAATTATCACCTAGGATAAGTAAATAACGGAGTCGATTTCGAAATAATTTTGTAATAAGACGTGTTTATAAAACTGCGCTAAATTGTTTAAATATTTTTTTTGAAGATTAAATAAATGAGTTTGAATTGTACGAGTTTAATTTATAAAGGAAGAGTAAAGAGAAGCATCAGTGAATAAATAATTAATAGCGGCGACGAGTAAAAGTTAAGATTGGAATTAGTGCGACAGCGAACCGGCGGAAAATATGATTGAATTGGAACGAGATTTATATAGGCAGAAGGCATCGAATAGGAATTATAAGAGTGAAAAATATATTAGGATTGAATTGGATATGGTTTTATGTGTAGCGGGGCATTGAGTGGAAAATAGGAACGAGGATAGATTTGGAACGAGTGGTTTTAAAAAGGAACAAGGATTGATTTGGAACGAGCGGATTAAAGACGGAAGTATTGATTTAGAACGAGAGAAGCAAAATTAGAACACAGCGTAAGAGTAGCAAGTGGAAGTGTACGAGTCAAAGAAGAAATAACGCCGGAAGAATTAGCGCAGGGGAAGTAAATAAAAAAGGGTATTTTAAATTCTAAAATTCGGGTCATATTTATTTTAAATTTGGGCGCACCAAAATTAAGGAAAAGATACCTGGAGGCTAGACGGCAGTTTTCAAAGTGATAGTGAAACCTTGTGAAGGCGCATACGGCGAGAAGGATTTTGAGCCAGCATTCAGAGAGGCCGTTAACGACGTATAGAACAGGTGAGTACTGTGTGATATAACGTCAAAGTCAGAAATTTTGTAATATTAATTAATTTGGCACAAGGCTACGTGGATCGTATATAAAAATTTGGCATACACAAGTGTAAATTATCTAAGGTACAAAAACAAAAGGTAGTGCAGTTTGGTTGGGCATTGCACATCTACTTATCACTGAACCCACGGTAAGTAGGTGGATACCCTGGGAAGAAAGAGTTCATATAGTCTAGGCATATTTAAAACATTTTTGATTTATTAACCAACCAAACGTTGCTAAAGTACGTAACGTAAAATAAATATTTGCACATTATATAAAAATCATTAAATTAATAAAAATAAGGCGCGAAAAAGAAGGGGTGCAGCATAAGAAGGTGGCGCCCAACGTGGGGCTAGATAGATCGAAAGCTAGATAGAAACAGTAGTAGGATACGGGACACCGAGATTAGGTGGTGCCCGTAGTTTATATATTTTTTTCAGGAAAGAGGAGTTCAAAAATAGGCAGCAGAGATGACGGACGCGGACACGAAACGGATTACGAGATCAGGAAGAATATACGGAATTGACGCGGAATTTATGACACAAGACGAGGAGTTAGAAGCAGGGGGAGATGTCCAGGAAACGGAGGTGAGGCAGGTAGATCCGGAGGTGATAAACATGGAAACGGACCAGGCGACGGTACAGGAGGTCGAGGTAGCAGAAACTGCCGGAAACCAGGATATAATGCGATTCCTGATGAGTTTGCAAAACCAAATTTCCGAGTCACAGACGATTCTTATGACTTCACGTACGGAACAAAAAGAGACACATGCGGAACTAAAAACAATTAAAACGGAGTTAACTAACAAAATTACAGAATCACAGACGGAACTAAAAACTGATCTAACTAACAAAATTGCCGAGGTGCACACGGAATTAAAGACGTCAAATACGAATTTGAGAAATGAGTTTAGGACGGCGAACGCCGAACTGACGGCAAAATTAGACTACACCCAGGACTATTTACTCACGTCGATACAAAACGTAAAGGACGAACTAAAGACAGAATTGCAAGAAAAGGTAGACAGAGTTGACGACAAGATAGAAAACACACGGGTACAATATCAGGGAGACTTGAACGCAACAAGGACGGACCTACGATCGGAAATAAAGACACGCGTGGAGACAGTCGAGGAGACGATGATCAGCGGATTTACGACGTTAAACACTGAAATACAGACAAGTGACAAAAAGCACACGACAAATTACAGGAATTTGGGACAGACTCTAGAAACAATACAAAACGAAAATGTTGACGCTAGGACCCAACTGGACACAAAATTTAAAGACAACGTGACGATACTAGAAAACAGGGTCGGCAACGAAGTACGACAAATACAGGACAAGTTAGACGACCTAGAAAGGAGGCGCGGAGGACTAGACTACAGACAGCATATAAAATTGAACCGGGACGCGCTACCAAAATTTGAAGGACGACGGACTGAACAACCGATGGGGTTTTTGGACAGACTGGACGAAATCGTGGAGACCGAGAATGAAAGGACGAAATTACAGATAGTCGGGGCAACTTTGACGGGTAACGCGGAAAAATGGCACAACATTATACGGAGACAGTACGACACATACGCAGAATTTAGACGACTGTTCATCGAACAATTCTGGAGTAACACACACCAGACAAACATACGGACAAATTTAATCACGGGACATTACAGTAAGACAAACGGATCACGCGAAGAATACGCGATCGACAAATACAACCAGGCACAACATCTGACACCGAAATTGGGCGAGGACGACATAGTGTTACTACTTGCGGGACACATGGAACCAGAAGTGACAAAGGTGGTTGTGGTACAGAACGTAAAGACCCTGCGAGAATTTTTAGGAGTGATGCGGAATTTCGACTTAGCGACGGCACTGGAGGTAAAGACGCGTGGAAATTACTGGGAGCAAAATCGGGGTTATAGGGACGAAAACCGACGACATGTATACCACGAACACAGACCTAACTACCGACAGGACGTTTTCAACCACGGACAGCGTAATCATTGGGGACACGACGGAAACCGACGACAGTATTTCAATAGGGAACACCGGGTGAACGAATACCAAGGACAAAATAGGTACCAGCACGGCAACGACGAGGATGACGGCCGTACTACGGGAGGCGGAACGCGTGACGGATACAGCCGGATTGACAGGGACTTAAACGTCCAACATATTACAACCAGCGCGGCGACAAAGGACACGGACAAGATCGAGGTGGTACAAATACATGAGGCACCGACGATTAAAAAAAAAACGTCAATTTTTGGAAGACAGAACTGTTAGGGTTAAATATAGATTTACGTTATAGTTTAAGAGATTTGTTGTTGAATAATTATACCAGTAATAAAAAGAATTTGTTGTTTATTAATATTAGATTAAGAGATTGTTTATATGTTGCTTTAGTTGATAGTGGTTCGCGGTTATCGCTGGTAAATGAAAATGTGGTGATAAAACATGCAGAATTTTTAAAAGGACGAATAGAAGCAATTGATGGGGTTAATTTATGGTCGGCAATGAACAAAAAGCTAACGACGATTTATAGGGTCATCCGTGTACCGATATTTGTAGGGAATAAAAAGGCAGGAGATGCAGAGTTCTTGATAACAAAGGGGTTGCAGCTAGATTTTATATTAGGAATGGATTTTATAGAGGATTTTGGATTGAATATAGATGGAAATGATAGGTCGATTAGGATAATAGATAAAGATAAGTCATAGGTGGTGCCTACGGTTAGTTCGGAATATAGGAATGGAAATGATATAGATAAGTCAGGATTAGGAATGAATAGGGCAAGTAATTATAGACAAGTTGAAGTGAGATTATGTAATATGTTTGCGAGAATAATTGATGATGGACAGATAGGAAAAGTGAGTATTGATATTAAAGAGAAGCTGGGGGAATTATTTAATAGATTTATAGGGTTGTTTAATGAAGAGCCGAGATTTGCGAAGCGATATACGCATAAGTTAGAGGTCACGGAAGACAGCGGATTTAATACCAAGGTGTATCCAATTCCGTTTGCAATTAGAAATAGGGTTAAAGCCGAGATTAGTAAAACGTTAAAAGAAGGAATCATCGAACCAGCGAAGACACCATATGTGAACCCGGTAGTTATTGTACCTAAATTGAAAGGATGCAGCGTAGGGACATCGAGCGAAGGCGTAGTAGGATTAAAGAAAGGACGATTTTTGAAATAGGAGATATGGTGGTAGTAAAAAGATTAAGGGTTTCAAACCGCGACAGAAACATTTGCGCGAAGTTGTTGTTTCCTTACGAAGGGCCGTACAAAATCACGCGTATTTTTGCTGAAGGAAATACGTTCGAATTAGATACTATGACAGGGGAATATCGTGGGCGTTTTCACTTAGAAAATTTATATCCATATAAAATTGTACAAGAAAAGGGTTTAGTAGGATGAGAGTTCATGCGACGGAAAGTTTAATTTTGTTTTATTTTATAGTGTAGTTTATTATATAGCGTAGTTAGACAGACGTGAGAGAAATGAAATTAGGGGTTGAAAAAATAATTAATATGTAGAAATGCGGGGAGTGGTTTTAAATAAAAACTAGAAATTATGCACACCAAAATAAGAGTATGAAAACAGACAAAATTTCCACTTATATTCAAAACCAGTGGGGCCAATGTAGTGTCAGTAGGAGCTACAAGGGTTCTAAGGGTTGTTTTGTGTTGAAGGGAGTGTATGCCAAATAAAGTAAGCCATATATCAGATTCCGTAATTTAAAAATGTATGTTTGCCGTACTTTACATACGTTAAAGTATTTGAAATGTTAGTTGAAATGTAAGTGCCAAGACGTAAATTATAATGACTTGATGACGCGAAAAAAAAACACAGTATTCAAGTTTTTATACTGAGTTGTATGTTGAATAGGCCATTGAACGTACATTTGCCAACCGAAAACCGGATGCGTCTATGGATGTCCACTATTAACCACGCAGATCCAGGTGTATATGTGTAACATTTCGGCATTTATTTTTACTAGAATCTACCTTTGGACAAACATGTAACATCAAAATTACAAGTAATAGCAGTGTCAAATATGATTGAAGGGTTGTGCGATATTTAGGACCAATGATTGAACATTATGTATAAAAATAGGAAAGTGCAAAAGACAAAGTTTTAGGTATTAGTGACACGAACTTGGTGATACGACGTTATTGGATGGTTTTTTATATACTATGTAATAAAGAGTAGGCAGATTAATATTGTAATTATCACCTAGGATAAGTAAACAAGGGAGTCGATTTTGAAATAATTTTGTAATAAGACGTGTTTATAAAACTGCGCTAAATTGTTTAAATATTTTTTTTGAAGATTAAATAAATGAGTTTGAATTGTACGAGTTTAATTTATAAAGGAAGAGTAAAGAGAAGCATCAGTGAATAAATAATTAATAGCGGCGACGAGTAAAAGTTAAGATTGGAATTAGTGCGGCAGCGAACCGGCGGAAAATAAGATTGAATTTGAACGAGATTTATATAGGCAGAAGGCATCGAATAGGAATTATAAGAGTAAAGAATATATTAGGATTGAATTGGATATGGTTTTATGTGTAGCGGGGCATTGAGTGGAAAATAGGAACGAGGATAGATTTGGAACGAGTGGTTTTAAAAAAGAACAAGGATTGATTTGGAACGAGCGGATTAAAGGCGGAAGTATTGATTTAGAACGAGAGAAGCAAAATTAGAAGACAGCGTAAGAGTAGCAAGTGGAAGTGTACGAGTCAAAGAAGAAATAACGCCGGAAGAATTAGCGCAGGGGAAGTAAATAAAAAAGGGTATTCTAAATTCTAAAATTCGGGTCATATTTATTTTAGATTTGGGAGCAGCAAAATTAAGGAAAAGATACCTGGAAGCTAGACGGCAGTTTTCAAAGTGATAGTGAAACCTTGTGAAGGCGCATACGGCGAGAAGGATTTTGAGCCAGCATTCAGAGACGCCGTTAACGACGTATAGAACAGGTGAGTACTGTGTGATATAACGTCAAATTCAGAAATTTTGTAATATTAATTAATTTGGCACAAGGCTACGTGGATCGTATATAAAAATTTGGCATACACAAGTGTAAATTATCTAAGGTACAAAAACAAAAGGTAGTGCAGTTTGGTTGGGCATTGCACATCTACTTACCACTGAACCCACGGTAAGTAGGTGGATACTCTGGGAAGAAAGAGTTCATATAGTCGAGGCATATTTAAAACATTTTTGATTTATTAACCAACCAAACGTTGCTAAAGTACGTAACGTAAAATAAATATTTGCACATTATATAAAAATCATTAAATTAATAAAAATAAGGCGCGAAAAAGAAGGGGGTGCAGCATAAGAATATATATATATATATATATATATATATATATATATATATATATATATATCTATATATATATATATGTGTGTGTGTGTGTGTGTGTGTGTTTGTGGATGTGATAAACAGGTCATTAAACACCCAAATTATGTGCAAAACCCATCTAAAAAGCCAGAAAACGGGAAAAGTTTAATTCTCCCAATATTTAATGTCGCTACCCTGTATAAATATAAGCGTTATTACACAACATAAAAAGAAGCCCAACTTTAAGTCGTGTATGTGTTGCTTTCATTACAAAGATCGTAAAATGAATAAAAACTTAAAAGTCCCATTTTTAAATCATTTCTTTTCAGCCGAATAAGATACCTTGTGCAAATTAATCGTTGAAGAATACATTAAAAAAGCGTTAAAAATCACTGAAATCTGTTCTTTATTAGATTACAAATCAATTATTAAGAAAGCAATTGCGATTAATATTTCCGTGTATAAATGATTATTGAAACGCGTTTTCATTCTGAGCTATAAATACAAAGCCATTCATTACATATACGTTAAAACAGAACACACATTTCGCGCATAAAATATTTGCTTCATTGATTGTAAAAACACAATATCAATTGCGAGTTTTTATTCATTATGTAATTGTTTTCTGTGATTAGATTTTAATATTCATTCTTGTTAAAAACTTCCAGAAATTACACTATGAACAAAGAATGCGTTACGTTACTAAGAAATGCTGCAAAAATCAATTATTTGCCATAAACAAATAAACGTCCCCATACAAAGAATTGGGCGATCATTAAAATGCCATAAAATAAATAACACATAAAAATTAATAAGCCAGTTTAACCGCTCTTTCTATTATAATATGAAAGAGTGACTAATCCTTCCAAATAAATCGGAAAAACTCTGAAAAATGACGTATAGAAATAATTTTTGTAAATAAACCTAATCTGAATAAGAACGGAGAATTCATTTCAAGACGTCGAATATGTTACTTTGAGTAAGGTCATTCATTATGTACTCGACATGCATACAGTATTGACGTTATTCATTCATTTTACGAAATCGAACAAGTAACTTTGAGTAAAGAATTAATTCTTCGAACGTAACTTTGCATAAATATGAACATAATTGTTTGGTAAGAATACTATGAAAATTAAACGTTCTTGGATACATGAGCTACTGCTGAGTTAAATTGATGAAAACGTAGAAAATGTACTCCGCAAACTGATGAGACTTAAGATGGAACCAGGAAGCTTTTAATACCGTTAATTACGTTGGAGATGAGATTTTAATAAGCGCTATTTCACCATCCCAGGCATAAACTTCAGATTTCTTTGTTTGTAACGATAAGAATATTTGAGTATTCGTAATTTAAATTAGAATAAGTTTTCATTTTTATTATTTGTCAAGAGGGTAGTTTGCAGCAAATTTTGAGGTAAGAGTTCGAAGTATCTGTGATTGACCAATCACACTCACAAGCGTAGTAATAATGAAATCGGCAAGGTACTCACCTAATAATTATAAAGGATTTTGTACCTATTAGAGGAGATACGTTAGTTTTTGTTAACATAGATTACGTAAGGATTATTTAGTAATAAGTTTATGTATGAACTTAAGCTGTAAACCGCTGTATAAATGTAAAATGTTCTTTTGTATTAAAGAAAATTGTTTATGAATGCATAGATGTATCTTAATATTTGTATGTTTCATTTTATTTTCGTAAATACCACACCATAATTTCCGTTGAGCTATCCAGGCAAGGAGAAGCAAGGTTTGATAATAATTTCATATTTCCTTTTGCATTCTCATTAATACAGCCGGCTATACCTAAGTGACAACATTAATTGTGACAAAAACAGATGAATAGTGAATGTGCAGTTGAGAATTATATAAAAATTTTACTTTAAGAAGAACTCAATGTTATTTAATAGATTGGGAAGAAATGTATTTCCAGTGGCGTAGTTTAAATTATTACGGTGATGATTACGACAGTGAGTTTTATAAATAGTATCACATACAAAGGCGCGCTTTTTCGTTAGTTCCAGATCAGAGAAGAACGATTGACAGAATTTAGTAACATGACATTGTTCATAAAATTGCAATTCCTAATTATATATAATGAACCTTTTCAAACCTATTTTTTATTTGTGCGCATAATACGTTGAGTTCTTGTTAAAGTGAAATATCTCTATCAAATATTGTTTACTTTTCTGCTGTAGTGATAGTGTGAACTGTATTCTTCCCCGTAATATAAAGGGCAGAACGAGGCTTTCCTTTTCCCGTAACTGAAGACCAAGCAAAAGAAATTTCTTCCAACTAGACTCGGGGTCTCTTTCTATAGTAGTCAATGAGTATCCACACATGGGTCTCTACAGAAAAATATTCCATACAAAACAGAAACTGCTCAAAAACGTAGGCGGCACTGCGACTAATTTAATCAATATAACAATTTAATGGAGGATGCAGAAAACTCATATATGTAACTTTTGTATTTAATAATATTCGATGTTTGGTTTACGCAAAACCCTGCTCCAAAATAACGACCTGAAATAAATGTACATAAATTATAAAAAATTATGATGACAAAGGGAGCATGATTTGTGTTCCAACAAATTTATCATTAATATCAAAGCACTCATTTGGGTGATCGAATATTGACCTACCCAATATGAAAAAGCCGAACATACTCATAAACTAAAGACTGCAATATACTATTTTTGTTAAAACGTTCACTAACTTTAAGAAACATCTGACCATTTTTAAATTTTTTTCGTCGACCGTTTATTAATGTCAATATTAACGAATGATTTTGTTTTAAAAAGGATGCATTAATGGACTTCATTAATGCACTCTTTTTCATTAAGTAACTCTTTTTGTGACTTTGACGTTTTGATGTTTTAATAGAGGTATAACCTCAACCAGACATACGAATACGCATCCTTGTTGTTAAATGTGCATGTCATATATTTCAGTGGTGACTAGCTTTCCTTTAGCAAAAGTGAAGTTTATGTAAAAGCAAAAATGTATGAAGTTGACATTATTGTATTCTGACGGTCTTGTTAAAAAAGTAAATTTTATTGTACTTGCGGTCGACGAAAAAATGTTGTAATCAACTCGTTTGTTAATAGGCGATTAATAATCTCAACTATTAAAGCACTCGCTCGCTTTGCTCGTTCGTGCTTTAAACAGTTCGATTATTAATCGCCTTCATTAACCAACTAGTTGAATAAATAACTATAAACGTTACCTTTAGGATTTGTGTTTTATTCTATAACAGGGTTGTTAATTTAATATCAATTAACGTGCAGGAGGGCACTGTACAATTTCAAATATTGCATTCTTAATTCTTATGATTCTTCAGCCATGGTTGATAAAATAAATCTACCAGACCACACGTTAACCTGTTAAAATAACCTGTCTGGTCAATATTCAATCTAAACGTATCGCACATGAGCATAGCGTTACCTAAAACGACACCTCAAAATATATAATAAAAACGTCATCATACCTGAAATGTAAGCAGCACAGAGACCAAACTCATGCGATACCAGTTGTGTATACTAAGATCACCCAATGATATTTTATTCATTTGCTATACGGTACTGTACAATGTTGTATTTGAAACACACTTCAAGTATTATAAGTATTACGCGTTTTTCTAGTATAGTATACAATTTAGTAACTCAAGTATTTCATATTTTATAACATTTATAATCAGCAACAAATTGCTTATTATATAATTGATTTTTGCTAAGCAAAAAATTATAAATGTTTAACATTTTCGCAAAATTGGGCTGTAAAGAGTAAATATTATAATTGTTTTGGTTTAATATTAAATATCAAAAACATGGTATTTTGTTATTATAAAGTAGATTAATAACATTTCATTAATTTTTTAATAACAATTCCGTTTTATTGATTTTGTCAAAATGCTGAATATTTTAATGTTTTGATATAGTTTATTTTAAAATCAGAAACAGAAAACCAATTTTTGAAATTTCTTATTATCGGTATTATTACAGTATTAAGAAACTTTTTGTGACAGATCCTACTGCTGATATTTCTTTTCGTCCTGTATTCTACGGATATGATTTGCAATGCAACATCAAAATTGGCCGACAATTCAGCAACTGCAGCAACATCAGTCAAATTTGATACAAAGCATTATGAGAATATAAACGACCTAATTATGTATCAACATTTGATGATTGCGAGAGGAATGACTACGAATTGCTTGACGCATTATGTGCTTCTGGTACATGGTCATCACTTATCGATGATAGTACTCGAAAAATTATTAACAAAATTGAAGTCAGTGGTAGAAACACATTTTGAATTTCTTGAAGATAATAAAAAAAATCTTTATCATTAAATGTTATTACAGAAAATTGCCAATTGCTGAATCAGTCCATTGAAGGTATTTGGTTTACTTTAAAATGGATAATAGTAAATTTTGCTTTTGCTGTAAATTATTTAGTGGTTATTCAGTCAGCAGTGGATAACTGCATTAATTACTGCTGAGTACTGAAACGAGCAAAATCTTTCAAAAACTATCTTTTTCGGATTTATTTTAATAAAGCGCTTAAAATAAAATGACAATTGAGAGCTACAGTAAAAAATAATACGAGTTAGAAATACAACATAGGAGTACTGCACTTGAATGTATAAGAGAAGTAATTCAATATTTATGCAAACAATGTCTTTCACTAAGGTGCAAATTGACAATTTAATTTCTAATAATAATGGAAATTTTCTAAAACTTATCGAAGTATTGGTTAGATTTGATAAAGAAGTACATATATAGAAACATGCATTTAAGATGATATTAAAAGTATTGTAGCGCCGTTTTGTCTATACCTAAGGAGAACAATTGCATTAGAATATAAACGAAGTGTTTTTACGCAGAAAATGGTTGGTGGGCCCTGCGGTGCAATAGACTGCATTGGCAGGTTACAAGAGGTTTGCTAACCATACAACAGGAAACTTCTAAAATGTTATTCGCATAATTTCTTGAATGTTCTCGAAATAACTAAAACAATTGAATAAAGTATAAATAGATGTTAAGGAGTTTTGAAGTTCAGTTCTAATTGAAGCTTCGATTGCAATATGAAATCTCATTTAAAGCTTCGTAAATCGGGATTTGAAATAAAGTAGTGGCACACACTGTTTATATGAATTGTCCTATGTAATATAAATTACTGAAGTAATCAATATAAATCATTGTAGTGGTTACATAAGCTAATAAAAATTAATTAAAATGTATTGATATAACTTAATTATAGTACAATCATCTAAACAATTAAGATGTTTTGGCATGGCATATTGAGTAAAATAAGTGTAATTAGTAAAATACTTCAAATAGTAGGCATAGATATTTCCGATGCATTATCAGAAATTACAGAGAAGGGTTTGATAAATTACTAGAAAAATCTCCGAAATTTTAGGAAACTCTTAAGAAATATCAATTGCATTTGAAAACTATTATTATATGAGAACGAAAACGGAGAAATAACTATGAATATACAAATAAAACTTCTCACACCTCTTAAATATTATGGAAATAGATTTTTTAAAATAATTTTAGATACGGCACTTATTTCTTTATAAGATAAATAAGAACAATTAAATTTTTATTACACTTCAAAATTTAAAAAGTATCGATTCAAAAGATTGCATCAAATTAGAAAATCATTAAGAAGATAAAGATAGCCAAGATATTGAAGCAAGTAATTACTATAAATATGAAAATTAAAATTTACATGTAGAATTTATTACTGCCAGGGAACGATTATTTTAAACTTATAAAAACTACTTGCTCTATTTCTTTGCAATGTACAGAATGTTTGGCCTAAACGAAATGTATGTTATACCGAAAATGGGCATTAAGGAGACGTGTAGACAATACTTTATCATTTTCTGTGTTGTTTTTGAACAGGTTCGGTCAGGAATTTGATACTTGGATTGTCCAGTCAACTCGATATCTTTACTATATGTGCTAGTTCTTCACTTGAATAGTCCCCCATCCCCACCCACTCATGTAGTATGAGATTTTTATTTTTGGCCTGACTTTTATATACTTCTGTTTAGGGGTATCAGCTTCAATTATTCATTTCTCTCTTGATTATTACTAGCTGCATGATGGGAGTTAAAATGGAAATACTATGTACTATCCTTTTTTTATCTGTTACCCGCCCTTTCTATTTTCAGTTAAGTGTCTTAGCAGTAAATCATAGGAAAAAATTTGGAAACTGCATTTCAAAATTGAAAACCCACGTACTACCTGAGAATAATCATTTAGGCTTTAAAATCGACTTGATCAATCGTTTTTTGCTAGGTACGTAATGTTTGAACAAATCTAAAAATACTTAATATTAAAAATGGGTTTCAAAAATTCGTCTTGAGATGAATTTATCATTCACAGTGTTTTATCTTTTAATGGCTTTGGGTGGTCAATTTAATACAATGGTTTTCCTTTACCAACCCTTGCCAACTGCTAGTTGCCTTTTCTTCTAATACAGTAATTCTTTTAAATTCTAAATCATACCCCATGAGAGAAAATATTGTCTAGTTTTTTTAAGTTTGTGGAAGTTTCGGGTTTCTTCTTAAATGTGTAACATTCCTTGGAATTGTTTATAACAATATATCATTTTAGCAGATTCGGCATTGGTACATCCCACCAATTGAGTTAAGTTATTCCCTTTAAAATATATAATTTTTAGCATACACGCATTCTTGGTCTTAAGAAAAATTATTTTTGTATCTTGCATTGTTCATACTCAAAAGTTGTCAAACATTATGGCGATTTTAAAAGCTAAGTACGATGTCATCGTTATTTTGTACTCTAAAGTAGTACAGTTGAATGATTCCTTTGTTTTAATTAATAATGTATAACGGTGGAGCCCATGACCTCATCGTTTGAGCACGAAAAAGTTTCACATGCAAAATTATGTTGATTCAAAAGAAAAGCATCTTTCACTAGTTAAGGATTTCAGGAGGATAAATTGCACATATGTTAGATAGAGAAAAGACGATTCAAGTAATTTTAATTTGCACTTTTAATTAATTTCTCCAAATTTTGCCGAAGATATTTCCAATCGTGTTTGGAGAGAAGATACTTTTTTTATAGAGCACTTCGTCATTACCATCGAAACTAAAAACTAGCAAAACTTGAGTTGAATTGTTAACAAGGTTTCGAACTGATTAACGTGATTAGTCAATAAAGTCCGAAATAATACCATACCAATTTGATTACTTTTAATTTTAGGAGAAATGTTCCTTCAGTAGACAACTTTATGTTGGAATAAAGTAATAACATCCAACTCTTTAACGAAGTCCCAGAAGACCCCATAAGACCTGGTTAGAACGCATTGATTGCAGAATATCGTTATTTCAATTGTTTGAGGTATTTACAGTTGAAAATTGCTCTAGATATTTATGATCTAACTTCTAAATCTATAACCTAGAATGAACTTTTTTACTTTAACTATATGAACTTATAAACGCACCTTAAGTTCGTTTTTGTTGTTAGTTTAAGAATTAAGAAAGTAATTTTGTTCGCTAAAATCGTTTTCTATAAATTTAAGTAATGTTTGACGTATCTGCTTTTTTTATTTAAGAATGTTTATATGTACTTGTAATGAAAACATAATTATGCAATAATTCTATATTAGTGTTTTTCACAACTAATGTAGAAGGTAATAGTTTAAGTCTGTTGTAATAAAATATATTGCAATTCCTTAGAGGCGTGATAGATATACAGGTAATTTAACATTTGTTTTGGAAACCCTTTTTTCAGCAAGCAGTGTTTTTAAGTAGATATATTAGTGACTTTACTGTAAGCGTTTATTTTAGGTTGGTTTTAGTTTTAGTGTACTCTATTAGACCTCGTGTATATTGTAGCGCAGTATCACTTTCCTGATCCCGGGTTTAGGCATCCTCTTGTTATTTCTTCTAGGGATTTCCCTAGCAGCCGCTGTATTTCGAAATACGGGGTATTTCGAGACTGGTATTTCACACACGATAACATTTCCGGACTCTCTTCAAACATTTACAACCACTATTCCACCGAGTTAGTTGGCAATCATTCTTGTTAGAACAGTCAAGGTTATAGGTGCTTTATAAAACAAAATTTTAGTGTGACACTTTACTGATTTTTTCTATGGTACGCCGACTAGATTTTCTGGGGCCAAAACGGACATCTAGCATATGGTATTGTTTTTGCATGAAAATTGCTTATTGATTCTGTTTTTTGAATTATTCTCACCAGTTTTTCATCATGTGACATGTTTTGTCATGGATTTAGTACTTCAAGCCGTCGGATCATTTCCTGCTACTGCTATACGCAATTGTAGAACAACCTCTTACTATTTACGTAAGATCGACCTATTCGTTGCTCATCTAAATGTCTTCCTTTTATAACTACTTTCTTCTTGAACGTTCTTCTTCTACTATGCCTTCTATCGCATAGTTAATTTAGAAAATATTAGTTAAACAGTATTCCTACTTTCTCTTTTTTGCCTTTGCCCATCTTAGTACTTGTTTCTTCTACACTTTTTATAAGGCCGTATTATCGTCTCTGTTAATCTTATTTCTCCCTCGTTGTTAAGACCATTTTTCTGAAGGTCCAAATCTCACATACATATCGCGTTTTAGTTAACACAAAACACTTAAAGTATCTTTTCCAATTTTTAAGTGGCCGCTTGCAGTATATGATTTTTCCTTTTTTCTTGATTACTGCTAATATTGACCATTCTCTTACGCCTTAGTTTACTTTTTACAGTTCAGGTCTTCGTTTATAATGAATTCAAAGTATTTCGAATCATTTTTGCTGTAACCTTTCTCTCTCAGATGCCACTGAAATATACCTGGTATTATTATTAATAATACAGAAGAATGCTACTAAATTTGGAAAGCTTGATGTGGAGCATAAAAAAGTAATCTGATAGATCGGCATTCATGTTCTGGGTACGGTAACAAACAAAATTCAACATAGTATGATGAAGATTTAACATAGCAGCTAATAATCTAGCAAGCTTAGTCTAATAATTTTACTTTTTATAAGGAAATACCTTCGACTTATGTGCAACAAAAAGTTTATAAGGTTGCTGTATAAAAATATCGCAAACAGTCTTCGCTCTTAGCATTCCTTAAATCTTAGTTTTTTTTTTGTATTCAACAAATAACTTGTAAAACGTCCAATTTTAACAAGTGTTTTTCTAAATATTACTTTTTTGAATCATTGATGTCGATGCTTCAAACTTAAGAACGGCTTGGAATAACCAAATCTGATGATACTATTATTTATATATTACAAAGTTTTTATTATTTTATTTACAAAGCTTTAGGCTCACGGAAGAAAATCATAAGCTACAATATAAAAATAGTTTTATTTTGTAAAGTGATCTCATTATCATTAGGTCTTCAGCCCTAGAACTGGTGGGACGCGTACCTTCATTGTATTTTATCCTGAGCTAACCTACATATTTTCCTGAAATTCCCACAGTCAACATCTTTCATTATCTATGTGCAATAGTCTAATCTAGGTCTGCGTTTACCTCCCTTTTTTCCTTTCTCTGCTGCTAATATATTCTGCACTATTCCCTCGTACCTTAGTATGTGCCCTATCACCTTATCTAATCTGTTTTTTACTGATTGCCACATATTTCTTTCTTCCCCTACTATTTCCACAACTTTTTGTTTTTAATTTTGGCTGTTCATGATATCTTTATCATACGTATGTATCACCACATTTCAAAAGCTTCAATCTTTTTCCCGTACGCTACTCCTACTGTCTACGTTTCAAAGCCGTACAGTGCTCTGCTCCACGCATATGCTTTCAGCAATCTTTTCTTTGTTTCTATGTTTGTGCCTTTGAATATAGTAGTTGCTATTTCTTGTTAAATGTAGCACGGTTTTGTGTTAATCTTTATTATATCTTTTGCACTTTTCCCATCTTGCGTTGTTTGACTTCCTATGTAGCAGAAGTCCTAAACCTCTTGTAAGTTTTCGTTTTCTGCTTTTTGAATTATTTAGTCCTTCTTTATATACTAATACTTTAGTTTTGTTTTTGTTAATTTTTATACCGTATCTCTCTGTTAGAACTGCTTCCAGTTCATTAAGAGCTGCTTCTATCTCTTCCTTAGGTACTAATACCGCTGTATCATTTGCAAGTTTAAGCATATCAGTATTTTGTTCCTACATTATAATTTCAAATGTCTTTCTGCATTTGCCAGTATTCGTTGCCTCTTCGATATACAAGTTAACAATTAACGGGAATAGGGCACATCCCCGTCTTACTTCTTTTCTAATATTTACCTCACTACTTTCCTGTTCTAATTTTATTACAGCTGTTTGCTCTTTGTTTAAGCTATGCACTATCCGTTTATCCCTATAACCCATTTCTATCTTTTTAGTATTTCGAATATTTTTCTCATTTTACATTGTCGAACGCTTTTTCAAGATCTACAAACCCTATATATGCACATTCTCATTTTCTATTGTTTTCCCAAATATAACCCTGTAACGTTAATCGTGGCCCCTGTTCGGGCGCTAAATTTATGTCACGTTAATCGTGGCAGTCACGTTGGGCGCCAAATTTATGCTACGTTGTTTCATAGCCGCGCGTAACACGAAGAAAAATCAAAGAAGTGACCGGGCTCAATCGGAGATTAGGGGGGGGGGGGGTGTAGAAAGCAGACCAACATACAATGTACGCGGCTGTGAGGAGTTAGTGATAATACCTGCAAGAAAAATAGTCAAGCAAACCTGAAAAAAAAAAGAAAAAGCATAGCAGCAATGATAAGTCTAAATTATTAGGTACTTTGTAGAATGTAAAAAAAAACTGTTTGGATAATCTATATAATATAACAACGGTAAAAGCAGTACAAAATTTTTTAATACAAAGTGAGGTAATATTGAGGAGTAGCAGAAACGTTTCCTCACACACCAATTAAACATAAATCAGACAAAATGTTGACAAAAGATAAATAGATAAAACACAATTGGTATGAGTAATTCAGTAGTATTGATCTTTCTTTCTTTCTTTCTTTTTTTTTCTTATGTTTTAAAATATCATGCAAGTCTTTTGTAAAAGGTATCAGAACGACAAAGATATGGTAAAGCAACGGATAGATATTTAAAATAATAACCAGTAGGAAATAATTCAACTTACAAAAGTCCTTCAGCAACGCTTCCTTGCAACGGAAGTGTGAGATTCACGATGTCCTACGCTAACGAAGCACTTCACCCTGGACTGTGAGGGTGTTGATGGAACTTATTACACGTCACACTAATCACACCTACGTATTTCACTGGTGTTAGCAGCAGACATTATCACGCGTCGGAACTATGTAGCCTTGATAAATTTCTTGGTAATTCTATTTCCTAAGACAATAATTTCGAAATATTCTGTAGCACTAGTTTAATTTCAACTGGGACCAAATGTATATTATTTTTATAAACATCCCAAAAAGCAGTGAGAAACTTCAACCAATACCTTTGTAAGCCGGTAATCTGTTATATTTCGCAAATAACGAAATTTGCGCAAGCAATGATCTATTTTAGATTCTTTGTTGTTAGAAAATTCAGAAACTACAGTATCACTGTATTTAAATAATCCAAAGTATGCGCTACTCTGAAAAGAAAAGGACCGCGAAACTAGATCGCACACACAGTTTAAATATCAAAAGACAAAACAACTAAAAAGAACCATAATGGGTAAAGCACGTGTATCACTCAAGCAAGTCCGTAAAATGTTCCTTAAAACATTTATCTCGCAAGAAAAACAACTAAAAACAATTAGTAAGACACGCGTAAGCAATAAAACCGTGCGTCAAATGTTCCGTAAAGCACACGTGCTTCGAGTTTAACAAGCTCTACTACTTTTTCTTTTCAACAGAAAATCAACTAAAAACACAGCGTGCTTGTTCATGAACAATACGAGAATTCATACCGTAGTAATTCGCACTATTCTCAAAGCAGAAAGAAGCAGTATTTTCAACGTACTTAATATATTGGAACACAGAACAGAACTCCTCTCCTCGTCTGTTTATATCAACTCGTCGCTATTACAACCGCTTATCGCCTATTATCTAGACTTGTATATTCAAATAAGGAACTAAATTTATACGACGGCCAGACAAGAACGATGCAATCTATAATTAATTACAAGCTGTTTAACCTTTACTCCTTGGAATTTATTTATTAATGAGAATCAATCTTCAATTTATCTATCTTTAATTAATACACACGAATTAAATTGCATACAAATCTGAAAACTATTCGAAAGTATTTACTTTATACAAATAGCGATCCCAAAGAAACGATGTATTTTTAAGTACGATAACAGAAAGGGAGCGTAAAATGTTAAGCTATAAAAAATGCCCGTTACAACCCTTAAAGCTGAAATGGTATTCCATGTTCCCCTGTTTCGCCTAAACCCAAATTGATCTTCTCCTAGTATTTATTCAGTCCGTTTTTCCATGCGTTTTTGTACAATTCTGGATAACATTTGAGACACGTGTGCTATCAAACATATTGTTCGAAAATTTTCGCATCTATTTGCACCTCTCTTTTTTTTGTATAGTGACTATGGTGCTATGTTTAAAATCTTTGGGTATCTCACCTGTCTCATACATACTGGGATGGGATATAGTATGGAACCAAGTAAATATCTTTGAAACGAAAAGGACGATATTTATCAAACTTTGCAGATAAGTGCAATGAGGCAAAATGCATTTGATGCGATTTTTTTGTTAATAATGTACAACAATCTACACCTAATTTTATTACAAATTTTATAATGTTTCTATGGACAGGCAATTTACTTACTCGGAGCATAATCAACCACAAACTGTAGCAAAGTGTGGGATATTTCAAGAATAAGTACACTAAATTCTGCAAACGTATTGTACGATTTTGACTTTATGTACGACGAACCGGTAAATATGCCCTCACTGACTCCTTTTTCGACAATATACAGGATACATTGAATCAACGTAAACTATGGTTTAACCATTCATAATCGGTAGAAGGTTGATTGGATACAACATTTTTGTAACTACTTTTTATGTGATCATAATATGCTTAAGCAGTTTGTCAATAGTTGAATCTTTAAACGAGATGCTAGTTTGCTAGACTCTACAAGCCAAAACTTATTGCTGGCTGAGTATAAAATCTACTAATATATTACGTACCGGTTTAGGATGACCTATTCTTTGCAGAAAAATCAGGAGTATCGATATGTGGTTGAAGGTACACAGCTGTAAAACCAGCATAGGAAAATTGTAAATAACGAATAAGTTTGTAAAAGTCAGTACCTTATTATAAGGAAATTCAAAAAAGAATTCCACTTCTACTTTTTCTATGAAGTTTTTTGTTTATTAACCTAGTCCAAAACGTTTTGGAGTGTTTTAACACTAAATCACGAAGGAAAGAATTACACCTGCAAAGTATCAATTAATAGCTAGAGTTATGATTTGAAATCCTATTCAAAATTTGAATAAAATTGTCATGGGTTGTGTCGGTAGAATTCCACAAAGGGTAACTGTATTAATGAAATGCAAAATGGAATGGCTTAAGGCCTGACGCCTAACTAAATTGTAGTTAATTAAATTTTTAATCATTTTTTTGTACAATATTGCAATACATGTTCTATAATTTAACTACTTCCTACTTCTCTCACTAGTTGACAATTTCATCACTAATAACTGTCAATTACCAAAATATCGCTCAAATGCTGATGACAGTATTAATTTCTTAGTAATTAAGCTATTGCACTCAAGAGATGTTGCACAGTAGACAGATTTAGGCAAAAGGTAATCATAATGCAGCTATTTTTGTTTTGCAAAACGAAACAACGTTATGTGAACAAGTAGACCTTCGTGACATAAAAGTGTTTCACTTCTATTAGGTAACAAAACTCGACAAAAAGTAAACTCCTAATGTTATATTCCCTCTAAGCAGTTCATTATGAACCTATGCGCTAAAATTATTGCTAATTAGTACTTCGTTATAATATCGATTACTATTCTACTTTTTAAACGTTTGCCATTTCATTTCAAATCGTCCTAATACACTCTAGGCCAGACGCAGACTAAGAACCTACATTTTAAAGAGTTTTAAGTAACATTTTCAAAATAAAAGAATATAAGTTATAAGTAAAGAAATATTCTATGGTAACGCTGTTACGGTATTCCGTGTGGACAAGAAAAAAAAGTTACGTATGCAACGAAAATAACCCACAACGAGGACCGCAACAAGAAATAAATCCAAAGAATGCCTTGCTAGCTAGAAAATCAATGAGTGGGGTGGGTCACAAAAAAAAGAAGAAGAAAATTTCAAGAGAGAACATTTATTTACAAAACCTTTAATAAAAAACTTGTTACAAAAAGGAAAAGCAATCCGCGGAAAAAAGCAATATTTATCCAATATATCCCGGAGGATTTACTCAGTACAAAAATCTTCGCAAAAATAAATACTACACTCCTTAGTCATCTCAACCTAATTTTTGATCTCAATTCTAGTATTCACATCAAACAGATTATTAACAAATAAATATTTTATGGATTGCTGTCAGTCACCTGTTTAATACAATATCTTAAATACTTTATGTTTACATAAAATAAATAAAAACATATGTGTGTGTGTGTGTGTGTGTGTGTGTGTGTGTGTGTGTGTGTGTGTGTGTGTGTGTGTGTGTGTGTGTGTGTGTGTGTCTCTTTCTCTCTCTCTCTCTCTCTCTCTTATATATATATATATATATATATATATATATATTTTATATATATACTAGGTTATCATAAAGTAAGGGATATATTTTAAATCATTACAACTTTTTAATAAATTAAGTTAGTAACATAAAATAAACGAAATCTAGTTGCTTAATGAATGGGATTTTACCGTATCTATGAGAAACAAAAGCGTTGTCATAACAATTGTTGACACTAGTGTCAAACCGAAATTATTCAATTTGAAGTTTTATTTTGAAATTAAAACTCAAGTAAACGTTGAGTTCAAACGACTCAACTGTAATAACATGGATTTACAAACAAGAATTGGTTTAGTTCAGTGCTATTATGAATCCGGCAGAAATTACACCGCTGGATTACGAAGATTTCGCACGAGAATGGGTTTGAGAGCGGGACCCTGTCAAATGAAAGCGTACCGCAATTTGATATAAAAATTTGAAAGAACAGGGTCTGTAACTGACTTACCAAGATCAGGAAGACCAATAATTAGTGATGTCCATGTTGCAGAGGTTCTTCATGAAAATCAAGACATAGCCAGAAGCAATTCACTCGCAATCAGCAGTGCAAATGCGATATCCAAGCGATTGCAAATGCCGTATACCACGGTTTGGAAATTTTTACGCAAAATTCTAAACATGTATCCATATAAACTGAAAATGCTGTTTGAATTAAAGGACGCAGATTTGGCTACTAGGTACGATTTTTCTTTGCGAGTAATGGCTCAGATGGAAATTGAACCCGAATGGTTATCCAGTATTTTATGGACAGATGAGGCACATTTTACTCTGAATGGTGGAGTCAATACTCAAAACTGTAGAATCTGGTCTGCAGAAAATCCGCAACAAATCGTTCAAAAAGGTCTTCATGACAAGAAAGTCACCGTTTGGTGCGGTTTTACAGCTGATTATATTATCGGTCCGTATTTCTACGAGGAAATGCAGAATGGACAAGCCGTATCTGTAACTGTAAATGGTGAACGATACTTGCAAAACGAGCACTACGGAATTGAAAACATCATTTTTATGCAGGATGGAGCACCCCCGCACATTTTTCGACCAGTCAAAGAATTGTTAACCAACGTTTTTCAAGATCGCGTGTTAAGCAGACATTTCGTAAATTCATGGCCACCAAGATCACCTGATCTAAACCCAGCGGATTACTGGCTGTGGGGTTATTTAAAAAGTTTAGTGTTTAGAAGACGACCAACTACGCTACAAGAACTAAAAGACAGTATTACGGAGCAAATTGGTACAATTCAACCAGAAATGTTACGAAATGCTGTGTACAATGTGGAGGTAAGGATGGTGATCTTACAACAACAAAATGGAGGTCATATTGAGCAATTGCCGTAACCTGTTTTGGGCATACTAAATCCCATTTCATAAGCAATTAGATTTCATTTATTTCTTGTTATTAACTTAATTTGTTAAAAAGTTATCATAATTTAAAATATATCCCTAACTTTATGATAACCTTATATATATATATATATATATATATATATATATATATATATATTACTCATATTTAGACCAGGGTAGAAAATTAATGGATTACATCAAATAATTTTAATCACCGTGTATAAGGAAGTTTATTAGATAATACGCTTTATTAAAAACCCGTGGAGAATAAAAATTCATTCGTTTTATTAAAAATAAGAGATTAAAATTATTTACAAGACGCTTCATATAAAAATAAGCAGTTTTAAAATGCTCAACGTGTAATTTAATTATTCCAAAGTAAAGAATCAAATGGAAATTACGTGCAAGATTTATATTAATTGATTCAAGTTTGGGCAACGAGTATTAAACGAAATGTACAAATAATAATTGAATATTTAATTAGGATTCACTAAAATTAAAGAGTATTAATTTTAATTGAAGTTAATGGAACCGTTAGTAACAGATAATATCTATAGAAACTTGTAAAACCCAAGATTATAATACCAGAAAATAAAGCTCTGAGAATTAATATTATTTTGAACACCTGCGTAGTTTAAATATCACATACGGCGTAAATTTTGTAGATAATTAATAGTTTCAAAGAATCTTGGAGAAACCGGGGCTTAATATTCACGAGAATGTGCGATACGGGGTTATTAAACCCAGATAACAGTCCACATGGACTAAAATATAATCGATAATAAAGAATATCAATTTGCACCAATACGAACAGGTTAGAAAAGGAAAGAAAATGCGTCAAGCAAAGACACATATAGTAAAAGGCGGGATTTAAGCAACGTCACGAGGGTCACAATTGGTTGAAAATAGGATGCAAATATCAGAGGTAGAAACAACAATTTCGGTATAAAAGTCAATTAGTTATTTCTCGGACATGCTTGCGTGCCGTGTGTTGAAATTTCTGAGATTTAAATGGGACGAGTGAAAATTCGTAAAATCGACGCGCGAGCGACAGACTGGGAACATAGAATGAGGAATTCTTTAGAATTACCGTTTTGAGGACAAAAGCGACGTGCCGGCTTTTTGCTATATATACCGAGATGAATATAAACAAGCCCTCTTAGACTTTTGACTATTCGATGCGTTAAAAGCTCTTACATCCGCGACTTGATTGAAGATGTTAAACAGTGCATTTTAGTTTGATAAAATAATTTAAAATTTTGCTCGTATATTTTGTGATTCAAAATAGTTGGTTATTTACGTGCTAACATGAATGTACTTCAGTGCACTTAGATACAAGGTAATAAAATTTAGTTTCACTGTACCAATTAGCAAAATTTACAACGACAAATGTATACACAAAAGTAGGCAGTTTTGGCGTATATTGGTGAAAGAAGTATGAAGTTATTTGCTATTTTTCGGAGGTGTTAATAATTAAATGGTTCAAATACGTGTCTGGATCCACGAAACAAGGGTCAGATATACATAGATGAGTTCCGGAAAAGCCCAGCAACAACTTTAAATAAATGGTGATGGAGAAAATTTTAAAAGCGTTGAGAATTAGAAGCCGTAAATATAATCCTGTTGGAATGGTGTGATTAACTAAAGGGACGATGCACTTTGAAGCTACGAGGACGGTGACCTTCAGGTAAATTATACTATTTTGTTTGACATTTTTGTGTGTGTTGAATAACTTTATAATTGATTTACTTTAAATGGACATTAGTGAAATTGTACTAACCATAAAATTTTAATTTTAAGATGAAATTTGCTTGTTGAAGTAGAAAGGGTATTTAGTTTTGATGTTCGGTAATATGATGAAAATTTGGGTATGTCTTTGAGCTCAATTAGACGAACCTGGTTAATTAACGTAAAGGGGTGGTAGATGCTCCCTTTATACTCAGACTCCGGTCTGCTTATATTGTTATATTAATTAGTAGGCATCCAACAAGGACTTTAATTTTGGATGCACATTAAAATGATAATAAAATTAATCTTGAAATTCTTTTTAAAACTGAAATTTATGCTGAGTTTTAATTTTGAAATTTTAATGTATTCTGAATATTGATGTAAATAGAGTTAACGTTGATGTTTTTGGTAGGAATGTGTTTTTTTTTTTTATGAATGAGGAGGTTTATAACATTAGGTGAGAGCCGAGGCGAAAAGAGGATCACAGCCGTTTATGACGCCCAATCTGTGGGACTAGAATTTTTTTGTTGAAAGGACCCAGTTCCCGCATTCAAAGGAGAATATCACAGCAATATATATATATATATATATATATATATATATATATATATATCTTGCTCTACAATCCCTCCTGAATGTAGGCTCATCCTTGAGAAGCCATAACAGTGTAATGTAGTTATCCTGGAATCATGCCCCATTAGTCCTTCTGAAATAGAAATAAAACTCCACCAATTTGTGTAAATAAAATTTCGTTACAAATTTCTTGAATTTCGATATGTTCTAGCTTGGTATTTACAAAAAATTGCTTCTCCAAGTTGATCTACCACGGCTAGCTCTGCTCCCTACCTTCTACAATATACTCACCACGGCTACTTATTCTCTCAGCACCATTCTAATAAAAGAATTAAAAAAAAATAAAATATTTCCAAAAAACATACACTCTTTTATTCATATAACTCAAATAATTATTCGCTTAATCTCAATATTTACAAATTATTTCACGATAAAACATTTCACACTTTGGTTCGTTATTGAAACATTAATCTAAAATTCCCGTGAGCTTGTATGTTACTCTATATGACAAAATTTAATTCAAAGCACATGGGCCTTTCCTAAAACCCTAAATTTACGTTCTCCAGGTCTATGTTGAGCTCATTATAAACCTTTAATTTTGTATGCCTAAAATACTGCATCAACAAGTTATGCTAAAGACCCGTTTACTCCTTACATCGTAAAAAAATTTTATTCAAGTATTTACACTCCCAGATTTAAATTATTGTCTTTTACATATGTCAAACAAATTACTTTTTAGTTTCTAAAAATTTCACCAAATAACTCAAAACACACAGCGTTTTTGATAACACCATATCATCACAACAGTTCAACAACAAAAAAAAGTTACCTGGAATGTTTTTCTAAATCACCACCTCTGTAGTTGATCTTCACCAGACCCACCTTCCTAGATTACACCATCTTGCCGCTTTCCAACTTTGACTGCATTTCTCTTAACTCGTTCATCTAGTTCTCCACCAATTTGTGGACGCCTTCCACACGACTGCCCGTACAAAATCCAAACTTCGCTTCCTCCTCCAACTAACTCATTCATCCAGTTCTCCAATAATTCGCTTACTTACTTGTCATCCTGCTTCAATGGTCTTAACTATTTCTAAGCATGTTTGGCCCGTTTAAATTATTTGCACCAACTCGTGCATTTCAAACACTTGTACATTATTTGGACTGCACTATTACATGATTTTCAGCTAGGATGATCTGCTTTAAACTACCAAAAGTATGTGATGCGACTTAGAAAATAAGAGAGAAACCGCCCTCTCTGGCAATCCTTATATAGCCTCAAAAACCCCCATTTTGTGTCACGTATTTTTGCTGCATTCTCTAAACTCCGGTAACTCCCACTCAATTCCACAAATTTTTAGATGTACACAACACATAACGAACTTTGAAAACCAAGAATTTTACCACCCCAACGACATTATACTTTGAAAACACGCCAAACTAACCAACCGTCCAATTTTTTTGTATACTGTGTTCCTTTCCTATCGCCTCTCACTAAACCTAAGCACACCTCTTAATCTCCGCGTCTATATTCTTATTCCACTCATACGTTTATAATCACCTTTCCAGTCTTGGTTTTATGGTCCCACTATTTCCCTGTTGTCTACGTTTAAAGTTTCCTTCTTCTATGTGCGCCTTGAAAAATCGATATCATGTGACGTAAAACCTGTTGCATCTGCGCCCCTATCTTAGCCTCTACATTCTAAAGCTTCTCTGTCCCTTGCATTTTTATCAATCTGTTTATAAAATCCCGTCGGTTGAAGCTAACCTTGTGTCTTACCGATGAAATTTTTTGTTAACGTCTTTTAGTTCTCACAAGCTTTAATTCCTTGAAACCTTGATCTGTTTTACTGTCTTAAACTTTATAACGTTCTACAAACTGCTTTAGTTTACTATCTTAAGTAAATGTCCGTTGCTTAACTTATTGATTTTTACCCTGCAGAACTTTAATACTGCTAATTTTTGCACGTAATTTTCATCCTTGCATCAACTTAATGTATACAAATTATTGATTTGAACTTAAAATATACCCTCTTATCCCCATTTAATTAAATTGAAGCGCAATACATAAATTATTGTTTTGAGCTTATATTATAATATGTCCGTTTTTATTCCAATTTTATTTAATTGAAGCATAATAAATTAATTATTGTTTTCTATGTACAGGGTGTTTACACGAATACACATTTGACCTATTTACACATATTTAGCCTAACCCGTCACAGTAGTATATATATATATATATATATATATATATATATATATAGTCGTAAATCAAGCTCGGTGGTAGAGTAATAACTTACGAGAAAGTTAATTAGGCATTTTAGATAATTAGGTATTTTAAATAATTAAAATACAGCGTAGTCAACGTATGATAATTTAGGGTTAATTTAATTTTAGCTGTATTTATTTAGAAAGGACGTAGCATAATATTTAATGTAGGATAGGACAATAAGAATTAGAAACGAGGTAAAAATACCACTTTTATTTTATTTAAGGTAGTATACGAAAACAGAAAAGCTTTTCATATTCGTTAGAGTAGGATTATTATTTTGAAGGGTAAAACCAGAAACGTTTCAAAGCATAGTGTACAAACTAAAAAAGGTAAATATTTTAAGATAACAGGTTGCGATAAACAAGCCTATAAAAATTAATGTGTTACGAGAAAAAAGGGACCGTTGAAAGTTAGTATAATCAATATACAACAAAGACAGAACAGAGAACATTTAGGTATGACGAAGAAGCAGTATGTTTGTATAAGATATCGATTTTAATCATAAAGGTAGTATAGGAGGGAAGCTAAAAACAAATTGTCATGGAGGAACAAGGACGGATCAGAAACGCATGAATACAAGTGAGAAACAGGGTATTTGGGTTTAATTATAGATGTAGTATAGGAGGGAGACGACAAACAAACTTATTTTGGAGAGGGCAACAAAAACAATAATTTCTAGGAATATTATTACCAGTCACAGATCGATTGAAAGGTAGGGAGAGAAATTGTGCTAGATGATTGGACAATTCAGGTATACGTGCAACAGTTTTGTATGGTGGAAGCATATGTGTGAAAAGGGACTATATGAACAAGGGAGATGAAAAATGTTTGTTTTAGTATGAAGGCGTGAACGTAATGGGAATCGATTTTCGGTTGAGGCTAGTTTTCGCTAAATAGTAGGGACGGTTGGTCGTAGTAAATGTTTACCAAGTATTTTAACGTGTTTGTTGTCGTAATTCAGGGGAAACGAAGAGCCGTTGGAGCTTTTCACGATAATATAGAGGCGGTTATGGGAGTAGTTTTAGGAAATGAGGAACGGTTGGTGCTTTTACATAGAATATTGTTGTACGTTAAAAATTTACGTGCGAACTTGGAAACAGGGAAGGTCTAGCAAACCGATATAACCCACATTCAACGGGGGTATCGCTATCTTAATTTGTCTTCATTCCTTCGCGTATCATCGAGTTACTTTTAGTGAAAGTATTTAGTAAATTTATGTATAATTGCACATAAGTTAGTGTAGCGTGATGATAAGTCAAATCAGTAAAAAATCAAATAAAGCATTTTAAGCGAATAGTAGATGAAGGATGTAAGTACAAACAATTACGATATTGGTTTTGGAATGTACAAAAATTATTCAAGTTTGGGAATATTTGATGGTGAAGGCAGCAATCTTTGACTAATTTATTATAAATGGAAATACAAAGAGTAAATTTCGGAAGTTGAATGCTTATGGTTATTTTAAATGAAGAGCATGTTATATCTTAATATTTTTCTTACCTAATTCTTTCATTAATAACTATCTTTCTGTAAGGCCTCTGTTAACCATTGCGACAGCTTACATTTCTCACCATTGACCCTTCAAATGGTTTTATTTTAACTCACGATTGCAGTATCGCAGAGTGTGTTGTATTAAAACTCTGTGGCGGCTTTTTCGACTGCTTAACAGTTCTATCATTTCCTAGATTTCCCAGGTACACAAAAAATATAGCAAGCAGTTAGAAAAGATATACAGAAACCCTTTATCTTGCTGAACAGTACTTGGCCAATATAGAATGCTTAAGTGGTGTAGATTGTCAGAAAGCAAATACTAAGAACGGAATTTTGAAAAGTACTAAAGCAACAAAAAGTCGTAGAAATAGGACAATTTTCAACAGAGTTAATTAGATCTGAAAGGAGAATAGTACAAGGGATCTCGTATAGGCTGATAAACGGGATGTACCTAAAGACTTTGGAACTAGTATATTAGTCATGTCTTCAGAAGGATCAAAATCCAAGGAATTCAAAGAGATGTTTAAGTAGAGAAAAGATGGAGGATTCGACGTTTTTAAGATATTGTACAAGGGGTGCTCGATATGTTTCGGGAATAAGTAACAAAACCAAAACTGAAGGTGTGAAAACTTCTTTACTGTTTCTCAAAATATTCCCCACAATGGTTGATACACTTTTGCATACGTTGGAACCAATTTTCATATCATTTTTTCCATTTCAATTGAGATATCTCCAAAACATGCGTTTTAAGTGCACCAACCGCCTTTTCTGGTGTCGAAAAACGTTGTCCACGCAATTTGTTTTTTACTGTGGAAACAAAAAAAAATTAATAGGTGCCAAATCAGGACTATACGATGGATGACCCAAAAATTCTATGCTTTGAGTGCTCAAATAGTCACTTGTTTGAGCCGATGTGTGAGAGCTTGCACTGTCATAATGGAGAATGATTCGGCGACGTCAGTTAATTCTTCTTATTTCTGCGAAAACTTGTGGTAAACAAATTGTTGTACACCAAGCAGAATTAATTGTTCTACGATCCTTTAAAGCAACGGTCGTGACGTCCATTTAATCTGAGAAAACAGACAACTATTCACTTCAAAGTGCTTCGAGCGCGGACAACACATGTTGGATTTCATTTATCTTAGAGGACCCACACAGTTGATTGCTGTTTACTTTCGAGTTCATACAAAGAAATACAAGATTCGTCACCTGTATAGATGTTATACATTGCGTTTGATGCACCGCAATCGTATTCTTTGAGCATTTCTTTGCACCAATCGACACGAGTCTTTTTTGAGCGATTAACTGTAACGGAGATGATCCACGTCGGAGATCGTAAAAATTCATCGCACGAAAATGTTCAAGAGTTAATTCCATTTTTTGGCCGAGACGAAATTTTCAACTCAATCAAAACAAAACAAATGGTGTTCATATAACAAAATGTTATACGTATGTATACACTCAAAAATGTTAAACTTTAGGTTAGAAACGTCAGATCTCAGATCGCACCTAGCAACACTAGTGTTGTCAGTTCTCGATATATATCGAGCACCCCTCGTACTATAAAGTCATTTGAGCAGATATGGTCCTAGAAATTGTTTAGGAACGTAGACGTACTACAATTGTATTTAAAACAAAGCGTGATAATATCACAGGTTATATTTTGAGACATGCAGGAATGAACAGTGTTGGAAAGCAGAGTAGAAGTTAAAGTATGTAGGACAAAACAAAAGCTTAAGGTTAAGAAAGATGTAGATAAAGAACGTTATAGGGTCTTAAAGAATTTAGCTCAGAAAAGGATACCACTACGAGTTTGTATCTATACGGGAAGCTAGAGAGATCGTATACAGTTGAAACAAACAAATTTATTTAAGGTCTATTAATTTTTTTTCACTTTCTGTTTAATACAAAATATTTACAACCTAATTTTCATCAATGCAATACCCATAGTATTTAACAGAATAAAACTACATATAGAAATATAAATAACTTTTTATTGTTAAGAAATAATGAACAATAAAATAAACTATACACAGCACAAAATTAAAATTCTATAAAAAGCAGAAATGTTTTATTTTAATTTGTCAGATTGTTATCACTTTAATAGAACATTCTTGATAGTTCCAGAAAAACTTCAAAGTCGTTTAAAACGTATTTTAATTTTGTGTTATCTCTAGTGCTGTCTTTATCTTTGGAATGGTTTTCTTATATATAAAAAAGTTACGGTTTCTAAAAGTAGTTTTTTATCTTGTTTTTGAAAATGTAAAAAAAACTCTATTTAAAAATTAGACAAAAAGCATCGCCTGTTAAATGTGAAATGGAAAAAACTTCTTTAACTACCCTCATTTTTTGCTCTATTGCTTTGCAAAGTAATCGGCACTGTTTTAAAATAGCACATTCTAGTGGCGCCATCGGATACGTGAGTTGGAATGTTACACCGTTCACTGATGATCTGTCAAACGCGGATGATAATCGAACGTGTAGAAACCAAGTTAATGCAGTGTTATTGTTGTAACGGTGAAAAAATAAACATCGAACAAAGAGCCAACATTCAGTTCTTCAAATTTGAAACGCTTCAATTAATGAACCAACTCTATGGTAATAAGTGTTACTTCTGTAGCAGAGTCCACGAGTGGTGTACAAGTTTAAGGATAGTTGTAAAGACTTGAATAATATCTAAAATGTCGGGCAATCGAAATTTGTGATAACCAAAGATGCGTGAATTCATCAAAAATCAGCGAAAATCTTTATTGAAAGTAATGTAAATTGAATTGAGTATTTCTAAAACATTAAGTTATCGCATTTTGACCTACCATTTAGACCTCCAAAAAGTGTCTTCACATTTTGTTCTACACAAATTGATTTATGTCCAAATAGTGAGCAGAATTCAACATTTGAAGGATATGACCAAGAAATCAAAAACGATTGAAACATCTTGTACTGTTATCTATATTTTTTCTATCAATCTATTCCACAATGAATTGTGGTAGATTAACATTACCTATCAAGAATTCTTATGTACTTGTAGCAAGCCCAGGGTAAGGTTTGGATGGAAATTGGCTTACAGTAAAAGCACACTCATAAGACATTTAGCTAACTGGGTTTTTTGGCCCACGGTCGCATGAGATTGTGTCAGTGGGTATATTTGAATTGAAAGAAACAGAATAAAGGACGCCACCTAAATTTTTTATAAAGCAAGTGACTAAATGAATTTGCTTAAAGGAAAATTTGGAAACCTATATTATCATAAACTACTTTAAATACAAAGTTTGATAGTCACACACATCATACTTACATATGTTGGTCTTCTTCAAAGATCTAACGATGAGTGGGGTGACTCTGAAACATAGTTTCTACCAACATAGACACTCTATATATATATTACGGATCAATATGAATATAGTATCTTTGAATTAAGTTCAATTGTCTCTACTATCTTGTTACTTTTTCGGATAAGTTTACTTTGTAAACACCGTACAAAATTTGGAGAATTTAATATTATTGAAAAATGAACTTAAGTCCAATAAAAATAATTCCGTATTCTCTTTAAAGAAAAGTAAATAACATCATGATAAATAACATTACTAAAAAACTCAATTCTTATGAAAATGATTTGTAAGTCAGAAACTTAATTATGGACATTTTATATTTTTATAAGATAGTCATTGTAGCGCTACGCGACCTCACAATGTTTAAATATTCCTTATTAAATTTTTGGCAAAAATTAAAAATTGACAGATTACTTTAAATTCCAATTAACATCATATAGCGTTCAAATGTTATAATTTAACATATTAATATTTCAATTCGTCATAAACAAGATAACTGACGAGGTATATCCACACCTGTACAATCGGTGAGATATGATATTTTAAGTTGAACACACTATTAATTAGAAATAGGTTATGGTACTCACTGTACTTTATACTTTACAAAGGGATTTTTGAAAATTAATTGACAAAACATTCATACAAGTCGTAATAAGTTGCATACAGCAACGTAATGTAAAACAAGTTTCACAAAGCATATCATGCATGCAAAATTTACGCAATGGACTTTGTAACGTCAGCATTACTTTATAAACTAATACTTTCTTACCGACAGCGGCAATGACCTGTAACCTTAAAACGACCTGTGCATCAGTAGAACACGCTGATTACAAGCGACGTCGGCCACGTGTGGATCATAGTAGTTTACAGCTTTGCCTGCTAAACGAGTTCCATAAATTGAACTAAATCATATCAAATAAAATATTTTCGTTCATCTAAGACTGCATCGAAATTACGTGAAATCACTTCAAAATTATTACTAGGCCATCCATATTTCCAGAGTTAAAGAAATTTAAAAATTCAAAGTTTTATTATTTCGTGGTGGCAAAGTTGTACGGTATCAAAGTTGCACTATAATAAAATAATTAATTACACAAGCTAATTTATTTATACAAACCGTTCGCCAAGGGATTTGTACACTACATTACTACAATAGTTGTCATGGACAACTTTCAACAGTCTGCTCCTCTTTTACGACGTCGTCGCCAGGAAAACTTGATTTTCCTGCACATGTTGAATGTTTTCAACACGGAGCGACCTTCCAGTTCAACTAAGAAACGAAAAGTGCCAAACAATCGCCAATCGTCGGAACAATTTAAAATCTTAGATACTTTAAGATGTAGGAACACGTTAACAAGTTTGTATATATAAATGTTATCAAAAAGGAATATGTAGTATGTATATTTTAATTGTAATTAGGATTAAAATGTGCTTTGTGAGTTTATTGGTTATTAAATATGCAATAATGACTGAATGAATTACATAAATGTTGTTAGATAACAACTAAAATAACAGATACACCGCGCTAAGGTCAATGAACAAATTTACCGAAAATTTATATGTTACAGTACAACATTATAACTTGTGATGAATTGAAGTACTTTAAGTAGGATTCAGAAACCAAGCGGCAGAGTGTAAAATGGAAGCACGCAGATAATTCTAATTCCGAAAAGGCCTCTTAGAAAAGTCAAAAGAGGAGGCAATCCATAGGAAATTAGTTCCACTGAGTCAGTCAATTAATACTGTGTTTTCTCTTGGTGTTTTGAAGGGTCTCGTGCGTATTCTTCGTATTTCCTCAAAATATCGTAAAGAAGGAAATCGGCGCTTGTTGCATGCCTCATCTCCTTAGGCGGTGCTTGTGACTAATTTGAGCAAAAATTGTTCTTTAATTATTAACCACACTCCACATTCGTCTGATTTTGCACCGTGTAATTTCTACTTATTTGGAAAAAATGTATTTGGCGATGAAAGGAAAGCGTTATGCTGTCATGGAGTTCATTTAAAGGGCTTGCACTGACATTACCACGGTAAACTCAACAGACAATCTAAAAACTTGTTCGACATGCTTCTATATGATGACTATTTTAAATGAAATGAACGAGTTTTGCTAAAAAAAATAAGTCTTTGTTCTCATTTTGTAAAAGTTCTGTTTACTTTAAAACACATCTTGCTTGATATGTCATTACAATATATAAAAATAAAATATTTTTAAATAATAAAGCTATTCGATCACTTTCGGACTTGTTCTAACCCAGTAGAGAGAGATACAATTTAATACTTGCTTTTCGTTTCAGTCAACTGTGCAGTTAACGTTCACCTATTCGTTTTTTTGAGACTGATGAAAGTACTCCACATTTGAGTTTCCTATGCTCCACCTGCAGGTACTACATTGACTGGAAGCAAGTTTCTTTACGTGGAAATTTTGAATTTTGCCGAACCTTTGTTGTTCCAAGCAAGGTAGAGATCTTTAATGTGCGTGACAACACACACACACAGCAACTAAATTTTACCTCTCATCCGAACGAGGGGATAGTGGAAGAGCAGTCTGTACTGAACTATCGCCTGGTGATTCTGTGCCGTAATCTGATTATATGTTCAAAGTTATTTTACTTATAGCTTCTTATCATTTATTTTTAAAAAATGTTATTTATTCATTTCTGTGATCCTTGTAAATTTAATCGGCTCAGAATAAACGCATATTTATTTATTTATTTAAATATGCTCGCCCAACATTTTTCAAGCGGATCGAGTCGGGATAAGAATTCGGGATCTTGGGTTTAGTAGTCACACGCATATTAACTAAGCAACGGAGTCGCCTGATGAAAGTACTTATTGAAACTACTGATTTTTTGAATACAATATTTGTACAAATCAAATTCGTTTTATTTAAAGTAGTACATTAGCCAATGTGCTCAATAAGTGCATTACACTTAATTCAGTCTCGAGTACATCTATAATTTTAAATCCCACAAGAAAATATTTTACTGAAATATTCTCATAAGAAAATAGAATGTTGCAGAATTGTCCGGGATCAGTTATAGATGCAATCTGACGATATATTAATTAAGAGAAAAAGAATTCAACAAATTTAATTGAAAGCGTAAAAGTAGAGCAAATTAAAACCAAGCACGTAGCCTTTTATTGTGTAATTATTAACCAGGAAGAAGTCGCATTTACTTATTCAATAAAGTAATTTCACCCACAATTAATAGATTGTGTAATAGCATTCTAACATTGTACAAGAAGTGCAACGGATTAAAATACTCTTTAAAAAATATACATAAACCGAAGTTTTTAATGCTTACTTGCACAAGTGTCACGTAACAATATGTTCTTGTACTCCTATGTGATTTGTAAGTAATGTTTATAAACGCCATATAATTTGAATAATGGCAAGTTATTTATCGTTAAACTGTGTGTGAAAACTAAAATTTAAGCGTTGAAACAAATCATTTGGGGTTTCAGAAATTGGGTATGTTTCTAAAAATAGTAAAAGTTTAAATACAAAAATTTTAAACGATTTTGTTCTTATAACACGTATGCCGCCTTCTACATAATATAATAAAAACTACCTTGCCAACTATTTTTAAAAAATCGCATTTTTATTAGTTGGGAATTTAGCAGAATCTGTAACATTTTATTGGTAACTCTATCTGGTTCGAGTGTGGCGGTCTTAAGTGATCGTACCGATTCTTCTAGTTCTATCCCAATGGATTGTTGTATGCAAACATTGCGTGGTACCAAAATCTAAAAAGGTCCTCGCATTGTAACTACATTAACTTCCTAGAGTATTGTGCGTCTGGACGTTAGCAAATCCAATGCCGTTGTATTAATCACCAATGAAGAATCATCCATATAACCGAAATAATTTTTATAATGGAAAAGACCGAATTGAACGCAGCCCGCTACCATATTTCAGTAAATGACGACTGCGATGTTATAGTAGATTGGAATTCTCGTCATTATTGCCTCTTTGCTAGAATTGATCTTTGACATTTTGTACGAAGATATTTTAAGATTTTCGTCAAGGGGATTTGATTTAATGACGCTTGGTATTCGTTTCACTTTTTGAAGACAATTTTTATATTGGTGTACTACCTCTGAACTTTTGACTAGAATATAAACTAGAGAAACGCGGAATGGCGGTGTCTGCAGTTTATGGTGAGTATAGTTTCTATATGCTGTTTCATGCTATAGTTTATCTCATTAGATGGATCTTGAATTTTATACTTCTTGAATGCATGCATGCTAACTGCATATGGAGATGGTTTTACACTACTAATACATTTTACGCATTCTATTTTTTTGTTGAAATTCTATTTATATAAAATTGATTTATAGTTGATAATTCACCTATCGTACTTTCTATAATCAAATACGCAGAGTGCAAATAATTGACAACACTACAATTATTAATTTGAAGACTATTAATTATTGTGCTACTTGCTTCATTTGGAAACAGGTTTAGTTTAAATGTAATGATAACGATATTACCATTACAGAGAAAGACGCCGCATTTACCAGTGCATTCCTATTACACTGCAAACGTTTTGAAAAAGGAAAATTCATATCGAGGTTTACTCCTCTAAATTCACAGTTTTTCTTTTAAGCTAACCTAAAATGCAATATATTACTTACAGAGCAATTTAATTCCCAAATATTTCTATTGTTTTGAATTCAAAATCTGTACTGTAATTTCCTTTCTTAATTTTTCATTCTAGTATAGAATATTCCATAACAACTTTGACAACACAAGTACGTCGCATCAATGGTCCACTGCACAAAGACTTTTTGAAAAAGTTACACCTTTCACTGCGTTTATTTGTCCTATATTCCAACACCGATATTTTCAATTTAAAATTCCTATCCCTATATTTGTAGGATTTTGCATGTTGCTAACTATTATGTTAGTGCACTCTACAATGGTTATCTTTAAAGAGACTGAGTCACTTGTTGTGCAAATAAAAAATACTTGAGCTTTTTAATTGACGTAATCTTTTACACAATTTGAAAAGTACTTGTCTGCAACTACTAATTTAAAATGGTTCATTTTGGTTCACATTTCAACTAGTCAATAAACATTCTAAGATAATGCTACGTGAATTTCATTCTAAAATACTGGTAATTTAAAGCTTTGACGCTTTTCTGGTAAGTATTTGCATAATTCTGGTTGAGATTCTAATCCCTTTATGTTGACTAAGAAATTTTCTTAGCCCAAAAAAGTGATAAATTTAGAGTGTAGGTATCAAAGATGACTATTATGAAAAAGCCTATGTTTCATCCCTTTGAAATAATGACAGACACTTCTCAATTATACATTCTGAGAAATATATTATCAGAGCTGCTTTTCAAAATGATTGATTTACGTAAACTATGCAGAAATTTTGGTAGTATGACCCGAATTTGCTTTATTAAAATTATACGCACATAGAATTTTATCGAAATTCTTGGGTGAAAATGATATTTCAGTAACGTTTGATAAAATCATACATTTCTTTAAATCAATTTGAAAGGAATTAGTTGATTTATAAGTGAAGTTTTTAATATCTTAAGCTATTGAATGTCATGCTGTTTTTCATGTTTTCCCGGAACTTAAATGAAAGTAGCTAACCTTGCGATTTCAATTATTACGTTCGAAGTGTATGAAATATTGCACTACTCTATTTTTATTGCTTTTCAAACGACAACTACTTCTACTCTTTGAACATTTACAAAATTAAACGACGATGTCAATTAATATTTAGTTGCTATAGGTACTAAGATACGTTTTGATGTACAGAGGTCAAAACCTGCCTTTAAATAAAAATAAAGCCAATATTTTTTACTTCGCCGGCTTCCGAGCGGTAAGGAACAACTCCTTTGGAAAGTACTAGCATCATCTTTAAATCACAAAATCCCATTTAGCGTACCTGTACCAGTCGCGCATTCAGGGATCCCCCGCCCAAGTAAGAACAAAGATATTTTTAATGACGATCGATCAGTAAGTATTTTAACCGTGCTTGGATTATTTTTCAAGTTGTCAGAATTCGATCTTAATAACACACGCTGATTGGCTGGTGTAATGTTTTCTACTGTTTTTAGTCATGAAATAAACGTATTCTATGATGAGTGCTGTATTAGAAAGCTACGACGCGTGACAACATCTTCCCGTAAAAACGGCCAGGTTGAAAGGGACGTTGAAAACGGATAGCGTGGCGACGGGATGACTCACGGTGCGCACTAGTGGAGTGCAAGTTTTTAGCATGTGCACTGGTTTTTTTCAGTGCAAAAATAGTTCAACTAGCCAGCCGAACACACAGCACCATTCTAGTGCACACGTGATATTTCCTTTTCACCTAACCTAACAAATTGGCGTATGTGTCTTACATTTTGCCTAGACGTTCCCCTCCAAAGAAATAAATATGGACTATTCCTTAATTTACATTAATAGAATAAATTTGTGTCATATGTCAACACAAGTAAACAACTATTTTACATGTAGAGAATACATAACCTCACTGAAACCGACTACAAAATCAGTTTCGAAACGTGAGCACTCGTTGCAAGTAACTTGCACTCGTTTTCAATGCAAAACGATAGCACTCGATAAGTGCAGGCATGCAATGCGCAACCGAACACGACAGACTGGACAGAGTGCAAGAAAATGCGCACTGGTGTAGCCATCCGAAAACGCTATTAGTTGTTCTCGGGCTGAAAACGGTAACGGTCACGGTTAAACGGGGTAACCGTAGTTGTGTTGAGAATTAACCTTTTTATTATACCAGATAACCAACAAGATGTATTTGTGACACGAGAACATTTTTCTTTTTCAAAAGTCTCTGAAGGAAATCAACAACGTACTCGTAAGGGTGTCAGAGTGGAATGAAACCGATACTGCAACAATAGCACATTCCCTTCATTTATCACTACCGGATTCTTTTTTTTATTGCGACTGTTATTTGCCTGACAAACATTTTACCAGTGACATTGCCTCTAAGCAGGTTTTTCAAAAAAACCGTCGACTTACACTTTGCAGGAAATGCTATTAAAAAAAACCATTAAACTACTCAAAGAAAAAAGTGAAGCAGTACAAATGTATTTAATTACCTGTTTATTGAAGCCGAAAAGTTAGCTTTGTTATTAAACACAAAAATAAGTATTCCTAGAATAGTGAACAAGCAAACAAAACGAGATAATTTTAAAACTGAAAATTCTGAAGACTATTATAGAGTCGCAGCTTTCATTCCAATGCTTCTTAATCTTCTTTGGGAATTAAACCTAGGATCGTTGACAACGATCCTAGGTCATGGATCGAAACGTAAATAAAAATGATTTTAAAAACTATGAGTGGTTTAATTCCCAAAGAAGATTAAGAAACATGCTAAACAAACCACAACAAACATACTAGGAGTATTTTAATTCCAATATTAGATCATGTCCTAAACGATATCAAGGAAAGATTTTTTTCTGACAAATCATTGATGGTCTATAATTTGTATATGTTTATTCCAGCCGAAGAAATGAAAGCTAATTTAACAGCTGAGGATGTCAAGAGCAAGTTATTAGAGGTTGCTGAAGAATATTCCTTTGTTACGGAATCGAAAGAAATGTTGGAAAGAGAGTTCCTACATTGGTCAAAAAGATGGAAAGCATCAAAAGAATTTCAGCCAGAGGTACCAAAAAATGCTTTACAGGCTTTAAAAGAATGCGACAAAGAAGTATGCACAAACATCAATAGGCTCCTGCGCATTCTGTGTTCTTTACCAGTAAGCGTCGCAACAGCGGAGAGATCTTTTAGTACTTTACTCCTAGTAAATGAATGAATGACGAGTACTATGACTGAAACTAGGTTGTCTGGTCTTGCTCTTATGCAAGCTCATAAGGATATTGTAAAGAAAATTGATCATGACCAAGTAATTGATAGATTTGCAAAGCAAAATACAAGAAAGCCGAATCTTGTTTTGTAAATATTTTGTAAAGTACATACAAGTTTCTGATTATTTCTTGATTTTGTTCTTTTATACACTCTTCTAAATCCACTTCTGTTTCACTTCTTCTATGCTGATAATGTACGTAAAGTATTACTTGATTGGGTCCCTCCCCTTTTAAGTTTTTCTAAATTCGCTCCTGAGCTGTACATAAAATAGTGTATTGCATACTAAGGGACGCAAGTCGGATGTATGGTAATGGGACTGTTTGCAGCTCGAGCGATGCGAAGAAAGCACCGTACATCCCTTATGTGCCGCGGTATGTATATTATTTTTACCCTAGAGCAAATCATTGAAAATCACTTTAAATTAAGTTTTAAAATTCAAATAAAAAAAGAATTATTTAAAGTAGTATTAAATAATTAACAATGGCTTTCATTTAGTAATACAAACATTTGATTTCAATAATAATGGTGTGCTCTGTCATTTACAAAATAGTCTTATAAAAGGGATTTAATGATGAATAGTGTTGAAATCGTTGATGGAGTTGCAAAACTAACTACACAAGAACTATTTCCCACAAAATTGAAGTTAAGATACGATATAATATATAAACATTTAAAAAATTTGTGTACTCAGAAAAGTACACTGAATGAAAATGAAACCACATTGCGGGCATTTTTGTATGAAAGACCCTCGCAGTTAAAATGTTCGGCGTGCTTGTGAAGTGAGAATTCTATGCTGAAAGGTACGTTGGCAATATACGACATGTCAATATTGCACAGTATAGAAAACTGCGCACTTTTTTAAAAAGAAAAATGACGGCTGCACTCCCAAGAAGTCGAGTGCGTTTACGAGAGAAAACGTCAGTTGCTTCATAAAGGATGCAGGACGACAGATATCTGACGTTTAAGGTAAAGTGCACATTTTCAATTAAATACGAAAAATTTTATGAAGTGTAAGGTTTTAGGCTGTGGCTATGATTGGTATTGCCGAAGCATGTCGTACTGACGAGGTCTTAAAATTAGAACCTGCACGATGTCAAAGGCAACACTGGTTTGATGATTATTCAACTTCGTGAAAGAAAGAATAACATTTCACGCACCTTTACTATTGTCAACAGCAATGTACATGGAGTTGGATATCTTCCAATTGTAGGAAAATAGCGTGATGCTAGAAAAATATGGTCTGCAAAAGCGATAAAATAAATAACTTTTTTTTGTAATTTTCCGCAGGAAGATGTTTCAGTCAACCTATAAATAGGCAAGAACAGGTTTTCCAAGATTCCTTCAACCATAGCTACCTTTTTAAATCTGCCAGAACCAGTTTTCTATACAGATCATACTTTTCAACGAACATTGACCACGTTGTTGATCAATTCAGAAGGGAGGGGATACTTATCCTGAAACATCATGGCGGATGGACATCATAAACGATATCTGAACTATATGTTGCAGATTCCCTGGAATGTAATAAAGAAACTGCTAAGCGAATTTTTAATGGAAATTAAACCCCAGTCTCTACAAAATCGAATGAAATTGAAAATTTTAATTTTTTAGAAATAAATGTAGATGCACCACAGTCTTCGTGGGCAAATATTGGTGTTTCTGAACGTATTGTTAACGATAAAGCAAGAACTCTAATAATATGTCCAGTTTGATAAGTGTTTCTAACTGCACAAACTGCAAATCTACGTTCAACTTCAAAGACTAAGCTTTTAAGCTCATTGAATTTATTTTCTTGAAAATTGTAATTATTACTATCGTTAGTTTCATTATTTTCGCGAATTAAACAGTGGTTGGATTAAATGTTCAATAGGGTGATTTTTATTATTTAGATTAGAGGCAAACAATAATTTTTTAATTTAAGAACCAAAGAATTACTTAACCTAGGCTTAGGTACGATACCATGAGTTTGCAACGATACTTTCAGTCAATCATTTACTTCCCTAGGAAAGTAAGTAAAGATTTACGTCCCGCATAACAGCCATCCTAATAAATTCAACTTACGCATGGGTGTTTCAGTGACGTAAGCGTCATACACCTAAGGTAGTGAAAAATTATTTACTCAATATTTTTATAAAATAGATGCACCCCTGTATTGTAACAGCCTTTGAAATTCTACTATAGCAACTTGATGCCTATTTAAATCAAGCGTCAATGTAATGGACTTCAATTGACCGCGATACTTTAAAATAATAAAAAATTATTTCAATTAATTACCTAATAAAACAAACTATGCTAACAAGCAATTATTAAGTGAATAGCAGGGTAATGAATTTATTACCAGAAAACTGAAAGATTAAACAAGGTGAACTATTTTGCAGCTTCATTTCATGTTAGCCGGTCCCATGCACTTTACGTGAGACAAGATTAGAGAAAATCAACCTCAACCACCCACTATATTAGTATAAATACGGATTTTACACAATATCTATATATTTAGAAATTGGATGGTTTATCTATGGGAAGAGTTTGTAAAAGAAACCAAATTATTCTTTCTATGGGATCTAAAGCAATTTTCTAATCGTGGCATTGTCTATATCAGAATAATAAAGGTTTATTTGATGACTTTTAAATGGGGTTGTAATAGGACGTTGACAAAACATTCCTCTATAGTAAGAAATTCAGAAGTTGTTATTTAACTTTGCGAAATCAAACTTTCCATACAATACTTTGTCATATTTTCGAGTACGTGAGAATATCGCAAAATGCCATTTACTTTTACCAATAAACAACGTATAAATTCAAATATGTTAAACCTAGATTCCTTTTAATTAGCGACCATAAAAATATGAATGCTAATTTTGACATACACTACTAGAACATTTAAATTCGTAACGCGCTATTAACGAATTGAATGGCTTTTTGATGGTATTGTAATACGGAAGAATATTACCTGGTAAGCATTATATAAACAGACTATCACCAAGCAATATCTTGAGAATTTTTTCAAGACCACAATTAGAATGTATTTTGAATACGTGCCATTCAAAGAAATTGTATTTTTTCCCTAAAAATACAAATATTTCTAATTCTGCAGTAATCTGATGTTATATTTTAGTAGAATGTGCATCTTCCATACTCCAAGCTGCCGTTCATCGGTTTCAATATAAATGCTATTGTTATCTACTTTCTATAATTAAATGGATACTAATTTCATAATAGAAGGTTAGTAGCTTACAAGCACTACGTCAATTATACGATAATAATTTAATTATAATACATCTGACCCATACAACTAGTAGATTGGTAGTTTGCTTGTTGTTGAAGATATAATTTACAGGTTGTTACAGTAATCGTTTGTTTACTTTTGCATGCAATGGATATAATTTTTCTTTAGTTATGCTGCTCTATCGACCACAGCTTCTATACCACACAAACGAACTTATTGCATTATGCTAATTTGATATTAATTTCTATTTACCACGGATACAATAATACAGGATTTATATAAATTTTTGTGTTATTGCTTGCTTCACAGACGAATAGCATATCTTTAATATATCGTCCTTTAGACCGTAACTTTATTAATTTAATAATCAATAAAATATCGATAAAAAGGATTGGAATCTGCAGCATGTATGTTTTTTTTTTGAAAGGCAAAACATTTATTTCCAAATTAATATATACATGAATAAATAAATATCTGCACTGCAACACATCACTAATTAGTCTTCTTACGGAACCGCTGTGCGGCATTACTTCGCGAGAAGCGATTATGGCTATTAAGCTTTCGTTCGGGAATCGTTTTATCTTTTTTACAATTTTCTTCTATTATTTATGTCTTCCAATAATCTCTTTATATTTTAATTGGTTGCTGTAACGAATTAACTGCCTAGCTAATACGTATTTTAATTCTTATACGTTTAGTATACCTATATTCGCCTACGATTAAAATTTTAATTATTCTTGGTATATTATATTTTTATTTTTCGGTGGGGTACTTAACCTTCTGGGATGAATTTTTCTTGTATTTTCATCTCTGAATGTTGTTTCCTAACAATGTCCTTTTTGATTATGTTTTAACTAAAATGCGTTTAAAAATACTGAAATCCGTACTTTATTGGAATGCAAATTAATCATCGAGAATGCCATAATAAGTGTTATAACCACTTGCGAGCTTTAATGCATCTTCATAAAAGCAAAGTATATTTTCCGTGTATAAAATATCCGCTAATACAAATTTCACTGCTTTTATAAAGCATATTTTCCGTGTTTATATTTTATAAAATATTCATTCTCGTTAAAAATAACACTATAAATTTCAAACAAAATATTAATTCTAGAATGTTCGGAAACTTAAGGGATTCTTTCATTTTATAAAAAATGTCGTAATAAATAATTATTTACCGTAAATGAATAAATGCTCCGATTCAAGTAACCCACGCGGATATTAAAATGCCATAAGATAGATAAGATAAGCAAGTTTGAATTGCCCTGCGTATGCAATAAGAGAGAAAGAGACAGAGTTTGTGCGTTAAAAGGATAGACAATGCTCTACGATAGACATGAAGAATAACAAGCCGCGGCAACTGACACTAATTCGATCGTTAAAACGCGAAATCGGAGTAATTTCTTACACCAGCCGTGACTAATTTTCGAGAATACACTAGAACAAATTTTGAAAAAATGACGTATAGAGATTGTTTTGTATATACACCGGAGCTGAATTAGAACGGGTCATTCGCGATTGATTCATTTTAAGCCATCGAACATGTAATTTTGAGTAAAGATTTGAATGTATAAGTTCCAGCAATTCATAATTCATTGTACGACATGCAGTAAATAACTTTAAATAATTATGAAGCATAATTATTTTTATGCTACAAAATTAAACGATTATCGACATAAGTAATCCAGATACGATAGCTATTGCTGAGTTTAATCGACTAAAAGTGAAAGCACTTTGCAAACTAATATTTTAAATGGAGTTTTGAAATGAAAATGAGATGTTTGATGAGCGATATTTTCGTAAGCATTAATTATGATTATTTGTTTGTACTGATAAGAAACTTTAAATATTTATAACATAAACTAGAATAAGTTCTAGATCTGATAAAGATCATTTTTTTGTAAGAGGATAATTTACAGCAAAATTTTGAGGTCAGAGAACGGAATTTTTTTTTGAATAAGCTCTGCAGCGTCATTGGCCAATCTCACACACAGGGTAATAAAACATAGGTAAACTATTGACATAAATTAAAGAGGATTTTGTACCTTTTAGCAAAGATTAGGTAAGGATTATTTTATTAAATAATTAACTTTTAAGAATAATTTTCTGTATGAACTTAAGCTGGTAACTGTTATATAAATTCTTTTGTATGAAAGAAAAATGTATTTGAATGCACAGATGTATCTTAACTTTTTTGTTTTTTTATTTCATTTTTGTAAATTCCACAGCATAATTTCTGTTTAGCTAGCCAGGCAAGGAAAAGGAAGGTAAGATAAAAGTTATGCAATATTATTTCAGAATGAAAAAGTAATTATATGTTAAATTTCAAATAGATCACAGGTTGCATATGAATAAGGAATATACCTTTACATAAAATTTTAATTGTAAGGTTACTTTCTTAATAAATTGTTACATTAGTAAATTCAAGAAAAAGTCTTAAAGAAGAAATATGTGTATATCTATCAAATTAAAGATTATTTTCTGGTGTTACAGGTATTTACAATTCTAAATTAAGTTTTCTTTAAGTAATGTTAACCGAAGATGCAATTTATGTCAAGTTATAATGTTTCATTAAAAAAGTGTTACGAATGTAATTAATAAAATTTTTTTTATAGTATCATATTCAGATCTGAGTACGATGTACATATAGTCATACGTAGATCTTCAAAGGTGTTAGTTATTTGTTATTGTATAAAATTTTCAAATAGACATGTGAGATCTTAAAATAGACTTCAAATAAATTATATTACTTTTGCTGTTTAAACAGGTTGAAAATTGATTATTGTTTACATTTCTTATAGAAAATAATCATCGACTTAATTCTGAATAATAAAGCGTAAATGCATGTTTTTGTAACTAACAAAGTTCTAATTATTGTGGAAGTTTTAATACCATGATTTGCGAAATAAAATACTTCATGTACATAATTAAGAAATCTGACTTACGGCACTCATTCATTATAACAACAAAAATATGATAGCAGGCTATACAATTTATTTAGTTCATCAGCGTCCTCTTGTAATTGAAGTATTACAAAAACAGCCGCAGTGTTGACAACAGTTGAACTGGAATTTACGTCAAACCATCAATATCCGAGTTTTTAATTAGGATTGTTGGATCTATCATATCGTAGTATCTCTCAGTTTACAGTAGTTGCTTCAGCATACTAATTAAGTTAGTATAGAGTTAAAAGTCGGTCATGATTTAAATAACAACGGAGATTATTGTAGACTAAATATCAGGAAAGATGGTATTATGGTAGTTGGGCATATCGTCGAATTTATAACATCGTTGACGAGGACTTTGAAAGAACTATTTCGAAAAGGTTATTCGAAGGTCGCATTTCAACATGTTAATTAAGGCAGACATATTTTTTACATTATAGCTGCAATACGACTGACTGTTTACAGGAAAAGCCATCTACACTATAGCGAGCGTTCAAACTGTACGTGCGGGTTAGCTATACAAGAAATAAATAACCAGTTATAGTTATATATATATATATATATATATATATATATATATATATTGCTATGATAAGAAGATAATTTAAGGGTATATTAAGTCATAGGAGTCGTAAGATACATGTAAATATTATTAACACTTAGAAAACCAAACAATTTCATCACTAAATGGGAGTAAATCGACAGTTTTACATAAAGCCAATAGCGAGCACACTGTATATAAATCATAATTAATTTAATTCATAAAGGGAAATCTCATTCTTCAATAACCAGATCCTATTTAGCAAAAATAATAACGTGTACGTCATATAATGCGTTTTAAATTAAATATACAAGTCTAGAATTGAAAGGAAATAAGCAAAAGTAAAGAAGTTTTGTCAAAATAAACATGCAATTGGTGAAGATAAAAAACCTGGCATACTAGCTATATAATGACATCATTCAAAATATTAACGCATAAATAGGTGAACGCATTCAAGTGCGTCATTATTGAGATGTTAGTACGTGATCAAAAACATTGCATTGCATTTTCATAAAATCCAACATATTTGGAGTAATAAACAATAAATAACAGACGGTCCGTGATATGACAAAATTTGAATTATAGCAAACCCAAACAAGACGACGTGACAAAATGTAATAGAAGTTTGGATATTCTGAGAAATATGCTATACAAAATTTTACCAAGAGTCTGGACAGGAAATTTGGAGAAATATTGAGTCCTGGAGTGATAGCGCAAGGTGCAACGCCTTAATCAACAAACACGCGAGGAAACCAATAGGAAAAATAGGTAGGTGGAGTCTTTAAATTGTGCGCGGACCTTGTAAACATTTAGTATTTCTGCAAGCAAGGTACTAACTACGTCAGTGGGAAGTAAAATATTACGAAAAGTGAATTTAGTAGAAATAAATAATTGAGTGAAATCAAAGTGCAAAGTCAAGTACCAATAAATACAACAGAAGCGGCCGTTTGTTTATAAAAACGTGAGGTAAATTATTATTTAAATATAATTCTAATATTAAAAAATTTAGGGCTCCAAATAAACTTCAAATAACGACGTATGAATTCCAATTAAACTTCAAATAAATTTCAAGAAGCTTCAATTAAACTACAAAACTAACCAAATATCTGGGTATATACGAAGGGATAATTCGAGAAAAAATTAATTATTCTGGTCAACAAGTTAAAGAAACTACGCTAAGAATTAACTGGAAAAAGTTGCAACCGAGAATCAAATTGGAAACAATCCAGGGGTGCTGACCATCCACACACAGAAGCAGTTCCGGGAAACGAACAGGGAAAACACAGGTCAGAGATTTATAATCCTTTATTAGTATAAGACTGTATTTTCAATTTTTAACATTTTCTATTATTTATATCGAAATATTTGTAAGGGTCATCAAAAATCTTTTGAAAATTTATAAAAATAGAAATCAGATCGTTTGAACTTTTAAAAGGGCTTCAGAGTAAATTACAGTGGTATTTTTACTGGCTTTCATGGAGTATGATTTTGGTGGAATCAGATAAATATTAATATTTTACTCAGAGACTAATTTTTGAATATAAAATCAAATTAATAAGTTATTAGACTACAAAGTGGACATATTCTCGATTATTATACGAATTTTGGATTGCTTCATTTACATTATTTTAACAGATACTAGCTAGAGAAAAGGGGGTTAAACAGTTTTTATTGTCGTGTCGGTGGGCACTTTGTGTTGATTAGATTGAGCTAGCCGAGGCAGATGTAAAAAGAGGGATAGGATTTAGAGACGCAGAGCGGAAAGCCGAGTCCGAACAAAACAATAAAGATAAATGACACACAACATTGTGACTCGAAAGGAAAGCTCACAACAAGATTAAAGGCGATGGCCACGTTAGGGGCTATAACATAGCAAAGTTATATGACGCATCAACGTGAGGCGAGAACACCGAAAAAAAGATAAATAGCATAGCAAAGTTATATGGCGACCCAATCGTAGGGGCTCAACGAAAATAAAACAGAACTTTAGCAATTCGAAAATCGTAAGGGCTCGGACAAATAAAAGGGATTAATGTCGACCAAATCGTAAGGGCTCGATTATAGAAAAAGAAATTTAGCAACTCAATTAGAAATTTGGCAATCATAAGGGTTAGAAAAGTTAAAAATTGTATATTAATTAAAATTAAAAAATACAGGTAGATAGGAAGAAAATTTTGAAAAGTTAAATTAGAAGTTAGGATTTAATAAACATGGATAAACGAATAAGGGAAGCTAGAGAGGCATTGAGGAATGAAGGAGTAGAAATAGGGTCTCAGGAAAGCGTAATACTACACGATATACCGACGGAAATAAAGGGGCAAGTATGAGAACGGAGTCAAAGCGAAGAGCAGCAGATCTCACAGGAATCTAAGATAATGCCTATTTACATTGCAAAGTTATAGGACGCATCAACATGAGGCGAGAACACCGAAAAAAAGATAAATAGAATAGTGTGTGTGTGCGTGTGCGTGTGTGTGTGTGCGTGTGCGTGTGCGTGTGCGTGTGCGTGTGCGTGTGCGTGTGCGTGTGCGTGTGCGTGTGCGTGTGCGTGTGCGTGTGCGTGTGCGTGTGCGTGTGCGTGCGTGTATGTGTGTATTTTAGTCAAACAACGTTTTCTATTTCAATAAATAAATCGAAGGTGACTTTTTAATGCTTTTATAGATCTAAAGAACTATCGAGTGTTAATTTTTGAATATGCCGACAAAATTTGTTTTCAACAATTAAAACTCAACATTTGCCATATACATGGTGATTTACTAACAATTATTAAATTCAATGTTTTGAACTTTCTTAATTACATTAATAAAATAAAAATGCTTCAAGAAGATGCCCGACGTTAGGGGCCAATATAGGTGCTGTGGTCCATAGATGATTCTAAATGAGCTCCAGGTTGGACGTTGCATCAATACCTTTACCTTGATATTCCAAAGAGCGTTTCAAGTGCCTCAATCGTACAAGGTAACTTTTAAGATGTGCCAAATTAGATTCCAGCCTACTAGGATTTTCCTGACGATTGTCTTCGTATACCTTATTTCTAATAGCACGCTTCAATATACTTATATTTGATTTTATAATTATTATGTGTTTCGTTATTTCATCGACTGATCTGATTAGATTCACGCATTTCACAGTGAATTTTAAAATAGCGCTACTAATCTCGGCCACGGTTTCAGAATTCATGATTCTATACAAATCACTACACTACTTAATATATGTAGAGCTTTATTTACTATTTATACAAAAATATCATCTGACGTAAGCAAAACAACTGTAAAAGAATTAGCATACAACGTCATTTTTCATTCAGCTGCGTTTACGGAAAAAATTTGATTGCTTGCAGTATAGTAATCAAATGTTTTTATACGACCTTTGATTTATGTTGTGTGTACAGAAAATACACTATCATTACAGCGCTATTTTTATGGTTACATATAAAAATTTTTTATAAAAAATAAAACAAATTTGAAAAAATGTCTCAGATTAAACTGTCAATGTTGTTTAATAATTTACATGCACTCATGGTTTTTTTTTTAAAAACCAGTATTAACATTCTGCAGTTTTATCATAATACAATAAACATTATGCAATTTAATTTATTTGAAGCTATATATAGCAGTACCTTGAGAGAATTAAAGAATTTCTTATGCAGCATGAATCGTGTAAACACACAATTACTACATACCTATATATGCATATAAAGTCAATTTTGTGAAGTTTTACTGAAAAATAAATTATGCCAGCAATAATCTGAAACGAAATTAATCTAATTTAGGTTTTTTATTTTTACTATGTGCCTTCGTTGCAATTTTTTCAGACAATGAATCCAATTCGTTATTTCTGCTGAGGTATAATTATATTCGCTTACATACTGTTTTATTCATTAGAATAGATTACAGAGCTGAATTTTTTCAGAAAACGATGCAAATTTTTAATTTTTTCTAACAGGTCAGTTTATTATTTAATATAAATACTTCACGTAGATTTTACCATTAGTATTCAATCAGATCTTTTGTATAATTATTAGTTACTACTACTAGCAACTTTAAAAAAAAAGGAGTAACTTATCATCGATCAAAAAATGGTAATAGTACCAACGTAAAAGTTCTAGAACAATTTATATTACATTCTGACGAAGACTTGATTAAAGAAGTTTTTGGTTCTTCTTCACCTCAACTTGACACTGCTGCTATTTTTGATAGTGACGTAATAGATATATCACGGTAGGTGCTTTTTCACATTTATACATGTGTTTTTAAAACACTACTAATTTATAAGTTACATTAGATTAGGATCAAAAAACCATTCTGGAAATTCTGAGGCGATAAAAGTACTATAGTCTGAAGATGCCCGACGTTAGATGTCAATAAAAGATTATGTAAACTGTAGTGGTTAATAAAAGCGGTGCCGTAATTATTTTTGCTAGCTCAATTTAAATGAAACCACTACAGTCTGACATCAAACTTATAATGACACGAAATATTATTTAACAAACAATCTTGCAAATAACAATTATTACATCCACAAAAGTTTTTCTATAACAAACGATATCTTACGTATATTTTCCAAACAAAAATTTCATACAAATATTAAAATCTAAAAGTAATTTAGTAAAATAGAATTGCAGCTAAAAAGAGGTCGGTTTAGGTAGAAAACATTTTGTATAGAATGGATTTAAGATTATACAAAGTCAAGCATCTTGAGTGGGGTCAGTATTGTTTGCAATTATTTGCAGATATGCGAATACGAACTAATCTTTATGTAACTTTATGAATAAAAGGACGCTGTTTAAAATTCTTAAATTTATATATAGTGGTATTTTAAGTAATTAAATTAAAATTTTATTTGATAGAATGAGCTTATTTAGCGTGAGATAGACATTTGTATAACTTATTACAATAAGTCACAGTAGAAGTACCTTATTTCAGAGAAGTTGTGACGTTATTATCGGGGCAGCCACGTTGGTTCGTCAAATTTATGCTACGCTGGCTCGTGGCCGTACGTAACACAAAGAAAAACAAAGAAATGACCCGGCTCAATCGGAGAGTAGGGGGGATGTTGCAGAAAGCAGACCAACATATAAGGTACGCGGCTGCAAGGAATTAGTAACAGTACCTGCAATAGAAAAATTAGAATAGTAAACCTGAAAAAAAAACAAATTAGTCCTGCAAACCTGAAACAAAGAAAAAGCATAGCATACGGATCAAGTATAATTGTTCAGTACATTGTAGAATAAAAAAAAACTGTTGGGATAATCTATATAATATAACAACGTTAAAAGCAATATAACAAATCTTTAGTACAAAGTGAGGTAATATTGGGGAGTAACAGAAACGTTTCCTCACACACCAATTAGACATAAAGCAGATAAAATTTTAACAAAATATAAATAGGTAAACACAATTAATATGAGTATTCCAGTAGTATTGATTTTTCTTTTTTTTTTCTTTTATTTAAAATAGCATGCAAGTCTATGGTAAAAGGTATCAGAACGCCAAAGGTATGGCAAAGCAACGGACAGGTATTAAAAGTAAAAGCAAGTAGAAAATAGTTCAACAAACAGTCCTTCAGCAACGCTTCCTCGCAATTGAATGTGGGATTCCCGTTGTCCTGCACTAACGAAGCACTGCACCCTTGACTGTGAGGGTGTGGATGGAATTTCTCACGCTTTACACTAATCACACCTACGTATTTCACTAGTGTTAGCAGCGGACATTATCATGCTGATGGAACTATGTAGCATGGATAAATTTCTTGTTAATTCTATTTCCTGAGACAATAATTTCGAAATATTTTATAACACAAATCGAAAAAAAATAATAATAAAAATTTAGAATCACGGGCCTCCAAGACACGATGTAATGCATTAAACTAAAAGTACCGTGAGGTGTTTTATTTGCTACCTATGGTAACAAAGAAAAATCTAATGCTTTTGAATAACGAAAGTTCGCGCACACAATGATCTATTTCAGATTCTTCGGTGTTAGAAAAATGCAGAAACTACAGTATCCACTGTATTTAAATAAGCCAAAGTATGCTCTAATCTGATAAAACAAAGGGACACTAGACTAGATCGCACACACATTAATCCTAAAGAAAGAATCGGTCAGTTTAGCAAGTTCTACGACTCCTATTTCACAAGAAAACAACTAAAAATAGTGCCGTGCTCGTACATGAACAATACGAAAATTCCGCATCAATTCTCACTATTGTCAAAAGCAGAAAAAAGCAGTATTTTCAACGTACTTAGTGTATCGGAACCAAGAACAAACTCCGACTGTTATCTGTTTATTCAACTCGTCGCTATTACAACCGCTTATCGCCTATTATCTAGACTTGTATATTCACATAAGGAACTAAATTTATATTTACGGCAAGACAAGAACGATGCTATCTATTCATTATAACACGACGCATTCGTCAACGAGTCAATAAATATCAAACACAGAAACAGTAATTTGCAGAAATGTACCTATAAATTGGAAAACAGCGTGAAATGTCAAAACTACAAAAAATGCCCGTTACAAAGTTTTATGTAAAAGGTTTGAAAACTGCTGTGATAAAGTCATTTATTGAAAATGTTATATAAAGTGAAAATCTGGTATACATAAAGCCGAGTGTTATTACGCGTGTCTTTGTAATGCATTGTTTGTTAGATGGGGATCCTTTGACGTTAGAACCGTTAGCACCAACAATCTTCTCAATCAAAAAGAGGTTTCTAGGGTCCATTCTAGCCTCGTGTAGTATACTGCAAATTCTATTTTACTATACAATAATTATTATCCAAAGGATCGTTTTAAATATCCTGTATTATAAAAAAGCGTTGTCACCTAACGGAATCCAGAATTTCTAAAAGTAAATATAAGTTAATAAAAAGGTGTTGTTTTTCTTGTTACATGGTTACAAGCCATTGCCTTGTCTTTGGTCTTCTAAACGGGTATTAATGGAAAGAAATATCGAGTGGTTCATAAAACGGCGTTTCCTTCTGGTTACGATACCTAGTAAAATTATTATAAACTTGTTCACATTTTAAAGTTGCAGATATTTTAAACCACGACCACGCAGAAAGCATGTTTGGAAATCAACGCAAAGGTTTTAAGGTCATCTGATTCAATAAAACTATTTTGTATAAATTTTTGTTATGTAAGAGAACACTTTCGGAAAATTTCTAGCGGCAATTGTGTGAGAAACGTGAGATAGATAAGCCAATAAAAGCTCAAGGAAAGTGAAGATATTAAGATCTGAACTGAATTTCCTTTTTTTCGTTGCTATGAGTGGTAAGTAATAAAGAGAAATTCTTCTGCAACTAATAATATTCTAGCATAACGTAACTTAGAAGTTCTTGCTACCTGTGGATAATGGCATCGATTACGAAAATTTTAAACACAAAAGTAGTCTGTCCTCAAGATGTTTAAATAAAGATAACCTTTGTAAAGTCGTTCTATAAATAATGCAACATGCAACAACCTTCATACATGTTGATCTCGCAATTATTTATTACGTTTTTCGAGACGTAAAAAGTAAAAGACGTCTACTCTTTGTTTACCAATAAACAATTTCTTCAAACAGGTATAATACATAAATACTTCTACTTATAGTCGCAAACATAACTATGGAAATTTAAACTGAAACAAGGTTATATACATTTATACTGTTTTTATAAAGGATCTATGATCTTGGAGATGAAACAAAAACTATAGGTTTACGATGACAAGACGGTAATCGATCTATTGTGAGATTTTCTTACTTTTAAACTTTTAAACATAAAAGTGACATCTAGTTTGTCAATGGTAATTAAAGACAACATTCTTCTATTTAAAGAATAACAATAATTGAAGACTTACAAACATTACTAGATTTATGCGTTTGGTTTTAATCTGCACTGGTTTAAAGCGAAACCAGTTTAATTAAAGAAAGAAATAATAACAGCTAAAACAACTTGATTTAATTATAAACTGAGTAGCAAAGAAGACGCCTTTTTAATTACTGACACTTATGGTTCGTTTAACTAAAAGCAATAAAGGCATATTTAAATAAGAAAATAATATTTCAGATATTTATTAAACATTTGAAATCAATCTCTCGCGTATACTTTATATTGAAGTATAGTTTTACGTTGCCGAAAAAACATTTCTTATTGTAGTATTTTTAATATTTGTCCTAACTTGAATTTGGTTTAATAAGAGCTGATAACAATTTTAAGTTTACACCTAAAAGTTGAAGCTTTACTGGACTAGTTGTAAATTGAGGACACAAGAGCAAACACGTCTAAAAAAAAGACTCTATCTTGAGCAATTAAGGCAAAATCCTAATTCTTAGTAATTAATAATAAAAGCGTGAATTTTTGTTAAAAAGAGTCAGTGTATAACACTAAGTTTTATATTAGTTATGTAGATTAGTACTTTATTCGTATCATTCATTTAACATCAAGGTAAAGTTTTTATTAGAAGGATCATTTATTTCACTGAAAAATTTCATTAACTTTATTATAAAGTGCTACAGATAGTAAGTAGTTGTTCGTTATTCCATTCAATAAGAGACAACAGTTGCACGATTAGCGGAGATATTGAAACAAATATTCTATTTATGAGAAAAACGTTTGGAAAGATTAATAAATCAAATCACCGAAACTTACGTTTGGTAAAGCATGCATATTTCGCATTAATAAGAGCGCCCGACCAATCAAATAGTTTGTTATGAAATAAAACGATTATTACTAGTTTGAACTATTGTAACGAGTCTCATACTTAAATAATGTAGCTGATTTTCTGAAGATATTTTTGTTTATAATCAAAATGAGATGTAACTTTAAAAATATTTTATTTTTTTGCGAACAAATGAAGTGAAATTTTATTATTGAAAAAGTGTTTAACATTTAGTGGATTTTCGCCGATTTTAAAAATCGTAAGTAGACCTGCATACTTGAAACTCATTTAAGTAATAGGGTAGTTAGGTCTTCAAATCCTGTTTAAATTTGATGCAACTTCAATTACATTTAAATTGATTTGCTTCTAATTCAACTAAATTTGTTACAAATTAGCTTTTGGCTTTGTGCTAAAGAAGGTTTTGTGTAATTTTATTCAAAAAGTGATCACGTCGTGAAACAAGTTTGGTAGTGATTCATAAAATAAAATTTGTGATTTTTTCTGTATAAGGGCAACTTATTTATATAACAAAGGACAATTTATCCTTATCTTTGATAACACGTATATTTTTAAAAAAGTAAGTACGGTTGTGAAAGCATACTCCAACGATGGAAGTTAACCGTAAGTTCATTCTGGTTGTAAGTTGAATCTTTGGTACTTTTTATGTTCTTTTATGTGATTTATACTGCACAAATTTTCATTTCCTTCAATTTTATTATTTGTACTTTAAACTTTTTAGTAGTGACTAATATATTAATTTATTCGAGCTGGAGGGTCTTTAAATAATCTACTAATTAAAGTAGTCGAAAAGATAAATTCTTAAATTTAAATTTGAAATTTTGCGTCCGTTGTATTGAGAAGTACGGCTTAGTTCAGTATAACAGCAATTATATATATATATATATATATATATATATATATATTTGAGTTTCAATTGACGTGTTTAGGTGTCACGAGAGGTCATTGAAAACCAAATTCCATAAATAAGTCCGACCAAGGTATAAAAGTATCTGGAAAAAATGATTTTCAGTAAATTCCGTATAATATAAGCATACATTTATTCATTGATGTACAAGCGAAAAATCCAATTCCGCGTGTATAAATAATCACCTTGTATAATATAAGCGTATTGTAAATACATAGCAAATAATGTAAAAACGCATTAATTGCTTCTGTTTTATGAAAATCAATCAACTTCAAGCGTAAATACATAACCAATAATTATCGTAAAAAAATACATTTACCGTTACATATAAACATCAGTTCTATTCAGCGTAAAGGCTATATCAGTCTTACTGAAGACGAAACGCTTTAATCTTAATTATGTGTATTAAAAACGTTTTACCGCGAAAGCAAATATTTCCCATAGAATAACAACTCATTTGTATTATAAAGCTTTAAATTAATAATATACATTGATTTTTGTATAATAAACATTTATTTTAAATAAATATGTGCTTGAAATTTTGAGAGGAATTGAGAAGAAACACGTCAAATTAGTATGACCTAATTAATAAAGAAACATTATTCCAAGAAGCGGCCGGAACATTTAAAAACCCATAAAATGTAATAAAAATTAAAAAATATTATTTATTACATTCTGTAATTACTGGAATAGTATGCAACGCCACAATAACCTTGGGTGTTAAACAAAGACAAGCAGCGTACGTCCACTAATAAGAGGAATGTGTTAACGAGGTAATAAAACGCGACAATTTGAACGTTTATGAAAAATTCCCAGATAATTACATCACATAGGCGTGTATTATTTGAAATGGAATCACGTAAACACTAGTATATTTTAGAAAATAGATTGATTTTGTATATAAACGAGAAATTCTGTTAAGATTCCTTCATTAATTAATCCGCGTCAACCACGCAACATGAAAAGAAATTATATTGATTCATAAATTCGATCACGAAAAATGTTACTTTGAGTAAAGAATTTCCAAGCTGTTAAACACAGAAGTTACTTTTAAACGTAACCTGCGTAAATATGAAAATTGGTAAATGCAATTATTTAATCTTGTAATATACAATGAAGATTGGAAATGCCTCGATATAAAAAGCTATTTACAATTTTATTGAAGAATCAAACGGGGGATGTCCATTGGTTTCTAAATGGAAATGTAAATAACATGAAAATTTTATAAACTGGGATTTGACTCCAATTAAAGAATAGAAGCCGAAAATATTCAGCACCGTTGATTACAAATCGGACATCACTTCGTGGATTTTTGCAAGTAGAGTTTTTTAAAAATATTATTTGTAACTGTTATTGGAGTATTTGTCATTTAAATCTAAAGTAGAATAGGCCTTAATTATATAATAATTTTTTTTGTAAGAATATATTTACCAGGAAGTTTGTGCTCAGAGTTCGACACACTCCGACCTTTTAATAGATTTGTTAACTAATATTTGATGTCCTTTTAAGTTTGATGCTTGATCTTCGTCGTTTCATTTAAACTGAGCTAGCAAGGTAATTCGGGCAACACTTTATTCGGAAATCATCAGGCTATAATTCAAAACACTTTTATTGACGCCCAATCGAAGGGCTCACTTGATTTTATTTCCACGTTATAGGCCACAGCACTTTCATTGACCCTTAACGTCGGGTTGCATCAGTTACAGAACACAGCAATATACATATATATATATATATATATATATATATAATATAGGTAGTTTCTCGAACGGTAGTAATATCTATAAATGTGATGGTTTCTTGGGATGCACTCGTTTGTAAAATAAGAACTAATGTCAAATTGTAATTATTTTATGATTAAGGCAAAATATTAATGCCGAAACGTCTGAGTAAAAATTAGAATATGACATTATAGTTCTTATTTTACGAACGAGTGCATCCCAAGAAACCATCACATTTAAGATATATATATATATATATATATATATATATATATATATATATTTCTGTGTAATTTGTAGGTTAAAATTCATTATATAAGTCACTTGATAATTTAGGATAAGCCACCGCAATGTAAATACAACTTAGTCAAAATTTAAGGCTTTTTTAAACATTCTAGGATAAGAATTAACAAAGTTAGAGTGAGGTTTCAGAGTTAATTTTACTTCATTTGTACTTTGCCAATATTTGCAAGGAACCTTCAAAATATTTGTCGAATAGGTAGTAGAACTTGTTTATTTTGCATATTTATTAAAAGGGAAAATATCCTTAACGTATAGTGTAAATTATATCAGATTTGATGTATATTTGGTTAAAAAGCTTTTCAGGTTTATGTTAGCGTAATTTTAAGGAAGTTGAAATATTAGTTGCAGACTTTAAGCGCGTGTAAATATTCTTATTGTATAGTTTAGCATAATTTAGTAGAAACTTTAACCGTGGTATAACGTTTCAAAGCAAAAGATTTGAAAAGGCAGATATTTTCTAGGTATTAATTATTGGAATATGTTTATGATAAACAAGCTCCAACGGTTATAAGTTCTGAGAGGGACAAACAGACATAAACCGTTCCGAGTAGTAATTTATTTCAAGGATTATAGGGTAACAGTGTAAACAAGCTCATAATAATTATATTTTCTACGAATCAGGTTGACCGTTTGAAATTGGTAGGATTAATATACAACAAGTACAGATTGTTTGTAGCATAACAATAGAGGGAGATGGAATTAACAGATGATAAAAGTGGGCTGACTTTGAAACAAACTATGAAGCAAGGACAGAGCAAAGCTTATAAGTACGAGTGAGAGGCAGTATGTTTGTATAAGATATCGATTTAAATATGGGAGGAGTAAGGTAGGGAGGCTACGAACAAGCTGTTAAGGAGGAATAAAAAAAGATTTCTAGAGTATGTATTAATAAGAATGGGACGGATATAGGGTGTATATCAGTTGAAAATGGTGGTTTGCTTCTAGGACTATTGAAGCATGCATTTGAAAGACAGAGAACGAGGATTAGACTTCACAGATGGAAGTGAGACAAGCAATAGTTAAGATTAAGCGAGGGTATCGTAGGAATAAATGTACTTGCCAATAAAGTGAGTAAGAAAAAATTTCGTACGTAGGAGAGAGCGAAACGATGTAATACGCATATTATAATGGGCGTGAGTTAACCAAGAAATTAAAGACAGTTGAAGCTTGGTTCGGGGAACAACTATATCCGTTGAGCAGATAAAGCTGTTTTCGTAGTAAAATATTATTTTCGAGTGGCAAAATTCTTAGATTTAAAAGACGGTTGCCGTTCACGGACAACAATACCTGAAATTATTGAAGGCTAACTCGGGATTTGGAGAATTCAGAGTCGGTTAAAAATTTTGTACCGAGTAAGCGAGTTTGTTTGTAGTGGTGTATTTTTAAGGAATTTAATTGAAAAGGAGGCATTGTGGGTTATATAAACGCCTGGAAGTGGTGATGAGGCTCTCTTGCTTTTTCGCTTCGATTTGACGTGTCATCTACGTAAATGTTAGTAAACGAAATTACTGTTTGTATTTTACAAGTGTTGATAGTTTTAATTGCTTACAACTTATACAAGTTGGTGTAATGCTGTTTAGGCGGTCTGAAATAATTATGAAGTACGTTTAGAGAAAAATAAAACTAAACTGTTTGGAAGCAATGTAAGTACAGACTGCTTTTTTTACTTGGGTTGTTGGTGCTAGTTAGGCACACGGAAAAAATAGAGAGTGCATATGTATCAAGTTGATGGTTTACCGATGGTTATTGGTACCGTAGAGGAATTTGGAAAGTTTGGAAGTACTGTTGATTGGTACTTAGAAAGATTTGGAGTAGCTGATTGCCGTCCCAGATGGTCTGAGTCAACTTGGAGGAGATTCTTAACCGAGCAGTCGTTGATGAGGGTTATGTCAGCAACTGTTTGATAGCAGATACGTGTGTGGTGCTATTTTCAGGTAACTGATTTTTTTTAAATATCGCCTTTTGTGGTTACTTGTGTTTTATGAAATTTTGTGCATTTTTGGTGGATTTTTTTTGACTTTTATGGACAAAGAATTTTATTTTTGAATTTTATTACAAATTATTTAAAAATATGTTAATGTAAGAATTGTTATTTATAATATAAGGTGTGGAATCTATTTATGTATGAAGTAAAAGGGACTTTTGGTAATTGCAGTGCGTAAATTTGCTCAAATATTCTAAAGGGTTTTACTATGACCTCGTATTTAAACCTGAGGTTAAAGTAAGGTGTGGGGTTAAGATATATATATATATATATATATATATATATTTATATATACGTTTATTAATTATATTCCTTATTGTCTTTTTAAAGCCATATTTCATGTTTTAAGATATTTAATTTCAGCAAATATATATAGATCTCTTTACAGTTTACAGCGGCACTCAAGGGATGTGTAAATATCAAACAGAATAAGCAATAATATATCTAGTTACGGACGTTCAAAGCTTCAACTTGTTCCTCACAAACTCGCAACATGTTGGATACCAGCTTGAACTGCTTTCAATTTCTGTAAATTTTATAACATTAAGACGCTGAAATGTAGAGATAGTGGCAAGAATATACAAGGAATTTTGTGCACGACTAGAATTAGAAGCACTAGAACAGGAATCAGACATTCAAAAGAACTACTTGGAATATCCTATACTTAGGGATGGGTTTGAATTAGCATTAAAGATTCTGAAAACTAATAAGGCACCGGGAATAGATAAGGTAAAAACAAAAACTCTAAAAGCTGCTGATAAGCAATAACAGAACATCTCCTCCAACTTGTAACTTATATGTATGAGACAGGCGAGATACACAAAGATTTCAAACGCAACACCATAGTCACTATACTAAAACAGACAGATGCAGATAGATCTAAAAATTTTCGAACAATAATTTTGACGGTATACGTGTCAAAAAATTAACTAGAATTGTACAAAGACGGATAGAAACCAGACTGAAGAAATACTAGGAGAAGATCAATTTGGGTTTAGGCGAAACAGGGGAACCAGGGAGGGAATGTTAGTCTTAGGGGTGATAATGGAGAAAACAACAGAAAGGGAAAAGAGTGTGTATATAGAGTTTGTAGACCTGGAAAATGCGTTCCACAATATAAAATGGGAAAAAAGTGTTTGAAACGCTCAAAAAGAAGGTAATGAGTTATAGGGACAGGCGAATAGTACATAGTTCATACAAAGTGCAAACTGCTGTAATAGAATTAGACCAGGAACATAGAGAAGTAAACATTAGGAAAGGGATTAATTTTCAACTTGTATATCGAAGAGACAATGAATATTGTCAAATGCAGAAAGAGATTTGAATTTATTATGCAGGGAGAAAACACTGATGTTCTTAGATTTGCAGATGATATAGCGGTATTAGCATCTAGCATGGAAGAATTAAATGTAGCTTTAATGGAATGAAAACAGTGCTATCAGGAAGATACAGTATGAAAATTAACAAAGATAAAACTAAAGTACTAGTACATACAAAGTGGTAAATAAATAAAAAATCGGAATACAAATAGTAATCGAGAACCTACAGGAGGTTGAAGATTTCTGCTACCTAGAAAGTCAAATACCGTAAGATGTGAAAAGTGCAAAGGATTTAACAAAAAAAGCAACTACTATGTTCAAAGACAACAGATATAAATACAAGGAAAATATTATTGAAAGCATATGCGTTCGGCAAAGTACTGTAGGCCTGTGAAACGTAGATAGTAGGATAAGCGAACACGAATGAATGCGAATATAGCGAAGTTTATTACTTTTTAAGTTTTTAGTATTGGCCAGTAATTTACACTGAAATTCAGTTTCTTTGTATTCCTGTTTACCCAATAAACGTGTTGCAGAATGTCATTAAATACAAAGACAGCAACTGTTTTGCAGATTTTCGCCGAGTTACATCCACATATTTGCAATGAATACTGAGTATACATGTCGGTGCATTTAGCAAGTATAATTTTCTGTCATCCAACAAAGTTAGTAAATACTTCAACGGATTATATACATTATACACTGTATTAAAACTTCCTACCGTGTAGTTACATATTGTTGCTTCTAGTCTCATAATACCGTGTTCTTTAGCCATAGTAGACTTAAATGTCTGCTTTAATCGAGTATTGTGACAGTTGACCAAACCCACTATTTCATTCCCTATATGCTTACCAGTGTAAGGACTAGTTGCTTGGAATATAAGCTTGTTATGTACTTTCACGCATCTGTTGGAATTCAGTCATGTTAAATAGTCTATTCCAGCTGTATTATTATTATCCATAATTAATTTATCGCGTTCTATACATTCTTCATTTTGGGTTAAAATCATTCGTTAAGTATGCTATTTCTGCCTTGCTAGATATTTCGCTAAAATCATGAGTTTTATCCAAATCTAGTAGATAGTAATATGCTTTTTCGAGCTGTTCCTCATATCCCGCACTTTCTACAACACAGTGTCTAACTTAACATCTGCTAATTCTACCTTTCTGAAGAAAACAGACAACCAATTGTTTGGAGGGGCTTCGTGCACGGGTAACTTTTATTGAATTTGGCTTTTTTTTAAAAACCCACACAGTCAACTGCTATTTACTCCGGGTTTAAGGTTTAGATTCACGATTTGTTACCCTGTCACCGTGGACATGACTAGAAGTACCGCGCACCTAGTTTCTTTGATCATTTCATTCGATCAATCAACACGAACCCGTTTTCGAGCAATTGTTAAATTTTGTGAGATCCAACGCAAACAAAACCAAAACAAATTATATACAATTAAGATAGCAATGTCATTACCAAATTGCATACTACATATATATTACTCATATTTAGACCAGGGTAGAAAATTAAATAATCACATCAAATAATTTTAATCACCATGTATAATGAATATTATTAGATAATACGCGTTATTAAAACCGTGAAGCATAAAAATTTATTAGTTTCAGTAAAAATAAGAGATTTAAATCATGTACAAGACGCTTTATATCAAAAGAAACAGTATTAACAAGCTCTACGTGTAATGTATTTATTCCTAAACAAATGGAAATTACGTGCAAAATTTATCTTAATTAACTCTATTTCAAGTAACCGGTATTGAATCGTTAGTAACAGATAATATCTATAGAAACTTGTAAAAACCCAATGAAATGCAAATCCTAGAAGTGTTAGTTAGAAGTAGGATGTTTGAACACACCTGCGTATTTCAAAAGGCAATTTCAGTTTAATTTGTTTAGATAAACATGTCGATTCTAAGGATATTGGAAACAGTCAGATGCTTTAGCACGAAATACAAAACAGGGTTTATTAAAAAAGCTCTGAGAATTGGTATTATTTTGAACACCTGCGTGGTTTAAATATCACGTACGGCGAAAATTGTGTAGATAACAAATGGTTTCAAAGAATCTTGGAGAAACCGGGGCTTAATATTCACGAGAATGTGCGATACGGGGTTATTAAACCCAGATAGTCCACATGGACTAAAATATAATCGATAATAAAGAATATCAATTTGCACCAATACGAACAGGTTAGAAAAGGAAAGAGAAAATGCGTCAAGCAAAGACACATAGAGTAAAAGGCGTAATTTAAGCAACGTCACGAGGGTCACAATTGGTTGAAAATAGGATGCAAATATCAGAGGTAGAAACAACAATTTCTGTACAAAATTAATGTGAGAATTTCTGAGTTTTAAATGGGGCGAGTGAAAAATTCGTAAAAACCGACGCGCGAGCGACGGACTGAGAACATAGAATGAGAAATTCTTAAGAATTGTCTGTTTTGGGGAACAGACCGACAGACAGGCTTTTGCTATATATACCGGTGGTAATATGAATTTCGGTCTCTTAGACTTTTGACTATTCGATGCGTTAAAAGCTCTTACATCCGCGACTTGATTCAAGATGTTAAACAGTGCATTTTAGTTTGATAAAATAATTTAAAATTTTGCTCGTATATTTTAGTGATTCAAAATAGTTTGTTATTTACGTGCTAACATGAATGTACTTCAGTGCACTTAGATACAAGGTAATAAAATTTAGTATCACTGAACAAAATAGCAAAATTTACAACGACAAATGTATACACAAAAGTAGGCAGTTTTGGCGTATATTGGTGAAAGACGCATGAATTTCTTTGCTATTTTCGGGGTGTTAATAATTAAATGGTTCAAATACGTGTCTGGATCCACGAAACAAGGGTCAGATATACACAGATGAGTTCCGGAAAAGCCCAGAAACAACTTTAAATAAATGGTGATGGAGAAAATTTTAAAAGCGTTGAGAATTAGAAGCCGTAAATATAATCCTGTTGGAATGGTGTGATTAACTAAAGGGACGATGTACATTGAAGCTACGAGGACAGTAACCTTCAGGTAAATTATACTATTTTGTTTGACATTTTGTGTGTGTTGAATAACTTTATAATTGATTTACTTTAAATGGACATTAGTGAAATTGTACTAACCATAAAATTTTAATTTAAGATGAAATTTGTTTGTTTAAGTAGAAAGGGTATTTAGTATTGATGTTCTGAATTATGATGAAACTTTGGGTATGTCTTTGAGCTCAATTAGACGAACCTGGTTAATTAACGTAAAGGGTGGTAGATGCTCCTTTATACTCAGACTCCGGTCTGCTTATATTGTTATATTAATTAGTAGGCATCCAACAAGGACTTTAATTCTGGATGCACGTTAAAGTGATAATAAAATTAATCTTGAAATTCTTTTTAAAACTGAATTTTATGCTGAAATTTAATTTGAAAATTTAATGTATTCTGAATATTGATGTAAATAGAGTTAACGTTGATGTTTGTGGTAGGAATGTGTTGTTTAATTTTATGAATGAGGAGGTTTATAAAATTAGGTGAGCAGCCGAGGCGAAAAGCGTAGTTCACGGATTTTGGAGGTTTCACAGCATATATGGCGACCACAACGTGAGGGCTCGAGGTCCAAATAAAATTTTTGTGATTTTATTCCAGGAAACTGGCGATCTGAGAGAGAGAGTTTTTGTGTGTGTATAAATTTAGGAGTATTTTAGAGTGTGTGTGAGTGATTTGAACGTATGCAGAGAAAGGAGTGGTTAAGGAGTCAAGGAGTGGAAATTGGAAGTGACGATAGTGCATTGTGTGAGAAAATTTCGAAAATGGAAGAAGCTGGAGGCAGTAGAGATCAGTCGAGGACGGAATCAGGAGAAACAGGAAATGAGTTAATGATGAGAATGTTAGAGGAAATGCGATTAGCTAGGGAAGAATCGAATAGAGCGATGGAGGAGTCTAACAGAAAATTATAACTGCTAAGCGATGAATCGAATAGAGCGAGAGAGGACTCAAATCGGAAATTTGACCAAATGAATGAGACATTAACAGGAGTTAGGGAAACCCTAAGTGAGAAAATAGATAAGACGAATAAAGAAGTTTCAGAATTTAAAAATAGTCTTACCGTAAAGATGGGGGAAATTGAAAATAGGGTTGAAAAAAATGAGCGGGATATTACAGGTCTTCGACAGGAAATGGGACATTTAAAGTCCGAAGTACGCATGTTCTGTGAAGAAGAGATTAATGTAAAAATGACTGAAGTGACGAACTCATGTAGGGATCAGTTAGGCAGGGTAGAACGCGAAGTTAGTAGTATTAAATACAACATGTCAAATTTAACGGGGGATGGTCCCAGATTTTCTACAGGTGGTGTATCATTGGACCAACACATGAAGTTTTATGGCTATAACAGGGTAAATCCACAAATTTTTATTAATAGTGTAAGAAATCTAGTGGGAAATTTATTTGACGAACAGACTAAACTGAATACGATAAAGGCTTTATTAAAAGACAATGCGGAAGCGTGGTACAATTTAGTAGGACAGGACATAGACACGTATCAGGACTTTGAAAACAAATTTCTAAAGCACTACTGGAGTGACCACAGACAAGATCAGGTACGAGACGACTTAATCACAGGGAAATTTAAGGGAGAATTTTCAGGAAGTAGGGAGCAATATGCTATACGCAAGTATAGCATAGCAAAGCAACTGAACCCACCACTGACGGACCGACAAATTATTAAGTATTTATCACGACACTTCGAGGTAGACATAAGACAGCACGTAGCACTACAGAACATAGTGGACAGAGAAATGTTTTGGAATACCTGCAGAGGTACGACGACGTAAGTAGTGGACGACCTCGGGAAAACAGGGAAAGACAGATCAACACAGTTAGGTTTGACAATAGACAGGACAACTATGCTAGAAGGGGGAATAATTACGGATACCAGCGACAGAATTGGGAACAGAGACGACCATACGTTAGGAGTAATAGTTTAGGAAGGGGACCTGCACAGAGACCGGGACCTACCAGAATGAATAGTTCACCAGACATGAGCGGGACTGCTAATACAGACACGGAACGAGTGGAAACGCCTAGGACGTACGCTGAAGTGACGGCTAGACCAGGACCGAGTAGGGAAAACAGACCTGGACAGGATTTTTAGAACGCGACAGACCACTAGATTTCAGTGTAAATGTATATGAACATCCACGTGAATTTTTCAAAATTGAGGAGGAAGTAGAGCCAGAAACTGAGGAAAAATTATGTTTGCCAATTATTAATTTAGAAATTTTTGAGAATAATGTAGAAGTATTACTTGATACAGGGGCAGAGGCGAGTTTAATATCGGAGGAATTCGTCAGCAAAATTAGGGATAAGGTTTGTGATAGAATTATGCCTATAAAGCGTAGCCATTTAGTAGCTCCAAATAAAAAGAAGTTTGCTGTAGTAAATAGTGTTGTGGTGCTTAGAATAGATATAGGAGGTTTAAGCTGTGAACAGGAGTTTGTAATTGTGCCTGGACTGAAGTTTCAGAGCATTTTAGGTGTTGACTGTATGATGAAGTTAGGGGTTTTGATAGATATGGAAAGGAAGGTAATAAGGATTAATGATAGGGTAGTGCCATGGAAGGGCAGTTATGAAGTCACAGAGGATGACACGGGGTTTAGTATTAATGTAGTAGAGTTAGAGGATGATGAAGTTAAACAGATCAACACGATAATATGTCCAGAGGATAGGAGAGTAGAGGTTCAAGCTTTAATACAAAAACATGCAGAAGTAGTGGGGGTAGAAGCAGCATATCGGGAGCAGGTGAAGGCAGAAATATTTTGACGAGGTTAAGTGGCAAGTTTGTTTTTAATAAAGTAGATTTAAGGAATTCATTCTGGCGGATTCCATTACATAAGAATTCTAGAAGGTACGTAGGATTTTCCGTAGAGAGAAAATCGATAATTGTAAAGTAGTATCGTTTGGTTTGTCGGCAGAAAGGGAAACAATAATAAATGAGAAACAGACAAGTGTAGGGACTGAAGAAGAAGTAATATTTAAGAGTCAGGATAAGAGGGATGATAAGTTTATTGTATGTGAGATAATAGAGATGTTAAGTATAGATATAGAAGGGGGAGAAATAGGGATGAAGAGTATTAGGATGGTAAGAAGAAAGACATGGAGGGTCAAGAAGAGAGTTAGATTTAAATAACTTGATGAACAAAGGATAGAGATAGGTGAACTTTAGTATAGATATAGAGCAAGGGATAGAATAAGTGTAGATAGAAGAGTAGAAGTAAGTGTTTATAGAAAATAAAGCTAGGTATAGGATAAATATGGGAGATAATTAGGAATAGGTTTAGGATGAGAATAAAGAGTAAATGTAGGAAGAAAATAAGATAGGTTAAGTGTAGATATTTCATAGAAGATTAGGGGAGAGTTAGGAATAGAGTAAGAGTAGGATAGGCATATAGGATTAGGTAGGGGGAAGTAAAGTATAGTGAAGATTAGTTAAAAGTTAGGAATAGGATAGGTATATAGGATGTATATAGGATTAGATGGATGAAGTTAGGGATAATTTCAGTTTATAGAATTAGGTGAGAGTTAGGAATAGGATAGGGATATAGGATAGGTGTAAATATTTTTTTGGATTGGAGACAAAGTAGGTAAGTTAGATAGATAAGGGTAGAGAGAGATAGGCAATTTTTTTTTGTAATTTTTTTGTCTAAATGCTTAATATTTGCATTCAAATAAGTGGGATTATTTGTATTCAAATAGGGGGAAAATACTCATATTTAGACCAGGGTAGAAAATTAAATAATCACATCAAATAATTTTAATCACCGTGTATAATGAATATTATTAGATAATACGCGTTATTAAAACCGTGAAGCATAAAAATTTATTAGTTTCATTAAACATAAGAGATTTAAATCATGTACAAGACGCTTTATATCAAAAGAAGCAGTATTGGAAAGCTCTGCGTGTAATGTAATTATTCCTAAACAAATGGAAATTACGTGCAAAATTTATCTTAATTAACTCTATTTCAAGTAACCGGTATTGAATCGTTAGTAGCAGATAATATCTATAGAAACTTGTAAAAACCCAATGAAATGCAAATCCTAGAAGTGTTAGTTAGAAGTAGGATGTTTGAACACACCTGCGTATTTTAAAAGGCAATTTCAGTTTAATTTGTTTAGATAAACATGTCGATTCTAAGGATATTGGAAACGGTCAGATGCTTTAGCACGAAATACAAAACAGGGTTTATTTAAAAGCTCTGAGAATTGGTATTATTTTGAACACCTGCGTGGTTTAAATATCACGTACGGCGAAAATTGTGTAGATAACAAATGGTTTCAAAGAATCTTGGAGAAACCGGGGCTTAATATTCACGAGAATGTGCGATACGGGGTTATTAAACCCAAATAGTCCACATGGACTAAAATATAATCGATAATAAAGAATATCAATTTGCACCAATACGAACAGGTTAGAAAAGGAAAGAGAAAATGCGTCAAGCAAAGACACATAGAGTAAAAGGCGTAATTTAAGCAACGTCACGAGGGTCACAATTGGTTGAAAATAGGATGCAAATATCAGAGGTAGAAACAACAATTTCTGTACAAAATTAATTAGTTTTTCTCGGACATGTTTGCGTGCCGTGTGAGAATTTCTGAGTTTTAAATGGGGCGAGTGAAAAATTCGTAAAAACCGACGCGCGAGCTACGGACTGGGAACATAGAATGAGAAATTCTTAAGAATTGTCTGTTTTGGGGAACAGACCGACAGACAGGCTTTTTGCTATATATACCGGTGGTAATATGAATTTCGGTCTCTTAGACTTTTGACTATTCGATGCGTTAAAAGCTCTTACATCCGCGACTTGATTCAAGATGTTAAACAGTGCATTTTAGTTTGATAAAATAATTTAAAATTTTGCTCGTATATTTTAGTGATTCAAAATAGTTTGTTATTTACGTGCTAACATGAATGTACTTCAGTGCACTTAGATACAAGGTAATAAAATTTAGTATCACTGAACAAAATAGCAAAATTTACAACGACAAATGTATACACAAAAGTAGGCAGTTTTGGCGTATATTGGTGAAAGACGCATGAATTTCTTTGCTATTTTTCGGGGGTGTTAATAATTAAATGGTTCAAATACGTGTCTGGATCCACGAAACAAGGGTCAGATATACACAGATGAGTTCCGGAAAAGCCCAGAAACAACTTTAAATAAATGGTGATGGAGAAAATTTTAAAAGCGTTGAGAATTAGAAGCCGTAAATATAATCCTGTTGGAATGGTGTGATTAACTAAAGGGACGATGTACATTGAAGCTACGAGGACAGTAACCTTCAGGTAAATTATACTATTTTGTTTGACATTTTGTGTGTGTTGAATAACTTTATAATTGATTTACTTTAAATGGACATTAGTGAAATTGTACTAACCACAAAATTTTAATTTTAAGATGAAATTTGCTTGTTTAAGTAGAAAGGGGTATTTAGTATTGATGTTCTGAATTATGATGAAACTTTGGGTATGTCTTTGAGCTCAATTAGACGAACCTGGTTAATTAACGTAAAGGGTGGTAGATGCTCCTTTATACTCAGACTCCGGTCTGCTTATATTGTTATATTAATTAGTAGGCATCCAACAAGGACTTTAATTCTGGATGCACGTTAAAGTGATAATAAAATTAATCTTGAAATTCTTTTTAAAACTGAATTTTATGCTGAAATTTAATTTGAAAATTTAATGTATTCTGAATATTGATGTAAATAGAGTTAACGTTGATGTTTGTGGTAGGAATGTGTTGTTTAATTTTATGAATGAGGAGGTTTATAAAATTAGGTGAGCAGCAGAGGCGAAACCAGGATCACAGCAGTTTATGACGCCCAATCGGTGGGACTAGAATTTTTTTGTTGACAGGACCCAGTTCCCGCATTCACAGGAGCATTTCACAGCAATATATATATATATATATATATATATATATTATACTGTCAAGAAGGGGGTGGGCTTATAAAATGTTAGAAATAGGGTTTCGGAACGACTTGCTATAATAGGGGTATATTTGGGTTTGTTAGGGTATTTTGTTTCAGGTATTTTGGTTTAAAAAATTAACAACTATTCCACGTTTATAAATTTATAAAGTTTTTAAAACTGCATTGCATTCAACAACGTATACCGGCCAGAGACAAGGCTAAGCTAGTTGATAAGTTTGCATTGTATACGTATTTTAATTGTTATGGTTGCAGGTATATGAAATTTAATTTGGAGTTAGCATTTTCAGAACTTTTTGAATGTAAAAACAAATATTAAAATTGTGTGGTATACTGCACGCTTTTAAAATTTTAAGGAGTTAAGTGATACTCCTGAAAAATTTGTAAATGAAGTTCAGTTTGAATATGTTTGTAACAATTAAAGATTGGTTATGTAATGACAGGACGTTTACCGAATAAGACATAAATGTCTGTTACGTACAATTTAAAAGCTGAACCATCAAAGTTTGTTAGCTATTTTCAATATTGTAAAAAGTTCAATATACATAAATCACTGGATTATCAAACCATCTAGAAAATGAATGTATCTAGAGAAAAGAACTGTATTATTAATCAATTATTAATAATTATAAATTGCATAGTGTGCGTAGACATAGTTGTTATGGCAACGGAAACAAAGGAAGACGGATTTTATTTATAAAAGACTTCAAATTTATATTACTGAAAAATAGACGAGTTTTTGTACTGTTCTGAGTTTTATTTCATTTAAAAAGTTACGAGTAAATTTTGAAAGTCAAGTTGTACCTGGAGATAGCAAATAGTAGCAGTTTTGTAGCGAATAAAAATTAATTAAAAGAGGGAGTGCTGGTCTGTACCGTTATCGTTTTGAAGAGGAAAGAATAGTGGAATTGGAGTTATCTGAGTATTTGTATAACATAGAATTTGTAGAAATATTAGTAGTTTTATAGTGCGGAGATTACCAGTTGCTCGAGTTACTTATTTTTTCAGGAGGTGCCTGCAGTTGGTCACTTGGCTTCAGGACGGCTGGAAGGCGGCGCTTGTATCTGGATTCCAGGTATTAGTATTTAATATCTACGCAGTGCTTTAATCAAATTTATAAAAGTGGAACTAGTGTTTGGGGATACTTTTGGCTTTTAAAATTATTTTGAAAACTCCTTGGATATTTGTTTGGGTGTCTAGTTGAGAGGTGTTTGCCTAGGATGGACCCACCCTAGGTAGATTCCGCTACGTGTTTGACGGCCCTGTAAAATATTTAAGTGCAGCTGCCGTGTTAAATATTTAAAGATAAATTGTGTGGCATAACTCAACAAGGCTCTAAAATAAGACAAGGAGTGACAGATAGATATATTACGCCTATCACTAATAAGGTAGGATCACAGTATATATAATAATATATATGTACAATTTTTCAGTAATCATCTATTTTTCCAATAAAAGTTCAGTACGGAGAATAATAAATCGTAAAATTTGAAATACAATTAAGTGGCACTCTTAACGAAATTGTTATATATATGGTGACAATATAAACAACTTACTGTGAAGAATAAATGCTAGAAAGGTAATTCCTATACACATATTCTGCAAATAACCAATTTAGGTAACAAAATTAGTCTCAAGCAGCAATAAATTAACCCCGTAGAAAACGCATAACTTACTTCCGACCACGCGTGACAGACCAGGTTGACAAACAACTATAAATAAAAATAAATAACTTAATACTTAGAGGCATAAATAAATTAAAATGCAGATATCGAATAAACTCTTATGTGTCAAATAAATCCGAAATTAAATACGCAAACATTTCTAAACATGTTATTAGATCTAAGAAACTTTTGAACAGGTCTGTGGTACATAAATCAACCACCTTGTTATAGGTACATAAAGTCCAATTAGTGAACACCTTTGTTTCGCTTACATTGTTTTTGGCAGCGCATGCAATATAAAAAAAAATACACCAGAACGAGTGGACGTCTGTGTTGCTCCTGATCTATCCCACAGTTTTCTTTCAGGTTACAGAGGTGGGTAATAATGCCGATTGAAGTTGTTAAGGCTTAGGTTAAAATTGATGAAATTAAAACAATCCTTATTTTTTGTGCCTGATAGCACGCAAAACCTTATTTTAATTGGTCAGCCAGTAATCAAGAAGGATGGCGTATTTATTTTTTCGTCACGCTTAAGACCTGTTTAAAAAAAATTCTTGAAATTATCTACTACAAGCCAATTCATCTCAAAATAAGGTTAATGTTTGTACTGTAGATGATATGGTTGTTAAACCTTGTGTACGAGGGTTGCTTTTTATTTTTCTGTACAGCGATAAACTACTGTTGCCATCTAGCAACCAACGTTTCTATTGTAAAGTTTGACATTTATAATAGTACACGTGTTCAGAACGTATGACGTACGAGCGCTATTTGTGCTGCTTACAAGAAGTTATAGAAATTAATCTCGATTAGAAATGGAATTAAATCGTTAACATTTTCGACTAATTATTTTATACAACTTTAGACGTGGATTAATTCAACAACAGTGCATTAATGAACTTAATTCGACTTTTCTAGATGAAGCATCATCAAAGACTATTGTTAATCGATGGTCTGCCGAATTTAATCGTGATCCTAATTCAGCTAAAGACGAATTTTGCAAAGATTACCCAAAATCGGCTATTCCTCAGGAAAACATTGATGCTGTGCATGAATTGATACTGTGAGATCGTCATATAACTTTTTGCGCATTAATAGGTCCAGCATGCATTCAATATTGCGTAGACATTTGGCCGTTATAAAAATTTGTTTGCGTTGGATCTCACAAAATTTAACAATTGCTCGAAAACGGGTTCGTGTCGATTGATCGAATGAAATGATCAAAGAAACTAGGTGCGCGGTACTTCTAGTCATGTCCACGGTGACAGGGTAACAAATCGTGGATCTAAACCTTAAACCCGGAAGTAAATAGCAGTTGACTGTGTGGGTCTTTAAAAAATGCCAAATTCAACAAAAGTTACCCGTGCACGAAGCCCCTCCAAACAATTGGTTGTCTGTTTTCTTCAGAAAGGTAGAATTAACAGATTTTAAGTTAGAGACTGTGTTGTAGAAAGTGCGGGATATGAGGAACAGCTCAAAAAAGCAGATTACTATCTACTAGATTTGGATAAAACCCATGATTTTAGCGAAATATCTAGCAAAGCAGAAATAGCATACTTAACGAATGATTTTAACTTAGCCCAAAATGAAGAATGTACAGAACGCGATAAATTAATTATGGATAATGATAATACAGCTGGAATATACTATTTAACATGGCTGAATTCCAACGGATGCGTGAAAGTACATAACAAGCTTATATTCCAAGCAACTAGTCCTTACACTGGTAAGCATATAGGGAATAAAATAGTGGGTTTGGTCAACTGTCACAATACTCGATTAAAGCAGACATTTAAATCTACTATGGCTAAAGAACACGGTATTATGAAACTAGAAGCAACAATATGTAACTACACGGTAGGAAGTTGTAATACAGTGTATAATGTATATAATCCGTTAAAAGATTTACTAACTTTGTTGGATGACAGAAAATTATACTTGCTAAATGTACCGACAAGTATACTCAGTATTCAATGCAAATATGTGGATGTAACTCGGCGAAAATCTGCAAAACAGTTGCTGTCTTTGTATTTAATGACATTCTGCAAAACGTTTATTGGGTAAACAGGAATACAAAGAAACTGAATTTCAGTGTAAATTACTGGCCAATACTAAAAACTTAAAAAGTAATAAACTTCGCTATATTCGCATTCAGTTTTAACTGTTTACTGATTAATAACACAGATATGGACGATTGATTAAACAAAGGTGGTGCATTAGTTACACAAAGGTGATTTATTAAAGGCAAGAGCACATTTTTCACAAAACCTGGAACTCCCTTGTCGACAATTTTAGAAGATGGAAATATCAACTATCTAGCGTTGATCGCTATAAGTAATATATTGTCACAGGATTAAAAAAACTTATGCATGCAACAAACTTTTACCGTACGCCGTAAAAGAAATAGAACCTGGGTCGGAAATGTATATACTATTATTAAAAAAGAAAACTAGAATTGGAAGAAGTAGATTTAAAAAGGAGAACGATTGAGTACGAGACAAAGACGATCGCATTAAAGCAGTAGTATACACATCTAGTAGAAGAATAATCGAATGTGGCACAATTAAAGAAGAGGTTATTAACTCATTTTAAAACCCACTAAAAAATTTTGGACACATCTGGCGTATTAGAACAGGAATCAGACATTGAAAATGATGACTTGGGATGTCCTATATTTAGAGATGAGTTTGAATTAGCATTAAAGAGTCTGAAAAATGATAAGGCGCCGGGTACAGATAAGGTGCAAGCAGAAACTGTAAAAGCCGCTGGACAAGCAGTAACAGAACATCTCTTCCAACTTGTAAGCTGTATGTATGAGACAGGCGAAATACCCAAAAATTTCAAATGTAACATCATAGTAACTATACCAAAAAAGAAAGGTGCGGATAGGTGTAAAAATTTTCGAACAGTAAGTTTGACAGCACACGTCAAAAATATTAACTAGAATTGCAAAAAGAATAATAGAAAAAACGAACTGAAGAAATAGTAAGAGAAAAACAATTTGAGTTTAAGCGAAACAGGGGAACACGGGAGGCTATTTGAGCTCTGAAAGTGATAATGGAGAAAACAATAGAAAAAGGGGAAAGCCTGTACATAGGGTTTGTAGATCTAGAAAAAGCATTCGACAATGTAAAATGGAAAAAAAATGTTCGAAATACTCAAAAAAAATTGAATGAGTTATAAAGATAGACGAATAGTACACAGCTTATACAAAGAGCAGACAGCGGTAATAGAATCAGAGCAGGTACGTAGAGAAGTAAACATTAGGAAAGGGGTGAGACAGGGATGTGCCCTATCCCCGTTAATTTTTAACTTGTACATAGAAGAGGCAATGAATACTGTCAAATGCAGGAAGACATTTGGAATTACTATGCAGAGACAAAAAATTGATATGCTTAAATTTGAAGATGATGTAGCGGTATTAGCATCTAGCAAGAAAGAGTTAGAAGCTGCTCTTAATGAAACGGAACAGGTTCTAACAGAGGGATACGGTATGAAAATTAACAAAAATAAAACTAAAGTACTAGTATGTAAAGGAGGAGAAAATAAATCAAAAACAAGAATACAAATATGTAACAAGAACTTACAAGATGTTAAGGATTTCTGCTACCTAGGAAGCCAAATAACGCAAGATGGGAAAAGCACAAACGATATAAAACAAAAGTTAGCACAAGGTCGTGCTACATTTAACAAGAAAAAGCAGCAACTGTGTTCAAAGACAACAAACATAGAAACAAGGAAAATATTGCTTAAAACATATGTGTGGAGTACAGCACTGTACGGCTGTGAAGCCTGGACAGTAGGAGAAACGGACAAGGAAAAGGTAGATAAGCCTTTGAAATGTTGTGCTACAGACGCATGATGAAGATATCATGGACAGACAAAGTTAAGAACGAAGAGGTACTAAAAATGGTAGGGGCTGAAAGAAATATGTGAAAAACGGTAAAAAATAGAAGAGATAGGATGATAGGCCCCATACTACGGCATGAGGGAATAGTGCGGAATATATTAGAAGCAGAGATAGAAAAAAAGATAAGTAGAGGTAGACCGAGGTTAGAGTACTGTACACAGATAGTGAAAGATGTAGGCCGTAGGAGTTTCAGGAAGATGTGTAGGCTAGCTCAGAATAGAAATCAATGAAGGTACGCATCAACCAGTCCCAAGATGGATAAACTAATGACGAAAAAAGTAACTGTACTTAAACATGATGATTATTATTAGCAACTACAAGTATTGGTTGGATAATATTTTCGAATAATGTTAATTGGGTGAAAGAATTTACTAAAAAACTATTAATTCGGCAAATATCTAAGTATTGGATGATCTTGGCAGCCACAGCCTGCTTAACCCCCTTCACTGAATCTCGGTGAAATAGGGCATAAAATTAGAAAACAACAGAAGGGGAACCGAGCTGTAAATAGGCTGTGTGAGAATTTCAGGGAACCATGTAGGCTCAGAATATAAATAAGTGCAGATACGTGTCCAATCAGTTTTGAGATGGAAAATGTAATGACGAAAAAATAAACGCAGATAAATCTGATGATTATTATAAACAACTACAGGTGTTGGTTGTGAAATATCTGCAACTAATGTTGACTGTGTGAAAAGATATATTGAAAATAATATTAAATCGGCAAATGCTCAAGTGCAGGGGAAGCTTGGCAGCCACAAACTGCTTACCCCCCCTTCATAACCGTGCATTTACATTTCCAATTACACGAAGGTACTACATTGATCAGGAGGCGAGCTTTTTGTTGCCTAGAAATTTAGAATTTTGCCGAACCTTTGCTGTTCCAGGCAAGGTAGGGATCATTAACGTGCGTGACAACACTCACACACGGGACCTCCATTTAACCTCTCATCCGAATGAGGGCGTAATTTTTGTGAACAATGCCCACCTGCCACTTTCTAAGCAGTCGGCCGTGTCGGGATTTGAACCCAGGACCTTGGGATCCGTAGTCATACGCTTACTACAGTGATCCACGGCAACCCCTTCACAACCACTGCAATTCGGAGAAATAAGGTATATAATTGTAAAACAATAGAAGGGGACCGAACTGCATCTAACAAGAAAGAACAGCGCCAATGATGAAAGACAACAAACATAGAAACAAGAAGAAAATGGTTGAAAGCATATGTGTGGAGCATAGCACAGTATGCCTATGAAATGCAGGCAGTAGGAAAGGCAGACACAAAAACGGTAGCAGCTTTTTGAATGTTGTGCTTTAGAAGTATGAGGAAGACAGCATGGACAGAGAAAGTTAATAACAAATAGGTTATAGAAATAGTAGGGGAACAAGGATATCTGTGGGAAAAAATAGGAGAAATAGAAGGGCACAATACGTTCTAAGGCATTTTTGGGGAATAGTATGGGATCTATTACAAGCAAAGATAGGAAAGGGGTGGTAGATGTAGACTTAGATTAGATAGTGACAGATGCAGACTGTGAAAATTTCAGGGAAAGGTGTAGGTTAGTTCAGAGTAGAAAACAATGAGGGTACGCGTCTTACCAGTTCCAGGACTGAAGACTTAATGATGATGGTCTGGCATATGTAATGCATCTGCATTCACAGCTAGTTACCTAGAACGTATTCGTATATCGGAGCTTGCAGAGAAGAATGGGTATAAGAGTGTGTATTGGTTAAAGGGGTGTTAAAAATCCCAATTTACTAAGATGTACAATGGAAGAGAAAAACTTACAAAAGAAAGATACATGTTAATTTCTTTTCAAGGGAATAGATTTGATTTGCCTGTCTACAGAAGGGTATTTTGCAATATTTAAAACTAATGGTTTACGATATATAATGGTCCTCACTTTCGAAAGTAAAGGCTTAAAATTTATTTCGGATGTTTGGAAAGCTTGGAGAATGCATCGTTTACTCAGAAAGAAGTAGAACAAGTGGACGCAATTCTATTGCAGGGAGTAAGAAGGTGTGCAAATGTCACGAGGTGCCAGCGACTGGAGCAAACAGATGGAGGAACTGAACTTTTTATTGTTGGAACTAAAGAAGTAGAGTACAGAAACAATGTGCATTGTATTCTCCAATTCGAAAATCGAGAGCGTTGTGTGTATCCAATTATTGGCTGTAAAAGGAACTACAAGAAGAAAATACAGATTTAAACCACAAAGTAAGAAATAAATTAAATAAATTATAAACAACTCCGACTAAAAATTAAGACATTGTTGTGTTTTTTGTGTATAGAAATTTATGTATTATACTGTATTTTTTATTATCTAAAAAAATTAAAATTACATGTTACTTATTAATTATAGGGTTCCCGCAACAGTCAAAGAGGGGTATACTGAAACGATAACTTTGAAAAATAGTTGAAACACGGTATTTGAAAGCATAGCAATGTCCATTTATTACCTATACGAGTTTATTGACATGTTTAATCATTGGTATTGGAAAATGGGAACAAATTTTATCACGAACACATAAAATGACGTGAATGGAGTAAAGACCACCTTATGGGGATTTCTATAGCTGATACAAAAATTTGCAAAATCAATCTTAGATTTTTTTACGGGAAAATCCAGGTAGGAATGGTCGATTTTGACCCCGTACGAAGGTAGCTTATCAGCTGTAAGCCCATCTATTTCTATGCATCTTTAGCTTGAAAACAAAGAACCGATGCCTTTTCAATAAATGTTTGTTTTAAAATAGATCTAAATTTGAATAAGAATTGATTTCATCGTTTATGTTGCTTTCTAGAAAGTAATGCTATAACGGAAAAGTTTTAATGTGAAAACGTTAAGTACCGCAAAAGAGTTTATATGTGCACCATAAAGTTCATCGACTGTAGGTTGTTGATATTTGGCATTGCAGGATAAGGTCAACTGAGTATTAAATTATAGTGATATAATTATCTCTTAATAACTCAACAATTTATTTAATAAGAAATCATAATTACCACAAAGTTTGAATGTGTAAAAAGTCAAGTATATCATTGCCAAAAAAGGATGTAATTTACGTTTGATACACTGTAGCATTACTATTCATTAATTAAATAAAAACTTGCTCACATTTTAGTACTTGTCTGGGAAGTAAATATTACAACCACTCTCAATTCGCTTTTGGTACTTAATTCAAGATGCTTTAAGGTCATCTCACTTAAAATCAGTAATTTTTATTCTTTCTTATATAACTGAATACTATTTATGAAACATTATTTGAAAAATTACATTAAAGATGGATTTGAGATAAGTCAGTAGAAGTGAGATTTTATAGTAAAATGAAAGTGTAAGAATTGAAAGTTGCACTTCTGTTTATCTTTTTATTTCATAAGTAATCAAGAGCAGGGTCCTCTCTAGCGATTAAAATGGATTGTATAACCATTCGAACATCTTAGATCGATTAATATGCTATATTACATCATCAGCATTATAAACACAGGAAGTGTTATATCTTCCTATTGTTTGAATAAGATTGACCTTCATGAAATTTGGTTTGAACAATTTTCTACGTGGGAGCCTTCATGCAGAAAGAAGAACCATTGAATAAATATAGTTTGTAGCTGAACTATGACAATTATTATGTTATTCAATGCAAGGTACAGATTTTTCTTTCAATACTCAACGATTTCTTTAAATATATTTAGAATAAGTCGATACTCAATCAGCTTTAATAAACAATCTAGAAGACTTTTCATATGGATCTCAACGGTATCAAGGTTATATATACATCATACCAAATAGAAGAATCAAGGATCTGTAGAAAGATGGGATAAAAAAATTAGGAAAGTATTTGGGTCCGGGAGAAGTGAATTACAGATTTATGAATGACAAGGACTTGATTAGTCAATAGCAAGAAGCGACATGATTTTAAATATAGTCAAGGATGACTAAAAGTCAAGATCGTTATTCGCAATTAGAAACGAAAATCTACTATCCAGTGAATAATAATTAACGAAGTTTTGAATATGCTTGCCTACTTATGTTCTGGTTTCTTGTTTCTAAAAGTAGGTACGTTGTTTAGTCAGTAGCAAAGAAGCTATAGAGTCGAGGTAACTGCTATACAGAATGTAACAAAAATGTAGATAATTTCTTGGAAGTGTATTCTACACACGAAAATAAAGAAGTGATAATCACAACCATCCAAAAATAATTGAATTTCAAGATAATCTTACATATTTTGGAAATTAAAAAATATATTAACTTGATTGCGGCTTTCTGAAATAAAAGTATAAAGCTTTCAAGTAAATATTACATTGACATGAAAAATTGCCCTTATTATTTTTGTTTTTATACAATAAAGTTTTCAAATGGTGTGCTAGAAAAAGGCAAATACAAGATCAAATTGTCAGCATTGCGAATTTTGTTATGAAATTCAACATGTTGTAAATGGAACATTCAAATACAGAACGGACGGAAAACTGGAGAAAATTCTAGTGCAATCGTAAAAAAAATTGTTTTTAAGAACATGATAGATGACATGACAATTTGGACACAGATTTTCCCAACTCTACCTATACTGCTTCCAATTTTCAAACACTTGGTAGGCATGCGAAAATAGATTTTGTAATTGGTTGAGGACGAACTAACTCTTATTTTTATTTCTTATTTTGTTTGTTGACGAGTCGAGTTTTACCAAAGAAGCAATAATAAATTTCCACAACTTCTACCAACGGTATTATAAAAATCCACTAGATTGTTTCATCGAACATTAGCAATAATTTAACTGAATGTTTGGTGCTACATAGGGTGTTCACTTTTAAGACATCCATGAAATATACTGAAGAGCTACAGACACTGAATGGATTAAATAGCAGAAAAATTGCATACTTTTATGTCTTCTAATATTCCGAAAAGAAATCTAGGATAACTTGTGCAGTTTCTGAATTATTACTGAAATACTAAACACTGCCTATTTCTCTTTCTGTTTCTAACCTTTTTATTTATGAATAAATTGTTATAAAATTTATACACTTGCATTAATATACATGGTCTTTCTAGTGGAAGTGTTTAAAAATTTTAATTCCAACTACGTATCTAAGTTTGAAGTTCTTATGGACGCCATATTAAATTTTACCAACATCAAAAAGACTTTTCCAAAGAACAAAATTAAATAGTTCCCAAGCTTTTGTGTAATTTCGCTTGCAAATTTGGCAAGAATGTTAGCCGTGTGCGGGATTTAAAAACTGGCGTGTACGGAAAAAAGATTCCCTGCAGGTATAGCTTAAATAAGTAAATTTTAGTTGTGCTTTGGGAGCTGCTGTTTGAAAGAGAACGATGAAGATCTGAAATATCTGAACATCCTTAAAATTTAATGAAAGAATTGGAATTTAAACAGTGAGTAAAATATAGGCTTTTATGTTGATAATTTATGATTATGTACATATGCATTATTAAATGTAAACGGGATTGTATTTATGTAATAAGCATTTAAAGAAACGTGAAAGTAATTATTTCGTTACCATGAAATTTCGACGGAACTCGAGTTGGTTAAATTTAAGCATGATATTATCGTGAAGGGAAGTTTGGAGCATTTGAAAATATTAAGAGTTATGTGCGTATTTAATTTAAATGTAGGCTTTGATGAGAGAATTTAGTATTAGGTAATGAATGAACATTTATTATTTTGATTGACAATTAAAGGATAAACAGAAGAGTTGGGGTTTAATTGCTTTCTATGTATTATTATTCTAGGAATTTTCAAAAATGGAACTTAGAAAGTCATGTTTATCAGTATTGGAAAAGGGAACAAAAGTTTGACAGTATTATGTATTGATTTAATGTTTTTTCTTTAGGATTTTTTTTAGAAATACCTGGCCAGTTTAATACTACAAAAATAAGCTTCTTTATGGAAAGTATATTTGTATTTATATTGCTATTATGTAATCTTAATAGATCCTAAATTTAGAGTGAATTTATTTGCATTTATTTATGAACTAGGTAGTAATTAGTTTAAGTTATAAAAGGATGTTCAGCCACCCCAGTAATGGAATCGAATTTGAGACAGATACTTTACTTTAAAGTTTCATTGACATGACAAAATTTATTTAGTATTTGCAGCTCATTTAAGGATTCAAAACCCATTTCCCCCTCAGGAAATGCTGAAAAGTAATATCCAACTTCGTAAATTTTAGTACACTGTTATACGCGACCGCTTGGCCGCTAAGACATTTACCAAGTTTTTAAAAAAATAGTAGACAACCCGAAACCCCACCATCCAGAGACAATACACTAACGACAGGTAGGAAATACATCATAAAGGCCAACTGAAAAACTCAAAGAAAATTTCCATCCGATACCCATAATACAACAAGGAGGTAATGTCGACGAATACGCTAAGCAACTCACTAACGTCATACACTAAGCTATGAATCGGTCGATACCACAAGCAACTCAGTGTCGAGGGCCAGGCCAACTCCATGGTGCGAGGAGCTTCTGACATTGAGAAAACAATTAAGAAAATTCAGGAGTACATATCAGCAATCCCTTACGGAAATCGAAAGGAGATACCACTTGGTCAGGTATTGAGAAACAAAAGCTGTATACGGAACGAAGCTACAAATATTCAAGCCAGAATCCTGGGACAAATTTGCAAAGAAACACTTGAGGCGTGACGTATGGGGAGTTCCATTTCGGATAGTTAGAGATAAGGTCAGACCACCAACCAACTACTCTACTCTACAGATGGATGACGGAAATATTTCTAACTGGAACGATTCGGCAAAGGCACTAATAAAAGAGCTGATACCTGATGACAATCCCGAGGAAGACTGTGAGAGTCAAACGGATCTACGGATCAGCATAATTTGCCGAAACGGCAATGGCAACAGGCCTTGGAATCGACATAAGGAGAACCTTCTGACCTTCCCAGAGGCTGAGGTGCCTCTGCCGATTGCAAAGTGCGAAAACAAAGAAGTACCTGCCCTGACAACATCCAGGTTGAAGTCATAAAGACGTTGGCAGACCAAATACCCGATGCGCTAACTGCATTTTACAATGAATGTTTCATACAAACAAAATTTCTTACCGATTGGAAAAGGGCAAACCCGGTAATTATCCCGAAGGGACATGATAGAAATATGTCCTCCCCAGGATCATATCGGCCGGTATGCCTTCTGAACGTTGTAGGAAAAAAATATGAAGGATTACTAGCCTACAGGATAGTGGACCATAGAAATGTACACGGTATGAACAACTGAAAATACGGTTTTAGAGAAGGAAAGTCGACTGAAGACGCTATCAGCTATGTTTTTGAATCTTTAAAAAGGTCTGACACTAAATACGTCCTAACGGTAATGATAGACATCGAAGGGGCATTAACAACCTTTGGTGGCCGGCCCTGTTTTACAGGCTGGAATCAATCAACTGCTCCAAGCAACTGTATTATACGTTTCAAAAATACTGCCAGGACAGATATGCTACAGTACAAGGACCACAGTCAATTAATAAAATCGTTACCAAAGGTTGCCCACAGGGATCCGTCTGCGGATCTCTATTCTGGGACATTTTGCCGGATGGGCTGTTGGACGAATTTCAGGCCATGAGAGAGGTTTTATAACTGTCGTTGCCTACGCGGACGACATACTCATCATGGTAGAGCGGAATACAAGAGTTAAAAACGAGTAAAAGCTACAACCACAGTAGAGCGAATGCGACAACTGATTTAGAAGCAACAGAATGCTCATGTCTGTGTCCAAGACCACATACATGGTGATGAATGAGAATCTCTCGAGCAACCCCCAAATCATCTTACGATAAAAGAGGGTTAAAAGATCGTCCCAAACTAAGTACCTTGGGGGTTATCCTGGACGAGAAACAAAACTTTGAAGATCACATACAAAAGACGTGCACAAAGGCAAAAATCTTAATAAAGGCGTCGCCAGTCTAGCCCAATGCAAATACAAAATTCCGCTCAACTGTGTCAAACTCTACATGAACAGCGTGATAACATCAGTACTAACTCATGGAGCAAGAGCGTGGTATCCCAGGATGAATCTAATGAAGCCCCCACAACGCGTGAACTCGGAGCAAAGGGGGCTCGTTGTGCAGTCGATAGGGTCCTACCGTACTACCTCGCAAGGTGCACTGACCGTAGCGCTGGGAATAATGCCACTAGATCTAATAGTAAAGCAACGGGCTGCTACATACTTCCTACGGAAGGAGCAGTACGCTAAGGTGGAGGCAATTACGGAAGCGCAGTCACGCATACGATGTAACATACAGAAAGCCATTATTGTTCAATGGCAACATAGATGGGACACTAGCATAAACGGGCGACGCACTCACATACTATATCCAGATATAGAACGCAGACTAAAGACACGGAACTTGCAATCCAGCCAGGAGCTTATACATTTCATGACTGGGCATGGACCATATCCAACATACAAGCACAGATTTCAATCAACTGACACAGACACGTGCATATGCCGGGTGACGGGAACTCCAGAGCATCTACTGCTAAATTGCATGGATCCCTGGGACCCACACGACAATGCACACCACACAAAGAAGCTAATACAAGACGCACTTAACAACGGACAAACTATGACAGACATACTGTAAGACGAAGACCTCTTCCCGCATCTAAATCAACTTACACAATACATGACAAACACACTACACGAAATATATGAAAGACAAAGACCCTTACTAACTAACTAGCAAACAAACGATTAAACAAATAAACAACAAACACCAAAACAAAACAAAACAAATACACACACACACACACACACACACACACACAAATCGCTCGAGCGACCAAAATCACAACACGTAACCTATCAAACGTTACAACGAAAGAGACTACAATAACAACACAAAGAAGCTCCTGGAAATACCAGAGATTCACCTACTGACGATTTTCCAGGGGTTGGAATGCTGAGGCACCTAGAACTAAATCATATAATAAAAAACAATTCAACTTAATTTAAATGAATATGTGTAGTGACTCTACGTGCATGTGCATAAACAACAAGTCTCACCCGGATTGATGAACTTCTACATAGAATAAGTTCAGTATTTAATTTAGTTGTTAGCTAATACATTAGGACTATCTGAAACTAACACTTAAATTTATTGCTTAAGCTAAATAACAAATAACACGAAGACAAACACAGATGTATTAATAACTCGAGACTTGACTAACCCACATTGCAACTAATCTTAATGTAGGTTACATTAAGAAAACACCCTAGCAATATCACTAACGACACCACCACACCCAGGACTGTACGTGGCTCACCTGGTTTCCGGCTTGTGCAGGAATGCGGACTTCACGTTTTTGATTTCCGGCTGCCGACGGTCGGAAACTGGAGGACGAAGCAGTCTCATAACAACATTCTATGACACCACTACGCACAGACAAACACACACATACGGTTTCACACTCGCACACAAACATCACCAGCACAAATACAAATATACTAACACGCAAACACACTGGGGCTGTACGTGAGCCCCATGCGGACTTCTCGGGGTGTGATTTCCGGCTGCCGACGGTCGAGAACTGGAGGGCGACGCAGTCCCATTACACCACTACATACAAACAAACACATACACAATTCCCTACTAGCACGCGCGTACGTGCGCGCACGCACACACACACACAAACCAGTGTGATTTTGAACATCCCAACAACAATAAATTTCTATTTTAACTTTCAACAACGGGTTAGTCAGGGAACGGGTCACGTCTGTTTTAATTTTTTAAATAACATACTAATAAGAAATAAAGTTTATTAAAAAAAAACCCTTACGGAAGGCCGTAGGTTAATATCGAACCTCGGAATTTCCAACAGAGTGTTATACGCAACCGCTTGACCGCTATGGCATTTACCAAGTTAACAAAACACATGAATAAATTGTGCTTACTAAAATGAATACAGCTGTTAGAGATATAAAGCCCATTTTTCAAAATTGATTGTACCTCTTTGGTAAAGTTGAAAGTTAATATCAAACTTCGTAAACTCCAACAAAGTGGATATTGTAACGTAGCGTTTATATTACAGCCATTTCAAATGTTTATTTTTTTAAATTATTTTTATTATTTCTTCTATATCAGTCAACTCCAGAATCATTGTAGTTAGTCGTTGCACTCTAAAATTGTTATAGGATCCCCTTGCCTTCAAGGCAAATCTAAATTATAATGCTACATTCATTTTATCCGTAATAGTGTATCTTTAAAGAAATTGCGGCAATCAAAAGTAGATGTTTCTTTTAAGTTTTTTAATAAGATTAAACAAAAATAGATGTTGATACGTTGATTAAATAAATATGCTACTCAGGTAATCAATCCCAGTTAGAACAGCACTGGTTACCCAGCAACAAACACTTACCTATTCGTGACAAATAACCCTGTAGAATAAACGGTTTACTTTAACATCGCCTAGCTCGACTCCTCTCAAGCGGATTCTTTTAGCCCTAATACACCTGTAAAACAATGTACTAAAGATGCCATATAAAACTAGTCACTGTTGGACTAAAAAATTAATTTTGAATTGGTAAAATGAACATTTTAAGTACCAGAACAAAAGCATGTAAGAGTCCAGATCCATATCCATGCATGCGGTTTACATATAAATTAAATAAAATATGTTACCCAAATTTGAAACTTAGACTTATTTTTTTAATTCGCTTTGTAGTTATTAACTTAGAAGCATTAGTGGTTCTAGAAAACAAGCTGTTAATTGCTGCTGCCAAGACTTGAAAACTTCAGTTACAGTAATGTTGCTCGCACAGGAATACAGGAAACCCGTATTGAAGCTGTTAATCCTATCTTCACGAAGGATTCAATACTGCTACTCGTAAAGTAGATGATACTAAATCTGATCTCCTAAATTTATACATGAAAATTGCTGCAAAACACCTCAACCACGAGTATTTCAAACCACCATTAAAACCGAAAAGAACAGATATCAGGTAAATAGAATATAGAAAAATAAAATGAGAAGGAAAATGGTAATAAGGTACGTAACTTGAATTGAAAAACCGATAAAATCTATTTTAAATGCTTACAAGCTTTTCACGTAGTGTACTAAAAATTTGGAAGTCTGTCAGTAACTCCAAATAACTATGAAATCAAGTCCTAAAAAGCTTTAACTATTAAAATTTCGAACTTTTAATATCTGATCTACTGTACTACAATTACAGATTTACATCTCTAGAAGAGCCCATACAACCTCCTGCTTTCCATTCCAAATGAAAAAAATAATGGCCTCCTATATACTGTTAAAACTACTTTTATAATTTTATTTTATTTATCAAGACGTAAAATATAGAAAACCCGTGTACTCTAAAGGATAAATTATTCTGTCACAGAAATGAATATTAAAATGACTTGAAAATCTAATCCTATAATAAAACAGAATTCACTTTGCAGAGACAGCGTACCACTGCCTATATGTTTTAGAAATTTACATTCTCTGAAAATGTGCATGTGCACCAAAAACACTAAATGACAATTACCAACAAAATAACTTGAAAATATCTATAACTTTAAAATATTCTTGAAACAAACAATTTGAATTATTATGGTGTAGACTCTTAATCTCTAAATGTAAAGAAAATAACTGCATTAATTTAAATGCCAGAAGGACACAACTATTAAATAAATGTTTCCACCGAAGAATAAATAATAAACCAAAATAAAGAAAATATTTTAATAACCTTAATCCATATTTGTAAGTAACCTAATGGGAAATTAATTGAAAATCATTATCTAACCATACTAACAGACTAACATGCAAAATGTGGCTGATATCATGCATACTCTGGATTATTAACCTGTTATCAAAAGATATTGACTTTTTGATATCCCCAATTTCGTATTACGCAAAGTTAAAATTTATTTATTATCTGGAAACGAATTAAAGGCAGTTAACGAGATGATCTGGTAACCAAACAACACCACAGTTAGTTTGCCAGCAACACAAATAATTGATGTTGTCAACTGTAGCGAAGTATGTATATGGAAATACCACGACCTTCATTTAGGTCCTATTAAAGGTACTAAACCATAACAATTTAATTGTATTTATAAAATACGTTACAATTTCAACATAAAGTATGGGTTATTAATTATTTCAAATTACATTTAACTAAAGGCTTTTTAGTTCCTATAGTAGGGGACAAAGAATACTAGAGTAAGCCTACTTATCGTAAAAGGCGATTAAAAGGCGCAGCAAGGGGCAGCAACCTTGCTGGCTAAAAGATACTGGAGGAGAGTTGGTTGGTTTGGGCCGATCCTCAATAACTTACAAGGTTCTTGGGGGTTGCCCGTGATAGATACGGCTTTTTGTTAAAATCTTTAAAGACTGCGCTGTGGAAAAATATGGAAACCTCCGCAATATTTTCCAGGTGTGCGTGGTCTAAAACACGAACTATGTATGATGGAGAGCTCACAAGAAAAATTCTTACCGGAGGTAAAATACCCCCACATTCGAATCTCCAGGAGGGGATACTTGGGGCTCGTAAGAATTTAAAACAACGGTTCGATTTAGTGATAGGGACTTAGAAAGTAAGGTCATTACTTAGAGTAGATAAGTTAACGAATTTATTAGTCGTAATGAGAAAAGGAAAGCTGGACATTTTATGTATGAGTGAGGTGAGATGGCCAGATAGTAACGACTTTTGGAAAGATAAATATAGAATAATTACAACTTCTTCAACTAACGGACAGGCAGGGGTAGGAATATTGTTAGATAAAAGATTAAGACGTAAAGCTAAAGAATACTTACAATTTAGTGATAGAATAAATATGGGTAGATTGATTACGAAACCCACGGACACTGTTTTAGTTCAGGTGCAAATGCCAACAATTCAGTACGAGGATAAGGAAGTAGAAAAGGTATACGAGGATATGAATAGTATAGTGAGAAAAGTAAAGAGAAATGAGAATTTAATATTTATGGGCAATTTTAATGCGTTAGTGAGAGAAGGTAGTGAGGGAATAATGGTAGAAAATTTTGGGTATGGTAGACGAAATGATGGAGGAGAAAGATTAGTTGAATTTTGCCAGGAACATAGATTAGTAACTGTAAACACTCTATTCGAACAACATGTTAGAAGGAGATGTACCTGGAAAGGTGATAGGGCTAGATACCAAATAGATTATATTTTAGTTAAACAAAGATTTAGAAACCAAGTTAAAAACTGTCGTAGTTATGCAGGGGTTGACGTAGAAAGCGATCATAACTTAGTTAAAATAAAGTGTAACCTAAAATTAAAAAAATTGAGAAAAGCTAGAAGAGAGGGATGTGATCTAGGTAAGCTTAATGATAGTGAGGTATAAGAGGAACATAAACAAGTATTAAATAATAAGGTCAAAGAGACAGCTATAGGAGGGAACATAGAAAATATATGGAAAGAAATAGAAAGGGCTGTACATGATTCAGCAATACAGATTATAGGTAAGGAAGAAGTAGAAGCGCGAAAACCCTGGGTAACAAAGGAGATATTAGATTTAATAAAGTATAAAGTTTTACTGAGATTATTTAGGGGAAGACCAATATGGTTTTGGCAAAGACAGAGGGACTAGAGAACCGATACTAATGATTAGGGTAATTATCGAAAAAAGTTAAAAAAAAAAGAAAAATTACTAATTTCACCTTTGTAGATTTAGAAACGGCATTTGATAGGATTAATTGGATTGTTATGTTCAGGGTGTACAGGGACAGAAAAAAGACATATTACGTTTTGCAGATGATATAGCCATTATAGCAGAGTCTAGAAAAAAGTTAGGAAAGTTTTTAAATATTTTAGATGAGATACTACAGAGTAACTATAGTATGAGAATTAACTCGGGAAAGACAAAGATAATGACTAGTGAGTTACAGCCTAGTTCGAAACCAAAATTAAAAATAGGTAATACCGAGTTAGAGGAGGTAGATGAATTTTGCTATTTAGGTAGTATAATTACAAAGGATGGACGTAGCAGAAAGGATATAGTAGCTAGAATAGCTCAAGTTAGAAAAATGTGTTTTAAAAAAAGGACTAGTAGCTAATAGTATTAGTTTAGGGAATAGAAAAAGTTTCTTAAAATCGTATGTATTGAGCGTTCTATTATACGGTAGTGAGACTTGGACAATTAAAAAAGTAGATAAGAAAAATAGAAGCTTTCGAAACTTGGTGTTATAGGAGAATGTTAAAGATTAGTTGAACAGATAGAGTAACAAATGAGGAAGTTCATGGAAGGATAGGTGAGGAACCCTGTATGTGGAAACAATTAAAGGTCAGGAGAGATAGAATGATAGGGCAGCAGTTAAGACATGAGGGACTATTTAGTAAGGTCTTATATTATAGACTACCAAATAAAAATAGAGTAGGAAGACCTAGACAAAGCTATATTAGTCAAATTATTAGAGATTTAGGTTGTAAAGGGTATGTAGACCTTTTTAGACTAGCTCAGACTAGAAAAGAATTTAGAGATACGTCAAACCGACCTTTAGTAAGTCGAAAACAAAACAACAAAGACTTATTTACTAGAATCGGCTGACGATTCAAATCGCTTGTCCGATTCAATACTTTCAGCTGTTTCTGCTTCAAGAATATTTGCTCCCATAAATTTAAAAAGAAACTACCCCATTGCCCGATGAAGGTTTGCTGATCTTGCTTAACAATTTGCGATCGCAGACGAAAATTTCTAAGTCAATTAATCAAGGAAGGTGCAACTGTGCGTTTGATTTCTACCGACAGATTACTTAAAAACACGTTCACACTTAAGACTAGAAATTTATGAACGCATGATGCATCTATAAATCACAAGAGGTTCTAGAGAGTTACCTCATTAAAAATGCTTAATATCTTAAAGATCTTTATTATATATGCGGTCTATGAAAATGACAGGATGAGTTACAAGTTTAGATTCGAGAATGTCCAATAAAAGTAAGATACTGTAACATGATGAAAGTGAAAGAATTGAAAGTCATCTCATTATTTTCTTTCTGTTGGTAATCAAGAGTAGCGTCCTCTCTAGTCGTTAAAATTTGTTGCATAACAAAACTATAGGCCTCTTTTTACTATGCGGATTACGTCACAGACATTGCACAGTTTATCAACATTCTAAGTACAGCGTATCTATATGAAGGTTAAATAGAAATAACCATCATGAAATGCGGTTTTAAATAATTCTATAGACGACAGCCTTCATACATTTTGAACTTGTAATTACGCGCTGGCTATTCGTGTCGTTGAAAATTGAAATTACCTATCTATCCCGTAATCACATTTAAAATATTCTTGCGGTAACTTATTTCCAATAATTGATATTTACCATAAATCTAAATATATTCGTTCTGAGATCTAAACGATATCAACGCTGGGAATCCTATACCGTCGCTGTCATGGGATTGGAGATGTTTTAGTTATTCAAGGATGTATAAAAGGTCAAGACTACTATTCATAATTGGAAACTAAATTTTACTATCTAGTGAATAATAATTATTAAGAATTTCGGGTACTTTGCATATCCGTGTGCTAGTAGGTTGTTATTGGTACTGATGAGCGTAGATTAATTACGTAATGTAATAGGAACAAGGTAACCATTATGCACAAGTAAAGAATAATTAGTATATGGTAATGTTTAGCATGATGAGGATCTACACTCAATTACTTGTATCTGTCCTTCTTCGAAGGTGAATCTCATTAAATAAATGACATATTTTATACCCGAATCTTAAACTTCAACAAATAAATCCAGAGAACTAAATAACGAAAATTAAGTACTGTCACTTTTGCAAGTGGAGTAATTTATAAAATTAGATGTAAAGAAATTAACATATTAAATTAACATATATAAATTATTTGCTATTTTTTTGCTGCCATTTGCAAAAGAAAAAAATCAAATTTTCAAATAATAAAATAAATATCAATATCTACAAGAGTAAAGTACATTAAAGAAATTAATTGCAGGCATGACTAAAAAATACCTACGTTTTATAAATTATTTACTCTTAAAATATGCTACTCCTGAATTTTTGCTCGCGAAATTAATATAAAAAACAACAAAATATCATATACCCACTTCAAATTTACAAAAATAAAGTACATTAAAGTCTTAGTTAAATTATCAGAACACATCAAAATATATATAGGAATTATTTGCTAATTATTTGCTTTTTTTAGCTGATAAACCAATTTTTTTGCTGTATCTGTAAAAAAGTTACAAGTGGCTAGATAGCTTAATATAAGCTATCTTGCCAACTAAAAAAATACCTACACAAAATAAAAAAAAAATTAACAATATATAAATTATTTGCTATTTTTTTGAACAAAAATCAAATTTTCAAATAATAAAATAAATATCAATAGTAAAGTACATTAAAGAAATTAATTGCTGGGATGACTAAAGAATACCTACGTTTTTTTGCTTGCCAAATTAGATGTTCAAACGATAATAATAATATAAATTGTCCTGAGACTACAAGAGTAAAGTGCTTTTAAAAAATTAATTGCACGTGGACCAGACAACATAGTAAACGAACCCATTCAAAAATCATATCCTATATTACACACACAATTATTCCATCATTTTAAAAATGTATTACAGATGATATACACCACGACACCTACAAGCACGCGAACCTCAAACTTTTATTAAAACCGAAAAAACCAGCTTCAAAACCTTCATCATATCGCCCCATTGCACTTTTACCATGCTTTGTTGTTTGTTATTTTGTTTATAACTAGAAATAGGAATAGGGCTAGGTATCATAGGTAGTTTAGGATCTACATATGTATACCCGATTTCCGGCTGCCGAAGGGAGGGGTACATGTGTCGTAGGATAGCTCGCCAATTTAGTTCCTGATTCCGGTTGTTGATGGTATGACAGGGTTTAGCTTAGGTTAAGGTTGCGAACTATGGGCCTTCAGCCGGCTATTGTAAGTTCGTAATATTAAGATAGGATCTGCACTTGTTTTCCCGACTCCTAGTACTCTGAAGTTTAAAAACTTTTGCCGTAGGGTCTACAACACAGCTCGTAATCTCTGACAATCCGAGACGAGATCTGTGAACCTTTTTTGATTCCAAATAATTTCATAATTTGTACATTTAAAAAACTTTTGATATTTTTAGTTATATATATATATATATATATATATATATATATATATATATATATATATATAACTCATAACCATTCCTTACGAATATAATAAATTTATTGAAAGCTTGAATGATTAAAAGAAAATTTTAGGTAGGGTGGCATCCCAGTTACGCTGGTTGTCACGAATATAGGAAGCAAGCATAGTTTTGAGAGAGCAGTTAACACGTTGGACAGGAGTGGTTTAAGGATGGCATCGGACGGTGAAAAGAATTCGAGTGTGATAATGTGCACATAAGGAATTGAATTGGCAGCTGCGGAATTGTACACTGTTATCAGTAATGAAGTATTGTTGAACACCAAAAGGTTGGAAGACTTGTTCTTCAAGGATTTTTAAAACGGAAATTGCATTGGCTCTGCGCAAGAAAAAGAAGGGAAGAAGTTTAGTGAAGTAGCCAGCCACTACAGGGATATTAGTATAATCTTGGGTGGAAAGGGACAGAGGACCTACGATATCACAAGAAATGGGTTGTCAAGGATATGATGATTTTATCCTAGGAGCAAACAAACCAGGAGTGATAACTGTTCAACTTTCTGAACAGCACATATAGGACATCGTCGGAAGTAGCGAGCACTGTCAGCTTTGAGACATGGCCAGTAATATGTTTGTAGGAGACGAGCAGAAGCTTTGGCCATGCCAGTCGCTGGTAGTAGAAGTATTGTGCGGAAGGGATTTCAGATGTTTACGCTGCTCAGAAAATACGACGATTTTCTAATCGTTCGTAGAATCGGTGACGACGGAGAAAGATATTGTTTACCACGAACCAGGATGAATAACATCTGGGATATTTAGGGACTTTTTGTAGCATAGAATTATACTGTATCGAATACAATTACCTGCTTCATTAATGTACGCTTTTGTTCTAAATATTTATTTAACAAATAGCCTTTATTAAACAGAAAATATTAAATTCCTATTGTAGCAATATATTACCAATTCGTTACTTAGAACTCCACCTATATTTAAGAACTCGAAGTAGAATTTAAGTTTTCTTTTATCTGTGTATGTGTTGATACAACAATCCAACTCTGCGCGTGCTTGAATAATAAAATTGCCTCGTGGTCAAGGTTCATCATTTAACGTCCGAATGTAATCAGAAAAGCAAGTGTTGAAACATGGACCAGCAGGTTTTACAAAACATGCAGTCCCAAAGGCAGGTGAAATGGTGTCGACGTATACCATTACATCAATTAGTAGTTTAATCGACCTATTGTTATTGGGAAATAAACATCATCTACAGTAGGTGAATAATTTTCAATTTTGCATCCAAATCATTTTCTCAATTCTTTCCAGCGCAAGTAACATGTAGATACAGTATTGAAACGCAAATTTAATGTGGTTACAGTATCAAAGCAAGTTTTAGGTCCAATTTTGAAACGCAAATTTTATGTAGGTCCAGTATCGAAACGAGTTTTATGTTATACAGTATTGAAACGCAAACACGTAATATATAAAATATTGGAGCGCTAAATTTTATGTATATAATCGTTATGGAACACTGAAGCACAATTCTTTGTTATGCAGTATTGAAAGTTCAAAGTCTCAAATGTTGCTATGGAGTATGGTGGAATTTTACGTAAATTTTGTTTTGTATAGAAGTCAAGCTGTAAAACCGTGCCCGTGCAAGCCGCGCGCACCTGTTGTCGTAAGTACTCAAGATGGTTGACGAAATCTAATGCCTAGCAGATCATTTGTGGTGAGTTATCTCCAATTTTAATTCAATTTTCGTTTCACGGAATCATTACTGGAAATGTAATAATAATTTTTCTAAATTTTATATGGTCATTTAAATTGGTACACGTAATTTTTGTAAATTTTACATGGTCATTTAAATTGGTACACGTAATTTTTGTTTAGAATTTAGTAGTTGGATATTCCACAAATGTTCTTATGAACACAAACAAATTTCTATAAGATAACTTTATTTGAATTTACAAGGTTACACTAAAATTTATTCGTAACTAAGCACCTGACACGTTAATATTTGCTTGTCACATTATAAAATATAATTTTTTTTGGACAGCACACTTGAAGTACAGATTAGTTCAAACCATAAGTATTTTAGATCTTTGATTCCATCAATTAAAAAAAATTCTGCAATTTAAGGAAAGTCAAAGTATTTAATCAATTAAATGTAAACCCAAACAGGATCCTATTTAGGTATCAAAAACAAATTGTAGAATAATGACAAAAACACTATAATTCTTCTAGAGAACTATAATAAATTTACAATTATAACATTCATACAAATAATCAGAGACTAGTCCTAGACATTATTAAAAGTAGATATCTCAAAAGTTTCAGTACGTATAAAATTGTACAAATGATGTATATATATTTTTTTGTAAATCAATAGAAAGTGCAATAAGTTGTTTTAAAGCTTTCTTTCATTGAAGTCTGCAATGGTTTTTCTATAGAAGCAAGCAACGATATTTATAAAATTTTTGTAGTGAAGAAGGATTGATTATTGGTATTGTGTTTAAAAATTTTTTGAGGTATAATCTTAACTAGGTAATCTTGTTGGAATTAATTTTTTTGTGATAAATTGACTAGGGTCTAATGTAGCTTTAGCTCTAAAATGTTAAGAAGTGATTAAATTTTCAGATAGTACGAGATCGTCGTTCCAATTCCAGTTTGCAGAGTCACAAATAAGTATTATATTTCTGTTTTGCTCGTTAAGGATATTTTTTCTTTTCGAAGATTTTCGTATCTTATCTTCGGATTGTTTCTCATTATAGCTATTATTAAAATACGGTGGCGTCCATTAAAAATTCTTTTATTATCGTATACCATCCTACGACCCTGGCTCATAGCTCTGCCCTAAGTTGAAGAAGCTTAGCTAGCTGGAAGATCTTTTTAGAAGGCCCTTTTAAACTCAGAGCCATTTTCCATCTTCTTTACCCTGGGCTTAAACCTTAGACAGGAACCCCTCATAATTTATAGAGGCTCTGCCGCCTATAACGTAGAGTAAATACACTATAAAAAAATAGTGTAACAATACCAGGGATTAGGAGTAGAAAGGATAACTCGAGAAAAGAAATGGCTGAAAGAGATATGGTTTGGTGCATAGGAATAAAATGAGAAAGATTATCATGGACGGCATAATATTTGTCTTTACGGTGAATAACTGAGAAATTGTATTGCTGGAAACGAAGCAACCAACTAAAGCAACAAAAGAAAATTAATCCAGAGAGAAACCCCTAAGTACCAAAAGAAAATAGCGGATGGCCAGTAAATATGATTCCATGGTCACCCAAGACTACAATCATTATTGAACACTCCTAAGGAGTGATAAAATTACTAAGACATCCAAACACTAGCTGAGTAATAAAGCTTTTAATATTCAAAATTAAAACAATTTATATAGTACCGTTGATTTCATGGGTATGCACTAGAAGTATTGCCGCTGAAAAGGTTTATTCTTAGAAACTTCTACTCAGAAATTTTGTTTGGACATAGCGCTTGCAATAAATTTATTCACTGCGGGAAATCCATATTCAGCACTGCAGGGTTACAATCCGTTACTAATAACATCTATTAGTTATTAATCATAGCTACTATTTAATAAAGAGTATCAGATTAAGCAGATCAAGTTACTTTAATGTAATTAATACAGTAATTAAAAACCAGTTCACATTTTAGTATTTGGGCAGATATTTAGGAGTATAACCATATTCAAAACACATTTAAATATCAAATCAAAATCTTTGAATGTCAACTAATTTAAAATTCTTATAATGTTACTTTAAGATTCCACTGTTTATAAGGAAGTGCAGGACATACTATTTCAAAGCAAGATGTTCTAATTTTAATTTTAATTGTAAGAAATATTAATGTATCACTTCAGCAGGTAGTTCCGTACACGTGGCTGGAATATCTCGCATGTAAATCCAATTTTTGGGCTTGTCATATAAACATAGTCCTATTGATTTCTCATACGTAACTCGCTCATTAATGCATGAGAACACACTTGGGAAAATATGGTTGATTAACAGTTAGTTACCAAGGATATGTTCAATTCTATGTGAAATAAAGCCATATTATCAGGAGGTAATTAATAGTACAATTTATTTAACATAGAATCATTATATGGTATTCACACAACGATAAATTTTGTAATCTCGTATATCGTAGACTTGAAACTTCTAAGACCTGAACGCTTGAAGTTGATCCTAATACCAAAGGAGCTACACCAGTATGAATAAATACGCTGATAGAAAACCTATTCCAATTATACTGAGAACTTCAAAGCAAACGATGAGCAAAAATTAGAAATGTTAATTAACCAGGAAGTTCTAATTATCTTTACTTAAAGCGAATATCACAATCTACGGTGTTAGGAACAAAACTGCAGATTTCGTTTGCTAGTGTTCAACTAACACAATAGAAATTAGCAAATGTTTCTTTTAAATACTTAAAATCATTCTTAAAGAAACCATTACAACTGTATAATTGCATAGCGTTTGCTACATTACACTGTAAAACGGTACATAAACGCAACACTAAACTATAGTTGATTAATTTTAGTTTTATAGTTGACACGCCAAATTTTAATAAATTTGAATACATCGCGCGATGCGTTCCTAAAATAAAAAAAGATTTTACTTACAAAGTGGTTATTGTTCAATTATTTTGTTTTATTATAAATTCCTTTTACTCTGTTTTAAATTTTTGATCAGAAAACATCAGTGTAGTGCTAAATCAAAACTAGACTGTATATCATTTTTTCCAATTACACTTTGAAACATTTTTGTGCCAAACTAAAATATTGTACTTGGTCAAGTCTCATACTTTTAATTGTTCTTGCAAGTTTTTTTGTTGGGTGTGCATAATTTCTATCGTTTAAAAAAGTCTTCTTTAATCTGGTTGGTAAATAAACAAAGTTTGAAAGGTGTTATTGGGTTTACCGACTAGCCGATGCATTATAAGTTTTGGGTGAGGGAAGATTCCAGAGTGTTCTGCTTACTTCTAGATTAATATGGAAGATGTATAGTTTGATAAATAAACCGTACAACCCGAAAAATTGTTCAATCTAGTCTTACTCCACAAGTGATACGAAACAAATTTCCGTTGGAGTTGTTAAAATAAATACGTTTACTATATTTATAATTCAGGATATAGATTCATTGCTGCTTGTGTAATTAAGTTAAGGGTGCATCTACGAACGAAATTGGACGAGTTGTAAATACTGCAAAATCGTGGTGTTAAGAAAGACCCTTAGTACGCTAAATATGGTTAGTAATTATAGGACTTCAGGTAGATTAAGAATTTTCTGTAAATAATTGTGACTATTTGGATTTGTACTAGACTGACTAAAAACTGTAAATTGAAGCACGATCACTGTCGTCGGAGTTGTTACAAGAATTTACGCAGCATGTTGGGAACCAAGGCTATATCCAAACCTAGGTTTTGACACCAAGCAAAATGCGTACAGAACTACTATGTGGTGCTTTCTCAAAGAAATAGTTCTTATAATTAATTAACTAAGCACCACTCTTTTTTCACTTCATGCATTGACGTAACACAAATATAGAAATTTAGTAAATTTATTCACAACAGGACGATGATTTACACAAGCAACAAGTATACCTACGAAAAAGTACATGCTAATGACTTGGCGCTGGAAAACTTTATGATACAGTTATCAAGATTAACAACTTATCATATCTTATCGGGATTATTTAGAGAGACTACTGAAAATAAACAACAGTAACAGCAGAGAATTTTAGTTCGCTTTGTATATGTATTCATAACACTTCAATTTCAGGGTTAGATTGGGATATTTTGTGAGTTTTGTTTGTTTCAAGTTATTAATAGACTATAAAAATTTTATTTCAAAATAATAGAAACGGTTTGATCACCAATGTTCCGTTGCCATATTTTATTTGCAACAATGCACACCCTTTGTGTTTTTGTCAAACCCTGCTATATTGTCCTAAAAATTTCCTGCCCTGCGTAATCGCTTGTTTAGCATGTTGCTTGAACCATTCCTGTATATACGTTCCAGTTTTATACTTCTAGTGTTACCGTCAACCGGAGTTAAACCGGTCAAAATTCGTTGCTTTTGCGTTTTTTTTCGGTTTTGTTACAGAAATAAAAATCCAGAAAGAATATATGTTAAAGCTTCAAGTTTCTAGCATTTACAACTGTCGATACTGTTAAAATAACCACAGTAACCGATCAGCCCTTCTACTTTACGTATATTTGACTTTAGCCATTTCGAGATTGAAACCGTCCATTTAAGCTTGTTTTAAAAAAATATTTTTGTTTTTAAATAAAAAAAGCTAAAGACTAGTAAAAACGTGTATTTGTTATAAAAGTGGTACATATTTATCTTGAACTTAAGAATTATTTGTTAAATGGTTTCTGATGCCTAATACTTTAACAATGAACTAACAAAAATTTTAATTCTATAAAACTTTAAAAAAAATGGTCGGGTAGATAGGTACCTAGGCAATTACAGCAAAGAAAAAAAAGGAACAAAGGTCAAAAATTTTTCTATAGAAGATTATAATGAAAATAATTTTGACAAATAATATATCGCCCTCTTTTCGAGGACTTTACAAAAATTTTTCTTATTATTTGGTCCGGTTTAATTTTAGATGTGCTTGGATTTTGGGGTACACAAAAAAGTTCCTTTTTATGTGGTTTTTTTGGTAAACAGTTGACAGTAAAGTTATTACCCGCCGCATGAATTTGCTCAATTTTAACAACACAAAACCTGTTTCGTTTATTAGTGGAAAACTTTACTATCACAAATGTTCCAACTCCGCAATTTTAGTTTTCATTGTGTTCTTTACTACTTAAATCGAAATTATTCTGGTCCCCCTATACATCAAAAAGATCTGATAAATCTTCGGACATTCTAGGACTTTGATCCTCGACCATTTTTTCCTCCTTCTCTGGAAGTTTTTATCCTGCTCTGGAAGTTTATCCTCCAACAGGAACGCTCATGCCAGCTACCACGCTTATTCTTTTCCCTCGTTTCGAAGTGCTCTCTCCTCCTCTTCCGAATGGTCTTAAGTGGGAAACAATTGTTTCGCTCCATGTTTGCTGTATCTCGTTTTTATCTTTAGCATTTTCTGCCTTTGTTAAATGACTTATTTTTAGTGTTTAATTTAAATTAAAGGGGACTATTTCACACGCCTTAGCGTATACTTTTGTGTTTTCTCCACTTCTTAAACCGACTTTAACAATAATGAAGTTTAAAGGTCTAGGAGATATGATTTTTGACAGGACCCTGCAATTTTTAAGTTTCCAAATTTTTAAGGTCTCTTTAAACGCATATTTGAGGGGTGAAAGTAGGCAACATCCAGAGGCTACAACAAGTTGGTTGGATTGGGAGGAAGCAGAACAAAGTTATGTTGTTATTTTAGCAGGCCTCTACAGCGTTGAATGTTAAATGGTTGTAGAGGTTATCACTTAACATAACATTGTTTCTCTCCACTAAGTTAAAATATGGCAGAGCAATGAACATAAACCAGTCCTCAAACGCTTCGACATCAAACTAGCCGCTTAGGGTTCTATTACACTCGGCATTTAGACATACGTTTGACTTTGTATAGAATACAGTGAGGGAATTATATTCCATCCCCTGTAACCTTACATTTGATTTTCCAACGCTCCACCCAAAGACACTAGATTTGAATTTTGCCGAACCCTTGCTATTCTCTTTAATTGATACCATCTAGAAAGAGCACTTGCAAAAACAATAACATTTTTGAATAGAGAATGAAGGGAACTTTCAAACGATATATTACAAGCCTATATTTCCCATTTAAAAAATCAGGGGTTATAACTTATTCAAAAGGGGTTCAATGTAGGAATTAAATTTTTTTGATGCAGGATGTCAATTCATAATCTAAAACGAAAGAGTTTCGGCATTTTCTTTAAATATTTACAGTTACCGAAATAATGAATTTATTCCATTTGGCAGTGGAACATTGTATACTTGTTTTCTTGTAGAGTCCAGTTTTTTCATGTACTTTTGGAGCATTTTTAATCTAAACAAAAATTAAAAATATATAGCGTATTTACACTCGGTTATACCGCAAATGACGTAACTGTGGGAAGGGTGGGGGTGGGGGTGTAGTTTAATGTAAAAGACGTACTGAAACGATTTGAATTTCGTACAAAACAAACTCGTAAAAATCTATAATGACAAAAAGAGTTTGTTTGGACAAATTAGTTAGTGATCGACCTCACCCCACCATTTCCTCACTTTTATAAAAATATAATTAAAAAATTATATAAGGTTGATAAAAATCTAATAACTTTTTACTACTGGGGCGAGATAATAGTTAAACTCCAATTTACTTACCCCTTCCTCCCAGCTCTTTTCTGTGACCAAACAACCCAACGTTTCTATACGTTACCAAAAACTTCTTTTTTTAGGCTGAAATTAGAATGAAATACTTAAACTATGGAGGGCAATACTGTATATTAATAGAGTAAGAACAAATAGCTCGATTCGCTATTAATAAATTTGACGTATGCTTAGAAATTAGGATCCATTGTTAAATATTAATTAGCTATACTTGGATAGTTTTAAGTCGATCCTTCAGGTTGCACCGGTAAGCAGAGCTGGCGGCTGCCATTTGATATTACGGATACCTCTATTTTTACTTTTGCTAGTGTCTTGTTGATCAGATATACTCCAAAGTCAACGTTAGGGATCCAATATTTAAACCCCAACATTAGGTTTAGTTTAAATATTTAATTCATGATTAATTAATTTTGAAGTCAGATTTATTTGAAGCACATTTATTTTCTCGTTTAAACCCAATGTAGTAGCTTCGGGTTGAGCTTTGGGGACGTGGTCACAAGTGTAGCGGCCCTTACCTACATAATACTGTATACCCCAGTACTAAAAATATTAGCCAAAATATAACGTGATGTTTTGTTTCAGACACATCATTAAACATAATGAAGTGCTATGGCCTTGTAAAGACTGATATTTCCTGCAGTAGTTTGTCGACTTTTGCCGCGCGCTGACTGCTGTGTACTACCTAGTACTAAAAACTTTAGCCAAAATATAACGTGATGTTTGGTTTCACCCCTAGTGATCGGTTTTTTCCCTTTGACATTATTATCCGTTTCAGACACATCATTAAACACAGTGTGGTGCTATGGTATCGTAAAGACTGATATTTCCTGCAGTAGTTTGTCGACTTTCGACGCGCTGACTGCTGTATACTACACAGTACTAAAAACATTGGCCAACATATAACGTGATGTTTGGTTTCACCCCTGGCGATCGGTTTCATTCCGTTTAACATTGTTATCAGTTTTAGACACATCAATAAGCACAATGTAGTGCTACGGTCTCGTAAAGACTGATATTTCCTGCAGTAATTTGTCGAATTTTGACGCCCTGACTGTTGTATACTACACAGTACTAAAAACATTAGCCAACATATAACGTGATATTTGATTTCACCCCTGCTGATCGGTTTCACTCTGTTTGACGGTATTATCTGTTTTAGACACATCATTAAACACAATGTGGGCTTTCGGTGGTATCCTACAAAAGCACCCTAAATTTTCCTATGATCCACCCAAAGGTACTATATTTGCTAGAAAGCGAGTTGTTTTTACCTGGAATTTTTGAATTTTGTTGAACTCTTGCTATTTCGAGCAAGGTAGGGATCTTTAACGTGAGTGACAACACTCACACACAGGACCTACATTTTACCTCTTACCCGTACGTGGGCGTATTTTTGTGAAAAATGCTCGTCTAACATTTTTCAAGGGGTTCGTGTCGGGAATCAGAAACTTTGGGATCAGCAGCCATACGAGAACCTATCTTATACACGGAGCAGTCTCGGTCTGTGGACTTTACATGCGATTTTTCTAAGCTCCACCCAAAGGTACTACATTGGCCAGGAACCGAGTTCTTTTTACTTGAAAATTTTGAATTTTTGTCGAACCTTTACTATTCCAACCAAGGTAGAGATCTGAAACATGCGTGACAACACTCACACACGGGACCTACATTTTGCCTTTCATACGAAGGTGGGCATATTTGTGTAAAAAATGCTCGTTTAACATATTTTAAGCGGTCCGTGTCAGAAATCGAAACCGGGGCCTTGAGATCAGCAGCCATACGCAAACAGCTCTGATCCACGGAGTCGCCTTATCCTACAAGAGCCGCATAACAATATACGATGCACCTTAGATACTATATCTTACAGATTCTTGTATTTGTTATTGTTAGATTTGCAATTATATCTTATAGTGCCCGAAAACTGCTCAAAGAAAAGTCTGTCTTTATTATCTAGATAATGATTGCATTAAATGCAATTAAAAAAGCTGTAAATAACTCAATATAAATTTCTCTTTACTTAATATCGGAAACACATTACTCTTTGAAACTGTATCAAGGGTGTGGCATTGTTACTTCAGATGCGTTAGTCGCTTTCGCAAGTATTTAAAATATAAAGATCCAAGGACAATATAATTTAAACAAATTACAGTATTACGAAGAATCAGGGCGTGTTGAACCAATCGCAGCAATAATTGAGATGCTCCCAAATATTCAGGAATAGATAGAAGTCAAGACCATTATTTGCATTGAAAGCAAAACTCTATTATCTGATGAATAAAGATTAACAAAGACTATCTGCATACTGGTTTGCGATACCGATGAGTGTTGTATAATAGCAACGCAAATGCAATAGGAACAAGGTGACCATTAAACACAAGAAAACAAATTTAATTACGTGTAATGGCAAAGTTTAGAAACGATGAAGATATGCAATTACGTGCAGGTATTTCATTTTATTGAAGGTTAAAACAGTTAGAAACAGCGACAGCTATTAAATATTTTAAAGATATATAATTGCAACTAAAATACCGATTCTAGTCTTGCAGTAATTCAGAAACATACTTTACATTACAGGTTTAAAAAAAGGTTCTTCACCTGCAGATGTTTAATTGAGTAGTTCTAAAATAAAACTTTATGAATGTACTGCACATTGATAAAACCTAACTGATCTGAATTACTATAGCACAATAAAAATTACAATTAAAAAAATTTAATGAATAATTTTGCCTGGCATGGGGAACGAAAATCAATATAAATTGTTGGTTATTTTGCAAAAAAAAAGCCCGTGACCGGTTTCACTGTTCTTACAGATCATCAGATGGACGCATCTCTTTTTGCAAAACAACCAACTAAGTTCTAAAGTAATACACAAATTAAGATGTATTTATAGTGCAAATGGTCCTCATGCGACTTCTATATTCAAATCTTCTTAGAAGGTCCGCCAGTGTTAAGTAGGTAACAGGTTATTTGTTTATTTCAATTAAAAAAAGTGCTAACATTTGCTGTGATCCTTGTTGTAGTAATAAAAATCATAAACTTAGTTCTAGATTTCTATTATATACGATAAGTCAATAATGGGGTGTATTTGGTAATAAGCATGTTAAAATTAACATGGTGTACAAAATTTTAATATTAACATGTTCTTAACTAAAGTATTCTGTACACCAAAAATTAACAACCCATTAAAAACGTATTTAATTTTAACAGACTGTTAAAAAGTATCTATAACAATTGTAGTTGAAAGTAGAAGCAAGCAAAAGTAGTTGTACTAGACGCTTGTACATTTATGAACGCTTACAATTTTGAGCGCCCAAATCTATCTAACATACTCTCTTTTGTAATCAAGCTTTTGTTGACTACCTGAAAATTAAATTAACGTAAATGGAGAGAACTGACAAAAACATGATCGCACCACAAAGAAACATATGCATATGCTAGTGGAATTGATAGAAGCCAATTTAGAACTAGCGTATGCGGGTAGTTGCTCTAAGGAAGATGGTCGAAAGTGTGAAGGTAAATAGGGCGATTTAGGGAATATCTTTAACGCCTCTGATGGTCCCACATGGAGTGTGAAGCAGTGGCAAACTGTATGTCAGGCTAGTTGTTTGTAGTACAATTCTTTAAAAATAATTTGTACAGGTGTTTGCTGATTTAAAAACAAATGTTTGGCGAAAGACATGAAACCTACGAGTGGATCAATACGCTACTGGAGGCAGACCATCAAAGAATAAACATTAACAAAATTAGAAAAGTGCGTTCTTGCTTTAATTATTCAGATTGTGATAAATAGTGCACCTACAATAGTTGAACTTGGAATAGAAGTGGAGGTTAATAATTTAATAGGTAGATGGTGTGAATATTTTTATAATTATTTCGTATATAGTTACATTTATGCTGTGTAGATGTGGATTATATTAAATTGTCAGAGGTTTGTAAGGTTCAATACCCTGCAAGCGATTTTTTCTGCATGAATATTAATTCATACTACTTCTATTCAAAACGCACTAAAAATTTGTAAACAAATTCTATAAGTGATCGATCAACAAGCTCGATATCCTTTCACTTGAAATTAGTGCTATTTTATAAAAATTTATCAAGTATTTACTCTATAAATTTTGCCTTATAAAATCAAACAGCTGTTTAGTAACTTCACGTTACAAAGTCGCTACAAATAAGTTCTAACACCTGCAGTGAGTACGTTTCGACCACAGCTTCATATATTTATGGCTTTCTTTTAAAGGATAAGGCCGCTTAACCACTTGCCTAGTATTTGAACACTTGAAATAGGTTTGTCATCATACCAAGTTTATACTTCCATTATGCTTTATCTTGCAGCTGTGCATGTGTTCAAAGTAGTAAGATTGTTACCTTATGTGAACAATTCTTGGCAACCTACGTTATTCCCTATTTGTAAGCGGTTACAGCTGGTGTTTCTACAGTGCTGTCAGGCGACATTTTTGAAAGTCAAACACTTTACCCCTACGTGTTTTTCTTCTTTATAATAGACCGTACTTTGACAGCGAGACATCGAATACAACATCCTCTTAGCGAAAAGACATGTTGTAAGTCGCGATTTTAAGCTACTGTTTGTAGGTAGTGATCCAATATAGTTAAATTGGCTGATCCCGTATTTAGCCCATAGACAAATGCATCCGCGTTTGCTCATCCTAAAATGGTACCAGCAAAAAGCCGATAGCTCAATGTACAGTGAATTCTTCGGTTTGCTTTATTTGTGTTGCTATTTTGAAAAACAGACACTTCCGTTTTTGGGTTGATTTTGCACTAAATTGCATACTAAACGTCGCCAAATGCAAGCTCACAATACGAACAATTATGTACCTTATCACAAAAGTTTACGTTAGAGCACTTTCTACTGTTTACTTTTCTGTATAAGTTAATAATAACGGCAACAACTTGCTAGTTAGTATTTGCTTAAGCTGTTTAAAGTTTAATGTTACGTAATGTTCTAAATTAACAAAGTGCACTTCAAAGAGCAGGTAGAAATAATGTAAATTTTGTAGCAAATGTTTTCTTTTTGTATATATTTAGGGCTGAAGGTGTTGTGAGTACGCTTGTATTTAGATAATGGAATTTTATTCTGGTTGTTTTAAAGGTTTGGGGTTACATTGTACTATATGTAAATAGACGCTTTGTGTACATCTCGTTATACCGAACTATTATGTAAATGTGTTTTTTGACTTTTGTAAATAGTCTATCATTACTGTATAGTAGTAATATAGTTTTATTGAGATTCCCAATGTGTTTTTTCCGTATCACCCACCCCATTCTACGACGTTCTTGAGCTAACCCGATATCTAATTCGTTTGGAGTACGATTCTACCATTCTGTCCCTGTTATATTGCAGTATTCGGTGTAAGCGTTTTCCTTACCGACCTTTACTGTTTTCTTTTGTGTCTGCAAGAAATACCGTAACAGGTTGAAATGAAATATATACCAGAAATGATACAAGAAAATGAGCCGGAGGCTATTGAAATTTCACAACCACCTGCATCTGGTAGAAATATGCCTCTGCGTAGGTTCCGTCGGCGCCCACGACCTCAGACTGAGATGGGTTTAGCGAATTTGGTTCGTAGTAATAATAATATTGCTCAAACTTTAAATAATATTGCTCGTGCAATAAGAAGTTTAGCTAAAAGACATTAGTTTTAATTTTAGGTTTAAGGGTATTGTAAATATTTATATGTTCGTAGTAGAATAGCTGAAACATTTGATAGTGTTCTATTATTAGTAATATTTATGACAATGGTAGTAGTAATGATAAAGTTAGGCTAACCGTGCTGTACCTATGATAAAATTAAAATCTTTTATTCAAAGTATTTTGTATAGCACGTGCGAAGCTTCTGTTGTGGTTTTTAACAGTAACATTTGGTATATGGGGAGAAGAAGTGTTTATATATACTGCGACGCAATCTTATTAATACGAAATTACGAAGGCGTAGAAGGGCCAGCAAAAAATCGCTCTACTTATTTTGGTTAAATTTCGACTTCGATCTCAAAATTTATTAAATTTCGACTTTGATCTCGAAATTTTGTTAAATTTCGACTTCGATCTCAAAACTTAATTAAATTTCGACTTCGATCTCGAAATTTGGTTAAATTTCGACTTCGATGTCGAAATTTAGTTAAATTTTGACTTCGATCTCGAAATACCAACAAGAATAAACTTTTGACTGTAAGTTACAAATCCAGCAAAATTTCGAGATAGAAGTGTAAATTTAACTAAATTTCGCATCGAAGTCGAAATTTAAGTAAATTTCGAGATCGAAGTTGAAATTTAATAAATTTCGAAATCGAAGTCGAAATTTAACTAAATTTAGACATGGAAGTCTAAATTTAAGTAAATTTCGAGATGGAAGTCGAAATTTAACTAAATTTTGAGATCGATGTCGAAATTTAACTAAATCTTGACATCGAAGTCGAAATTTAACTAAATTTTGACATCGAAGTCAAAATTTAACTAAAATAAGTGAGCGATTTTTTGTAGCCCTTTTACGCCTTCGTACGAAATAGTTTAAAAAATTACTTTTCAAATAATTCAAAAAGGTTGGTTTCATCTCTCAAACGTCTGTTAAGCAACCACGAATGATTTCCATAAATCATGCACCGTCAAATTGCTTTATTGAACAATATTTACCTTAGTAAACACTCCTCTACCTCATTATTTAATAACAATGCTGCATATCCACCTGCAAAAGCTTTTATTATTAACACCACCAAAATCCCCTAGCTTTAAAAATGTATTTTTTTATAACAACAAAATAAACAGGATGCTGTTAAAATTATAACACAGTCATAATTACAGAATACCATATTTGTTAAATGTACCCGTTAAATTTTAACAATGCTGTTAAAATTGACAGACTGCTCGCATAATACATTCAAATGACTGTGTGCGCTATAAATTTATCGGAGAGTAACAAATACAATAAAGAGTGATCTACATAAGCTAGGAAATAATATTTGATTGGATTAGTATTTAAATAGCATGACGAATTTTGACGGATTTATTACGCGTACCATTTCTTCGGTAACGTTCAATTGTTCAAAAGAATTAAGTGCATAGTATTAAATACGAAAACGCAAACGATTGAAAATATTTTTCTACTGAAAAGTTTACCACGAAGACTACATTAAGTACATAAGAAACACGAAAATATATAGTCCTGGTTCCAATATTTATCGCTTATACGCATTTCACCTCCTACTAGTTTAAAATAAACATAAGTAATAAAAACGCTCCACGTCTTGTACTGCTAACCTATATTATCAAACATGATTATCACAGTAAATAACAATAGAGAAAAAATTAGGATCTACTCCTAATTGGCAAAATATCAATGATAAACATTCAACCAATTTAATTTTTGCGTACTATTTATTTCTACAACGTAATGGTCCTTCTTAGCTTTAAATGTTCTTATCATTACCACCAATCCCAATTATTAGGTATTAGGCAGCATGTAACGTTTATCAGATGGAAAGCAAATAATTCAATACACTTACAATTTTTTTGTTCTTACGCAGTTCCGCTTGTTGCAGGTAAATTAGTTACTTCAAGTTGGTATTGCATAAAAGCTCCCAATACAGGCAATTTTCACACTTAATACGCTAAATGATATAATTTCGAGGTAAATGTCGGTTTGTCTGTGAACGGTCATTCTATTCTTACGCTTCTATATTTGATGCTGAAGCTGCGTCGTTTGTTTTTACATTTACAACACTTCTTTATGGAAGTGTTGTGAGTATGTGGTTTTCGAACTCATGTAAATTTTGTACAAATACCTATAATATGCCGATTATTTCCATATATCTAATCTGAAATTTTTCTGAATGTAGTACGAAAGGTTGTAAAGTACTGATATGGATTACCGTTTGTATATAATGCACTATATGCCTAAATATTTTAATTCTTTATCTTAATTGAATATTACATTGCAATAGCAACGTTAATAAAGGTAAACTACCAAACCTTCTAAATTTCTTGCTCTGCCTTCGAGCTAAAAGCTCATTTGACAAACCTATTTTAATAAACTTATTTCTACTACACAAAAGGGTTACAAATGTCAGACAACTGTATCGGTAGTGCCTTTCTATATAATCAAAGCACTGCATTTTGCACCAACTTGTTACGGCAATCCGAGCGGACAAAAAAAAAGAAATCAAAAGGACTAATTCTGTGCTAGCTAAAAAAAGTCGTTAAAGTGGAGTTGGTTAAAGGAAAAGGTGAAAGAAACCTCCGTACAATTTATATTGTAAAATTTACAATAGATAAAAGTATACTAAAAAAAGAAATTTTTCGAATTCGTCGCGACGGTTTTATATAATATGATAACGTAGGGTTTTATACACATTAACATAAAAAACAAGTTTTAAGTATTAGCACCAAATTTCTGAACACCTTAAAATAATTTTTACGTACCAAAAGGAAAATCTTTTCTATCCATTCTAGAATTCATAAAAAAAAATATAAAAATACATTGTCTGACGGATTTTCTCAAAATCATTTGCAAAATATTCCCCAAAAGTGAAATATAAATATTTTACGTAGTTTTTACCAGCACGTTATATATTTAATCCCAGATAAGTAAACAAAGAAAAGATTTATTAGTATTCAATAAATAGTAAAAAAAGAAAATCCTTCACTCGCCGAAGTGCACTTCGTGGTAGTGTTAAACAATTTTATAAGCGTCCAGCCTACAGTGGCCAAAAAATAAACATAATATTCCTACTTGATTGTTTAACAAAAAAAATCCTAGCATAGTTGGATGGTATTTACGAACGTACATGACAACACACACACACACACACACACACACACACACACACACACACACACACACACAGAACCTATATTTTACTTCTTATCCAAACGATGGCGTATCTTTGTGAAAAATTTTCGTCTAACATTTTTCAAGCGATCCCAGTTTTCTTTAGAATTACCCTATGTTTGATTTTCTAATGCTCTACCCGAAGATACTACATTGGTCAGAGAGAGGGTTTTTTAACTGGAAATTTTGAATTCTGCTGGCTCCTAGTTATTCTACCCAAGGTAGGAATTTTTAAAATGTGTGACAACATTCACACACGGGATACACATTTTACCCCTTAACCGAGCGATGGCGTACTTTTGTAAAAAATGCTCGTCTAACATATTTTAAGCGGTCCGTGTCGGGAATCGAACTGGGACCTTGAAATCAACAGTCATATGCGAACCTACCCGATCCACGAAATCGTCTCTTGAAGAACTATACCTAGTAAAACTTAGTAAAAATTCAATAGCAATCATTTCAGCAAAGCATGACGTAACTGGTTTCTCTATGAATTTTCTAGTCTTCGGACGAAATGTCCCTATTTCTAAAAAATTTTATACCTCATCAGACAAATCTTCAGAGAATGTAGAGGTCTGGTTTTAGATTGGTTTATTCTACAACTTAACGAAATCTTTTTGAAATATTCTTAGAAATAGCATTAAACTTTAAATGGCTCATAATAAAATGTATAATAGGTATAATTTTCGTTGTAGACCAACATCGTTTAGTGCTAGATATACTGAAATCCATCTATCTCACTTGACCTTTGTAAAACTAACTCAAATTAATTTTACATTAGCCAGTTGTTTTGATCCCCTTATAATGAAAGGAAAGCGACAGTCTTTCGATTAAGCTAGGGGTCTATTCCTCGTGTAGAGCTTATGAGGAGTGGCCTTGGGTTTCACAACAAAAACATTGTCTACTTGACTGACTCTCAAATACAAAATAAGGGGTGCAAATAGGGCGCCACCAAGTCCTAGAATCGATAATGCACTGCTTACCCTAAGGGAGAACTTGGAAATCCTCAGGGAGAAAATTCGTTTTTACTGCAAAAGCAGGAGCTGTAAAAAATAGTGTTATTATAATAACAAAGGACGCATGAGATGCACTTTTGCTACTTTATACCATAAAGAAAAGAAGTAGCTATGAATACCAATAATTTAAACATTATTACAAAGAGAAATTTAGATATTAAACTTCTTAAAAGCGCTGTTTAGTACTTTTTTTATTGTCATAGTTAAAAACTTTATTTTTATAAAAGGGTGTATAAATACTTCTACCTTTTAACTCAAATAACACTACCTTTGGACTCACTTGTCCAAAATAAAACAGTTGTTTAATTAAATTATATGATAGTTCTTTAATTAAATTTAACTTTCTTAGTGATAAAATTTTATATACAAAATTTAGATCAATAATCTAATATTTAAGACGCAGATATAATAGGAAAATTATGATTGTCTCTACTATAAATTAAAATATTAATAATGTATCAAACATGACCGTGAAGCTTTTAAATTAATTACCCAAAATGCACAGATCTGTTACCTTAGTTTAAAAATATGTGTTATGTATTCAAAGTTAAATAAAATCAGTTCTCATAATTACTTTATGTGTCACTGAATTTAAATGAAATACTTTTTAAGATTAAATTATTATTTGTAGTAATATCAAACGCAAGCAATAATTCATACTGTAATGAAATCCAAACAACAAAAGTTCTCATAATGACTTTGTAAAACAAAAGTCGTAAAACGCTACCATGTTAGTTTCTATTATTCGCCTCGCTGTCAAGTTATACGAACAGTTGTTGTCAGGTCAAGTTCTTAGAAAACGCTTACCTTGGTAACTGGTACTTTAAACTTCATTGAAACAAATACCTTGTCGAAACCACATGTGTTAGTCTGCAATTCTTCGACTAACAAGTGACGTCAGCGAACTTTCCACATCTGCCCTTACAAAGCGTAAGCTTAATCTTCTTCTTCTGAACTAATTATGAATTAAATTCATTACTGCGTATTAAACTGGACCATTATAAAGAACCATTTTCATCAATTTGCTGCACAATTCATTGAAGTAAATTGAAGCACAAAACTAATCCATAAAGCGGGCTAATCAAAGCACATCATTTTTGGCTCCTCTTTAACTTAAAACTTTAAAGCGAGATTATTTAACGGTAAACTCAGAAATTAAAACATGATATCTGAACTTTATATTCGTAACCTTATAAATCATGAATTTGTGAAATTAAAATTTGATAATATGTACGCTCGTGAGATTAAAATTTAATAATTGGCACATTAGTAAGATTAGAAATCAATAATCTGTACAGTCGTGAGCGCATTATCAGAAACAGAACTAAAAACAAGTGCTTTCAGCACCTGTTCACGTTGCCATGTCTATGGCGATTCACAAGTCCCTAGCTCGAAGCAAATTCTGAACCATGGTGCGTGTCACCGAAGCGAAAGTTTAAGGTTGACTGACTCTACATGAGACGGAATGTGCACAAGGCACAAGAATCGTCTGACATTTAAAATGCTATTCAAACAACCAACGTTTACGAATAGAGCCTATACTATTATTATCAATTAATATACGTCTCGCGATTGGGCTATGCGGTACTGATCTAAACTTTTATTAATATCGCAAAATTAATTGGTTATTTTAATAAATAGTGCAGTGTATTTTGTAATTAAATTTATAAGCTTTTATAATCGTCAAAAAAAATTGTTATACTACATCTAGAGGACAAAGTTTTGTCTAACGCGGACAAGCTTTTTCCTCCAAACTGGCACCACAGAATATTCTCTGCACTGTAAAAATGATAGTAAAGTTTGGTTTACAACCTTATAAATCCTTATGACTATAAAGAAAAATAATTAGCACATCAACGATTTGAAACCTTACACTGGAGTTAACTAAACTTAATTTCAGTAACAGCACTGTATCTACTTTAAATAATGTCTTATCTAAAACATTCTTGTTTTGTATTTTGTATCTAACTCAAACTAACAATTGTACATTGGAAATAGCTAGATTTTTTAGTACTAGTTAGTCTATTGCTCTCTCTGTGTATAGAAATCCCCCTTCGATACAAATTATTTGGCCCCATATACAATTTCATTTTACACTACTTGCAACCACAAAAAAATGTTTTTTAAGCTTTCTTACTATTCCAACGAAGTTGTCTTTTTTTCTCTTCCTTGCTAAAATTTCTTTTTAAACATTTATGTATACGTCAAAAACATTTTTCTCATATCTTAGAATGGTACCTTAAACAATTAACGTTGTTAAGTAGTTTAACTTTCCTGATTTTAAGTCTACTAAAGTTAAGTGTCTCAATTGCGTTTTATTTTTGGACTTTTCATACGCGTTAGTTACGCTCTACTCAAAGCAGTTTCGACTTAACACCATTATACATTCACCTATTGTATTTAAAAAAATATCTATCTGGTGATAAATATTTTTTTATCTTTGGTCCGGGTCAGTGTAACTTTCCGGTTTATTGCTACTCATATTCCAGCTTTTATAATCACATGATTTGTATCTTTTGTCTTTAAAAGCAAAGTATTCCTTTGTCTGACTGGATACAGTAAATTCTGGTTAACTTAAATATACCTGTTAAGTTATATTTACAATATAGGAAAATATATAGATATTTCTATTACTAATTTATATATAAGACATAATTTTTGTTTTGCTCATAATGTTGATTTAAAAGTAATTAGAATATGTTTTCCTTAAGTGTTGTACTTTTTATTGCATTTACACAAAAATAATTTCTTTTGATTTGCTTAATTTCATTGTAACCAAAGTCTTACCATTTTGAATTTTCTGTCAAATTGAGTACTGCATTACGTTTTATTATCATCTTTCTATAAAATCCGTCATCCCTTCGTTTTGTTTTTTGAATGTGATGGCATTGAAGTGCTATTATCTAAAAATTTTGCCTAATGTCCAAACGTGTACTGTATGCAATTGTATTTGCAATTTATCCATTACTCTTCAAAAATATTATTACAAAATTTCAGTATAAAGTAATGGACGATTTATTTTCACCGCCCGTCTGTCGTTATTTATAATGACGGTAAAATTTTAGCAGATGTTTAGTATTTTAATTCAGAACCCTATCCCTGTGGTTGTGCCTAATCTCAGATAATATAGGGTGTTTGATATAATTAATAAAATTATTATATAGTTCCAAGGTGTATTCAATATTAGTACCGTTCCGCCACAACATGGAGAATTTTATGCACCGCCGTTTATTTTTAATTGGTTCTACGAGAAAATTTCTAACCCTCAACTTTTTATTCCTAAAGAAAAAAAAGCTAGAGGATTTCAGTTGACCTCGGGTTTAGTTTTCTCTACAATTGAAGGTGTTTGGTTCCTGTTTAATAATCTAAGAGTGAAATTGTTTTGGCAGTAATCTTGACGTGTGTATTTTGTGGTTTAGGAAATTTTAGCGTCAGGTGTCAACAGATGTTTAGCATATTAAATATCAACTTGTAAGTTATGGTATTCACCATAGGTATGCAGAAGTACTCTTATTATTTTGCACATGCAATTAACCTTCATATATTTTTTGATAATTATAAATAAGAACTAAAGTATATTGCTGTGATATGGGATTGTTTAGGGGCGTATTGAGTCGTAAGGGTCGCGTAGTAACTGTAAATAGCAATAGGAATCAGAAAACTGCATTTATTTAGCAGGAAAATAAATATTTCGCACATTATGTAAATAGCAAACATTTAGCACCCTGTATATGGACCGCAATTAACTTTAATCAATGCCAGTAAGCATATCTTCCAATAATAGAACGCATATTCAGCAGAGAAATAATTATACATGTAATTAAACTACGTCGAGAACCGTTCAACAAGTTTACAAAATAGATACGCATAAGATAAGATATAACCCAGTAAATCTTCATGCAATTACGCTTGTAAGAAAGAAGGAATAATAAAGCGCTTTGATAAGAAACGCACTTTCAAAGATAAGTTTTAAATAGAGACATAAACGAAAACATCACTCATGTTACATCAGTTATTTTGTTCAATTCTCCAAAAGTTTTATCTACACAAAACAACAGACATACGCTAAAGTAACGTCCAACTATAGTAACAAAACAGGCGGTCAAAGATCGTAAAACAATAGCAAATACCAGTATGATATGTAACTTCAGAATAGTTTTGTCAGAAATCAGCTAGAAAACTACTAGGAATATCCAAAGCAAACATGGTTGGTTACAAAACTTTGTAAGGCTGTTTGGACAAACTAATCCAAATGTAGATAGCAAAAGCTATATAACGCCCAAAGTTGATAAGAAAGAGCAATCTCAATTTGAAGCACGTCGAACTTGCAACGCTCTTACCCGAATATTTACGCGTCAGATAAATAAATTTTAAATTATATTATCGTGAAAAGTAGTGTTGTGTAATAATAGTTGATAACGAATTGCGTTAAAAATATACAAAAAAGCTTTTTCCGTTAGCTGAAAACGTGAGTAGAAATGTGTTAATTAATTTAAATTAAATGTTTATAATAATATAGGGCTCTAAGAAACCTACGAATTCTAAGTCTAGTATTCAAACATTCGATGGTGTATCTAAGAAACCTACGAATTCTAAGTGGGATATTTATAAGGTGTATATAAGAAATCTAAGAAACCTACGAATTCTAAGTCTGGTAATCAGAAATTCGAAAGTGTATCTAAGAAACCTACAAATTCTAATTCAGGAACTTAATAAATGCAATTCTAATTCACGACTCTAAGAAATGCAAGTCTAATTCGAAGATGTATCTAAGAAAACTACGAATTCTAAGTGTGATATTAAGAAGGAATTAAGTCTGGTATTCAAAACTTCTGAGTGGTATTCAGAGATCCAAGTTGTATTTAAGTGGAAAGATCTATGGCGTATCCGGAAAAATATAAAGTAAAGCACGAGGTTAATTTTGGAAACAAGGAGTAACAAAACTATTGGTTCAAAGCAGGTGAAGGAGTAGAAAGCAGAGTATTGGTTTTCGATTGAAGATAATAATAGGGTGTTGATCCACAACAAGCAACAGCAAATCAGGATATTACAGGTCAGGGCTAACTAGGATAAGGAAGCTTTTCAAATTTAAATTTAAACACTGAATATAATATTTTTTTCTCAAATTTGTAATGAGTCAACAAAAATAGTGAATACGTTGAAATTTACTTGATAAGGATAAAAGATCTTGAACGTTCCAGATTTTTTTTAAAAGGTGTTGTTTATGGTGACTTTAAAATTAAATTAAAAGAATATAATTTTTGGGATAAATGATCCAAATAAGATTAACTGATAGAAGGGTTTATTTATGGGATTACAAAATTGTGAAGTGTAGATATTATTTCCTTTTATTATACGAAAATTGATCGACTTTGTTTTATCAATTCAAACAAGTAAGAATTAAAGGGGTAAATTAATTTGATCATCGAAACGTCGTTCACTCTGTGTGAATTGAACTGGGCTAGCCGTGGCACAAATAAATTAGAAGATTAGAGAAAAACACAGAACGGCGGCGTTCGGCAGGAAACTAGACGTCTACTACATCGCCGTGCGGCGTTATCATATCAATTTAAATATATATATATATATATATATATATATATTGTTATGGATTCAAAGGGTTAAATTTGGGGTAAGCAATGTAATTTCAAACACCCTGTATAAAGAAACAAACAATTTATTTACGCGCAAAAATTATTTCATTGATTTAATTTAAACGAACAAGTATTGACGTATTTTTATAATTAAGGATTGAAAAGTAATAGGTTCATAAAGAAAACCAGTGTTAAAAACAAATAGAAACGCATAATTAATTTAATTTATTTTAATTCAACGTGTAATAGCATCAGAAAACGCACCAGGGTAAAAGGAAATCAATAATCCCAAGGCAAGAGGTTCGTTGTAACAAACAAGGACGTTAGTTGTATCGAATACCGTGAAATATAGACTCCGAGAAGTGTTGTTTTAAACGATCACTAATTAAGAACTCCTGCATGTTTGAAAGGTTACCTTCTTTGAATTTATCAACAGAATGTAGCGGGGTTCATAAAATATAATTTCCAACCGTCAGTTGCTTCGAATAACAAACTAACAAAGTTTCTTAAAGAGCAGAGGAGATGCACGATTAATAATATGCTACAGATAGGGACGGATATAAAAGCATTGACATTCAAATCGCACGTACTAAAATCCACGTGGAGTAAACATGGGCTGTCAGCAATATCGATTTTCTATAACTCAAGTGGGGTTGGAACGCGACATCAAACATGCATAAGACAGGAATAAAAATATTACAGGCGGAGTTTTATGACGACACAGGACTGAATCATTGGTTGAAACAGATAGTTTTACAACGGACGAACACGCGACAGGTGAAAGAGGTTTTTCGGATTATATAGCGCGTCCACAAGGTTAATTTCTGAGAGCTTTAAGGCGGTTGGATTAAAATTTGGAGAAGTTTTATTTTAAAAATAAGTATTTCGCATGAAGAGTGGCCGAGTAGTGGCATTTTAACAGTATAAATACTCGGAGAGAATGGGGCTCGTTCTTTTTGATTTCTTTTATTCTTTTGTATTTTCATCGTTTTAGACTACTTGTAACAATAAACCGACGGTATAGTAGAGTCTTGTAAGTAGTGAAAAATTTCATAATTTAGTAAATGGAGTATTAACACTTATAACGTGATAAGTTGAGGTTTGTTAGTTATTAACGTGTGTAAGTGTCAAGTGAGTTAATTTAACCAAGGTCCAACTAATACCATAACAAGCTAATAAATCCATAAACAAAAGTATAATATACGTGAATTTGGATGCTGTGATGGTATGGTAATTGGTAGCAAGGCGCTTAGTTATTATCTATAAATCTCTGGACGATCAGAGCGCAGAGTCACGAAGAAAAGGGTTCTGGATAACATCATCGAAGGAGATGAAAACTTTAAGCATTTTCCAGGTAACTCATTTGAATTTTCTGTTATCTGATAAACTGTTCGAATTATTTGGTGATGTGTGAGTGAACATTGGGGTTATTTATGGTTTATAACGTATCGGATAAGATACGTGTACTTGACAATTAGTAGGGTTACTTTAAATATTGAAAAAAGGTGTATGTAAAACTTACTAAATTTCATTATGAATTTAAATTGGATTGTTAAGGGTACATGGGTTTATTAATTTTGTCGTAATTATATGCAAAGTAAAAAGCATACATTAATAAACTGGGTTATTATGAGCTCACCATACTTCAGTGTGCAATAAATATAGGGTATTATTTGGGGCCCATCTACTCCAATTGTATTAAATGTGTTTACAAATAAAATTTTAAAACAAGGACTTTACAAAAATATCACTTATTGAGTTGTAACCAAACTGTACATATCTGTGAATAATTGTTTGTAAATAGCGGTAAATAAAGATTGTATGATTGTTGTATTATTTGTAGGTTTTATTGAATGGTGTGTGAGTGGAAAGGAGAATGATTTTAAATTTAGGTATCCGAGAAGAGGCACAGCTGAGCTAGCCAGGGAAGCTGTGAAAGATATTTTGAAGCAGAAATCAAGGTAAGAAAATTTTTTTGTTGTGAACTTTTTATTTTGACAAGTATTTAATGACTCACTCTTGATTCTTAAATTTTAATCCCCGGATCCACAGCAATCTTATGATGGCCCAACGTTAGAATTTCAATAGGTTTTATGGAGATCCAGAGACTGACCATACGATCCACAGCAATCTTATGGCGCCCAATCCGTGAGGCGAGAATTTCTGTAAGTTCCACAGCAATATATATATATATATATATATATATATATATATATATATATATATATATATATAGTTTTTAAGATGAAATAAAAACCCAACTTTGTATGTAAAGTTGAATTACCATTTCAAATCAAATTAGTAATTGAAAACCACTAAAAGAACGGCTACAGCAGGATTTGAACCTGCAACCTCTGATTCTCCGGATCAGTGCTCTAACCAATTGAGCTATCTAGCCTAATTGTTTAGATGATGTTATACTTAATACTACTGAAGCTTGGCTCTTGTTACCGATTTTCAATTACGTCTTGCATTTAAGGGAATTGAATCTAGTTATATACATAATTCATGTACTAATAATTTGATCATCTCATTTTGCAACGTTCGGATAATACAAACATGTAATTATATTATTATTAATAGAGAAAAATAATCCATATTCGGATTTCATCATTTCATCTTAAAAACTATTAATATATATTAAGCATTCATTTGCATTCCAAATATGGATAATTCTTCTCTATTAATATACATATATATATATATATATATATATATATATATATATATATATATCATTAATTATCATATAAGGTGTATACACTTTTGTTTGGTTATAATGTAAATGTGATTTTGATATCTCACAGATTTGAGTTCTGTACAATTAATTTCTACTATTAACTGTCATGTAGTGTTACTTGTTTTCACCAAACCATATGCTACTGCTTTGTATATTTTTGAATATTTAAATATTCACAATTACTTCAGAACTTCAAGGATAGTTTGTTCCAAAATGTTCGTATTAAATTTTCCTAACCACAAGCTAACTTTACAAGCTTGATCTAGTAAACTATAAATTACTTATCTTATTCCTAATATCTTGAACAAAAATATTTATTGTACTATCACTGAATATACCTGAAACAAAACAACTTCAATTTGAGAGTTTTGTTTTGACGTTAAATACCATATGAAAATTTTAAACTGTGTGTTTCCCACACTCTGTAAGGCGCCTATCTTTTTATCACATCTGAAAAAGGGTAGGGTGCAAACTGTTGCCCTTTGAGGTTAACGTGTACGGTTAAAGAGCATTGCATTCGGCATTCGAATAAACAATCCTAATAGTTTTCATGTACAGTCAAAGACTTCAAACTTATTTTCTAGTTTCCTTGTCTGCTATTTTGAGCAAAAGACGGGTACAAACAAAATTTTCTGAAGAGAATAGTTTGACCTGGATCGAATTTTCTGGTAAAATGTTTGGGTGAACATATAGAATATCGATTTTGCTGTAACACTGACTTCTAATTTCAAAGTTTAACAGTATGGCAGCCTGAGAATGCAGTCCTAATTTCCTATAACTATTGCAAGGGGGACATTCTGTATTACTAATATAATAAATTTTGATGTCTAGTTCTTAAAGTGATAATGAACTCTACAAATAGAAAAATTTACACTTGAACCAAAGATAGGTTCTAGAATTCTGATTAAAGTGCAGCCTGACAAAACATACGTTATACATAAAAAACTTTCAGCACGAATTGACCGTCAATTAGATAAGGCCAATGAAAAACTATCAAACTTTCGTAGACGTTTTCTAAATGCGGCTCATTAAAAATGACTTTATTTAAATATGAATACTGTCACACTTTTGTTTTTGACACTATATGTAGATAGTTAAATATTTGATTACAAATAAACTAAGTGTATCAAAAAGTCGGTTATAACTACAGAAAAAAATCACTTCATTTTGTGTAAATTTATACTGCGCTGTCTTGTTTGACATTTCGATAATTTCAACATATTTTTGATTTACTTCGCTATTTAGTGCAAGATTTAGTGAATTTTCTGCGACAGTCAAACCCAAAAATCTTCCTTCGACTCACCTCGTTTCATCCACTCAGCCATAGCCTATCATTTGTCCAATAACATGCTACATTAGGTACATTTTATAACACTTAACAAAATATTCGGTGGTGATGGATATAATCTAGTTATTAAAATTTGCTATTGGACGTTTTTACGAAACATCAAATTATTTAATTAATTTTAGTATTAGATTTGAGTATTTCAGTAGATTAAGTCAAATGTGTCAACGCAATAAAAATGGTTACATATATTTAAAAAAAGTACTTCTTAAAATTTTGAGCTTGATCATGCTCCTTGTAAACACGAATTACAGAACTATTATAAATTTAGAAAATTATAGATGTTATTTCATGACCGAGCAAACTGCTCGATTAAATTGAATGGTAATTTGAAATCAGTTTGACCGTTCTAGAACCTTTCTGTTGAATCTCATATTATTTTATTAATTTGGAAAATATTGCTTAGACATTTTTATCGAAATTAAAAAAAATACACTTACCGCAACAAATAGATTAACACAGCCCATTGTGATGTAATTCCACTAGAACGATGTAATTCGAACTAATTTTAAATGAAGATTTAAATTAATGTTCACGAAGCATTAACAAATCACAGCAACGCTTAAAAATGCGTGTACATCACTGAGGGTTACCAAATAAACTAAACACGATCGGTTCTCTTGCTGCTGCTTCACTATTTCGTAAGTTGTTGTTCTTTACAGTAGACCAGCTACATAATAAGGTAAAAGAAGGAGCATTAATTGACACTGTATAATGAATGAGTGCTAAGATACCTTTGTTCATTAATGAGCAGAAAAGTTTCCTTATTAAGTATTATCTTAAATTGTAATAAATGAAGAAGATGCTTCAGAAATAATGTATGTCACGGTCTAATCACTATTCTAGAAGCAGATAGAAGATTTTACGAGCGTGATTACGATTTTTTCACCTAATTACAGTAAACCGCAATTTCAACATTAAAATAATAGTATTTAAAACTAAAATAATAGAGCTTTAATAAATCGCTCACGACCAAGTTTTGTGCAATTTACTGTGCAATCTATTCTTATGTAAAACTAAAGGTGTTTAATATTATGATTAACTACATCATATAGTTAATACAATATTCAGTGACAGTAATTGTATTACAACAGCCGATGTACATCATATATAACATCTTTAATGATTCTGAATATTATTATACATAATTATGTATTTTATTTATTGGATATAACTCTTTTTTAATTAATCGAGATGAAAGTGCTTTAGTAGTTCAAAGCATTCTACGTGTGTTACTTTAAGCGCAGGGAATGGTTTAGATTTCAAATTTACCACAATGTTGTTAAATTACGTCAGTTCCAATAATTTTTAACCTTACCAAATAACAATACCTCTGGGAAACTAAAACGAAATTAGAAGTCGCTAGTCTAAAGCCGCCAATTGCAGGAATTTTTCAAATAAATGTCAAAAAAACAGTTTTACAAGTTCATTAAAATTTTTTAATTTACAGTTACCGCCAAATTTTATCCACATTAATACATACATTATCTTCCAGATTTTTTTCACGTTATGATCTCAAAAGATCTCAGTGTCATTTGATTTCGTTTCGACTGAGACTCACCCATAATATTAATGTTCCTTAAGCTTTTCTTGATTTGCAAATCAAGACAACTCCAAAGAAGATCTGAAGATGGTTCGTAAGACTTAGTCAAAACCCGTCAAATGACACGCAGATTCTTTAAGAATTTAAAGAAAATATGAAGAAAAAACGCCGTAGGGGTGTTATAGTAGATACTAGTTGTAGAAAGACTAAGATACAGGTTCAAGTCTTGTCTAAGACCTTATTTTGTTCATCTTTCAATTACTAGCTCGATTTGAAATGATCATTTGGGCTTTGCATAAAAATCTAAGTTATTATTTCATTTTATTAACTGTATTACGTTAGTATTTATCAACTTACCGTGTGTAATTAACTACATAAAATATTTATATATTGAATACTTGGCTTATAGCCGTAATTTTGAGCGTTGCCTCTTGTCTATAACTGATATAAGTCAAAAACTTGACAATGTCAGATATGATTGACAAAAATGCCGAACGTAATTGAAAGTCAGGTTGATGTATAGTTGTGTACACGTTTTATATTTGTAAATTTGTCAATTGTCGTCATGGGTCTCGGTGTCGTAATTAGTAAACGCATGGTCCTAGAAAGACTAAGATACAGGTTCAAGCCCTGTCCAAGACCTTATATTTTTCATCTTTCAATTACTAGCTCGATGTGAAATAATCATTTTGGTTTTGCATAAAAGTCTAAGTTATCATTTCATCTTATTAATTATATATATTGCTATGATAAGTGGTAGTTATATACCCTTAGTATATTAAGTCATATGGGTCGTAGGATTAATGTAAATATTATTAACGTTAAGAAAACCAAACAATTCCAATATTAAAGACGAGTAAATCGACTATTTTACATAAAGTCAATAGCGAGCACACTGTACATAAATCATAACCAATTTAGTTCATAAGAAAGAAGCTCATTATTCAATAATCAGATATTATTTAGCAAAAATAATAATGTGTACGTCGTATAATACGTTCTAAATTAAATATACAAGTCCAGAATTGGAAAGAAACGAGTAAAATAAGGTTTTGAACGCATCGAGTTTCATCAAGGTAAACACATAATCGGTGAAGATAAACAAACTGGCACACTAGCTATTTAATAAGATCATTAAAATATCAACGCATAAATAAGTAAACACGTTCAAATACGTCATTATTAGAAAAATGAATACCTGACAAAAAACATTGTATTTTGATAAAATTCAACATATTTGGTGTAACAAACAAAATAAATAACAGGCAGTTTGCGATTTGATAAAGTTTGAACCATGGTCGACACAAACACAAAGATGTGACCAAAATGCAATAAAATTTGGATTTTCTACGAAATATACTGCACGAAGTTGAACGTCTACGTGTGAGATCAAGAATCGAGACAAGGAATTTTTAGAAGAACCGATTTTTGCAGAGATAGGCGCAAAGTACAACGCGTTGATCAACAAACACACGATGAATACCAATAAGAAAATTGATAGATAGAGCCTATAAATACCATGGGAACCTTGTAAGCATTTAGTATCTCTTCGACAAAGCACCAACCGCGTCAATTGGAAGTTAAATATTACGTAAAAGCAAACGTAGTGAAGATTAATAATTTATGAAACTTAGTGAAAATTAAAAAGTGTCAATTTATACAACGAGAAATAGCCGTTTTGATCTTAAAACGTAAGGTAAACACCAATTGAATTTTATTCTAATATGTAATAAGTTAGGGCTCTGATTGTACCTCTAAACTAATATCCGTCTAAATAAACAGCTACAATCAGATTTCAAAGAAATCTTAAATAAACGTACAAAGAAACATAATAAACGTCAAGATACTCAAATTAAACCGCAAGTAAATTCCAAATCGTTCCACGAATTCGAGGGAAAAATTCAAGCAACAATTAATTAATCATTCTGGTCAACAAGTGAAACAAGTCAAGCTGTAGCAATCCATAAATATTCAGAGGCGGTTCCTAGAAACACGCAGGGAACACACAGGTCAGGGATTTTATTTATTATTAGTATGACTGTTTTTCAATTTTAACATTTAATATTTACTATATCAAATATCTGTAAGGGTCATAAAAAATTATTCGAGAATTTGAAAAATAGAGAAAGGATCGTTTGGACGTTCAAAGGTACTTAAAATTAATTACAGTGAAATTTTTACTGGCTTTTAGGGAACATAAATTTTGATGGAATCACATAAACATCTATATTTTATTCAGGGGCAAATTTTTGAATATTAAACAAAAGAATAATTTACAGACATAAAATTGTACATATTATCGATTACTATATTGTGTAATTTTGGATTGCTTCATTTTCATTTTCAATTATATTAACAGAAAGGGGTTAAACAATCTTTATTGTCAAATCGTAGGGGGTTTTACAGCAATTTATAAAGGGCACCCAACTAGGGGTATTCACAGCAATTTATATGACACACCAACTAAGGGGATTCGCGGCAATTTATTAGACACCCAACATTGGGGCTTGAAAAGCTATTCACAGCAATATATATATACATATATATATATATATATATATACATATATATATATATATATACATATATATATATATAATTGGAAAATATTCTTGACCATAAAATAAATATTATTGAGGTTTATTCTTGAAGTTGGTCAGATAAACCAGTCTTTAAAACATAAGAATCGTAGTAGTATACAAATTAATTTTTATACTACTACGATTCTTATGTTTTAAAGACTGGTTTATCTGACCAACTTCCAAGAATAAACCTCAATAATATATATATATATATATATATATATATATATTACTATGTAATTTGTAGGTTAGAATTAGATAAATAGGTCATAGGTCAGCTGAGGGTAATCTAGCGTGTGTAAATACTGCATATTAAAAAGTTAAATAAGTATTCTAGAAATTTAATGTAACGATTAATTAATTTAGTGTAGGAATTATAGAGTTAATTTCATTTTAGTTCCAGTTTTGCAGTTATTTTCAAGGAAGTTGCATAATATTTAGGGATCAGAATCAATAAATATTAAGCGACTATCAAAAAGGTCAATTCATTTGTGTACAGGATGAGAATGCAGCTTTAATTATAGTATAAACGGCGTACAATAGCTGAAAAGCTTTTTCGTTTTAATTTTACTTTAAGATTAATAATTTTACGAGTTTAAATTTAGTGAAGTAGAAACATTTCAATATCATTTAGCATAAGATAGCATTTAAAGACACGAGCTTGTTAGAAAGGGAAATGAAAAACACAATTAACGAAAACTCGACGGTTACGACAGGCACGTTTGTTAGGTAACGATTGTTTACTTGGATGGGGCGTGTTGTCAACAACCTCATCAGAAAATCAATATTTTCTACGAATGAAAATAGACGTTAAAGCAGGCAGGGATCTATATGAAAACAAAGACATACTGGTTATAGCATATAAAGGAGGGAGATGCAAATGTTTTTGGTAACGAACTAAGGAACAAGGATTGTTTAGAAGCTATAAGCAAGATAGGGGTGGAAGATTTTTGTATAAGATATTGATTTTAAATAGGAAGAGAAATTAAGAAATGTATTGGACGTTACAGGTAGAAGTGGAAACACGCGTCAGCCTGAGTTTTAGAGAGGGTACAGATCTGAGTGGGATTTGTATAACGAAGCATGAGAGAGAAAATGGTTGTGTATGAGATATAAGGAGAAAGGGCTAGATTCGTCTTACATTTGGGGCGTGTATCTTATAGGAATTGATTTTCAGTTGAGGCTAGTTTCGGCGAAGCGGACCAGCCGTTACACGGGTAGAAACAATTTTCGCGGTATTTTGTTGTGTTCGATCGTCAAAATTCCATGACCATTGATGTTTATTTGTTAACTTATGTAGAATTTTATGTCGGTTAGGAGTTTGTGTTTTGAAGATACCAAGAAAGTTCGTTTATGTGTTAGAAACTTAAACAACAAGAGGAGGCGGGTGTTTTTGGTCTATTTAACCAGCTATAAGAGAGTAAGAGATTCTCTTCTTTTCTTCGTTCGTCATCGACCTTAAGTGTAATAGTAGCAAATATTATTTTGTGTTTTTTTAAGTTGTTATTACACACAAGTAAGTGTGCTGTAACTTGGTGGTTTGAAAAATCTTGAAGTACATATACAAATAAAAGCGAAACTCTCTAAGCATGTAAGTACTGACTACAGTTATTTTGGTTGTTGGGGATTGCAAGGCGTTCTAAGATGGATTTGCAATTGTAAATGCATCGAGTGATTGGCTAAGGGTATATGAAATAGTAAAAGAATAGAGGAAGTTTGGATACATTATCAATAGTTAGTTTGTGAGATTTGGATAACTGCGTGCTGACTGGAATGGTGTGACTCAACTTGAGAGCGGTTCCATAGCTCAGTCATTATAGACGGCAACAACCTTGAGGGCTGGATTGCAAATGCAGGATGTGTAGTGGTTAGCAGGTAACTAATTTTTTTTAAAACATTGTTGTTGGGTTCTTTGACGTGTTCTGACACTTTGTGCTTTTGGGTACTTATTTTATGTATTCTATGAACATAAAAATGTATTGAACTTTATATTTAAATGAAAATATATTTATGTAGAAAAGGATCATTAATATAATGATACAAAAGCTGTTTATGTACAAAGTAAAGGGGACTTTTGTTATTGCAGTGCAATAATTTTGCACACAGGTTTAAAGGGTTTTACTGTGAGCTCATATTAAGACAGAGGTTAAAGTTCGGTATCAGGTTAGCCCACTTACTTTAAATAGGGTACATGTATAATAAGAAATATTTGATCCAGTCACCTTTAAAAAAAATTAATTGTTTGCTTCACAAAGATATGTAATTTTATGTATGTGAACTGTTGTAATGAACACAGATTTGGAAGTAGTAAATTATTATTTGTGTAAATAAAGTGTGATCTATTTTGGTAGTTGCGTTTTTTTTTGTGAGGATTGTAGGGAAGTATTTTTTAGATTACAGCTTGGTGGCAGTTAGAGGAAGTTTGATTTTCAGCAGTTCAGGTAGGCTTTTTTTAAAGATTCATAAGTATTTTAGTGCTAGAGCGGTGCAGCCGAGGTAAACTTCACAATATTATAAATGACCTAACGCTGGGTATCTTTTCAAAAGTAACTACACAATAATATTTACATAAATATATATATATATATATATATATATGTATGTATGTGTGTGTGTGTGTGTGTGTGTGTGTGTGTGTGTGTGTGTGTGTGTGTGTGTGTGTGTGTGTGTGTGTGTGTGTGTGTGTGTGTGTGTCTATCCCTGTACATAAATAATTTGGCTTATACTTGTACATAACACTAAGATTTCATATTCCGTACGGTACTCGAGGTTATTTACGTGTATTAGAGAATCCGGAAGCCTTTGTCAATTACTGTTGCTTATTCATCATCCTGTAGAATTTGTGTTGAATATTTAGTTATAAAATTTAAGATACTTTGAATCTGCGATTATTATTATCATTAACAAAGTTAAATGTGTTAAATCTATTCTATGTTGATAACGTTCTAGACTTCAGGTAATTATAGTTTAATTATAGCAAATTACTCTTTCAATATAATATTAAAAGGTGATATATATTTATCGAAATACTTGCTCCGGAAAAGATTATAATACGTTCAAGTGTGGGGTTTTTGATTGTTAAAGCTTTTGGTTTTAGGAAATATTACATTCATTTTAGCGACGTGTTTTATCAAATCGGTCTTTTGTAATCAGTTATTGTTGGTTTTCGAGTATCGAATGGGGATTAGTCGAGGCTTTTGTTGTACAACTTGTATTTCAGATCTATCCAATAAGAGATATTTTTATGAAACTGCACTGAAAAATTTATAACCTAGAATTCTGAAATTAGTTAGTACAAAGCTGGTACTTTGAATGATGGAATTTTTCCAATAACGAAAATTATTTACGACTATTGGTGCTAAATTATCTTCAGCTATTGCAATCCATTCTCTATGTACTATGTATCGTCATATATGCAAGGTGAGGTAATGATCTACTGCTAGCTACTCGTTAAGGGAAATGAAGAGTTACTCCACTCACGGTTGCTTTCACTGAATTTGATTTACTTGGTTTTCCAGAAAAAGATGTTGGTATGCTGTGCCATGTGATCCCGCCTAGGTCAACTGTAACCAGAATAGGGCCTGAGTGGAACGCCTAACCAATTTTTTTTCTGTAAGTTTATAAGGTTACTCATCGCACAACTTCCGATGTTACGGTATGAAATTGAATTTACTCCGTTCCGATCGTTGTAAATGTTACCGGGATAGCTGTTGTTGATTGAGTATTTATCAAAAAATTGTTCAGAATTGACTGTCCAATAAATTTGTTTTTATAAATTTAAAGATACACCATTATTTAGTGTGACGGTTGTGTAACCTAACAACATTTTTTTCAGCGACGGAAAGATACACGTTCAGCCTATCGCCTGTTCTCATTGATTGCTGTAACTATGTAAGTAACTACTTTCTGTTCTGCTAATTTTTAAAGAAAAAGACGTTGGCAACCGAGCGACTGAGAACAGCTAATAATGTTTTCGCTAATTTTTATTGTAGGTTAAAAATTAAATGGTGGTAGCCGAGTGTATTAATTCCGGGATTTCTAGACACTTTATTTTGCTTTTTTTGGTTTTCCTTTTATAACATATAGTTTTTTAAGGTTATGTAAATAAATTTTTTTTATAAGGTTTCCTTTTTCTTCCCGTGTGACCCACCCCATTCTACAAAGTTTTTAGTTAGTACAGTGTTAATTCTTTGGATTCTCCTTGTTTTTGTTGCGGTACTCGCCCTGGACTTACTGTTACCTTGCTTACTGTACGTTACTTTCCTCTTGCCCGTGCGAATTGCCGTAACATAAAATTTGGCATACCCAACGTGGAGCCCCGATTTTCGAAACCTTCCTTTTTAGGGTTCCGTACCCTACAAAGTATAACGGAACCTTTATGAGATCACTCTCGTATCCGTCCGTCCGTCTGTCATAGAGGTTTTTCTTGAAAACTATGTAACGTAGAAATTTAAAATTTAGCAGAATGCTAGGTCTTTATGGCGCGCACATATATCGAAAGTCAGAAAATAGAAAAAAAAATTTTAGATTAAAATGGCGGGGGTTAATTCGGTCCAAAAAAAATTTAATAAATATATTGGGTGGTATCATTTGAAAGAAGATTCTAAAAGACTTCTAACAATATTTCTTTTATAATTTAAGGTCCAGTAGTCTTTATGATATATCTCAAATTGTGCCAAAAATGACCGTTCCCCCCCCTGTTTCACTACATTTCCAAAGCTAAAATTTTGATTTTAATAGGGGTAGTAGCTATTGAGTCATAGATTATCGGAAAGCTGCAGGTTTTTTGACAGTGTAGTAGTTGCTGGGAAAGAAATTTTTAAACACAGTAATAGACAACGTATTTATTAATGTACCAGTACAATGTGGGACAATATATGCATTTTTCAGTAATCACAATCAAATTTGGATAAGATATAAATATACATAATAAATTAAAACAGCTCAGTTTGATTTATTGATTGCTCACTGTAGTATTGGTACAGAACCTTAATAGTGCGACCTCGACTCGCTCTTGATTAACTTTTTTCTTAACGTTAGGCCTCGATTTCTAAAACCGTTCGTTTTCTTTTACTTAACGGTGAGTTCAGTTTTTCTTTAGAAATGTTTCTGTTAATTACCGTTAGCTACGATTTTTGGAAACCTCTATTTTTACTTAACGTTTGGTACCAAATTTGTTTGTACATACACCGTTTCGTCTTGATGAAAATTTCTGTTGCGTTTGTTTTATTGTTCCTTATCCGATACTTGATGGTTTTTTGAAGGTTTTACGTTATACCGAGTTACCAGAATTGTGTTTTCGCTGGCAGTTCGAGTTCTTGAAAACACTGGCGCCTTATTCCTATTAGTAGCCCTTAATTCTATTTTGTTGCTCTTACCTATTCCTATTAGTATTTCTATACTCTATTTTTTTGTTCCTATCAATTTTGGTGTTTGGATTTAAATTTTTTTCTGTCGGGTATATTTTAAGTTGTTCTGTGGTTTGCAGTAATTTTTTTTGAGTTCTCATTGGGCGCGGTCAGCATGTAGTTACGTCTCTTCCATTTTTTTAGTTATTCTTATTCAAAATGGCACACAAGCAGATCGACATTAATAGACTGCATAAGGCTGAGTTAGAATATGAGCTTTGATGTTGAGGCGAATGTGGCAAATGTACGTTAGGATGTTTAGGGTGCTTTCCGGATAGAACAGCAACAAATGCTTTTTTTTTCTCCTATCGAGGTCGATTTTGATTCGGAACAAGTACTGATTCAAGTGGAGATACAGAAACTGCAGTTTGATACTTTTAATGAGATAAATCCACCCCGCTATTTAAACACGTTAGTTCCCTACTGTTATATATTGAACGTCGTTGTCAAAGGTTAGCCTCCCAAGAAGCCAACCGGAGAGTACAACGATAACAATGACTACTTTACATGGTCTCCGCAGCCTGTATAATGATGAAATCAAAAAATTTGGACGGAGTACTACTTCCACAAGTACACCAGAAACTACTGCTAGTCAGATTAGTGCCCCTAACCAAAACGCCGAAGAACTTCCATTTCTTATGTTTGTATTGGAGGTCGAGGTAGAGCTTGAGCCGATTGCTCTTACCCAGTTTCATAATCTAATTAACGGTTCTTATGTTTGTATTGGAGGTCGAGGTAGAGCTTGAGCCGATTGCTTTTACCCAGTTTCATAATTTAATTAACGGTAACTTAGCCTAAATTTTTCTGGCGATGAATCCTTAATGGATTTTCCCTTTCCTATGGACGAGTCATGTTTTTCTAGAGGTCTTTTCCACCAATTATTTACTTCCGCCAGGTAGGTTTTGGGCCTCATGGAGCTTCTTTTTAAAAAGACTTTTCTTCCAAAAAACAGTTCTATCAAATTTATTTAAACAGAAATTACAAATGGTTTTAATAAAATGTACGTTATATTCATGAACGTATTAAATTTACCAATCACTATGAAAATTGTGAATCAAAAATAATCAAAGTTACTATTCATTAATTAAATTAATTAAAACTAGGATGTGTAGCTTGAACAATCAACAATGTTAAAGTTGTGAAGCACGAGACTGACTGGCCATCTTTGGCTTTTGAGGGTATTTATGCAATCCCTGCTCTTACATCACTTGTGGAAAATGCAGATCTCATATCTGCTATTTCTTAATACAATACAAAGTATTACTTTTTAATAATCTTAATTCAAACAATTGGTTTCTTATAGTCTATTGTGACCAGCACCTGCAGTGTCATATTACGTCTGGAATACAAAGTAACTGTTTCCTTTCTCACGTCTGGTTTATGAACTTCCATTAACCTTTTATAATGTGTCCTTCAATTATACAATGTAACAATCTATTTCTTTAGACTTAACAATTTCATATGAATATACATATATATTGATTTGATGAATGTGTAACTCGCCCCCGAAGTATTCTCAGGTCCAGCTTTGCTATTACATAATGTGAATCGCGATATGGTGCATTTCTTGACCGACTGTTCGTATGCTCAAATCTGCCGTGGAATACGGGTCCTTCGCAGTTCCTTACAGGTTATGTGGCATGTATGCTCAATTTATTTCTTTGCCTTTTGGAATCGTTTTCTGAAGAGAAATGCCTTTATCTGATCTGGCAAAACTTGACTCCTGTCTATCAAACCTCCTTAGGCTTTACCACTATTACATTGATGAGCGGTTTCTATCTTTGTGCCAACAACTTGAGGCCACCAAAATTTCAGCGGAAGGTTACTAACCTCCTCCTTCTCGTATACCAATAGAATTATTGTTACTTACATTGGTTTATAAACTCGATTGTACTACTGTTTTTTCTTCTTCTACACCTCGTGCTTCTGCTCCTGTACTTGTTCGAACTACACTCACTCCTTGAACCATCCTTCGTTCTGTCTCTACGCCAGTTAAGGTTCGTGGCTTCGAGCGGTCCTTTTTAAAAAGACTCTTTGAACTTTAACACATTTATTTTTGATTATACAGAAATTAATTGGAATTTTGACAAACTTGAATAATTAGTCTAATCCGATATACATTAATTAATTGTACAATGAGCTATCTACGAACTGTAATGTAAAAGCTGAACGTCTGATGAACTGACTGCGAGTGGAGCTCCCGGGCCTTATTTAATCTCCCTACCCCCTCACAATTCTGTGGGAACTTGCAGACCTAATGTCTGCTTACACTTGACTCTATTCATGATACATAGTTGTTATCTTAAAAGCTATTCATAATTACAATGTTGCAGGCTTACTTCTGCGTAATCTCGGTACGTAACTTCCTACGACCGTCTGTGACCTGACATCTGCAGTGTCACTTATCCTTGTGCTACTTTGTAGCGCTTCCGTTCCCATGAATGTTTATAAACTGAAATAAATTGTAACAAATTGTCTTTTATGACATTGTTGCACATTTCCTAATATTTCCTAATAACTTTCTTAAGTATTAGTTTTATATTGATATAACAAATGGGGGATCACATAACTCGCCTAGTGTTAGATCAAATACTTCTTTAGTAGCTCCTTATGTCCTTATTCCTGGGTATACTTCTACTCACGAGGTCACCTGTTTTAATTGCGACCAAACTGGTCATGTGTCGACACAATGTACTCGTCCTTAAGTACTCCATTGCTGTGGTTGAGGCATAAGGAAGTTACTTCACCCAACTGCTCTGAAATGTCATCCTACTACTAATAAGACCCAAATATCCTCTAGTTCTACGTTCTTCACTGAACTTTATCCTGGTCTTCTTACCATCACTACAACATACCCTATTCAGGCATATAAGCCTTCAAACAATACTATCGATTTCTATGACTATCACGCCCCTACTTACAAACACGCCCTAACAGACCCCGCAGGAACGCGGTTTAAGAACACTCTTTGGCAGCTAATCTTACAGATTCTGTGATGCCGTAAGGTACATGTTAGTGTAGGCGACACCTTAATCATTAGGACGTTGGGTAAGAACCGTGCTCAGGGCGGTGTCTTGTCACCACTGTGGAATCTGGTAGATGACGGTGTTCTCCACGTGTTAACGAAGCGAGCTTTTACACGATAGGATATGCGAACGTTATAGTCATAGTAGCAGTCGGCAAATTCGAGCAAGTGGAACTTGGTGCAAACAGCTCCTAAGCTAACAGAACGATGGTGCGTCGAAAACTCTCTGATCATCTCCTCCAACAAAACGGGGCTGATGTTGTTCACCAATAAAAGGAAGCTAATGTTAACGAGACTGCCACTACTCCTCCAAAATCTCTATAACCTTTTCGAATGGGGTCAAGTGTCTGGGTATCATACCTGACAAGAAGCTGAATTGGGCCAAACACCTACAAACCAAAACTACAAAAGCCGGTATGGTCTTCTGGAAGTGCAGACGAGCCATAGGTAAACTTTCGGGACAATTCCTAAAGGTTGTTATGTGGTTGTTCTCCGCGATAGTTAGACCAATCCTTTGTTATGGCGTAAGTTTATAAAGTTACTCATCGCACAACTGAAGATGTTACAGTGTGAAATTGAACTTACTCCGCTCCGATTGTCGGAAATGTTACGGGGGCTGCTGTTGTTGTTTGAGTATTTATTAAAGAATAGTTCAACATTGACTGTCTAATAAATTTGTTTATATAAATTTAAAGATACACCGTTGTTTAGTGTAACGATTTTTTAACGTAATAGTATTTTTTGAGCGGCGTAAATGAACACGTTTCGGGTTGTCGCCTGTTCCCATTGATTGCTGCAACTATGTAAGTAACTATTTTGTGTTGTGTTAATTTTTAAAGAAAGAGACGCTGGTAACCAAGCGATTGAAAATAGCTCATAATTTTTCGCTAATTTTTATTTTAGGTTAAAATTGAGTTGTGATAGTTGTGTGTAATGATTGTTACATAACTTCCTTACTGCTTTTAAAACGTCTTTGACGAACAATATTACTTTCTATGTTCTTAAGAACAAGAAAAAGAACTTACTATGGGTACGTTTATAAATTTATACATTAAAAATGTTCTTTAATATACGGTAGCTATAAGTGATAGTTTCAGAAGATTTATTATAAATACCTGAAAACTCATTAGCTCTAGAAACTTTTGAAAACAACTAAAATCAATAATATTCTGGACTTAATTCATTCTAACCAGATCCTACGAGCTTTCTGGGACTTCGTTAAAAAGTTTGATATTCTTAGTTAGTATGCCCTTTTCCAACTTGAAATTGTGTATCGGAACCATTTGTTCCTAAAATTAAAAGTAACCAACCTGGTAGGGGATTATTTCGAACTTATTGATTAATTACATTAATCAGTTTGATACCTTATTATTCAAAGATTAGCAGCACCTACTCAGTTTGCATGTTATCTCTTTCAATGATTATGATAAAGTGTTTCGCAGAGTAATTATTTTTCTTCACAAGGAGATTTGACAATCTTTTAGAATGAGCAATGTAAGATACAAAAATAATCCTTCTTTAGATCAAGAATGCATGGTAACGTAAAATTGTATTTTTTAGAAGAAGAAGAAGCAACCGTACTCTGTTGGTGGGATTTACCAATACAGAAACTATTACAATGAAATTGATTATAAACTTTTTATGGAATGTTACATGTTTTGTAATTTACATAAAAAGGCAGCTCTGACTGGGTTTCTTTCCTGTTTTATATAACGATAATGCGCCAGAAACTTGATTTTCATATTGTAGGAACTATGATACACTTAAGTAAAATTATATAATGTTCAATTGAATATAAGTAGTTGCAGATGTGTTTTGTGCTTATGCAGTGTGAATGTTATAATTAGTAGCTATTTTTTGCAAAATCGCTAGAAGATATAATTAAAATTTTAAAAAAACTTGTGCATAGTCAATAATGCGTTTGAATTTTTTTCCCATTTTGCTTATTAGCTTAATTCATGTTATAATTTTTCGGCTTTAGCTATTTAAAATACTGCTTTCTAAAATTATAAAATAAGTTGACTAACTATTTTTCCTCCGTATCTACAATCAGTCATGATAAAAAAGAGAGTGTATCTAATTTCTTTCGAAAATGGTTTGCTAATTAATATCCGTATTAAGCATATGTTTAAAATAAACCTATTCATCTATGTATATAATTAAGAACCTCAATTAATTACTACCAAATGCAGCCGAGTCTACCTGTTTTTGGTTAATTACTAAAATACTTCTCTAGTCTGTAACACTTGGTTAGTTTTTTGAAGATAGTATAGGTTTATAGAACACAATTTGCTGCTATGGAAATACTTCCATAAAAATGTCGACATATTTTTATTTTGAACTTTTCATATGCGGTACATAATTAATTCAGATCGAAAAACGCCCGAATTTCTGTTGCACTTTTGGAGCAACTGGAATCATCTAATGCATATCTTTTCAAAGTAATGTTTTCAAAACTTTACAGAGAGGTTAAATTTTTATTACGTTGAATCATTTCTCTGAAACTTGTGGTTTAAAAATGACTAATTTTCCTCTAGTACAGTGTAGAAGACTGCATGCACTAATTTTAGATTTGGACAAAAAGTATACAGTCATAATTTGATTGTTTTAACATATGTTACACACGTAATAGTTGGTAAGAGGTAGGAGATTGCTTAAATAAACATGGTAAGTTTGCTGGAGTATTAAACTTTGTCGTTGCTCAATCAGATGCAGTTGTAGTCGGAAGTAAGCGGGCTTGATAGGACAAATAGTAAGGAACCTGATTCCAATTGGTAATCTCATGGACACTACTCACACCTTGGTCGGGTTGTACGCAATAGAACAGATTCCTTGTGCCCGTTAGAGGTTTATAAATTAAAGAAAAACTTGAACTTCCACAGGATCAATTTAGAACTGACTTGAACTGTGAACGTGAGTGGCGTTTTCAGATTTTACTCTAGCCACGTAACAATCCTTGGATTATTTCTGGTCTTTGAGACTGGAAATGTTATTTATAATGTCAGGCAGTCGAGTAGACTTAATTAAAGGAATATAATTTCTGCTTTTTTAGAATTAGTCAGTCGAACGCGATGAATGTCAATGCATATTAAAGTTTTTAGTTATTAACAGTTTGTACTTATTATGTATTCACGAACTAACTTCTTTCCTTGTAAAGCAATCAAAATCGTTTAGACGTAAGCTACTTCCGATTTAGTTCTTGATATTGTGGTATCTGGTGCAAATTATATTAATACACAATAATTGTTTTTGCCGTCGTTTGGTTAGAGTAGACACCATGGCCGTTCCAGTGTGTGTGATTGTGGACCGTTTAAGTAAAGATTGGTCCCTGTCTAGATTTGTTTATTTTGGAACATTTGTTCTGTAAAACGGTGCGAGTTCATGGATGTATAATTTATCTGAAATTTTGTTAAACTGAATTATTTATGTGTACACAAAACCCAAATTTGTATAGTTTAAGTTCATATAATAAGTTGGTCAAAACCCATATTCCAACCCATGTCAAAAAATTTTATCTGTTGGTTAAATTTTCTGTAAAATTACTTATTTTAGAGACATTTATTATTCTAATTAATTGAAGTACAAGTTGTTTCGTACACTTGTTGCTAACTAAGTTCATGTGTTAAATTTATAATGCCCGATAGAAGCTTTTTATAGTGATATAAATCATGAAAACAAATTATACTCAAGAATAGGTGATTCTTGCACTTGTTCTTAAATTGCAAAAGTAAAGTTCTAAGAAAATTTAAGTTTATACTAATGAATACGATTTGTGAACATGGCGTAGATGTACTAAATGTGGTTTGTTTTCCTTGAGATGGTTTGTATATTCTAAAATTTTTTTGATTGCATTAGTGATGTGCACAAGTAACAATTATTAAAGTATTTATATAACTTTTGGCTCATAACATAATCCACTGTGAAATAAAAATTATTATTTTGAGAGAAATTGAACTAAAATATTATTTTAGATAAACCTAATCGAAAAGTTATGTATTTAAACCAAGGGCTTGTGAACGCTTTTGTTTTTTTGCACTGCTTTAGTTTTTAATGATTTTACACCCATCTTGATTTTCACGTTTGTATATATAAATTACTTTTGAGATTCTTAAAATAATAGAGATTTTGTTATCTTTACTTCTGTGTTTAATTTAACGTGACACAAGCCATAATATTTTCCATTTTAAAAGTGCTAAAATAAATTTAAATGTAGTCGTGGCATTCAATTAAGAATAAACAGAAGTTGTTTATGTTGATTAGTATCAGGATTCAAACACTTTGTGAAAAACCTATATTTTTTATGCTGACGCACAAAGATTGTCCTCAATTAATACGGTGTTACGTTGTAATTTTATGTTTTTAGGCACAGTCTCGTAAAGCTTAGAAGCACAGAAGCATCGCTCCAAAGTAAGTAAAGTATGGTAAATTAACTTTGTGTAATGTTCATCTTGTTGACATTGTTGGGAGGTGGCTCCATGGCGTAGTCGCTCCGCGGTGTAGCCGCTCCGTGGCGTAGTTGGTTTGCGTGTAACTACTATGCCCAAGACAAAAATGTATCACAAAAGTACGTTCTAGTTCGGATGAGGGATAGAATGAAGGCTTCGCATGTAAACGTCATCACTCACGCTAAAGATTCCTACTTTGCTTAAAACAGCAAGGGTTATGCAAAATTCAAAATTTTCCAGATAAAAAAAACTTGCTTCCTGGCCAATTAAGAAGGATGCAATAGAAAATATGAAATTTCTATCTTACCCTGCCCTTTCTTGGCCTGGTTAGCTCACCGGAAAATATATTGTGGATTTTATCAAAAGGAAATGAAACAGAAATTTTGGGTAATATCTACGAACAATCTCTTATGCCTTCAAAAAAACTTTCTTTTATACACATTATTGAAAGACTCTCCTACATACTCTTATATAACCAATTTACAGCTTAAGCTTAGACAGAATATTTATCTACTGACTACTTTCGTATTAAAATAATTTTCACCTAATCCTTTTTAACAAATGCAAAACCTAAACATCTCATTGGTGAGTCGCAACAATTTTCTTTAAAATTCTTGGGATAATTTATTTATCCTTATATTACCTCGTTTGTCACTTTAGTTGGCCAACGACACTGGGCAGAAATTTTTATTAAAGGTCAAAATGATACAAAATTGAGGGAAATTATTCCTTGAGAAATAATTTTTATAAAATTAAAGTCCTATTCTAACTTCAGTGTAGTTGGCCAACGACACTGGGCAGAAATTTTTATTAAAGGTCAAAATCATTCGAGCTCTCATTCTCCAAAATTGATGGAAATTATTCCTTGAGAAATAATTTTTATAAAATTAAAGCCCTATTCTAACTTAAATTATTTAAATATCCTATTCGGTTACAGAAAACCAAATTATACTTGCAGGTGGTATTGTCAAATAGCGCTTATAAAAATTTCAATTTTATTGTAACTAATGGCATTGAATACTTTCTGATCCCACTTCAAATTTCTATTTATAATCAATCTTGACGTTGAAATATCAGTTTGCAATTAAATTGATCAAAATCGGCAGTTGATCTTGTACAAAAATTATTTATATTACTGTGAGAAATCTTTGTCATACTTTATCAAATAATTAGGCTTGATAACTTCTATATTACTTGTGGAACGCCGACAAAATAGATTACAAATTACTTGAAACGTACATGTTGTATATCGTAAGATAAATTAAAGAATGAAATTTACACATCGTGTGACGTTGGAATGAATGATTTAAGAAAAGTCTCGCTTCTTTACTACTTCTATCTTATATAGTAAAACAAACTCAATACGTCATTTCTCGATTCCTCTAGGTTCAATTTCAAAGAACTAGGCAATACAAAATGTAATAATTACTCTGATTTCACGTTCTAATGAGCTATTGGTATAAAGCAATCGCGGTCGTAAAAATCTTCTATTCTTTGTTAATGAATGAAACGGACCTCTACTACCTCTCTTTTAAAGCTATTAAAATCGTTCTCTTATCTAATTTTATAACCGTCCGATAGTAGCACTTCCTTAAATCAGAGCGTTTATTCATTGATTGAAAACAATTAGCCTATTTAGTAGCTTTTAGAACATTTCTAGTAAAAATTACGAGTTCTTTTGTTAAATAACGTAAATGCTTGAAATTTTTTTCTGGATTATTGGTCTTTTCATAACTGATCGTGTTTTACGGGTTTCTTTAAGAATATCTACACACGGAAAATATGCTTTTCTTTATAAATGCGTAAAACTAATATTTTTTTAACGTGTTCTACGTTAAACGTAATGTAATTTGGTATTGTTCTGTAATATAGAATAATTATTTACACATCACTGAAAATAAATTCTATTATTTTCAGAATTTAAAATTTGGCCTTTGTTATTATGCTATATTTAAAATGAAAACTAGCTTTATAGTATCGCTCAAAGGCAATTCTCTATATACCGCTGAAATAAATTAACATAATCAGTCAATTTAGAATTGGGCATTGCTCTTAAATGGTGTCATATAGTGTTATTTTACATGACAATTTTGTTATCTTGGTAATGGAATGCGATTATGCGTTTATACAGGGTAAAATTTAAATATCTCGAAATTTTAATTTGTTCCGTTTTTGGGTGGGACATTCTTTTTCACATAATTTGGCTTTCAATGACCTCTCGTTGACCTCATTATCACATCATTTCCCCAAATTGAAATATAAAATTCAAAATCAATTCCGCAGAGTTACGTTGAGCGCCATATTTCTGCACAGATGAGTAATTTTATTATTTCTATTTCTAACTGTATACAAGTATTTCTATAAGACTTATAATACACACGCATAATCCTTTTCTTTTTTGTAGCCTTTCTCTTTAATAATCTATTTATTTCTATCTTAAAATTAACTAAACTTCCCTTAAATCTTTCCTAACATCACCTACAATCTAACATTACTAAATTTTTATTTAATTTTTTTCATATCTACACACGAGCTCATCAAGTTTGATTCCAAACAGAATTTTTCATTTGCATACATCACTTTTAATACTGTAGAAAATCTTCCTCTAAACTATCACAATCTCGGAAAAATATGGAGTATGTAAGGAGTATGTAAAGATAATTTTAAAAACTATGAGTGGTTTAATTCCCAAAGAAGATTAAGAACAATTTAGAATATTATTCCCTTAATAACGACACTGCTTCATTTCCGACTTTACCTAGACGCTCCATAACAATTGATCACTTTTCTACATTATGCTCTAATTCTCTTTCAAAATTATGTAAATTTATACTTTTAACTCCCTTACCCTCTTTCACGTCACCGATCCCCTTTCTTTTATTTAATTTTCAAATTACTTCTTACATCTGCATAATTAAATAAATAATTCGACAAACCAAATGCCATTCCTCCATATTTATATACGCCACTTCATAGAGAGATTTGATTTTTTAATAAAAATTATCCCAAACGAATTATTAAGCTCTGCTTTCCTAATTATTTCATCATTATCTAATATTTTACTACATTTATTCATTTTATTTTAAAAGTTGCACTTTCCAATAATTCTGACCTTTTTCTAAAAATGATACAACTTTTTTTTAATTTCACCAGGGCACCTAATACTTATACTCTTATCTTCTTTAACTTTCATCTCTTCAAATTGATTTAAATTCATACAATCACTTCTTCTTTCTATATGGACTTCCTCGTCCCTTTTGATCGTTTCATTCGCCATAATTATTAGTTTATTTTCTGTATATATTATCCTTTTCATCTTACTAATAAAATCCATTCTCAGAATGACAACAACTCTTAACCCTGGTACTATTAAAAATTTTTGTTCAACCTCAATCTATCCCAACTTAACTTTGACAATTATGAAAAAGGAATGCCCGGGCTCAGTTGGCAAGTAGGCTGGGTTTTACCAATACAAAATAACGGAAGGACCGGAAAATAAAAATAAACACACTCGTTTCTAACTCACAAGAAAAAAAATCATAAAAAGAGACCTCTAATTCTCTAATTAGAAACAATGTTACACATGAGCAGTAATACCAAAAAAAAAAAAATTAAAATTAAAAATAATTAATAGCAGTAGCACCAAAAAATGGAAATAAAAATAATTAATACCCTCTGAAGTACCCTATAAAGTAATTTAAAACAAAACTAGGATGGACTACTTTCAGTCCTGCTATATTTACAAGGATTAAATATTTATTGCCAAGAGGTTGAACTGTTAATAAATACAAAAAAGAAAGGTTACTTACGTATTGATCCCCATTACAGATAATTGGTTGCTGTCGGAATGCATTCGTTCAGCTGTGGTAGGTCACAACATTGTACCTAAACCGTATACTTTCTCTAAAACAAAACATATAAGCAAATAGCAGGTAACTAGGTAGTAGGGTGAAACTTAATCGCTATAATCCATAGTGTATCCCGACGATCGGCAGAGAAGTGAAATCCCTTTCTAATACCCAAAAACTTGACAAAGGACAAGACAAAAAAACCAATCTAACTCCAATCAGTCCAATCTATTGCTGTTGAAGTCATCGACGGTCGTAGTGAAGTTATCAGTTGGGGATAATGTTTTGCCTCACTTTATACGATAGCAAAATTAGTTTTGTGGTTTTAGTGGTTATTCGCTATTCCAAAAGCAAAAATAAGAATTCCCATACTGCTCGAAGTACAAGTATACCGGACTAAAACAAGAAATTTAGAGGACATAAGAAAAGTAGAAGGTAGCAATCCTCGAAGACAAAGATGAAATGGCCGTACACTGAAGAAAAATTGTTGGAGGACGGATATCTCTAGTTAAGTCTTCAACCTCGCGAAAAGAAATTGATTTCTTGCAAAAAAAAACCCAAAGTAAGAAAAGGGACGAGAAAAAAACCAACATTACAAGCCAAAACTAGACAATAACTGTCAAGTGTCAAAGTAAACCAGGGAACAACAAGAATACTGGATAGAGAAAAAAAATCAAAAATACTTCAAGCTGTGGTGCCCAAGAATCGCAATAAACGAAAAACCGAAAAAAAGAACTGCTAACTAGGCCTAAAGTCGACTAAGTTGTGGTTTCCGAAAAAAAAATGGTCTAGAAGCACAGACCACAGTAAGCGGATCGAAAAAATTCTACCGGCCAGCACGAAGACCAACAGAAAGTAACAGCAGTCACAGGAAAAAGGGGAGGAATGTGGAACAAAAGGAAAGAGGAAAAAAACAGAAAAGAATAATGCCAAGCAACAAGTACAAAGACCAAAAAAATTCCTAAGAATCGCACAAAAGAATATAAAACAGAATCCCCGTGTAGTTATGTATGAGTATGTGTGTGCGTGTGTGTATGTGCGCGTGTGTGTGTGTTGATGTATGAGTATGTGAGTGTGTGTGTGTGTATGTATGTGTTAGTCTTATGACATGCAGATCGTACCATGGAGATATTCTATTTCCGGACCCACGCGGGTGAAGGAAAAAAAACCCCAGCCAAACAGGGAAGTAAATATAAAGAAACGTAAAGTTCAGAAATTAAGTCCTAAGGAGAGCAGTGTCGGCATAACAATCTGAGACGCGAAGACTAAGTATTGGGCTTAAGACGTTTGCGCCACCAGCAAGCAAACGAAACGAGGTCAAGAATATTATGATTTCGCCGACATATATCCTCAGGTTCGGAATGGGCATAGACTAATATCTGCCTCTTTTGAACAGTTTTCTGCAAAACAGGAACAGTAGGGGTGTAGTAATCGTAGCGCGAGGTTGAGAAAGCGGTGGCAAGGGTAGTTTAGAAAACTCAAAACGCGTCCTAGAAGGAAGTTGTTTGTTTTCAGAATTGGTGGTATGAAAGTCAACGGTAGAAAAGGAAAAGTATTGGCTGTATGAGAATCAACCTTACAAAAAGAAACACAAGCAGAGCACACTACTGATACGTTAGATAAAAGGATACAAGCAGATAAAATTTCATCGACATTAGATGAAGGACTAGCAGTTTCACAGTTAGGAAAAGGAACAGCATTGGCTGTACGAATATCAACCTTAGGAAAAGGAGCAGAATCCGATAACACTTCAGTAACATTACATAAAGAAACAGAATCAGATAGAATTTCGTCAATCTTACAAAAGCAAACAGCATCAGAAAAACTTCAACAACAGTAGATAAAGAAACATCAGCTAGAAGTTCATTAACCTTAGCTAAAAGAACAGAAGCAAGTAAAAGTTTGTCAGCAGTAGATAAAGAAACACAATCAGAAAGAGCAAGTAACGTTTCATCAACGTCCGATAAAGGTGTAGAATCAAACAAAACTTTATCACTGTTAGACAACGGAGTAGGAACAGACAAAACTTAGGCCACAATAGGAACTGATTCCTTGACAATAGTAAATGGAGAAACAGGATCAGGTAAAACTTTGACGACAACAGCACCAGGTATTACAGCTACGGGTTCCCTAACTTCAAAAGGACCTTCTTTACCCGTATTAGAAGTTATCGTCACCTTAGCAACAGCTGTGATTGCAGACACGACAGAAATTTCTTGAGTTGAATCATTTAAGAAAGTAGGAACAGGTAAGATTGTGACAAAAACGGCAACTGGCATTAACGATACAGGTTCATGGACTTCAACAGGGCCCTCTCTGACGGAATTAGAAATAATCCTCATTTCAGTGATATTTGTGCTTGCAGACACGACAGGAATTTTTTGGTAGAATCATTTAAGGAAGCGGGAACAAACTCTTGAGAAGCTAGCTGCAAGTTACTAATTCGAAGTAAGGGTTGCGATGGTGGTGGAGGCACAGTTTGGGGTGGAAGTGACTACGTAGGATCTATTTGATCATCTTGTGAATCGCAAAGGACAGAAGAAATTTGGTTCTTGTTAATAGAGGTTCGGTAAGCAGGGACGTTATAGCCGTAAAATCAATATTATAGTTCAAAGGCTCATATGGCTGAAAAGGGTACGAGGTGATGGTAGTAGGACAAGCAGAAGGAGGCGTAGAAGAGGATGTAGAACTACAGACGGAAGAAATTTTGTTCGAAACTATATTGGCCGAAGAAGGGCATGTTTTGATAGCAGTAGCAGGATGACCTGGATAAAGCACAAAAGAGAACGTAGATTTACCAGCAGAAGAAATTTGGCTCCTAGAGCTGAAAACAGAATTTGAAGTATGCTTTGAAGACCTATTAGTAATAGAATGACAGTTTGGACAGTTGCGACGAGAAACTCCCTTATATTTGCAACGATAGCAATGGAGTACTTTAGGACCAGTACAACGTGTCGAAACATGACCAGGCTTGTCGCAATTAAAGCATATGACCTGACGAGTAGAAGCAGAATTAGGAAGAAGAACAGTAGAAAGTACGAAAGAATTATTTGATCTACCCGTAGGCATAGGAGAAATCTTAATAATTCGGTCATGTAAAGTAAAAGTATTTTCCTCAATAGTAGCAGATTTATAAGTAAAATCCGAGGGTTCAAAATGTTGAATCAGTAAATTAGACAACGTCTTCTAGTCAAAGAAACCTATGCCGATTACCACGATACCAAAGTAACGACTTAGACTCGAACAAATCCACTGCAGACTCAAACAACTGCAATTCTGACACATGTTGAACTCGTCGGAGTTCTTCGACTCATTCCAAAAAATCATGTACGGTAAGAGTGTTTGGGTCATCAGAAAATTTCAAATTCCACTGCCACACTGGGAGGCTTTGGTGGGGAGTCAAAAATGAGCAGCGACTGACTTAGGTACTGTAGCAGAGGCTGATCCCGGTTTAGTAGTAGCAGTATATTGGTCTTGACTAGGTGATATGACATTATCGGCCAGAATCTTTGCCGGTTCCAACTTCAGACATTCGCTCTTTAATTATTGTAAGGAGCGGACGATAGGAAAATGGGCTCGATAGAATGGAGTGAGGTTACAAAGCACAATGGACAATTTATCCTCCTCCTTGAAAGATCCATACCATTGAAACAGAGTCGTCATCCACGTGAAATGGTCAGTAATGCTTTCTGATGACTACTGCTGCCTATTGCAGATACCATCATACAGTGTTATCCCCATATCAGTCATTTTGAATACGAATAAAGAAAAGAATTTGGGAGAAAGTAACTAAATAAAAACTAACCGTAACTCGATAAAAGCTCAAGAAAGAAATTATTGTGAATACAGAACAATTTAAACCATATCCAACGGATAAACTTTGGGAACACGAATAGGTGCGAAACAATAAAATAGAAATTAGGAATAGTAATAGGGCACCAGCGTTTTCAACGGACTAAAATTATCGGCGAAAACACAATTCTGATAATCTGAAATAAGCCAACTAAGGATATTGAGCGATCCAGAAAGTAAACAAAACTAAAATTTAAGAAGATCTAACCCCCAGAGAAAATAATAAAAACCGATCCTCATGTGAGGAATACCAAAGAGCCGAAAGAAAAAAAAATAAATAACAGTTCAAGCGCAAAAGAAAGAAAGCAGTATCAGGCCGAAAAAGCGGATAATGTAGGAAATTAGGCCGTAAAGAAACAAATCAGGCCAGAAATTAAGCAAAATAAAATCGAAGCAGACGTTAACCAAAATCAAAATCGAAGCAAAAGTTAAGACAAAGTTACACAAAACAAAATCGGAGTAAACGATACCCAAAACAAAATGGGAGCCAAAAATGAACCAAAACGAACTCGGAGCCCCACGCCAGGATGTCATTAACGTAGCTGGCAGCACAAAGAAAGGAATGCCCGGGCTCAGTTGGCGAGTAGGCGGGGTTTTACCAATATAAAATAACGGAAAGACCTGGAAATAAAAATAAACACTCATTTACAACTCACAAGAAAAAAAACCTTAACAAAACCTCTAATTAGAAACTATGTTACACTTGAGCAGTAGTACCAAAGAAAAATAAAAATTAAAAATAATTAATAGCATTAGCACCAAAAAATGGAAAAAAAAATAATTAATACCCTCCAAAGCACCCTGTAAAGTAATTTAAAACAAAACTAGGATGGGCTACTTTCAGTCCTGCTATATTTACAAGCAATAAGTTTTTATTGTCAAGAGAGTTAGTTGAACTTTTAATAAATACAAAAACGAAGGGTTACTTACATATTAATCCCCATTATAGATAATTTGTTGCTGTCTGAATGCATTCGTCCAGCTGTGGTAGGTCACAACATTGTACCTAAACCGTATACTCTCTTTAAAACAAAACATATAAGCAAATAGCAGGTAACTAGGTAGCAGGGTGAAACTTAATCGCTACAGTCCATAGTGTATCCCGACGATCGGGAGAAAACTGAAATCCCTTTTCAATACTTGACAAACTTGACAAAGGACAAGACAAAAAAAAGAATCTAACTCAATCTATTGCTGGTGATGTCATCGACGGTGGTAGTGAAATTATCAGCTGGGGATGATGTTCCGCCTCACTTTATATGATAGAAAAAGTAGTTTTGTGGTTTTAGCGGTTATTCACTATTCCATCTTTAACGTTCAGTTGGTACAGATGTACTTCACCCGTCAGTCCGGGGTCAATGCAACGGACGATCATGTTCCGATGAGGGAGCTATTATAACTACAGTCACATATTAGACCCATCACAAAGGAAAATATATATTAAAATTATAGGTACTCACCACACAGTGTGTGCACGAAAATCCTATACACAACGAAAAATGCAATGATTTTTGATCGTATGCAGAACAGAAAATGAATACTAATTCGTTTGGTAACCGGAATTAATATCCGTGCTGGTGTTATCAAACATGATTAGAAACTCGAAAAACTTTATCAAATAGTTTCTAGGTCGTAGTATTATAAGAATTAATTTTACGCTATAGCAATGTGTATCAAGCCAGCGGACACCGAAAACAAGGTACTGACTATTTAAATTATAGAGTAAACTCTTCATTTTAAAATAAATAAACTTAAATGCAAATTATTAGGAAGCTTACTTATTGTAAAAAGGTAAAATATGCAGGATGATGTTTAAAGAATAGAAGCAGAATCTATGTGAAGGAGTAATAAAAGACAAGAAAAGGTATGTTGTAAATTTACCGTCGAAATTGAACGTAACACACTCCAAAATCGAAATTGCCAACTAAATAATATAAGGTATTTATATACCATGAAGAATTCGATAAGGGAAAAATGTGCAATAAATATAGCAAATTAGAAACATTTAAAAACGACCGTTTCACTGTGATAAAAATTATTAATCCAATTAAGGAAACTTTTTACATAATTGATATACCTTTAGTTTTTGTATAATAAATAAGTATACCTACACATGTTTTAATGCTAAATTACAAGCTTTTAATCTCTTCTGTGAATTCTAGAAGAATATTTTATAAGTGAAGTCATAATTATATAATTCCATTGTTTAATTAGTAGTATAGTTATATTTCAATAGCATAACCTCTTAAATAGTTGTGACTATTAACCCGTGTCTGGAATAATATGCTTATGACTATAAGAATAAGATTAATAGAAAATAGAAAACATATTTAATATATGCTCAGTAGTAAAATTCACAGGTTATTAACATTCATTGTCAATTTAAAGTGTTTAATCTGCAATATTACAAATAGAAGATCAATCTAAAAATATATTAAAAAGTCTCAAATCACATTTCCTCACCTACTATTAAATATTTTCAACCTCCATATTCTTCTGATAGCATTATTATACACACGTTGTTATAGGTTTTAGTAGTATAGTCCATTCGCTGTAAATTTAGGATGACGTCAAATGTAGTAATGAAGTGCTGGCAACTGTATGCAAATAGATACCTATATTTGCGCTTGAAGGATGCTGTCATTTAACACAATAAAGATTCGTTGTTCTGTACGGTGTTGCCACCAATTCCTCTGGCCAATGGGAATATTTCTATATCTTTCATTAAATATATTATAATTTAAGCTAACATTGGCAATGTGGTATTTTATTCAGTTGTGACGTCAACCTTAAGTTAAAGCGAATGGACTGTAGAAACTTCGCCACACAGATCTATTTAGAAATTGCAAGGACTATAGCTATGTAGTTTTGTAATTTGAAAAGATAACTTTGCTAACTTCAGTATTTGTTTTGTTAAAAGTTAGCATAATTATTTTGATATTGTGTTTTTGTATAATGGTGGAATGTTGTAAGTTGCAGTATTACCTTTACCATAAAATTTCATAATAACTTAATTGGACGATTTGCATTCGTTGAATGATAATTTTACTGCAGATATAGCATCATAATTGTATTAGTTATATTATCAAGATCGTCTATAATATAACCAAAATACTCGTCAAAAATACCCTTATTTCATGTATTTTCCAATAAAATTAATTAGGACTAGATAATGCTAGAAGCTACGTTTAGGGGTCAAGTTATTATTTGTCAAGAAAGTAAATCTGCTTAAAATATAATAATATAGATTAATACAAGCAAATAAAATAACATAAAACCATGTGAAAGTTTGACTTAGACTACAAATAGCCAACAAAAGTATGCGATATGATATTTAGAAAATAATAATTGTTTAGGAATTCTTGATCTATTCAGAGATTAGATTTTTTAGAAGATATAGAAACAGAAAAATACGGTTATCCGAACATAAAAACAAATCTATCTCGTAGATCTTTCAAACCAAGGTGTTTGAATTAATCGAACCGCTTACAGGAAATTTTATTTTATTTTTATCATTATTAGTATAGGTTAGAAGTATTATATCATGATCAGAACCACTTTCGGATCTTTATATCACTTCGGAACATGGTAAGAAATTTATAACAAACGTAGATGTATGTCCATTCTACATCATTAAGTATACAAGTAAAAAAGTAAAAAATTTTATCGTTTCAATCGTGTAGTAATTTGAACATTGATTAACTAACAACGTGAAAGCAACTGTATCAATAAATTAAATTATTAATTTACATATATTTTATGGAAATCTTTTAAATATCTTTTCAAATTCAGATCCTTACATTTACAATATTATCTATACTTAATTAATCTCATTTGCACATATGATTGAAATTCCATCGCTCGAAGGTGCTTCGTAAATATTACAATTTTTTATATTTTCTAAAAATATATTTGACATTTTAATACCCTTTTGGAATTTCTTACACCAAAAGATTACACTTATGAAGTGCTACATCAGTGCTAAATTTTGTGTTGAAATACCAACTGCTTTGTGAGATAGTATAACATTTCGTATTCAATAGAATTACATTTTGCTTGCTTCCATATTGGTAACGAGGGTAGATATTTGGTATGTAAGAAAGTTCGTACGGTTTTTGATCGAAAAATAAATTAATTATTACAAACCAGTAATACACTATTATTCAGCGAAGTAAACACCATCGCACTAGATGACCTTCTGCCAACGTGACAACAATTTTTGTCGCCTGTATTGCAAAATCTATGGATTTGGAATAAAAAATTAATGGATTGCATCTATGAACGGCTAAGGTCCCGGATTCCAATCCCGACACGGTCCGCTTGAAAATGTTAGGCGAGCATTATTCACAAAATAATTAAAATTTCGATTGATTAAAGAAGACTGTTTCTGGATGAACGCCGCCTTTAGTCGCCGAAGCTGATTACAATAGACCACAGCAGTGATGATTATTTAAATAATATTTCTGACGATGCAATTTATGGTTAATATCGTACTTAACTGAAAAAACGCAGCAAGTAGAATGTAAACTTTTCATCCTCTACTTAAAAATTGCAAAGGTAAAAACGATGAAGAACCGCAGAAAGTCCTACGATGCTCTACAGAATTCATGCAATAAAAGATAATAATTACGCTAATATCAAAAGCTTAAGTTGCAAATAAATATAATATATAATAAATATAATAATATAATAAAGATATAGATGCATAATGATACTTCAAATGACAATTAGAAATAACGAATAATACTATAATTTATATTTGAAGTGCTAAATCAGCCCTAAAATTTCCCTTGGCACAAAAATATGTTAGAAGAAAATAATTCTGGGTCCCTTTCAAATATACCGAACCTTGTAACAGGCGTTCCACAAGAAAGTGTACTTAGTCCCCTTTTATTCAGTTTATATATTGAAGATGTATCTTCTCGTTTACAACTTTGTAAATATCATTGTTACGCAAATGATGCACAACTGTACTATCACTTATAATCAACGGATTTTGTTTTTGCCTTTAATAATTTCAATCAGGACCTGCAAAGGATTAAAGAACGACATATGAGTAATCTACTTATTATCAATGCCAGTAAATCAGTGGCGTAACTACGATTTTTGGGCCCCCCCGCAAAAATTTTAAAGTGGGCTCTCTTTAAAATGTATTACTTTTACTGGCTTATATTTAGCCATATTTTTAAATTATAGTACATGTAGAGAAGGAAGCAGTATAGAATTAAATACATATACTATATTAATCAAGTGCTTTATTAATTATAAAACCAAATTACATAAATTCAAACTTATAAGTTAATTAATATTAAATCTACATATTTATACGCCGCACAAAATTATTTACACCTAAAAATTTGATACAGTAAAAACCTATGAGCTAGCAGACATTCCAAATCAAATTCAAAATTTTGTTTTTCTTGCATGTTTTGCTGCAAACGCGTTTATTGTATCCTCTATATTCATATTTTTGGCAGTGTCATGTTCTACTGCTAAGAGGGATAAATCGTCTAATCTATCTTGTGAAGTGCGGTTCCTAAGATAATTTTTAATAATTTTAATTTTGAGAAAGATCTCTCCGCACTTGCAACGCTAACGGGTAAAGTTAGGTATAACATTAAGGCTGTTATGGTGTTTGGAAAACTGCTAGAACCTGTAGATTTGGAAAGTACTAGATATTCTAAAATTGTAAGATACCGTTAACATTTTTAATTCATCACAAATAAGTCTATTATTTTTGAGTGTAGTAAGTTCTATACCTATAGCATCATTTAAATCTTTGTAGTAAAATTTTTGCAATTGTTTTGCCTTAGATAAAATATCGTCTGCAGTTAAATTCAAAAATACATTAGGTTCTAAGAAATTAAACTTTTCGTTTACATGAAAAGCGATTTAAAACGATTCGACAGCTGTGAAATTATAATATCCATTACGCGATAAAATACATTTATTTTAAATTTAAATTCTTCATCATTAAATCGATAATCATTGGATAATTCATCGTAATGCTTTTTATTTTTGGTTGCCTTTTTTATAAATTCCGGTTTAATATTCCATTGCCCTGCAACTTTCGCTGCTTCCTCCTTGATGTTGGAATAGTTATTTCTTGTTTCCTTGAAAAATTTTAAAGTTTTTGTAATAAGAGAGTTATCTGATTAATATTCGCCTTTTCACTCTGAGCAGTTTGTGAGAGCTTGTTAAGCTCTTCTAGAATTTGACTTAAAAACACTTAAAAAATAAAATTAAAATTATCCATGCTAGTTAATATTTGCTTTGCGTCATTTCGTTCATCTGTTTTTTTGATATCATAATAATTTTATTAAGAGACATTACTATATCTTTATACCGAATTCTTATGGCAGCTAAAGATTTTACTCGATCCGCCCAACGTGTCGGATTTAAGCGTTTCAATTGTGTGAAATTTTCTTTAAAACAGAAAGCCAATTCCATCTTACTATACTATTAGCAAAAATGTATATATGTTTTCTAAAAGTAGAAAAACGATTCTATTTCTTTTATACCTTTAACGGCATCATTTATGACTAGATTTAAGTTATGGGCACTACAGTGCATATATAAGGCTGCAGGCTCTATGTTTAAAATTCTCTTTGCACGCCAGAATACGTACCGCTCATAACGTTAGCTCCATCGTAGCCCTGCCCTCTACATTTATTTATATCTAATTGCATGTTGGTTAAATTGCTTAATATAGTATTACATAGTCCTTCAGCAGATTGGGACTCTACTTTTGTAAAACCCACAAAAGTTTCACAAATATCTATTTTGGTTACCTCTCCCAAGCTGTCTTTTTAAAATCAATATATCTTACAATTTTACTTAATTGATCAATCTTAGTTATATCCTGTGTAGTGTCTATTATGATTGAGAAAAAGGAGCGGATCTAATTTTATTTAATAAAATATTTTTAAGTGTGCGCTTAAAGTATTAATATCGTTTTGAATTTTTGGGAAAGATATTTAATTGAACCTTTGGGTCGTTCAAGCACTTTTGTAATATAGGATCATAGTTACTAATTAAATGAACTAAACTTAAGAAATTACCGTTGTAACTGTCTTTTGAATCAGAAAAACTTTCTCTATGTCCTCGAAATGACAGCATGCGCTGGGATAGTGTTAAAGTAACATTGAAAAGTCTGTGTAAAACATTTTTCCAAAATTCAGTTTCTTGTTTTAATAGTAGAGTATCTTTCTTATCTATGGTATAATTTTTTTCCACATATCGTAAATAAAACAACAAGTTAAATGAGATTGAGCAAGCAAATGCTCTTTAATTTTTTGATAAACCCTGCCAATCATTAATTCCGGTCGTCCAACTTGACCTTACTGAAGCAAACAGCCAACATGGTTGACAATAAACACAATTTTTTAATTTAGAATAACACAACCACCCATTTGAATTGTGTGGTAAGTTTAACGTATTGCTTTTATTTTCGCTTGCAGTTATTAAGTAATAATAGTGAACTGAAAAACTTCTATTTTATTATCTTTAGGAAACGCACCATCTGGTCTACACAATCCGTAATTAATTATTTCTTTTCTTAAATTGTCATGTTGTAAAACATTGATTTTTAAAAAATGTGCAAAATCGGTTGGATATTCTTTCGTCAGATCCATAGATAGTTCATTAAGTGAAAAGTACTACTCACATTTACCTCTGTAATTGTAGTGGTATCTAGTTCCAAATTTCTATCGCGGCCGTCATTATGTGATGTACTTGCGCCCTGGGTGAGAGTTTTAAAATTGTTGACGACTGCTGTTCGTCTGTAGCGGAACTAGTAGATGCTACTGTCGAAAGCCCAATTTCTTTCATAGATTGTTCTTGTTTTCGGACTCTTTAGAAGTAAAAAGGAACTTATTTTTGGAATCTTGCTCTTTGATTCTTCCAATAGTTTCCTTTTCGTTTTTTGCAGCGCCGCTTGTAGTGCTCATTGTATATTATTTCCTGCAATTTTGAATGAAATTAATTATAATGTAATTAGATAAGTAATAATTATTTAAAAGCCTTTTGAAATTACAAATAACACATACATACTTTGCTTTAAATGCTTTAATTAACAAAATATAAATGATTTTTATTGAATGCTTAAAGATTTATTTATATGTATTTCTCAGCGCGACTTCAACTATGATCAAATCAATAGTAGTTTAATAAAAATAGATATAAATACTTACGTTTAAATATGAAAGACCTCCTGTAATACGAACACAACACTATTGAGTAAAACGTACTGGAATGCTTTTTACTTCCTTTCCGTTATATATAATGCAGCTAATGCAAATACGTTGCAACCAGCTGACTAGAAACCACAAAATGAATTTCTTTCTAGTATTATATTTCTAGAAAGCGAAGGTTACTAAGCTACCTGCCATCCTGTGAATCTGTACTGTACAGACAATAGCCCTTTTATTCCTATTTAAAATCCCACAAACCAAACTAACCCTACTATACGTCGTTTAATAATGCTTTACCACTTTATACAACTTATCACTTAAGAATAATATAGACATCTTTGTTATTAAAGTTTACAGTCTCTTTCATCTGTTTATTAACCCTTACAAAATAGGACAGAACGGATAGAAAGAAGAAAGGATGCAGCCTGCAGGTGGTGTTCAGTATTTATCTTAATTATTATTTCTTGTATTTCAGCAGTTCCTAGTAGTAACATCAAGAAAACGTTCGTTAACCTGCGGTTTCTGAATTACCTGCAATATTTTCTTGACCGTTTCTTACCTGCCAAATACGTTGAAGATGAATAAGTTGAGTTTATTATCGTTTGGGCCTTCTTGCACTTGGGGCCCCCCCGCATAGCGGGGGCTGGCAGGGGTGTAGTTACGCCACTGCAGTAAATGCCAAGCCATTCTTTACGGCGGTCAAGAAATGATACACACAATAACCCTAACCTTTTTTAAATTTAGGTAGCTCAACTATTGCACTAACTATATCAACTAAAAACATTGGTATTATATTAGATTCAACCTTAACGTGGAACATGTACAAATATTTCTAGAAAAATGATTATGGCTCTTCATGTTCTTAAACGACTTAAACGATTTCTACTTAATGAACTAAAACAAACACTACTATCTTTGATTTTTAATATTTCGATTACTGCTGCTTAATTTACTCTAACCTATCGATCGCTCTTCGGCAATCCTTCAACGTTCACAGTAAACAAGCATTTGACTTGGAGTTGAATAACTCTGAATTTAATTAATTATTAAGTTTGAGTGAATGAATATTTAAGTAGTGTAAGTAAGTCTAATGTATAAAATTAACATAGTTATAAGTTGTTTCCGTTCCAGAGTAAGTCTATGCTAATCAAAATACAGTGTATTTATATATGTAGTGCATTTGTTACAAATAACATTATAATTAGAAACAGGCCGGTAAATAAGCCGAAACGTTATGGATTAACAACAATAAGCTGTTTTGTTAATGACTTTATACCCAAGAATAAAGAAAATCTATAAATAACGTAGGTCCAAAACAAAATAGATCAGGTCCATATTTAAATACCCTATTAATTAGAGATGATACGAATAAAATAATCTTAGACTGGTATCAAAAACCTATAAATTTTAATAGATATATAATCTATCATTTATACCACTCATATAAAATTAACGTTATTCTAGAATTAAAACACCGAATTATAAGAATTTCACATATATCATTATATAATAAAAACATAAACAAACTTTCAAAAATTTTAAAAGAAAATAATTATCCAATAAATCTTATTCAACAACTTTTATATAATAGCGGCAACAATAGTATTAACTGTAAACAATATAATATCAATACAAACAACAACCAAATTAAAATACCACCAATGATAAAACTATAAACTTACAAAACCAAATAATTAACAGATCACTTCTTTTCATTAAAAATTTAACAACAAAACTAACCACTATATTTAAAAATGTAAAATTCAAAATTGCCAAACGAAATATATTCGCCTTAAATAAACTATACTCCAAATTAAAAGACAAAACACCTAAACTTCAACAAAAAAACTTAATTTACCAAATTGACTGTACTTGGATTAATTGGGGGGTGAATGAGGTGATATAAATATGCTATTATAGGGAAGGACCAATTGCTTTTTGTAGCAATAACAATAGCGGTGGAGCGGTTATGTAATAACTAAAAAACAACTACACCAAACTACTTAATAAAGGGTATAAATACCTTTTATCCTGTGCCGCTGTGGGCAATAAACGTTCACACACAAAAGCTTTCGCCGGACAACCAAAAACACGCACGATTGGTGTCGGTGTCGCTTTTCAAAAGCTCTCATACAACCGTCTTCTGCAAGGGTTCGAATGCGACTGTGTTCTTCAACGCACTTCCACTGTCGGTATAAAATGTTTCACTCAAACTGTAGGGTGAACGCACTGATGGTATTTATTGTCACAAATACCGAATTGTTCGATGATGACGTAACATACCGCCCACCAAATTCATAGAATTTTGAAAAGGAGGGAAGTAGGTTGGGTGAAGGAAATCACATGGGATTTGACCTTGCTAGGAAAACAGGTAACGAAAGATAGGGTGGTACACTACAGCGAGCGATATTACCAACTATGCAAAAATAAAAATATATATGTAAATAAGCAAATATGTAAAAATAATATACTACTATACATGTAAGAAATGTGTATATACATCTAAACATAAAAATAAAATTAAAATACCGGTAGCGGCGCTAGTTTGACCAAAGGTCGTTTTAGTGTGCCATGTGCCGTTTTGATTTCAGCGACACGTATAATACCGTCCGCACCGGGAAAAGTATTAATAATACGACCAAATTTCCATTGAAGTGGAGAAAGCTGGTCGTCCTTGATGAGGACAATAGTGTCCTTTTCAACTTGTCGGACACCTACCTTAGAGTGCCATTTAACCTTTTGATTTAGAGTATGTAAGTACTCATGGCTCCAGCGAGCCCAAAAATCTTGGTGGAGTTTTTGCAGGAGTTTCCACCTGTTTTTTAATGATAGAATGTTGGTTGAATGGTCCTCATCTGGTGGTGCAGAAAGAGGCTCCATAGTTAGGAAATGACCTGGTGTTAGGCAACGCAAGTCATTTGGATCCGAACTCAAAGCGCAGAGTGGCATTGAATTTAGAACAGATTCAATTTGAGTAAGAACTGTGTAAAGTTCCTCAAAGGTAAGTTTTTGTTCGCCGATTACGCGAGCTAGGTGTGTCTTTACCGACTTAACACCGCTTTCCCACAAGCCACCGAAGTGAGGGGCGCTAGGTGGATTAAACGACCACTTTATCTTTTCTGAGGTTACTGCACTATGCAGATAACTCATAAGCTGACGATAGGCACCTACAAAATTAGTACCGCAATCGCTAAATATTTGAGAACAGTGTCCTCGCCGTGCTATAAATCGTCGCAAAGCGGCAAGAAACGCGTCTGCCGACAAATCCGACACAAGTTCAATTTGTGCTGCCTTAGTGGCAAAACAAACAAAAATACAAATATAGGCCTTAAGAGTTTTAGAGCCTCGTAAGCGGTTAGGCTTTATTAAAAGAGGGCCAGCAAAATCAACACCAACAATACTGAACGGTTTGATTTGGGTAATACGTGCTGCCGGTAGGTCTCCCATAGGAGGAGTTACCAGGACCGGTTTGGTACGAAAACATCTATGACATGATGATAAATAATTTCTGATTGAATTTTTAATAGAAAGGATCCAAAAATTCTGTTGTATAAGATACGCTGTGGTATTAACACCGGGATGGTAATACCTTTCATGAGTTGACCGAATGATAAGTTCGGTTAATCGGTGCCGCTGAGGCAATAACGCAGGAAACTTTTTGAAATAGGAAAGCGAAGAATGTGTCAAGAGCCCACCTACTCTTAAGATATTTTGTGGATCAACAAATGGAGAGAGTTTTCGCAAGCTTTTAGGTAATTTACGGTTTGCCTTGATCGAAGCTATTTCCTTTGAAAATGTAACACTTTGTACATGCCGAACGATAATCATGAGAGCATTGTGTAATTTAAGGTCTGTTAAGGGACCCGTATGACGTTGAGCCAGGGGTTTAGAAAATCTATAAATGTAAGTCACGATGCCTTGGATTTTATATAACGATGAAAAGCGACTTAGTAAAATGTCAATGACGTTTGGATCTGTGTGAGCGACAAATGTTAGGATCTTCTTTTCCGTAGTTACCTCTGCAATTGAGGTTGACAATGTTGGTTGAGGCGGCCACGATTCACTAGGGTAGTGAAGCCATTCAGGCCCCGCCCACCATAGCGAACATGAAATAACCGCGCTTGGCATTAATCCCCGAGATGCAGGATCAGCCGGATTATGCGAAGATTTAATATAAAACCATCGGCTAGGTGCAATGATTTCTTGAATGTGGCTAACACGGTTTGCCACAAAAGTTTTCCAACGAAAAGGTGGAGAACGTATCCAAGTGAGAGCGACCGTAGAATCACTCCACGCTGAAACATCGGAGATGTCAATCAAGCCTTGATAAGAACGAATGGTAAAAGAAAGTAAATCGGTTAATAAAACGGCGGCACATAATTCCAAACGTGGAATTGAAATGCGCTTAATTGGAGCTACTTTTGTTTTAGCGGTTACAAATTGTACAGTTATTTCTCCAGTAGTTTGATTTATGAACTGAAAATACACTACCGCTGCATACCCTACCTCGCTAGCATCGCAAAACCCATGCAAATGACAAGTAAAAGGATCCGAAGGGGGTAAACAACGTGGTAACTTTAATGACGATAATAACGGCAACTCTTCTTGATACTGCTGCCATTGAGACGAAATGTCTGCTGGTGGGATGTCATCCCAATTTAAACCTAACATCCACAGATGCTGGATTAGGCGTTTTGCAAAAAGTGTTAGTGGGGCTAAAAACCCTAATGGATCATATATTCTGGCAACTTGTGAAAGTATGTTGCGCTTTGTACATATTGGGTTTAATGGTTTAACCCGAAACGAGAAAATATCTTCTGTAGGTGACCATTGAAGACCTAATATTTTTATTGATTCGTCAGTATCGAAATCGGAGAATCGAGTAATGCCATATGACCCGCATCAAGATAGTCCTGCATGAAATTGTTGTATTGGGCGCGTAGCTCCGGTTGAGCATGCAATTTGCGCTCCAACGAAAATAGTCTTTTTTTAGCCATCTTAAAGCAATTATCAAAAACGGGCAAAGTATCGTTGAACGGTAACGCAACAATAAAACGACCGCTAGGGTCACGAGAAAACGTGTTTTCAAAAATCAAATCTGCCTTTTCTTCTTCTGGAGAAGTATAAAGCTTGGATGGCAATTCTTCTATCTCCCAAAACCGCCTTAGGGTCTGGTCGATAGGATCTTCTACAGAAGTAAAAAATGCTTGGACAGTGTCAGACTGCAAGCTTTTGTGGGACCAATAATAGTCCAACCAAAATTGTATTTATGGCGGCAGGCTGAAGAAATTTGCCATGTATAACACCGCCATTGATGATGAACGGATAAACATCTGCTCCAAGGAGCATGTCAATAGTTCCTGGAGATTTCCAGGTCGGGTCTGCAAGGTGCAGGCCGCATAAGTGTTCCCAATTATTAGGAACTTCAACGCTAGGTAATTTGCCAGATATTGACGAAAGCACAAAAGTTGTGACTTCTAGAGATTTTTCAGAGTCTAAAATAGAGCAAATGGTGCAGCTAACGGCACCCCTATTGACTGCTGAAGTTGTCTGCCCAAGTCCATAAATCGGAACTTGAGAACGTATGCGTGGAAGCCAAAGTTTGCTCACGCAATCGTCTCGAATAAAGCTAGCTTGAGAGCCAGGGTCTAAGAGTACCCTGATCGGTTTGTATCTACCAGAACGATCTTGAACTTCCACAACAGCAGTGGAGAGTAAGACAGTAACCCCAAGATTTGAATTCGTCTGTGAAGACAAAACATTTGCCGGAATAGGAGAGGCTGACTGCGTCCTATTGGCGTTTTTATGCATAGGTGTAGCGATCGGTTCAGCTGAACGGCTAGAAGCAGGTTGCGCTTTAAAATGTAGCAAGGTATGATGCGGCTTGGCGCAAGTTCGACAGGAATTATAAGATTTGCATTGCATGGACGCATGGTCTGTTCGTAAGCAATTTAAACAAAGGCGTAAGCGTTTGACAATGTCGAAACGTTCCGTCGGAGTTTTCTTTAGAAACGATTGACATCTGTAAATTAAGTGATTGCCTTTGCAAGAAGGACAATGGTGCGAAAATGAATTCTTTGAGTCACTGGAGCTACTTGGTGTGTCCAGTGAAACTACGTTAGAAGAAACTTTTGGTTTAAATTGAAACGCTGAGGATTTCTTAGGCACTGATGTGTGAGATGTATGTACAGTCTTCGAATAAGAAACAGGTGCGGTTGAAGAAAAGGTTTCCAACGCTGCACATTGTTGAGTTAAAAAATATCTCAAATCATTGAAATTAGGTATTTGCTTCGGATCCGATTGGAGTTCGAAGCGTTTTCTAGTGAACGGATCGAGTTTTTCTAAAAGACAATCGACCAGGATAAAGTTCCAATGTTCAGTGGGAAACTTTAAGTTAGTTAGAACAGCAAGGTTCTCTGAAAAACAATCAATAAGTGCCCTAAGTTTCTTAGGGTCTTCTGATTTTAAAGGTGGAAAGTCTTTCATAGCTTTCCAATGCAAAGTTGCCAATAAACGCGGATTGCTAAATCTCTCACGCAAGGCGTTATATGAAATGATAAAATTATCTCCCGACATGGGTACCGATTTAATGATTTTCAAAGACTCCCCGGTACAGCAACTGATAAGATAATTTAGCTTTTCGATATTGGACAGCGACGCGTTGTTATAGACCAGACTGTCAAATAAATCGATGAAAGATGCGAATTTAGTTGCCTCATTATTAAAAAGTGGGAGCTTTAACGGTAACAATTTTGATCCCGAGCTGCTTGGAGAATTTTCAATGATTTGTGGTGCTTTCATTTCTTGCATCGTTTCGAGATGCAGCAGTATGCAATAATAAGCGGAATCTACTTCCTTCCGTAAGGCGTTGTAATTTAATAATTCTGCCTCGTCACAGGAGGCTAAGACAGCAACTAAAATTGTATTGAAATCTCTGTAAAGGTCATTTACGCCCTTTGTTTGAATAAGGAACAACGTTTTTAAAGTTGGGTCACTTTGTATAGCGTTGCTCAGTTCGAACATTTCTATAATGCGAATTTTCAGCAATTCTAGTTCGGCTACCTGTATTTTCTTGGGAGCCATTCTGAAAGTTATTCTGAAAGGCCCACACTATAAAGATGCTGTAAAACCGTAACCGGTCAGACGTGCGCTGCGAAATATTAAATATTATGGGTTGTTGGTCAAGGCACGAAAAATATCAAATAGCGTATAAACCAAAAAAATCACGTTTTATGACTATTAGCCTGCAATGTGGACTTAAAACGAGACGTCGAAAACCTACCGGTTTGTCAAACAAAGCGTTTAGATAAGATTTACAGCTTACGGTTACGGTCGGCCTTTACATCAAAAGATCACAGGAACGTTTAAACATGTGGCTTAACATATTTGCCGAAAGATGCAGCTTCTGCAACTTTATTACCCTGCAAATGTGTTCAATATTTTAGGTTTACAAACCGAGCAGGTTTGTGTGTAATACAAAAACGTGCAATGGCTTTTAAATACAAAGCAAATCACTTTCCTTTCTTATTTAAGAAGTATAAAGCGAACTATAATTTTTAGGTTGCTTTGTGTTTTATGCCGCTAAAATGAATTTAAAACTGAAAACTAACAGATTTGATGCTAAAGTATTTGTTTGTAACTAAACGGCGAAATGGCTTATTTAATTTAACGAAAGTATGTAGCTAATATTGTACATATTTTAACCCGCTAAATATGGAGCTTGAACACAAATTTAAAAGCTAAAATAATTACTTAAAAGCTCGCTGAAATGCAAAATGATATTTAATTTAGGACATGCGTATACCATAGGACTGGTGAATTCGGATCGACTTATAGGACCAATGGATTAATTGGGGGGTGAATGAGGTGATATAAATATGCTATTATAGGGAAGGACCAATTGCTTTTTGTAGCAATAACAATAGCGGTGGAGCGGTTATGTAATAACTAAAAAACAACTACACCAAACTACTTAATAAAGGGTATAAATACCTTTTATCCTGTGCCGCTGTGGGCAATAAACGTTCACACACAAAAGCTTTCGCCGAACAACCAAAAACACGTACGATTGGTGTCGGTGTCGCTTTTCAAAAGCTCTCATACAACCGTCTTCTGCAAGGGTTCGAATGCGACTGTGTTCTTCAACGCACTTCCACTGTCGGTATAAAATGTTTGACTCAAACTGTAGGGTGAACGCACTGATGGTATTTATTGTCACAAATACCGAATTGTTCGATGATGACGTAACAGTACTAATTGTAACCAAATCTATATTGGTCAAACTTCACAAAACTTAAAATACAGCTATCTCAAAAAGGATCATCTGGAATTATTGGGCAAGCAAGAAAAGTGTAATATACAACTCAACGACAAGTTATTTATCATAAGCTACTATCTATCTGCAATCTTTTCCTGGAATTTACAAGCAGGAGGCTCGAGAATCACCACGAAGCTGTACTGCATCACGAATTGCGAGGAACAAAAATTAAGACAATGAATAAAAATTTGAAAATATTTTTTGAATATCTGATGCAACATAAAAACCTTTATACAACACAGCTAACCTAGATAACCTAGAACTTTACAATTTAGTTACACAAGCATCGCACAATAAAGATAGTTCTAATAGAAGTATTATACCATGGACTGACAATGTATGAAGATTTTGGGAAGGTGAGATACATAATTAAAGAGAAGAACCTTTACGATACCATCTCAAGAATGAGTCCACTAACATACAACACATGCGACAAAAATCCCCAGAAAAGCAACATTAAAGATGCAACAGCTCTTTTATCTAACATGATGAAAGTACAAGCATAGGTCAAAAGAGGAGAGACAACTTACAAAACATTCTTAAGTATGGCCTCGTTCAAATATCACCTCTTTTTGATGACAATATTACAAGAAAATCAATATAAAATGCTTTTGTGGCAGAAATTGAAAGCGTTAGTGATGATTTCTTCAATCCTGAACTCGTTCAGAATGCTTTTGTTATCGTGGATTTTATGTCAAATTTCAGAATGATTAAATGCTCAGCCCGAACTTTTGGAAATTAACTAAAAATAGTTTTCAAACAAGTAAAAAGTATTTGTTTGGATAACCACCTTCATATAGTATTTGACAGCTATTTAGAAAATTCAATTAAATCTGAAGAATGAACCAGACGTTATGCTAAGCGTAAAAGTACTATGATTAACAACATAGACTCTAAAGCTCATATTCCTTTAAACTTAGAAAGGTTTTAGGTTTCAAAAATCAACAAAGTAAAACTATAAGATTTTACAAAGGTGTATTTTAAAAGTGCAGCTACTGTGAATACATTTAGCATTATCCTTAGTAGAATGACTGAAGAAGACAGAATCATAGAAGCGCTATAATGCACTGGAGGAAGAGTAGATTCAATTGAATCATTAAATACTAATTTAGAAGAAGAAGCAGATTTAAAGCTTATTAAACATGTTCACTGGGCAGCTGCAAATGGAGCCAAGACAGCTGTAGTATTGTCAAACGACACTGATGTGGTTATTCTGCTTCTGAGATACGTAAATTTTTTAGATTGTAGATAAAATATGGAGTTGGATAAAAACCAGATATTTGGCAATTCTGATTCAAAATCAAAAAGTAGGTGCGGTACTAGCGCCTTTTTGGTGAAGTTTCATATTCTCACTGGTGCTGATTGCACAAGTAAAATTGGAATAAAGAAGGTTTCAACGAAAGTTTATTCAAGAAGTTATTTGGCTTATTTTGACGAAGCTTGCACACCACCGGACAGTGATTTCACCTTCATAGAGAAATTCCTTGTTAGAGCATGGAAAGCAAGTTCCACGTGTTATACATTTGATGAATTAGGATTTGCAGAACTCAAACAAACAGGAAAGCTAGAAAACCTTCCACTTACACTTTCAACAATAAAAGGCTACTTTATGAGATCTTTTTTCTTAATAACCTAATTCATGTATAAATATACTTAACCCGCACTGGATTACACTCGAGTCACGTGAAAGAGGATAATTTGAGAAAGATGGAATTCGGTTTCCAGAAAAGTCACTACCAGAAAAACTTAAAGAATTTATATTGACATGTGGTTGTTTGAAAAACTGCAATAGTTGTAGGTGTAAATACTTTAAATCTGGATTGCAGTGCACTAAATACTGCAAATGCAGCAAAGCAACTTGTAGCAACCAGTAGATGGAATTTCCTTAAATCAACAATGTAGTTATTATGTATTTATACATGTATATATTTGATGTACAAAATAGGTTTGAGATGTATGCTGTTTACATGTGTAAAGTTATTTTTAGTTGCTTTAAGTCCTTGTATAAATATATTAAATCAGAGTTTTCTCTATATTATTGAACATCGCTGCAGATATATATACCTATATATTATTGTGAAGCTTAAGCTCTAACTACTCGAGCACCACCGTTGTGCGCCATAATTATTGTGTAGTTCCTCGGCTGCTCCGCTCCCAATTCTGTGTAAATGCTTCTGAAAAACTTTCCAAGAAGCTTACCTGGACTGCAGAATCTCAACTCCACCTAACTGCTACTATGTTGTAATTTAAAACAAAATACTTCACTACAATCCTACTCAAAATAACGCAACTCACAAAATACATCACACTCTATTTACACAAAATAAAATTAACATCCTCCAAAACTCTTTCCATTACATACAATAATATAACTTTGACTAGAAGCAATTCAATTTTAAAAATGAGGTTGAATTAAATATCTTTATCAAACATATATCCGATTAAAGTAAGTGGGGTATCCTCATAGCTGACTTTAGCTCTCGTCTTAATATGAGCTCACAGAAAAACTCTTTAAACCTGTGTGCAACATTATAGCACTGCAATAATAAAAATTCCCTTTACTTTGTACAAAACAGCCTGGTTATCCTACATTAATTATAAACCTGTTTTCAATTACATATAAAGTCAATAAAATTTTTAGTATATCAAAATTCATAGAAATAATCACTCAAAAGCACAAAAAAGTTAAAACACCTCAAATAAACAGCACAGTAATGTTTTATAAAAATTCGTTACCTGATAAACATTATCCAGCAAACAGCTGCAGACCGGCCCTCGAAGAAGTTGCCGTCTAGAATGACTCTAGCCTCTGAAACCGCTCTTCAACTTGAAACACCTTTCCTCTCGGCACGCTGCTTTTCAAATCTCTCCTAATTTTCATTAGAAAGTGCACCTCCAAAATCTTCCATTCCAATTCCATTTTAGATCAACAAATCAATACTTGATGCATTCACCATTAAAATTCCATTTAAGAACGTCTTTGTACGCTCCAACACCCAAAATAGCAGTAGTTTGTACTTACATGCTTAATAAAAGCTTCGCTCTTAACTCTGTATTTACTTTAAAATTTTCACTTATGTCAATTCATTACCAAGACACACCAACTTGTGTAATTACAAGTAACAATACTTGTTATAAATTCACTAGGTAAGATTGTTACCTAGATTAACATTAGTTAACCTCGATGACGAGCGAGGAAGTAAGAGAGCTTCACCCTACCTCTACGGTATTTATATAGAGCAAAACGTACCCCATGCTTTCAAGTTTTCGCACAATTCTCCAACGGATAAACAGACATTCCTGGTATTCTGTCAACCGTCGGCTCTCTTCTTGAAACTCCAAGCATAACCGCCACAAAATTTCACCTAAAATATCAACGGTTTTCCACCCTCCATCAAGTTTAACGCACACACACAGAAAATGTCGAGAAAATCGCTTCAACGGTCGGTGCATTTGCCGAAAAACTAGCCTCACAGATATTAATTCCTGTTTGATCACGCCTCACAACTGAAACGAACTTAGTCTCTCTTTCTTTCTCTCACATACAATCATTTTCCATCTCGTTTTGTTATTACAAACCCCACTTGGATAAGTGCCCTCTCTAACTTTTAAAACGTTCAATAAAATTTTTTAATTCCTTTCCATATTTTCGATCAATACAAATATCTTTCATCTTACTTTAACTAATACGTTCAGAACTACACTTGTTTCCCTGTTTGTTACGAAGTCTAACTGATATTCGACTTTTGCGTCTCCTTCTTTTATGTGCTATAACCAAGTCCGTTCTTGTTTGTGATATCGATCCGTGTCTGATTTTAACGTTTATTTACATTCGTAGAAATTATTGATTTTCTCTCCTATTCATAGCAAGCTCGTGTTTTTAATACTATCTTATGCTAAACGAGATTGAAATGTTTCTGTTTCTATATTATTAACAGATGCCTTTTAAATTATCGATCCTACACTAAAGCAAATTCTAAAAGCTTTTAAACCATTGTACACTGTTTTATAATAATTAAAGCGGCATTTTCATCCTGTACACAGACTAAATTGCTCTTGTTGATAGATGTTTAATTTTTATCGTTTTACTCTATAAATATTATGATAGTTCTTTACAAATAGATGCAAAGCTAAAACTAAAATCATATTACCTCTATATTTCTACCTTAAGTTTAATAATCGGTACCTTAAATATCTAAAACACCTAATTAAATTTTTAATAAACGGTATCTACACACTCTAGCTTGAACTATGATTCATTTTTTTACACAAGGTAAGTTGATAAATACTAACGTATTATATATTATATTATATATATATATATATATATATATATAAAAAACTACCTAAATATTCATATTTATATATATATATATATATATTGCTATGTAGTCCCCCCCCCTAGTTGTTGCGTCATATAATTGTTATGAAGTTTTCACCCCTAGTTGTTGCGTTATATAAAAATGGATATAATAACGCCGTACTCGGTGTAATAAACATTCTACTTAACGCCACCGCTCTGTGTTTCTCTCAAATTAATCTTTTACTTTTATTATTATGCCACGACTAACCCTTTTTTAATCTATACAGAGTGCACAACGTTACGATGATCAATTTTCTTTCACCCCTTTTATGATTACTTGTTTGAATTGATAAAACGAAGTCAATCAACATTCATATAATGAAAGGAAATAATATTTACAATTTTTGAAATTCGTTAAATACACCCTCAATTAATATCATATGATTATTTATCCCAAAATTTATATACTTTTAACTCAATATAAAGTCACCAAAACACACCCTTTACAAAAAAATCTGGAACGTTCGAGACCTTTTTATGATTTATTACGTGAGTTTAAACGCATGCAATGTTCCTGTTGACTCTTTACAAGTTTTGGATAAATTGAATAAATTCAGTATTAAAATTTAAATTGAAAAGATTCCTTAAAATTAAGTAGATCTGATCTGTGATCTCCTGATATGTTGTTTTGTGTTGTGGATCAACACCCGTTATGCTTAATCAAAACCAATGCTCTGCTTTGTTGAACCAATATTCAGTACGGTTACCCCTTGTTTTCCAAAATCACCTCTTGCTTTATTAGATATTTCTCTGTATATGCTTTGAATCTTTTCCTCTTGAATTCGTGGGTTACTTAGTATTGTGAATTATCCCAGAATTAAAATTAGAATTGTTTTCGACGCAGATTAGAATAGTCTAGAAATATACTAGAAGTATTGTTTTCGACGCAGATTAGAATAGTCCAGAAATATACCAGTATTATTGTTTTTGGCGCAGATTAGATTAGTCCAGAAATATACCAGAAGTATTGTTTTCGACGCAGATTAGAATAGTCCAGAAATATACCAGAAGTATTGTTTTCGACGCAGATTAGAAGCCCTATATCATTATAAATATTTAATTTAAATTAATTAACCAATTTCTATTCACGTTTTCTGAAAAAGCGGCAAAAACTTTTCATATATTCTTAACACAATTTTTATTCAGCACTATTTTCACTATATTAGAAATTTTATTTATCTGACGCGTAGATTTTTGGTTAAAAGTGATGTGGATTCAAGCTGATTTCTGATGAAACTCCTTTGTATTTCCGTGTCATGGTGTTTATTTGCGATCTTTGATTGCCTTATTATTTGTTATCGTGGCCAGACTTTTAACTTACGTCTGTTGTTTTGTATAGATAATGCTCTTGGATAATTGTACAAAAATAAATGATGTAACTCTAGTGCTGTTTTCGTTCATGTATTTATTTAAAATGATTCTAGAAAGTGCGTTTTCTTATCAAAGCGCATATTGTTCTTTCTTTATCGCAAGGATAATTGCATGAGGATTTATTAGGTTTTGTCTTATCTTCCGCGCCTTTATTTTATAAACTTGTTAAACATTCTCAACGTAGTTTTAATTACATGTACGATTATTTCTCTGCTGTATGCGCGTTCTATTATCGAAAGATGTGCTTACTAGCATTGTTTAAAGTTAATTACGGTCTATATACAGGGTGTTAAATGCTTGCTATTTACATAATATGCGAATTACTTATATTTCTGCTAAATAAATGCAGTTTTCTGATTCCCAACACATTTAAAACAGAAAAAAACGACAATATTTCTCAGTAACATGGCAACAAACAAAATTTAATAAGTTATTGGAAAAGAACAGCCGTTGGAATTAATGCAGTCAATTTGTAGCAAGGACAAAAGCAAAATCGCACAATATTAATGTAAACGCGGTTTGTTGGTTAAAATATTGATTTTAATCTTAAAGGCAGTATAGGATGGAACAAAGAAAAGACCAAGATAGAATAAAAATGTATTAAGTACAAGAGAGATGCATATAATTAATTTAGAGATAGTATAGTAGGGAGACTTGAATAAAATTAATAATTTTAAAGATATTTAGAAACAGGCAAGCTTCGGTTAAAAATTGGGAGAAAGGAGCCAAGCAAGGTGATTGGTGTAAATTGGACCAGAAAACAGATATTCAGCTGGTGGAAGCTTAAGTGTGAGATAAAGTTATAGATACAAGGAAGATGAAAGATGTTTGTTCAAGTTGGAGGTGTGGATCAATTGCAAAGTAGAGGCTATATTCGGAGAATTAAAAGTGACGGTTGACAGTTTTGAAGTAGTTTACCGAGTATTGGCGTGTTTGTTATGAAAATTCTGGAGAAACCGATGTTCGTTAGAGCTTTCTCGTAGAAACAGAAAACGGTTGGAAAACAATTTCTAGAATTAGAAAGAACGGTCACACAAGAATTCGTGCCATTTGCAAATAGGGGAGGGGCAAATGCTTACTTATTTAAAGATTAGCAAAGAGGGGCCGAGGTCTCTTTGATTTCATCCATCATTCGTGATAGATACAGTTACTTGCAAGTGAATTAGTGCAGTTTAATACAATTTTATGTAGAAGCTTAGTATCTTGTTGTTAAAACGTTTAAGTGGTATGTAAGTAAAAATCTTATTATTTTGGTAATGGAATGCACGGAAGTATTAGAATTTGAAATTGTTTGGATGCTGGAAAAAGCGATGTTTGAGTAATAAAAGTTAATTTGGAATAAGAGGAACAAAATTTTAGAGATTGGAATTTTTGGGTTGGATGCATGGTAGATATGGTGATTCGACCGAGGAGTTAGTTGATGGACTGGGAATCTACTAGACGGCAGCATATCCAAGGGGCTAATTGGTGGATCATATTTAGAAGAGAGAAACCAGGTAGGCGATAGAATAGAACATTGAGTTGTAAATATTTTCATGGTGTTATTTGGATTTGTGTTTGATGTGTTTTTATTAGAATTTTATATTTTATGAACAGATATTTATGGGACTTTAAAAGAAAAATTGATTTTTGATAATAATTAATTAATTTACAGATAACAAGAGACTCTAAAGAGGTATAGAGGGCTTATTGGTATTTGGTAGTGTGCAGGAAATTTATATGCACGGTTATAGAGTTTTACTATGAGCTCATGCTAAGGCACAGGGTTAACGTAAGGTATGAAGAACGCCCCATTACCTTAATAAAAATATGTGTTTAGAAGGTTATCGATTTTCATTATTATTGTTACAAAATTATTGACCATTATGAATGTACATAAAGGAATGGTGTTTTTAAAATGTAATATGTATCTAATTTAAATAGAGTGCGATATATTTGGTTAATTGAGTTATTACTGAGTGTGTGATTAGTGTGAATTTCTATTTTTATTTCAGCATGGTGATAGTGAGTGGGAGTTTGTAGATTTAACAGGTAGGTGTCAATATTAATTTAGGAAATTTGAGTAAATAGGATTTAGTAGGAGAGCAGCCGAGGGCGATTCAAGGGTAACTACAATATATTATGGCACCCAATTAGTGGGGCATGAATTAGCGACGTTCCATATGTTAAAATATCACAGTATGACAGCCCAACATTGGGGCACGTTTTAGGAGCTTAACATCACAATTATATATATATATATATATATATATATATATATATATAATACTCCATTTGAAAGGAAATCTAAAGTAGAATTATATTCTGTCTACATAAATTTTATATATAGTTGACTATTAATGAGTAAAATCGTAATTAAAATAAATAATATCAGAATCGCACCCGGCATTTTGAAAAAAGTACGCTGCATTTTTTAGATGCCTGCCTGAGAATGTCTTCTTCTCATGGTCAACAATAAGGAAAAACTAATTTCATCTCACTTTTAAAATTTTAAAATTCCTACTGAACCGTATGGCAGGGACTAGATTAAAAGTTACGTTCAAGTTATAAATGAGGCTTAATCAAAACACATGGCTTCGCATACAAAGGTTGAACAACATGAACGTCGTATGCACTAGCCAGAAACTTTCTGCAATCAGTTTTGGCAACTTTAGTCTTGTCCACTTGCATTTGTCTACAAATCATAACGTTAACTAATTTTTGCGGCCGAGATAAATTATTTATTACCGGAAACAAATGCTGTAGAACAAATATTATTATTTCGGTTGTCGTTAGCGAAACTATTAGGTATGCCTGTAGAATATCGTGCAGTTACAATTAGGTGAAACCGGACAAACATTTCCATCGATATTTTGCAAATTAAGCCAATTATATGGACATAACAAAATCAAGTTTTACTGGGAAGAAAGACCAATAATTTAGCAGTTTAACATTCTAATCGGACCAGGTTAAATTTGCTTGCAAATTTATTGACGCTTCAATAACGAACGATAATAATCTTTTTACTTTAAACAAAGAATAGTTAATAACTTCAACCTTCTTCCTGTTTGTCACAGATTTGTTTAGCGTTATAACATTGTAATTTGACTGGGTATCAAAATACCAAAAACGTGTTCCGGTTAATTGAAATTGGAAGACCTTTTACAATAATTAATAATTATTGCTTCATGACTGCCCAAGCATAACAAAAGAATTGAATTCTAAGTATACCCTTAGCTTCCTGATTATATTCTTTAACTCCTAGCGAGCGTTGTTTATGTATACTGTTGATATGAAGGACTGAATTTAAGTAGTATTCATCGCGAAAGGTGTTGTGCAAAATAAAATGTTTTAATTTTTGATTGGGTTGATTAGTAGTTTGTGTAATAATCGATAACTGTTATTTAAAAAATGAAAGGAAAAGTACCACTTTCAGGTTACGAACTGTAAATCCGCTAAATACGGTGTTGAAGAATTGACGTGACCTTCGACCTCCTATTAATTTGTATGCATTTGCATAATAAACTATCAAGCGCACTTATTAGCAACTGTCATTAAAACAATTAATTTTATAAATCTGCACTAAAGAGTGTGACTGTATACATTGACATTTAATATATTAAAGAAGTCTAGAAAAAAGAGCTATTCGATGGCCACAATGATTCCAGCTATTAATCAAAATGACAAAATTGTAGAAATACCTAAATAGAAATTTTATTCTGTAGTTAAACAAATTTTAAAAAGCGCGCCGCTAATCGATATATGAGTGACTGAAGTTTTTTACACAAATCTTTTTAATGTTGTTGAAGGTATCTTTTACCGAATATAAATGTTAAGTGAGTGAAGTATTTGCAATGAGTGTTAACACCACCTTATTTTACTGCTCCTGGTTCGCTACATCCTCCAGGATTTTCGTTCTGGAAAAAATTCTAGTTTTATACTTTCGGTAGTTTTTCGAGCTGTACAAATATGCACCGCGTCGTTTTGAAGAGAGCTTAATTCTGGATTACCGAAAATTAGAAAAACTTTTACCGAAAAATTTTCAAGCATGTGAGGTACTGGTTGTCTAAATCGGAATGCCTAGATTTTATCTTAGCAACATTTTTTTACCTGAAACAACTTATCAGTGTATGGCAGAATTGTAATAGTCATTTTGCTTCTTGCATAGGATTGTTGACGTTGTAACAACTGATAGGAAAAAAACAATCTCTATAAGGAAATCGAAACCAGTGCACGTTTGCTGGAAAAACATCTGATTGGTAAGATGCACAGAATTGGTACATTGTGTTATCGGACCATGCGTATAATTTTCTGTTATTATAATACAGATACTAATTAAATTACTATTATCCACGACTAATCTATATTATGTTCATTATACATGTGTTTACTCACTAATAAAACTATCCGTTAATCGCTAGTGAATAATGATTTCATTATTCACTAATTTATAAAATCAATGCTTGCAATACAATTTTGTACGTAAATTCTACGTAAACTGTTAATTTTAATTTGAAACGTCAAAAGTTCGGTGTATTGAAACACCACAATTTTGAAGTATTTCATTAGAGAATGGATACTGATGGTGAAAATGTACCCCCCTGATATACGGGAGCCAGCAAAAATTGCAAGCTTGAATTTATTACCAGAAAAATCTAAAAAACTGTATATATCTGCATATGAATCGTTTGTACAATGGAGGAATCAGAAGAAAACTAAGTCCTTCTCGGAATCCGTTTTATTGGTATATTTCACCGAGTTGTCGACAAAATCTAAGCCATCAACATTATGGACAAACTACTCTATACTGAGAAGTACAGTTAACTTATATCATGGAATTGATATTGAAGATTACAGCAAATTAAGAGGCCTTTCAAAACAAAAGTCTGTAGGTTTTCATTCTAAAAAGCCACTACTTTTCTACTGAAGACATAAAAAAATTCATTAATGAAGCTTCTGAGATTAAATTTCTTGCAACAAAGGTTAGATATCAACAAATTATTAAGATATTTCTGATATACAATAAATTTAAGGTGACATTGATAATGGAATGGGTGCTTGCCGTGCCAATGAAATGTACAAAATGACACTTGATATTTTACAAGATCTGGGATCAGCTTTCTTGGTAAAGGTGCCAAATACCAAAACAAAAGTTACTCGCAAATTTACAGTCACAGATAGTTTTTAGCAAATCTGCAAAAACTACATTAGTCTACGTTTATCTTCTGTGATATCTAATATCTTATTTTTAAACTATCAAAATGACAAATGCACTTGCACAGAATTGGCATTAACAAGTTTACGCAAATGGGAAGACAAATAGCATGATTTCTACAATTACTCGATCCTGAAAAATACTCCACTCATAGTTTTCGTAGATCTTCTGCGACTATACTTGTAGATGCAGGTGGAGATATAACTGCATTAAAGAGACACGGTGAATGGAAATCCACGGCAGTAGCAGAAGGCTACATTGATGATTCTATCAAAAGTAAAATGGAAACAGCTACCAAAATCTCAAACTTAATACAAAATCCTTCTTGTAGTTATCAGACACTTACACACAATGAAACAATATCTACAAGTAACTAAAATCTTAATGTAGAATTAAATTCAATCCATTCATTCAACATAAAAGATTGTGTGAATACAAATATTACAATTAATGTTAGTAAATAAAATTAGGCTTTTTGAATTAGTTAGGTATAGAGAAATTCATTGTTTGTTTTAATATTACTCATTTAATGTTATATAAAAATAAAAACTTTAGCTATATTTGATAGTCGTGGATAAAGTATAGTATTCTACTCGCATATAATGGCTATTATTTACTTGGTTTATTTACGACACTCGCCTACGGCTCGTGTCGTAAACTTAAACCTCGTGAATAATAGCCATCGTTATATGCTCGTTGAATAATATACTAAATTATGCATATAAGCATATGAGTATACATCGAAAAGAAATTTGCTACATTCTTTCCGCTCCACTATTTAATCGATAATTAACTCTCACCTTCATACACGATATTTTGTTTGTAAAATTATACAATCGTTTTCTTTTCTGAATAAACCAATCGTGTTTAAGTTCATTTTAGAGCTGTTTCTGGAGATTCTATTACGTGGCAGTTTAATTCCGACAACAACTCAACAACAAAATTAGACATTTTTCTCAATCTTTTTTGGGAATTAAACTACTCATAGTTGTTCAAGACGATTTAATTCTCAAAGAAGATTAAGAAAAATACAAGACACACCACAACAAATATACAAAGAGTATTAAAAATTAGAAACAACATTTCAGTCCAGCACGGCAGGTAGATATTTCATAAAGAGGTTCGGTGAAGTACACCGACTGAAATTCTGTAATTTAACTGTAAACGACCAAATAATTGTTCCGACTAACTCGAGGGTAAGGTATAGGTATGTGTATGACGAGTGAATAGTGTTGTCGACTAGGAATACGAATCGGTAGTTTGGTTGAATCATTTGTCTGAATTAGTTCTGGGGTTTCTATAGATAAAAAAAATATAAAGATTGTCAAAACAAAAATTAGGAAAGTATATATTTTTGTAAAATAATAAAGTATAGAAAAATTTTTCTGTGACGCAAATATTTAGTTCGTTTGTCCCCCTAATAAAAATGAGACTCATGTCTTCGGTTCATCAACCTACATACTTTTGTACTAACTCCTCTTTAAATTCTTAATTCCTAAATCCACAGAAACCTTATAAAACCAACACAGACGCTTACCTGCTACCGCTGGATCTACAAATAATAACGCAATTCACAGAATACATCACACGCTATTTACATACAATAAATATTACAATTTCCAAAATACCTTTCCTTATGTACATTCGTATTATTAGTAATGTCAACAATTTCATTTTCAAAAGTATTTTAATTCGATAACCTTATGTAAGCAAATATTTTATTAAAGTAAGAGGGCGTTCCTCATACCTTACGTAAACCCCTCTGTCTTATCATGAGCTCATAATAAAACTCGTTAAATGTGAGTGCAAATTTACCGCACTACAAAAATAAATTAAGTCTCCTATACTTCTTTACAACATAGCTTGGTTCTGTAAATTAGTTATCCTTGACTACCTAAATAAATTTCATTTTCATCTCAAATCCCATACATTTTCAGTTCATTAAATATATCAAATAAGAAACACTCCAAAGCACAGAAAAGAATTCAAAAACCATAGAAAATATTCACCACATCATGTTTTTAAACAATGTCATGCCTTGTAACTATCTTCCAACAGGTAACCACCAACCAGCCCTTAAAGATGATGCCGTCCAGTATGTTACTAGTCCATAAAACAGCTCCCCGGTTGAATCACCATCATTCTACACCTGCTGTTACCCCAAAATCTCTTCATTTATAATAAAACCATGAGCATCCAATTTCCAAACTTTACTCTTCGTATTCCCAAAATATTAATCAAAAATCGCAACCCTCACCATCAAATACTTCCAAATTTTACTAAGTTTTGTGCATTCCAAAACCACAACAATAATTGTTTGTATTTACATACAAAATTTACTCTTCGCTTAACTTGCTTTATTAGCTTTTTACTTGACTTGTCATCATACTGCAATAATTCCGCGTTTAAGCAGCAACCGTTCTTCATTTCTTAAAATTGTTTGCTTAACTGACTCGATATTCTCGCAAAAAGCTCTAACAACTATTTGTTCAGCTTGAATTATGATAACAAACACGCTAAAATACTTGGTAAAACATTTATAACCGCCAACTGTCACTTCAATTTTGCGAAACTAACCCCAACCGCCAAGTCGATTCCCACTACTTTCACGCCTTCAAACCAAACAAATGTTCACATAACCCCATTTTACACATATGTTTTCACTAGCTGTATATTTGCCCTACCTAATACAAATTTCTCGCACGTATACTTGCATCGTCCAACCATTTCGTCCAATTTCTTTTACTTGCTTTCAATCGATGCGCGTCCGCTTCTAGAAATTATTGATTTTGTTTCTCTCTCTAAAATAAGTTTGTTCGTCGTTTCCCTCTTATACTATATCTATAATTAAATCTCTGTTTCTCACTCGTGTTTATACGTTTCTGCTTCGTTCTTGTTCCTCAATGACAGTTGTTTCTAGCTTTTTTCCAATACTAGTTTTATAATTAAAAATCCGTATCTGAACAAACATACTGCTTCTTCGTTCGACTTATGTGTTTTCTGTTCTGTCCTTGTTGTATATTGACTACGCTAACTCCCAACGGTCTTTCCTTCTTGTAGCATATTAAAGCTGGTTTATCGTACGTGCTATCTTGAAATATCTCCTCCTGATGCTTTAAAACGTTTTCTGGTTTTACCCTTGAAAATAATAATCCTATTTTAACAAATATGTAAAGCTTTTATGTTTTCGTGTGCTACACTAAATAAAATTTAAAAATGTTTTTTTACCTCGTTATGCTACATTATTCTTAAGTAAATTAACCCTACACCTATACGTTGATTAAGCTCTAAATTAATTATTTAAAATATCTTAATTATCTAAACTGCCTAACTTGATTTTCTAATAAGTTGTTACTCTAACCCCAAGCTTAATTAATGTATTTACAATTAGTTGCTAATTACACGATAATATTTTTTTGCTGTGATATCGTTGCAATAACCCGGTGCCTCCCTTTTTGTAAAATAAAAAAGTTAACATTTTTCTTTTTGTCAATTTTAATTTTTAATTTTATCTTTTAGTTTTTTTATACCTCGAATACCTCAGTTTTTACCACGCACGGAGCTTGCGACAATACGACAACAAAGAATTTTAATTTTTCTTTTACCTCTACTTCCTATGCCTTTAAGTCAAAACACTATTAAGCACAACTACTATAATATTCTCAAAATATTTACAATGTACAAAAACGTTTAAGAATTTCTTTGAATAAAACCTTCTTTTAATAATTGAATTAAATTCTTTCAATAATTATCATTCCCGTTAATTAAACAAAAAGTCAGCAAAAATCACCCCTATTATTATTATTTGAAGTCCTATGAACGTTTATTAAATTTCCTTCAAAATTTAGGTAATTATTACGTGTACTAAAACGATCTTTGTTGACACTTACATAAACTTTTTATGAAAGCAATGTTTAAAATATTTACAAATAAAAATACAACAAAATATTCAGATTGGCTAACCTGTTGTCTCCAGTTCGAAGCAGTTCCTGCTCCAACTGCTCGCGTTTCAGCTTAGTGAGTTAAATAGTCCACCGTTGAATCGAGATCTACCTTAGTTGTGATTTGTATTTTTCTTAGTATAGCTTCTCCTGATTAATCCATAAATTATTTTAGCGTCCTTGTTAAACTTTCTGGTTGGATCCAGTAATTGTTGAGATGCCTACTATGTTTCCTCGTGGGATCGAGTAATTGTTTAAATATTTGTTGGATTTCCACATCGGATCCAGTAATTATTCAGAGTCCTTCTGTTATTGTAAAACTTAGAATTTATTTAAAAGCAACCTTTTGTTACTTACGTTTTAAGGATTAAAACGACGAACCTCATTTAATTATGCACTATCACCATTATATATTTTTAACTATCAATCACTTATAATTCTTTCACGTAAATATTTTCTTTTAGGTAATGTGAACCATGCTTTAAGTTAAACTGATTTGTTTACAAATCCTGTCGTATTTAAAAGGAGCGCCTATCTGTTAACAAACGCAGAGTTCATCGATTAAAAGCTTTGAACGTGATTCTTACATGCAAGATTTTAGGTATTTCTACTAATTTTTGTTGTATAAACGAAATTAATGCACTATTTCCGGCAGGTAGTATTCAAGTCATTGGCATTGGTTTTCTTGGATTTTTCTTTTCTTGGTCACGTACTTCTTGTTTGTACAGTAAATTTGATGAACTTTGCTTTTATCACCATGCCTAATTATTCCTAATCTATCAAGGTGTTGCGTTTTTAACTTTCTGGTCACGTATACTTAATTTAATTTATGTATTAAGTTATATGCGTTTTCTATCTTACGCAGTTTCAAACCTGCTTGTTTAACTGGTGTTCTTAGTGTAATGATGATGCATTACTCACGCGTATTGTGTTGCAGCTATCCGTCCACGTCGTCTTATGACTTGCCAAGTTATTTATTTAATTAAATCTTCTAGAGTACTTTTCATTTTCTAAAATAATTATAGCTATAGTTTATATACAGGGCGTTGTCACTCGCTTTCCTGCCTAATCGTTGTATTTCTCATTTTCTTCGTAAAAATGTCTAGTTTTCTGAACTCTCATGGTGCTTTCATGAAGCGCACTATACTAGCGATCCTATCGACCCCTAAATGACTCTATCATAGCAATATATATATATATATATATATATATATATATATATATATAACCGAACACGTTATATTCTTGACCTTCACTTTATGATAAATCTTTGCATCAAGTTCTTGAGATTTGGTCTTAATTAAACTAATTACCAAATACTTTTATTTCATATTCCAAACGTTTCAATCGCTTTTATGCGACCTTTCTCAATGGATTTTCTGCAATTAATTTAATATTGAAACAAATGACTTTTATATTATATAGATTTGCTTACCTTAAAACTATGTAGATCGATCTTTGTTTTAAGGTAAACAAATTGATATAATATGAAGGATTTTTGTTTCAATATTAAATTAATTGAAATTGTAGAAAAACCATTGAGAAAGGTCGCATAAAAGGGATTAAAACGTTTGGACTATGAAATAAAAGTAATTTAGTAATTAATTTAATTAAGACCTAAATCCAAGAATAAAGTACCGTTATTGGGGAAAATATAGATCTTGACGAGTATTAAAAGAAAATTAGATAACAGTTTCTGGTAAACCCACACGTTTCCATTATACAGTGTGATGAAGTGGTATTGAAAAATACATGTTTTTTAGAATGTATTCATTAAGGGTAGTGATTTTAACTTGAAAATAGGTACACGTTAGTTGTTTTAATACGAATTATTACACTTCATTTCGACAAAATAGAATAATCCTTTAGCGTAGAATAAGGGGGTTGTTAAACAATTTTGACCTATACTTTTTGCACACACTGTATTTCATAAAAATTAAAACTCATAATTATTCCTCATTCTTTCAAAAATGCAAAAGTCTGTTTTATGAATTCAAAACTGGTATCTGATTTAAATCAAATGTATTTAGTAAAAAAAAACGCGTTTAATAAACTTGTCAGTGCTTACAAAATGAAGAATATTTGACTCTACAAGCTAAAATTTATTTGCTGAGCCGCTCCAAACTACAAAATACAAATTAACTCATATCGTCCATTATTTAAGTAAATGCTCAAAGTGACGTCCTCCAACTCGAAATATTGTCGGACCCGTTTCTTAATCTGGTGTGTAATTTTTTGTAGAATAAACCTCTAATTCGGTAAGTCCTTAAAAGCATTTTCCATCCTCTCTCTTAACTCCTAAACAGTATTAATAGGTTCAGAATAAACTTTTTGCTTTAAAATACCCCAAATTTCACAGTCAATAGGATTTAACTCAGCGAACGGAGGTGTCCAATTAATTAACTGGAGCATTTACTCCACGTCTTATCCACCTGCCAGAATAATGGTTATTTAACCACTCCCTTGAAGTTAACGCATAATGAGGTATTATCCCATCATGCATGAACCAAACGTTAAGTCTTCGATAACAAGGAACATCTTCAAGTAAACCTAATAAATGTACTCTTAAAAAAGCTGTATATCGCTCTTTAGTTAAATTTTCTTCCAAAATAAATGGCCCTATCAGCTGATTCTGTATTATTCCAGCCCAAACATTTATTTTACATTTATGCTGAAAACTGCTGGTTTTCGTGAAATGTGGGTTTTCATCTGACCACTTATGCTCATTATGCATGTTAAATATGCCATTTCTGCTAAAGGTTGCTTCATCAGTAAAAAGAATATTGCTAACAAATTAATTATTTGTTCTAATTTGACTTAGCTGCCAGTCACAAAACTCGAATCTAGATTGGTAGTCGGTTTCTAAAAAGTCCTAAAGTTGTTGCAGGTGATAGGGATACAGCTGTTGATCTTACAGAATTCTTCAATACGGTACTCCCGTGTGTAGCGAAAGTCCTCTGGTACTTATTTCTGGGTTTTCTTCTACTAAATTTAAAACGTTTTCTTCATTTCTCAATGTGCGTTTTACTTTTTCACTTCCACGATGTTGAGCAGCAGGTAAAACAGTTCCAGTTTCCCTTATCCGTCAATCTACTGTCACAAAACTTTTTCTATTGGGAACAATGCGTCCTGGATATTTCTCTGCATATCTTTTTACAAATGCATGTCAGCATATTCAGAGAATGTGTATGTTGCCATTTCTGTGTTTGATTATTAACAAAATAATAAGAAATAAGCAAGCTGTAGTTACGCATTGGACGAGTATAACTTTTGACAACTACACCGGGTAAAAGAAGCGTACTAGATTCATCAAGGGTTTGTAATTATTTGTATTTTAATAGTAAAACTAACATGAATGAAACATTATTTTTACCAAATATGTACATGTTTGTTAACTTACTCTATTTGATTTAAATCAGATAAGGCTCAAAAAGCCAAATGCGGTCAATGGATTATGAAGCAACCAAGTTATTGTTTGTTAATAGCTATGCAAATATTAGCTCGATTTTGTATAGGTATATTCGCTTTTATTATTTTCATAAAAGTCTATTTACAGATACATCCTATGCGATTTTGTTATATATCTTGACATACAGCTATGTTTAAGTCTAAAAACAAATAAACTTATTTTAATTGTGCATTTCAAACCAATATAATGGTATACTAATAATAAATGAAATCTGGTTTATTAAATTAAATTACAATTCTAATTACAGGAGTGTTATTATATTTCCTTAAATCCAATAAGAATACTTCAATAATATGCATTTTTGTAGTGTCACTATGGTGACATATATCATAGTAACAACATCGTTAGGTTGGGCTCTACAATGTGCTTCATCGATGTCTGTACTCTAATAATTTGTAAGCAGTTGTCATTTGAGAAAGCGTGCTTTTTAGTTCTGATTTTGTTAGGATGTAGGTCGAGTGGGTTTTATCTACTGATAACCATGGCAGATAGGCCTGGTCTAGGAGAAGAAAAAAATTGTTTGTGTAAAAACATCATCGTTGGCATGGGGCACTGACAGGGTGTTGTTAAAACAGAGTTATAAATGAACTTGAAGGCGACTAGAGGTGCATTTCATAGTCTCGGTGATTGATCCTGATGAAATTTCATTAAGCACGCATCTTTTGAATGTCTTGTGACTTTCAAGTAACAGGCAATTTCGAAGTAGCGTGCACCTAGTGTGAGGCGTAAATTGGAGGTTAAGCTGATTTTTATTTCAAGAATTAATATTCAACTTTAATGCTGTATCAAATATGGTTTTGAGGTTAAATGTCTGGTGTTCTATTAGAATGCTTGGATTGAATTCAACACACTGTTAGGATGAACTTCTTGATGCATTGCTGATCGTGGTTGATTCAACTTACAATATTTGGTAAGAACATTAAATATTTCCCTTTGTTCTTCTGTATTTTGAACTTTGATAAAAGTTTAAAAGTTTTGTGAGGTGATAAATTTTTATGTTAGTAAAATTCTATGTATCTGCCTCGTCAAGGTAGAATCTTTAATAATCATAACTTAAAATTTATTATACTACATTACTTTTAATAACGGCGTTTGTCTACCGAACATCAGGAATAATTCCCTTATGGCTCCACTCGTCGTAATTATAACTTAACTCCCAGATTATAACAACTAATTATCGCTCAGGAATTTTACTATTCGCCAAGAATATTAATTCTACTAAAAATCAAATAAACATACCGCCCGAATAATAACGGTTTCTAACCATAACAAACTACCTGATTAGTTTAGCGCGCTTAACCATGCAAGAATCGACTTTATTAACAATACCTAAAATTCCCCAATTCAAACTACTATCTTTCGCATAGGCAATTTTGAAATGCAAATGTTTTCTTATAAATACAATATTTACTTTGCTATTGCGGGTTACCACTGTAAATGTTGATTTTATTGAATGCAATAATAAATTCTTAAAATTATGTGCCGACATGCATGTAGCAATTTAGAATAATAATTGTAATTTTCAGAAAAAACAATTCTTTCTTTTTCAAAGTTTGATGCTAAACGATTAATCCCAATAAAATATTAATTCATTCAAATAATAGGATAGTTCTATATACCGAGTGTTTTAAAAAAAAACAAATTCAAGCTCTTATTATAAATTATTTTAAATTAAAATTATGGCTAATTTACCAAATAGACGCTTATTTAGCTTAGGATACATTTAGACTACTGTATTTTAATATTAATGAGTAAATATGGGAGTTGTAGTCAATTTGGGTAAGCAAAAGCTTTCAGATTTTTTTTTAAACAGGAAACTGAAATAATGATAATTACAAAATGTTGTATACATGTTTATTGCGATTTAGGGTCTATTTGATCGAAAGGTATAGCATGATAACTATTTGAAAACGATAAGCTCGGTACAAACATGTGAGAGTGTAATTAAAAATGACAAATAGTACTACACTATATTTAAAAACAATTATATTTACGGCTTCTAATTCTCAACGCTTTTAAAATTTTCTCCATCACCATTTATTTAAAGTTGTTTCTGGGCTTTTCCGGAACTCATCTGTGTATATCTGACCCTTGTTTCGTGGATCCAGACACGTATTTGAACCATTTAATTATTAACACCCCCGAAAAATAACAAAGAAATTCATGCGTCTTTCACCAATATACGCCAAAACTGCCTACTTTTGTGTATACATTTGTCGTTGTAAATTTTGCTAATTGGTACAGTGATACTAAATTTTATTACCTTGTATCTAAGTGCACTGAAGTACATTCATGTTAGCACGTAAATAACAAACTATTTTGAATCACTAAAATATACGAGCAAACTTTAAATTATTTTATCAAACTAAAATGCACTGTTTAACATCTTGAATCAAGTCGCGGATGTAAGAGCTTTTAACGCATCGAATAGTCAAAAGTCTAAGAGGCCGAAATTCATATTCCCATCGGTATATATAGCGAATAGCCGGCACGTCGCTTTTGTCCTCAAAACAGACAATTCTCAAGAATTTCTCATTCTATGTTCCCAGTCCGTCGCTCGCGCGTCGGTTTTTACGAATTTTTCACTCGCCCCATTTAAATCTCAGAAATTCTCACACGGCACGAAAACATGTCCGAGAAAAACTAATTAATTTTGTACAGAAATTGTTGTTTCTACCTCTGATATTTGCATCCTATTTTCAACCAATTGTGACCCTCGTGACGTTGCTTAAATCACGCCTTTTACTATATGTGTCTTTGCTTGACGCATTTTTTCTTTCCTTTTCTAACCTGTTCGTATTGGTGCAAATTGATATTCTTTATTATCGATTATATTTTAGTCCATGTGGACTATCTGGGTTTAATAACCCCGTATCGCACCTTCTCGTGAATATTAAGCCCCGGTTTCTCCAAGATTCTTTGTAAACATTAATTATCTGCAAAATTTTCGCCGAATGAGCTTTTAAATAAACCCTGTTTTGTATTTCGTGCTAAAGCATCTGACCGTTTCCAATATCCTTAGAATCGACATGTTTATCTAAACAAATTAAACTGAAATTGCTTTTTAAAATACGCAGGTGTGTTCAAACATCCTACTTCTAACTAACACTTCTAGGATTTGCTTTTTATTGGGTTTTTACAAGTTTCTATAGATATTATCTGTTACTAACGATTTAATTAACTTCAATTAAAATTGACTTCTATCCTTTCATTTTTAGCGAATACAAGTTAAATATTAATTATTATGTGTACACTTTGTTTTACTACCGGTTACTTAAAATAGGGTTAATTAATATAAATTTTGCACGTAATTTCCATTTGTTTCTTACGTAGAGCTTGTTAATACTGTTTCTTTTGATGTAAAGCGTCTTGTCCATGATTTAGATCTTTTATTTTTACTGAAACTAATAAATTTTTATGCTTCACGGTTTTAATAACGCGTATTATTTAATAAAATTCCTTATACACGGTGATTAAAATTATTTGATGTGATTATTTAATTTTCTACCCTGGTCTAAATATGAGTAATATATATATATATATATATATATATATATATTGTGATATTATGTGATATATATGAGATTTGAACCTTGACGCACTGAAGTACCACTCAGATATAGACGTCTAGTTCGTAAAATAATTGATGAAAAAGATGGTGAGGGCAGTTACCTGTTAAAGATATTTAAAATGATAATTTAAGAGAAAAGGAAGTTTTAAGATTTCAACTTGGGTGATGGTGATTTCATAAAGTAATTTTGAAAAGTTTGTGCCAATGAAGTGAACTGCTGTTGTTTGTATATCATAAAAATTGTGTTAAAATATTTAAAAGGAAACTTCACTGCCATATGAATATGTATGTAATATATATGTATAGCTAAGATTTGAAGTCACTTAGTACGTTTTCATTAGATTTAAGTTAGTTATAAGATGTAGAAATTTTATTTACTTTTCAGTATATAGTTGTAAGTCTATTATTAGTTGTAAGTCTACTATATCATTTGAATTTCACTTGTTAGGATTAAAATATCAATGTATAAATTTTCGGCCAATGACATTTGTGTATTAGTTTACTCCAAATTAGAATTTGACAAGAGCAATAAGATCTATTAATAGAATTTTGGATCATAGAATATTAGTTGGAAAAGAATTGTAAAAGAGTAGGCTGGTTTAATGTTTTAAGGGGCATCTCCATAGAGATAAGTGACAGTTGTTAAAAAAATAAAAAGGAGAGTTGTTGAATTAAAAATTAAGAGAAAAAACTTATTTAAAAAGGACTAAAAAAAGAATTTTTGAAAACTATAGAACGAAAAGTATAATCTTGTTGTAACAGTTACGAATTGTATACCTTTTATTATTGTAATCTCCAACATAAAATTCAACTTATGTAAAATGTATCTGTGATGTTCAAAGTATAAAAGAACCGTTGATATTAAAAAGTGATAAATGCAAGAGTTCTTGTCATTGTCTTATTATTGACGATTGGCTTTCTGGGAGTGTTTTTGTGTAGACAGAGGAGTTCCGAAGTGGTGCTATCAGAACGCTGGAATTGCTGAACTTTAGGTGTCGAGCACGGTGTTGATTTCACGGAGCTGAGTTTCCTGATAAGACCAACGACGATAATTATAAGTGTCTCTAAAGAATTTTTGGCGTACTTTAAAACCTTAAAATAAAAGGCGTAAATTCAGTAATACAAAATTTTTAAAACGTACTTATCCACAGGTATTAAGAACCCACACCAAGTTCGAATCGTCACTGTAGGCAGTGGAGCTTCATTGTTCAGCAGCAAGACGTTTCATTGAAGTTCAGGTTGTATTATTATTTTCAGTGTCATAATTTAAACACTTAATCCATTATACTCGATTGAAATCTTAAATTATTAACTAATATAAACTGTTTACTGTGCATAATTTTCAAGTAATTGTTTACACTGTCACATTTACAAATTGCTTTAGTAGATTTAACTAGAGGTCATATTGACTGGCAGTGGCACATACATCTGTATATGGTTCAGAACTCACGCTGTATGCAGATATAGATTATTCACAAAATTAACCTGAGATAAGAGTTTCATTGGTCGAGGCGCAGATTTAAAGACCCAATAGAGAAGTTAATAAATCAATTAAAGAAAGGAAATTTAAGGGCAATTTGGTGCATTGCTAATTTGCTCATATATTATAATTGTCAAACTGAAAGGGGGTTATATATTAGAATATATATATATATATATATATATATATATATATATATAATATATATATTACTCAAATTTAGACCAGGGTAGAAAATTAATTAATCACATCAAATAATTTTAATCACCGTGTATAAGGAAGCTTTGGGAAAAGGTACGCGTTATTAAAACCGTGAAGCATAAAAATTCATCCGTTTCATTAAAAATAAGGGAGTTAAATTATTTACTAGACGCTTTATATAAAAAGAAGCAGAATTATAATGCTCAATTTTAATGTAGTTTAATTATTCCAAGTAAAGAATCAAATAGAAATTACGTGCAAAATTTATATTAATTAACTCAATTTTAAGTAACCGGTATTAAACAAAATGTACAAATAATAATTAATATTTAATTAGGATTCACTAAAAATTAAAGGGTAAAAGTCAACGCCATTTATTATTGTTTTAATTGGAGTTAATTAAACCGTTAGTAACATATAATATGCATAAAAGCGTGTAAAAACCCAATAGTATTCAAATCGTAGAAGTGTTATTTAGAAGTATTATGTTTGAACACCTGCGTATTTTTAAATGTTTTATGTTCTGCTTAAATTTTGTAGATAACAAATGGTTACAGAGAATGTTGGAGAAACCGTCGCTTAATATTCACGGGAAATGCTAATAAAGTGGGTTATTTAACAGTTCACGTGAACTGAAATAACTGATAATAAAGAGTATCGATTTGTACCACTCAGAACAGGGTAGATAGAGACGGATTTAATGCGCGGGACAGAGACACAGATGGTAAAAGGCGTGATTTGAGCAACGTCACGAAAGCGGCGATTGGTTGAAAATCAGATGCAGATATGAGGTGTAAACGTAACGATTTCGATACAAAATTAATTAGTTATTCTCGGACGCGTTGCGAGCCATGTGAAAATTTCTGAGATTTTCAACTGGCGCGTGTGCAAAGTTAATAGAATCGCGTGCCCGACTATCGAAAAGGGAACGTAGAATGCGAAATTCTAAGAATTGTCCGTTTTGGGGACAAAAGCGACGAACAGGCTAGCCGATATATAAACCCGGACGTTAAACAGTTTCGCTCTCTTAGATTTTGATGATTCGATGCTTTAAAAAGTGCTTTTAGATTTACGATTTTGATTTAATACTTTAAACAGTTTGCTCTTATATTTTGGTGATTATTGAACACTTTAAAACAGTTTGCTCTTTACGTGCTACGATGAAAGTTAGTTAGTGCATTTAGAAAAGAAGATACAAGGTAATAAAGTCTAGTTATATTGCCGAGTATTACTGTACCAACTATCGAAATTGTAACGATAAATGAATAAACAAAAGTAGGCAGTTTTGGCGTATAGCGTGAAAGAAGTATGAATTTCTTTGCTATTTTCGGGGGTGTTAATAATGAAATGGTATTCGTAATCGTGATTGGATCCCCAAAATAAGATGTTGATATACTTAGATGAGTCCTGAGAAGCCCTGAAACAATTTTAGATGAATGGTGGTGTAGAAAATTTTAAAGTGTTCAGAATCAGAAGCCGTAAACATAACACAGTTGGAATGGTGTGATTAACAAAGGACGATGTACATTGGAGCCACGAGTGCATTAACCTTCAGGTAACTTATGCTTTGTTGTTCGATTTTTGATGTTTTGGTGTGTGTTGAATAACTTTATAATTTATTTACTTAAAATGGATAGTAGTGAATTTGTACTAACAACAAATTTTTAATTTTAAGGTGAAATATTCTTGTTTAAGTAGAAAGGAGTATTTAGTATTTATGTTCTTGATTATGATGAAAATTTGGGTATGTCTTTGAGCTCAATTAGACGAACCTGGTTAATTAACGTAAAGGGGTGGGAGATGCTCCCTTTGTACTCAGACTCAGGTCTGCCAATATTGTTATATTAATTAGTAGGCATCCAACAAGGACTTTAATTCTGGATGCACATTAAAATGATAACAAATTTAATCTTGAAATTTTCTGATACTGAAATTTATGCTGAATTTTAATTTTGAAATTTTAATGTATTGTGAATATTGATGTTAATAGAGTTAACGTTGATGTTTGTGGTAGGAATGTGTCTGTTTTTTTTTATGAATGAGGATGAGAGTTTGAACTAGGTAAGCAGCCGAGGCGGAAAGAGTAAAGAGGCGATTATCAAAGAGGATCACAGCAATATATATATATATATATATATATATATATATATATATATATATATTGACATACAGCAGCCATATTTAAGTTATAAAACAAATAAACCTATTTAAATTGTGCATTTCAAACCAATATAATGGTATACTAATAATAAATGAAATCTGGTTTATTAAATTAAATTACAATTCTAATTACAGGAGTGTTATTATATTTCCTTAAATCCAATAAGAATACTTCAATAATATGCATTTTTGTAGTGTCACTATGGTGACATATATCATATAACAACATCGTTAGGTTGGGCTCTACAATGTGCTTCATCGATGTCTGTACTCTAATAATTTGTAAGCAGTTGTCATTTGAGAAAGCGTGCTTTTTAGTTCAAATACTTGATATAAATTGCCATTTTCAACATAAATATTACTACTCTTATAGATAAGAAACAACGAGTTTATACGTTCTAATGTTAGTCCACTTTCGTTTCTAATATCGCTAACATTGTTATATTGTTCTCGATTTTTATTTTTATAACTACGTTGCTTATATTTCAACCCTTGTTAGTGACTATTCCTTACGATACATACAAAATACCACCTGTTATTATAGTGATATTGTAAATTAACAAGTTAAAATTTCTGGTCTGTATATTTTATAGTTTTTAAAAACTTTATTTTAATTATAACTTTGTATAGAAAATCTATTTGATAATGGTCTTGTTGACCGAAACGCGTCATAGTAAAATATATTGATTTTTTACTACTACGATTCATTATTTCTCGACTTATTTAACTGACCTGACCAACTTCCAAGAATAAACTTCAGTAATATATATATATATATATATATATATATATATATATATAATAATGATTTGAGATTAGAATTTTCACTTAAAAAGTTTCTTAAAATCAACAGATTTTTATTCTTCAGCGTGTTGCTTTTAAGAAACCTTCTTTTTCAAAATTCTTAACTTAAATCGTTATTGAATAAATTACTTTTTAAAACTCCATCACTTATCAACAAAGTTCCGAACTGAAGCGACTCATCTTTGACTAGAACCACTAACTCTTTAATTTTCATTACTCCTCTGTACATAAATAGACTAATATAAAAATTTAAACATATTTTCACAGTTGTCGCAGGGTTAGCATTCATCAAAAAGTCAATTTCAAGGTTGGTGAAAGTGATTTCTAGTGAATTAAAAGTCGTACACCTGTTATGCGCTAAACCGACTTTACGGTACTTACTTTTTTTACTCTACAGGGGTCGGAGTGGCGGTACAGTTAATACGTGCCGCGGTTAGCTTTTGGTGGTGTGAGATGGGTTCTATGTAAGGAAATATACTACTCTTAGAAGTATACAAATTGAAATACTTCTTGTTAGCTTACTTTGAAAAATATTTAATGTCCTTTATCTACGTTTTGCCTTTAAACGCCAACTCACCTGAAAAAAAAACACAAATAAAGCCTACTTGAAGTGGGTATTCCAAGTAAATGTGTGGCGAATAATACTACTGCTGGAGGTTGATGAAGACTCACTTACACTCTTATCACCGTCTTCTACTAGTTGACTGTACACAAATAAAAACTCCACTTCATGTATACCTAACCCATATTGTAGAACATGATTATTGCAGTGGATAACAACAAACGAAAGAAAACAATGATCTTACCCCTAGTGGGTAAATAGCGTCTAGCTAATAAAAACACTTAATTTTATCAATGATAGAAATTCAACCATTTTAATTTTACATGCTAATTTGCGGATACGATTGTGAGCCTATATGTATGAGAAATCGGTATGTACAGGGTGTTCCACTATGGCTGGACACCGGCGATATCTCGGTAAGTACTGGCAGTACAATGTCGGGACAAAAAATTTTATGGGGAAAGTGATCAAGAGAAATAGCTGGAAATAGTTTTGAAATGTCTACCTCCGCCGCTAAAGAGCGTAATTTACATATTAAACTAAAAACTTATTATTATCGCTAATTCCCATAGCAATCATTATAAAATTCTACATAACGGTTACCCAAAAGGAATGTTACATAAGCTGATGTACAGTAATTTCCTAAGTCTTAACACTACTATAACAGACATTACATTTAAAAAGCTTCCTTATATACAAAAGTTATCGCCTTTGTTAATAAGATTACTTAAACAATCTAAGGTGGTTATCGTCTACGAATACAACCACTCCATCCAAAGTTTATTTACTAAATTAAAAGATCGTACTTTAAAACTATTAAACAGTAACATTGTCTATAAGATTACTTGCAGTTGCAATAATAGTTACATTGGACAGACGAGGCAATAGTTAAAAAGTCGTTTAACCCAGCACAGGAATGATTATAGAAAAAACTCTTCTAAATGGGTATTGTTGTCACATGTTTGTCAAAACACTTGCTTCAGAAACCTGCTAATAAGGAGGAAATCTGTTTAAACATCTGCATCTCTTATATAAATTACGAACATATGGATTGGACATACGTTTAAATTGCTAGCATGAAACGTGGGTTTGGGATCAACAAAGGATAAAATGCTTGCAAGATGTGTTTGCTTAATAGGGAAAGCAGTTACTTTGCAAATACTATTATCACGTTAAAACGTGGTATTCTGTTATCAAACATGTGTTAAACACAGATTGCGGACAATGAAAATTTTCCGCCGATTTACCTTTTTAAGGTAGTATTAGTCGAAATAGTAAAATAATTCTATGGTTTTGTACAGGACAAAGGCCACCCGAAACACTTAACTATATAATTCTGCAGTGTTGCAGATGTGCTTAACAGATTGAACAAACGTTGCTTTGATATACCAGGCCGGGTTTCCTAGCAGACATAATTTGTGGAATTCTTCATGTCGTATCCAGCCCATTCGTTTTATTATTTACGCTTTTCTGCAGGTGGTATTTTAAGAATATCTTCTAGGTGCTTGTTTGATCGATGGAAAATATTTTTGAAGGGAAACACGATTTCATTTGATAGATTATCTTCAATTATATATGCAAGATTGCGGCGGGAGAGATTATTTCTATGCAGCATTCTTTCACATGAAGGGACCTGAAAAGTCGCATGTTACTTAAGATGCTCTCGTTTAAAAGGCATTGCTTTGTTTCGGTGTTATAAAGTCAAAATTAGTCAATGTTCTGTATCCAGTAATTGAGTGAAATTTTCGTAACAGTGTCCTGTTTGTTAACAGTTGTAAGTTCGCACTTTCAGATTTGCTGCGATGGTACTAGAGGTAGGCTGACGATGTACGATCCGGTAGATACTGCAGAGAAGAGAATGATTTTCTTGGAATGCAGCAACTCCTCTTTGGCACACAAATTGACTTAAAGGTAGGAACACTCTGTTCTTTTGTTGATGCTTTATATGAAACCTAGTTAATTTTTTATGGTTGGTAACCACGCCAGTGCTTTAGCTTTTTCCTACGTTTGGTTATTGCACGATAAATTAGAGACTCCAGTTCTAAAATTAACTATCAAATGTTAGTGCGAAAGGTGAATACATGACTGTTTCAACTCACAATTAACTTAAACTTAAGCTCACGTTGAAGCAATTTACTTACTTCAACTTAAGATTAGTGGAAATGCTATTGTTAACAACTTGTTTACTAATTGTAAGTTAGGATAAGTTTAGCACTTGATTGTCTATAAAATCTACCTTCAGTTTAGGGTTACGTTATTACTTTTTGAAACTTCATTTCGGTAAGTAGCAGGTAAACAGTTTTGTATTACTGTATATATTATGTCTAATTTTATTCTTAAATTTATTTAGAGCTCGAAACATTGTGTAAGCACACATGTACTTATTATTTATATTTTAAGAATTTATGTGACTGGGAAATAATCCATAATTGATGTTTATTTAAATTTTATGTATATCCTGGAGGACTGTTGTGTTATATACAAGTTGACGTTTTCGTGTATATCACTTTTTAACAGGACGTTACGCAAATGTTTGTTTAGATTTTTGTAAATATTCCTTTTGACATTATGTTTGTTAACTAAAGGTTTGTAATAAATCTATTTTCTGAAATTTTCTATTTTTTTTTCTGTGTGACCTATCCCACCCTACGACGTTTTCAGCTAGTACGGCATTAATTCTTTGGATTCCCCTTATTTTGTTGTGGTATTCGATGCGGGTGACTTTCTTTGCTTACTTTACTCGTCTTTATTGTCTGCACGGAATACTGTACCAGACTTTAGCACTATATATGTATGAAAATATTTTTAGACCAATATTGTTTTAATTTAGATGGTAAGCACCAGATACAATTTTATAAGTTAATTTGTTAGTTACGACTTGTCAATCATATCTGACAGTGTCAAGTTTTTGACTAGTGTCAAATATAGACAGGAAGCGAAGCTCAAAATCACGGCTGAAGTCAACTATTAAATATACATATTGCATAATTGCACAAGGCAAATTTATTAATGATAAGCTATTAGCTAATAAGATGAAATAATAACTTATACTTCTATGGAAAGCCCAAATGATCATTCCAAGTCCAGTTAGTAATTGAAAGGTGGAAAATATAAGGCCCCAAACCGGATTCAGGCCCATATGTTCGCTTTCCGGGGCCGATTCGTCTTCCAAGTACGCCAAAGAGACGAGTATATGATATTATAGAAATCTAAAGCGTGCATGTACCCATACATTAACCTAACTTTTAATTACATTTGGCATTTTTGTCAATCATATCTAAGAGTGTCAGGTTTTGACTTATGTCAAATAAAGACAGTTAATACTTCATTTTATTAAGTAATACTTTAGTACTAATCAACTTGACTTCTGCAATTATCAAAAATGTATATTTAATAATTGGCTTCAGTTATGATTTTGAACGTCATTTCCTGTCAACATCTGACCAATGTCAAAAACTTTATACTGTAAGATATGATTGCCAAAAATGTCAAACGTAATTGAAAGTTAGGTTGATACATGGTTATGTGCATGATTTGGATTTGAATAATTTTCCAATTGTCGTCACCCGTCTCGGTGGCGTAATTGGTATACGCATCGATAGCGAAAACCGAAGATTTAGGTTTGGATCCTGCCCGGAATTTTTATTTTCCATTTTTCAATTACCAGCTCGATTTGATATAATCATTTGGGCTTTGCTTAACAGTCTTAATGTATGTATATATATATATATATATATATATATATATATATATATATTGCTGTGAAATGCTCCTTTGAATGCGGGAACTGGCTCCTTTCAACAAAAAAATTCTAGTCCCACCGATTGGGCGTCATAAACTGCTGTGATCCTCTTTTCGCCTCGGCTGCTCACCTAATTTTATAAACCTCCTCATTCATAAAATTAAACAACACATTCCTACCACAAACATCAACGTTGACTCTATTTACATCAATATTCAGAATACATTAAATTTTCAAATTAAATTTCAGCATAAAATTCAGTTTTAAAAGAATTTCAAGATTAATTTTATTATCATTTTAATGTGCATCCAGAATTAAAGTCCTTGTTGGATGCCTACTAATTAATATAACAATATATGCAGAGTAAAAAGGAGCATCTACCACCCTTTACGTTAATTAACCAGGTTCGTCTAATTGAGCTCAAAGACATACTTAAAATTTCATCATAATCCAGAACATCAATACTAAATACCCTTTCTACTTAAACAAGCAAATTTCATCTTAACATTAAAATTTTATGGTTAGTACAATTTCACTAATCTCCATTTAAAGTAAATCAATTATAAAGTAATTCAACACACACAAAATGTCAAACAAAATAGTATAATTTACCTGAAGGTCACTGTCCTCGTAGCTTCAATGTACATCGTCCCTTTAGTTAATCACACCATTCCAACAGGATTATATTTACGGCTTCTAATTCTCAACGCTTTTAAAATTTTCTCCATCACCATTTATTTAAAGTTGTTTCTGGGCTTTTCCGGAACTCATCTGTGTATATCTGACCCTTGTTTCGTGGATCCAGACACGTATTTGAACCATTTAATTATTAACACCCCCGAAAAATAGCACAGAAATTCATACTTCTTTCACCAAGATACGCCAAAACTGCCTACTTTTGTGTATACATTTGTCGTTGTAAATTTTGCTAATTGGTACAGTGATACTAAATTTTATTACCTTGTATCTAAGTGCACTGAAGTACATTCATGTTAGCACGTAAATAACAAACTATTTTGAATCACTAAAATATACGAGCAAACTTTAAATTATTTTATCAAACTAAAATGCACTGTTTAACATCTTCAATCAAGTCGCGGATGTAAGAGCTTTTAACGCATCGAATAGTCAAAAGTCTAAGAGAGCTTGTTTATATTCACCTCGGTATATATAGCAAAAGCCTGTCTGTCGGTCTGTTCCCCAAAACGGGTAATTCTAAAGAATTTCTCATGCCATGTTCCCAGTCCGTCGCTCGCGCGTCGGTTTTACGAATTTTCACTCGCCCCATTTAAAACTCAGAAATTCTCACACGGCACGCAAACATGTCCGAGAAAACTAATTAATTTTGTACAGAAATCGTTGTTTCTACCTCTGATATTTGCATCCTATTTTCAACCAATTGTGACCCTCGTGACGTTGCTTAAATCACGCCTTTTACTATATGTGTCTTTGCTTGACGCATTTTCTCTTTCCTTTTCTAACCTGTTCGTATTGGTGCAAATTGATATTCTTTATTATCGATTATATTTTAGTCCATGTGGAGTGTGAAATAACCCACCTTTAGCATTTCTCGTAACTATTATGCGACGGTTTCTACAAGATTCTCTGAAACCATTTGTTATCTACACAATTTTCGCCGTACGTGATATTTAAACTACGCAGGTGTTCAAAATAATATTAATTCTCAGAGCTTTTAAATAAACCCTGTTTTGTATTTCGTGCTAAAGCATCTGACCGTTTCCAATATCCTTAGAATCGACATGTTTATCTAAACAAATTAAACTGAAATTGCCTTTTAAAATACGCAGGTGTGTTTAAACATCCTACTTCTAACTAACACTTCTAGGATTTGCTTTTATTGGGTTTTACAAGTTTCTATAGATATTATCTGTTACTAACGATTCAATTAACTTCAATTAAAATTGACTTCTATCCTTTCATTTTAGCGAATACAAGTTAAATATTAATTATTATGTGTACACTTTGTTTTACTACCGGTTACTTAAAATAGGGTTAATTAATATAAATTTTGCACGTAATTTCCATTTGTTTAGGAATAATTACATTACCCGTAGAGCTTGTTAATACTGTTTCTTTTGATATAAAGCGTCTTGTACATGATTTAAATCTCTTATGTTTAATGAAAATAATAACCTTTTATGCTTCACGGTTTTAATAAAGCGTACCTCTTCCCAAAGCTTCTACACGGTGATTAAAATTATTTGATGTGATTATTTAATTTTCTACCCTGGTCTAAATATGAGTATTTTCCCCCTATTTGAATACAAATAATCCCACTTATTTGAATGCAAATATAAAGCATTTAGACCGCAAACAAAATTTACAAAAAATATGCCTATCTCTCTCTACCCTTATCTATCTAACTTACCTACCTTATCCAATCAAAAAAAATTATTTACACCTGTCCTATATCCTATTCTATTCCTAACTCTCACCTAATTCTATTAACTGAAATTATCCCTAACTTCATCCTACTTATCCATCTAATCCTATATACATCCTATATACCTATCCTATTCCTAACTTTTAACTAATCTTCACTATACTTTACTTCCCCCTACCTAATCCTATATGCCTATCCTACTCTTACTCTATTCCTAACTCTCCACTAATCTTCTATGAAATATCTACACTTAACCTATCTTATTTTCTTCCTACATTTACTCTTTATTGTCATCCTAAACCTATTCCTAATTATCTCCCATATTTATCCTATACCTAGCTTTATTTTCTATAAACACTTACTTCTACTTTTCTATATACACCTATATCTATTCCTATATGTTCATCAAGTTATTTAAATCTAACTCTCTTCTTGACCCTCCATGTCTTTCTTCTTACCATCCTAATACTCTTCATCCCTATCTCTCCGCCTTCTATATCTATACTTAACATCTCTATTATCTCACATACAACAAACTTATCATCCCTCTTATCCTGACTCTTAAATATTGCTTCTTCTTCAGTCCCTACACTTGTCTATTTCTCATTTATTATTGTTTCCCTTTCTGCCGACAAACCAAACGATACTACTTTACAATTATCGATTTTTCCCTCTATGGAAAATCCTATGTACCTTCTAGAATTCTTATGTAATGGAATCTGCCAGAATGAATTCCTTAAATTGACTTTATTAAAAACAACTTTGCCACTTAACTTCATCAAAAATAATTCTGCCTTCACCTGCTCCCGATATGCTGCTTCTACCCCCACTACTTCTGCATGTTTTTGTACTAAAGCTTGAACCTCTACTCTCCTATCCTCTGGACATCTTATCGTGTTGATCTGTTTACCTTCATCATCTTCTACCTCTACTACATTAATATTCAACCCTGTGTCATCCTCTGTGACTTCATAACTGCCCTTCCATGGCACTACCCTATCATTAATCCTTATTACCTTCCGTTCCATATCTATCAAAACCCCTAACTTCATCATACAGTCAACACCTAAAATGCTCTGAAACTTCAGTCCAGGTACAATTACAAACTCCTGTTCACAGCTTAAACCTCCTATATCTATCCTAAGCACCACAACACTATTTACTACAGCAAACTTCTTTTTATTTGGAGCTACTAAATGGCTACGCTTTATAGGCATAATTCTATCACAAACCTTATCCCTAATTTTGCTGACGAATTCCTCCGATATTAAACTCGCCTCTGCCCCTGTATCAAGTAATACTTCTACATTATTCTCAAAAATTTCTAAATTAATAATTGGCAAACATAAATTTTCCTTAGTTTCTGGCTCTACTTCCTCCTCAATTTTAAAAAATTCACGTGGATGTTCGTATACATTTACACTGAAATCTAGTGGTCTGTCACGTTCTAAAAATCCTGTCCAGGTCTGTTTTCCCTACTCGGTCCTGGTCTAGCCGTCACCTCAGCGTACGTCCTAGGCGTTTCCACTCGTTCCGTGTCTGTATTAGCAGTCCCGCTCATGTCTGGTGAACTATTCATTCTGGTAGGTCCCGGTCTCTGTGCAGGTCCCCTTCCTAAACTATTACTTCTAACGTATGGTCGTCTCTGTTCCCAATTCTGTCGCTGGTATCCGTAACTAATCCCCCTTCTAGCATAGTTGTCCCTTCTATTGTCAAACCTAACTGTGTTGATCTGTCTTTTCCTGTTATCCCGAGGTCGTCCACTACTTACGTCGTCGTACCTCTGCAGGTATTCCAAAAACATTTCTCTGTCCACTATGTTCTGTAGTGCTACGTGCTGTCTTATGTCTACCTCGAAGTGTCGTGATAAATACTTAATAATTTGTCGGTCCGTCAGTGGTGGGTTCAGTTGCTTTGCTATGCTATACTTGCGTATAGCATATTGCTCCCTACTTCCTGAAAATTCTCCCTTAAATTTCCCTGTGATTAAGTCGTCTCGTACCTGATCTTGTCTGTGGTCACTCCAGTAGTGCTTTAAAAATCTGTCCTCAAAGTCGGTGTAAGTGTCTATGTCCTGTCCTACTAAATTGTACCATGCTTCCGCGTTGTCCTTTAATAAAGCCTTTATCGTATTCAGTTTAGTCTGTTCGTCAAATAAATTTCCCACTAGATTTCTTACACTATTAATAAAAATTTGTGGATTTACCCTGTTATCGCCATAAAACTTCATGTGTTGGTCCAATGATACTCCACCTGTAGAAAATCTGGGACCATCCCCCGTTAAATTTGACATGTTGTATTTGATACTACTAACTTCGCGTTCTACCCTGCCTAACTGATCCCTACATGAGTCCGTCACTTCAGTCATTTTACATTAATCTCTTCTTCACAGAACATGCGTACTTCGGACTTTAAATGTCCCATTTCCTGTCGAAGACCTGTAATATCACGCTCATTTTTTCAACCCTATTTTCAACTTCCCCCATCTTTACGGTAAGACTATTTTTAAATTCTGAAACTTCTTTATTCGTCTTGTCTATTTTCTCACTTAGGGTTTCCCTAACTCCTGTTAATGTCTCATTCATTCGGTCAAATTTTCGATTTGAGTCCTCTCGCTCTATTCGATTCATCGCTTAGCTGTTCTAATTTTCTATTGGATTCCTCCTAGCTAATCGCATTTCCTCTAACATTCTCATCATTAACTCATTTCCTGTTTCTCCTGATTCCGTCCTCGACTGATCTCTACTGCCTCCAACTTCTTCCATTTTCGAAATTTTCTCACACAATGCACTATCGTCACTTCCAATTTCCACTCCTTGACTCCTTAACCACTCCTTTCTCTGCATACGTTCAAATCACTCACACACTCTAAAATACTCTTAAATTTATACACACACAAAACTCTCTCTCAGATCGCCAGTTTCCTGGAATAAAATAACAAAAATTTTATTTGGAACTCGAGCCTCACTTTTGGGTCGCCATAAATATGCTGTGAAATGCTCCTTTGAATGCGGGAACTGGCTCCTTTCAACAAAAATTCTAGTTCCACCGATTGGGCGTCATAAACTGCTGTGATCCTCTTTTCGCCTCGGCTGCTCACCTAATTTTATAAACCTCCTCATTCATAAAATTAAACAACACATTCCTACCACAAACATCAACGTTAACTCTATTTACATCAATATTCAGAATACATTAAATTTTCAAATTAAATTTCAGCATAAAATTCAGTTTTAAAAGAATTTCAAGATTAATTTTATTATCATTTTAATGTGCATCCAGAATTAAAGTCCTTGTTGGATGCCTACTAATTAATATAACAATATATGCAGAGTAAAAGGAGCATCTACCACCCTTTACGTTAATTAACCAGGTTCGTCTAATTGAGCTCAAAGACATACAAATTTCATCATAATCCAGAACATCAATACTAAATACCCCTTTCTACTTAAACAAGCAAATTTCATCTTAACATTAAAATTTTATGGTTAGTACAATTTCACTAATGTCCATTTAAAGTAAATCAATTATAAAGTAATTCAACACACACAAAAATGTCAAACAAAATAGTATAATTTACCTGAAGGTCACTGTCCTCGTAGCTTCAATGTACATCGTCCCTTTAGTTAATCACACCATTCCAACAGGATTATATTTACGGCTTCTAATTCTCAACGCTTTTAAAATTTTCTCCATCACCATTTATTTAAAGTTGTTTCTGGGCTTTTCCGGAACTCATCTGTGTATATCTGACCCTTGTTTCGTGGATCCAGACACGTATTTGAACCATTTAATTATTAACACCCCCGAAAAATAGCACAGAAATTCATACTTCTTTCACCAAGATACGCCAAAACTGCCTACTTTTGTGTATACATTTGTCGTTGTAAATTTTGCTAATTGGTACAGTGATACTAAATTTTATTACCTTGTATCTAAGTGCACTGAAGTACATTCATGTTAGCACGTAAATAACAAACTATTTTGAATCACTAAAATATACGAGCAAACTTTAAATTATTTTATCAAACTAAAATGCACTGTTTAACATCTTCAATCAAGTCGCGGATGTAAGAGCTTTTAACGCATCGAATAGTCAAAAGTCTAAGAGAGCTTGTTTATATTCACCTCGGTATATATAGCAAAAAGCCTGTCTGTCGGTCTGTTCCCCAAAACGGGTAATTCTAAAGAATTTCTCGTGCCATGTTCCCAGTCCGTCGCTCGCGCGTCGGTTTTACGAATTTTCACTCGCCCATTTAAAACTCAGAAATTCTCACGGCACGCAAACATGTCCGAGAAAAGCTAATTAATTTTGTACAGAAATCGTTGTTTCTACCTCTGATATTTGCATCCTATTTTCAACCAATTGTGACCCTCGTGACGTTGCTTAAATCACGCCTTTTACTATATGTGTCTTTGCTTGACGCATTTTCTCTTTCCTTTTCTAACCTGTTCGTATTGGTGCAAATTGATATTCTTTATTATCGATTATATTTTAGTCCATGTGGTGTGAAATAACCCACCTTTAGCATTTCTCGTAACTATTATGCGACGGTTTCTACAAGATTCTCTGAAACCATTTGTTATCTACACAATTTTCGCCGTACGTGATATTTAAACTACGCAGGTGTTCAAAATAATATTAATTCTCAGAGCTTTTAAATAAACCCTGTTTTGTATTTCGTGCTAAAGCATCTGACCGTTTCCAATATCCTTAGAATCGACATGTTTATCTAAACAAATTAAACTGAAATTGCCTTTTAAAATACGCAGGTGTGTTTAAACATCCTACTTCTAACTAACACTTCTAGGATTTGCTTTTATTGGGTTTTACAAGTTTCTATAGATATTATCTGTTACTAACGATTCAATTAACTTCAATTAAAATTGACTTCTATCCTTTCATTTTTAGCGAATACAAGTTAAATATTAATTATTATGTGTACACTTTGTTTTACTACCGGTTACTTAAAATAGGGTTAATTAATATAAATTTTGCACGTAATTTCCATTTGTTTAGGAATAATTACATTACCCGTAGAGCTTGTTAATACTGTTTCTTTTGATATAAAGCGTCTTGTACATGATTTAAATCTCTTATGTTTAATGAAACTAATAACCTTTTATGCTTCACGGTTTTAATAAAGCGTACCTCTTCCCAAAGCTTCTACACGGTGATTAAAATTATTTGATGTGATTATTTAATTTTCTACCCTGGTCTAAATATGAGTATTTTCCCCCTATTTGAATACAAATAATCCCACTTATTTGAATGCAAATATAAAGCATTTAGACCGCAAACAAAATTTACAAAAAAATATGCCTATCTCTCTCTACCCTTATCTATCTAACTTACCTACCTTATCCAATCAAAAAAAATTATTTACACCTGTCCTATATCCTATTCTATTCCTAACTCTCACCTAATTCTATTAACTGAAATTATCTCTAACTTCATCCTACTTATCCATCTAATCCTATATACATCCTATATACCTATCCTATTCCTAACTTTTAACTAATCTTCACTATACTTTACTTCCCCCCTACCTAATCCTATATGCCTATCCTACTCTTACTCTATTCCTAACTCTCCACTAATCTTCTATGAAATATCTACACTTAACCTATCTTATTTTCTTCCTACATTTACTCTTTATTGTCATCCTAAACCTATTCCTAATTATCTCCCATATTTATCCTATACCTAGCTTTATTTTCTATAAACACTTACTTCTACTTTTCTATATACACCTATATCTATTCCTATATGTTCATCAAGTTATTTAAATCTAACTCTCTTCTTGACCCTCCATGTCTTTCTTCTTACCATCCTAATACTCTTCATCCCTATCTCTCCCCTTCTATATCTATACTTAACATCTCTATTATCTCACATACAACAAACTTATCATCCTCTTATCCTGACTCTTAAATATTGCTTCTTCTTCAGTCCCTACACTTGTCTGTTTCTCATTTATTATTGTTTCCCTTTCTGCCGACAAACCAAACGATACTACTTTACAATTATCGATTTTTCCCTCTATGGAAAATCCTATGTACCTTCTAGAATTCTTATGTAATGGAATCTGCCAGAATGAATTCCTTAAATTGACTTTATTAAAACAACTTTGCCACTTAACTTCATCAAAAATAATTCTGCCTTCACCTGCTCCCGATATGCTGCTTCTACCCCCACTACTTCTGCATGTTTTTGTACTAAAGCTTGAACCTCTACTCTCCTATCCTCTGGACATCTTATCGTGTTGATCTGTTTACCTTCATCATCTTCTACCTCTACTACATTAATATTCAACCCTGTGTCATCCTCTGTGACTTCATAACTGCCCTTCCATGGCACTACCCTATCATTAATCCTTATTACCTTCCGTTCCATATCTATCAAAACCCCTAACTTCATCATACAGTCAACACCTAAAATGCTCTGAAACTTCAGTCCAGGTACAATTACAAACTCCTGTTCACAGCTTAAACCTCCTATATCTATCCTAAGCACCACAACACTATTTACTACAGCAAACTTCTTTTTATTTGGAGCTACTAAATGTCTACGCTTTATAGGCATAATTCTATCACAAACCTTATCCCTAATTTTGCTGACGAATTCCTCCGATATTAAACTCGCCTCTGCCCCTGTATCAAGTAATACTTCTACATTATTCTCAAAAATTTCTAAATTAATAATTGGCAAACATAAATTTTCCTTAGTTTCTGGCTCTACTTCCTCCTCAATTTTGAAAAATTCACGTGGATGTTCGTATACATTTACACTGAAATCTAGTGGTCTGTCACGTTCTAAAAATCCTGTCCAGGTCTGTTTTCCCTACTCGGTCCTGGTCTAGCCGTCACCTCAGCGTACGTCCTAGGCGTTTCCACTCGTTCCGTGTCTGTATTAGCAGTCCCGCTCATGTCTGGTGAACTATTCATTCTGGTAGGTCCCGGTCTCTGTGCAGGTCCCTTCCTAAACTATTACTTCTAACGTATGGTCGTCTCTGTTCCCAATTCTGTCGCTGGTATCCGTAACTAATCCCCTTCTAGCATAGTTGTCCTTCTATTGTCAAACCTAACTGTGTTGATCTGTCTTTCCTGTTATCCCGAGGTCGTCCACTACTTACGTCGTCGTACCTCTGCAGGTATTCCAAAAACATTTCTCTGTCCACTATGTTCTGTAGTGCTACGTGCTGTCTTATGTCTACCTCGAAGTGTCGTGATAAATACTTAATAATTTGTCGGTCCGTCAGTGGTGGGTTCAGTTGCTTTGCTATGCTATACTTGCGTATAGCATATTGCTCCTACTTCCTGAAAATTCTCCTTAAATTTCCTGTGATTAAGTCGTCTCGTACCTGATCTTGTCTGTGGTCACTCCAGTAGTGCTTTAAAAATCTGTCCTCAAAGTCCGTGTAAGTGTCTATGTCCTGTCCTACTAAATTGTACCATGCTTCCGCGTTGTCCTTTAATAAAGCCTTTATCGTATTCAGTTTAGTCTGTTCGTCAAATAAATTTCCCACTAGATTTCTTACACTATTAATAAAAATTTGTGGATTTACCCTGTTATCGCCATAAAACTTCATGTGTTGGTCCAATGATACTCCACCTGTAGAAAATCTGGGACCATCCCCCGTTAAATTTGACATGTTGTATTTGATACTACTAACTTCGCGTTCTACCCTGCCTAACTGATCCCTACATGAGTCCGTCACTTCAGTCATTTTACATTAATCTCTTCTTCACAGAACATGCGTACTTCGGACTTTAAATGTCCCATTTCCTGTCGAAGACCTGTAATATCCGCTCATTTTTTCAACCCTATTTTCAACTTCCCCATCTTTACGGTAAGACTATTTTTAAATTCTGAAACTTCTTTATTCGTCTTGTCTATTTTCTCACTTAGGGTTTCCTAACTCCTGTTAATGTCTCATTCATTCGGTCAAATTTTCGATTTGAGTCCTCTCGCTCTATTCGATTCATCGCTTAGCTGTTCTAATTTTCTATCGGATTCCTCCCTAGCTAATCGCATTTCCTCTAACATTCTCATCATTAACTCATTTCCTGTTTCTCCTGATTCCGTCCTCGACTGATCTCTACTGCCTCCAACTTCTTCCATTTTCGAAATTTTCTCACACAATGCACTATCGTCACTTCCAATTTCCACTCCTTGACTCCTTAACCACTCCTTTCTCTGCATACGTTCAAATCACTCACACACTCTAAAATACTCTTAAATTTATACACACACAAAACTCTCTCTCAGATCGCCAGTTTCCTGGAATAAAATAACAAAATTTTATTTGGAACTCGAGCCTCACTTTTGGGTCGCCAAATATGCTGTGAAATGCTCCTTTGAATGCGGGAACTGGCTCCTTTCAACAAAAAAATTCTAGTTCCACCGATTGGGCGTCATAAACTGCTGTGATCCTCTTTTCGCCTCGGCTGCTCACCTAATTTTATAAACCTCCTCATTCATAAAATTAAACAACACATTCCTACCACAAACATCAACGTTAACTCTATTTACATCAATATTCAGAATACATTAAATTTTCAAATTAAATTTCAGCATAAAATTCAGTTTTAAAAGAATTTCAAGATTAATTTTATTATCATTTTAATGTGCATCCAGAATTAAAGTCCTTGTTGGATGCCTACTAATTAATATAACAATATATGCAGAGTAAAAGGAGCATCTACCACCCTTTACGTTAATTAACCAGGTTCGTCTAATTGAGCTCAAAGACATACTTAAAATTTCATCATAATCCAGAACATCAATACTAAATACCCTTTCTACTTAAACAAGCAAATTTCATCTTAACATTAAAATTTTATGGTTAGTACAATTTCACTAATGTCCATTTAAAGTAAATCAATTATAAAGTAATTCAACACACACAAAATGTCAAACAAAATAGTATAATTTACCTGAAGGTCACTGTCCTCGTAGCTTCAATGTACATCGTCCCTTTAGTTAATCACACCATTCCAACAGGATTATATTTACGGCTTCTAATTCTCAACGCTTTTAAAATTTTCTCCATCACCATTTATTTAAAGTTGTTTCTGGGCTTTTCCGGAACTCATCTGTGTATATCTGACCCTTGTTTCGTGGATCCAGACACGTATTTGAACCATTTAATTATTAACACCCCGAAAATAGCACAGAAATTCATACTTCTTTCACCAAGATACGCCAAAACTGCCTACTTTTGTGTATACATTTGTCGTTGTAAATTTTGCTAATTGGTACAGTGATACTAAATTTTATTACCTTGTATCTAAGTGCACTGAAGTACATTCATGTTAGCACGTAAATAACAAACTATTTTGAATCACTAAAATATACGAGCAAACTTTAAATTATTTTATCAAACTAAAATGCACTGTTTAACATCTTCAATCAAGTCGCGGATGTAAGAGCTTTTAACGCATCGAATAGTCAAAAGTCTAAGAGAGCTTGTTTATATTCACCTCGGTATATATAGCAAAAAGCCTGTCTGTCGGTCTGTTCCCCAAAACGGGTAATTCTAAAGAATTTCTCATGCCATGTTCCCAGTCCGTCGCTCGCGCGTCGGTTTTTACGAATTTTTCACTCGCCCCATTTAAAACTCAGAAATTCTCACACGGCACGCAAACATGTCCGAGAAAAGCTAATTAATTTTGTACAGAAATCGTTGTTTCTACCTCTGATATTTGCATCCTATTTTCAACCAATTGTGACCCTCGTGACGTTGCTTAAATCACGCCTTTTACTATATGTGTCTTTGCTTGACGCATTTTCTCTTTCCTTTTCTAACCTGTTCGTATTGGTGCAAATTGATATTCTTTATTATCGATTATATTTTAGTCCATGTGGAGTGTGAAATAACCCACCTTTAGCATTTCTCGTAACTATTATGCGACGGTTTCTACAAGATTCTCTGAAACCATTTGTTATCTACACAATTTTCGCCGTACGTGATATTTAAACTACGCAGGTGTTCAAAATAATATTAATTCTCAGAGCTTTTTAAATAAACCCTGTTTTGTATTTCGTGCTAAAGCATCTGACCGTTTCCAATATCTTTAGAATCGACATGTTTATCTAAACAAATTAAACTGAAATTGCCTTTTAAAATACGCAGGTGTGTTTAAACATCCTACTTCTAACTAACACTTCTAGGATTTGCTTTTTATTGGGTTTTTACAAGTTTCTATAGATATTATCTGTTACTAACGATTCAATTAACTTCAATTAAAATTGACTTCTATCCTTTCATTTTTAGCGAATACAAGTTAAATATTAATTATTATGTGTACACTTTGTTTTACTACCGGTTACTTAAAATAGGGTTAATTAATATAAATTTTGCACGTAATTTCCATTTGTTTAGGAATAATTACATTACCCGTAGAGCTTGTTAATACTGTTTCTTTTGATATAAAGCGTCTTGTACATGATTTAAATCTCTTATGTTTAATGAAACTAATAATCTTTTATGCTTCACGGTTTTAATAAAGCGTACCTCTTCCCAAAGCTTCTACACGGTGATTAAAATTATTTGATGTGATTATTTAATTTTCTACCCTGGTCTAAATATGAGTAATATATATATATATAATTTTCCAAAAATATTGTGGGTTTTAGGTCGGCTGGATTATTTAAGAAAACTCTTTTTTATAAACCTGAGCTTTCGGATTTATTTTAATCCTTTTTCAAAGGTACTACAATTACAAAATTGATGACAATTAATAAAACGTCTTTTATATAACCACAATGCAGAAACTATGGATAATAATACACAAAACAACACAAATAATAATTATAAACAAATAGACACTACAGTTACATCCAAATCTCTTCCATACATTGAACACCTTACACCAAAATTAACTAATGTATTTAATAAATTTAACATAAAAATAACTTCTAAAAATACTTTAACCATAAATTACCTTTTCTCTAAAATTAAAGACAAAACTCCAATGTTAAATAAAAGAAATATCATATATAAGATCAATTGTCTGGATTGCAATGAATGTTACGTAGGGCAAAGCAAACAAACACTTAAACAACGAATAACCCAACATAAGAGCGATATACGTATAAAACCCAATGCTTGTGCCCTATGTGTACACGCAAATACTAAAAAACATAAAATAGATTTTAACAATCCAATTATATTACAGATGGAAGACAAAAAATCAAAAAGAGAGTTTTTAGAAATGTGTCACATCTACCAACAAAAAAATACTATGAACAAAAGAACAGATGTTAATGACTTAAATTGTATCTGCACGTATCTTCTAAATATCACAAATAAAAACAACCATACAACAACAAATTTATCAATGGATCTATAAGATAAATTTCTCTTAAATATATTACAAACAAAAAAACACACAGAAACACACACTACACACATACACACATACAGACTCATACATACACTCACAGTGTTACACGCAGGTACATACATAGTTATAATAAACATTTTTTAAGGTTGCCTTTTAATAACAATTTCTATCAAACTTTTGACTTTTATTTATTATCAATATTTTATATACATACGATTTTTATCTCTTGTTGTAATTTGGCGTTGTTATATACATTTTAAAAATTTATAACGAAAATAACTTTTATGTTAATTGCCAATTTTATTATATAACCTCACCTTAGTAAGTATAAAATATGATTTACTATTTATTCATCAATTTTGTAATTGTAGTACCTTTGAAAAGGATTAAAATAAATCCGAAAGCTCGGGTTTATAAAAAGAGTTTTCTTAAATAATCCAGCCGACCTAAAACCCACAATATTTTTGGAAAATTAGAATAAAGGAGGTCGTTATTAATAATTCATATATATATATATATATATATGTGTATATATATATATATATGTATATATATATATGTATATATATATATATGTATATATATATGTATTATATATATATATATATAATGTTAAATATTTTTATTTTTCTTGACCTTTTCACTCTATATTTGTTTCAAAAGCATTCTCAAACAAATATATATTGCTGTAATATCCTATGAGTTGGGGATAGCAACTAAGTTAATGCTGTGACTTCGGGCAGCGAGTTTTATTAATGAGGATGCAATAGAAAATATGAAATTACTATCTTACCTTCCTTTTTCTTTGCCTGGCTAGCTCAACAGAAATTATGCTGTGGAATTTATGAGATATGAAACACAGAAATGTCAAGATACATCTATGCATTTAAAAACATTTTTCTTTTATATAAAAAAATCTCTTACATTAAAGAAAAAGTTTACAGGTTAAGTTGAAACAGAAAAAAATTTCTTCAAGTTACTTATTTATTAAAGTAATTCTTACCTAGTCTTTGTAAACAGGTACAAAATTCTCTTTAATTTATATGTGAATAATTTGCCTATCTTTTATTACCTCGTTCGTGAGTGTAATTGGCTAATGACACAGCACAGATGCTTTAGTAAAGGTCAAAATGCCTCAAACTATCACCTCAAAATTTGCTGACAATTATTCCCTTACAAGTAATTTTATCAGATTGAGAACTAATTCTAGCTTATGTTACAAATATTTAAATATTCTTATCAGGTACAAACAGAGAACCAAGATTTATACTTGCGATTGTCAAATAGCATTAATCAAAATTTCATTCCATTATCATATAACGGCATTAAATACTCCTGGGTTCATTTTTGATCTCCATTTGACGATAAAATAAAATGCATTTATTTTTAATCGATGAAAATCGTTAGTTGTGATCCTTTACCAAGATTATCTATATTATTGTGATAAATCTTCTTAATACTTCATCAAATAATTACGCTTGATAATTTCTATGTTATTTGTGGAACGCCATTGAAATAGATTTCAAACTATTAGAACGTATAGGTCTCATGTCGTAATAATTTAAAGCACGTAACTCTGCTTAAATTTTACATGTTCGATGTCGTGAAGGAATTAATTCTGAATGTCGAATACTGAAAGAATCGTTCTAGTTTAGTTCCTTTTTATATACAAAAATTAACTCAACACGTCATATTCTATATTCTTACGAGTCTATTTAAAAGTATGGATACACTCGGGTGACATATCCATTACGCTAATTTCACGTTCTAATGGTTTAAGTGCGGTTGATACGATTTATGATTCTCCCAGAGCCTCGTCTATTCTTTTTTAGTACACGAAGTTAATGAGAGCGGTCTCCTTCTTTAAAATACGCAACGCTATTAAATCGTTCTTATCTTATCTTTTATGTTTTCTTAATAGACGCGTGTACCTTCAAATCGATGCATTTATTCATGTACGGGAATAAATAGCTATCTACAGATGATTTATGGCTGTGTCGAATTCCATCGGCGGAAATGACTTAAACGTTAGGATCTTCTGGAATTAACACGTTTTAACGACGGATATGATTACATAATTAATTAAAGCTCGCAATTGCATTTATTATGATTGTAAATGCAATTTATCTTTTAGTAATGCAGCATATTAGGCTATAAATATATAACGCGTATATATTAAACTATAAAACTCGTTTTTACTAAGTATAGAATGATTATTTGCACAAGGCATCTCCCAAGAGTATTTATTTTAAGCAATGAAATTAAATAGCTTTGTATCTATACCATAAAATAAAAACTCATCTAAGTAGCTTATATACAATGCTGCAATGGATTAACTTAACAGTTGGGCTTTTTACGTTTATATCGGTTTCACGATCTTTTTACACTCCGTAATATGGGATTTAATAAATAATTAATAAGGACTTTGTCTAATACTTCATACATGCAATAAGCTAATTTTTGTGAAGTTGAGCTTCTTTTTACGTGTTAATAAAATACGCATATATTTATACAGGGTAGAGAAATTAAATATTGGAAATTTTTTTATTTTTCACGTTTTATTTCTTTATGGGTGCATTTCTTCAGAGAATTTAGGCATTCAGTAACCTCTCGGCCAACTTATTGGGATTATACAAAATCGTTAGAGAGCAATAAAATGATAATTATCTAAAGAAGCGTTGGATTAAAAAGCCCACCTCAAAACCTATATTTACTAATTTTTACGGGCGTTCCTAATTTGATGTGAGATATTGATACCAAAATTTGATAAACTGCTCCTTTTGTTTATTACTTTGAAACGATTTAATTATCCTAAACCAATATAAACTCTGTATGTGAATCTACTGTTCATTTTTGAGCGCATATTTATACTATGTGTTGGTATTTAGCAATATTAGGTTGCACCCTCTGTTGTCGTTGCAGCTTTAACACTAGTTTAGTGGTCATCACGGGTCATTCTTAATTGGAGACCAATTTTGGAAGCACTTGTCAGTTGTGGTTTCTCACGATGGACGTCATAGCCTGGTCTTGACTTCTTAGAATAGCATGGAAAGGTGTACCAATAATAGTGATTAAGGCTCTTCTACCCTAATTGTTGTTTAGTTGGTTTAGAAATAATTACAATGGTAAGTAATCCTACATTTGTATTTCGAAAGTTGTATTTGATTGTTATCGGTAGCATAACTAAGAATGTTTGCATTTTTACAAACAAATTGTTATGTTCAAAGAATTTGTATATTTGACAACTTATTATGTTCGCAGTTTAACAAACCAGTTAATCTATAAAGTTACTTTTAATGAATCCAGTCCATTCAACTTAATATAGTATATGGAAATAGTATTCATGGTCTCCTAATTCAACGCTTTAATTATTTTGCAAAGGAAGATTTCTAGCATACCTTAAGACCGCTGTTTCTGTAAATACGCATTTTGAACATATGTGCTGCAGTGTGCTTCCCGGAGCTGTTTGTTTTGCATCGTTGTTTCGAGGTTTTGAACTCAACCTGCCAATGATCTTTAGCAATGTCGCCTACTTTTGGACAACTTGAAAATACGAATAGGTGAGTAACTAGATTAAGATTTTAAACCTTACTTGTAGATTAGTATCAAATTATTACTAATAAATCAAAATAAATCCAGTAAAACTATTATACTATACAACTTTGCAAATAATTTGTTTGAGGTTAGGGGTATGTTAATTATATTCATGCATCTTAAGACACTTAAATTTTATTAAAATTCTCTAAACTATATGCATTTGAATTATATTACTGCAGCTTATATAAGAGCAATTTGCCTGTTGACCTACAGTACAGTTGGTATCAAAGGTCGGTTTTTGTAAGTAATTAATCATTATATAGCTCCTTAAGGAGATCTTAATTTTTTTTTGGATTAAATTACTATTTTAGCTAAGGGGTGAACATTGAATTTTAGGAACGTATTAAATTTCTACTACACATGTAGATTAAAAACAACTCAAATTAACTTGTTCCATCAAAATCTTTTAAACACTTTAGTACATTTTTAGTTTAGCACAATGCCACAGGTTTATTCTTAAGCTATAAATTTTTGTGTAAAGCTACTTCTACACTAAACGCTTAAATACAAATATTTCAAATTATATTTATTATTTAGAACAAGGACAATAAGTAGATTCTATTTTTGAAATTGTACAAAGTTTTCATGAGAACTAATGTGTTTTATTGCCTCACAAGGGTATATTAGGATCATTTGAGTGAAGTATAAAATTATACAAGGCGTTCACGTTATGCAGAGGTTCATACTAGATACCTCTAGGTCTAAGCTTTATAAATGTACTTAACAAAATAAAAAATATTTAATACCTTTTATTTATGTAAACTATTTCTTTTTATTTCAGGTGCACATCGCAGTAATTTGTGTTCAAATGTTTAGTTTAATCTTTAAGTTCCTACCTTTAAGTCTACTTTCCTGCTCACGCTAAGTATCTATAGATGCTTACAGTTGCCAATTGCATTTCGTATGTGTCTTAGTTCTTGAGCTTTTGTGCTCTATGTTTTCTTATGTTTTTGTTTGATGGGTCCTCGCCAACCGTCATTTATTCATTCCCGTCTGTTTATGTTTCTTCCAGGCGAGACGGCGCCCATTTACTCTCTGTTTATCTTAACCCAACTCCTGTCTTATCGCCCCACAGGGTTGATTCTCAGTTAACTAATCCTCTTAATGTTTTCCATCTCTCTTAGCCACAATCTCTATCTGTTTCTTACTCTGGACTACTCGCTTCATTAGAATTACTCGACTTCAATTAGGTGTACTCCCCTTTTGGGTAGTATAACTTTAGGTAGTTATTAGTAAGGTACTTTTAGTTCTAAAAAGAAGAAAATACTAAATTTAGAACTTTTAATTCATTGTATTATTTGTAATAGGTTTTACGATAATTTATAAGGGTAATAAATACTACCAAACTTGATGTTATCTCTAAATACTTGTTCCATATTAATAATATGGTGAGCAATCCTTGAACTTTAGGCAAAATATCTTTAGTATGGAAATAGGTTATTTGATAATTTGAATAATCTGCGAAAGTGTTCCATAAGTATTTTAAATAATTTATTAACTGTTTACATCTTTGACATTCAAGATTTAAAGCTGCAGGCAATGCATGTCTGAAACGTTATGTTTGGTTATTTTAAACCTAAATGTTAGTTGATACAATAATGGACTTGTGACATTACACTATATGTATCTGATGTAATCGTTTAAAAGCTTTTAAAGTAACTGAAACCTATAAGGTTAATGTCACCTAGAATTTAATTCAGATTAGACTATGTTTGCGCAAATGTTGTATGACGGCCCGCACCAGTTCAGAGGCGGTGACGACAACCGCCGCCCACCGTCGGCGACTACTTCGTTTTCATTGCTTTTCTGGCGTCCGCTGCCAGTTTAGCGTCGTTTTTTGTTTTCTTGAATTTCGGTGCCTTGGGTTTCATAGTCGACACCGTCGTCTTCCTGGCCTTTAGAACAGGTTAATTAAAAATACATTTAGGAAATTAGTTTATTATCGCAAGATATATTAAATTAATATAGATGTAGGTGTCTCTTAACTAAAATGTTTATTAGTGTTTGTATAATTCTTCTGGTGTATATGACCAACAGGAGAAATCCGAAAAGCTTTTTTAGTGGTGCAATACATTTAGATCGACAACTTACAGATTTAAATTTTCAACTGTTTAAAGTTATTTTTATACAATGAAAAGAAATTTATTTTTAAAATTTAACTTAAAAACTGTCATACGTTGTAAAATTGATACTCATTGAGTTACATATAAATTGTTTACTTTTCAGCTTAGACCATTGTTTGAATATTGCTTTTAATGAAATATTTTCAACGATATATTTTTCCGACTTCACACTCATCAAGTTACATAAATCATCCATTTTCGATCTCATTTCATGATTTATAAATCATTGTGTACTAATTTTCTCTTGCTAGAGGCAATGGTGTATGCTGAAGTGATTGCAAATTTTATTATTTCTTTTGCTGACTTGAGAACATCCATGTCTCTACATTTGTCAATACGTCGCTTAAGGCTCGATTTACAACAAGCCATCATCATCTTTAGGTCTTCAGTCCTGGAACTGGTTAGTCACATACCCTCATTGTTTCCTATTCTGAGCTAACCTACCTTTTTTATTGAAATTTCCACAGTCTGTAACGTTCACTATCTGCGTGCAATAGTCTCACATAGGTCTAACTCTGCTTCTTTTTTTTTCTATCTCTGCTTGTACTATTCCCCAAAAATGCATTAGAACGTGCCCTGTCTTTCTATTTCTTCTATCTTTTTTTGTTTTACACAGATATCTTTATTCTCCCTACTATTTGTATAACCTCTTTGTTATAAACTTTGTCGGTTCATGCTATTATCATCATACACTGAAGCACAACTTTTCAAAAGGCTTTCACCGTTTTTCTCCTGCTGTCCCTATTATATAGACGTACTGTGCTGTGATCCATGCATATACTTTCAACAATTTTCTCCTTGCTTCTATATTTGTTGTCTTTGAACATAGCCGCTGCTCTTTCTTGTTAGATACAGTTCGGTTCCCCTTGTAATGTATTACAAATATATACACTATTTCCCCGATAGTCAGGGGTATGTGAAGGGGGTTAAGCAGCCCGCGGCTAGCAAGATCCCAAGATCCCTAACACTTGAACGTTTTCCGAATTAATAGTTTTAAATATATCCTTTCGCACAATCAACACTAGTTGAAAATATTTTAAAATCAACACCTCTAGTTATTTATAATAATCATCAGATTTAAGTGCAATTATTGTTTTTGTCACTAAGTTTTCCGTCTTGAAACTGGTTGGACGCTTACCTCCATTTATTTCTATTCTGAGTTAGCCTACACAGTTTTTTGAAATTCCCACAACCTAGATACAGCTCGGTTCCCCTTCTGTTGTTTTATAAATAAATACCCTATTTCCTGATATTCAGTGGTACATGAAGGGTGTTAAGCAACCTGTAACTACTAACATCCCCAACACTTAGACATTTGCCGAATTAATAGTTTTCTAGTAAATCCTTTCGCTTCGCACAATTAACAGTATTTGGGAGTATTGTAAAACCAACACCTGTAGTTGCATATAATAATCATCAGGTTTAAGTACAGTTTTTTTTTGTCATTAGGTTTTCCATCTTGGAACTGGTTGGACGAGTACCTCCATTGATTTCTATTCTAAGCAAACCTACACATTTCCCTGAAATTCCCACAGCCTACATCTTACACTATGCATAGTCTAACCTAGGTCTACCTCTAGCTCTCCATTTTTCTATTTCTGCCTCTAATATATTCCGCACTATTTTCTCACGTGACTTATTATCCTATCTCTCCTATTTTTTTTACTGTTTTTCTCATAGTTCTTTATTCCCCTACCATTTCTAGTACCTCTTTGTTCTTAATTCTGCCTCTTTATGATATCTTTATCATATGTTATCCTATCTCTCCTATCTTTTTACTGTTTTTCTCATAGTTCTTTCTTCCCCTACCATTTCTAGTACCTCTTTGTTCTTAATTCTGCCTCTTTTTGATATCTTTATCATATGTTATCCTATCTCTCCTCTCTTTTTACTGTTTTTCTTATAGTTCTTTCTTCCCCTACCATTTCTAGTACCACTTTCTTCTTAATTCTGCCTCTTCATGATATCTTTATCATATGTTTGTAGCACCACGTTTCAAAGGCTTCTACCAGTTTCCCGTCCGCTTCTCCTACTGTCCAAGTTTCACAGTCATACATTGATGTGCTCCACACATATGTTTTAAGCAATATTTTCTTTGTTTCTATGTTTGTTGTCTTTGAAAACAGTAGTTGCTTTTTCTGGTTAAATGTAGCATAACCATGTGTTAATCTTTGTTCTATGTTTTTTGCACTCTTCCCATCTTGCGTTATTTGCCTTCCTTAACTCTTTAACCACTTGTAAGTTCTCGCTACCTTTTTGGATTGTAGTTTTTGATTTATTTTTCCCCCTTCTTTACATGCTAATACTTTAATTTTAATTTGGTAATTTTCATACCATATTTTTCCGTTAGAACGGCTTCCATTTCATTAAGAGCAGCTTCTAACCCTTCTTTGCTAGATGCTTATACCGCTATATCATCTGCAACTCTAAGCATATCAATCTTTTGTCCCTGCATAATAATACCAATTGTCCCCTGTTTTGCCTAAACCCCAATTGATCTTCTCCTAGTATTTCTTCAACTAATTTTTCCTTTGGCCTTTGTACAATTCTTCTGAATACTTTTGACACGGTGCTGTCAAACTTATTGTTCGAAAATTTTAACATATATGCGCGCCTCTCTTTTTGGTATAGTGACTATGATGTTGCGTTTGAAATCTTTGGTATCTCTCCTGTTTCATACATGTAGCTTACAAGTTGAAAGAGACTTTCTGTTACGCTTGCCTTATCTGTATCCGGTACTTACCATTTTTCAAACCCTTTAATGCTAATTCAAACTCATCTCTAAGTATAGGATATCCCAAGTTATCTTTTTTCAATGTCTGATTCCCGTTCTAATGCTGTTAGTTCCTCTCCTGCATATAAATTCTCTATATTTTCTTGCCATATAACTACTTTTTCTACATTTTCTAAAATGACGTTTTCTCCCGCGTCCCTTATATTTTTGCTATAAAGTTTTATATCTCTAAAATTCATTCTAATTAGTTTATATGCTTCGTCTGTCTTTCATATTTTCATCTTAGTTTGTACCTTTTTGCATCTTTCATCAATTCAATAAACTTTAGCTTTCCTGCATTTGCGGCTTTGTATCTCTGTTTTCCTGTTTCGTCTGATTTATTTTTGTATTATCGTCTTTCTTCTGTCAAATTCAAGATATCTACCTATATTCATGGTTTAGTATTTTCTTTTTATTTGTACTCCAGAATAGCTCTAGCTACCATGTCTAAGCTGGATTTAAGGCTATTCCATTCTGTTTCTACTTCCTTAGTATAAGATATTTTCTCGACATCTTTCAGCAATTCATTCTATTTTTTTCAAATCTTTCGTGGGTATTTTAAGTTTTTAGTTTCTCAAAATCAAAGTGCAATTTTCCGTTCCTTTTTTCAAATTTTGAAATTTAAGTGCGATCTTCATAGTTACGAAATTGTGGTCAGTGTTTATATCTGCTTCCGGGTAGCTTCTACAGTCTTTTACTTGATTCTTAAACAGTTGTCAAACAAGAATGTAATTTATTTGGCATCTTCCTATATCTCCTGGCGTCCTCTACGTGTATCGTCTTTTAACATGGTGTTGAAATAATTTGTTTGTGTTGGTTAAATTGTTTTTGTCCAAAAATTCTACCAGCGTATTTCCCCTGTCGCTTCTCGTTCCTAAACCAAATAAACCTACTATCGCTCCTTCCCGTACCCTGACCTACCACTGCATTAAAATCTCCAGTAATTATTAAATTAAAATTTTTATGTATCTTAGTATGTCTTCGATATCTTTGTTGATCGCTTCTACCTCTTCCTCACTGTAGCTAAATGTGTGCATGTACACTTTTATTATTACTGTATTTTCCGGTCTAGATTTTAATCTAACTGTGAGTACTCTTTCACTCTTTTGTAAGTAGTTTTCTACACAGTTTCCTATCTTTTTTCGCATAATTATCCCAATACCCGAATTTTCTTCCTCCGATCCTGTATGATTTACCCTAAAGTCTCCATTCCAAAAATCTTCTACGTCTGGCCACCCGCTGATACCTTCTATGTCTAATGCAAACCTATCCATTTCAAATTTCAAGTTCTCTAGCTTACCTACTTGCTTCATACTTCTGACATTCCGCGTTTTGCCTCGCAAAATGGTTCTGACTCTTTTTCTATACTTTTGATCACATCTTCCGAAGTAGTCCCCTTTCGGAGTTCCGAATGGGCGACTATTTTAACTCCGAAATCTTTTACCCCAGACGATTGCATCATCTTAATTACAGTTTAAGTACGCTTTGTACTTCGGAGGTAATGTAGTCGTTTCTCGTTGCCTACCACATCGCAGTAGTGTGTCTTAGAATGCCATACCGACCTCTATGGTCTCTGCTAATCCAAGTACCGAAAAGTTGCTGCTCTGTTTTGGGGACGTCTTAATGTAGTTCCTCACTAAACTCTTACTAATTTGGTTGAACTTATAGTTTGGCTCTTTGGATCTCTCGAACGCGCTCGCAAGCCATTCCATCCGTTTTATTCACTGGAAGGTGCAGATCTATTCGGAACGGTCACGACAAGTATTAAATATAATTTCTATTTATGATTATAATGCATTAACACGTGATTATTCATTACAACTGAAAAATATTTCCAAATTTCTCTGATTTGTTAAACAATAATTGTGCTGTCTTTAATGGTAATTTTAGTACCTGAAAATTGGTTTCAAGTTCCTAATAAAAGTTGTTATTATTAGCCGATAAGAGATTTTTCTGTCTATCTTTAATAAATTATAAGCGATAGAATTTTCTCAAATCTAAATTATTATGACTTTTTGGGTTTTCATTTATGTTTCGTACCTTCGTGGAGTAATTATTTTTCTGAGGTTTTCATTAAAATTATCGTGGCTATTTATGCAGACTTTTAAAGTAAATGGTCCTGAGATTTTAATTAGATAATACTTTATTTCTGAATCTTCTAACTAATTTGTATCATCCAATCCTAACTAATACATTATTAAGTTGTATTCTTTTAATCGAGTTCTTCGTCTATTTAATGTTATTTTGCAGAAAACTAATGTCTGCAATAAATAAATTTAAATTGTCTACCACTAATGAAGACTATTTTAGTCGAAACCGCTATGGAAATTTGAACTAAAATTAAATTAAATATTTGCCCGTTCCACACTTTCTGTACTACTTTCTCGGGGTCGACCGGTGTTCACATCGTCATACCTCTGCAGGTATTCTAAAAATGCTGCCCTCTCGACAATATTTTGCAACGCTACATGTTGCCTAACCTCAACTTCCAAATATCGCGAAAGATAATAATTTGTCGGTCCGTCAAAGGTGGACTCAACTGTTTGGCTATGCTGTACTTGCGAATTGCATATTGTTCCCTACTTCCAGCATATTCACCCTTATATTTTCCAGTGATTAAATCATCAAGTACCTGATCTTGCTTGTGGTCTCTCCTGTAATATTTTAAAAATTTGTCTTCAAACTCACTATAGGTTTATATTTCCTGACCAATTAAGTTATACCAGGTCTCAACATGGTCTTTCAACAACGCCTTTACCGTGTGCTATTTTGCCTGCTCATCATATAAATTTTCAACCAAAGTTCTAACGCTATTTATGAAAATTTGTGGGTTTACCCTATTATCCCTGTAAAATTTCATTTGCTGGTCTAATGGTATGTTACTTGTGTAAAATCTGGGACCATCCCCCATCAAAGCCGACACATTTTGTTTAATGCCGCTTACCTCTCTCTCAATCCTTCCTAATTGATCTCTACACGAATTTGTTACCTCAGTCATTTTCACATTTATTTCTTCTTCACAGAAGATTCTTACCTCAGTCTTCAGTTGTCTCATTTCATGACTCAAACCTATTATACTTCTTTCATTCTTATCTACCCTTATTTCTACTTCCCCCATTTTTATCGTCAAACTGTTCTTAAACTCATTAAATTCTTGGATAGATCTATCGCTCTTCGTTTATTTCCTCAAATTTCTTATTGGATTCCTCACTCATCCTTTCTAACATTTTTAAAATTAATTAATTTCCTTGTTCTCTCGACTCTGTCCTGGGCTGATCCCTACTACCTCCTGCTTCCTCCATTTCTCGTCCGATTTTCTCAAATAAGACACTGTCACTACTTCCTATTTCAGCACCTTGGCTCCTTAACCACTTTTTACTCTGCATACGTTTAAATCACACTTACATACACACTCAAAATATTTACAAAATTTACACTACACTCAACTCTTCCTCAGTTCGCCAGTTTTCTGGAAAAAAATTTTAATTTTATTTGGAAATCATGCCTCTCACGTTCGGGTCGCCATAAATATGCAGTAGATTCCTTTCGAAATCGGGCCCCACGAATTGGGCGCAATAAATATGCCCTGTATTTCTCCTTTAAAGATGCTTCACTGTGGGGTCGACATAAATATGGTCTGTATTCACCTGGAAGGAAGCCCTAAATCTTCGTGTCTTACACTTTGGGTGTTATAAAAATGCACTGTTTTTCTCAGGAAGTCTGGCTCCTTTTTCAGTTGCTATAACCCGTGCTGGAAATTTAAAAAAACTTTACCAATTTTCCACCTAAATAAATTTTTGAATCCCAACTTTGATTACTAGATGTTTTGGTTTAGTACCTTATGAAGATGCTTTCCAAACTGACATTCCACGGCTACCTCTGTGCACTGCTTCTTCAGGGATTCTCACCACAGCTACTCATTCTCTCAACAACCTTAGTAATTAATAATAAAAGAAATAAACAGATAATTCGACGAAACAAGCAACCCTTTTATTCTAACAATATAAAAAAACTAATTCACATCATTTCAATATTTACAATATGTATCTACGTTAAACATCTTTATAACCCTACCCGGTATCAAAAGAAATAAACTTAATATCCCCCCGATTTTATGCTCCTCTACATTTCATAGTTAGTTTTAAAGTAGATGGGCTTATATAATCACCATCCCACTTCAGTTGTCTGTATTTTTGTTATCCATTCTTCATAAATTTGCAAACGGCCACTCAATTCTACAAAATCCCCTTGCACGTAAATACAACCGTCTTTCAAAACTTAGAAATCATCAACATAACCCTTCATTACCGCGAAAAACTATCTAACCAAAACCAACCGTCCAAATATGCTTTGAAATTTTCTCTTTCTGCCACGTTCATACAAATACAATCACGCCTATCGTGTGCGCGTTCATCTAATTACCTCCCTTGCACTCTTATAATAACATCTCTTAGCTTTGTCTGTAATTTCTACCTAAAGTGTTTATGTTATATCTGCCTTTCTAGTATTTCTTTCTATCTTGTGTTTTCTGTCTTGCTTGGAACCCCTCTGTTACAATATTGTTCACGGAATGTGGAAAAGGAATTTTCTTTTAATAACAAATGTACGTTAGTATTTGGACGAAAGCGTCTTTAATTAAGTTTTAAACATCAGTTACAAATTCTAAGAAAAATTTGCGATTGTATTACAATTGAAAAGATTGAATTTCTAAGTAGTGTCGAACGTATTTGTTGACCTGTGTTCTAGAACAATCAAATGTTAACATAAACCATAAGATAAATGGCACAAATAGCCCTAAGCGATGATAAAATTTGTAAAAACGATAAGATAAAATAACACAAAGGTAAACTAAGGCTAGTTAAAGCAATAAAATCTTGAAACATCAATTATTATATAGCTAGAGGCAGTCGAACGATTACTCTTCGAATGTTGTTTAACACACCTACTTCTAGAACTAAACCAGACATGGAAACAACAACCGGATTGACAGTGAAAGATCTAGATTCCGATGTCATAAGGGAGGCTTGCTCTATAAGGCTTATGAATGTTGAATAAAGGAATAGTTCTGATTTAAACGTCACGATGCTAATCAGATAATACGTTTGGTACCTAAAGTTCTATCTAACATGTACTGTATTTAGTAGTGAAAGTATTGATTGATACACAAACGTAAATAGATTATTTGGTGTACGAACAATGGTTTTAAAAATAAGAAATAGATAATAATTTAAACTACCGTAAGAAAGCCTTTCTAGCATATATGATTGCAATGGTTTGTAATATAGAGCAATTTGTATAGAAAGGGTTATTTTGTAAAACAATTTTAACCATTTTTGGGCATTGATTGGTAAATACGTTCTGAAAAAAGGCAACAAGCGGATACGTAACGGTAAAATAAACTTACTTTGTTTGCATTTTTAGAAAGATATATCTATTGATTAATTAAGCTGTTTTTGAACTTAAGGCAGGTTGTGTGTAAAAATCAATAATTTAATTAGAAGTGTTGACAAGCCTACGGTACAGGTTTTCGCCAGTATATTTCTACGTTTATTTTCCGCATAAATTAATTACCTTATTTTTCTCCCTTGTTCATTAATTACTAGTTCGAATAAACTCCGTTTCAATCCTTAAATTCTTCAACAACCCCTATATAGCTTACTTGTTAGTTCATGAACCCGTTTTACCATAAATCTGTTAAATCCTTCAACATAATTAATAATAAAGCTTTCTACAAATTTTCATTTTGAACTTATTTATTTCGAAAAGACAAGTTTATGCTATAATTAAATAGTCTATGCCCTGTTTTAGGTAACCTTCAATTTGTTAAACCTTCCGATAGCGTATAATTGCTTCTTATGTGTTTTCCATCTAAACATTCGTTTACATAGTGTATTGAACTATCCGATAAAACATTGTTTTCCAGTTTTGTAATCGCGCTTTGATAAGCTAGGATTTGCCGTTCGAATTCGTGTTGCTTTAACGATTGTTGAATTTGATTCTACAGCTTGTGCGTCGAAGTGATTTCTACACACCACTTGCAAGTAGTTAAAATGATTGACTGTCATCTTTTACACCTAATCAAATTGTAATTTTGATAGGCTCTTATCTTTGTTTATGGCGAGATAAATTTTGAGTCCTTAGGAGCTTTTATTCAAAAAGTATATTTCTAAAAACACAACTATCAAATTTATTTTATTTCATTAATTACAAAAATGACTTGTTTTGTTTACAATGTACTGGAATGCTTATATTCTTTAAACGCAAAATGAATGCAATTGAAAATATTACAAGTTAATATTTAAATTAATCAATAATTAATAATTAAGAATGAGTAGCTTGAATACCCAACAATGTTAAAGTTATGAAGTTCAAAAACTAACTGACTAGATGAACCTCTTAGATTTAACATGAAGCCTCCGGTCTCACTTTGCTCTGTGAGAAACTGCATTATTGCTTTTTTGCTGTTTCTTGATAATCATACATTGTCTATATTTTTAAGTAATTATAAATAAATTGCCTTAGTAGCAGTTCATTGTTCCTTAGTTTATTGTATCAACTTGCGTCTGTGTTACAAAGTAATCGTTTCTTAATTTATTTTTAGTATGAACTCCTTTGCCACTTATTATATTACATTCCTTTATACAATGCATTATGCTATACTTATGACATAATTATAACATTTAATTTTAAATACATATTAATATAGGGATATGTAACGGGGGACTCGATAAAATCACATAATTATTTCTTTCCAACTTTTGGGTTTTAAACAAAACTTATGAACATTTTTAATTATAAACAAAATTTTTATAAATGGCGACTTTTTGATGCAGTCTAAATATGATAGGTATGCAGCGATGAAATTTTCGACTGTATAACATTATACATTATGCGTATCGATATGATTCTTGACCTTTTTAGCATTTAAATTATTGTAGTGTAATTCTTGAGAATTTTAAGTCGTACTCTATTTACTATACTTTTCCTAAATATATAACCTCATTTTATTTTTAATTTCTATTAGCAGACATTTTGGTAGCCGTTATCATAATTTTTGCAATGACAGTAAATCTTGAACAGAAATTTCTGTTATAGCTTCTTTTTCATTAAAATTATTTAAATATTGCACCGATACACTAAAGCTTACTTCCTATGATTAAGATTTAATTTAAATTAATAAATAATTTAATAATAAAATAGGGGTTGGTATGATTTTCCTAATTAAGTAATTATTTGAAACAATTTTTATTTGATTATAGAAAATAAGTCTGTATTTTAATACTATATTTACAATGTTATATAATTTTAAATTTCAATAGTAGTGATGCACCAACTAGGTTTCATTTTAAACCATAAATAGTAACCCCCTAGTTTAATACAAATAACCTTAAAAACAATTTAAGAAAGTACTACAATACTTTCCTTTTCAAGGTAAGCAAATAACAATATTATTGTAATATGTTAACAAGAAATCCTTAAATTGGCTTTATTGAAAAAGACTGAAATCTACGGCCAAAACATATAAAAATCAAAGTTTTCATATTTCATATTGTTTATTTAATAAGACTTTATAATCTGTAGAAACTACAAAAATAAGCTAAAGACAGAAACGATGTTTATACATTGCTACATGATTCGGATATTCGCAGGTAATCTTTCACGATGTTGATTGTGTTGTTTTACTTTCTTACTTTATAGTTTATGCCTGAGCCTTAGCCATGTTACAATATGCTCCGCACGTTATCAAAAACTTTTGCTTTTTTACCCTAAAAATGCATTTTATTACGATTTAGAATTAAATTTTATTTTGAATATATGTTCACGTTTACTTTTCTACTAGAAAATAAAACTAGATACAAACATTATTAAGTTTATTCGCTATTTTCTCCTTTATTTACTTTATACAAATACATATGTTTATAAGAATTTTTCCTATTTTTTGAATCCTTGAAGCCTATTCTTTCAAAACAAAACTAATATGGTTCTGAATCCATGTCATTGAGAAGTTTCGTTTATTTCACTGCTCGCCCCTTCCTATGTTTTCTTCGTTATTAATAGCGTTTGATTAGCGTTCGTCCTTTTTGATATCTCACTGTCTTCTGTTGTAAAGGTCGCCAATGTTAATATACCTATCAATTACCATGTGGTCACTTATGGTTCTTATTTTCTATTTAGATGTATAGCGTTTGGCTAAAAAATATTTTTATAAACGTTGTATCTGAGGTGCAAGATGAGGCCTTACATATTCAAACTCGTCCGATAAATTATGGCCGGTAAGATATTGGCGGATAATCTTTGATTGTTTCATTGAAACATGTGTTTCATACAGGGTGTCCAGAAACTCATGAACAAAATTACATGGAGTGAAAGAATTCAATTGTTTACGGTTTCAAAGTTATTTCACTTTTTGTATTTTTTTTTGGAAAAAGGGTGCCTAACCATAGATTATTAAGTATTAAAAATATAATATTTCTTTAAACGTATTTCTTTGTTTGCGGTGTAGATGAAGATTGCCTCTTTCATAAATGACAGATATTTTAAAAATCACCCATTATCACAAGAGAAAATTGAAGTTGGCGTCGCTTTAGTCTTATGAAAAATAGTTCGTGTTATTCAATTAAAAATTACTCAAAAAAGTACCGTTTGCCAAAAAGTGCACACCTATCTAAAAACATCCTTAGTTTATCCCCTTTCTTTAGAGGTATAACTCATAAGCGTAAGTTTAGAAACTAAGAAAATATTTGAGTTTAATCGTACGAACAACACTTTTATCTAAGGATTCAGCAATTCAGTTAGAATGAAAAGACTGAATAATGAAGTGAAAAATTTTTTGGCAATTCAACAGTAAACAATGGCATACTTACATACAATTAAGCAAATACTTCAGCTACAACCCGAACGTTAATGAGGCGTTACTTACAATTTAATTATACCAAGTTTTCCGGGGTAAATATTAGTATGTCGTGTGCTGTTTCTGTGGTGACTTTATTCGTGCAGTTCTTGTTTAAGTTGTGAGTTTATTTTTTGCAAATTGTGGATTTACTGTTAATTTTTGTAAATTCCACAATTAAGAATGTCGTACACTGCTCGGAAATATGCCGAAATCAATTCCTTGTATGGACTCTGCAACGGCAATGCTGTGTAAGCTGCTTGAGAGTTCACGGATCCAACCCCTAACCGGGTTAATTTTTCTGATAGGAGGGTGTTTCAAAGAGTGCATCAAGCATACCTGGAAGGAGAACCTCCTGGTGCTTTCTGTCCAAGAGGAGAAAGACCTAGAGGTGATGGTAAAGACGGGGTCGTTGCAAGGGCCTTACAAACTCCAACAATCAGCATTAGAACTATTGCCAGAGAGTCTGGAATAGCGCGAAGTACAGTTCATGGAATGTTGCGCCGGAATAGCTTATATCCGTATCATATGCAGCGAGTTCAAGCTCTATTACCTGCAGATTATGCACAAAGGGTGGCGTTTTGTCGAGAAATGCTTTGTTGAAATCAACAGGATCCACAATTTTTTGATAAAATTTTATGGAGTTACGAGTCGTCCTTTCACAGAATGGGTGTTTCTAACATACATGATCTTCACTACTGGGCAATTGAAAACCCAAGAATGGTACGGCAATCACAGTTTCAACATCGCTTCAGCAATAATTTGTGGGCAGGTATAGTTGGTGACGTATTGACTGGTCCGTTTGAATTACCCGGTAGGCTGAATGCACAGCATTACCATCACTTTCTTGCAAACGAATCAAGACCTCTACTATATAATGTTCCTTTAGCACTAAGGCAAGCAATGTGGTTTCAACATAATGGAGCTCCAGCCCATTATGCCCGCAAAGTTAGACAATTGTTAAATACCGACTACCCTAATCGATAGATAGCACGAGGTGGCGCTATCCGTTGGCCGCCGCGTTCACCAGACTTGAACCTCATCGACTATTTTTTATGGTGATATTTTAAATACTTGGTATACCAAACAAACATAATAGATGAGAAGGACTTACGTAGAAAGGCTCGTGAGACCGCAATAACAATAACAAGAAATTGCTGTGCATTTTTCAGGAGGTGTCGTTTGTGTATTCAAACGGATGGTCAAACATTTGAACATTTATTATAAACAATCAATTTTTGAATGGATTCAATATTATTTAGTGGTCACATTGAAAATGATGACTTGGAATATCCTATACTTAGAGATGAGTTTGAATTAGCATTAAAAGAGTCTGAAAAATGGTAAGGCGCCGGGTACAGATAAGGTGCAAGCAGAAACTCTAAAAGCCGCTGGACAAGCAGTAACAGAACGTCTCTTCCAACTTGTAAGCTATATGTATGAGAAAGGCGAGATACCCAAAGATTTCAAACGTAGCATCATAGTAACTATACCAAAAAAGAAAGGCGCGGATAGATGTGAAAATTTTCGAACAATAAGTTTGACAGCACACGTGTCAAAAATACTAACTAGAATTGTGCAAAGACGAATGGAAAAACGGGCGGAAGAAATACTAGGAGAAGACCAATTTGGGTTTAGGCAAAACAGGGGAACACGGGAGGCTATTTTAGCTCTGAGAGTGATAATGGAGAAAACAATAGAAAAGGGGGAATGCGTGTATATAGGGTTTGTAGATCTGGAAAAAGCATTCGACAATGTAAAATGGAAAAAAATGTTTGAAATACTAAAAAAGATTGGAATGAGTTATAGGGATAGACGAATAGTGCATAGCTTATACAAAGAGCAAACAGCAGTAATAGAATTAGAGCAGGAACATAGAGAAGTAAACATTAGAAAAGGGGTGAGACAGGGATGTGCCCTATCCCCATTGATTTTTAACTTGTACATAGAAGAGGCAATGAATACTGTCAAATGCAGGAAGACATTTGGATTTACTATGCAGGGACGAAAAATTGATATGCTTAGATTTGCAGATGATATAGCGGTATTAGCGTCTAGCAAGGAAGAGTTAGAAGCTGCTTTTAATGAAATGGAAGCGGTTCTAACAGAGAGATGCGGTATGAAAATTAACAAAACTAAAACTAAAGTTCTACTATGCAAAGGTGGGGAAAATAAATCAAAAACAAGAATACAAGTATGTAACACGAAGTTACAAGAGGTTAAGGATTTCTGCTACCTAGGAAGCCAAATAACGCAAGATGGCAAAAGCACAAAAGATATAAAACAAAGATTAGCACAAGGTCGTGCTGCATTTAACAAGAAAAAGAAACTACTGTGCTCAAAGACCACAAACATAAAAACAAGAAAAAAATTGCTTAAAACATATGTGTGGAGCACAGCACTGTACGGCTGTGAAGCCTGGACAGTAGGAAAAGCGGACAAGAAAAAGATAGAAGCCTTTGAAATGTGGTGCTACAGACGTATGATGAAGATATCATGGACAGACAAAGTTAAGAACGAAGAGATACCAAAAATGGTAGGGGAAGAAAGAAATATGTGGAAAACGGTAAAAAATAGGAGAGATAGGATGATAGGCCACATACTACGGCATGAGGGAATAGTGCCGAATATTGTAGAAGCAGAGATAGGAAAAAAGAGAAGAAGAGGCAGACCTAGATTAGACTACTGCACACAGATAGTAAAAGATGTAGGCTGCAGGAATTTCAGGGAGATGTGTAGGCTAGCCCAGAATAGAAATCAATGGAGGTACGCATCCAACCAATCTCAAGATGGATAAACTAATGACGAGAAAATAACTGTGCTTAAACATGATGATTACTATAAGTAACTACTAGAATTGGTTGGGCAACATTCTCGAATAATGTTAAGTGTGTGAAAGGATTTACTAGAAAACCATTATTTCGGCAAATATCTAAGTGTTGGGGGATCTTGGTAGCCACAGGTTGCTTAACCCCCCTCACTGAATCTCGGTTAAATAGGGCATACAATTAGAAAACAATAGAAGGGGAACGAGCTGTATACACATGCTGTGTGAGAATTTCAGGGAACTATGTAGGCTTGCTTAGAATATAAATAAGTGCAGGTACGTGTCCAACCAGTTTTGAGACGGAAAACCTAATGACGAACAAATAAGCGCAGATAAATCTGATGATTAGTATAAACTAGTTGTTGGTTGCGAAATATCAGCAACTAATATGGAATGTGCGAATAGATATATTGGAAAATATAGTAAATCAGTAAATGGTTAAGTGTTGGGGAAACTTGGCAGCCACAAGCTGCTTACCTCCCTTCACAACCACTGAAGGTCGCAGAAATAGGGTATATAATTGTAAAACAATAGAAGGTGACCGAACGACATCTAACAAGAAAGAACAGCGCCTATGAGGAGCACAGCACAGTATGCCTATGAAATACGGGCAGTCTGAAACGCAGACAAAAAAACGGTAGCAGTCTTTTGAAATGCTGTGCTTCAGGTGTATGAGGACGATAGCATGGACAGACAAAGATAATAACAAATAGGTTATAGAAATAGTAGGGAAACAAGGATATCTGGTAAAAAAGATAAGAGAAATAGAAGGGCAGAATACGTTCTAAGAGATTTTTGGGTAATTGTATGGGATATATTACAAGCAGAGATAGGAAAAAAGAGGTAGATGTTGACCTAGATCAGATAGTGATAGATGCAGATTGTGCAAATTTCAGGGAAATCTGTAGGTTAGTTCAGAATAGGAAACAATGATGGTACGCGTCTAACCAGTTCCAGGACTGAAGACCTAATGATGATGATGATGAGTGGTTATTTTTTAAGAAATGTAAGGTAACTGATTAGTTGAATCCTTAAATAAAAGTGTTGTTCGTACGATTAAACTCAAATATTTTCTTAGTTTCTAAACTTGCCCTTATGAGTTATACCTCTATAGAAATGGGATAAACTAAGGATGTTTTTAGATAGGTGTGCACCTTTTGGTAAGAGGTACTTTTTTGAGTAATTTCGATTTGAATAACACGAACTATTTTTCATAAGACATAAGACAGAACGTTAATTTATCAAGTGCTGTATTTTGCTTGCTCCAAGTTTGATTTCTAATTTTTTTATTGCAAGGTGAAAAATTAAATGAAAGTAATCAATCCAATCAAGAGCTTTAAGAGCTTTATCTGTTAATACACCTTCCCCCCCTCCTGAGTGTAGTCCTTTGCAAACTTCGCAACTAATACAGACCGATGCTAGCTCCATCAAAGTATATTTACTTTATACTTTGTAGTACACTAACCCTCTATATCTCATGGAACAAGGGAGCTGTGCACGTTGGAGGCCCAACGTGTTTTTTCTTTTTTAAATTTTTCTACGGCATGTTGGCACCCAACTTCCTCTCTTTTTTAATCTGTCTATAGACCACGACACACGTTAGCGCTCAACCTGTGTATTTCTCTTTTTAAATTTTTCTACGGCACCACAGAATGGCGTCGCCGTGGATCAATGTAGTAAGCGTAAGACTACGGATCCCAAGGTCCTGGGTTCAAATCCTGACACGGCCGACTGCTTGAAAAATGACAGGTGAGCATTTTTCACAAAAATTACGCCCTCGTTCGGATGAGAGGTTAAATGGAGGTCCCGTGTGTGAGTGTTGTCACGCACGTTAAAGATGCCTACCTTGCCTGGAACGGCAAGAGTTCGGCAAAATTCTAAATTTCCAGGCAACAAAAAAACTCGCCTCCTGGCCAATGTAGTACCTTCGGGTGGAGCATTGGAAATATAAATGAACGGCACCACAGAATGTTACCGCTGAATAAATTTTTTTTACTCACAATTTTCTACTGGATACTCTCACGTTAGCGACCCAATTGATCTTATTTTCCATATATGTTTCAAATTATCCCACTTGTTCCCAAAAATATTACCGTTTTTTTTCTTATAGAGCACTCACAACAATTTTTTTTTTGTGACAAAAATCTTCAAAACATAATGATCTTTATACGTTAGACGATTTATCCCCTTCAGAATTATCTACAGAAAAGCGGGTTTTTCTTCAAATGTTCTTGTTTTTGGTAGACATGTTCTTATTTTAGGGAAGTTTTATAGTTCGTCTTATGAACCCTATGAAGACGATAATATCTTACCTAAGGATAGGGTAGCATATTCTACAGATCAACATGGTCTTTTTAACCTTTTAAAGATGTGAAAATTAGACTTTATTTTGCTTACACAAGAATATCGAAGCGATACAATCTTCGACGCAGACCAAATTCTTTTAATGTTGGTGATACTGTTTAACGTTCAAACAAAGTATTATCTAATGCCCGAATAGCTTTTACTTCAAAGTTAGCTCCAAAATATGTTTTGTGCTCTGTCAATAAAAGATTGTTTAATTTAGTATATAACTTAATTAATCCTGATGGATCAAGACAAATAACTGGCATGTCAAGGATCTTAAGCCATATCCATCAATATTTAATCTAGTAGTTTGACTTTAGTTATAAATCATATTCCTCTGTCTAAACAAATACAAATTAATTTCTCAAACATTTTCCTTACCTGCGAAACGTTATTTTTTTAGTCAGAAACCTTTTAGTATTTTGGTGTCAATTCTCCAATTCTCGTTCTAGTTTGCAAACTACCCCTTTCTTATAAACATATTATAACCCCCATCTTATACTTTTATTAAACAGTCATGTGAACCCCAAGATATGTATACACTTAGTAAAACTTAATAAATTTTTTTTTTGCGTTCAATTTTTTTCTCAAAATACAAAACACATGCATACTGCCTGTATCTTTTTCTTTATTACAAATTTAAGGTGTTCGTTAAGTTTTATGAGTTGTTTGACTTTACTGATTGTGACTTTACCGCTTTCGCGATGGTTAACACACGTTAGTTAGCCCACCACACAATGTTAAATTTTTATTTTTTTTCCTTTACGCTTTTATATCTATAAATTTTTTATGCAGATTAAAATTTTTTTACTTTTGGTGTTATTTATCTTGTAAAAAGATTATATTCCTAATGTCATAAAGTTTTTTCCTTGGTTCGCTGCAGTGTAATATATCTCTTGGCTGAAACATAGCAATGTTACACGTGCTCGGTACGTTATAAAATACTCTTGCTTTTCTTCCCCTGAACATACATTTTATTACCATTTGGAATTAAATTTGCTTTTAAGTCTACGTTTACGTCTAGTTCTGTACTAGGAAATAAAACTAGACACGGAAATTATTAAGGTTATTCACAATTTTCTCCTTTATTTATGTTATACAACTAAATACGTTTATAAGTAATTTTCTTATTGGTTAAAGCCTTAAAGCGTAGTCTTTCAAAACGTAACTAATGTGGATCTGAATCCATGTCATTGCGGAGTTTCACTTATTTCACTGCTTGCCTCTTCCTTTATTAGTCTTAGTTATCAATAGCGTTTTATTAACGTTCGTCCTTTTTGATATCTGACTGTTTTCTGGTGTAGAGGTCGCCAATGTTAATATACCCATCAATTACCATAAATTCAATTATGGTTCGCATTATCTATTTAAACGTATAACGATTTTCCAAAAAAATATTTTTATAGACGTTTTACCTCAGGTACAAGCTAAGGTCCTATATATTTAAACCCGTCCCATAAATTATAAATGGTAAGATGTCGAGGGATAATCTTTAATTGTTTCGTCGAACATGTGTATGATATTTTGGTAACACAATTGATATTGCAGGGACCCATAGTTATACCTATCTATGATCGTGTTTCATATTTTACTTAGATATCATCACATTTTTCTTAAATTTCTCTGAACGTTTTATATATCTTTAAAATTATTATAAAATGTAAAAACGAAAGGAAACAAGGTTTGGTGAATGTAACAATAGTAACTACGTCATATAAAATAGCTGGATGTCGGGGTTTTTCTTTGGAGGAACCTAATTATCTTTAATGCAATATTCAGCGTATAAGACATTATGTCTATTTAAAAAGTCGACTACTTCGTCAGCTGTTTCTATTAGTACGAGGTATTGAAGCCTTACATGTGATTTTCCAATGCTCCACTCAAAGGTACTACATTGGCCAGGAAGCGAGTTTTCCTTCTACCTGAAAAATTTGGAATTTTGCCGAACCCTTGCTGTTCCAAGCAAGGTAGGGATCTTTAACGTGCGTGACAACACTCACACACGGGACCTCCATTTTACCTCTCATCCGAACGAGGGTGTATTTTTGTGAAAAATGCTCGCCTAACATTTTTCAAGCGTACCGAGTCGGGAGTCGAACCCGGGACCTTGGGCGTAGTAGTCACACACATACTAACTACGCCACGAAGCCGCCTGAGGTATTGATGCCGTTCATTTATATTTCCAATGCTCCACCCGAAGGTACTACATTGGCCAGGAGGCGAGTTTTTTGTTGCCTGGAAATTTAGAATTTTGCCGAACCCTTGCTGTTCCAGGCAAGGTAGGGATCTTTAACGTGCGTGACAACACTCACACACGGGACCTCCATTTAACCTCTCATCCGAACGAGGGCGCAATTTTTGTAAAAAGTGCTCACTTGCCATTTTTTAAGCAGTCGGCCGTGTCGGGATTTGAACCCAGGACCTTGGAATCCGTAGTCTTACGCTTACTACATTGATCCACGGAGACGCCGAGGTATTGATGCCGTCAGATGTTTCTACACAGATATTATGTGGAACTCAAAGAAAACTAAAATAAAAGTAACAATCTACTAAATCTTTTGCCAGGTATGAGTTATACTCTAATTTCTCTTAGTGTAAAAGGTAGTGCATAAATTTTATAACCTAAATTATTATACATATATAAATTTGTTATGAGAGTGTTCATTTTGTTTTTGCTTTTATGAAAAGTTTATGGTAAAAGGTTGACAAGCAAATAGTTTAAAACGTTGAAACACAACTATTTTATTTTGTTTACAAATGTTTATAAAAACACTGTATTAAGACTGCAATTTCCACAGAGTGAATATTGATCATTATTACATTAGATAGAAATAACTAGTAATGTATTGAACCAGAATGTCAATATACTAACTTTTGTATTTTTCTTTTTACAGCCTGCATTTAATTTCTAATTTTTTTATTGCAAGATGAAAAAGGAAATAAAAGTAACCTAATCTAGGGTTTTGAGAGTTTTATCTGTGAATAACTTCGTCTCCCATGAGTGTAGTCTTTTGCAAACTCCGCAGCCACTAAAGGTCGTTGTTAACTCCTCCAAAGTATATTGACTTTATACACTATAGTATTCCTTCCCCTTTATATCTCATAGGAAAAGGGGACGGTGCAGCACTTTATAAAGCAAATGAGTATTAAATAATGAATTTATTTGGATTTGCTTAACAGGAAAAACCTTACTCATCACAGCATCTCAAGACTTCAAAACTTTTTACGCAACAGTTGAAATTGTAATGTATACTATCTTTTCCGAAACCCATCGATTAAGCGGTATCACAACAGTAAAGCTGTTTAACAATTTTCACTAAAATACACCTACATATGTCTACGTGTATACGTGCGCACGCATGCGCGTACGCGCGCATTCACACACACTCGCAATCAAACGCAATTTTTTTGTTCTATTTATTGTATTAAAAATTGAAAGCATCCTGCATTCAATGCACTTTAAAAGTAATTTTTTAAAAGACTGTTTTAGACGAACACAATTCACTCGTTGATGCGATGCTAGGACTTGCTATGCATTTTTTTCGAATAGTGCCAATTGTGTGATAAACAGCATGAAATATTACTATTGTTGCATTGCATTCAAGGTTTCAACATCCTTACACAGAAGCAGTTGCAAAACTCTGTGCAAGTTAGGCATCATACTAATTAAACATATTATAATTATAGCAAATTAACTCGCGGCAGGTTGAGATCGTTTAGTCTTGATGAAGTCCCGATTATAAAAGAAATTTATCTATAATTAAACTATTACTGCATTGTAGTTATACAGTGAGTATGATTCCATTGTTTTTCAAAATCTCTTAAGTAATTTCATAATGCAACCAATAATGTTATAAATATGCTTAAATATTAATATTAATTAACATTTAAACTTAAAATAGACCAGCAGGATGCATAGTAGAGACTTGAACTGCCTCCAGCAGCCAATTCTTAAATACCAAAGATATAAACAATCAAACAAGCTGTGGGATGAGAAACTTTCTCAGATTATCAATATTTCACATGGCCTATTTCCTGCGGAGAATGTGATGAGTAAAGTTCGAGATAATTAAAATGCAGATTTATGTGGTTACGTGCACTCTGAATGATTATATTCTAACGATGTGATTTACTAGGCACTTAGTTGTAGTGAATTTTAAGCTACCCAACAATACACAGTAAAAAGATTAAATTGTTTGCTACAAAAACTTATTGTTTTGATATTTTTAATACAGCAGTCTAGTAGCTGTTTGTATCGAACATTAACTAAGCAGTAGCAAAAGCTTGTAATATATCATACTCAATTTAGGAAACGATTTGTTACGTGTTGAATTGACGTTACGTTTCTAAATAAATTTTACTAAACAGGGGGTGGAGAGACGTAACATTAAATCAGTACGTCGGATAGCCAGTGGGGCGATAAACATATTAAAAATTAACTTGTGAAATGGCCGAAATACAAAAACTACTTTACTAGCACCACTTATCTTGATTTATATTTGTGAGGGGCGCCAAATCATCTTTTCCCAGCAGTTTTTTTGATATTTTCCCTATTTAGAAGATGGTTATTTCGTATAGGCTACTTTTGCTTTTGGTTTTCCTACTATTTATCTTCACATGCTTTACCCTTCCCTACAACATCTTAAAAACACTCATTAACCTTTGGTTTTAAAGAAATCTTTAAAATAAAGTTCCTCCCCAAAATATGACTTTATCAGGGAGGTGGCTGGATATCCTTCCACACGATTCAAATAACTTAAATAAAGTTCCACCCTAGCCTAAAATCTATTAATAGTAAATTCCGGAAATAAACACGTATATTAACCGTGAAAAAACCCTTAAACCTAATGTATCATAGAACTGGCAAGGTATTACTAAAAGAAATCATTAAGAGCAGTTTGCTTTGATTTAGAAAAGACACTTTCAACTCTGGTTTTAACATGTAACCAAGAGTGTTATGTAAGACAATTGAGAACGTACAATCTTGCAGTACATGGCCCTTGTGGTAATCATGCTACCATATGTATGTGGCATGAGGGAGTTGGCTTCAAAAGGGTCACAAGGAATTTGATTATGTGTGGTTACATATGCCAAACAACTACTTTTGCAGTCAAGCACCTTATCCCTTTTAGTGATACCTTGGGCAAGAGGTAGAATAAAATCAATATATTGTACGCTTTTGAATTTATATTGTACAACACACTCAGATGCCCGAACATTCTTACACGGAAAGCGACCAGGATTTCGATTTCATTGAAAAATCTAAGCAAGCCAGCAGCATGCATTTTTCTCAGAACATTGGGTACTGCAGCTGCACAAGCAAATCGAAAATTTCAAGTGATCAGAATGACTAGCACAGACTTCGTCTTACTGAGTTTATGAATGTATCATTGAAAGGCAAATCTGAAGGTATTAGTCATTTTTGTGGTTTCGGTTCAAGAATAAGAAACCAATTACTGCACGAGGGTGCTCGATATGTATCGGGAACTGACATGTGTTGCTAGGTGCGATCTGACGTTTCTAACCTAAAGTTTGACATTTTTGACAGTATACATACTTATAACATTTCGCCATATGAACAGCATTTGTTTTGTTTTGATTGAATTGAAAATTTTTTCTCGGCCAAAAAATGGAATTAACTCGTGAACATTTTTGTGCGATGAATTTTTACGATTTCCGACGTGGATTATCTCCACAACAGTGTCTGAATCAACTTATTGCATCTTTTCGAGAGGAAGGTCTAACCAAAACTACTGTATATCGTTGGTATATTGAATTGAACCGTAGTCGTAGTTCGCTATGGGATGAATTTAAAGGTCGTTAAAAATCGGCTGTTGTGCCAAGAAATTTACTCCGTGAGCGAATTAATAATGCAAGATAGTCATGTGACTTATGAAGAAATTCAGGCATCCCTACGCATTAGTATGACAAGTATGCATCCGATATTACATGAACATTTAGCTGTGAAAAAGCAATGTGCGGATTGGATTTCACATAATTTGACAATCGCTGAAAAAAAGACTCGTGTCGATTGGTGCAAACAAATTCTCAAAAATTAGATTGCGGTGCATCAAACGCAGTGTATAACATCTACATAGGTGACGAAAGTAAACAGCAGTCGACTGTATGGGTCTTCCAAGGCGAACAAAAGTTGTTCGCGCTCGAAACACATCGAAGAAACTGGTTGCCTGTTTTTTCAGAATAAAAGAACATGTCACGACCGTTGCTTAAGAGGATCGTATAACAGTTAATTGTGCTTGATATACAAACATTTGTTTGCCACAAGTTTTCGGAGAAATAAGAAAAACCTAATGATTTCTTATTGTTGCCACACGTGAAGAACAAACTGGGTGGGCAACGGTTTTCGACACCAGAAGAAGCAGTTGATGCGTTCAAAACCCATGTTTTGGAGATACCTCAATCGGATTGAAGAAAATGCTATGAAAATTGGTTCCAACGTATGCAAAAGTATATCACTCATCGTGGAGAATATTTTGAAATACAGTGAAAAAGTTTTTACACCTTAAGTTTTGTTTTTGTTACTTATTCCCGATACATATCAAGCATCCCTCGTATTATATAAGACGACAATTACTGAAGATTTTGAATTCGAATCTTATGACACGAAAACTCTAAAGCTGGATGACCAGTGCCTAAATTTACTGTGAGGGTTCTCCATGAATCACCACCGCTGATCACGACAACCAAATTTAATACTCTGCACTCTCCATTTGCGGTTGTGCATTCAATCTACCGCGATGTGAATAACAAGTTATAATATGAGTCAGATTAGAAGTAGAAAAACAATCACGTAAGTTATAGCTTACATGTTTTGGTTTTTAACTATTTTTGTATGTTTACGTTTTTCGTTTTATAAATGTGTCATTAAAAACTTACATTTTACAGAAGTATATTGTTCTCGTTAAAATTTTCATAAATAAATCATTCAATTAACTAATTGGGAAAAACGTATAAAGCAGAAAATAAAGGGCTGTAATTGCTGATAACTCTATTAAAGTTGGAAGAAAGGGTGTTGCAAGCAAAAGAGTATAATTGCATATAGACCTCTTTTAAAAAAGTCTTGTGCTACAGTACTAATTATTTAAATTGCTTCAAATTGCGTTTACAAACCGGTAATACATATAGACTTCAGACATATAGTTCATTCGTTTTAACTTTAGAATGACGTCAAATGTAGTAATAAAGTGCTAGCAACTGTATATAAATGAATATCTAAAATTCCGCTTGAAGGATACTCTAATTTAACACATAAAGGTTGACAGTTATGTACGGAGTTGCCATCAATTCCTCTTGCCAATGGGAATATTTGTGTATCTTACATTAAATATATCATAATATAAGCTAACATCGGCAATATAGCATTTTATCTAGTAGAAACGTCGTCCTTAAGTTAAAGCGAATGGATTATAGTATAGTCTAAATCATGAAAGAATGAATTCACGTCAAAGGTTGCTGAATTAAAAAAGGACATACTTTCAAATCTTATGCATTAAGTATATTCCGATAGATCCTTTAAAAGTATATCGGTTTTTAATTCAGAAACCTATGACGTGAATTCATTCTTTCATGATTTAGACTATATAGTTCTTGCAATTTCTAAATACATCTGCGTCATCGATGTTTGTGACGTCATATAGTGCCGACGTTGTCACTACCAAAAACGCTGTCGATAGCATACGGCCGTTGAAAATATATTAAATAGTGGGTGGGAAATGTGATTTATGACTATAAAATGTATTTTTAGAATGTTTTCTATTGGCAATATCGCACTTTAAACTTCTAAAATTAATAATGAATGTGATTGATTAACCTGTGAATTTTCGTTAAAGCATATTTTAAATATGATTTATGAATTCCGTGGATCTTAATTTTATAGCCATATGCATATTTTCCGTTCCGAATGGACCTAAATTACTAGAACGGGTGGAACAGCTTGAGTGTTCCAATGAGTTAAAGTGTCAAACCAAAGGTTTTACCAAATTGTTGGGGTCTTTGGTGAGGAATCAAGTTTCCAAACGAGGGCAGCAGCTCTTTCGGTACTCGGCAGATACTATAGGAGTCGGTATGGCATTTTAAGACACTATTGGCAACGGGAAACCGCCACATTATCTCTGAAATACGCAACGTACTTACATTTTAATGAACATGGTGGCATCCTTTAGGGTAAAAGATTACGGAGTCAAAATAGTCCCCAATTCGGATCTCCGGGAGGGAACCACTTCGGAGGGTGTGATCGGAAAGTTGAAAGAAAGAGCAGGGAACATTTTGCGAGTCCGAGCGTGAAATGTCAGAAGTATGGAGCAAGTAGGTAATCTAGAGGACTTGAAAATTGAAATGGATAGGATAGCACTAGACGTAGTAAATATCAGCAAAGTTCGAAGGCCAGAGGCGGGGGATTTTTGGAGTGGAGTCTTTAGGATAATTCATATAGGATCAGAGGAAGAAAATTTGGGTGTGGGGGTAGTTATGCGAAAAAAGATAAGACATTATGTAGAAAATTACTTACAAAAGAACGAAAGAGTACTCATGGTTAGAATAGAATCTAAACAGGTGAATACAGTAATAATACAAGTATACATGACCATCACTAGCTACAGTGACGAAGAGGTAAAAGCGATCTACAAAAATTTCGAAGATATGGCTGATTTGAACCATTTGGTTCGCGCAGGTTAACGTTGGAAGATATTCCCTTATCCAACGTTTTCAGGTAGCGTTCGCAAATTGTTAGGATTTAAATAAGTTTTTTCTTAGAAGCGTGGTGTCATCGAAAGGATACTATCAGGATCTTTCCAGTGGATGATCCGAGTAAACAATGGCTTGGGGTTAGCACTTTATTGTTTTTAGATTCAAGGGGTATATAAGTAAGTGGTGAGTGTTAACTACGCGTTCTACTTCAACAAGTATACTATGAAGTAATTCGTTTGGCGGATTTCGTGTAGGCATGATTTGATACGAAGTCTTTTTAACAGAGCGCACTAGCCTCTCCCAGCTTCCGCCCATGTGGGGAACAGCGGATTGATTGTATATCCATGTTGGAAACTCTTGAGCTAGTGCGTCTTGTTGCTGAATCAAGGCCTCTTTTATTTCTTTCTCCACACCGTGAAAGTTAGTCCCATCGAATTTTCCTAGAAACTCAGCGTCGAACAATACAGCGTTTAATAGCGAGAATACACAAACCTCGGTTATGCTATTCGCAATCTCTTTATAAATTGCGTGAATTGTGAAACATGTGACCACTCCAGTGTTTTTCGCTGCGCCTCTCAACTGTGATGTTCAGTGGGACAAAATAGTCTATGCTGATGTAAGAAAATGGTATACTAAGTGTAGAAAATCTCGCAAGATGAAGCTCTCTCCGTTTGGTTGTGTTTGGCATTACTTGTTGTTTTTGTGAACTTAACATCTTTTACGTTCGATTTTGACTACCACTCGTAAATTCGGAATGTAAATTTTTTGACGAGTTTTATTGATTACAGTTTTGTGGTTGTGGTGGTGATAGCGTTCATGATAGCTTTTTATTACTAAGCTAGTGACGCAAGGCCCTTTGAGTAGAATGATTGAACGCTTTAAATCGCTAGATGCTCCAATTGTTGCATCAATACGTCCATGAATCCGTAATACCACATTCTAGTCCAGATGCGCTAACAACTTCCGAATTGCACTAGCTTTATCCAAATATGCGCGGGACTCTATAGGCATAGTTTGATTGTTATTCAATATCGCTATTTCATCCTTATAGTAGTCAATTTGCGCTTGGTGGAATAAGTCAATTTCAGCTTGTATATACTCATCCTTTGTTATATATTTTTCATTGCGCTTTGGAACACCTTTACGTTTCGCATTAATATTCCATATATAACGTTCCATAAGTGCTCGAATGCTCCAATTGGAATAGCGTTCTGGTTGGATTAAGAATGAATATGTTTGATCTAATGGAATAACACTGACGCCCGTAGTTCTTCAGCAGTTGTTGGGATATCATATGAGATACCTGGCTATTCCTCTTCAGACTATATGAGAAACTACGGCGTAGTAAACCAGCAGGCAGATGAGCTCAATTCGGGAACTGTTTGCCACTTTGTAGCATTATCTGCTATATTTAATTTCGTAAGAATCTATCGCCACTGATAAATTTTAGTGGGTTAAAGTATTTCGTTTACTCTGAAACCAACAAATTGATGATAGTTTCGTTGATCTGAGTGAATCGAAGAAATAATCGTTTGTGAGTGTGACCAGTAGAACGCTTCCCTGAACTTGATAGAATGGCATTCTTTAATGTTATTTGCTAATCGTAGTTCAAGTCTTGTGGCTTCGAGTTCTAAGCTCGGAATTGAAGTCGCTTTAAGTGGGGCAACTCGAGCTTTTGTTGCAATGATTCTGCACTCGGTCTATTTATTTTTGTTTATTCTAATGTGTGCAACAGCTGCAAAAGCGTTTATACTTGCATCCACAATAACGTACAACTGCAATGTGTGCTGCTGGTAAAGTTTACTATTTATGAAATAATATCTACGAATTTTAATTTGGTTTATGCATTTTAAGTGCCTAATTTATAAACGCCACTTAACGTATTGCTCATTACTGATTGGATTGCCAAAACTTCTGCATTAAGACTTTAATGTATATCAAAATGTGGACAATTAATCCTAGAGAATCAAAAACTCTCATTAGAACACGCAGTACGCGTCGTTTCGTTGGCCAACAATCTTTAACGAGTAGTTCAATTATTGAAGCTATCCGTGAAAGAACAAAAGTAAAACTGTCAGACAAAGTACACCACCACATTCCCAAAACTTTCTCTGTAGTGTTTTTTTGGCTCATGTTCAAATCCCGTTTTTCGTCTGGCTTCTTTTCCCACATAACGCTAATCATTTTAGAAAAATTTGAAATCCAATTTCAAATATCAAATCCATCGCACTTATATACGAACTTTACTTCGAGCGCTAATCATATTTCTTCTTCTTCCGTGTCTACGTAGTGATTTTGAAGTATACAAAAAACAGCTTTGAGGTACTTATTTGCGTGTTCTTGCGCGTTTGTGTTTTTAACAAATTGTGCACAACTTGGTGAACAGGTTGTTATAACTTGAAACCGGTGAAAAATTTCGTGGATGTCCGCGCAAATGGCAGACTCTCTTGAAAACGGTATAAAACGAACAGCAATGAAACTAGCTTATACGACCCTTTCAGCAGCACTGAGTTTAAATAGACTCCGTTGACTTCATTGGCAGCGTACCAAAGCATTTTGCCTGGTTTGTTCGAAGTTGTTACAGTACCTATTGAAAAATACCGTGTTCGAGAGAAAGTTTGTTCTAATTCATCTCGAGACAACTTACGCATATACTGCTTTTACTATAGTCTTCGAATTGTTTTTGGATATTTGTGGTCAATTCTGGATTGTGAGTTAGTTTTTTCTTAAAACAGTGGTAGCTACGAAGAGCCATTGGATAATTTTTTGGTAATTGTACATTATCGTACTTCCATAGTAAACCAGTTTTGAAGCGGTTGCTAATTCTGTTTGTGTGCTTCAAGCATTCGACATGCATGTACCTCTTCTTCTACTGATTTAACCGACTTACTTAGCAGAACTACGCCTAGACTATCTAAAGAAAAATAATCCTTCAACATAATGTCTACTACACTATCGTTTGAGTTTATGAAACCCCTGGTGTTCTATTTCCCTCGAGTGGTCGATTGGATCTGATGCTGGTCCATGAGCAACCCATCCTAAGCACGTTCTTGTTGCTACTGGGTGCTCTATGTCGCCTTAAATAAGCTGGGGTTAACGACTTGAAACAACTGAACAAACAACCAATATGGGTCCAGAAGCTTTAATTAAAAACAGCAGGAGGAGTATCAGGTCAGAATTATCTTTTTAATTCATAGTACGTTACATTTATTATTTTAAATATTTAATGAACTTAAAACTTGCATGTAATTTAGATACTTGGGGTAAAAGGTCAACAAAAATTTGGTTGGCACATAAAAGTAGGTTTAGAAAAGGGAATTGTTCTTTGAACGTTCAACGAAGTACGGACGACGTTAAGCTTAAAACAACTCAAGGGTACTGGTTAGCAGCACGTAACGGATTAGAGTGTACTCAGAGCTACACATTCGAACCAGGGAATCAACCTAGAAAAATACCAGGTTAGCGATAATTAATTTACAGCATAAGACTGAAATTTTTTAAACATTTAAAACTTGCATGTACTTAGATATTTATGTGAAGAGTTATCAAAAATTTTGATTGATACGTAGAAATTACAAAGGGTCAATGAACGTTTAACGAGACTTCCAATATAATACAGAGTTATTTTTGCTGGCTTTATATTTTAATAGGGTTATAATTTGGTGGTAAACAGATTTATATTTATACTTTGATTCGGGGGCTTTAAATATCAAATAATATTACGAAAGTTGTAGAAGTGCAAATTATACATATTTCGTGATATAATATACAAAAATTTTGATTATTTCGTTTATCTTATTTAGTTATGAAATGTTGGAGAGAAAAAGGGGGTAAAAACTTTTCTGTTATCGTATCGTCGTGTACTCTGTGTGGGGTTGAATTGAGCTAGTCGGGGCATAAAGCTAATTGTGTGAAATCTAAATTTTATTCTAGATTATTTAGGAACACAGAGCGGTGGCGCACAGCAGGCAACTGTGCGTTAAATACATTGAAATACGGCGATATCATAGCAATGTATATATATATATATATATATATATATATATATATATATATATATTGCTATGACCTTTTAAACCGATGTAAATTATTTATTTCAATAAATTCTACGATATCTAACACAAATCAATATGTAGCCTTATACATACAAATTCACTTGGACATAGATTGGGCGAATTTCTAAAACTACCAATATACAACTATTTAAAGTTTGTGTCTTAACATAGCGATATTATCTTAAAACTGGGAATTAGTACCGATTTGCCTATGTAAATATGATAGTACACTACATACAACTTAAAAAATTTGTGTTTAAATTAAAGAAACCTTCATTTGTAGGATTAACTTTAAGTTTGAACAATGCCTTTGACATTGTCTTTAAAATTTTAAAATGCACCACAACTGGGATTCTCATTGGGGATTATTGTTTACCATTACGCGTTTCGTAGATCAGATCTGTATTGTAGGTGATGGAATGAATTGTGGGTGGGGCGGTATGAAGGACGCATTGTATAACTTTTATCATTCCATCCATGAGCGCCTGATAATGAAGAACTGTTGTTCAAAATCCTTAATGAGAAGTAAATTTATTTCAATAGGTATCAACACTTATTCTTAAATGAGCCATGGTACTCCAGCGTTTAAGTCAGTTTTCGAATCGACTATTCTGCTTCTGGCAGTATGCCGTACGGTAAAAATATTTGGAGTAGTGGAACCATGTTACTATTTCGGATGTTATCTGTAATATTTAAATTGACTAATATAAAATCCTATTATTATTCTTGTTTTGTACTTTAAATCTTTTACAATGTCGTGGTAATGTAATAGATAGACAACTGTCACTTTAATTTAGAAACTTATCATAATATTATTTCTAACACTTAATAGTGGACATAGCCGCTGTGAATTCCACCATAGCCATTCAGACTGATACCAGTGAGAAATGTATCGTAGTCTCCATAATATTCTCTACTAAGCGTTCCTGAAAAACAAAAACAAAAAATTATTAAGTTTGAACGTATTAATTTCCTTGTACTATTTTAACACCAGGTTCTAAATTTCAAAGTGTAACTTTTTAGTATAAATATCAATGGTTGCGGGTTGGGTCCGTGTTATATTATAAATTAAAGTCGACGTTTTGCCCACCTTTGTAAAGGGCTTCATCAGGACAAGAAAAGAAATAAATAATAAAAGCATAAAAAAGATAATATTAAGTGGACAAGTTAAAGTGTAAAGAGAAGAGTTACTCCTGAACCAGCAGACTCAATAGCCCATTCAAAGCCAAAAGGTGTCTTGTGGCGAAGTAACTGTTATTTCGCCACAAGACACCTTTTGGCTTTGAATGGGCTAGTGAGTCTGCTAGTTCAGGAGTAACTTTTCTCTTTACACTTTAACTTATCCACTTAATATTATCTTTTTTTATATTTTTATTATTTATTTCTTTTCTTGTCCTGATGAAGCCCCTTACAAAAGTGGGCAAAACGTCAACCTTAATTTATAATATGACACGGTGCCAACCCGGAACCATAAATATTTATAATGACTCCGGCCGTGAAACCCTTCGACAATAACTTTTTAGTATTTCACAAATTTTTAATGTTTCAAGGATATAAATACAGATGGTTTAAAAAAGTTGTAATAATAATATCGATAAAATTATGTATAAGAAACATTAAAAATGCTGAGCATTGTGAAAATTGTTTTATAATTTTGTTTTCAAAGGTGTGCAAAATTTGTTTAGTAAATTTTGTTAAGAGTAATATTTACGGACTTTCTATAACTTAACTTAAAGCTTTAATGCACTTAATATGCAATAATTCATTTGCGGTGCTTATTTCAAAAACTTCGCAGTTCAGTAAGTACTGTAAAATGATGTAAAAATACCGACAAATTTTTGAAAAAGTTACGAACATTGTTACATGCCAACTGGCATGCATCACGTTAGATTTAATTTGTAAATAAATTGCCACGTATTTTTAAATAAATACGTCAATTTCTGTCGTCCCTGACCGCCGCGTCTGCGCAAAAGGATGCGGAGTGCGCGCGTGGTGTTATAAGATGCCATTAAGTTACGAGTCTTTGACGAGGCAACATCTATCTGTGTCGTGTATCTTTTATTTTTAGGCAAGTATTTTCCTTGTACCTTTATCTTCTAGTTTACCTGTAACCTAATTCTTGTCGTTTCCCTACAAGTACAGCAGTAAAAGAAGGACTGATGTAATTTGATTCGACAAGGCCTGAGCTGAACCCATCCTGCTAAATTATCGTGCGACCCTGAGACGAATTTTCAGATGCCGCCATGTAAGTAATTTGTTTTGTTTTAAATTGTGCTTGCAAATTGACTTAAAAAGCGGTTGCATCACCCGAAAGCGTGGTCGGTATACAAAATACAATCTCGCGGGAATTACTGCGCGTATAGCTATAACAACGTATGATTCCACAATGGTTATTGAAGTGTTGTTAGTTATTGTTTAAGTTATGAAAGGTACAATACCTAATTTTAGTATGTTTATTCGCTACTGCCGAACTGTACAAGTTTACAGAACATAGATCTACAGACACAAGAATGAGCTTTAGCTGATGAACCCCTAAACGGTTGGCATAGGTGCAGCTTTTGGTTTAAGATTCTTATAAATGTCCCAAAGCACTACATTCTTCCATCATCATTAGGTCTTCAGTCCTAGAACTGGTTAGACGCGTACCATCATTGTTCCCTATTCTGAACTAACCTACAGATTTCCCTGAAATATGCACAGTTTGCATCTATAACTGTCTGATCTAAGTCTACATCTACCTCTTTTTTCCTATCTCTGCTTGTAATATATCACATACTATTCCCCAAAAATGCCTTAGAACGTATTCCGCCCTACTATTTCTCTTTTTCCCCAGATATCCTTGTTCCCATACTATTTCTGTAACTTATTTGTTATTATCTTTGTCTGTCCATGCTATCGTCCTCATACATCTGGAGCATTTCAAAAGACTGCTACCGTTTTTGTGTCTGCATTTCAACCAACATTTTTTAACATGTTTCTATTTATACAATTGAGAGGATGGTTATTAAAGAAGTGTGCGATTGCATTATTGAAAGGCTTAAGTACTCGTTTTTTTATATTTATTTTGAGGGGGAAAATTCATTATGATTTAAGTTACCTCTTTGGTAGATTTTAACATGGTTCTGAGGCGACTCTATGGCGGGTTTACACTTGTCAGACACCACTGTTGTTCTATGAAGATTGTATATGGATCTGAGGCGACCCTATGGCGGGTTTACACTTGTCAGATACCAATACTGTTCAACGGAGATTGTATATGGTTTTGAGGTAACCTTATTGTGGATTTATACTTGTCAGATACCAATGCTGTTTTACAAGGATTGTTAATATGCTTATTTTTATGTAATTAGTTATTTTATGTATAAATAGAAATCATGTATGTAGGCTGTATTTCATGTTAATATTGCAAGGAAAACCCAGGAAAAACTTGCAATACTACCTAGATATTGTGGGCATTTGATTTTCATTTGTTATTTCTTTTAGTAATCGAATCCATTGTTTACTGAAAGTCACGGCTTCGTTTGCAACGCAGTTATTTTTATGTAGGGTTATATAGGCAGCTTCTTTGATTTTGCGTTTTTGGTGGTTTTCTTCTTTTTCTTCTTTTCAGGGAGTATGTGTATTCAGCTCGTTCCCTTTCTATTGTTTTCTAATTTTATACCCTATTTTACCGAGATTCAGTGAAGGAGGTTAAGCTACCTGTGGCTACCAAGATCCCCCAACACTTAGACATTTGCCGAAATAATGGTTTTCTAGTAAATCCTTTCACACACTTAACATTATTCGAGAATATTGCCCAACCAATTCTTGTAGTTACTTATAATAATCATCATGTTTACGCACAGTTATCTTTTCGTCATTAGTTTATCCATCTTGGGATTGGTTGGATGCGTACCTCCATTGATTTCTATTCTGGGCTAGCCTACACATCTCCCTGAAACCTCTACAGCCTACATCTTTTACTATCTGTGTGCAGTAGTCTAATCTAGGTCTGCCTCTTCTTCTCTTTTTTCTTATCTCTGCTTCTAAAATATTCCGCACTATTCCCTCATGCCGTAGTATGTGGCCTATCATCCTATCTCTCCTGTTTTTTACCGTTTTCCACATATTTCTTTCTTCCCCTACCATTTTTAGTACCTCTTCGTTCTTAACTTTGTCTGTCCATGATATCTTCATCATACGCCTGTAACACCACATTTCAAAGGCTTCTACCTTTTTCTTGTCCGCTTCTTCTACTGTCCAGGCTTCACAGCCGTACAGTGCTGTGCTCCACACATATGTTTTAAGCAATCTTTTCCTTGTTTCTATGTTTGTGGTCTTTGAGCACAATAGTTGCTTTTTCTTGTTAAATGTAGCACGACCTTGTGCTAATCTTTGTTTTATATCTTTTGAGCTTTTCCCATCTTGCGTTATTTGGCTTCCTATAGGTAGCAGAAATCCTTAGCCTCTTGTAAGTTCGTGTTACATACTTGTATTCTTGTTTTTGATTTATTTTCCCCACCTTTGCATATTAGAACTTTAGTTTTAGTTTTGTTAATTTTCATACCGTATCTCTCTGTTAGAACCGTTTCCATTTCATTAAGAGCTGCTTCTAACTCTTCCTTGCTAGATACTAATATCGCTATATCATCTGCAAATCTAAGCATATCAATTTTTTGTCCCTGCATAGTAATTTCAAATGTCTTTCTGCATTTGACAGTATTCATTGCCTCTTCTATGTACAAGTTAAAAATCAATGGGGATAGGGCACATCCCTGTCTCACCCCTTTCCTAAAGTTTACTTCTCTACGTTCCAGCTCTAATTCTATTACTGCTGTTTGCTCTTTGTATAAGCTATGTACTATTCGTCTATCCCTATAACTCATTCCAATCCTTTTGAGTATTTCAAACATTTTTTCCAATTTACATTGTCGAATGCTTTTCCAGATCTACAAACCCTATATACATGCTTTCCCCTTTTCTATTGTTTTCTCCATTATCACTCTCAGAGCTAAAATAGCCTCCCGTGTTCCCCTGTTTCGCCTAAACCCAAATTGGTCTTCTCCTAGTATTTCTTCAGCTCGTTTTCCATTCGTCTTTGCACAATTCTAGTTAATATTTTTGACACGTGTGCTGTCAAACTTATTGTTCGAAAATTTTCACATCTATCTGCGCCTTTCTTTTTGGTATAGTTACTATGATGCTACGTTTGAAATCTTTGGGTATCTCGCCTGTCTCATACATATAGCTTACAAGTTGGAAGAGACGTTCTGTTACTGCTTGTCCAGCGGCTTTTAGAGTTTCTGCTTGCACCTTATCTGTACCCGGCGCCTTACCATTTTCAGACTCTTTAATGCTAATTCAAACTCGTCTCGAAGTATAGGATATCCCAAGTCATCATTTTCAATGTCTGATTCCTGTTCTAATGCAGTTAGTTCCTCTCCTGCATATAAATTCCTATATATTCTTGCCATCTACTCACTTTCTCTACGTTTTCTATAATGACGTTTCCTTGTGCGTCCCTTATATTTTTGCTATACGGTTTTATATCCCTAAAATTCATTCTAATTAATTTGTATGCTTCGTCTGTCTTTCCTATTTCCATCTTAGTTTGTACTTCTTTGCACTTTTCATCAATCCATTGTTCTTTAGCTTTCCTGCATTTTCGAATAATTTCCCATTTTATGGCTTTGTATCTCTGTTTTCCTGTTTCGTCTGATTTATTTTTGTATTTTCGTCTTTCTTCTATTAAATTCACGATATCCTTTGTTATCCATGGTTTCTTATTTTCTTTTTGTGTATACCCCAAAATATCTCTGGCCGCCATGTCTAGGCTGGATTTAATGTTATTCCATTCTGTTTCTACTTCCTTAGTTTCAGATATTTTCGCGATATCATTCAGCAATTCATTTGACTTTTTTTCGAATCTTACTTGAATATCTTTGTCTTTTAGTTTCTCTAAGTCCAAGTGCCTTTTTCCGTTCCTCTTTTTCAGATTTTTAAATTTAAGTGCGGCCTTCATAATTACGATGTTGTGGTCAGTATCTACATCTGCTTCTGGGTAGCTTCTACAGTCTTTTACTTGATTCCTAAACCGTTGTCTAACAAGAATGTAATCTATTTGATATCTTCCTATATCTCCTGGCATCTTCCACGTATATCGTCTTCTAGCATGATGTTGAAATAATGTGTTTGTGATGATTAAATTGTTCTTGTCGCAAAATTCTACCAGCCTATTTCCCCTGTCGTTTCTCGTGCCTAAACCAAATAAACCTACTACCGCTCCTTCCATACCCTCACCTACCACAGCAATAAAATCCCCCGTAATTATTAAATTTTCATGTCCTTTTACGTATCTTAATATGTCTTCGATATCTTTGTAGATGGCTTCTACCTCTTCGTCACTGTAGCTAGAGGTGGGCATGTATACTTGTATTATTACTGTGTTTCCCGGTTTAGATTCTAATCTAACCATGAGTACTCTTTCGTTCTTTTGTAAGTAATTTTCTACACAGTATCCCATCTTTTTCCGCATAACTATCCCCACACCCAAATTTCCGTCCTCTGCTCCTGTATGAATTACCCTGAAGTCTCCACTCCAAAATCCCCCGCCTCTGGCCACCGAACTTCGCTGATCCCTACTATGTCTAGTGATAACCTATTCATTTCGATTTTAGTTTCTCTAGCTTACCTACTTGCTTCATACTTCTAACATTTCACGCTCCGACTCGCAGAATGTTCCCGACTCTTATTTTTAACTTTCCGATCGCATCCTCCGAAGTAGTCCCCTCCCGGAGATCCGAATGGGGGACTATTTTAACTCCGGCATCTTTTACCCCAGAGAATGCCATCATTTTATTATAATTTAGGTACGCTGTGTACTTGGGAGATAATGTGGTGGTTTCCCGTTGCCTTCCACATCGCGGTAGTGTGTCTTAGACTGCCATACCGACCCCTATGGTATCTGCCAATCTAAGTACCGAAAGAGCCGCTGCCCTCTTTCGGGGACCTGTCTTAGTCTGGTTCCTCACTAACGACCCTACTACTTTGGTTGGACCTGTAGTTTGGCTATTTAGCTCATTAGAACACGCAAGCCATTTCACCTGTTCTAGTAATTTAGAACTTCGGCAAGGTGCAGATCCATTCGAAATGGTACATTCTTCCAACACTATTTAATTAATATGTTTTCACTAATTTTTATAACTTAACTAGCCTTCCAATAGAACAGCATTATCTAAAAAAAAAAAAAAAAATCAAGTACATCTATCCTAGTTAACAAAGATTAACGTTCAGGTGCACTTTTAATCTTATTACTACGTCTCACTGATTCTTTAGTGCGTACAACCCTATTGTTGTATTAGTGTCCTTAACCCCGGTAGTCATTGCTGCAGTTTTTCCGTCTCTACTACTAAATCAGCACTTGTACTGTGATTACTACTTAATATCATTATAGCTTACCGTCGCTGCATTAGCATTTTTTCATAATTGATGATCTGATTGTTATGCCGTTTCCAAAATTTTAGGTTTCTGCAAGTTCGCATTAATATGTTACACGACATAATCTCTTTTTTATTCTTGGCGGAACACAACCCTTCTTACCTAACGATCTGTAATCCCTTATCATGAAGGTGTCTGTTACGTCGTCATCGAACAATTCGGTATTTTGTGACAATAAATACTTTGTGCGTGCATCCTACAGTTTGAGTGAAACATTTTATATACCGGCAATAACAGTGCATAAAGTGACAGTCGTACTCGAGCCTTTAAAGAAGCAAGTCGCCTTCGAACCCTTGAAAAGGACGGTTGTGTTAGAGCTTTGAAAGCGAGACCGACACCATTTTCGTGCGTGTTTCTGGTTCTCCGTAAAAGCTTTTGTGCGTGAAAGTGTCTATTGCCCCCAGCGGCGCAGGACTTAAGGTATTTATACCCTTTTACTAAGTAGTTTGGTGTAGTTTTTTTTTTGTTATTACATAACCGCTCCACCATTATCGTTATTGCTATAAAAGCAATTGGTCCTTCATTGTAATTTGCATATTTATATTTTTATCACACATTTATATCAATCTCCTTAACCCCAATTAATCATTGTTCCTAAGTCGAGCCGGATTCATTAGTCCTGTGGTATACGCATGTCCTAAATTAAAATATCACATTGCATTCAAGCGAGCTTTTAATTAATTAATATTTCAGTTTTAAATTTGTGCTTAAAGCCCATATTTAGCGGGTTAAAATGTGTAAACATTATTTATACTGTCTTTAGATTAAATTAAGCGATTTCGCCGTAATTGAAACCAGCAAGCGTTTTAATTACAAAGAAATTCATAATATAAAATTTGTCAGTTTTCAGTTTTTAAATTCATTTTAGCGGCATAAAACAGAAAGCAACCTGAAAACTATAAATCGCTTTATACTTCTTAAACAAGAAAGGTAAAGGGATTTGCTTTGTATTTAAAAGCTATTGCACGTTTTGTATTACAATATTGAAAATATCTGCAGAGGAATAAGGTTGTAAAGTTGCATCTTTCGGCAAATATGTTAAGCCACATGTTTTAAACGTTTCTGTGAGCTTTTGATGGTAAGCCGCTCGGGTTGTTAAGCGGTACATCTTATATTCACGCTTTTGTTTGACGAACCGTTAGTCATAAAACGTGATTTATTGGTTTATACCCTATTTTAACATTTTCGTGTACATCTGAGCGTTACGGTTTTATAGCATTTATTGTAGTCCTTTCAGAATCTTTGAGAATGGCTCCAAAGAAAGCACATGTGGTAGAACTAGAATTACTGAAAACACGCATTTTAGAAATCTTTGAGCTTTGTAAGACTATACAAAGTGACCCAACTTTAAAGGCATTGTTCCTTATTCAAACAAGGGAATACATGACCTTTATGCAAATTTCAATACAATTTTAGTCGCTGTCTTGGCCTCATGTGACGAGGTAGACTCATTAACTTACAACGCTGTACGGAAGGAAGTAGATTCCGCTTATTTTTCATACTGCTGCATCTCGATACGATGCAAGAAATGAAAGCACCACAAATCATCGAAAATGCTCCAAGCAGCACGGGATCAAAATTGGTACCGTTAAAGCTCACACCCTTTTCTTCAACCGCACCTGTTTCTTATTCGACGACTGTCCATACTTCGCACACATCAGTGCCTAAGAAATCCTCAGCGTTTCAATTTAAACCAAAGGTTTCTTCTAACGTAGTTTCACTGGATACACCAAGTAGCTCCAGTGACTCAAAGAATTCATTTTCGCACCATTGTCCTTCCTGCAAAGGCAATCACTTAATTTACAGTGTCAATCTTTTTTGAAAATTTTATACCGTTTACAGATTCAAACGCTTACGCCTTTGTTTAACCTTGCTTACGAACAGACCTTGCGTCCATGCAATAAATTTTATAAATTCCTTTCGAACTTGCGCCAAGCCGCATCATACCTTGCTACATTTTGAATCGCAACCTTTCTTGCCGTTCAGCTGAAACCATCGTTACACCTATGCATAAATTGCCAATTAGTTAGTCACCTTCCATTCCGGCAAATGTTTTGGATTCACCCGAATTGAATTTCTTGGGGTTACTACTTCCTACCTCTGCTGCTCTGGAAGTTTTAATCGTTGCAGTAGATACAAATCCGATCAGGGTACTCTTTCCTGGTTCCCAATCTAGCTTTATAAATCGATTGCCGTGAGCAACTTTGGTTGTGCATACGTTCTCAAGTTCCGATTTATGGACTTGTCGACAATTTCTCTTCCCTAGATTTTCGTCAGCTGCACTATTCGTTCTATTTAGTCTCTGAAAATCTCTAGAAGTCACGCCTGTAGTCCATTTCAATATCTGGCAATTTCTTGCGTTGAAGTTCTAATAATCGGGTCACTTATGCGGCCTGCACTTTGCAGACCCGACCTGGAATCTCCAATTTCCTTTTTCATGTTTGTGGGAGCAGATGTTTCTTTTTTTCAATGGCGGTGTTACCTTGGCAAGTTTCTTTAGCCTGCCGCCATAAATACCATCTTTGGTTGGACTATTATTGGTCCCAAAAAGCTTGCAGTCTATCCTGTCCAAGCTTTTTGTCTGTAGAACTTCCTATCCTTGTTTTGATGTGTTTTGGGATTAGATATTGACCTTCCACGCCTTATAGTTCTCCGAAATTTAAGCGATTTGATTTTGAAAACACTTTTTAAGTGACCTCTAGTGTTCCGTTTTATAATTGCGTTATCATTCAACGATACTTAGCCATTATATAATTGCTTTGACCTGGCTAAAAAGACTATTTTCGTTGGAGCGCAAATTACATATTCAACCGGCTACTTCCATACAACAATTTCATGCAGGACTATCTTGATGCGGGTCATATGGCATTACTAAATTCTTCTCCCGTTGGGAACGATAATTACTTTTTACCCCATCCTTGTGTTTAAAGAAGAATGTCATACTTCTAAAATTCGTATAATTTTAGCCTTTGAAAGGCTTTAAAACATTTTTTCCAATTTACATTCAATTGGCTTACCTAGTCTCCAAAACCCATTTGCTTCACTCTTACTGAAATTTTTCATCGTTTCGTTTCACTTGAATGTTCGCCAAATGTATCGACAAATTTTGGTTACCGAAGAACATCGAAAGTTTCAATTAATTGTTTGGCTGTTTTCCGCATTGACCTTTCACATCATATCAGCTTAATATTTTGACCTATGGTGTTAAGTTATTGCCTTATCTAAAATTACATCTCTTCAGCAATTCCTTTGAGAAGGCATGATGCTACGTTTGAAACTTGGGTATACGGTCAAATCTATAGCTTGACAAGTTGGAGCCGGTGGGTTCTATACAATCGGCCCGCGAAATTAAAGTCAACTTATCCGACTTTTCATTTGGCCTGGTTTTGAACTTCCAATTGGAGTTCTAATTCAGCTATTAATTCGGTCATTCCAGTCAGATTTTCCCAATATACTTTTCGAATTTCGATTCTGACGAATCAATAATATTGCTCTTCAATGGTCACCTACATAAGATATTTTCTCGTTTCGGGTTAAACCATTACCTAATATGTACATTCCACTACTTTCAATTTGCCTATACGGTTTTATCCATTAAGGATTTTAGCCCCACTAACACTTTTTGCATACGTCTAATCCCATTGTCCATGTTAGGTTTAACTTGGGATTTCATCCCACCATTGTTCATTTCGTCTCAATGGCAGCTTTAATAAGTTTGCCGTTATTATCGTCATTAAAGTTACCACGTTGTTTTCCTGTTTCGGATTCTTTTATTGTCATTTGCTTCTATTTTGCGATGCTTGTTATCCATGGTTTGCAGCGGTAGTGTATTTTGGTTCCAAATCAAACTACTGGCGAAATAAGCTGTACAATTTGTAACCGCTAAAATCAATTAGCTGTAATTACTTCCATTTCAATTCCGCTTTGGAATTATTTGACTTTTTATCTTAACCTGATTTACTTTTTTACCATTCAGTCTTCTCAAGGCTTGTTGAAGTCCCTTGTTTCCTCTTGAGTGATTTTAATTATGCGGCTCTTGATACGTTCTCCGACCTTTTGGTTGTAAAACATTCGTGGCAACTGTGTTAGCCACATTTACGAAATTCCTTAACCTTGCCGATGGTATTCTATTAAATCTTCGCATAATCCGGCTGATCCTGCATTCTCGGATTAATCCAAGCGGTTTTATGTTCAATATGGTGTGGGCTAAATTGCTTCACTGCCAGTGACTCGTGGCCGCCTCAACCAACATTGTCACCTCATTTGCTGAGGTAACTACGAACCGCATCCTAACATTTGTCGCTCAAACAGATCCAAATCCTCGACATTTTACTTACATTTTCATCGTTATATAAAATCCAAGGCATCGTGGCTTATATTTATAGATTTTCTAAACCCATGGCTCAACGTCATAGGGGTCCCTTACTTGTATTGAATTACTGATTGCTCTCATGATTATCGTTACCATGTACAAAATGTTACGTTTTCAAAGGTAATATTTCGATCAAGGCAATCCGTAAATTTCCGCAAAACTTCCAAAACTTTCTCCATTTGTTGATCCTCAGAACACCTTAGAGTACGAAGTCGCTACCATATTCCCGTTCTGTCCGAAAAGTTTCGCGTTGATTGCCTCAGCGTGCATTAACCGAATTATCATTCTGTTACTCATGAAAGGTATTGCCATCCTGGTCTTAATACCACAGCGTATCTTATCCAACAGAATTTCCTGGATCCTTTCTATTAAATTTCAATCCCAAGTGTCTCATCATGTCATGGATGTATTCTTCCAACCGGTCCGGATCTCCTCCTACCCCAGAGAATGCCGAGCACGTATTACCCAGATTTAAACTGTATGGGAGATAAAACGGGGGTTTCGGATACTCGCCGCTACCGGTATTTTAACTTTATTTTCTTACCGACCCTATATTCCATCTAAGTACCATATTATTTTCCTCTTTGCTGTTACCTGTTTATCTGGTTCCTCTAACATATTTGGTTCGGACCTGTAGTGCGCCCCTATCTTTCGTTAGCTCCATTCCAGCAAGGTCAATTTCCCATGTGATTTCCTTCGCCAAGGTGCAGATCCTTTTGAAAATTCTATTATTTGGGGGCGTATGTTACGTCGTCATCGAATATTTCGGTATTTTGTGACAATAAATACTTTGTGCGTGCATAGAACAGTTTGAGAAAACAATTAATACCAGCAATAACAGTTATAAAGTTACAGTCGTACTCGAGCCTTTAAATATTAAGTCTCCTTCGAACCCTTGAGAAGGTACAACCCTTGTTGATTTGAAACTTACCGACGGATTTTCGTGCGTGTTTCTGGTTCTCTAAATGCTTTGTGCGTGAAAGTGTCTATTGCCCCAGCGCAGGACTTAAGGTATTTATAGCCTTTTTCTAAGTAGTTTGGTGTATTTTTTTGTTAGCTTTACATAACCGCTCCACGTTATCGTTATTGCTATAAATAGTTATTGGTCCATAATTGTAATTTGCATATTTTGTTTATCACAACCTTCTTATCAACCTCCTTAATCACCATTAATCAGTGTCATTAACTTTAAAATTCCTGTTTGAATCTAGCTTAACCGATGGTAATACGACGTGTTTATCGATAATGATTGATTTAGATCTTATTAGGCTTAATCTTTTATTTAGTTGTTGCCCAAATAACAGTGTTGCTGCGCTTTTTCTGGTATTGTAATTTGGCGTATTTCTATAAGCCATTATGAGTCTGTGCCCCATCGTATCAATATGTGTATTTTTATTCTTGGAGTCTAACAAAGCTCTTTCCATTGCGTTTTTAAACGTATTCGTTGCAGCTTCCACTGTCTCGTTTGATGCTGTGTAAAATGTTGGTGATGTCACGTGATTGATTCCATTTTTCACTAAAAAGTTTTCTACCTCAGACGCAACCAATTGCAACTCGTTGTCATTAACTAAAATCTGTGGTAATCCAAAACGCAATGTAGTACCTTTGGGTGGAGCATTGGAAAATCAAATGTAGGGTAATCCAAAACGCGCAAATGTTTCTCGTAATTTAGATATCGTTACCTCAGAAGTGATTTCATTCATCTTAAATACCTCAACCCACTTTGAATATGCATCTAAAATTATTAAGTAATTGCTTGCTCTGATCGGCCCAGAAAGTCTAGGTGTATTCTTTGCTACGCTCACGTTGCAGCTGGCCACGTAATATTTGTAGGTACATTATGCTGCGATTTCCTATTTCCGCATGCATCTTTTGCCGCCACATAAAGTGGTAACGCCGGCAACAAATTCCTTTTATTTTTAAATGACAGTTTATTAATCCGATAAATTATTGCCAGAATAGCATTCAATTCAGGTTATTTTAATTTATAGATAAATTGAAACATATGCCAATTCCGACAATAACAAAATTAAGACAGATAGTAACAAACATCGGTGTGATTCGGTTCTCTAGTCAATTGTGGCATTACGGTGTGTACGTCAAAATAACCCCTTGCACACGTCTTAGAGGGGGTTCGAAAACGTTAAATTTCTAAATTGGTGATCCTTGCCTTCGTTCAATGACCATCCTAAATCTCACCCTTTAAACACCTATTTAAAGTGAGCTGCAGGTCTTGGGTAAGTTCATTGTTTTATTTTTGTTTGTTCATGTTTAAAAAATACAGTCCACTGTGTCTTAACCGAGCGCTAATATAAAGGATCTTGCTAAGACTTTCATCTTTACTGTTCCTTGATGTCCGACATGTAATTCTTCTAACAGTTCTTTTCTTAACTGTTGCTGAATCCCTAATATATAACCCCACATTAAACATTGTTCCTCTATTGTTAATTCATTTTTCCTAATTGCATATGGTTAGAGTTTCTCATCTACGCTACTAGGCCATCTTTGCCGAACCAATTTTAAGACTGTTGTTAAGATCGGATCCTGATTTAGTTGCTCTTTTACCTTATTTGCATCGATTGATGTACGTTCTGCTTCTAAGAAATGCAAATAGGTACCTTTCTTCGTGTTTTTTTTATCCTGTCACCAGCTTTTACTGCCGAACGCTATAAATAATCAGTCACTAAATTATCGACTCTTTTCACGTGTTCAACCTTATAATTGAAACCTGATAAAAATATCGGTCATTGTTGTAAACGACTTGCCACCATTAACGATATCCTTTTATTTTCAACAAATATTGAAATAAGTAGTTTGTGATCCGTTTTTAATGTAACTTGTTGGCCTAACAGATATTGTTAAAACTTTTTTACTCCGAAATAAATTGCTAACGCTTCCTTATCGATCATTGAATAATTTTTTTCAGCGCAGGTGAGCGTTCTCGAAACAAAACCGACTGGTCGTTTTGAACTGTCCAGGAATCTATATGTCAGAGCTGCTGCAATCCCTTCTTGTGAAGCGCCCCGTTGATAAAATTATAGGTAGCTTTGGATTAAAGTGAACTATAATTGTATCCCACACGATAATCTTCTTTATCTGCTTAAAAGACTTTACATTTTCCCGTCCACTTAAACGTTTCGCACTTTGCAATAATTTATAGAGTGGTTGCAAATTTGTGATAATTTCGGTACAAATTTTGCGTAGTAGTTAATTATTCCCGCCAAAGCTTTAATTTGCGTCACCGGGGTTGGTTCAGGTGCGTGTAAAATTGCTTTAACTGTATCTTGGGATTTTTAAATTCCGCCTTTATTAACAGTGTGTTCTAAATAACACTTCAGGTTGAAACAAAGACCACCTTTCTAGTTTTATTTTTAACCCCGCATCCGGGAGCTTTTCAAAAACTTTCCTCAAATTTACTAAATGTTCCTCTTTATTTTTTCATGTGATTATAAAGTCGTCTAAAAAATAGCATGTGCCGTCAATTCCTTATATCAATTGTTCAATATGTCTTTGAAAAAATGGTCGCCGCCGGCGATATACCGTACAGTAAACGATTAATTTTAAATGGCCCCTTGTGTGTACTCCAAGTCGCTAATTTTGCGAACTTTTCGTCTAACATAAATTGATTATAGGTCTGAATTTGATCAATCTTGAAAAATTGCTGCCCTTCTTGTAGTGATGCGTAAATTTGTTCTATTCGCGGCAAGTGGTAAATTACTTCTTCTAAAAACTTATTCAAAGTAGTTTTATAGTCGGCGCAAAGTCTGACTGTGGCATCTTGTTTTATCACGGGCACCAGCGGTGTGCCCCAATCACTTGTATCTACTGACGTTATAACACTTTTAGTTTGTAATCATTCTAGTTTCGCTTGTTTCATACGCGAACGGTACAGTACGCGGTTTGCAATTCGATTTTAATTTCAATTTAACGACATCGTATTTATATTGCCCTAAGTTACCTTTAAACAATACTTTGAAATCCTTAATTAAATTATCCAGAGATTTCTGCTCGGTTTGGTTTACATATACTACTGAAAGATGATCTTCCAATTTAGCGAATCCTAAATTAAACGGTTGCAAACATGCCCTAACTAACAATGCTCTAGCGCCCTTTTCGATCACATAAACATTTACTTCACCTACTTAACCTTTATATTCAACATTAACTGGAAAATAAACTACTGGTCGGCTTGTAGTTCCGGTAAATTCCTTTAACACCATGTCGCTAGGTTCCAATTTACCAAAAATTTAGATTTCTTATCATACAGCGCTTTTGATATGAACGTTATAGCCGCTCTACTATCAATTTCCATTTCTGTTCTAATATCTTCTACTAAAACGTCTACTTCTAATTTGCAATTAAATATTTGTACTTACAAAACACTTACTACCGTTTCGGTATCACCATATTTGCTGCTTTTACAAGATTCTTTTCGTGTACATACACCAGCGATATGCCCTACTACTGTACATTTACATCTGGCATTTCTGAATTTACAGCTTTGACCTTTTTTGTGTTTATCGCCACAAGAACTACAGGTATAGTGCTTATTGTTTTCCATGCTTTGTATCACTTGTTGTTCGTTGGATGAATGCTGTTCGGTGCTGCTGACCCTAGCTTATCCCTTTTTAGTTCCAGCTGCTACGAATTCCCGTCTTCTTACCTGTCCAGTTGAGATCCCCTGCATTGTCCATGCGTCCTTTTTGCTTACATGCTTCCGCAGCTACTCCTATTTCAACTACTTTCGACATTGCTCTTCGTTTCTGAAGATGCGTTCTCTGACGAGAGCCTTCTGACTATGGGGTCACACCAGACGCTCAAACATCTACATCGTCTGAGTTACATGTTTGGCTAGGACGGCAAGTGTACTATCCACTCGCTAGTTGATGGAAAGTATAACACTTGATCTAGTGAACTTAGACCACTGCTCTGCTGAGTCCTACTTGAAATTTGGCAAATCACAATTTTTTATATTATAAAATTTCGAAAAATGACACTAGTTAAAAATTTACCAACTTACTAATATAAGGCTTATGGGGCATATGCGAAGCTTATGTAGCACTCTTCTCTAAATATTGACATTGGCAAATATACCTTAACCAATTTTGATTAACATCTGTGGATTTTACATTTCTTATTCCTGTATCTCATATCGTCTATGACAAGCGACGTCAGGTCATACACTATTGTTAGATGAGGTAGCTTGTGGCTGCCGTTTTCTATCACTTATGCAAGAATTCATAAGGACTAGATTTTTCCCCACCAATCTTGATACTAATCCGTCAAGCGACTTAAGTGGTTATTTCAAATTCACACAGCGCTTTAGGGTACCACACAACTGTTTAACGTGTTAGTTTGCTGGTCGTCTACTAATGGATGCCACTTACCCAAGTTAGTCAATCGTTCCTTACCACGTTGAATGAGTATTCATAGAAGCTACTTTTATGGTCTTATGTAACGTTAAACGCACGTTACCCAATTCAGTTAGTTATCATGTGCTTTCTTGTCTTAAAACCATACGATTTAAAACTAGCTTCTAATCACACAAGTACTATTGAAAATGTATTCCTTATCTTGGCGTATAAGGAGCCAATGAAATCATTTGTGAACCTCATCTACATGTACAGTGGTGAACACAGCGCTTGATATAAGCATGGAACGTGGTAACTTTGTGGCTGTTCCATAAGGGGAAATGTCACTCGACCACGCGTTCTTCCACTAGAAGTAGTTTATTTCAACCAGCCTACTTTAGAAAAGATGTCCTTCCTCTCCAACATAGAGACAACACTAAAACTACCTTCACCGGTTGTATTACTAACCGACGAAGACAACTTTTTGTTTTATAGCAATCAACGATAGAAGTTAATGCTTACGGTTATCGCAATGGTCAAAGACAGGTTACAAAAACTTTTGAAACACCTTATCCAATTTAAAATCGAGTATTCATAATCAAAGCGAATGTATTTTTAAGGGCATTGAGTTTAATCAGTTGGATACTTTAGAAACAGATATCTTTGAAAAACAAACAAATTAGAAAACGAACTAGAAATACAGATTTGTATGAGAAACCGTGCAATCCTGTCATAGTGAGATTCATTCTGTCCAAACGGAAGCAGATAGTTTTAGAAATCTGTGATCACTTTTCCTTAGATTTATTTTCGTTTTTTAGGGGCACAAAGTTATCAGAGCACAAAAATCTTTTGAATTAGTTGACGTTATAATACTACATAATTTCCTCTATGGACCTTAAAAAATAAAGTATTATGTTTTTTTGCATTCTACTTAAAGTATTTATTCTAGCATATGTATGACCTGAATGGTTCATAGGTGTGGGTGCAAATAAAATGTGCTTCATAGTCGTTGCAACACAATTGCTTTGTTTTGTTGACTATATCTCCGCACGCGAGCTGAGTACAGAACAGACTGACAGAATTGCAGTTGACTATATCAAAGTACACGAGCTGGAAATAGAACAAACTAAGAATCGCGAGAAATTCCAACCCATTTTTGTGCTACCCAAAAATCTGTACTTTCATTGGACAAACTAAATTCGGAGATTATTTTACATTCAAAACTCGAAACACACAATTCCAATAGTTAAAGACATCATTAATGTTTTCAACACAGGAAGAATAGTAAATGGAAGTGTATAAATAAAAATTCAAATTCTGCAGAAGACATTCGTTAGTGCTCACCATAGCCTAAATAAAAAATCCTCTTGCAGTGGTCCGCATAGCCTGCAAACCTTCAACTAGCAGCGCTTTCCATAGCCTGCTATACTTCGAAACAGTGCTCTCCATAGCCTGCGTATTCTCCGACAGTGACGCTGTCCGCCGCCGCACCTGGGGCACGTCATTATAATTCTTTGTAAATAGTTATAAAATCTACGCATGGGTGGTAAGGTTGTTTTATACACCAAGGAAGTCGGAAGCAAGTACAGAACGCCCTTCGACGTGCGATTCGTTCAATCCGACCGCACCCAACGCTGCTATCGCCTCTGCCACCGTCACCTAGAGAAGATATTCAAACCACTTTTATTGCAAGCACATCCCGAGAAGTGGTTTACTGTGATGTCGTCGACTGCATCTGCCAAGTGTACCTCCGGGACAACACCCCCGTAGAGTTTAACGGTGACTTCCTCAACGAAGCGTAAGGCACCACTTCCACAACGTCTACCGAAGGGTACCGAAGATCACCGGAGACGTCCGGGCTTCCTAAACCTGTAAATATTTTCTAATCATAACCGTCCAAGTTCTTGCTGGACGTCACAAATCAATCCCGAAGCTTTCCAAGTGTTTCGAAGACAGCCGAAGCCTTCAGAACCTTCTATACTTGTAAATATTGTCAATTAGTAGTTTCTAATTTCAAGTCATAATTCTTTATAACTTAACGTTATGCCAAAAGTGAAACACGAAGCCTTCCGAAAAATTCCGAAGGCCACCGAAGCCGTTTTCACCGCCTTCAAGCTGTACAGACATTTAGTTCATAAGTGTTTAAGTTTATTTTGGTTCCCCAAGCAAGCACCAAGCCTTCCGAAGAGTTCCGAAAATTACCGAAGACTTCCGAACTACTTCAACTATTAAAAGTCAGTCAATTTTACTATTTTATTTCTATTTACATGTATTTATGAAACTTATAATTATTTTTGCTTGTACTTATTAAACAATTAAAATCAAGCCTATCTGCTTTCAGACACGACCCACGCGAACGATAACAAGTGGCGTCCAACGTGATTGGGCCGTTATCACAAAAGATTTTGCAAGCAGCGCGCTTGCAAGAACGATCATCATGCCCGAGACGAGTAGTCAAACCACATCTAACGTCCAGCCGGACACCATCCAGCTGCCTTCAACCAAGAGGTCACACAACCACCAACAGTTCTGGGAATGCAACAACCCAATGACGTTCAACACACACAACCAACCGACAAAATGGTCACAATTAAGACGCTCGTGAAAACCTGTACCACGTCACCACAGCTACCCCGAAGCAGAAAAACCTAAATTTTCTGGCACCCTTTCGGAGGACACCACAAAATTTCTCCAACATATGGAAGCGATGGATGCGGATGTGCCTACAACAACCGCTCAATTCCGAGGCCAAGCAACCACATGACGGGAAGCATACGCGATATTCCAACCCACTTACATCGAATTCAAAAGGTTCTTTCTGGACAAGTATATCAGTCCAACCATTAGAGCTAAAATAAACTCCGATTACTATCGATAGAAGCAGCGTCTCAAACAGTAGCCGCCTTACTCGGCACTAAGGCAAAGCAAGCCCAACGCCTTAAGCTAGACATCAATCAGGACGTGGAGCTGTTCACGGATCTCCTCCTACCAAAACTGAGGAATCCAATTCAGTGCCGTATGCCAACAACGGTATGGGAAATGGTTTCTCGCCTCACAAAAATCGAAGAAAACTTGATAGAGGCAACAATGAAAACGATCAACCCCACACCAGTTGCCAGACGTGCACTCACAGCAGAACAATTACCAAGGTGCCGCTTCCGCTCACAAAAACATTGGCACCGAGACTGTCCAACAAGAAACCTGAGAAACGACTCTCCGGCCGAGCTGCGCCAGCACACCGCCCGGCCGGGCGAAACAAACTGGTGCGATTAAACATCATCCACGATGACCCACTACCAATGATCCCCGTCATCATACAGAAAATAAACTTCGACGCATTACTAGATACTAGAGCATCGACCTGCATGATTAGAAAAGATCGAATACCCACAGGCTCACGGGCAGAACCCTATCATGCTTCCGCCTATCTAACCGTAGCAGGGACTAAAATGGCAATCAAAGGCAAGTTTCGCACACCATTTACCCTGGGGCAATCCTGACTCCAACGCCAAAGAGCCGTAATGGATCACCAGCGAGGATCTGTACACTTTGGAACACACAACCGCCAGACGCACCACTAGAACCGAAGGACGAAAACCATCCCCGTCAACAGGCCACCTTTACAAACCACAATCCAGCAATTCCTAGCCAAATTTTAGCCCACATTTAAGTCTCCTGGAGGAGTTCCACCACCAATACCACCAATACCAGCCACACAATACGGACCGATCCACACACACCATTCTGATTGCCGCCGCATCGGTCCTCCCCATAAAAGAAACTTATCATCGCCGCCGAAGTAGAGGAAATGCTGGCTAACCGAATCGTTGAGCCCAGTACCTCGGCCTACAACTCTCCTATAGTGATCGGGGAGAAGAAAGATAGAAGACCACGATTTTGCGTCGACTATCGGAGACTCAACTCCATCACTAAGGATAAAAGCTCAAACCTACCGATAATTTACGAAGTACTACCAGACTTCGGCACAGCATCGGTTTTCACCACCCTCGACCTCAAATCAGGATACTGGCAGGTACCACTCGACCCCGAGTCCAAGCCTCTCACAGCATTCACCACGCCCGATGGAACCAGTTACCAATTTCGCGATATGCCATTTGGACTGAAAAATGCCCTACCAGATTTCTAAAGCTGATGACTCAAAAGGTACTGGCAGGCTACCTCCGCAAATTTGTACTGGTATACCTGAACGACTTAATCATTTATTCTAACAACTGGAAACACCTACAACACATCCGACTCGTCCTAGAGAGGCTCGAACAACAGACGCTTCACCTAGCATTAGAGAAATGCAGCTTTGGAGTACAAAACATTAAATACCTAGGCCACGTGATAACCGCCGAAGGTAATCAACCCATACCAAAACACGTGGAACAGATCCAGAAGGCAAATTGGGCCACGAACCGACGACTGCTAAGGTCCTTTCTCGGCCTCACCAATTGGCTCCGAAACTATATCCCGCGGTGTGCAGACATCCAAGCACCGCTAACCAAATTACTCCAAACCAATCAATGCAGAAACTGAGCAAGCCTTCCAAACTATCTAGCAGGCTTTCAGCCAACCATTGAAGCTTCACCGACTAGATTTTAACCAACCTTTCATTTTACAAACCGACGCCAGTGGAACAGGCATCGCAGCAGTCCTCTATCAAGAGATCGAAGGGTCCCGAAACATCGTCAGCTACGCCAGCGTCAAACTCAACCAAGTCGAGAGAAACTACCACGTGAATAAGCAAGAATATTTGGCAGTAATCTGGGCCGTTAAAAAGTACCGACCATACTTGGAAGATAAGCCCTTTACACTCCGCACCGACAGCCGCGCGCTACTATGGTTGAACAAAACCAAAGACACACGTTCCAAACTCACCCGCTGGGTCCTGTTGCTACAGGAATTCTCCTTTGATATCCAACATTGCACCGGAGCTCAGAATGTGCTACCGGACCATTTCCCACGCCATCCCATCAGCAATGACATTCCCGATGAGGTCACGAGTGAAAACCGCCTGCTACCACCAAAAACCCAAGCAATCTTCAGGCAAACTACTTAGCTCTAGTGGACCTGCCCGAACGGGTACAAACTGCACAGCGGGACAACGAAGTCAATAAACGGATGACCCAACAATGGCACCTCGAACAACAAAGAGGTCCCCAAAACCTTTACGAGGAGAAAATCCTACAAGAGTTTGTAGTCGAAAACGGGTACCTCTGGCGATGCAACCCTTATCAGAACCGGCTCCTTGAGCCCTCCCGATGCACAAACCGACGTCTTGCACGCCTTTCATGACCTAGTTGGACATCGAAGCACCGACAAAACTTACTGCCTCCTCGGCAAAAGATACTTCTGGCACAAGGTCAGGTGACGCGGTAAGACGATACGTAAGTCAATGTTGGACTTGTGCTGCTACAAAAAGGGAACCGTATCAACAGAAAGCACCCCTCCGACCACATCTACCCGTCCGACCATGGGAGGTCATATCCGTCGACACCATGGGACTATATATCATTTCACGTCAAAAGAATCGGTCCATACTGATCGTAATCGATTTGTTTAGCAGATGGGTCAAAACCTTCCCGACATCTGACACCAAGTCAGTCGCTGTCATCAACTTACTTAAAAACGAGGTCATCTTCCGATATGGATACCCAAGAGCGTTCCTCACCGACAACGGGTCACAATACGTATCTCGACACTGGGACCGAACACTGGATCAATGGGGTTGTCACCACTGGACTACGTCATTCTTCCACCCACAAGCAAACCTAGTAGAACGCCAAAACCAAGAAATCAAGATAGCCTTTCGAGCCTTCGCAATCCAACACGACGCACGATCCTGAGACCGGAAACTTCCTGAGATTATGTATTTCCTCCGCACCAGGAAGAACGCAGCTACGGGAACTACACCCAGTTATGCTCTACTGGGGTACGAACTATCCCGTCCGGGAGACCTTCACCAACCGCCAGTGGATAATCAAGGGGAAGCCCGACTACGCCGCATCCTGGAAATTCAGGATCGCGAGCGCCGCTTCAAGGAAAAATATACCCAAAACGAGCACCCCGCGCTGTTTTCGCCTGGGGACATGGTCATGGCCAGAAGCCATCCTTCCACCAGGAATCGATTCGAAGCCAATGGGCTGGACCTCACCCAATCCAAAGAAGAGTTGAACCCAACATCTATTGGGTCCGGATGGAACGGAAAGACATAAAGATACACTCCAAAGATATACGGCCAGCACCCACTAGACCACCACCACCCCGCATCAACCTATCGATGCTACACTCTTCAGCGGGGGGAATGTTGACTATATCTCCGCACGCGAGCTAAGCACAGAACAGACTGACAGAATTGCAGTTGACTATATCAAAGTACACGAGCTAAAAATAGAACAAGCTAAGAATCGCAAGAAATTCCAACTCATTCTTTGTGCTAGTCAAAAATTTGTACTTTTATTGGACAAACTAAATTCGGAGATTATTTTACATTCAAAACTCGAAATACATTGGTTAAAGACGTCATTAACGTTTTTCAACACAGGAAGAATAGGAAATGGAAGTGTATAAATAAAATTTTAAATTTTGCAGAAGACATTCGTTAGTGCTCACCATAGCCTAAATAAAGAATCTTCTTGCAGTCCTCCCCATAGCCTGCAAACCTTCAACTAGCAGCTCTCTCCATAGCCTGCTATACTTCGAAACATAGTGCTCTCCATAGCCTGCGTATTCTCCGACGGTGACGCCGTCCGCCTCGCACCTGGGACACGTCATTATAATTCTTTGTAAATAGTTATAAAATCTACGCATGGGTGGTAAGGGTCGTTTTATACACCAAGCAAGTCGGAAGCAAGTACAGAACGCCCTTCGAGGCGTAGGGCACCACTTCCACAACGTCTACCGAAAGCTACCGAAGATCACCGAAGACGTCTGGGCTTCCTAAACCTGTAAATATTTTCTAATCATCACCGTCCAAGTTCCTACTGGACCTCACAAATCAATCCCGAAGCTTTCCGATGAGTTCCGAAGTCATAATTCTTTATATCTTAACGTTGTGCCAAAAGTGAAACACAAAGCCTTCCGAAAAATTCCGAAGACTACCAAAGCCGTTTTTACCGTCTTCAAGCTGTATATACATTCAGTTCATAAGTGTTTAAGTTTATTTTGGTTCCACAAGCAAGCACCAAGCCTTCCGAAGATTATCGAAGTGTTCCGAACTACTTCAATTATTAAAAATCAGTCAATTTTACTATTTCATTTTTATTTTCATGTATTTATGAAACTTATAATTATTTTTGCTTGTACTTATTAAACAATTAATCAAGCCAAGCCTAGCTGCTTTCAGATGCCTCCAACACGAACGATAACAATCTATGGGACTAATTACAGGTATTAGAACAATAACCATTTAAGCCGATCCCAATAGCCACCTTGTCACACTGGTTTTGGTTAAGTTTATTTTGTAACGTTGCTTTATTAAATAAACGTAATTCATTTGTGTTAAATTTCACCTGGGTTAAGTTAAGAACGAGCTCCAGAAGCAATTTTGTATTTATGATGACAAATTGATTTTGACAATTTTGAATATTGCAAATACAACCAACTCGATTTTCACACAGTATTTTAATTGTATTATTTAGTTTTGGTTAAAGCTGATCAATGCAGAGTAGCACATGCGCCTTATTCGATTTTCTAAATCTTGAAGCTCAAATGGGTGGAATTCGCTCATGAGATAAGAATATAAAGGACCGCGCAATATTAATCGGACGTGATTAAGCTTATAGTACCACCAGTAAACATTAACCGTAAAGTAACAATAAAAAAGCACTACTCTTAGCGTCTTGAACTATTTCGGTCACTCTCTAAACTTCTAAGTAAAGTAAAATTAGAAAGGTGTTGAAAATCTTCTTTAGTCTTGCACGTACTATTTATTGGGTCTTTCACTGGAGTAATATTCAGTATTTAGTATTAACTAATTTATAAGAATGTAAAGTAAAAGTTGAATGACATAAATGTAGCTAATACGTTGAGCTGGCGACAGTTTGTTAATCATAGTTGTATCTATTAGTGCAAGAAATACAAGAAGTAAATTCTGTCTGCAATGTACATAAATTAATATTATAAAAATTAATGTGCGGTACTTTTCAGAAGTCTCTTGTTTATTGCTTGTCATTCTTATATTAACCCTATGATCCAAACAAAACTTTAATAGGTTCAGAAACTGCATTTTTATGAAGGATAATTACTAAGTTACTAATAGCTTTCGGCATTTCATACATTTTACCATAAATAATATGTTGGTTCATTCCAAATTTGACGTGCTCTCCAAATTCGGATGTGTCTGTAATTAAAGCAAAAACTTGATTGGTATAATTTATCGATGTGAAAGTCTTAGCACTTCATATACAATAGTTTAAATAAACGGTATTTTGCATTTATAGTAATTACCGTGACATTTCGGTTACTGTTTAGGTATGTGATAGAATAAAAATACAAATTAAGAGAAACCTTTTCCGTTTAAAAAAGCGCTTCCGCTTTTACATCTTATTTCGGGCAATAAACAAACCAAGCGGTTATAAGGTTTGATCACACACGTACATGAAAACAATGAATTGTTGCCTATAACTATTTTTGTTTGAGAGAAAACGAAATAGATTTTAATTATTTTATGCATACCTTTGAAGGATCAAACGAGAAACGTATTCGCTTAGGGATAAACAGTTACAATTTTAAAATAGTAGCCTAATTATTTAAAGAATTTTTGTGATGCCTGTATTATTTTACTAAAATCGGTTGTGGCCGATAACTATGATTCAGAGTTTACCAAACTAAATTTGTCTATGGTAAAACTTGCCGAATATTGTCGAAAAGTTGTACCATATTTTGCTTTAATGTCCTCGTGTAGTTTTTGTGTGCCGAAAAATTAACTACAATTTTTAATCTTTTTTTATAATTTAGTATCTCTGTAAATATTTTCCTGCCTTGCTTTCTTATAAGATATTCTGGCATGTTTGATGTGTTCTCCTTGATTAATTCGGATTTGGATTATTTGTAGCAATTTATATTCGGTGGCACATATTAGTTTTTCGTAGCTGAAAAATAACTTAATAACATGATCACCAAACGATCCTTTTTTGAGTGATGCTAGATTCAAGCGGATCCTTCAGTAAAAAGTAAAAAAGTTACTTACAGGTAATGCCCACCTAGGATTTAGTTTTTAAATAAAACTTCTTTTCTAAGCTTTCGGGCATTGAGTTATTCTTGGACATATCCCTTTCTCCTAGTAAAACCCCAACGTTGGTTTGATGCACCGTTACTCTGCTTCGTACTCTGAGCAATCCTTTTCAGCACTTTAACTATTTTTACCAACATCATTTTTAAACTGATCTATATATTTGAGCTTGTAGAGCGTTCAAGTAACGCTGCCCTTTCTTAAGTAGGGACTGCGTGAAGCGGTGATTGAACATTCAGTCTTGAGCGCTTAGACCGAGGGGCGTTTCCCAGACCCAGTGACAAATTGTTCGTGTGTCTAGCAGTTATATGCTCTGGAGTTGTCATTAGCAATAAAGTAACATTAAACTGATTATTAGTTGTTTGTGGCATTGTTGTTTATACGTTCGCATACCGTGCGATACGCGGTGCATTTTACCCATAACCTTGTTTTCTGCGTTTTGCAGTATTAGCAGTATTTGGTTAAATATGAAGTTCATTTTACAACTCTTTCAATGCCTCTTCTCGCCTGAGAATAAAGAAAAATATTTCTGTTTTTACACCCGTTAATAAACGTGTGAGTTTAGTGTGCTCTAACTGACTGACTGACTGACTAGACCAATAAGTAGGAGAGCTGTTGAGAATTTTCAGTGATTATTAAGTCAAGGACTATTTTTTGTGGAGATGTTGAAGGAAGTATACTTATGTACCCGTATTAAGGATTTTTCCAGATAGCGGTATGGGAGAGATGCCGAACGCCCAACATGTATAAAAAAGAGTGTCCCAAAAATTATTTGGTCAAGGCTGAAAATTTGTGCATAGCTTGTTTACTGATCGAGGAATGCAGGATAGTATTTGCAAATCCCTACATCGGTATGTAGAGGGTTGCCGATCACCCCAAACATATTATGTACACTGTCTAATTTATATTATTAGGTCAAGCTTGAAATTTTGGTATGTCGTTACAGCTGCTCCTTCAAGCATATTATAAGTTGCAGACCAAAATGTCGGTATTAACCCCCTGCGGAACAATTTAAACATCCCTTTGTCATGCGGCCGAACCAAGTTTTTTACCTACTATTACTTTACTACTTTCTGTAATAGCAAACATTAAGACAAATTGATTGAATTTTAACGATTTGTATAGTGTTCTCCACGGACTTTGTGCAGCTGTCATTTATTAGTAACAAAGAAATTTATATTAAGCACATGTAGGAAAACATACAATGCCAAAAGAATATTTACAAATAGCAAGCGTACTTACAATAAGGTCCAAACCTAAATATATACAAGAAATATCGAAATAATAATATGGTAAGTAAAAAGATGTTGTAGGGAATGCATTTCGTAACTTAACATTTTAAACAGTTCGTTATCGACGTTCACATTAATTTATACACTAAAAAGCAACCAGTAGAAAAGCGCTCTAAACACATTAAAATTCTTAAACGGTAATTTATAAATACATAATTGGTCGAGTAGTAGGTGTGCGTTAACGTCGATCTGCAATGTATTGTAGAATTAATTAACAGAATGTCTATCTGCCAAATCAGCAGCACAAAATAAAACAAACAGAAAAATGCATTGTACCTGGAGCTATCTTCTTTGTGATACCATCTCAGGAAATGCAGCTGGGGCTGGAACAACTTAACTATACTGTACTAGCACAAATGCATTTTAAAAGCGCGACTTTACAACGCTCAAACAACGTTGTATAATAGTAGTAGAACGAAGTCGAATACTAAAGAGCAGTCGAATAAGTAAAGAGCAAAGTCGAATAAAATAAGACACTTTTATCAAAGTTGGAGTTGTATTTATACAGGTTTGAAACCATGGAAAGGAAACATAAAACCAATCCCACCGATATTGATGTAGAATATTCTGAGAAAGCAATCAAAAATATATACAAGGGCAAAACCTTCATAGCATTTAGAAAACAAAATACGATAATTAACTCCATTGAATTTCGTTATTCGAAGGGGAAAGCAAAATACTTTTCAGATATTCCTGCAAGTTCAGGAAAATAGCAACACAGCTAAGCAAATCGAGTTGCCTGCTTTTTCGAGCAGAATAGAGGTTTGTATGTTTATCGATCTACGCTACAAATATTCCCAGAATAACTTAATGAGGAGGAACGTCACTACCAATAAAACTGGAGCAGCGAACACGTGCAGATATAACAAAACAGAATTTCACAGAACACAATTAAATAGCAAACACATTTAAAAATGTAATCTTTCCAAAGAACCTATTTAGAAGTAGTTTTAACGACCAGCAAATATAACGAACGTTTAATCTTTTGACGAATGACTATTTGAAATAATGAACTAACTAGCACGTATTTCAAGGAAGAGGGTTTAGGAGAAGCAAATGCTTGTTTGTTTTTAACGCATCTCTAAACGGTTACAGAATCTATTCCACGCACTAAGGAACGTTTATTCAGGACGATTTTAATATTTGAATACTGAACTTGTTATTATCAAAGTCCTAATTTAATGCAGAATTGCTCTATTTCAGAAAGTTACCCAAAAATCTTGAAGGTTAATGTATATACCTTTAAATTTCAGGAATTGATTGTTAATAGAGTTTAACTTTAATGGAATTTTATTTGAAGTTATTTACTATATTAGCCAGGGTAGTTAAATTTGTCAAGGTATATACAGCTACCTGAGTGAAGAAGTAGTATTCGTGAGAGACTTTTATTTTGAAAGTTTTTATAATTATGACAAAATTTGATAAGTGTTGGTGAAGTAGTGTAGAGAAAGATAAAGTAAAATGTGATGAAATTAGGAAATCAGAAGCGACGGAGATCTATGCGAAGTAACCGTCTTCCGTATAGGGATAATATCGAAGAGATTGCTGAGGCAAAACGGTTTAAAGCCCCTCAACTATGGACAAAAGAAAAGTCTGTCAGGGTAAGTGAGTACTGTTACGTAGTTTGTTAGTATTTCAGCCATTTTGTTATTTTTATTTTTTAATTTTATTCCCATAGAAACTCAATCCCGCACCACAGTGGCTAGCCAGTGCACCTTTAAACTGTGGTGGTTTTTTGTACAAATCATAAATCTCCAATCCTCTGCTAACATCTGTTTATTTTATTCGCCATGCTGAATATAATTTATTTAATAATTTATTTAACCTGTTTATCAACTTATGTAATCTATTTTGTGTATTCTCATCCTCTATCGCAAATTAACTCTGCAAACAATTGATTTATTACTGCGTTAAACTTGAGTTGCTTCAAAGTTATTTGAAATTCTGTTCTTAGTATTTTGCGTTCCGCATCCTGATTTTCTACTTTATTTAGGTTTTCAATATTTATCAAATTTTGCTGAGCAAAATAAAAGATTTTTGTATATCCTTTCCACTTACTTGTTATATATTAGTTAATCTTTCTTTGTTCTAGTAGCTCTCCTGCAGAGGTTGCTAATTTTTTTAATGAACTGTGCCGGGTCTGCTATTATTTATTGCTGATTTATTTTGTTTATAATTACTCTGTACCCATTGCTGTTTAGTATATTCGGACAATTTATCTTATCCATAATTTCTTTAAAGAATGAATTCACGTCATAGGTTTCTGACTTCAAAAACGACATACTTTTAAAGGATCGATCGGAGTATACTTAATGCATAAGATTTGAAAGTTTGTCGTTTTTTAATTTAGCAACCTATGACGTGAATTCATTCTTTCATGATTTAGACTATACCTATATTTCTGTGTGAATTATTTAATATTTTTTTCGTTTTTCTATTTAACAAGCGATTTTACTTGTTATACATTCTTTGCTAGCTACTTGCATGCGCATTTCCTTTAATATTACTTTCCTAAAGAACATGAGTAGAGAATTTAGTGACGTTCTGGCGCCTCATTTGCTCCCGACTCCCTCATTTGCTCCCTCATTTACATGTAAATTCCCATAAGGAGCAAATGAGGAGGAGCGACTCCCTCCTTTCTCTCCTTCTTGCTCGGACACCCCACAACCATTTTGATTACGTCACACCCGCATTCTTTCCACCCGCGAGATAAATCTTTCTCCACATTTCCACCCACGAGATAAATCTATCTTGTTTAGTACCAATTAATATTAAAAATTTTTAGCTACCCGAATCTCTAGGAATTTTTTAGATTGCACCATCCCCCAGGGAGCTACCCCAATTTTAATATTTTTTTACCGCTAACATTCTGAACCAAATAGTTTTCTTCGACTAGCCATTGCATCTTTCGAGATAAACCTATCTTGTGTGGTATCAATTAATATTAGAATTTTATCAGCTACCAGAATTACTAGGAAATTTTTAGATAACATCATCCCCCAAAAAGCTACCGTCATTTTAAGATTTTCTGCAGGCAGCGATTTTTGTCCGCCCTTATAAATTTTTTAACCATGCGACACATCAAATTAATCGAGATTTTTACGCAGAATTCGAATCTGCAAACATATTTAAAATCCGATCACCCCTAACAAAGTTACACACATACCTTCTAACGAGCATACCGCGCCCGCACCGCTACTCGCTTTTAATGTCATACCATACTTTCTATCTTGTATAGCTCATCTTTCGAGATAAATCTATCTTGTTTGGTATCAATTAATATTAGATTTTTCTCAGCTACCCGAATTTCTAGGAATTATTTAGATAGCACCATCCCCTGAAGAGCTACCCTCATTCTAAGATTTTTTACCGGCAGCGATTTCTGACCGTCCTTATAAACTTTTTAGTCAAGCAATACATCAATTTAGCCTAGAATTTTATGCAGAATCCGAATCTGTAAATAGATTTAAAATCGAACCACTCCTTACCATTTTACCCACACCCTCTAAATTATAAATTTCCTGCAGCTCATACCTAAAAGAAAATTTAAAATCCATTTTTAAAATTTTTTATTACAGACAATAAACCACATTTCTAAATACATATGCATAATTTTTTATTCTTAACCTAGAACTCCTCAAATCGGCCTATACTTATTAATATTTATTTTTAAAAAGAGCAAATTTTCCAAAGACCAACCGTACCCACATGTTTCAAATTCCTCTGATTTTGTTCTCATGGTTTCGCTTAAGACCTCGTACATACTTTCCAGATTACTAGAAGACGTTATAACCATATTTTTTGTGTTCAAGGATTTCACGTCGGTAGTCTCTTCTCCCATTTTGGTGTAAACGCCGTAGAGTTCGCAATAGACTTTTATTGCTGTATGTTGTATTATTTTTTCATTAAGTAATCGAATCAACCGCTCTTTCTGCTTCCAAAGAAACTCGGACACTCCATCGTCGACACTGGCGTTCTTTATGCGATAGCTAGCTATACGGTTGTTAAACGCTGTGCTAACCATTTCTACACCATCGTCGCTAGTAGCGGTAACTGATGCATTTTTATGACTGTTGCTTCTCAAGTGTGCGGCATAGGTAGTCTTTTCCATTTCGAAATCGCATACTTTACACATAATTCGTGGTTGTTTCGTACAAAAACCTTTAACAGCTGGCGGAGCTGAACGTTTACGGCTTAATGACATACCGTGCTGTTTTTTCTTGTGTCGCTGTAAGTTGTCCATTCTCGTAAAAGCGATACCGCAAGACCCCCAGTTTAAGTACTTTGCTGCGGACGGATGTATAAGCTTAACCGTGGACGACGTTACCCACGACATTTGTTCTGGTGCCGTTTGAGAGCATTTTTACAGGTATAGAAAACACCGCAAGAGTTGCATTTAAAAACGTTTGCAGGTACCATTTTAGTACAAAACAAAATCCGCACTATAGGACTTTGGTTAAACTTGTAAGCGAACTAACTTATAACTAAAGAGTTTACTCTTGCGTAGCTGCTTTATGTACGCTATAGAATGCAAACCGAAAGTTTCGAAGACAGCCGAACGATATTAAGGATTCAGCGGGGAACTAAATGACGTCATCTTTTGCCTACATAACTAAAAGGGCCTTTCTTACTAACCGCAAATGCATACAGCTTGTAGAACCCGGATGTATTTAAGTAAGTCCATCGACACATAAAATAATCTTTTAATTCTTCCTCATTTTCTCTAATAAGATGTTCTTTGTCTAACACATCTTTGTATTGTTCGCGTATTGTCACAGTGTTTTACATGTAGTCCAATTTTCGCCTTTTTGCATCCATTTCTTCTAATTCCAGTTGTCTCTTCCTTCCACTTACAGCGTATGGCGTGCATAATGGGGCAATTTCCTTTAGCTTAAACGTATAGAGTTTACTACCAATATTTACGCCTTGTCGTACAACCTCTGGGCGAATGTTAGGCGTATTTATCAACCCCAATTCCGAAATGACTATTTCTTTTGGAATTGTAGAATACGGTGTTGTAGATTGTGTAAAATATGTACTACCTGCTTTAATGTAGCACTTGTGTAAGATTTTTATTTTATCTTGGCTATTTCCTCTTCTACTATCTCCAAATAATTTACAGGTAAATAGTTAAAACTAAAAGCCGAAAACACATACTTTATCAATTTTCCCCTTTCCTCTGGTTTTTCGAATAACCTAATTCGCAAGCCCGTCAATTGCTTTGTATTGCCATTCTCCAATACACTTACTGTAGCAGGTTATTATACACTAAACAGCAGCTATTTTGTAGCTTGTCCGATAGGTTACTCCACATTTTGGCAATTGGTACCGAGTACAGTGGCGCCTTTAGGAAGTATAACTTACTATCTTCCAATAAGGTTAAATAGTCTTTTAAGGGATTATACACCCGTTCCGCACTGACATAGCTTCCAATTGCAAAGTTGTATATTGTCGCTTCCTATCGCGTAATACCATGTTCCTTGGCCAAAGTAGACGCAAATGTTTCCCTTAAACGTACATCTGGACAACGTAAAAAATTTAGTATATGATTGCCGATTTGTTTATTAACACCAGGACTTGTTATCTGACACACAAATTTGTTGTATATCTTAATTCTTGCATTGGTTGTTAATCATGTTAAACAATCAATTCCCACAGTTTTATCGTTTTCAACTATAATATTACACTTCTCTTCGTATTCACCCTTATAACAAAAGTTATGGTTTGTAGTTAAATAATTACACATCTCAATCTTGCTAAATATGCCAGCAAAATCTTGGGTTACATCCATGTCAAAAAGATAGTAATAATCTTTTTCGAGTTCGTCTAATATATTTGGTAGTTCCTCCAATAAAGTTTCCAACTTAACATTTGCTAGTTCCACTTTGTATGGAACACATAGGATTTTGGAATTTTTTATTAATGCATTCGAGGTCTTCTTTTCCGATAATTTCTTTTACTCTCTGGCCCATCTTGTTAGTGATTTCCAGAGAAAACAGAAGCTTAGCTTTAACACCATTCTTAGCGGAAACAAATCGGTCGAACTTTCTTCGTAGATAGCTGTTAAATACACCACAAATTTCTTTTTTAAGATAAACATCCTTTTGTTTGCAGATGTTTATTCGGCGTCAGAAAGGTCGCAAATTTTAACCAATATTATACTGTCACAAAATGGTTCTGTAATTGGTGTGTGTAGTCTGCCAGTCAGCATCGGTTCGCCTTCGACATAACAAATATTACCAATATCTGTCACCAGATTATTGTTGCTCATATTTTCTGCCAACTGTGAGAATTGATTGTTTAACATGGTTAACAACCAATGCAAGAATTAAGATATACAACAAATTTGTGTGTCAGATAACAAGTCCTGGTGTTAATAAACAACTTGACAATCATATACTAGATTCTTACGTTGTCCAGATGTACGTTTAAGGGAAACATTTGCGTCTACTTTGGCCAAAGAACATGGTATTACGCGATTGGAAGCGACAATATACAACTGTGCAATTGGAAGCTATGTCAGTGCGGAACGAGTGTATAATCCCTTAAAAGACTGTTTAACGTTATTGGAAGATAGTAAGTTATACTTCCTAAAGGCGCCAATGTACTCGGTACCACTTGCCGAAATGTGGAGTAAGCTATCGGACAAGCTACAAAATATCTGCTGTTTAGTGTATAATAACCTACTACAGTACGTGTATTGGGGGAATGGCAATACAAAGAAATTGACGGGCTTGCAAATTAAGTTGTCCGAAAAACCAAAAGAAAGGGAAACATTAATAAAGTATGTGCTTTCGGCTGTTAGTTTTAACTATTTACCCGTAAATTATTTGGAGATAGTAGAGGAGGAAGATAGCCAAGATAAAATAAAAATCTTACACAAGTGCTACATTAAAGCAGGTAGTACATATTTTACACAATCTACAACACCATATTCTACAATTCCAAAAGAAATAGTCATTTCGGAATTGGGATTGATAAATACGCCTAACATTCGCTCAGAGGTTGTACGACAACGCGTAAATATTGGTAGTAAACTCTATCCGTTTAAGCTAAAGGAAATTGCCCCATTATGCATACCATATGCTGTAAGTGGAAGGAAAAGACAACTGGAATTAGAGGAACTGGATGCGAAAAAGCGAAAATTGGACTACATAGAAAACACTGTGACAATACGCGAACAATACAAAGATGTGTTAGACAAAGAACATCTTATTAGAGAAAATGAGGAAGAATTAAAAGATTATTTTATGTGTCGATGGACTGACTTAAATACATCCGGGTTCTTTAAGCTATATGCACTTGCGGTTAGTAAGAAAGGTTCTTTTAGTTATGTAGGCAAAAGATGACGTCCTTTAGTTCACCGATGAATCCTTAATATCTGCTGTCTTCGGAAACCTTTGGTTTGCATTCTATAGGGTACATAAAGCAGCTACGCAAGAGTAAACTCTTTAGTTATAAGTTAGTTCGCTTACAAGTTTAACCAAAGTCCTATAGTGCGGATTTTGTTTTGTACTAAAATAGTACCTGCAAACGTTTTTAAATGCAACTCTTGCGGTGCTTCCTATACCTGGAAAAATGTTCTCAAAAGGCACCAGAACAAATGTCGTGGTGTAACATCGTCCACTGTTAAGCTTATACATCCGTCCGCAGCAAAGTACTTAAACTGTGGGTCTTGCGGTATCGCTTTTACTAGCCGTTGCCGTGGATCAGTGTAGTAAGCGTAAGAGTACGGATCCCAAATTCCCGGGTTCAAATCCCGACACGGCCGACTGCTTGAAAGGTGAGCATTTTTCACAAATATTACGCCCTCGTTTGGATGAGAGGTTAAATGGAGGTCCGTGTGTGAGTATTGTCACGCACGTTAAAGATCCCTACCTTGCCTGGAACGGCAAGGGTTCGCAAAATTCTAAATTTCCAGGCAACAAAAAACTCGCCTCCTGCCCAATGTAGTACCTTCAGGTGGAGAATTGGAAATGTAAATGAACGCTATCGCTTTTACTAGAATGGACAACTTACAGCGACACAAGGAAAAACAGCACGGTATGCCATTAAGTCGTAAACGTTCAGCTCCGCCAGCTGTTAAAGGGTCTTGTACGAAACAACCACAGCGTTTAACAACCGTATGGCTAGCTATTTCATAAAGAACGCCAGTGTCGACGATGGAGTGTCCGAGTTTCTTTGGAAGCAGAAAGAGCGGTTTATTCGATTACTTAAAAAAAAAGAATACAACATACAGCAATAAAAGTCTATTGCAAACTCTACGGCGTTTACACCAAAAAGGGAGAAAAGACTACCGATGTGAAATCCTTTAACACAGAAAATATGGTTATAACGTTTTCTAGTAATCTGGAAAATATGTACGAGGTCTTAAGCGAAACCATGAAAACAAAATCAGAGGAATTTGAAACATGTGGGTCCGGTTGGTCTTTGGAAAAGGTGTTCTATTTAGAAATAAATATTAATAGGTATAAGCCGATTTGAGGAGTTCTAGGTTAAGAATAAAAAATTATGAATATGTATTTAGAAATGTGGTTTACAAAATTTAAACTGTATTAGTAAAAATTGTCTGTAATAAAAAGTTTTAAGAATGGTTTTTAGATTTTCTTTTAGGTATGAGCTGCAGGAAATTTATAATTTAGAGAGTGTGTGTAAAATGGTAAGCAGTGGTTCGATTTTAAATCTATTTACAGATTCGGATTCTGCATAAAATTCTAGACTAAATTGATGTATTGCATGACTAAAAAATTCATAAGGACGGTCAGAAATAGCTGCCGGTAAAAAATCTTAAAATGAGGGTAGCTCTTTAGGGGATGGTGCTATCTAAAAAATTCCTAGAAATTCGGCTAGCTGTGAAAAATCTATTATTAATTGATACCAAACAAGATAGGTTTATTTCAAAAGATGAGCTAAACAAGATAGAAAGTATGGTATGATATTGAAAGCGAGTAGTGGTACGGTCGCGGTATGCTCGCTAGAAGGTACGTGTGTAACTTTGTTAGGGGTGATCGGATTTTAAATCTGTTTTCAGATTCCAATTCTGCGTAAAAATCTAGATTAATTTGATGGATCGCATGGTTAAAAAATTTATAAGGACGGGCAAACATCGCTGCCTGCAGAAAATCTTATAATGAGGGTAGCTCGTTGCGGGATGATGTTATTTAAAAATTTTTTAGAAATTCTGGTAGCTGAAAAAATTCTAATATTAATTGATACCAAACAAGATAGATTTATCTCGAAAGATGCAATGACTAGTTGAAGAAAACTATTTGGTTCAGAATGCTAGCGGTAAAAAAATCTTAAAATTGGGGTAATTCCCTGAGGAATGATGCAATCTAAAAAATTCCTAAAAATTTGGGTAGCTGAGAAAATTCTAATATTAATTGGTACCAAACAAGATAGATTTATCTCGTGGATGAAAATATGGAGAAAGATTTATCTCGCGGTGGGAAAGAATGCGGGTGTGACGTAACCAAAATGGTTGTGGGGTGTCCGAGCAAGGAGGAGAGCAGGGAGGGAGTCGCTCCTCCTCATTTGCTCCTTATGGGAATTTACATGTAAATGAGGGAGCAAATGATGGATTCGGGAGCAAATGAGGCGGCAGAACGTCACTAAACCCTCTACTAACATGCGTGCGTCAATGCGAGTGTATACCAGTACGTCTATGCGCAACCAAGGATATCGTGCATTTTATATTTAAAAGACGTTTACAATTTTTCTGGGTAAAATCCCATGTAACGCATCGGCATTACGTTAAATAGAAGCCGAATGCAAAAAGAGGAAAATTAACATTAAGTGGACAAAATTAATATTAATGCACCCTGTATAAATCTTATATCATCAATAATAGTGCTTATAAAATGTTCAATAAATTGTTAGTTCTGTTATAATCATAAACCTTGAGAATGTAGACTGTTATCAACAGGATGATTAATTAATCAGGGGTTCTTGTAAGTAGTTATATGCAGAATACAAATAAACAACATGCGTTTTTACGGTTATAATTCAGTGGTCAAAGCAATACATATAGAAATATTAAATAGTAATGATATTAAAATAGCCATCACAACAAATAAACCCTTAAATTAGAACAAGCTCACCGCATTCAGCTGCAATAACTGTATCACGCACTGTGAGTTTAACTCAGTGAGCACGTCTAACCAGTACCGTAGCAGTCACGCGTCTCCCTTCTTGGTACGGGCGCTCACCCTACGTCCCCACTACTACCTTCACCCTAACGTAAAATACATATTTATATTTATAAGAGTTGGGCCTGTCACAACCTAAAAACCACAAAAGTACCGTTTTGATTCTGTTCAATATATATTTGAACGTAACTTTGGTCCATAAATTAGTTCAAACTACAAAAGCGTAAACAAATATTTACAACAGTAAATTTTTATAGCGGGATCATGTTGTATTAAAAAAGCTTTTAAAATAAAAAAATAAAGCACTGTGAAATGGTTGATATGCATGTTCAATACCATAATTATCTTAAATATGGAAGAATTTTTTACAAATGTTAGTAAAATGGAGAAAAATTAAGGTTACATAGTTGCATTGCCAACCATTTCAGAAATATATTTATACACTATAGAAATTACTTAGAACACAGACGCTTCGTTAGAAAAATTTAGGAATATCGGGTGGCAGATAATTTAATCATTTCATACATTGCAACGTATTCATTTATATTGCTGAAGATACTACACATGACGCTAACTTATGGAAACCATGTGCTTGATTTACGTGATAGGCTTGTTATACAATGCCACAACAATCCCTAACACCTTAGCGTGGGAGAAATGCAGAAACCAGACTACTGCCAGAAATTAATTAATTAATTACTCGCGAAACAGTAACAGATCGATATGTAAAAGCTTATTATAGTTAAGTGAAGCTAAAATACTCCAAGAAGTAGCAACCGCGTGTTCATCATGGTTACCCACGGATAATCAACAAAATCCGAAATTCAACTTGGAAATAGTTGTTCTATACCATGTTGGTGGGAATTTAGAATTAATAATTTTTTTAATGTGGATTCCAGCAGTTGAAATAGATTGCCTTAATTAAATTAGCACTCAGTTAAAAGGTCAATTGTAGATGTTTATAAATCTTTTATGGTGGCATGTTTTTATGAAACCTATTTAGTTGGACATTAAAAGTGTAAAATGTCCACACGTAATGTAGGTTACATTTTTTACTTTATTGGATTGCCTAAGCTTGGAATTAAAGTTAACAAAATGGGTTATGTAATTAAATGGTTACAGGAAGATTGTTATACGGTGTTCATTAAATTGGATGTAGGTATCGTTAAAATTCTAAATGTACCTGTTGCCAGGAGTATTGTTATGCAACTTTTGTTGAAATTTATTTAGGCAACTTAAAAATTTTATATATACAAGTTTACAGGAATAATAATATGATATTGTATTACAAATGTATCACCATGAGACTGTGTTCAATTTTCTTGATTGAATATATTGATGGATTGTCAGAAGAACTTCATTCCACCATGACGTTAATGTAATTAAAATTCCCGAGAATTGCTCATTATTAACAGAATTATGAGACCATGCAAGTTTGCGCCCATTAATGGAACAATGTTAAAAACCTTTGACGGTAAGTGTAATTGGCAACGTACCTTTGTTCCACTCATTGTTTCTATAGAAACCCACTTTTGCACCACTGTAATTAGCCGTTGCTCCATTAATTTCCTTACGGAATTTCCACTCCTTTTGGACCATCCTGATTTAAGAGGTCAACGCTTCTTTCACCCGTAAAACCCATTGTAAGCTAATGACTTTCACTTGTAAACCAAACTTCCAAGTTAGTTATTTAACTACAATTTTTTTATAGCGGTAATATTTTTGATTAAAGTTTGCAGTGGAAGTTCAGATTTCGGAGACAAACTTGTTTAAAGACCAAGCAGCTGATTTTCCTGAATTGCATAAACTATCATCGCTTCATTATCAACGAACTTCGTTCGTTTATGAAATCTATTTGTCTGTGTGTCTGTCTGTCTGTGTGTCCGAGGCCTTTTTAATGGTCGGACATCAATGTGTGATACATCAATCGATTCAGCTCGGTGTCCAGAGCTTAAGTTTTGATGTCAGTTAAAATCGGGCCACGGAGACGCCGAGCCCCCGGGAAAATCCACAGGGATAATTAAAATTTTAAATAAGTTTAAAATCAATATGCCACACATATTTGAACAATTTATGGCATTTCATGCCAATTATTCCAATATTATAGACATTGTTTAAACTTAAGTTTTGATTACCGAAAATAATTAGATTCATATAAAAAAAGAAAATTTCTTATCTTATTGATGAGAACTAATATATAGCTTTTAAAATATTTATTCAATAAAATAAAATATATTAAAATGTCTCTTTTGTTGTTTATAAATTTTTGTTTTTATCTGAATACTTATAATTATTACAACATAATAATTTTAATTTCTTTAATTTGTTTTAAAGTAAGTCTACATTTGGAAGTTCGTTGCGACAATGCCTTGCATTTTCAACTTGTTTTGTAATGTTATAGAAACTCGGAAAAAAAGTTTTTGGAGTTAGGAGGAGTCTGGACTTCCAGCAACCCCCTCCCTGTATAGACAATACCAGTGCAAACATTTACTTGTTTCTGAAATTGTTTCGTGGTAGTCATAAGGTTTTTATGCTGGCAAATTTGTATTAATATCGGTTGTTTAAACAATATTCTTTATTATTACCATAATATATCAAAATGTTGTAAGCAATATACAAAAAAGGATCAAAGGTCCGCTTTGATCTATTCGCAGTTCCTCAGATTGGCGAGTCCTCTTTCACCCAACTGTTCTCGATCGTAAGATGATTCAAATATATAAATGATATACTAGCTTAAAGAAATTTCTAACCCACTTGACAAGAAATGGCGTTGATAATAATTTTATTAATAGCACTACCTTATACGAAATACTTAAAGGAAAACAAATGCAAGCTTCAGAAGTTTGCACCCTGCACAATTATTACGCCATAATAGTCAATGAGAATTTAAGCGGCGGGTAAACTGTCTACGGTTAGTTCATAAAGACCTAGTTAGGGTTAGTGGTTGAGGTCTATACATCAAGATCCGCCTGGGTGTCTATAAGTAGAACCACTCCAGACAGAAAATTTAAGCAAGAATGTTTCGGTTTATAAAAGACTTTTATATTTTGCGATTGAAATCATGTTGCAATACATAAACCAGCGATTTGAGGCATTCGACGACTACTCTTGATGCGGCGCTGGGCCTCAGGAGGTTTGAACCTTCGGTTATAAACTTCAATTTTGTATATCCTTTTGGAACTGCCTGCTTACCAGCACCTACACGCGTATGTTATGGCAATTTGCTGACAGTTTCCTGATGAGTGTTTTATGGAGTCAATATAGACTATCGTATGGTTTTCTAGTATTAAGCTTTTCCTAGTAAAATCAAACCTCTGTGAAGAAGAGACAACCCCTACTGCCGCGCCGTGTTTTCAGCTAGTCAGTCGAAAACTAGTTCCTAGTGCGGTACTCCTCAGGAAGGTTTGTTAGGCGACGTGAACGTCTTGCTGCCTTTAAAAAAGAAATAGATCACGCCATGGATATAAAATATATATCGCTATAAATACAGAAAAACATCATTACTTTCCATCATTAACAAAATTATGTAATTCAAACACATTGTTATTAAAGCAAAACAGTTGAAACAGTTGATTTCAGAGTAGCGTGTAACGAACAATGTATGTTGTAGTTTTTAATAACAAATTTTTGATTGTATACATTATACTATTTAGGAGGTTTCTAAAATAATGATAAGGCATGTGACTCTAAATCCAGGGATCTTGGATAAGATTCTCAACAATAGCACCTCTGAAGCATGGAGAGCCAACGTTTTTCCAAATGAAATGTTTCTTTTTTAGAAGCCGTGAAACGTTGGCGCATAACTTAAGCAAATATTAAATAGTAGGAACCGGTGTATTAATTTCAGAAAGTTAACTGAGTTTTAGGCCGAAATGAGTAATAAAGATTGGCACTTTATACCCTTTCGTATTAAAATCAAAAGAAATAACCGGCATATTAAAGTTTTGTTATACAAATTCACCCGAGTTCGAAAACCTCAGACTCATAAATGCAGACATAAAAAATGCGTTACAAACAAATCGCGCAATTTCGGCATTAAATGTAAAATTTCAGGAATAAAATTACCGTAAGCATAAACAGAACGACATTAACCTCAAAAATGTAGCAGTTTACACGCACCACCACGTGCAAACGACAGATTATGCAATAACCCTTCAGGGTTGAAGTTTATACAAGCCACGAATAATAAGAAAGGGGAATATTATTTTTAGTCATTCGAGACTAGACATCAGAGCAGTGCTTCGAATTCGATTTACATGCAATCATCGACGTGCTGAACAAGGTTGATAATTGGTTAGTTAACGTGACGCTATCAACAGGTTTCCAAACACGTACCGTTAAACCTGTATTGAGAGTTTTATTCAACATCAAGTATATATATATATATATATATATATATATATATATATAATATATATATATATATATATATATATATATATATATATATATATATATATATATATATATATATATATATATATATATAATTCAAAATTGATTTGTGGGTTTGAGGTCTCTGGATTAAGTTGAAAACTCTTTTTTATGGCCTAAATTTTCGAATTTATTTTAAATTCTTGATCACAGGCTATCTAAAAATTTTTTAAACGCTAAATTATAAATGTGGTATATAGATTAAAAACTTACAAACTTGAGATTAATTGAAAACTAGCATAACAAACATTATAAAAATATTGGAAAAACTTGTAAAACTAACAAAATTAAACGTTTTTAAATATAAATTGTAAACATTAAACTTGTATATACATCAATTTGATGTCATAAATTTTGATGTAAAAAAATATTTGTTTCATAGGATATAAGATAACTAATTTGTTTGATGATAGAGTATCGAGTGCATAAGTATGTGTGAGTGTTCATGTATAATATTATATGATGTGAGTGTACAGTGTGTGCGTGTGTGTGTGTGTGTGTGTGTGTGTGTGTGTGTGTATGTTTAGTTTAATTTTTGTCATTAATTTTGTTCAAAATTTAATAAATATGTGTATATGGAACTTAAGTTCCTAATATTAGTTTTCTTGTTTATTGTATTTTTAGTTTTATAAATATGATACATTTCCAAAAAAATTCTTTTTGATTTGTTGTTCTCTATTTCTAAAATGCTTGGATTTTCAAAATCCATACTGTGATTTTTATCTATTACGTGTGTGGTTAATGCACATGCTTTTGGTTTGTATGTATGCATATAGAATGCTGTGAAACCTACAAAAAGCCTCTCCATTAATCTTAAACTAAGGTTTTCAAATCGAGCCCCACAGATTGGGCGTCAAGAATGCTGTGAAACCTTTTAAATTAACTGGTCCGTTGACTTTCTTCTTTTAATCGCCTCTTTACTCTTTTCCGCCTCGGCTGCTCACCTAGTTAAAACTTTTATCCTCATTCAAAAAAAACAAATACATTCCTACCACAAACATCAACGTTAACTCTATTTACATCAATATTCATAATACATTAAAATTTCAAAATTAAATTTCAGCATAAATTTCAGTATCATAAAATTTCAAGTTTAAATTTGTTCTCATAATAATATGCATCCAGAATGAAAGTTCTTGTAGGATGCCTACTAATTAATTTAACAATATTGGCAGACCTGAGTCTGAATAAAAGGGAGCATCTCCCACCCCTTTACGTTAATTAACCAGGTTCGTCTAATTGAGCTCAAAGACATGCCCAAATTTTCATCATAATCAAGAACATAAATACTAAATACCCCTTTCTACTTAAACAAGAAAATTTCACCTTAAAATTAAAAATTTGTTGTTAGTACAAATTCACTACTGTCCATTTTAAGTAAATAAATTATAAAGTTATTCAACACACACCAAAACATCAAAAATCGAACAACAAAGCATAAGTTACCTGAAAGTTAATGCACTCGTGGCTCCAATGTACATCGTCCTCTGTTAATCACACCATTCCATCTGGGTTATGTTTAGGTCCTCGGATTACTGGTCGTCTTTAAAAATTTTCTACACCACCATTCATCTAAAGTAGTTTCAGGGCTTTTCCGGAACTCATCTGTGTATATCTGAATCTTGTTTTGTGGATCCAGTCACGTTTACGAATCATTTAATTATTAACACCCCCGAAAAATAGCAAAGAAATTCATACTTCTTTCACGCTATACGCCAAAACTGCCTACTTTTGTGTATTCATTTGTCGTTGCAAATTTGAATAATTGGTACAGTGATACTAGACTTTATTACCTTGCATCTTCTTTTCTAAGTGCACTAAATTACTTTCATCGTAGTACGTAAAGAACAAACTGATTTAAAGTATTAAATAATCACCAAAATATACGAGCAAACTGTTTAAATTATTCAATCAAAATCGAAAAACTAAGAGAGCTAAACTCATATTAACACGGGTATATATAATCGCTAGCCTATACGTCGCTTTTGTCCCCAAAACGGACAGTTTCTAGAATTTCGCATCCTATGTTCCCATCTCGACCGCTCGGCACGCGGTTCTTATTAAATTTGCACTCGCACCAGTTAAATCTCAGAAATTTCCACACGGCTCGCAGCGTCTGAGAATAACTAATTAATTTTTATATAGAAATGTTATTTTTACCTCTCATGTTTGCCTCTTATTTTCAACCAATCGCAACCCAGTGACGTTGCTCAAATCACGCCTTTTACTATATGTGTCTCTGTCTTGCGCATATTATCTGTCTCTATCTACCCTGTTCTGAGTGGTACAAATCGATATTTTTGTTTAATACTCGTTACTTAAACTTGAATTAATTAATATAAATTTTGCACGTGATTTCCATTTGTTTCTTTACTTGGAATAATTAAATTACACGTTGAGCATTTTAATACTGCTTCTTTTTATAGAAAGCGTCTTGTAAATAATTTAAATCTCTTATTTTTAATGAAACGAATGAATTTTTATGCTTCACGGTTTTAATAACGCGTACCTTTTCCCAAAGCTTCTACACGGTGATTAAAATTATTTGATGTGATTATTTAATTTTCTACCCTGATCTAAATTTGAGTAATAATATATATATATATATATATATATATATATATATCTTATTTATAAAACTAAAAATACAATATACAAGAAAACTGATATTAGTAACTTAAGTTTCATATACACATATTTATTAAATTTTGAACAAAATTAATGACAAAAATTAAACTAAACATACACACACACACCACACGCACACACACTGTACACTCACATCATATAATATACATGAACACTCACACATACTTATGCACTCGGTACTCTATCATCAAACAAATTAGTTATCTTATATCCTATGAAACAAAAAATTTTTTTACATCAAAATTTATGACATCAAATTGATGTATATACAAGTTTAATGTTTACAATTTATATTTAAAAACGTTTATTTTGTTAGTTTTACAAGTTTTTCCAATATTTTTATAATGTTTGTTATGCTAGTTTTCAATTAATCTCAAGTTTGTAAGTTTTTAATCTATGTACCACATTTATAATCTAGCGTTTAAAAATTTTTTAGATAGCCTGTGATCAAGAATTTAAAATAAATTCAAAAATTTAGGCCATAAAAAAGAGTTTTCTACTTAATTCAGAGACCTCAAACCCACAAATCAATTTTGAATTACAAATATTTAGGTCGTAATTATTTTCACTTTATATATATATATATATATATATATATATATTATATTACTCAAATTTAGACCAGGGTAGAAAATTAATTTACGACATCAAATAATTTTAATCACCTTGTATAAAGAAACAAATAGAAATTACGTGCGAAATTTATATTAATTCAATTATATATTATTATATATATTATATACATTATTATATATTTATTATTATATTAATTCAATTTTTAAGTAACGGGTATTAAACAAAGTGTACAGATAATAATTAATATTTAATTAGTATTCGCTAAAAATTAAAGGGTAGAAGTCAATGCCATTCATTATTATTTTAATTGGAGTTAATTGAACCATTAGTAATATATAATATGCATAAAAGCTTTTAAAAGCACAATAATACCAAATATGAGACGCGTTGCTAGCATACAAATCTATCAAGAGGGTTAAAATACGTGGAATATCCAAATCGTAGAAGTATTACGATTGAACACCTGCGTATTTTGAATATCACGTTCTGTTTAATTTGTTTGGATAAACATGAAAATTCTGCGTATATTGCAAACGGTCGGATAAACCGTAGCTTATATTAACGAGAAGGCTAGATGAGAGGTTATTTAACTCAAATAGGAATCCACGTGGATTGAAATAACAGATAGTAAAGAATATCGATTTGTACCACTCAGACCAGGGTAGAAAGAGACGAATAAAATGCACAAGGCATAGACACGGATAATAGAAGGCGTGATTTGAGCAACGTCACTGGGTTTGCGATTGGTTGAAATAAGTTACAGATATGAGAGGTGAAAACATTACAATTTCTATAGAAAATTAATTAGTTGTTCGCAGACGCGTTGCGAGCCGTGTGAAAATTTCTTAGATTTAACTGGTATGAGTGTAAAATTTTGGTAGAATCGCTGTGCCAACTGTCGAAAAGGGAAAAGAGAATGCGAAATTCTAAAAATTATCCGTTGCGGGACAAATTCGACGTGCAAGCGGGCTATTATATAAACCCGTGTTAATAGGTGTTTCGCTTTCTTAGATTTTTGATTTTGTTGAATACTTTAAACAGTTCGCTCTTTATTTTTTGATGTTATACGATACTGCAAGCTGAATACGTGCAACGATACAATTTAGTATGCATTGGTGCACTTAGAAAAGATAGATAAGTAGCGATAAATAAATACATTTAAGTATGCAGCTTTGTATAGCGTAAACGAATTACGAATTGCTTTGCTATTTTTGGGAGTGAGTAATCAAGTGTTATTCGTAAACTTGATTGGGTCCACAAAACAAGACTTAGATATACATAGATGAGTTTCTGAGAAGCTCTGAACAATTTAGACGAATGGTAGTGTACAAAAATTTTAAAAGCGTTCAGAATCTGAAGCCGTAAACATAAACCAGCTGGAATGGTGGAATTAGCAAGTCCGATGTGCATTGAAGCCACGAGTGCAGTAACCTTCAGGTAAATTATACAATTTTGTTCGATCTTTGATGTTTTGGTGTGTGTTGGATATCTTTATGATTTGTTTGATAAAAATGGACAGTAGTGAATTTGTATAAACAACAAATTTTTAATTTTAAAGTGAAATTTTCTTGTTTAAGTAGAAAGGAGTATTTAGCAGTTTATGGTTTTGATTATGATAAAAATTTGGGTCTGTCTTTGAGCTCAATTAGACTAACCTGTTTAATTAACGTAAAGGGGTGGGAGATTCTCCCTTTTATTCAGACTCAGGTCTGCAAATATTGTTTATTTAATTAGTATGCATCCTACAAGGACTCTAATTCTGGATGCAAATTAAAATGATGACAAATTTTAACTTGAAATTTTATGATGCTGAAATTTATGCTACAATTTAATTTTGAAATTTTAATGTATTATGAATATTGATGTAAATAGAGTTAACGTTGATGTTTGTGGTAGGAATGTGTTTGTTTTTTTTATGAATGAGGATGAAAGTTTTAACTAGGTGAGCAGCCGAGGCGGAAAGAGTAAAGAGGCGATTATCAGAAGAGATTCACCAGGGCTAGAATCACAGCAAATCTTGGTGCCCAGTTTGAGAGGCTCGAATATTTTTGTTTACTCTGGTGAGAATTTTTGTAGGTTCCACAGCATCTCTTGGGCGGCCCAACGCTGGGACTCGATTTGAAAACCTTAGTTCCCGAATTTTGAGAGGATCACAGCATATATATATATATATATATATATATATATATATATATATATAGACTAATGATGTTAATATTTTTGGGATAATGTCGCTCAAAATAAAAACAGCACACAACGTTAAATGATTTTTAATTTATCGTACGTTTCGGTGCAGAATTCTCACCTTAATCATCGAACTACAAAAAAAATTATTAACAGTCAGCAATAGCATATAACAGGCAAATACTTACAATTACTTCACAAAAGTTACAATAAAGGCGTAGTTTAAAAAATAACTGGTTAGATACTATATAAAATTAAAACTAAAAACATGGCTGGACTATATACTTCAAATAATGTCACATTTCAACTGATTGACAGATGGAACAAATAATAGAGCGAGTGTATATAAAAACGTGAAACAACCAATGTTTTATGGTACAAAAATTGCTGTTGAGGGAAGTAATTTAAATAACAAATCGTAATGAATGTAGGGATAAATAAAAATGTTATTGTGATATAAAAAAATACTAAATAATGTCAAGGTGGAATATTTGTTAAAAGAAAAAGAAATAATAATAATAACTGTAGTTAGCTAAATAAACTGAAAATTATGATCTGATTATTGATAGAAACGATGAAAATTGAATAGTCTTAAACACCGCATTGTTTCTATTTGTGAACCATGTTTCATTGATAAAAATTTAAAAGAACTAGAAAATATTTTAGTCAACAATGCTTATCCACCACTTATATCCAAATTGTTATATTCTAATATACTCAGACTACCCATACATAATAGGCCAACAGATTTTATCTATAAAAAACTACAGTATATTGCAAATCTTTCACCATTATTAATACAAATTTTAAAACATCCTCAGATTGTTATTGTCAATATTAAAAAAAAGTCCATTAGAAGCTTATTTACCCAACTAAAAGAAAAACTAACAAAGCTCTGCGTAGTAACTTAATATATAAGATTAATTGTAGTTGTAATGCCTCGTATGTAGGTCATACAAAACAATGGCTCCGCAGTCATCTTACACAACATAAAAACGATGCAAAAGACAACTACAAAAAAAGACTCTTCTTAGAATCATTTCATATTAATCAACAGAATAAACCAATAAACCATAAAGAAGATATCAATAATTTGCATGCTGTTTATTCATATTTGTATACTTCCAACTACAAAACAAATAATCGTTCTACATTTTTCTATAATCCAAATTCTATTCACAATTAACTATTTCAATTTATATTGTCTTGAAATTTATATTTTCACAATCAATTTTCATATTTTGTTGACTTTTGACTATCTTACTAGTTCTTACAGTGAAAGTGTCTTTTGCTAGCTTTGATTATACTCTATCTCCATCCTCTTATATATTTATTATTGTCATACCATTCAATTTTCATCGATTCCATCAATAATCAGATCATAATGTTCAGTTTATTTAGCTAACTACAGTTATTATTTTTATTTCCTTTTTTTTAACAAATATTCCACCTTGACATTATTTAGTATTCTTTTATATCACAATAACATTTTTATTTATCCCTACATTCATTACGATTTGTTATTTAAATTACTTCCCTCAACAGCAATTTTTATACCACAAAACATTGGTTGTTTCACATTTTTATATACACTCGCTCTATTATTTGTTCCATCTCTCAATCAGTTGAAATGTGACATTATTTGAAATATATAGTCTAGCCATGTTTTTAGTTTTAATTTTATATAGTACTTAACTAGTTATTTTTTAAACTACGCCTTTATTATAACTTTTGTGAAGTAATTGTAAGTATTTGCCTGTTATATGCTATTGCTGACTGTTAATGATTTTTTTTGTAGTACGATGATTAAGGTGAAAATTCTGCATCGAAACGTAGGATAAATTACAAATCATTTAGCAGGTAATTATTTTATCACCTTATTTTATTATATAATATAAGTAGTGGGTTTTAGGTCTGCTGGTTGATTAATAAGACTCTTTTTTATTACTTAAATTTTCGAATATATTTATATTCTTCTTCGGAGGTACTATAAAATATACAAACGCATTAACAATAAATAATTACATTTAAGATATACTCACTAAATTGAGGTTTAAAATATATGAAGTGGCATCAGATATATAAATAAAATAATGTATAAGGTTGTTGAAACATATAATAAAATTACTTTGTATATATTAAGATGTTCTTTTTTGAAGTATATTATTTAAATTTTGGCAGTTAGTGAGTATATCTTAAATGTAGTTATTTATTGTTAAAGTGTTTGTATATTTTATAGTACCTCTGAAGAAGAATATAAACATATTTGAAAATTTAGGTAATAAAAAAGAGTCTTATTAATCATTCAGCAGACTTAAAACCAACTACTTATATTATATATATATACACACAATATATATATATATATATATATATATATATATATATATATATATTATTGTATCCGCTCCTGCTGTGAAAGGTCGACGAAGCTTTTTTAAGACCGAAAAATCGTATCTATTAAATTTTTGTTTTTCATTCTATAAATATTAAATGCTGTCGTATACCTAATAATTGTGGTAAAAATCAAATTGTACAAAATGTATTATAAAGAAGTGATATTATGTTAATGTACGCTTATTTAAAGTGAATTGTTTACGCATAAATTCTCATTTAGAAATGTCATTATTATAAAAGCAAAATAGTACGTAAAGGTTAAATTGGTTAAATGCCTATCATTAATAATATTAAGTCGTTCTTCTATCTACACGTATATTTAGTATATTAAGTGAAGATTCTAGTTTTTTCTTTATTTTTATTTACTATGAAAATCATGTCTCACAATACAGGTTAACTGTACAAAATGTTGAGCCTTTTCATCATTTATGTATAATTTAAACTTGCAAAAGGAAGTGAGAAATGTGTACGCGAGACTTTTAACTGCAGTAATAACCGCCAAACCGTCTCTCGGAACAATCACCTTCCGGGGAGGCTTTGTTTGGGGCGTTGTTTAGTTGAGTTGGTGCTTAATGCCTTTATCAGATAAAGAGATTTTAGGGACTTTTTAAGGTAAGTGTAAAATTATTTAGTAAAAGTCTTAGAATTTGTATACCCCTAAATATAGTATCCGCATCCACTGATAGCTATTCAGTACACTATTTTACTGTTACGTCACTCCGCCCCCTGTAGAGTGAAATTAATTAAGAAGCTTAACGTCAATTCAGTTCGTATCAACCGTATGCAAGTAAAATCTTATTTGGAACAGCAATAGTTTAACAAAATTCAAAATTTTGAGGTGTTGCAGCCACTTAGCTCAAGCAACTTGGTGATTAGCCCCAGTAACAGTAAAAGAAAGATGTAAGGTGAATAAATAAATAATTAACTAAATAAATTATTTCAACATTATACAAAATGTAAGGAATGTTATTTACTCTCTTGAATAACCGACTCACATATGGTTTTTGCATAGGAAGTATAGTTTTTGGAAGAGTTTGTTAATATTTTCTTGTATATGTGTCAAAAGTATCATAAATATTACTTTAATCTTTATACAAAAAAATAAAGATATCCAAAACGTTTCTGCGTGAAAATAAATTCAGTTTATCTTTGTTGGCTTGGTCAATAGCGTGAGACTATAATAATTTAAATGTAAGACACTTAATAAAATAGCAGCAGTATAGCAAACCAAGATTAACGATTTAAGTGACCGACGAAGAATTTAGTTTTCCTATCATAAATCTTCTATCTGATATAACGGTAGCTTTAGTGAAATTTTACTGACATTTAAGGTAATGTCAAGTTTCCGCATATTGAAAAGTTTTTATGTAATTGATTTATATAGAGCTCAGTTGCTAGAAGTCTTCTAGCAATCGCCAGTATTACATTTGTTTTTACCGTTACCTACTATTATTTTTGTATAAATTCCATTCAACTTGTCTAGTGGTAAAGGTTATTTATTTGTGACATCTGAAACTTTTTTCTTTAGTAGATTTTAATCTGTCCTTAAACGCGCTGTGTGATTCCTTAATCAATAGAATTTCCAGGTTTGAATACCATTTCGTAATAGCGATTTTCTGTATAATTAATAAACTAGGCGTCTTATACATGATGGCGCTTTCTGGGAAGAAGTATAGAGTGGGTTGTTGCAACGTAACTATGGGGAAAATGCCCATAAGCTGGACTTTTTAAATATTTCACAAAAGTGGATTTTAGTAAATTTTTAATATATAAAATATACATTTTTGAACAATTTTAGGTCATACAATTTATAAAAACTTGAGGTATTATAGTCGGCGAAATCCACGCAACTTATGGTGCTGAAGTCGTGCTTTGCTTTTTAATAAAAAGCAAAGCACGACTTCAGCACCATAAGTGGTTTAAATAAACAAATGACCGATTACTTATTTAACATTGGCGGACCTTCTAAGAAGGTATTACACCCTATGCTACTTGAGGATTGTTGGTTATTTTGTAAAGAGAAAATTCTTATGAGCGGTTTCGCTGTTTTTGCAGCTCCTCAGATTGGACCATTTGTCTTTGCAAAACAACCAACAAAGATCTTGAAATTATACACAAATCATGGTGTATTAATATATGCAAAATGTAACTCATACGCAACTAACTATCGGTAACTTTTACAAGTCTCCGACATGAAAACATGAATGGAATTGCCAGAAAATTTTTTAAAAACTTAGTCAAAATACAATATGAAAAATAAATAAACAAATGGCCGGTTACCTGCTTAACATTGGCGGACCCTCTAAGAAGGTACTACATCCAATGTTAATTGAGAATGTTGGCCTACTGAACTACGAATTAGTTTCCTAATGGCAGACAAAATTATTCATTATCAAGTAGCTAGAAACGTATTAGTTTCAGTAAGTCCAATCTGAGGAGTTGAAATAACAGCGAAACCGGTCATTGAAATTTTCTCTTTACAAAATAACCCACAATTTATATTAATTTTCATCTACTATTCTCGAATTACTTTCCTAATGCTAGACAAAATTATTTATTATCAAATTATAATGGTTTGCTCGTCAGTAAGCGTTTTCGCATGTATTTTTGTGTTTGGCTGCCTTTTGCTCCTCTATATATAAAACTGGGCCAGTGTTTCGTAATAAAACGTCTCTACTAGACTTAAACCTATAAAATGTATCAGTGACAGTAGTAAAAAGCACTTTTGAAATATTTAAAAACAATTAGATCTTTTTCGCAAGTGACAGTTGCAACATTGATGTATTATTTAATTAAACATTAGGTACTAGAAATAAGTTTACTAATTTCGGTTAGGTAAATAAGCTCTCAGTACGAAAGCGTTGGTAGTTTGCGTTAATAGCGTTGCTATTAAAATATTATATTAAATTAGAATAAAGAATTAAAATAGTAAAGCCACCTAGTACATTTTTTACAAACAGCAATACAGATCGGGACTTTGCACTCCTTTGTACTAAATAGACAATCTGGATATATCCGTCATAATAAAATCATTGGTACAAATTCAAAGGGTTTCAAGAAACGGTAACCATGGAATCGAGGCACCTAAAAATCAAAGTAATAAAATTAATGCGTTGCAGACGAACGAATAACGCACTCAATCGATATTACTAGTGAAAGTGCGAAAACAAAATTTGAAGAAGGAAGACTGGAATATAATGACTACGTTCCACCACAGATAGTAAGTTAAAAAAGATATAATGGTTAAATAACAGCGGAGTTGTAAATGGTGGACTGTAGGTCAGTCTTTCGGAGTAGGTAACGGACGATAAATTGTTTTTGAATTTTGCGGGATAAGTAAGCCAGAAAGTTCAAGCACGTGCGTGTCGTGAAATGATATTAATCAACAAAAAGGTGATGAATAGATTTTACTCTTCAACCAAAGTTGGAATTTAATGGAGTGACCTACGTATCTTTCCAGGAAAAAATTAATCATTGGCGTTTCGGGATGTGCTTAATTAATAAAAAAGCAATTAAAGTAGTATTTTACTATGAGTATCGTTTGAGTTTTTTCTTTTGTTTACGAATTATAAATATGTACAAGTGGAAATATAAATATAAGCTGTAAATGGTACGTGATTATTTGATAGGAAATTAATATTCCGGTAAATAATTATTCTGTTAGACTATGATTTAACAATAGAGCAAGTTTTTGCTTAAATTTAAGCATAATATTTCTTGAAAGGGAGATTGAAACCTTTAAAACGTTAACGAAGATGTGGGTATTAATTTGAAACACAAGCTTTATTTATGGGATAATCTGTTAGTTATTTTATTTTGTGAAAATTTAATATTTTAAATTGATTAATTTTCTTTACGGTCTTTTTTGTAATACCTGGCCTGTTAAACATAATGTTAAATTCTTCTTAAGGCCAAGTATGCGTACTCGTATTTCCGGAATTTACTGTTAAACGAACTTCAGCTTAGGTGGAGCTTTACTTGGAGTTATTTATAATATATGTAAAGGCAGATGACTGAAAGGAGTGATGAAGTCATATTTAGAAAAAACCCTTTATTTTAAAAAATTGCTTAATTTGGTAAAAAGTTAATTAGTGATTTAAGATGTTGTAGAGAAAGGTAAGGTATGAAGTGGTGAATTTTAGAACACCGAAGGCAAGAAGACCTATCCAGAATAACCGTCATCCAGGTAGCAAAGATATCAAAGGGAATGATGGTACAAGACGGTTTGTCCCTTCCCTCTCCCCGACAACTAGTAAAATCTTTCAAAGTAATTGGTACTTGTAAAGTAGTTTGACATTTCGACTGTTTCACATGTTTATTCTTATTAGGTTTATTATTTTTTCTTAGGAACCCACTATCGAACCACTGTAGTTAGCCAGAGTCTTGAGATTGTTACAGGATTCGCGTTCCTTCGGGACACATCAAAATTTATAATTTGACGTCACTTTCACCCGTGCTAGTAATTACGGCTCCAATCTTCTGGACATTTTGGATTTCATCAATTTCCTGTTTCTGTTTTTTAATTGTTTCCCATTTTTGTAGGTTTAGTTGATAAATCTGAGTAGTGTTTCTTTGAAAAATTTTTTTAAGAAAAATTATCTTGAGAGATTTTAAAATAAGGAAGGACTGATCTAACAAGGTAAAGATTTTGTTTTGAGCATCAAAACAAAATTTACATTACAATAAAAATTAAATTAAGCTATGAATTGAGAGTTGGGAAGTAAAAGAAAATAACGACTTGACAGTTACTGAATTGAAAAAAATTTTGGGAAAATAACTTACGATGGCATGAAGTTAGTTATGAGTCGGAAATAAAGTTTGGGAAATAATTTTGATCTCAACCTTGATGGACTTCTTCAAAGCCGAACGAGTACCTACATTTTTAGGGTTATTCACGGTTGTTGACAAAGTTTTCATGAATATTATAAACTAGCGATGTATAGTCTAGATCATGAAAGAATGAATTCCCGTCATGGGTTTCTGAATTAAAAAACGACATACTTTTAAAGGATCTATCGGAATATACTTAATACATAAGATTTGAAAGGTATGTCGTTTTTTAATTCAGCAACCTATGACATGATTTAGACTATATAGATCAATACCAAAGGATTCGACCCGGGGAAAGTTTAAAACCGAACGGAACTTATAATGAATATAATGAAGAGGATTTTCATTTAACCATCTTACGTGGAAACAAGTTAGTTAGAATAATAGGTTACTTACTTCAATATTTATTAGACATAGTTTTTAGTTGAGTGTATTTTGGTAACTTTAGCTAGTATGTTTGTTTTTATGATAGCGATTTACATTTTCAATTTGACAAACGCACTTAACTCACATCACGGGCATTTAGATCGACACCACGTTTCTTTTTCCACCGTTCCTGCCATGTAGTTTTAAAGCTCCCGCTATCAACCGATCCTTAAGGGATCACATAGTCTAAATCTTTCGAACAGTTTTCAGACAGCACTAACCCTTCCCTGACTATTAACCCTCGGTTCTCTCCTGAAAAGGGGGATTTTTTAACCAACGTGTATTAGCCACATTTGTGTGACTAGACAGGCCTCCTTTTCTACTTTTGACAACACTTGTTTCTGTACCCTACCTTCTAACCTCCTTCTTTCTTTTTAGTACTAATTCCTTAGTTCCTATATAATTTTCATTTCACACGGCCTATCCGCAGAAACGTTTTAGAGCAAGGTGCAAATAATTTGTTATTAGGGGGGTTTGAACTTGAGAAGCGGGCATTGATTAACAAAGGAACTTTCTGACGAATCGTCTATTGTAAACTATGCCGCCTATAGGGTTGGGATACTACTTGACTGAGGGATGTAGTTTGCTGCATTTCTCAGATAGCAGTATCCTAGCCATCTATCACAAAGGTTGAAGTGTCGTGACTTCTGTAAATGTTCTATTCCTATGACGAATAAAGAAGGCCGTTCCACGATTTTTGGCCTCCTGCGACATTTACAGAGTTGGCTAAAGGGTTTTCAGACTTTTTAATTTTGTTAGGGTTAAAGTATCACTAGAAACGTAGCATTCGAACGATGCGAAATATCTATTAGTTTCAGAAAAAATATTGTTTGTAAGGAGGGTGTAGAGCTAGTTTTTAATGAAATATTAGATAGTAGAAATGAGTTTGTTAGTGTCAGTTACTTAAATGAGCGTTAAACATGAAAGCAGCATGTAAAATTTGGAAGTTTTGTTAGTTTACATTAATAACGTTGTATTCCAATATGATATTAATTTAAAATAAAGAATTAAAATAATAAAACACCTAGTACATTTCATATAACAAGTAATAAGCATTACACTGTGTATTAAATCTACAAAAATTATAGATAGACACTCTGAAAATTATCGTCACAATAAAGTTATTTGTACAAAATCACACGCATTTAAGAAAGAGTAACCATGGAAACCATGCATCCCAAAAATCAAACTCATAAAATTAATCCGTAGTAAATCAGCACCCAATTAGTATTACACATATAAGAGCGAGAACGAAGTTTGAAGAAGGCGGAATGGAGTATAACTTCTAAGTTCGATAAAAGTTAATAAATTGAGAAAGGATACGTAGCCAACGACAAATTGTTTTTATACTTTCCTGGATGGGTAGGTCAAAAAGATGTAGCACGTGCGTATCGTGGAATTTAGAATCGCCTCGGATCGGAATTGGTCAATGACATTACTTGGTAAAAGGGTGATAAACGAATTTTGTGCGTCAACCAAAGTTGAAATTTAAATATATAAAATTGGATGAGCAACGTGTCGTGTAAGTAAAGAAAGTGATTAATTTGCGTTTCCGAATGTGCTTAAATAAAGAAATAAGAAAATGAAGTCGAATTTAAATCTAAGTACAGTCTAAGATGTTTAGTTGTTGACTATTTATAAATATGTACCTGAGAAATTGTAAATATAAGCTGAAAAGGTTCGTAGTTAGTTAATAAGAAATTAATATTCCGGTAAATATTTATTCTGTCGGATTATGATATAGGGACGGAGTTAGCTTTTGTTTAAATTTAAGGATAATATTATTGCAAAAGGAGTTTGAAATTTTTGAAACATTAAGAAAGGTGTGCGTCTTTTTAAACTCAAGCTTTATTTGTGGAATGTATTGTAGGTTATTTTTTTGTGAAAATTTGGTATTTTAAATGGACTAATGTTTCTGTAAGAAATTCCTTTAGTAATATCTACCCAGTTGGATGTAGTACTAGGTTTTTTTTAAAGTCGATGTACGTGTATTTATATTTCCGGAATATATTGTAAATAAGGCGACAACTTAGGTGTAATTTTATTTGGAATTTTTTATTATATAGATCAGGATAGGTAACAGTTGTATATACAACTACCTTAGTTACAAAGTCGTATCTGCAAGAGACACATTAATTTGACAAATGGTTAATGAGTGTCTTTAAGGCGTTATAGAGGAAGGTAAAGTATGAGGTGGTAAATTTTGGAACACCGAAAGCAAGAAGACCTATTCGTAATGACCGTCTTCCGGGTAGCGAAAATATCGATTCCTGGTATAAGACGGCTCGGCATCCCTTATTTTGCCAACCGGTAAAACCTTTCAAAGTAAGTGGTACTTGTCAAGTAGTTTTGTATTTCGGTCATTTCATAAGTTTATTTTTAGTTGGTTTATCGTTTTTCTTCAAAGGAACCCACTTCCGCAGTTAGCCGGTGCGCCCTTAAAATTGTTACGGGGTTACCACTCCTTTTGGGCAAATCGAAATTTGTAACGTATCGCTATTTTCACTCTTAACACTTCTAAATCTAGATTAAGCATCGCACTTCCTTGTTATAACGACTCTAAAAAAACTGTTAATGACAGAATTATATCTTGGTGATGTATTTAATAAAATCAATTTATCAAATTAATTTGTTCTATATTATTTAGGCAGCTATGTTTTTATATGTTCATTTTCTTAAAGTTGGAATAAATATGAATGATGTATACGCAATTAAAGGCTACCAACGACACTATATTGTGTTCTCTATTATGCTAATTAACTAGTTTAACTTTTATTATAAATTTAGAAAAGACTACCAAGACGCTTTCATAAAAATTTCAAATTTATTATGCATCTAACTAATTGACAGAATATTATTAATTTAAGAAAAGTAGTTTATAAGGTGTGGGCAATTTATAGTTATCAAAGATTTTTTAAATTTTATTTTAACTGTACTCATTGATGTTGTTGTGTTCTTATATCTATCGTTTCGTCCTTTATGGCCCTAATTATGTTATTTTGTATCGTTGAGGAGGCTCTGCGAAATGTGGTCGACACCTTTAAATGATTATCTAGCTAGTGATTAAATTCTCTAGGAGATTCCAAATACTCTTAAAATTTTGTTTATGCTTTGTGTTTGCAAGCCATGACGGTCTCTGAATAACAGCTTTTGTTCCCCCAAAAAAGAACGATTGGTTTGAATTCATTTTTTAAAAATTTTGTGATTTTTCCAAAACTTTTCAGTATAACTTAGATTGCTATCTTGTGTCGTGTTAGTTTCAACTTCAATTCTTTGCTTTCTAAATAAATTTTAGAAAACAGCCCGAAAGCTCTTGGTTCCTTTTGTTTTTTTGTAAAACAGTCGATAGATAGTTTAAATCTAAAAACTCTAATATTTCAAACGATATGCTATACTCTGTTTTAAACAGAATACGACAAAGATGACGTTTTGTTATGAACATCCTATCAACATATTAGTTTTTTGTATTAAAAGGTACATAAATTTCTAATACACTAATTGCATTTATTTTTCTTTACTAAGTTTCATTGTCAAATTTGCTAAATCTAGAAGCCGACGATTATATATGATTTGTAATTTTTCTTCAAACGATCTTGCAGAAAAAAGCTACTCAAATAGATATTTTACAATTAATTTTTTGTTATTTTAGAAGTATTTAACGAACCTGCGGATAGTTTTTATGCGGCGGTCAGTTGATCATACTGGTTTGTGTATGGCTTTTGATCGCTAGGTGCCGGATTCGAATCCCGACACAGTCCGCTTAAAAATTTTAAGCAAGCGCTTATTACAAAAACACGCCCTCACCCTGATGAGAGATTAAATGTTGGTCCCGCGTATGTGAATGTCACACGATAAAGATCCCTACCTTGCTTTGAATTGCTAGGGTTAGGCAAAATTCAAAATTTTCAGGTAAGAAACCACTCACTTCCTGATCACTGTAGTACCTTGGGAGAAACGTTGAAAAATTAAATGTAAGAATAGTTTCTATGAATTGGTTATACGGAGTGTCTGTGAATGGACTTCAGGGTTTTAATCAAAATATTTTCTTAAAGATACGAAGTATGGTAGTAAATAAATACATGTTGATACGTTCATTTTCGGCAATAATTGGTTATTTTATTTACATAAATTTCTTTTCTAGGATTAAATTCTCCAACATACCCGATATATTGTATCTGTTCAGATAAGCTCGCTTTACCATAATTTTCAACTCAAATCCCTTGTTAATTTATCACTCGTTCATAAAAATTCCATGTCTATTGTTAAATCCTTCCGCATAATTAATAATAAATATTCTTTCTAAGAATTCCTCAACGTAAATCTATTTGTTTTGAAACGACAAGTTTATGCTACAATTAATTAGTCAAGATCCTGTTTAGGTATTCGCGAGCGCGTTATACTTTCCGAAAACGTATAATTGCGTTCTATTGGGTTTCCCATCTAAAGATTGGTCGAAATAATATATTCTACTATTCTCCGATAAAACCGTGTTTTCCAGTTTCAATCGCGTTTCGATAACGCGGATGTTGGCTTTTCGAGTTTGTGTTATTTTGAACTCCTTTTAAGCTTTGATTCTGCAGCTTGTGCGTTTATGCACTTGTAAAAACTACTCGTTCTGTTACTTAAAGAGCATACACGTTTCTGTTCTATCAATTGTGCAGATTTGGTATGTACCGGTAAGCGCTCCTTAGTTGTTAATACTAGTAAGATTTACCTTTTTTTAGCTCTTAGCTGGAGGCTAAATTGCTTGTTGCGTAGCCCGATTATTCCTTGATGTAGATCAACTGCTCCTTGCATGTAGACCGCCGTTGCAATTACGGTGGTCGCATGGTTGTTGCTGACTACCGCGGCGATGCTGTGTCAATTCGCTTCGAAGCTGACAAGATAAGTCTCCCGACACATGTATGTGACTTGTTTTCCTTTTCTAACATATCCAGAGATAAACCCAATTTGAAATTAGATACGCTAATGTTTGTTCTGGTAAAATCCTTACTAGAAAAGTTTCGAACTTTAATGCTTTTGTTTTTTGTACTTAACCCATCTGCTTATACGAAAGTATCAGCAGTATTCTTTTTTTATTGATTAGAGTTATAACAAATGCTTCGTATGGTAAAATCCTTACTAAAAAAGTTTCTAAGTTTAATGGTTTTTTTTATAATTAACCCATCCGCTTATACAAAAGTATCAGCGTTATTCTTTTTGGTACTGATTAGATTTATTGCATGTTAGCTACGAATTGCGCACTTCGTGGAACAATTAGTGAATTTGTCCATAGAGCAAAATTGTTTTATTAAATAGTAACCTTAATTAATTTTGTTTTGCCTAAATTAGAATCTTCTGCTATAATACATCTTAGATTTGTATTAAATAAGTTCTCACACACTAATATTGTTCAGAAACACAACGTCAATAGCACTTGCAGAATGATACTCCTCTTAACCAGAATGACTCCAACAACACCTCACTAGTTTACATCAATAATTAGGTTCCATTTATATTATTTGTGTGTTTTAAATTCAATGCCTTTACGAATATGGATTAATACCCCACCAGTCTGCTTGCTATTACAGAAATATTCTACCGAGATGTAGTTATCACTTGCAATTTCCTTATCCTTCAAACGTTTAGTTATTATAACATGAAAAAACAGTATTATCAATGATGGTAGCATATGGCATCCTCAATTAATTTAGTTCTTTTAGACAATAAAATTTGTATATTTAAATAAATTATATAAGAATTGAGTATTGGTGACGACCTGCAATTTAACTTTTTCAGTGTCTTTCTTTACTTACAATTGTCGGTTTATTAGTAATAAATTTAATTAATTTTGTATTGTCTCCGATGTTAACAATTTCTTCTAATTGTATTTTGGCATTCAAATATATGTTCATTACGTACCGCTAATTTGTTTTTATTCCGTAAAACAATCATTAGCTCATTCTAAGATCCTGCTACAACTTTAAGTAGTCGGTTTTTATTGTCAATCTGTTTGCCTAATCTAAAAGTTTTAACGTCGTCCAACTCAATATCAAAATTCTTTAATAATTCTTTAACTGTGGTTTCATCTTCTGAGTTTCGTTCAATATATGAGTTTCCATTAGATTCTTGTACATTTAATACTGTTACGTTTTGCCTTACTAATGGGTCTTTACTCCTATATTGCCAACTGAAAGGCACAAATATAATTAACGAGGATTTCCTGATTATGTAAAGAGCCCAAGGTTAGTTTAGATGAAAACGGCTCATAGATAAGGAAACCTCTAAAGGCTAAGCGGCTAGTAGAGTGATTTGCTCTGGGTAGAATATGAGTTTGTGTCGGGGTTGGCTTACGACCAAAAATATAGTGAATATGGCGCCACCGAATTTTTGAATACAATGAAGACCTAATTTTAGTCTGTTTGTATAAGGGGAATGCGGAAACCCATGCTCAAATACCGCTGTACTAAAAATATCACGTGAACATAACCCTTACAAATGCTTACCTTCTGACTCGATATTGCTTGATAAAGATGCACTGCTACACCTGTAATCAAACTAAACCAAGACTAGCACAGTTTGTGCATTCTGTTAATTAATTCAAAAATTTTATAATTACTAAGAATCAAACCTCATTCATTTCAACTAATAATCATAGACGTGACCGAAATGAATTTCTATTCTCTTAAGTATCAGTTGAAAATTATTTACAATGATTTATCTTAACAAAATTAACTTCAAAAAAATTTGACTAGCTTAGTTATAGTTAGGAAAAATATGTACTTATATACACAATAATATTCTCAACACCTATATCTCACAAAAATTAGATAGTGTTGTTATTCTTTCATCATAAAAGTTTAGCAATGATTATTCTTGTTAATATTCAAACTTGATGATTAAGAATGACTAATGGTATACTACAGAATTTTTATTAGCCTTCGGTAGTACTACTTAGAGACTTTACATTTAACTTGCATTTTAAAATATTTCAATTAATTATTATTGTAGAGCAAAAAAAGCAATTTAGTTATCTGAACTTAGATAATTTTATATTCAACATGATAGCTTCAATTTTGTAAGTCTTGAAAGTTAACCCTTAATATACATATATATTGCCCTCTGTAATCTTTTTATTTGTACTAATGAAAAGTAAAAAAGAAGTTTATCAGGTTCTCTTCACAAATAACGAGAATATCCAAAGGTCAACAACATAACGAACTTAAAAATTTCCAAATCGAACTATATAAAAGACTTACTTGTTTGTCATTCCAAAAGCTATTACAACTTGACGTACTTAAAGAGCAACTAATTACATACCAGATGCTTATCCATCAAAAGAATAATTGCGATGTACTTGGACCATTTTCGAAATATCTAATAATAATCTTCTTGCTACATTAATAATCAGGTTAGAATTCTCCAACACCACATAAATTGATTAATCCTGTTACAGAATATCAAACGAACATCTACGTGTATCCGCGTCAAGTAATTTGCACTGCAAATTTAAATTAGTAAGGGCCGTGAGGTTTGATAATGCTTACTGCTGCTTTAACGCCAATATTTTACATTTACGTCTAGTTTAATGCAAACACAGTCGGTAAAGTGTCGACATTGAGTGCACCAACAATGACGATTTCACTCTATATTGTCCTTTTTTTCACATGGTTCCAACACCAAGTATAACCACTTGACGCTATGTTCTTATCACGAGAACGACTTTCTAAAGTAACAACCTAGGTGAAAGTGCCGTATTCTGACGTATCCTACCGCTTGACAACAGTTACAACGATCTTAATAATTATCGAATAAGGAAGCTCTCATAATGACGCTTGTAAATGGTATTTTATGTCTCCGCTCAACTTGTAATTTATGCTCGTGGTTTTAAAGCTTATGTTAGATTAAACAACATAATTGTTACGTTAAAATGTGTAGAGATATTAGGCTTGAATTGATCTTCTATAAAGATAATAACATAAATATTTGTCAAAATATTGCGGGAAAATAAACTTGTTACAACTATAGTATTTCGTATTCTATTATCTCAACTATTGTTTCTTCGCAGTTAATAGAATTCATTCATTCTTTAAGTTGTTCATTTTTCTTTTGCATAATCTCCACTTTATTTTCTAAAATACTTACCTTATTTAAAAATTCTGGAATTCTAAACAAACAATTCCCACATCCATCACATAGAAATATTAGTTTCCGGCTACTAAGATGCATACATTGGATTTCTGTCACAGTTAACTGAACACATTTTTTACGTAGATGATTACTGTAGTGATAGCAAATAAATTGCAAATTCTTAAACGACCTCGTGGTTCGACAATTAGAAAAGACAAGATATACCCAATCACCTTAAATCAGAGAAACAGATAGACTGATTTCACTATTTGGTAAATAAATAAGTATCACCAATTATTGCTATCAATTGATATGCAGGAATAATAAATGAATTGATAGAATTCGAATCCGCCCATATTATGTATTGGATGAAATTAAAGCAATATAGAGCTAAACCAAATGTATAAGTTAATTGTGAGGACTTAAATTGATATACATTTAAGCAAATTTTGAAGTTTTGTGTAGAATAAACTTAGGTAAGAGATAAATACCTAAAGTAAAACTGACAAGTTCATTTAGCTGCAATATAATAATTTTCTCTAGGCAAAATGGCATTTACATATGTTTGAGCTTAGTTGGTAATTTAATGTTATTATTTTAATTATACAGAGTGGTTCAAATTTATTTTAAAAAAATTACCGTAGATTCTCCACTGAAATGCAGCAATAAACATATATCCGGAAACAAATAGTTTTTAAAATACAGAGTGTTAAATATATTATAAATACATAAACGGTTTTTCATTTTTCAAAAACATAAATGCCAAAATATGAATTTAATAATATAAAGCAAACAAATCATTCTTGAATAACAATGGGTACAAGAAAAAATTATAATCAAAACAAAGACAATTACATAATTAAATTATAACAATTGCTCGAAATGTAAACCATTTGTGATATCGCCGAAGAATTGAATTAACGGTAAAAAAATTAGACGATTATTATTTTTCAAGCGATTAATACATAGGGTTAATTGTTCGATATTTTCTACAGGTGTAGCATAAATCTGATGTTTTAAGTAACCCCAAATAAAAAAATTTAACACAGTAAGGTGAGGTGACTTAGGTGGCCAAAGATATGGTCCTGATCGGTCTATTTAGCGCCCAGGAAAATTAGCATCACCTCCAGATAGGTGCGTTAACTCCAAAGTGAGCTGGAGCTTCATCTAATTATAGCCAATAGTCTTGTTTTAAGTTAAGAGGAACGTTATCAAAAATGTCAACAATATTATTTTTCAAAAGTCCAGAAATAATACGGAATTTAATCCACGTGGCAAAAATTCAATTTGAAAGATTTGGAAGGTATTTCATACGGATTTTCATGCGCCCATACGTGTAAATTATAATAATTTGTTACAGGCAGAAAAGCTACAAAGTATATCTTTATTAAAATTATAAAATGGGGAGGGGCGGCCTGTAAGCAGAAAATAAAAGGATGTCACCGGTCTAGATATCGGAAGGTCGTGGATCGTTGAGAGGGTTAAAATTTTGTAGAAGGGGCTAAATTAATATATAATATACAAAAAAATTTGGCTCTTACCTTTCATAAATATTGTGGCTTAAAGACAAATACCAGGGTGCCAGACAAGTCGAGAATATCCATTGTTCATCCAAGTCCCTGAGAGACTTGTCATCCCAAGGAGGACAAATTGTTTCTTTGAATTAATTCTCATCTTTTTGACTACTTATGCAAATTTCATAATCAAAAATATTAAAAAAATATTGACTTAATCAACTGACAAACAAAACTATTTAATCAACAGAGCAATAAACGTGAACCTCTTACATTAGGAAATTCATTGATTTTAACGTAGAAATTTGATTGAATTATTGATTATTATTTTATCAGGAAACTTCTCTTTCTACTTTTATATTATTATTATTATTATTATTATTTTACCTAAGAAATTTCCAAACACTTTATATGGAAGAAAACTTATCCTATAAAATTCACAGTAAATTAATCCTACGGTTTATGTCCAAAACCTCCTAACAAAGTATGTTAACTAAAAATTCGCCATGCTGGTTTAAATATAAAAATCTTACTTACTAAAAATCATCAATCGCTTGATTTCTTGAATTCCAATCTAAAACAGCTCCTAAAATGGTGGAGAATCTTGTTTGTTGCCCTTTCTATTTGCAACTATTCAATAATTCATTGGCACACGTACCCGGCAGATAGGTTGAACAACGTCACGTATGGAATGACCTCCTCTCCATTTTTAGCATTGAGGGTCATTCAGGAATTAGCTCAAGTGGAGTCAGCCACATTTTCTCGTGCTCCTGAAGTATTGGCATCAGATACCTACGTTGACGAAGTGGTGAGTGGTTGCGCTTCTGTGGAGGAAGCAAAACGCTTAATTGTCGAATTAAATCAAATTTGTGAAGCAGGAGGTTTTACTTTGCGTAAATGGAATAGCAACGTCAGCCAGGTTCTTGAAAGATTACCAGACTCGTCTTGTTATCCGACAACTTTTAGTTTTGAAGATTCAAATAATTTATCACAAAAGATTTTAGGTTTGCAGTGGGAACCCATAGGGGATTATTTATTTAATTACATTAATCCTTGTTGATAACATAGCTTGTACACACAAGCACACAAGCTTTTTATTACATAATTTAGTATCACCTATAAATCCGCGAACACACAGGCATAGACCCTCGCGAACTGGATGAGTTAACTGCTCCTTTCCACTTTTAATAGCATGATACTAAGTTTGATATCGCATCTGCTACGCCGGAGAAAGTTATCAGGGAACTTCTCTTTCTACTTTTCTTTATAAGTTTGTATAACGGAAAACCCCGTTGGAATCTCTCTGTCTCCCTCTTTTGCCTAGAACATTAAATTATATATCAACTCTACTCTTAACCATTATTTACGTTATATTTCTGTTAACCAATGACCATTAATAGAACATCCCAAGAACAAAATTTCAGAAAATAAATCCAGCCCTTTTAAGGTGAGTCCCACGGATAGCAATTATTTTTTTAAAGGTATAAACATGTTATAAATTCTTGGAATATTTAATACTGAAATTGTTGACCCTATCTATGGGCGACAGTTGTTTGTTGTTGACAAAAGCCCGGATAACCTAAACCAGCCAAACTGGATTTCAATACAACTGTTGTCTCCATACTACTTAAAATGACGCAATCTTGGAACAAATCAAATTGAAAAATAGTTAGGCTATTTGTAATGTTTCGCTTTTTATAAACCCTGCCACTCACTGAAGTATTAAGCATATAAGGTTTTACAAACTAAAAATTGCTTCTCTCTGTTTAAGTAAAAAAGGCTAGATTCTATTTAAATTTATCAGATTCGTCGATTTATATACGACATAAGTTTTTAAAGAGTATTGTATTGTGTTTGCAAAGGTAGGACCTTTCAATTATTATGACAGCAGCTGAAATTTATAATATTTAAGCGTAAAGAAATTTCTAAACATGATACCTTTATTATGAGGGAGGCTTACTAAAATATAACGGTAATTTATCATGGACCTCTGCATTTAAGTAGTACAAGTTAATGAAATTTAATTAAATAATCCGTTAATACGTCAACATTTCAATATAATGTTACAAATTTACAATATCTCTTCTTGTAAAATTAAATTTGTCAGTTCATAAAATATTCTTGAGAAACATTGTATCTCTGTCAATAGAGTTATTAATCTAATTACAAAAATTTAGGCGTAGCACAGCATCGCCGTCCATCAAATTTTAAACAGGTTGTAAATGGTATGCTTTTAGACGATTTTTTTGTAATGTACGTAACACTTTTAATTTTGCGACTTGTACATTTTGAGGCCGAAGTTGTTTACTAGCCATAGGTGAACTCGAACGATTGTTTACCTCAAAAAAATTCAATAGATCTTCTCGATAGCGTTCAGTTCTGACATTTTTATTTAAACCAGCTTTTCGAAGGAGACGATGAGTTTTAGAAAAACTCGATGACTGGGCTGTCTTCTGTTTGGAAATCTTCTTGCATATAATCTCGAGACCGCTAATGCGTTTCCATGGCAGAAGCCATAAATAAAATGAATGTTGGCGTATTCTTTGTTATTAAATACATGAGGCATGATGATAAACTTTGAATTAATTTAGTTTATTTCAAACAACGCAACGATTCACAATAAAAAACAATAACTTACAAATTATTGATTAATAACGTTTATGTCAGATTTTGTTAAGGGAAAATAACAAATGTATGTTTTCCATAGCAACCTACGTTTTTTGTTTTATATCATTAAATTCAAATTTTGACATTTTAATGCTTTGTTTTAATTTGTGTTTTTGAAAAAATGAAAAATCGTTTATGTATTTATAATATTTTTAACACGCAGTATTTTAAAAACTATTCGTTTTTGGATATATCGAAACATCAAAGCAACAGTGGGATATTTAGTAATTTTTAACAAGAATAGGTTCCTATAGAAAATAGCATACAAAGTAACTTTCCTTGCAATGGAACACTGAGATATTTCTACTTGAATACCCATCTTGGTTAGAATACAACATTTCAATGTTTCACCAATAAAAATTTTATGAAACGACAAATTTTTAGATTTTTTCATTGGTTGCTAAAACAATTGGAAAGAATTTTAATATGAATGATGGAAAACATACGATAAATGAGAATAGAACACAAAGAAAACTTTTATAGAATTTATTATAAAGATAAACATGAAGGAAATTTTGAACGATACATCAATGTCAGATATAAAATGAGAGGGCGATAAGTAGACTGCACAGATTTACTACTCGAGCAAGAATACATAGAGCCACTTTCAATTTCAAAAAATAAGAAGGCTGACCTAGTTTCTTTATGTAAATCTAGAGTTATCCCAGAGTGATATCCTTATTTTTTATGAGTTTAAAAGCACGTCAGATAAATGATACTCAAACTGAACTTTTCTCGATATTGATTGAATAAATAATTAAGTATATTTTAACAAGATGTTCTATTCAGCTAATTTAGTGTTGCAATAAAGAACTTTTTGCCGTTTCTTTCAGAAATAAGTAGAAAGTTTGCATTCTGATTTATTATTACATAACAACAACCTAAACTTATCTAAGATAACAGTGGGATATCGCTAGTAAATTTCAACAGAGACTCAATGCAACACTGAGATATTTAAATAAATCCCAAATTTTGTAAACTAATACTAATTTCAGCAAATAGAATACTGAAAATCATGGCTGATATAATTTTCAATAAAAACATACATTAAGACATCTGAAAAGAATTTTTATTCAATTATAGTTTTAATATAAATGTTTACTGCTAATTATTTCAAAAGGTCTATTTTCCATTATATACCACTGTTTCTTTGATGTATCGATATTTTATTAGCAAAAAGTTACGGTTTTCAGTGGGGTATCTACCAGTAATTTTTTTTTTTGATAAATTTAAATCACCCTGTATATTGTTTTGCAATAAACTACCTTATAGTAATTTCAGGTAGTGCTCATTTGCCAATACGCTGTTATAAATTCACTCAAAATACTGTAGGAAAATTTAATTTAAGAGCACACTTTTTCTACAATAATAAATTTGTATCCAGCTGTAAAACACATATCTTTCAGAGAAACCTGTGAAAATGCATGTTTTGATCTTTGACCTTGAACAAAATTTCATTTCGTGTCAAGCAATATGGATGTAGTAATTTTCAGTTCCATGGGAATTTTTCCAAAGTGTAGACTTTTTGTCTATTTTAATTTGATTAATTACCTACAAGAAGCACCGCGTTCTTTTTTATAAAAGAAATATATTGGAAGTAGGAACTAAACTTAACATTAGAAAGGATTGTTTAAGGTTACTAAATTTTTCTTTTACAAATAAGCAATTAACTGTAGTATCACAGTTTATATAAGTAATTAGGAATATTAATTTACCTTCTAAGACGAGTTTTTGTTTATTTAATCTTGATATTTTAATAAGTATTTGATGGTTCAAAAAGTTTTACTCTTGAACCTTTACAAAACATTTAGGTTGTTATGAATACAAAATTTAGCCTGACCTTTACCAAAATGTCGCTTATACTGACCGCAATATTATAAGCTTAATTGTTATACATCGTTGACCACCTTCAAGAAGTGATTATGTGTAACCAACCAGTTTAATAACATTCAAACCAGCCGCACGAAGATTACCATATACTTAAACTGTCTTGCAGCCCAGAAGTATGATCATTAATCATTATTACATCATTTTGCTGCCGTCTTTTAACGATTTTAATGGACTTATTAGTTACTTGAGTGACAGATTGTTTTGTTCTTTAAGTATGTAAATAATTTCATGCAATTGTTAAATGGATCTGTATTGATCAACATTAATATTTGCAATCTTTGCATTCCTTGAAAACTAGTCTGTCTATTTAATTTATTTTTCGTTTTGATTTGTATTTCAAGTAAACGTTGAGAATCGGCTTTCAGCGTCGTTGATCGTGTGCAAATACTGTAAGACGCGAAAAAATGATAGTCATTTTCTACATACAAATATCAAAAAAGTCCTGCATAATGGCTTAACTTTTTTAAACTTGTTTTGACTAAAAAGTGTTTTATAGAAATTAACATTTACGCGTGAGCTTGATTTTGTTTTATCACGTAACGTGACTAAGATGAAACTCAACTTAAAAATCTTAAATCAACAGTACCTCGCTTTTATTAAATTGAACTTATATAATTTTCTGGATTTAATAGTGCTTTATAAATAGGGTTGTCATATATGGCTATGGTCTTGCCAGGACGGGATCGAGTTATGCAATAGATATTGCATTCCTCTTGCCTAGACGTTTTACATACATGCTATTTAAAATTTGATTATGAATTATAAGAATATAAAAATGAAAAGTGCTCTAAGCGCACTTATTGAATGATAATTTCAAATGTTAGAGCAATGAAACCTGAACATGTACAAGAAATTTTTACTGTATTAATAATTATAGCAGCGACATCGATATTGATTAGAGAAAAGGAAAGAAAGACGCGCAAGTGTTGGTCAGGGCTGTTGTTAAACAGACAAGGTAACTTGCATTTACAAAAGGACTTTAATGCCATTAATGACCAAGCAATCAAACCTAATTTTGTTCATATGGATCAAGAAGCATTTAGCGCACTTATAAAAAAAATTAGGCATCGTACTGAAATCTTAATTTGCCGGTATTTTTGTTGTGTTGACAGTTCTGAAATTTATTTATTGCTGAAAGAAAAATAACTGCAGTTCTATCTCGTGCAATGCAATTTTAATTGCGCCAGCTAATCCACAATTTTATGACAACGCGAGCACGCGTTGCGTTTTGCTTAGGATAATGTCAAGCTGTCAAGGAGATGTAACAATAGATAAAAACACAATTTCGTAATTTGATAAAGACAAATATTGAGCTAGATACTTGTAGCTGTTACGCAAGTAGTGTCCAGCTTCTAGAGGAGGAAGTACTTGGTGGGCCGTATTTATCAAAGGTTTTATTTTGTCTTCTAACATATTTAATACGCGCCATATTAAAGTTTTCTAGACATTATAGATTGACTAGTTTACTTGCGAGGACATTTTCCACTATCGATCCAGTGGTTCAACATTAATCAAAATTTTTTTTCAGGATGAGGTTCTGGGCAAGGATTAGAAATAAATCTTCATAATATTCAGCAATTGACTACAGATTTTTTAATATGGAAGCTTTATCGATCTTATGTAGTAGAATCTTTAGTCAATTTTAGCGCTTCATTGTGCTATGAACCCCAACGCAGCCGCATTTCTAATTTCGGAAATGTTCAACTTCAAATTTCACATATGAAAACTGAATACAATTTTTTTGTTACGGATGCACTGATGATCATATTTGCATATTTTTAGTGCTTTATTAGTGCTTCGTTTTGCTTCAATCGCAACGTAGCCGCATCTCAGGTTTCGGAAATATTCGTTATCAAATTTCAGATTTAAAAATTTGCTAAATCTTTTCTGTAACAGAAGCCCTAACGATCATACGTAGCATCTTCTTTAGTGCTTAGTCCTGCTTTAAAAGCCAACTTAGCCGTGCATCGCGTTTCGAATAAGACAGCCACGCTGCAGTTTCGGAAGTATTTGTCTTCGATGTTGAGATCCGGAGGTTGACTACAATTTTTCGTTACGGCAACACTTACAATTAAATAAGCATTATATTAACGTCTTCGTCAGTGTTTAATTATGCTAAAAACCCCAACGCAACGGCACTTCAAATTTCTGAAATATTTGATTTCAAAGTCCAGACAAGGATTTCACTAAACGAGATCGTTAGTAATTCCATAACAAAAATCTGTAGCCAACGCCCAGCTTTTAACTTTGCTATTTGAAAGAGAATATTTTCGAAACCGGAAGCGCGGCTAACTTGTAATTTGAAGCAGACTGAAGCACTAACGGAGCACCGAAGGTTATGCTACATATGTTCGTTAGTGTTTATTTAACAAAAAATTGTAACCAACTTCCAGCTGCGTTGATGTTAGAAACACCATGAAGCACTAACAGAACTACACATTTTGCCATATGGCATTCTTTGTGGTTTATCAGTGTTGCCAACTTTACGGTGCTACAGGATTGTCGTGGAATTCTTATATTCATTTTACTCGACGGCAGCTTAAATACGCTTATTTCCAAAGCTTGAGTTTGAATATAGCACTACTTCTAACTTTACAGCATATTAAGTTCCAAGTAAAAATTTACAAAAGTAATATGTGTTCTTATATTTCAGATAACACCTTGCATGGCCAGCTAACGTAAAGATTTACCCTGTAGTAGATAAAAACACGTGGTTTGCAACTTGTTAATATGTGCTGCGTTATATTTCATATTAAAAAAATCACTTTAATGCCTCGTTAACGTAAAAACCATTTCAGTTCCTACGTACTTAAATTGCATTTGCTATATTTGTATAAATTGTGGGCGCGTAGATGGCAACAAACTTTACTCGTGCTTTATTTAACTTACAACTGTACGTTTATGTTTATATTCTCTGGGTCCTTTTCTAGAGTTGGATACCTTTGAACTAAAGATATCATTCATGAGCATTGTTAGAAGTTTGTTGAGCGATATAGAATACCTGCACTTAATTAAAATTATCATTCACTTTGAAAAATAAAAGTGGTATCTTCTCTATCGCCTTTTATCTTACGCGGCGCCAACAATTTGAGTGATCTTCTATTTAACAAGTGTTCGTTTGCTGGTATAAACATAAAAACAATTTTAAGTAAGATATGACATAATGGCCACTGTTACCAAGCAGTTTTAATCCTACAATAACAGACGGAACAGCAAGTGAAGACAATGTTTAAAATGGCCGATTGTTATAGTAATAAGTGATTGTTTTGTTTACCTTCTCCCAAGTGGGTCCGAATTCGAAAAACCCCACTATACGGCCTGCCTGTCGTGAGACGCGACTAAAGCGCATCAATACACTCTCTCAACATATCCTTCGTGTACACCCACACACACACACACACAAATACTTCAATTTTTGTTTTTCTTCCTTTAGTTTCGTTCCTTGTACCCATCCCCAAGTGGGTCCGGATTAGAATAGCCCCACGTTACGGCCTGCCTGTCGTAAGAGGCTACTAAGGCCGTTCAATGCACTTTCTTAATACCCTTTTCGTACACATACACACATACGCACACACACTGGCACATACACACGCACACATACAGACCACACACACCCCATACACACACGTATCTTTTTTGTATTTTTCTTTTTTTCCTTTCGTTTCTCGTACCAATCCTCGAGCGGGTCTGGATTAAAATAGTCCAACGGTATGGCTTGCTTGCCGTAAGAGGCGACTGAAAAGATCCAACACACTTTTCGTACACAACCACACACACACACACACACACACACACACACACACACACACACACACACACACACACACACACACACACACACACACAGACACATACACACAAACACACACACAGAGATACACATACATGCATACACATATACATACTCACATGCGCACACGCACACACGTACTCTCCATACACACACACTACGCTGTAGCATTTACAAATGCTTCTTTTATTTAATTCTTTAATATCTTATTATATCGGCTTACAATTCCGTATCGCCCAGTATAAATTTAATTTTGAATATTGATTAACATTTATAGAGTTGTTAAACACGTGAAGGTTTGATAAGAGGGGACGCGCTATCTTTCAAACTAGTTTACATAAGGCGAATGGATATTCATTTTTGGATTTGATGGTGCCGTGAGCACTCGTGGCTAATAAGCCACATTTATCTCATCAAGTACCTGCGAGTACTTATTTATCGTGTTCCCCTATTACAGGGGTAAGTATTTAGTAATAATATCTTATTATACGTTTATCTTGCTCTATTGTAATTCCCTTTGTATTGGTTATCTTAGGAAACTTTTGGGAGTTTGAAATGTTTGAAGTTTGGAACTTGGAAGTTTGGAAGCCCAGATAAATCGGGACAGAGATTTGATACAGCACAACAAATATTGCGGAAGTAACATTCCCGTATCGTCACCTGGTAAAACAAGTTCTGAATCTATTTTCAAACACTTACCGTCGATCTTAGAAACCCTGATCATCTGTATTGTAACAACACGCCCGGAGGCACATCTGTTATACACCGTCGAGGGTCGTGTTCAGCATACAAAGTTAACGGATAACAAGGTCGTATATCTCTTTCCTTATCATATTTAATTTATTTTGATGCTGCTATCAGCCTGTCAGAGGAATCAGGTGTTGTTAGATTCCTATAACATGTATTTGTGTGTATAAACGATATATTGGAAAATTATTTTATCCTGGTACTCGCTAGTATTGAGACATCTAATTCGCAATTACGTTGCTAGTAATCTTATTGAAGTTCTTTGATGTTATATTTAAATATTTACAAGATTAAAATAGCGTACCTAATATTATTATCAACTGGAAATGTATTAATCTACTCTATTGCTTAAATTATTCTTACCATAATTTTTAACAACTGAAATCCGCATATAAGTAAACGTTTATGTTTTGTTTGTAACAACGAGGTAACCATGGTAACTGCGTTGATAGTCGCAAACTCTTGAAGTTTATAATAATCACTTTTTAAGCTCATCAGGACAGCCGTGGACTACGACGAGACCGCACCGACGAAGCACAGAAGACCCAAGACCGTAGTTATAGATTAGCATAGTTTAGTTTATAAATGAAATATCTTAAGTCGGCTGTCACTAGGACAGCAAGCCAACACTTTTCTCAATAGTCAGATCAAAAATGTAAAATTTTTTCCAAATTTCAATCAAAAACCAATTAGATTAAGAGTAAAAATTTGTTAATTGAAGCTCAATAAAGATTATGTCAATGTCATGTCACTTTTTATGATTTACATATTTATTTATTTGAATTACTTGAGAATGAGAGCTTGTATTCAATATTATTTGAAATGACATTATATGCGATACGCTAAAAATTAACCTCTCGACTACTTTATTTATAATAATTGATATCTTTTACATACGCTTGATTGACACTCAATTTTCCTGTTTCCAGTTGAATGTGTCACTGCGTCTATTACCGAAACAGGTGGTGCCCAAAATATTTCCGATTTAGTCAAGTTATTCGTTTGAGATTTATATTCTCATTAAATTTTCTGCCCCTAAGTGGCCCTAATTTTATTCATACATAAACCCACGCCTATAGTGCTCTCCAACGAACTCCAGCAGTTAGCCGGCAAGGTGCGTTGTTGTTATATTTCTCTACCACTAATATTTTCTTTTAGAAAACAACACCACAACGCTCATTTCAGTTTTCATCTTCTACCTTCGGATCTTGTAATATTTCTTTAGGGTTTCTTGAATTTTAGATTTGCATCTTCTTTCCTTTCGTTTCACATTCTTCTCTCTTTCCCTTGGTTGGTTTTTCTTACTGTCACTCCTCACACTAACTTTGTTTAATTTTCGATCCAAATATAAAAATTTGATTATGGCTTTATACTCTAATTTATAGATTTCCAAATTTGCATTTAAAATTCCTTTTTCAAAATTTACTGCACAGCTGTGTTTCAACTTGTCTAAAATAAGATTTCATAATTTCAGTATTTGTTGCCATGGTAACACGATTTTTCTAAAAACCGCTAAAAAGATATCCAGTTTTAATGTTACGCATTTTTTTTTAGACAAAATTAAGAAAACTTTTGTACACGGTTTATTAAAAATAATTCTATTTAATAATATTCCGAGACAATTACAGCTATTTTTACCATGTGAAAAGAAAAGATAAAAATAAAATTATTACAATGTAGACAAATACAAAGAAAGAGAAAATGATTTGTAAAATCCACAGATATTAGGTATCAACCTAGTTACACACGAAAAAATTAAGGGCGTGTCAAACCATAGATAGTCACACGTTTTCACGTGATTCAGTACAAACTCAATAGGAAGACTATACAATAACATACTAATCAAAACAAAAGAAAGTGGGAGAAATAACAGGAGCTACGACGAAGATGAATTAATTAATAATTTGTGAACAGGTAATTAGAAAGGTTATAATGTAGTAACACGCACTTGTAATAAGGCGGGAGGGCTGCGCTGTTGGACTCGGTATGAGAGCAGGTTAAAAAGTTAGTGGACGGATCTGTTGTCCGCAGTAAGAAAAAATTGAAAAGTGATTGCCTCCTGGACATCCTTAAACTCTTAAAAGATGAATTAAACCGTGAGTAAGCTATACATTTTGGTTTATACTTATTAATTATATACATGTGGGTTGTAAAGGTTAATTGTTAGTAATTATCTTATAAGAAAATCATAGCACGTAAAAAGTATTTATTTGGTCGTGTGGACTTAGGTTAGATAAAAGGAAAAATTGATAGGTTAAATCAGCGCCGCGGCGCTGACCTAACCTACCAATTTTTCCTTTTATCTAACCTAAGTCTACACAAGTCCAACTAACCTAACCTAACTCCGGACAACACTAGCTAACCTAACTCCTGACAAGTCCACACCCAACCTAAGTCGGAGGCAATTTTACCCTATGAGGCAATTTCATCCTATGGAGCAATTTTACCCTAACCTAACATCCTACATATATCTGACATATATCCGGACATATGTCGATGCGCACCCCTGTCCAGTTCGACCTAAGTCGGATTAAATCCGACCTAGGACGGATAACAAAACTGTTCCTAAACAAGAAAATGGAGGCTATATAAATGGAAGCGTCTCCAAAATGATTAACATTTCTCAGCTTCTTGGGAATAAAGTGAAACTAACAAATGAGCGATTTGGATTGTGGCTATTGGCAGAAAATATGTGCAACAATAATTTGGTGACAAATATTGGTAATATTTGTTATGTCGAATGCAAACAGATGCTGACTGGCTGACTACACACACCAATTACAGAACCATTTTGTGACAATACAATGTTGGTTAAAATTTGCGGACTTTCTGACGCCGAACAAACATCTGCAAACAAAAGGATTTTTATCCTAAAAAGAAATTTGCGGTGCATTTAACAGCTATCTACGAAAAAAGTTCGACCGATTTGTTTCCGCTAGACATGGTGTTAAAGCTAAGCTTCCGTTTTCTCTGGAAAGCACTAACAAGATGGGCCAAAGATTAAAAGAAATTATCGGAAAAAAGACCTCGAATGCATTAGTAAAAGATTCCAAAATCCTATATGTGTTCCAGACAAAGTGGAACTAGCAGATGTTAAGTTAGAAACTTTATTGGAGGCACTACCAGATATATTAGACAAACACAAAAAAGATTATTATTATCTTTCTGACATGGATGTAACCCAAGATTTTGCTGGCATGTTTAGCGAGATGGAGATGTGTAATTATTTAACTACAAACCATAACTTTTGCTACAAGGGCGAATACGAAGAAAAGTGTAATATTGTAGTTGACAACGATAAAACTGTGGGAAACGATTGTTAAACATGGCTAACAACCAATGCAAGAATTAAGATATACAAAACATTTGTGTGTCAGATATCAAGTATTGGTGTTAATAAACAACTTGGCAATCATATACTAGATTTGTTACGTTGTCTGGATGTACGTCTAAGGGAAACATTTGCGTCTACTTTGGCCAAAGAACATGGTATTACGCGATTGGAAGCGACAATATACAACTGTGCAATTGGAAGCTATGTTAGTGCGGAACGGGTGTATAAACCCTTAAAAGACTGTTTAACCTTCTTGGAAGATAGTAAGTTATACTTTCTAAAGGCGCCAATGTACTCGTTACCACTTGCCAAAATGTGGAGTAAGCTATCGGCAAAGCTACAAAATAGCTGCTGTTTAGTGTATAATAACCTACTACAGTACGTGTATTGGGGGAATAGCAATACAAAGAAATTGACGGGGTTGCAAATTAAGTTGTCCGAAAAACCAGAGGAAAGGGAAAAATTGATAAAGTATGTGCTTTTGGTTTTTAGTTTTAACTATTTATCTGTAAATTATTTGGAAATAGTAGAGGAGGAAAGTAGCCAAGATAAAATAAAAATCTTACACAAGTGCTACATTAAAGCAGGTAGTACATATTTTACACAATCTGCAACACCATATTCTACAATTCCAAAAGAATTAGTCATTTTGGAATTGGGGTTGATAAATACGCATAACATTCGCCAAGAGGTTGTACCACAACGCGTAAATATTGGCAGTAAACTTTATCCGTTTACGCTAAAGGAAATTGCCCCATTATGCATACCATACGCTGTAAGAGGAAGAAGAAGACAACTGCAATTAGAGGAAATGGATGCAAAATAGCAAAAGTTGGACTACATAGAAAACACTGCGACAATGTGCGAACAAAACAAAGATGTGTTAGAGAAAGAACATCTTATTAGAGAAAATGAGAAATAATTAAAAGATTATTTTATGTGCCGATGGACCGACTTAGATGCATCTGGTTTCTACAAATTGTATGCATTTATAGTTAGTAAAAAAGACTCTTTTAGTTATGTAGGCGTCCTTGCGGAAAAGGATGGTACTAAATCCGTATACTTTTTAAAAGGTTATTCTAAAAACGTATTTATTAAAATGGCAGATAACAAATACGAACTAAGGAATGCGGGTTTCGTAACCTTGGCGTACACCACACGTAAAGGGGTTCCGCTAAACATTGTATATTTGCCTAGTAAAGAACCTTTCGGATTATTTAAAACCGGGGGCCCTACAGCCTATAACGACACCTATATTCCCAAAACTGTTGGACATGCGACTACGTAATAGTGAGTGGGAGAATAAGGATTTCCTCCAATACCGACAAGAAGAAGTCGATCAAGCTAACAAGATACGTATGCAGGATATAGTGGGAGAGCCGCGATTAGAAGATTGTTACAAGCTGCAAGAATTACACGAAGAAATGGATCTGGTTGTCAGTGGAATCAAATACTTTAAATATAGAGACAAACTTCGATACATTTTGCAATTCGAAAACCTAGACGGTCTCTATGTATCAAACTATTGGCTGAAAAAGGAGATAGAGGACTTGAGTGTCGATTTAAATTTTAAATTGCGAATAAAATTAGATAAAATTAAAACCGCTCCAAACAAACATAAAGGAAGGACTGTTTTCTGTGTATAACTTTTTATTAAAATTAAGTTTAAATGGCTCCATGCTTGGCATTACTTTTTTTTAAATTTTGTTATGTATAATGTCAGAATAAAAATTTTAGAATAGTATTATATTGCTCTTTATTTATAAAAGGTTATGACATCACCACCAGGGATGTGCCTGGGCGTACACGAGGGAAGCAGAAGTTAACAGTCACCAAGCATCTAATTCTTTATTTGGTATGGAGTACTTGCCGGTGTATGTATCCGGAGTAAAAAACACGATTTTTACACGCAGATTATTAGTAAAATTAGTTTATCGAGCGTAGATGACAAGCGTAACGTCATCCCTGGAAGCATATCATAAAGATATAAATCTAAGATAGTTGTTTGATTTTGTAAATCTATTGTATATATTAGTTTTTAAATTCTATAATTTTTAAGTTTTTCGCCCACCTTCTAAATCCTTCCTGCTTCTATCCTGGTTGACAGAGTATACGTGTTATCTCCACGTGCTGTTCGCGGGACACAGCGGTTTTAAATTTCTAGGTAAATGGTTAGTTAAAGCATACGTCTTGGGTATCGAAAAAAGGGTTTTAAAGATGCAGTTAAATAAAGATGGGTAAAAATTATAGGTTTGGGTCTTTAAAAGGCGTGACTTTGTATGGGGTGGTCCTATATAAAATCTATTTGCAGATTTGGGCTCCCTAGAAAAATCTAATATTAGTTGATACCAAACAAAATATATTTATCTTAAAAGAGTGACTACCCCGCGGATAATAAATACAATATACCGCTTATCAACAAAAAAGTTGTAGGGAAATTCAAATACGAATTTAATGGGGATCTAGTATTAGAATTCGTTGGTACAAAAGCCAAGTCCTACTGTATTCTAAGCAAGAAAGACACGATTAAAAAGATTAAAATGGTCTCTCACAAAGTGTAGTTAAGTAAAACCGAGGGTCTTACAACCTATAACGAACATGTACCCCCAAAAGGGGTAGGCATGCAACTACGCAGCAGTGCGTGGGAGAATAAGGATTCTCTCCAATAAGAAATTAAAGTTTTCATGTACGTGTAGCACCAATCATTGGGAAATGGTAGAAATGTTAAACCTATAAAGGCGATTATTAATTGTGGTTTAGAAAAATAGTAGTTTTCGTGGACTAAATAAAATAGCTTAGACTGATTAATGTATATGGTTACATATTCTCGTACACATCCACAAACATCTGCTTACATCCACATACGGACATGGCAATGCTGATAGTTTTTGTTTAACAAATAGTAGAAAAGATACGTTACGTGTTAGTGTGTGGAAGCCTATCGGATCGTTGTATTCAAAAAGAACGGTGTGGCGGAATGTTGTAACAATTTTATTTTCGAATTAATAATTCTCTTCATTAAAGGTACAACGAATATTAAAACACCTTTATTAACTAAAGTAGTAATACGGGTAACAATCAAATTTTTACATTAAAACAGTATCTAGATTCGTTAGTCTATTTGTTTTGGATGTCGGTGTATTCCACAGCCACTTGCACGCGCGTTGAGAGGATTGACCACCCTCCCTCGGGACCCTCCCACAATGCAAGAACGCGGGAGAGGCACTCGTCGTTAGGTAAAAGCAGCAACAACATGTTTAGGAAGACAATGGCGAGTGACCTGCGGGTCGCATTAATTGTGAGACACACTTTTTGAGTAACGGTTGGTAATGTATACTCATTATCATAGTATCTAATTTGAAAATTTGTTTAGCGCAACGAAGACTTACAAACTACGCAACGAAAACTTATAAAACTACGTAAAGAAAATTAGCTATACGCAAGGCTTAGGAACGCAAACTTAAAGTTACAACTAAGATTAGACGAATTTGAATCAATGTTAAGAAACCCACTTCACTTCGGCACCTGTATTTAGAGGATGGAAAGCAGGAATAATTAGTTGCAGATTCCGCACGGCGATGCAGTTCCCAATCTAGCCAAGGAAAGCAGCCCGGGGTTTGGTTCGTAGTAGTTTTAAGGAATTCTTATGTGCTTCATTCTGAAAGCACGTTATTTTGTTTTGTTACATAGGAGTACGAATTTGTTATTCAGTTTATTTGTTGCTAAGCTGGTTTTCTCCAGTATCAAATTTAAATTTCACTTAGTTTAGTAGATATGTGACAACACGTGGCTTCAGCATAAAATAACAGCTGCGGCTACATCACTTGTTTGTTTGAAATATGCTGTCAACAATTGCACCATTGCAAGCAGATGTTTAGTATTACATTACTACCACCTTTGATAAAAAAAAAAGAGAATATCTTCGTGAACATTTCAACTTCAAATCGATTTTAGTACTTTTAACGTAACGAGAAATTTTTGTATATTAATTTGTAACTGACCTAAACAGATCTGAGTGGGTTAGAAAACATTAGTGTAACCAGTCGCACTGTGTTGTAATATATTTGAGTAAGAATCAAGTTGATAAACCTTACGTTAATTTCTCAAGTAATTCAAATATTCATTTAATTTTATTGCATTGAATATTATTTACAGAAACAAAAAAAATTCTTTCTAGTAAATTAATAATCCACACTTAAAGTCTTTTTATTCTGATCTAGTTTGATCAGACCTGACAACCAAAAAGCAATAAGAATTAAATTTTGATGCTACCCTTATGTAGAAAATATTCTTTTGCATTTTAGGCATATTTGAGGACACAAACAGTGTTCCCATTTTCTATGTGACTTAATTATTATTCATCCTTACAGGAACAGCGTCTTATTCTGTTAAGACAGGTTTTTGTCAGCGAAGGCGATCTTTTTCTTTGGGTCTCCACGTCCGCCCTTAGAAATTTGCCATGCCATTAACATGAATCAATCTGGACTTGGTGGCGCCTGTTTGTTTTAGTTTGAGTGTGACCCCCACAGATTTCGACTTACCCCCATTGCTCATTGCTCTACCCAAGGAATAGACCCCTAGTTACGTCGGAAGACTTTGTTTTGCAGACACCTAACTTGGAGCGTGGTAATTATAAAGTAGGAGAAAAAAAAAAAAGTAAGGCAGCACTGGCGCCGGCAACGTTTGGGGCCTCGAAATTTGTTTGTTCATAATCTGATTTACCTCGAAATTTGTTTGTTCATAATTTGATTTACTTCAAAATTTGTTTGTTCCTAATTTGATTTAGCTAGAAATTTGTTTGTTCATAATTTAATGTATTTCGAAATTAGTTTACTTAAAATTTGGTTGCGTTGAAAATGGTTAGTTCAAAATCTGTTTTGCACTGAAGTTTGGTTGTTTGAAAGATTGGTTGTAACATTAACCCCCATACAGTCAATTGATTAACTTGGTCGAATTTATTTTTGACTTTCGTTCTATTTTGACCCCATATAATTTTTTTTGATATTGTTTTGGCAAAAATTATTTTACCAAAAACACCTTTTGATTTTTGCCTTTAGTAGTACGAATTTGTTTTGATAACTTTTGTAAGGTTCAGATCAGTTAGATTTATCGGTTTGATTCCATTAGGCTTGAGTAATCATGTCGGAAAAATTCCAAATTGTTTGTCTACTTAAAGAAGAATTGGAGTATGAGCTGAGAATCAGAGGAGTGGCGAGTGAGAGACCAGTGTTGGAGAAAAGGAAAATTTTAGGTAGATTGTTAGCTAAAGAAATAGATAAGCCTGGTTGTTTGATTGATCTTTCGTGTTATGAAGTAGACTTTGCAACGGAAAGTAAAGAAATTTCAGTTTCAGTCGAGTCAGTTCGTAATGTTGTGTCCGAATTTGAAGGTGACTCATCAGACTCAATTTTAGGAGAGCTTGTTCAAGGTTAAACCACCTTTCGGGGCGAGTTAAGCGCATGAAAATTCCTTCAATAAATTCCGAGGAAGCAATTAAGTTCAGAAATGAGACAGTAGCAACAATACTAACCCTTGAAGCTGAGTTATATGATAAAATCAATAAAAGTACAGAGTCCACCTATTTGGATCGGTCCGTTGTAGTATCTCCTTCAGTTGCTAGTGCACCTATTCATTCGACTTCGTATGTAACGCCTTCCGTACCTATAGGTTCATGGCCTGTAAAATTCTCAGGTGATCCCAAACAACTATATTCATTTTTAGATAGAGTTAGTGATTTAGCACAATCTCGTAAGGTATCCGATGCTGATTTATTTGGATCAGCATGTGAACTTTTTGTGGGTGACGCTTTAGTTTGGTTTAGAACAGTAAAAAATTCATTGAGAGACTGGAACTCCTTGTTAGAACGTTTAAGGAAGATTTTCTACCCGGTTCTTCAGATGATGACATTTGGGAAAAGATCAGAAATCGTCGTCAAGGTAAAGACGAAAGGATTATTTTATTTGTCGCACATATGCAAACCCTGTTTAGTAGACTGACCAACGAGCCAGCAGAAGTTACTAAAGTTAAGATGATAAGGAGAAATTTGGTTCCTGAATATATTTCAGCACTTGCATTGTCGGACATTCAAGATTTGTCTACCTTAGTAAATTTGTGTAAAAGGTTAGAAGAAGCTTCTTTGATGAAACTAAACTTGGTTTCAGCATCTTCTAGTAAACCTAACAAGATTTGCAACCCTCTAAGCATCCATTTGAGAACAAACATCCTGGGTTGAATGAAAAAGTTTGTGCTGTTAAGAGTAGGGTGTTTCAGAATAAATTAGTTAATCCCCAAGTAACAGTAGCGGATAAGAGCTCTTTGGAGTCCTTAGTTTGTAATTCCTTTAGTCCCGACAAGAGAAATAATTTTGTTTGTTGGAATTGCTCCCGTAGTGGACATTGGTTTAGAGATTGTAGAGCAACCAGAAAGATTATTTGTTTTGGATGTGGTCGAAAAGGCGTTAAGGCTACGTCATGCCCACAATGCTCAAAAAACCAGTAAGGCGGCAGGCGCATAGTGGTCGGCATCCTGTTCCGCGTAATAAGGCCATGGTTATGATTTGTAAACAAGAAAAATACTTTTCTAAAGACGAGTGGTCGAGATGGCTTACAGTTGTTAAAAATTTTTGTCAGGACTCTCCGAAGCCTAGGAATAATACTTTGTTCATTGAGAAGCAGTGTGATAATCGACCTTACATTATGGTGAAGTTAATGGATAGAGACATTACCGGTCTTCTAGATTCGGGATGCACTACCTCAGTGGTAGGATCCTTAGCTCTTTCAATTATTAGGAAATTAGACTTAAAATTTTAGTTCAGCAAAACAGGTATTACTACAGCTGATGGTTCAATAAAGTCTGTTGTAGGCTCAGTTGATTTGCCAATTTGTATAGGTAATGACTGCCGTATCCTTAATGCATTAGTGTTTCCGTCCCTACCTCACACCTTTATCTTCGGTAGTGACTTTGCAAAATTATTTGGTGTAGTTGCTGATTTTAGAAGTAATAATTGGTTTATCCAAAGTAACATTGGGAACGACATTGGGTATATAGGTTCGTCTTCCATCCCTTTGAACACTAAAGATTCCTTATTTGGTTTACATGACCTTTCAGATGCTCAATGTGTGCAAGCACAAGAGTTGATAAGCTCATTTAGTGAGATTAGCAGCGACGATAGATTGGGACGAACTCACCTAATTAAAATGGACATAGACACAGGCAATGCCAAACCCTTCCATAAGAAACCATATGTCATGTCACCATATATGAGTAAGATATTGAATGAGGAGTTGGACGACATGCTTAGACTTAAAGTTATAGAACCGTGTACTAGTCCGTGGTCCTCTCCAGTTTTGTTGGTTAAGAAAGCAGATGGAGAATATCGTTTCTGTTTTGATGGTAGAACCCTGAACGACTTAACTGTTCATGATTCGTACCCCCTTGCGAACGTAGATAGAATTCTCAATATGTTGAGAGGTGCGAACTACATTTCATCACTTGATTTGAGAAAATCGTTTTGGCAGATCCCTCTTAGTGAGTCGTCTAAGGATAAGACCGCCTTCAGTGTTATTTCACGAGGACAATTTAGATTTACATGCATGCCATTTGGATTGAAGAATGCTGCGCAGACACAACAGCGTTTAGTAGATGCAATTTTTGGTCCACGTTTTGAACCCCATGTATTTTGCTATTTGGACGACATAATATTATGTTCGTCATCTTTTGAAGAACACCTAAAGTTATTGGTAGAGGTTAAGCAACATTTAAAAGAAGCTAACCTTACTATAAACATAAGTAAATGTGAATTTTTTAAAAAGACTCTTAAATTTTTGGGTTATATAGTAGGTTCTAACTCACTTCGTACAGATCCCGATAAGGTGTCGGCAATGGTTAACTTTCCTCGTCCGAAAACCACAACGGAGATTAAAGGTTTATAGGAATGTGCAGCTGGTACCGTCGCTTTATAAAAATTTTTCGTCATTAGTTTCGCCTATCAACGATCTCATTAAGAAAAGAAAAAGGTCAAACTGTAAATTGGAGCGCGGAAGCAGAAAATTCGTTTGTGTTGATCAAACAAGCATTAGTTTCTGCACCTCTTCTTTCGCAGCCAGACTACTCGGCACCCTTTATTGTTGAGTGTGACGCAAGCAACACTGGGTTAGGAGCTGTTTTGATACAAAATGTAAGAGGAGAAGAGCGTGTAATTTCGTACGCAAGTAAAACCCTGAGCCGTACAGAGCGCAATTATTCCACCACAGAAAGAGAGTGTTTAGCAGTTATCTTTGCAATTGAGAAATTTCGTCCGTGGGTGGAAGGAGTTCGCTTCACAGTTGTCACTGATCATTTTTCGTTACTTTGGTTGAGTAATCTTCAGAATCCAACTGGAAAACTTGCCAGATGGTCAGTTCGATTAAGGCAACATTCATTTGATTTGGTGCATAGGAAAGGAAAGTTTAATATAGTCCCAGATTGTCTTAGTCGTGGTGTTCCTTAGAAAATCCAGAAGTTAATTTAGTAGAGATTAAACTTGATGGCGTAGACTTGTGGTATGAATCTTTGAGAAAGAAAATTTTGTTGTCGCCCAAAAGCTACCCACAATGGAAAGTGGAAGATGGGTTTATTTATAAGTTTATACCTTCCTATTACCGCATTCGGCGAATGTTGTAGAGTGGAAGTACTTAGTGCCAAAATCTCAGCGTATAGATGTCATTAAATCATGTCATGACCCCCTTCAGCAGGACATTTTGGTTCTTTAAAACTTTGTCTCGTGTCCAAGAATTATATTATTGGCCAAAGATGATCTTTGACGTACGTAAATTTTGTAGGAAATGTTTGATTTGTGGTGCTCAAAACCACCCAATAAAGGCCCCTTGGGATGATGGGAAAGGAGAAAGAGGTTGGACTACCGTTCCAAACCATTGCCTTAGATTTGATGGGTCCGTTTCCTCGTTCCAAACGCGGACATAAATGGCTTTTAGTTGTTGGTGATTGGTTCTCGAAGTATTCGATTTTGCAACCTTTGCGTAGTGCCACGGCACATTTGATTGAGAAATTTTGGAGGAAAAAGTATTTCTTGTCTACGGTGTACCACAGTTTGTTATTTGTGATAATGGTCCACAATTAATTGGACGTATTTTTAAAGCTTTGTGTGCAAGGTACGAAATTCAAAAGATTTGGTATAATGCTGTTTATGCTCCCCAATGCAATTTTGTGGAAAGAATCAATAAGACAGTTGGTACAGCAATCCGTTCATACGTAGAAGGACATGATACGTGGGATAGTGAGATATCAAAGATCCAATACGCAATCAACTCAGCAAAACATGAGTCCACCAACTATTCTCCAAATTTTTTAGTCTTTGGTCGTCAGGTACCCTTAAGTGGAAAAGCTTATAGTGATAATTTTAAACCTGGTGAGGATGTTGATGTCGTCTCCAGCAGTAGACCGTCTTATGTTCTGGATCGTCAACTTTTGTTTGATATTTTTGGAAATGTCCGTGAAAATTTGCATGTAGCTTATCAACGTTCGAGTAAACGCTACAATCTTAGGAGAAGAGACATTTCATTCCGAGTCGGAGAGTGTGTTTGGAGAGCTAATAAGGTCCTCTCGAGTGCTAGTGATAAATTCTCCGCTAAGTTAGCGCCGAAGTTTGTTTTGAGTAGAGTTCGAAAAAAACATTCCAATTTAGTGTACGAGTTAGAGAACGAAGATGGAACTAGAGCAGGGAAATGGCACGTAAAGGACTTGAAACCAGTTGAAGCATCGTATCCAAATGAAGATGATGATCCTGACGATTAGTTCCGGTCCGGTCATCTCTTTGATGTTAAGTAATACAGTGGTGGTTTGCTTTGTTTTATTCCGATTTTTGATTTAGTGTCGTTTCACTAATTTTGAGTATTTTGTTTGAAAAGTGAAATAAGTGGTTAGAGATTTTGTAGGTTTTGTAGGTTTTGTAGGTTTGAGGTGTGCCTTGGTGTGCACGCTGGTCTTTTTGCTCGCGCGTTATTCGGAGATGTGTTTAGAAGATGTCTTTAACAGATATCTTTACAATGTAGAAGTAGGTGGGCTATTTAATTGTTAGTCCTGATTTCTACATATCTAGGTAGAGAATATTAGTTTATTCTTTCCTTGTTTTTTGACCGTTCGAAATTCTTTGGTTTGATAAGGTCAAGAGTTGGCTTGGTGAGTCTCACCATTTAGTCCATCACTAATAAGATCTGTTGTTTGTTGGAACTTAGTGATAGGATAATCAGTAGGGCGTAGGAGATTACAGCCCTATCTGGTTCAATTTTGTATTTGAATTTGTTAAGTAACCTTATGGTTAGGTTACCTTCGTTTTGATTATCTCTTTGTAATAAAGTGATAATATTTTGTATTTGAATTTGTCAAGTAACCTTATGGTTAGGTTACCTTCGTTTTGATTATCTCTTTGTAATAAAGTGATAATATTTTGTATTTGAATTTGTTAAGTAACCTTATGGTTAGGTTACCTTAGCTTTGATTGTCACCTTATAGTGATAATATTTTGAATAGTTATGCTGTTTTGATGAGCAAGCATTCCTTTTTTTTGTAGAGGGAGAGCTAATTGAGCTCCAGGAAGTGAAGTTTTTTTTGTGGAATTTGAATTAAATTGTAAAATATTTGGTTACAGGTAGTAAATATTAGCCTTGTTAGAAGTAAGAACCTCAAGTTAAAGAATTATTGTAAATTTGAATTTTTTTTGTCCCGTGGAGTGTTTGACTTTCTAATTTGACCCCCTCCCAATTTTGATTAATACCGATTGTGACTTCCCGATTTTGTCTCCCGATGGACGTCAGGTACACGTAGTTACCAACACACTCGCATTTGTAAATATTTGTCTCCCCCATTTGAATAAATTCATAAAAATTGCATTGATAATTAGGAAAATTTTTTTTTGTATTTGTTATATTTGAAGTTTATTCCTTAAAAAAAAATTTTTTTTTCTTTTAGGAAAGGGGTAGTGTAACAATTTTATTTTCGAATTAATAATTCTCTTCATTAAAGGTACAACGAATATTAAAACACCTTTATTAACTAAAGTGGTAATACGGGTAACAATCAAATTTTTACATTAAAACAGTATCTAGATTCGTTAGTCTATTTGTTTTGGATGTCGGTGTATTCCACAGCCACTTGCACGCGCGTTGAGAGGATTGACCACCCTCCCTCGGGACCCTCCCACCATGCAAGAACGCGGGAGAGGCACTCGTCGTTAGGTAAAAGCAGCAACAACATGTTTAGGAAGACAATGGCGAGTGACCTGCGGGTCGTATTAATTGTGAGACACACTTTCTGAGTAACGGTTGGTAATGTATACTCATTATCATAGTATCTAATTTGAAAATTTGTTTAGCGCAACGAAGACTTACAAACTACGCAACGAAAACTTATAAAACTACGTAAAGAAAATTAGCTACACGCAAGGCTTAGGAACGCAAACTTAAAGTTACAACTAAGATTAGACGAATTTGAATCAATGTTAAGAAACCCACTTCACTTCGGCACCTGTATTTAGAGGATGGAAAGCAGGAATAATTAGTTGCAGATTCCGCACGGCGATGCAGTTCCCAATCTAGCCAAGGAAAGCAGCCCGGGGTTTGGTTCGTAGTAGTTTTAAGGAATTCTTATGTGCTTCATTCTGAAAGCACGTTATTTTGTTTTGTTACATAGAAGTACGAATTTGTTATTCAGTTTATTTGTTGCTAAGCTGGTTTTCTCCAGTATCAAATTTAAATTTCACTTAGTTTAGTAGATATGTGACAACACGTGGCTTCAGCATAAAATAACAGCTGCGGCTACATCACTTGTTTGTTTGAAATATGCTGTCAACAATTGCACCATTGCAAGCAGATGTTTAGTATTACATTACTACCACCTTTGATAAAAAAAAAGAATATCTTCGTGAACATTTCGACTTCAAATCGATTTTAGTACTTTTAACGTAACGAGAAATTTTTGTATATTAATTTGTAACTGACCTAAACAGATCTGAGTGGGTTAGAAAACATTAGTGTAACCAGTCACACTGTGTTGTAATATATTTGAGTAAGAATCAAGTTGATAAACCTTACGTTAATTTCTCAAGTAATTCAAATATTCATTTAATTTTATTGCATTGAATATTATTTACAGAAACAAAAAAAATTCTTTCTAGTAAATTAATAATCCACACTTAAAGTCTTTTTATTCTGATCTAGTTTGATCAGACCTGACAACCAAAAAGCAATAAGAATTACATTTTGATGCTACCCTTATGTAGAAAATATTCTTTTGCATTTTAGGCATATTTGAGGACACAAACAGTGTTCCCATTTTCTATGTGACTTAATTATTATTCATCCTTACAGGAACAGCGTCTTATTCTGTTAAGACAGGTTTTTGTCAGCGAAGGCAATCTTTTTTCTTTGGGTCTCCACGTCCGCCCTTAGAAATTTGCCATGCCATTAACATGAATCAATCTGGACTTGGTGGCGCCTGTTTGTTTTAGTTTGAGTGTGACCCCCACAGATTTCGACTTACCCCCATTGCTTATTGCTCTACCCAAGGAATAGACCCCTAGTTACGTCGGAAGACTTTGTTTTGCAGACACCTAACTTGGAGCGTGGTAATTATAAAGTAGGAGAAGAAAAAAAAAAGTAAGGCAGCAATGTATGGTGGTGCCCGTTAGAATAAGCGAAAGTGGTTAATTGATCGTATTAGGCGTTTAAATATGCGAAAGTGTAAAAGCCTACATAAGCAAAATTTAATTATCAAACAAAAAAAGTGCGCGATGTGCTATACCTTTAAAGAAATTATAGAATGCTGCTTTACAGCGGTCCTAACATTAAAAAGGCGACTGACTTTTTTTTAGCAACTACAAGAATAGCAGTAGCGCAGAGAAGCGTACTGTTAGTTTACGGGTAGCTCAAACGTGTAATTGATTACGACTTATAGATCCCTCGAAGATTTAAAAATTCTGAGCGCATTGTCGTTTGAAAAATGTTTAGAAATTATCAGAACGGAAGCGGGTCGAAATATAAGTTAGATGGATGATTGACCGAGTTTTTCTACCTATTACGAGGAATCGGAAGTTGACAGACATCGAGCATCTAATTTTCTATTTGGGCGATATCGAGTACTCGCCGGTTCTAGAAATAATTACGTGCTGCCGACCGCTATGCGGAAAATTTAGTTCTAGGAAATGAGCAACCTACGAAAGTACGGAATACTTGGTATTAATGCTAATTGGTTTAGTGACCGCGTTTGTGCACTCTTCGAGTATCTTCGACAATCTTCGATTGTTTCCAAAGAAAATATTCAAGCCTACCATTTCCGAAAATATGACGTAGAAGTTATTTAAAATTAAATTGCTTTATTAGTAAGTATTCTGTAGACAACAAGTTTGGTGTTTCCTTAGTTAAGGTTTAAAGTGTTTAATTAAGTTTTTATTTATAGTAGCAATGCATCTTCCACCGCACGACTTCCAACCAATTTGTGTGCGTGTGCTACCACCCTTTTGGATTTTTAATATGCACGCGATGCGATTGCCGATCCGTATAACATGGAAGACGTTTTCGATGTTTCTACTGACTGCATTCGCAGCATGGACGATGCGAACCGGGTGCATGCATTGGTGCTAAATGTACTGGACGAGTAGTAAGGATTGGCAAAAGATGACGTCATTTAATTCTCCGCTAAATCCTCAACTTCGCTCGGCTGTCTTCGGAAACCTTCAGTTTGCATTCTATAGGGTACATAAAGCAGGTACCCTAGAGTAAACTCTTTAGTTATAAGTTAGTTCGCTTACAAGTTTAACCAAAGTCCTATAGTGCGGATTTTGTTTTGTACTAAAATGGTACCTGCAAACGTTTTTAAATGCAACTCTTGCGGTGCTTCCTATACCTGGAAAAATGCTCTCAAACGGCACCAGAACAAATGTCGTGGTGTAACATCGTCCACGGTTAAGCTTATACATCAGTCGGTAGCAAAGTACTTTCACTGTATGTCTTGCGGTATCGCTTTTACGAGAATGGACAACTTACAGCGACACAAAAAAAACAGCATGGTAGGTCAAGCCGTAAACATTCAGCTCCGCCAGCAGTTGGAGAGCCTTCCCCGAAGCAGTCACAGAGTTTGTGTAAAGTGTGCGACATGGAGGTGTTAAAGTCTGCATACCCTGGTCATCTACGGAGCAACAAACATAAAAATAAGTTGCATACGATTCCACCTATTGGATGCAGTTGCCTTTTACGAGATTTAGTAGGTATTTTAGTACCATCCACATTATTCTGATTTGGGGGACTCACCAACATGTAGATGTTAGTTGCTGGAATGATTATTTCTTTTGAACATTTTCTTGCAGTTTATTTAATATTTTGTTATTATCATCATTGTCTGTATCTGGTATATAATTTTGATCAGTACCACTGTAATCCTCTTCAACAGAACTCTTTGATAAATTGAAGTGACTTTTTATAAACAAAAGTAGTTTTTAAATTTGTAAAGATAAAGCTAACAGGATTATATTAACTAGAAATCAATATCTTCTAGGGTCAGAACCAGTGTGGTTAAATTTAATCAGGAAGTTACCCTGAAGGGAAGTTGGAACATTTGAAAGTATTAAAGAATATATGCGCGTTGATTTTAAATATAAGTTTGATAAGTGGAATTTGGCGTTAGTTAAAATATGAGATTTTAGTGTTTTGAATAAACAATGGAATGATAAAAAGAAAAGTTGGTACTTAACTGTTTTTTATGTTTATTATTAAAAACATTTACAGAAACGTAATTCAATATAGGAAACTGGAAAATTGGAGTGATAGTATTATTGACGGATTTGATTCAATGTTTATTCTTTAATGGTTCTTTTAGTAATACATGGCCAGTATGTTATTAGGATATTAAGTTATTTTAGAAATAATTATTTGTGTTCAGATGACAATTAGGTAATCTTAATAGAAGTTAAATTTTGGTTGAATTCTATTTAAACTTATTTAAGAACTAGGTAAACAGATAAAATTGTGAAAGGATATCTAGTCGCCTCAGCGATGGAATCCTATTTGAGAGTGGCATTTTATTTTACAATTCAATTCAATTTGAACAAAAATGGATAAACTTCTTTACAGGATTGTAGATAATTTACGAAACCGATAGTAAAGGAGACCTATTCGAAACAACAGTATTCCATATAGGGAGAATATGAAAGGAAGTGCTGAAACAACACGGTTTGGCACCTCTTGACCATGACAGTAGAAAAAGTCTTATGGGGTAAGTGAATAAATACTGTAACTTTGTTTGCAGTTCAACCATTTCAAATGTTTTTTCTACTGTTATTATTTGTCCTCTATAGAAACCCGCTCCCACATCACTGTAATGGCCAATACACCCTAAAATTTTTACGGGGTTTCTGCCCCTTTAGGGCAAATCTAAATTTATAATGTAACGTCATTTTTACTCGTAACATACTTTTGGATAATAATCTCAAAGTACAAAACATATTACTATAGGAGTAGCGTTTTTACTTTAGCTGGCTGATGTTACGGTTAGCGACTCCGTGACTTAGTTGGTATGCGTATGACTACTAATCCCAAGGTCCCCGGTTCGAATCCCGACACGGTCCGTTTGAAAAATGTTAGATGAGCAATTTTCACAAAAATATGCCACTCGGGTGAGACGTAAAAGGTAAGTCCCGTGTGTGTGTGTGTGTGTGTGTGTGTGTGTGTGTGTGTGTGTGTGTTGTCATGCACGTTAAAGATTCCTACCTTGCGTGGAACAGCAAGACTTCAGCAAAATTTAAAATTTCCAGATAAAAAAAACGCGCTTCCTGACCAATGTAGTACTTTCGTGTAGAGTATGGGAAAATCAAATGTAGTAATGTTACGATTTATAAAGCCGATAGATTTTTAACATATTGGACAGGATGAATGCAGGTAAGCGTAGTATAAAATAACAATTAAATAAAGATAGTACTATTAATATCATATAACTACAGCCTTTTGGATTTTTTATTAACGTAATCAAAAACCTGAATTATTTTAAAAATTATTAGTCTTTATACCAAGGTGAGTTGTTAAGTAGATTTGAATCGACCTCTTTCGTTTTACTTCCAATAAATACGTTAATAGGCTTTCCAGGCAGAGTAAACAGTTGAAACTAAGGTAACCATAATGTTCAAAGCCGTTAGGCTTAATGTTAAAGTAAAATAAGTTTTAATTTTTATTTTAACTTTTTTCGAACCATATAACTATTAATTCTAAGTTTTAAACTAGGCACCTTTCTAGTAACTGGTTCACACATTAACCACTCCAGTTGAAGACGAAGACCTTAAATTAATGTGCTGTTATGTCTAACGTATAAAACGTTAATAAATGGCAACTAAATGTTGAGGTTAAATGGATTTATAATTTACATCTTCGTTCAACATGAATATATTATTAATACTATCGTTATTCTTACTACTGTTTTGCAACCAAATATATGTAGACCTGCCTCTAGTATTGCCTATACTTGAATATTACTTCGCACAACAGCTTTCTTATATAAATAATAATAAAACTGTAACCATGAAGCAACCTGAATACAAAGAAAATACAAATTAAGTTTGTTATTTCAAAATTAAAGACTATATCTAAAAATAAATTACAAAGCGAAGAAAAAGGTGCTGTAGCATACGTCCTTATATGTGTTATAATCAGAGGGATTTTTATATGGGTTAAGTGTTTTTGATATAGATGATCACTTGCGTTTATTCGTAATTATAAAAAAGGCAAAAATTTAAACCTACGGACCACTTCATGTACATGCGTGCTATTAATATAATCCAAGAAAATATAAAACCAAGTTTGGAGAATTACGTTTAAGGGATTTTTAATAAATTTATTTGAAACCAAGGGTTGAACACATCTTGGCAACCAGGCACTTAAAGATAAACCCCAATGGGAGTTACTTAGAAATATATAACAGAGAGGCTGATGTTGCAAATTGAATATAAGGATATAGGGAATATGAATATATAGGAATACATAGTGAAATAAAAAAACTCTAGCAATTCTCCTGCTTCTTCTCAAAATCGACTAACCTTTTCTCACCCTTTGCAGATACGTCTGCTGCGCTTGATGGAAAACAACGAAAAACCACAACCGTTTCTATGTGCTCTTGGACACATTGCTCTACAAACATGAGCTCCAGGTAGGTAGCAACAATCTCACAATTCCACCTTACTTCGGTAGACCAACCTTACTTGGATTATGGAGAAGAACAAATAGTCCCAAGAGACGGCAGATATAGGAAGAAATTACCAAAGAAAAAAATTCTCCACAAATCGATAAGTAGAACTTTCGGAATCCAATGCACTGTAGCTGTTCCTAAACCCAGTTTAAAATTTTTTTTAAACATACGGAACATCTTATGGTAATCGCAACAGAAATTAAAAGTTTATTATGCTGATTTGGTCGACGGTATTATACCTCTTGCTCCGTAATCTGAAGGTACTTGAAATTCAGATATTATGCAGCATACAATAATTAACTTTAAGTTGATTGCACTTCTTCACTGAACATGTTAGATATTTTGCACGCGTGTTTCTCTTTTTTTCTTTCGTTACTAATGTTTGACAGGCTGCAGTTCAATTACCTGCTTTGGTAATACACTTAAACGTAGTATTAAGATCTAATTGAAATTATATTAGGTATAGGTAATTAGAGATATTTTGTCTAACCTAGTGATTTGCGTGAAGGCAGTGTTCACCTTGAACACTTGTTGCAAAAACAATTCATATGCGTGATGTGATTCTGGGTAGCACTGGTATATGTGAGGTATTTCTTATCAATAAGTAAGAAAACAGCAGTCCTAACGTTTTTACCCAAGTTGATCCAGGTTGGGCATTTAAAAATCAGTGCAAAGATAATACGCATTGTAGGTTTTTGTTTAGCGTATTAATATCTATTAATTCTTCAATTTAATGACAAATCTAATGGAACCCTGTAAAAAAGGCTGTAATAAAAGCCGATATAAAGATAACAGAATCAAAAATTGATTACGGTGTAAGAATGGTATATACTTTATGACCTCGTATTTAACAGTATATGGAACAAGTAATAAACCAGATAAAAGAAAAACAGTATCGTAGTTTAAGGAAAGATAATGGTTAAGTTTGCGAAAAGTATAGTAATATCAGCAAAAACAGATAAGAGGATAGAAATAGAATCATATAAAGTAATAAAAATACTACATATAATTTAAGCATAAAAATCAACAATATCAAAATAAAGACATTGAAATATAGTAAAGAGAATATCAGTAGAAAAATGACAGGTGAGTAAAATGTGAAAAGCAGGGTGAAATCAACACGATGGTATGACTAAAAGATTCTATGAATACCTTATTGAAAACATTAGATTGCGAACAGAATGTTAACGTTAATTATGACAGCTTAATGCTTTGAAGTTCGCTTAAATGTGAACTTTTTGATAATGTTGGATGGAATGCCATCACAGTCTCTGTTTGCCCAACGACCGTGATTCATAGAGAACAGCTGAACTTTATTTTTTCAAGTTATCCGGATTTAGGGGAGTAAACCCCAATATGAAATCCCCCTTTTCAAGATGATAGTCGTGCCGATTGAATGCACCAAGTGGTGTGGTCGACGGTCACAATTCACGAAGGGCGTTATGGTTGTCAATGTTTTTTGAGCTCCCTTAGTTATACTAGTCGTATACTAAGGGCTCTATTTTTCCTAAACTTTATATATGATGACAAGCACAAACACGGACTAAGCCTTGGATGTATCAGGTGGTGAAACTCTGCCATGTACAGAACGTCAATCTTCTGATAACGACCCCAGCGTGATCTCGGGTACTTCTAATATGTACAATGAGGACCGATTCTTTAAAATAGGATCTGAAAACCAACTGACGGAGAACTCGTTCCCACGGTTTTTGATGGTCAGAAGAGCAGATGATTAATTTTGATATAGTCAGTGCTTTCTTACTGAAAAAAGTAATGTATGGGTTAGTTGTGAAAGTTCAATAAGAAAAACGGGAAAAAGATTAGTTATACATATTGGAACATTAAAACAATTATTTGAAGAGATCCCTGTTAATATATCAGCACGTACAACTTTAAACTACACTAAGGTCTATCATAGAGATCTCTTAAACTGTACAGATGAGGATATTTTGACGGTATTAAACAGAGCAGGGTTGTGTCACTTAAAGGACCGAATGCGTAGAAAGACGGTAAACTGTATGATACAGGAAATTTCCTACATACCTTTAATACAACAACTTTACCCACTACAGAAAAACCGTTTTTTACAAGTAATCATTCAGACTATACAAAATTCAATCTATGCAATGCTACAACTGCCAACGCTTTGGACATCACTCGCCTATATATCCAAACGAAAAACTATATTTATGGGACAATAAAGTACATGATGAAAACCGTACAATAAACCGTATGTATGCGTGAATTGCAAAGGAGCATATTCAGCAGGAAGCAGATGATCAATATAATCCAAACAAAAGTAAGCTGTACAAAAGATACGTATTCAAAAATTTATTACTATGGGGCAAAGAAAAAAATAGTATGTATAGCAACCTATCAAAGTCCTATAACAAAGTATCTGCAACCCCAAAGGCAGAAAATGCTGTAATAAGGTATGTTAATGTGCTAAAATTAGAAATACAAGCCCTAAAAGGTTACGCTCTAATATAGACCTACAAAAATGCCCTCCGACACACGTATCAAAGCAAACCAAGTTCACGTCAGCCACCACTTACCTTCAAAACACCACCGAATAAAAATGTAGACATAGAGATAAAAATAGCATCATTTTCTAGTCAATTAGTTACAGATAAAAGAAAATAGAGTGTTCGCTTCCCATCTCCGACGTCGCCGATAGAAACCAGAAACCAAGATTTATTTGAAAACAAACCCGGAGAAAAAGGCTAGAAAAATTTTTGTTAGCACCGATTTCCCCATGGGTTATATTCAACACTTCGTATATATAAACATTTTAATCTTCACAATAGACACTAATACAGTGAAATTGTAATGGCTATCTGATACACTTCCCGGAATTACTAAGGTCACAATATAGCCCGTTACGTTTTACACCAAAAGAAATACATCTTTCATGAAACAGACAGTTTAAATTTCAGGATATACAAGCTTTAAACATTATGCTGAATCTGGCTCTCGAGCTTATGAAGGAGTAGCTACATTGTTACGCGAGATAACATCTATGGACATGATTACCCCCCAAAGTACATTACAGAAAATTGATTTACACCTTGACATACCCTCCAAAGCTACAATCTGCTACAAGGTATATTTTCTCAAAAAACTGTACAGTACATCAGCTAGAAAATTCCATAGAAAAACTACCACGTCCATGCTTAAGAAACAATTCTCATTCCCCTTGTGAGATAGAACTCTACAGATCCCAGCGGTATGAAATTAGAAAAATTGATTAACAAATCAAATTTAATATCTCAACAAAGGGGTAAACACTCATTCTAATACAAGAAACAGAGAAGTGAACCTGCAATAGACCTTAAAATGTCAAACGCGCATCATGGAAACCTCTAGACGGCCTATTCTTTACTGACCACTACCATATTTTAATCACCACAGACACCCCACTGAGAAACAATAACTAACAGCAGAAGTGAATAATAAACCACGCTTATCATCATAAGGTTCTCAGTCCAGGAACTGATTAGACGCGTACCGTCATTGTTTCCTAATTTGAACTAACCTGCACATTTCCCTGAAACTTGCACAGTCTGCATCTATCACTATCTGCGTATGAAAGTCTGATCTCGATACACATCTACCTCTCTTTTCCTATCTCTGCTTGTAATATATCCAGTACTATTCCCCAAAAATGCTTTCTCGTACTTTTTTTTTGTTTTTCACATATATCTTTATTCCTCTACAATTTCTATAACCTGTTTGTTATTAACTTTGTCTTTCCATGCTATCATCCTCATACATCTATAGCACAACGTTTTAGAAGACTTTTATCTCTTTCTGTCTGCTTTTCCTACTGCCCCTATTTTATAGACGTACTGTGCTGTGCTCCACGCATATGCTTTGAACAATTTTCTTTTTGTTTCTATGTTTGTTGTCTTTGAACATAGCCGCTGTTCTTTCTTGATAGATGCAGTTCGGTCTCCCTCTATTGTTTTACAATTATATACCCTATTTTCCCGATATTCAGTGGTAGGTGAGGGGGAGGGCGACTCCGTGGCGTAGTTGGTATGCGTGTGACTACTACGTCCAAGGTCCCGGGTTTGAATCTCGACACGGTTCGCTTGCAAAATGTTAGGCAAGCATTTTCACAATACGCCTTCGTTCGGATGAGAGGTAAAATGGAGGTCCCGTGTGTGAGTGTTGTCACGCACGTTAAAGATCCCTACCTTGCTGGGAACAGTAAGGGTTCGGCAAAATTCAAAATTTTCTAGGTAAAAAAACTCGCTCCCTGGTCAATGTGGTACCTTCGGTTGGAGCATTAGAAAATCACATGTAAGGTATGTGAAGGTAAGTAAGCAGCCTCTGCCAAGGTCCCTCAGCACTTGCAAGTTTTTAATTTGGAGGATTTTCTTGCTCTGCCTCTGCCTAGCATTTATTTGATCTTTCTCTTAAACTTTTCGCCGATGTTACGTTTCGCTTTGGGCTAACTAGTAATAGTTATTACTAGCGCTAAAAGTAGAGTAAGATGAATCATCTTTTGCTCTGTGATCACCTGTGGTCTTACCATAGGATGAGCAATTTTTAAATGCTTTACGCCTTGTCTTACTTGAAGACAGCTTTTGTTGATTCTGGAATAACATCAGGACAGTATAGATACATGCCGGTCGCTTTAAAACCCGAATAATACTAGAAAGTGTTACCGTTTTTAGGCAGATTTTCGTAAACATTTGGTTATGTTCCATTTCGTAGTTTGAATTCTTTCTGCATTTTACACTTGTGATACTTTATTTTAATAAATGATTGCATTTAGGCTTGATACATTGCTCAATTAAACGCGCCGCCTATGATATGTAGTATTCAATATTTATTGTAGTTAAACGACCTAGTCTAAAGGCAATTAGATAAAGCCGTTGTATTATCTTTGAATGCTAGAAATGTACCCAAAGTTGTTGCTATACTATAGTGGGCTTCCCGTGAAGTTTTCTTCATAAAATAATGCTATAATACGTTAGTAAAGCAGTTTATTATTTCAATTCTTTGTTCCCGAAGTGTCTTTTTGTCATAAATATTAATAGCTTCAATTAGCGGTTACAAAATAGTTGTGGTGAGGACTTCCTCCATTTTAAGAGCGATGTTTGTTTAATAGAAATTTTAATGTTTTAAACCCAGATTTTAGACCACATTCTTAACCTGGATATTAATCCACATCTTTAATCTGGATTATAACCCACATTCTTAGGTCTCTTGAACCAAAACAAGAAAATACGTATGTAAGAATCTAGTCATATTTATATTTAGATTTACATGCAATATTTCTATTTATATCTATATGTTATATTTCTTTTACGGATTTGTTGATATTAGCATTAGACATAGTAAGGATTAGCGGAATTGGGTGGCTAGAGGCGGGGTATTTTTGGATCGCAGACTTTAAGCTAATTTACACAGAATCAGAGGAAAGAAATTTGGGTGTGGGGACAGTTATGAGGAAAACGTGTAGAAAAAAGAACAAAAGAGGACTTGTGGTTAGATAAGAATCTAAACTGGTAAAGACATTAATAATAAAAGTACATATGTCTACCTTTAGCTACAATGAGAAAAGGTAAAAGCGATCTACAAAGATGCCAAAGCCATACTAAGATACATAAAAGGACATGAAAATTTAGTAATTATGGGGGATTTAAATGCAGTGATAGATGAGAGTAGGGAAGAAGCGGTAGTAGGTTTATTTGGTTCAGCCACGAGAAACTTAATGAGAAATAGGTTGGAAGTAATTATGAAAACCGCTCTTAAAAATTTGAAAAAAGGAACGGAAAAAGGCACTTCAACTTTGAGAAGTTAAAAGATAAAAATATCTACAAAAGATTTGAAAGCAAGTCAAATGAATTACTGAAAAATATCGGAAAATTTCTGATACTAAGGAAATAGAAACTGAATGAAATAATATTAAATCAATCTTATACATGGCGACCAGAGATATTCTGGGGTATACACAAAAATAAAATAAGAAACCATGGATAACAAAGGATATCCTGGATTTAATAGAAAAAAGACGAAAATACAAAAATAGATCAGATGTAGCAGGAAAACGAAGATACAAAGCCATAAAATGGAAAACTATTAGCAAACGCAGGAAAGCTACAGAACGATGGATTGATGAAAAGTGCAAATAGGTACAAACCAGGATGGAAACATGAAAGACATGCAAAGCATACAAACTACTTAGAATGTATTTTAGGGATATAAAATCGTATAGCAAAAATATAAGGAACGCGGAAGGAAATGTAGTTATAGAACATGTAGAGAAAGGGGTTAGAGAGAAAGAATATATAAAGGAATTTATATGCAGGAGAGGAACTAATAGCATTAGAACAGAAATCAGACATTAAAAATAAAGACTTGGTATATCATATACTTAGAGATGAGCATGAATTAGCAATAAAGGGTCTGAAAAATGGTAAAGCACCTGGTACAGATAAGGTGAAAACAGAAACTTTTAAAGCCGCTGAATAAGCAGTAACAGAACGTCTCTTCCAACTTGTAGGCTGTATGCATAAGACAGGCGAGATACCCAAAGTTTTCAAACGTAACATGATAATCACTATAATAAAAAAGATAGGCTTGGATAAATGTGAAAATTTTTGAACAACACTGGGAGAAGATCAGTTTTGGCTTAGGCGAAACAGAGGAACCCTTATAGCCTCCCGTGAGGGTAATAATGAAGAAAATAATAGAAAAGGGGAAATGTATTTATATAGGGTTTGCAGATCTGGAAAAAACATTCGACAGTGTAAAATGGAAAAGAATGTTTGAAATACTCAAAAAGATTGGAATGAGTTTTAGGGATAGAAAGATAGTACATAGCTTATACAAGGAGCAAACAGCGGTGATAGAATTAGAACAGGAACGTAGAGAAGTAAATATTAGGAAAGGGGTAAGACAAGGATGTATCCTATTTCCGTTAATTTTTAACTTGTACATCGAAGAAACAATGAATACTGTTAAATGCAGGAAGACATTTGGTATTATTATGCAGGTTTAAACGATTGATATGCTTAGATTTTCAGATGATGTAGCGGTATTAGTATCTAGCAAGGAAGAGATAGAAGCTGCTCTTAATGAAATGGAAACAGTTCTAATAGAGGAATACGGTATGAAAATTATCAAAGATAAAACTAAAGTACTAGTAGGCAAAGTAGGGGAAAATAAATCAAAAACAAGAAAACACATAGGTAACAAGAACTTACAAGAAGTTAAGGATTTCTGCTACCTAGGGAGCCAAATAACGCAAGATTAGAAGAGCGGAAAAGATATAAAACAATGATTAGCACAAGGTCGTGCTACATTTAACAAGAAAAAGCAACTACTGTGTTCAAAGACAACAAGCATAGAAACAAAGAAAATATTGCTTAAAACATGTGTAGAGTTTAGCACTGTACGGCTATAAAACCTGGGCAGTAGAAGAAGCGGACCAGAAAAAGATAGCCTTTGAAATGTGGTGCTACAGACGTGTAATGGGGATGTCATGGACAGACAAAGTTAAGAACGAAGAAGTGCTAGAAATGATAGCGGAAGGAAGAAATATGTGGAAAACGGTAAAAAATAGAGGAGATAGAATGATAGGCTACATACTAAAGCATGAGGGAATAGTGCGGAATATATTAAAAGCAACTTGATCTGTACTATTTCCCACAATTATCACCATTCTCAGATGCGATAAATCGCTTTTCGCTTTGTTTTGCTAAAATATTTTGTTGCTTGTGGATAGTTAACCGACATTCTTTTTAGTCTTCATTATATACACATCCGCGTTTGTCAAATAAGTCTAATTTATCCGTATTTTCTTTTAATTTAATAAAATAATCATCGACAATAGAATTGTTCATTTTTGTACTCGAATTGGATTCATATGTTACGCTCTGCGCTTGGTTATATCAGGATATCTTTTTAACAACAGTTTAAGCCGTTTTGTTCCCGATTGTTGGATACTCTTGGAAAAAAGGTTGGATATATTTTTTAAAGCAACACAAGAATAAAAAGTTTTTGTTACAGACCTGCTTGTTATATTCATTCCCACTTTAACTTGTCTTTGAATTCTTGCAAGGAGTTCTAATTTTTGCCGTTTACATAAAATAGAACTTCGTCCAAGCTTTTTAGTGTGATTTCTATTAGGCATGTTTTCGGGTAGATTTCGTAGTGGCGCCGTATGTACCATGAAGAACTAATTAAGAACCTTAATGAGGTGGCAATATTTGGAACAATGGCAGTAATTGGCGCAGGACCTTAGTTGAAAGTGGAGTCGAACTAGGAATTCCAAGATATCACACGTAAAAGAGGATATGTAAATTATTACATAAGAACAATTTGCCAACATTTTAATACTACACCAGTTTAAGGATATAATCGATACTACTCTAAGTATTGGTATTTATCGGATGTTTAAAGTACGATAGAGGTCACTAGATCAGTAATAAGAATATAAACCTACTCAATGTTTTACTTACCAAGCGATGCAGCATGAAGTGGATGGAATGTATTAAAAATAGGAACAGCTATTGCATGTGAAATTGGTTTTATAATTGTGGGTTTAACAATTCTTCTTAATGGAACAAGTTGATTTACAACCGCTGGCACAACTTCAACGTGTTTTGCTACTGGATGGGGATGTTGTTCTAACAAAGGTGCGGTTTTTGACACAACAGCGTTAAACCCATGTACAGGATCAGCAGTATAGTCTACGGTACGAATAGAGCCATCGGGTTCTACAAGTGAGTATTGTCCCATAACATGATCACCATCTCTACTTTCCTGTTGACTTTTGATGTCTCCGGTATGTAGGTCAGTTACGCCATACTTGAAGACATATTTTGGAGGTGCCTAAAATATTCCAGTATGAACATAAAATTACTTATTGCATTACGAAAATTACAAAATAATATGTTTGAGCAGAACTAAAAAATATTTTGAAAATATTTTAGTTTTAATTTAGGCGCACTCAAACAATACGTTTTAATTTATGATATAAAAATCTAATCGAAGTGCACAGCAGTATAATACAACATTATCAAAATCAGCATTCGAATAGAATATAAATTTTCCTATAACACTGTTTTCTTGTATTCTGTATCTGTATATGTATCTTGTATCCTGTATTCTTAAATCCGTATGATTTATACTCCATTTCTTTGTGAAACTTCAGCTCCTAGCTACAGAACTGCACAATATAGTGCAGATTTTTTTAAGTGAGACAAACACGAATACTAGAAACAAACACCATAGGCATTATAATACAAATCGATAGCTAGACTACAATTGATTATTTGAAAGAATTTCATGAACATACTAAATAATTTCTTAGAACACTTAGAACAGAATACACCGGAAAATATATTTCACAATGAAGGTAGAAGAAAGCAAAGAAGTAGCATTTTTAGAAGTAACAATAAAGGAGAACGAAATACAGGGTCACACAGTATAAAAAAAGAAATAAACATGGATCAGTACCTCGAACTACCACTCTCCAACCCTGCTCCATCAATCGTAAAAGTGTCAACTACAAACCTTTGAAAATTTGTGGATAATAAATTTAAAATAAAATTCTAAGATACAAGACACATTGTAAGAAGCTTTTTAAGAAGTCAAACGTCAAAAGAACCGAGAGAACTACTGCAAAAAAAAACAAAGCTCAAGAAGACGAAGAAATGGTTCCAAAGACCCAACTTCTATATGTGAAATACTATACCGTCCAAATAATCAAAAATCCTTGCAAACCAAATAAAGATATTTATTTAATTCTGCCCTGGAATAAAACGACCAAGGTGAATTTTAAATGAAAACCCTGTATCAACTGTAATAAGTCCTACACATGAAATGCAAACAACAGAATTAGTGTAAGAAAAGAAAAAGTAAACGAAAACAGTACAAAAAAGAACAAACAACCACAGTTGCATAACAAGTTAATACAACATTCTACCTTAACCTTCTTTGGGAATTAAACCACTCATAGTTTTTAAAATCATCTTTATTTACGTTTCGATCCATAACCTTTACACTTTAAGTTGTCTACTTAATATTATCATTCTTATCTTTATTATTATTTTTATTTTATTACTTATTTTCTTTTCTTGTTTTGATGAAGCCCCTTACAAAAGTGTCCGAAACGTCAACCTTAGTTTATAAAATGACACGGTCCTAACCCAGATCCTTAAATATTTATAATTAAATTGATTTGTTGCATAATCTTGGAGAATAATGTTAAATGCCAAGTTCGAGTTGCGAAAATGGAAAAATACCCTTGTTAATGAAAGAAATAGAACAGTAGTCGTGGAATTTAAAAGAAGATTCGTTGTACTGCATTATATCGAAAAAAATAAGTGAATTAATAACAGTAACTAACGCATTATGCTGTTGTTCACACATAAGCTTTTTGATCGTATAGGTTTTACGTGTCCGCTCATCTTTCGTCCAAACCTATTACTTAAAGAAACTTGTAGTTTAAAAACTGATTTAGATGAACAGTTTTCGGATGACGTTTCCGAGCGGTTAATGAAGTGATTAAAATAACGTCCTATATTATCCGAAATACGAATAACCAGGTAGATAGCCCTAAAACAGGCAACGGAAAAAAGTTGGACGTTGCATGCTTTATTAGACGCGAGCCAGAATGTCTGTGCCACTTGTGTTTTTTTTACTAACATAAACTTCTTACTAAAATAATGCACGTAGACAACTTCACTTAATTCTATTAACCAATCCCAACGACTGAAATAAATACATGGGTTGGTTACATTAACAAATATGGCACATACATATATGAACAAGTAAATGTAAACATTACCACAAGTAATATTGTCGATAAAGTAAATGGCATACAATTATTATTACTATAAGATGTACTGGCCAGTAAAGCAATGTGTAATAAAATTAAGGTGGAGTTGAGTGCACAGGACACCCCACTTACTCTACTTACACAGTAACTATAAAAATATTTGAAACGTATTGCGTAGGATGCCGTGTGAATGCAATCTTACGCTACTAACTTAACGGCAACAATAATTTTCAATTCAAAATGTAAATTGTGAACTTAATTCAGCAAATATGTAATCATAATAATTTTGAATAAATGGAAGTATCAGTACAACTGACTTAAATATTACGTTAATTGGGAATATGTTACTTTTTATTGTGGCAACCACGTTGGGCGCCAAATTTCTGTTATGTAACACAAAGAAAGTCAAAGAAATGACCGTTGTCAATCGGAGAGTAGGGGGGGGGGTTGTAGAAAGCAGACTGACCTAGCAAGTTCTACGACTCCTATTTCACAAGACACACAACTAAAACCTCAAATTAGTAAAGTACGCGTATCACTAAAGCAGGTCCGTCAAATGTTCCTTAGAGCATTTGTTTTACAAGAAAAACAACTAAAAACAATTAGTAGGCACGCGTAAGCAACAAAACCCGTCCGTCAAATTTCCTTAAAAACACACGTGCGTCGACCAAACACGGTTAATATACAACTCTTATTTCACAAGACAAACAACTAAAACATGCCGTGCCCGTATATGAACAATTTAGTATATCGGAACAAAGCACAAAACACGACTCCTCGTCTGTTTATTCAACTCGTTCTCTTCCAACCGCTTATCGTATCTTATCTAGACTTGTTAATAACATCAGGAACATCCAAAACGCGAATGCCACACTCATATATAATAATTAATTACAGCGGTTTATGATTTTCAATTTATCTATCTTTAAATTACTACACACGAGTTAATAAATATCAAATACAGAAACAGCAATTTGCAGAAATGCATTTATAAATTGGGAAACAGCGTAGAAGTTTAAACCTACAAAAATGCCCGTTACAAATTCCCCCCTAGCAAAATAAAGACGTCGGGGTGAAAGAAAAAAGAAAAAAAGAAAAAGAAAAAAAAAACAACAGACAAGGAACAAACAAAAAAAATTTTTATCCGGTCCGAAGGACCAATAGTATAAGAAAAGAACATTTCTTTTCAAAAGAAGACAAAGTCATCCATCGTAACCAACAACGACAGAATAGGTAAAGAAAGCATTAAGTAAACACCCAATGAGGATTAAAGGTCTTAGCTACTTTCAAAATCGTCAAAAGACGGATGTCCTCCAAAAAGGGACATTTCTGTTTTCCATCTCAAAGAAAAGTTTTGGCTTCCCGCGGAGAAACCAAGAGAAAAGAAAAAAAAACGAGGAAGAAAACTCGTAGCAAAACTGTCACCCTCAAGTGTGCAGCAAAGAAAGAACCAAGACAAAGTAAAGAGCAAAGGCAAGCTAGTACACAATCTAGAATACTTCCAACTGAGGTAACACAGATTCGTATGAAACGATTACTCAAGCAGAGTATGGCTAACAGACCTACAGAAGCGACCAAGTCGAAATTCCTAAAGGAAAAGAAAATAGATCTGAAGCCTACCTCAGGGAATGGATGTAGAGAGCGACTATAATAGTCAAATAGTGAACAAATGGTAGAACTAGCCAGAAGAAAATGTCGGACAAAACAAAGAGTAAAAAAATCCACAGGAAAAGATAGGTAAGCAGTAGCAATCGGAGAGGACCAAGGTGTAAAGGCATAAACGCTGCCATTAATTCGTCAAAGGACGGATGTCTCTTTAGAAAAGAAACAGCACAGTTTCCAACCTCAAAAAATTGTTTTCGCGCGCGCAGTAACCGAAAGAAAAGAAAAGTAGCGAGGAAGGAAACCCACAGCAATAGCCAACATAAGACACAAGTGTCAAGCCTCAAGTAAGCTAGGGAACGACAAACGGAAAACTGGAAAAACTAACGAAAGGCTTCAACTGTGGTATCAAGAAGGAGAAGAAAAAAAGTCGTATCATACAACCAGATCTAGATCGGGGACATTAGGATTATATTTAAGTGAGGTAGCGAAAGTGACGTGAAGAAAAGAAAAGAAAAAAAAAAGGTGGTGTACAGAGAACTTGGGCGCCAGTGTTTTCCAGAACCAAATTACCAGCGAAAACACAACTCTGATAATTCACACAAAAAAAATTACAATCAAGGAATTTCTATATAGCGAAGGAAAAAGATTCAAGACTACACCACAAAAAAATTAGAGCCAGCCAATATAGGCAGAAAAGAAAATCGAACCGATACACCAAAAAAAAAGTCAAGGCCAAAAAAATCAAGGTCATAAAAAAAAATTTAGAAAATCAAGAGCAAACCAAAAAAATCGAGTCGCAAATGAGAAGGAAGAAAAAAATAATATCGGGCCAATCAAAAAAAATCGAGCCCCTCAAAAAAAGTCGAGCCAATCAAAAAAATCGAGCCCCACGTTGGGCGCCAAAATTTCTGTTACGTTTTTTTTTGTGGCAACCACGTTGGGCGCCAAATTTCTGTTACGTAACACAAAGAAAGTCAAAGAAATGACCGGGCTCAATCGGAGAGTAGGGGGGGGTTGTAGAAAGCAGACTGACCTATGATGTATGCGGCGGTAAGGAGTTAGTAACAATACCTGCAAGAAAAATTGTTAAGCAAACCTGAAAAAAAAAGAATAAGTATAGCAGCAATGAGAAGTCTAAGTTATTCAGTACTATGTAGAATGTAAAAAAAAACTGTTTCGATAATCTATATAATATAACAACGGTAAAAGCAATACAAAAATTTTTAGTACAAAATGATGTAATATTGGGGAGTAGCAGAAACGTTTCCTCACACACCAATTAAACATAAATCAGATAAAATGTTGACAAAAGATAAATAGATAAAACACAATTGATATGAGTAATTCAGTAGTATTGATTGTTTTTTTTTTTCTTTCTTTTTTTCTTAATAGCAGGCACGTCTATTGTAAAAGGTATCAGTACGACAAAGAATATTGCAAAACAAACGGATAGATATTTACAGTAATAACAAGTATGAAATAGTTCATCTTACACAAGTCCTTCAGCAACGCCTCCTTGCAACTGAAGTGTGGGATTCCACGATGTCCTGCACTAACGAAGCACTTCACCCTTGACTGTGAGGGTGTTGATGGAACTTATCACACGTTACACTAATCACACCTCCGTATTTCACTGGGGTTAGCAGCAGACAATATCACGCGTCGGAACCATGCAGCCTTGATAAATTCTATTTCCTAAGACAATAATTTCGACATATTCCGCAGCACTAGTTCAGTTCCAACTGGGACCAGATGTATATTATGTTCATAAACATCCCAACAAGCAGTGAGAAACTTCAAACAATACCTTTGTAAGCCGGCAATCTGCCATATTTCGCAAATAACGAAATTTGCGCAAGTAATGATCCCTTTCAGATTTTTTGTTGTTAGAAAATTCAGAAACTACAGTATCACTGTATTTAAATAAGCCAAAGTATGCATTAATCTGATAAAACCAAGGGACACTAGACTAGTTCGCACACACATTAATCTTAAAGAAAGAATCGGTCAGTTTAGCAAGTTCTACGACTCCTATTTCACAAGACAAACAACTAAAACCACAAATTAGTAAAGTACGCGTATCACTAAAGCAGGTCCGTCAAATGTTCCTTAGAGCATTTGTTTCACAAGAAAAACAACTAAAAACAATTAGTAGGCACGCGTAAGCAATAAAACCCGTCCGTCAAATGTCCTTAAAAACACACGTGCGTCGATCAAACACGGTTAATATACAACTCTTATTTCACAAGACAAACAACTAAAACATGCCGTGCCCGTACATGAACAATTTAGTATATCGCAACAAAGCACAAAACACGACTCCTCGTCTGTTTATTCAACTCGTTCTCTTCCAACCGCTTATCGTATCTTATCTAGACATCAGGAACATCCAAAACGCGAATGCCACAATCATATATAATAATTAATTACAGCGGTTTATAATTTTCAATTTATCTATCTTTAAATTACTACACACGAGTTAATAAATATCAAATACAGAAACAGCAATTTGCAGAAATGCATTTATAAATTGGGAAACAGCGTAAAAGTTTAAAACTACAAAAATGCCCGTTACAAATAATATGGTTTAACTATTTATACTAGTTAAATGTGTTTGTTGTTCACGTCAACGGTAAAGTATCAATAAAGCGCACACACTTTAGGACTCGGTGATAAGGGATTAACACAACTTCATGTACGGGTTGTGCTTAGTTTAATTACACAAACATTCAATTATAATCGACGTATTTGGGGCTGCATTGTAAAATCTACGATTACAGTCGCTTACCTTGTAAGGTGGATGGTACCAGTCAACACTCTTAGGGTGTCGAGTTTTCTACTTTCAAACACCTGACAATTAATCTATTACTTGATCCCCAACAACTGGGTTATATTACGGGCCTACCGCAACCGTAACGAGATTTCCATTTATCCTCCAGACAGTAACTTCCAAATTCATTGGCATTAATTAATACTTCTAAAACGTAAACAACAAAGGAGGATGCCTCAACCTACAACAGAATGATTAACCACGTGCAGCACGTGACGCTATTAGCGAAGATCAACAATCAAAACTCAGCACTTGTATTATAACCTCCCCTGAACCACCAAAATAAACGATCGATTAACTATGATATTGTAACTACATATTTCATGTAAGAACTGAATGAATCCGCTCTAAGCGATTTTTTTTATCCCCTAAACTCAACTTGACAAACTTACTTCATAAACGTCACCGCCCTCCGCCTTTTTGATTACCTCCAAAAAAAACTGTCGAAATTATGAAGGGATGTGCGGGCAATGCGCTCTTTGTTATATTTTAAACTGATGAACTATTTACACAAACTAAGGGACTTTATATACATATTTCTCTAATATAAAGTAACAAAATAAACGGAACGTTACAAACGTCAAAGGATTAAAGTACACATGGAGGAAATTGTAGTTACTGGTACAAAAGGAAGCATTTCATGGCAAGGAAGGATTCAAATCCTTAAACAAACTTCGCATATTTAAAGAAAATGTCGGACTTAGCCGGATAAAACTAAGGTGCTACATAGTAATTTTTTCTGTCGAGTTTTGCATCCTTCAAAATACGCCATAATGACTATGAGGGTTTTAGAAAAACATCGTCAGCTTTGTCAAAGTCTACCTTAAGGGAAGAATGTTGAATATTGAGGTGTTGAAAGACGATTCATCGTTTATTAAATAGTGGCAGTAGATGTCGTAGGTTTAATTCCAAACCTTTATATGTTGCGAGCGCGCTCTTCCTCGCTGATTTTCTTAATTCGGCCGCGGTATTTGAAATTGTGGGGGTTGTTCTAGCATGGTCACTTTACTTAAAGGGAAAGAAGAAATGTTGTGTTGTGCCATACACATGTGCTGTGTTTATAGCTGTACACTTGAAACTTCTATCATCGATGATTACTGCGTTATTTTTACAGACATTGAGAAGCTTTATCAGTCGCCGTAGGCGACCGAATATAATATATTCCAATAATGGGAGAAACTTTGTCGGAACAGTAAAAGCTATGAAGAAGTTGAACTGGAAGGTTATCACAGCAAAGACTGGAATAAAAGATGTTCAGTGGAAATTGAACCCACCATACGCAGTTTTGTGTTGTAGGTGGTGGAAGAGTTTCATAAGAATAGTCAAAGACCTTCTGCAACGAGTTTTAGGTAAGGCATTGCTGCATTACGGAGAACTATATACACTATTGCGTGAGGCAATTTTAGACCTTCATCCATTGACTTACGTTGCACACGGTAGGGATGATTTGATACTTATAACCCCTTCAACGTTCTTGAATGGCGTACGCATTGGAAATGTATTGGATTTAGATCAAATAGATACGATTCACCTAGAGAAACGTACTCGTTACCTACAAAACTTGGAGTTGTTTTACGGGGACGACTACGCAATGAATATTTGGACCTACTGACAACTAGTAGTAAACGAAAGTTAAGTGATTTAGTTCAGAAAGATTCTGTAGTCTTAGTAAGTAATAGCAAGGTAAAACAAATTAATTGGCCATTGACTAGAGTTGTGAAGGTATTTGTTGGACAAGATGGCAATACACAAATGACTCGTTTACTAACAAAGGGGGGTAAATTCAGTGAAAACCTTTCTTTATATTTGTTATAATATAGTTTACATAAAATTATGTCCCGCAACACGATCATATATTACGGGTACACGGGTTACTCTCTCATTGGATTTTTTTAGCGATTCAGAGCTCTGTTATGATTCATTTTGGATTTGACTAGCTCACATTAGATCATCCTTTTCTCTTGGTCACTTTGGATTACTGTGTCATTTTGCGCCACCCTGGATCACTGGGACACCCTGAGTCGCTGGGTCACTCGTAGTCATTCCGGGTCAGTAAGTCACCGCGTTATTAGATCAGTGACAAACTGGGTCATTAGGTTTTGCGTTAAAAAAATGCGTGAACACATTTGTTAAAATGGTACAGTGTCTATGCACAAGATATTCTCAGTATGGGACATATCTTATTTGTAGTGTGTTAACCTCTACATTTAACTTCCCAATGCTTCACCTGAAGATATTTCATTGACCAGGCAGCGGGTTTTTTTAATTAGACATTTTGAATTTTGTCGAACCCTTGCTGTTCCAAGCAAGGTAGAGATCTTTAACGCGCTCACGCACACGAGATCTACATTCTACCTTTCATCCGAACTAGGGCATATTTTAGTGAACACCTTTAAACGGTCCGTTTTGGGAATCGAACTCGGAACATTTGGATCAGCAGTCATACGAAAACCTGCCTGATCCACGGAGCCGCCTAGTTTGTTAACCATTAGAAACATTTGACAGGAGGTGAGACTTGACTATTGCTTGTCTGGCAACAAAATTGTTTGAATAGGCGTTAAGCGCGCAGTTGAATATTTCATTTACGTCGGGTGTTTAGTTTGACAGATATAATTGCTAATATAAAACCTTAAAGTGAAATTTTCAAAATGGCTGAAATTGCTATAAATACGATTTTTCTTAGCGAATGAGAATTTTCCTTTATTTATTACCCAAACTTATACAAAGTTCCGTTTTTGACAGTCAACTGCTTAACCGTTTTGTGTTAATAAAATAGTAAATAAATAATAATAATCTATAGGAACACTGTGGCACGATTTAAATAAAATTAAATAAAAACCCTTAACCACAAAAAATATTTAAATTACTAGATACGTATTTCGACCACTATGTAGTCATCATCAGTAGAAAACCTACAATAAAAAAAAAATATAGCTGTTGTTCTGGAACACTTCAGAGGATATTCTTCTCACCACTTAGGCTGAAGTGAACCTTTCCAACCTATAATTTACTATATTGTTGCTTTAAACACTATCGAGGATATTCTCCTCACCAGCAGGCTGGTGTTCTCAACAACAAACAAGTGAAATGTGACATTATAACTTAAACCTACTTAATTTATACTAATTCTAAATCTACTGAAGCGGAACCAACTTAATCTTGCTTTCTCATTGGTTGTTGACCAATAGGGAAAGCAAAGCAAATGACTCTATTGTTCCTTTATCGGTGTTTAAGAGGGGTCCATTATGATTAACAATTTTAATTGATTCATAGGCATTTAAGGAGGAAAACGTTGGTACCGCTTTTAACAATTTAACATTTTCTAGTTTAACGGGGTGGCTGGTTTCAAATATATGTTTGGCGACCTGAGACCTTTCATATTTACCATATTTGAAGTGAGCAATGTGTTCTTTAAATCTTGTTGTTATATTCCTCTTGGTCTGACCAATATATTTTTGAAAACATCCTGGCCTTGCACAACTAATTTCATAAATCCCCGACTTTTGCAATTTTTCCACCTTGTCTTTTGGATTACCTAGCAAATCTTTAATTTTATTAGTATTAGTGAAAGCAATTTTGAAATTACACTGTTTGAATATTTTATCAAGACCCTTTGTGGTTTTGTGAAACGGAAGTTTAACATATTTAACATTATCGTTAGAGGTGGTTGATTGCAAAGTCGTTGATTTACGGATGTTTATCCTATTTTTACACTTTCTAAAAATATTATCTATAATATCAGAAGAGAAACCATTGTAATTCGCTATTTGTTTAATAAGAGCAAATTCCTTATTAAATCTGTTTTTATTTAAAGGGAAATTTAATAATCTTGTTACGGGCCTGTTTGACACTACGACACCAGGGGACAAAAGGATTGATATCCTTAAGTTGACTAGCTCTAGTCGGCGAGGGGTGGGTCTGACACAAGTCGTAGTTTGGGTGTCTAACAGCCCAAATCCGTAGTAAGCGGTAAACAGTATAGATTAAATATAGGTTTTAACGATAACAAAATCGGGTGGGCACCACCAGTAATGACACAATGCTAGCTATAATCATAAGAATCTCGTTACTGGTCGAGAAAGCTTTTTAGCACTTGGTAATAATAATAAAGGAACAATAAAGAGAAACTCACGCTGTAGAATGCTCTGATTTGCCCTACTTGCACATGCAATCTTAAGAGAAATGATACACCTTATCTTCGGTTGCTGGCTCTATTTCTACACATAGCTGTAAGGATTACATTAATCGACACAGATATATATACATTTGAACAAACATACGGCGCCTACTAGTACGCCTTAAATGCAACAAATATAAACAATAACTTACTACTAAATCGACGTTCGCACTGGCCAGAGCTATCAAAATAAACTCTTATGTACAACTTATATTTTTAAACAAAGTAGGGATGGATGTACCTGGATCTCACGCTGATGCGGCTAATCAATTTGACGACGGAGGTTATGAACTGGAACCCAAAGTATCATGCGTTTTGATCCGGGTGCATGCAAAACCTGCTGTATCTAGGTGGATACTAAACGTAGGACTAGTTGAATAGGTTTGCTTTACACATATTATACACTTGCGTCCACGGAACAAATTACAAAAGGGGTAAATTACCTTGAAAAGGCTCGTAGCTTTACAGTTATAAATGCTAACAGTGCGCACACATCTATTTTTATCCCACGTGGCCGACGGGGCAGCGAGGATAGAGTGAATATACGACAAAGCGCACTTTTCTAATGTTGGCTCCACTGACACAGATTGTCAACAACAACTTATAGTTTAGGGGAACAAAATAGCTCAGTGCCAACGTGCGGAACTAGTCTGATCACTAAATAAAAATAGTAACAGTTCAACGCTTACCTTGTGGGGTAAATCAAACCATTGTACATAGTGAGGAGTCGTGTACGTTTTAACAAACTACCAACAAGCGTCATTACGGGGTGTGTGCTGTTCCCAAATAGATTGGACAATTACGGCTTACGGCATACGTAATTTAAAGGTCCTTTCTTTCTCGTCCAAATTAGAAATTCCCAATATGGATTTCTATTCTATATATATATATATATATATATATATATATATATGGATATAGATAACGGCAAATAAAAGTGGACAATGAGTAGACCTGCAACAAATAGATTAACACACCCGCACCTTAAAATAACACAAAAACAACTCTGACGTTACTTAATGTCAATTCCTCGCCTGCTTTAAAATTAATATTCGAAGTGCGTCATTTACTACGCTTGCTATACGATTATAATATAATGAATGGTCATACAAACGGAACGTTACAATATATTAATTAAAAAGTTAAATGAAGCCAACTTATGTTGTATGCTATGATTAGAGGAAGACAAAATAAAGCGATTTACATTGGTTTCTTTTCTATAAATGTCAAATTCTAATTTATTACCATTTCTAATTACTAATGTATCTAAAAAGGGTAAATCGAGGCTTAAAATTTGGAGTAGATCATTTGAAAACTCCTTTGGAGGACATTATTGCTGGCATTGAAAAATCCATTTCAATATTAGATGACAATTCAAAAAACTTTATTAGAAACGCGTGCAAAATTCAACTTTCGAACAACTTAGGCACTTGCGCAAGGAATGCCTCAGAACAAACAAGGAAAGATCATCTGATTATTAAAGATTTACGACAAAAGAATTGTTATTATTTAAAGGCTGATAAGGGGAATAGGTTGGTTATTCTGGATAAACAAGACTATGTTGATAGAGTAGAGGCTTTGCTGTCTGAGGGTCCTTACAGACCAATAGTCAAAAAACGTAAAAATGAAGTTCCTTTAAATAAAATGATTAAATCAACAGAGTCTGTTTTGAAAGGATGTCCAAGCAATGTCACAGCAATGGGAAATAGCTTATCACCTTTCATAGCAAATTTATTTATGTCTCGTTTTGAAACCGAGTTAAAAGAAAACTCCAAATACTTCCCAAGAATATGGTTAAGGTACGTGGATGATATTTTTGCAGTTTTTGACACTTCTAAATCAAATGTTGATGATTTTCTTAAAGAAATGAATTCAAAATTTCAAAGCATAAAATTTACGTATGAACTAGAGAATAATGTACAATTACCCTTTTTAGATACATTAGTAATTAGAAATGGTAATAAATTAGAATTTGACATTTATAGAAAAGAAACCAATGTAAATCGCCTTATTTTGTCTTCCTGTAATCATAGCATACAACATAAGTTGGCTTCATTTAACTTTTTAATTAATAGATTATTAAATTTCCCTTTAAATAAAAACAGATTTAATAAGGAATTTGCTCTTATTAAACAAATAGCGAATTACAATGGTTTCTCTTCTGATATTATAGATAATATTTTTAGAAAGTGTAAAAATAGGATAAACATCCGTAAATCTCTAACGATAATGTTAAATATGTTAAACTTCCGTTTCACAAAACCACAAAGGGTCTTGATAAAATATTCAAACAGTGTAATTTCAAAATTGCTTTCACTAATACTAATAAAATTAAAGATTTGCTAGGTAATCCAAAAGACAAGGTGGAAAAATTGCAAAAGTCGGGGATTTATGAAATTAGTTGTGCAGGGCCAGGGTGTTTTCAAAAATATATTGGTCAGACCAAGAGGAATATAACAACAAGATTTAAAGAACACATTGCTCACTTCAAATATGGTAAATATGAAAGGTCTCAGGTCGCCAAACATATATTTGAAACCAGCCACCCGTTAAACTAGAAAATGTTAAATTGTTAAAAGCGGTACCAACGTTTTCCTCCTTAAATGCCTATGAATCAATTAAAATTGTTAATCATAAAGGACCCCTCTTAAACACCGATAAAGGGCCAATAGAGTCATCTGCTTTGCTTTCCCTATTGGTCAACAACCAATGAGAAAGCAAGATTAAGTTGGTTCCGCTTCAGTAGATTTAGAATTAGTATAAATTAAGTAGGTTTAAGTTATAATGTCACATTTCACTTGTTTGTTGTTGAGAACACCAGCCTGCGGGTGAGGAGAATATCCTCGATAGTGTTTAAAGCAACAATATAGTAAATTATAGGTTGGAAAGGTTCACTTCAGCCTAAGTGGTGAGGAGAATATCCTCTGAAGTGTTCCAGAACAACAGCTATTTTTTTTTTTTTATTGTAGGTTTTCTACTGATGATGACTGCATAGTGGTCGAAATACGTATCTAGTAATTTAAATATTTTTTGTGGTTAAGGGTTTTTATTTAATTTTATTTAAGTAAATAAATAGTAATAAATAATCAACAACGCACTTACATGATCATCTAAAGCTTGCGCAGGCGCATACGTTATGATTCCTGTAGATCCTTGACACGCTAATAAATTGAATATTATGCTGCCCAACAGTATTGACACCTAAAAAAAAGATTAATTCAGTAGTATCTCTCCTACAATCAGGGAGATTAGGTGAAGGATGAGAATTTAAATAGTTATCAATATTGAAAACAAAATTTATCATATCAAGACCATTTTCAAATTTTCAAAAGCCTTTTTAAAGCATTTTTGCTAAAGGTTGTAGTTGTATTAAAACTGTTTTATGAAGTTCGAGTTCTGGAGAACCTTCAGCAAGTTTATTATATCTTATTTTATATCTGAATAAATTCTTACGTTAAATATTTCTTTCAAAGAAGATATCAATAATACACTGCACATGAAGTATCTGCAATTAGCAATTTTTTATTATATATGATAATATTGATTCTTGCAAAGCAATTGAAATAAACAAACCACGTAATAAAACAGCAAATATTTGCTAGCAATAAGTTTTCTGCTTCAGTTATTGTAAATTACACAAAGTAATTATATTGAATTTTTTCTGATATTTTGCTTTACACATAACTTAATCATAAGTGTCAATTATATTGAAGTTTATCCAGATCCACAGAAGAACATACGCTTCAAGTCAAATATAAGCTTCTCCCAACAAGGTTATTTCAAAAAGTCCTTTCAAAAGTAAGAGTGAAGAGTGACAGACGAAAGTTATAAAATATCTTGTAGAAGATACAAAATTATTCCGTTTTATTCATTTGATGGTGTGAATACTACGATGCTTTTAAACAACATTCACTAGCAGCATGAATTATATATTTTTTTTTGTAAAAAATTAATAAAACCCAATTTATTTTTGATATTTAACCAGTATTACAATTTGTATACAACTATAATTACTACAAAGTCAAGTATTATAAAGTTATAACATCCGGTAACCACTGAAGATTCATTTTTGTTGGTACTGGGTTTTATATTATTTCCTGAAAGAGAATGAATCTTTCTCCTATTTAGTTTACGATTAACAATAATGGAAAAATAACAGATAAGTAATATGGAAAATACACTTATGTATAGCGGTGTTATTATAGTTACTTTAACCCGGATTTTGATATCACTCCTCCCTCCTTAAACTCGAAAATAAAGGTTCAAAATGTTATCTTTCTTAATTCTGGGTTTTATAATCTTAATGTAAAGTGTAATAAAAATGATAATAACATAAATTTCATGTAACTGAATTCTGTATAGCACTTTAAGTTTTGTCGAATTCAAGTTCCTTACAATTATGTTCATGTGTTTGCTTTTTTCGTTATCAATTTTTTGTAAATTAAGTGCAAGGTGTTCTCTTCTTATATCTTCGAATGAGGTATTAAATTTATGTAATTGATATATAAGTTCTTCGTGAATAGTTGCTTTGAGGAAGTACAATTTTTCATTTATCTTCATCGAACACGTTCCTAAGACAACTTCACTTGATTTTTTGATTTCGAACAGTCCTTCGTTGTTACACTGGGATTGCACAATTATGAATTTTGAAGGTATTACCAAAATATCGCTTGCCTTTATTTGCGTTATTGTAGATTCGTAAAATTGTACTATTGTATCTGGGCAAGCTTTATTGCTTGTTTTTACTAGTCCTGCCCTACAAGGTTGATTTATATGCAAGTTGTGTAGTTGGCAATAATAATAACTTTCAATTTCTATATGTTTTCTCTTAGTTATCCAATATTTGTTGTTGTTGATTAAAAAGTAAGTTTGTTCAGGGTTGATAATAATGTTGTCAATAGAAATTGGGTATATTTGGAGATATTTGAATTGGGATGATATTACCGGAGTATGAATTTTAAATAATATTATGTCCAATTATCGAACTGTGCAATACTTAAAGATGTGCGTATGTTGAAGTTAATTCCAAATTATCAATTAAATTTGAACTGAATAAACTGAGTTTTTAAACTGTCGACAATATTCGATAGTGAAAATGCTCTCTCTAATAACTTCTACATACAAATTGTTTAGTTGGCTCCTTCAAAGTATTTGGTTTTGAAATCCAGTTCATAGGTATTAGTAATTTCTTGTGACAGAGTTTTTTGTGATTTTTTTTATTACTTTATAAAGCGTCTATATAAAAATTTATGTGTTGTGTTGTCCGTCGTCTCGTCTAAAGTTCTGAATAACTATTTTGATAATTTGCCTATGCCATTTATAAGTCCTCTCTTTATTCTGGGGTTATGGGAAAATGTACTTAATTCAATCGTAGTTATTGATGTAAGTGATAAAGTGTTTGAAATTTTAATTTTTAATAGATTTGAAAATTGATTTTGTGTGTTCTTTAGTTGAGTTACATTTCGGATCGTTTTTTATTCTCTTATCTACTTTTCTGGATAAGTTAGGTTTCGTGGTATAGGAATGTATGTTTGGAAACTATAACCTTACATTGTCCAATTGGAACAAGAAGGAGTGGGTTTTTTATCTCTTCTATTTTCACTCGAGAGAATAAGTAGGATAATCATAGTTTCTCTTTTCTGAAACAAGACGTTGGTGTTTTGTCGAGATTTTGCTTTCGTCAATTAGAAGAGGATGCGTTACCTTTTGATAAGGATTCATATTTTCCTTTTAAAAGCATCCCTTTTCCTCGTTTTATAATAATCTTGTGTAGGTTTAATTTCTATTTCCGATTGCCTATTTTTATTTCGTTTGTCTAGATTAATTTGTTGCTTTTCGTGTAACTGGTTTGAGATTGACTGGTTATATATCCCTTAAATTTTCTACATGATCTCGCAAGTATTGATTTAACTTAGTTTATTCACCGGTTACGAATGGATTCTTATAATTTAGTTTTCCTCGTGTTATTTCTAAGGGTCTATTGAACTAATATAATGATAATAAGACATAATTCATTAATATCTCCATACTTTCTTGTAGTTTGGTGTTTTTTAACGAAAGAATAGTTTCAGCTAAAGTAGAATGGAATCTTTCTACTGAACTATTGCTATTTGCGTTGTAGAGTGTAGTATAATGTATTTCTATTTTGTGCATTTAGCAAAATCCTTGTATTGCTTTCACTTTTTCAGTCACGTCCGTTATCCGTAGTTATTTTTCTAGGTACACCATATGATTAAGAAATTGTGTAAGTTTATTTGCAGTTTCAATTGAAGTTAATGCTATTATCGGGTATACTTGTCTAAATATTGAAAAGCTACCTATTAAGGTTACAAAGTACTGTCCATGAATTTTGTACGTGTCTGCATAAATGTGATTAAACGATTAGTATCTAATAGGGGTTGGTTTAAATGTTAATTTGTTAGTGTACCTTTCATATTTGGTTTCTTGTCAAATCTCTCAAAAATTTAAATCGTTTCGTATGATTTGATCTATTTTTGGCCAATCTAAGTCGTTTTTATTGCTATAAGGTTTTCTTAGATTCCGCGATGTGAGGTTTTCGTTTCATGGTATCTTTTTATTAATTTTTTATAATCGTCATCTTCTGTGATGCCTTTGAGTACAGTAATATTTATAAAGAGGTTAAATGATTTGTTTTTAAAATATTCTTTAATGATTCTAGTAAATTTTAATTCAATTTCTTTTGTCTTAAAATTAAAGCAGTATGTTTGTTTTGAAATCATGCTTTCTTTGATGAAGTTAATAATTACTTCGCTGTCTTCGTTATCGGGTATATGAGCTTTTGTTCTATTTTCGTCAAATATTTTTACTCTTTCTATAGAACGTTTATTTGTCTAAGTACGATCTTCTCTATTTAGCCTACAAGGTAAGCTCAATCCTCAACCTATCCAAAGTTACTATTTATCGAGATATCAAAAACATCAATATTAACCAAAACAGATCTAATGTCGCTTCAATTTGTTTGGATAATATGTTAGTAATTGATACAATTGATTTAAATATTAACTGATTTACAAACGTATTTTATGTAACTTTTGACAAAAATGTACCTTTGTAATCCATAAAAATTAAAAACAAACATGTACAAAAGCGAAACGTAAATATCTTCAGCAAAAAACCTAAGTACGGTGGGAAGAATATAGGGTTTTGCGCATTCGATGTAATTGATTGTGTAGGAATGCCAAATAGCAATTTATTTATGATTCTTTATTAGAAATTCGGGTAGCACATTATTGGTAATTTCTTAATAGTTTGGGCGTCAAAACGAGACGTACTTTTAAATATATTAGATCTAAATGATCTAAATATTCATTTTGCCGAACCTAAAACAATCCTAGAACACGAAATAAAAGCAGCTACTATTAAAAAGATTGAGGCTAAAAAACTTGCTATAAATTCTGTTTTTCCTTTGTAAAAGTAGACGGTGACGATATTCTTCGGGTTATGCATGAACTAGGAAACAAGTGTACGGGATGATAAAGAAAGTATTCTAATTGTTGTTTACATTATTCTCCCCATTATAACTCACCTTGTTGATTTTTTTTGTCCATCAGCTGTATCCCAAAAATATAGAAGAAAGCGCATGCCACTCCAATTCTAAAAGTTTCAAATCCGGGCTTGATGTCCGACTTCTGACCGAAAACAGTGTTGTGCATTTTTTCATATTGTTGCGAAGAAATAGTTCTCCTACATGTGATTTTCCAATGCTCCACCCAAAAGTTTGCCAGAAAGCGAGTTTTTTTTTTACTTGAAAGATTTTGAATTTTGCCGAACCCTTGCTGTTCCAAGCAAAGGTAGGGATCTTTAACGTGCGTGACAACACTCACACATAGGACCTCCATTTTACCTCTCACCCGAACGAAGGTGTATTTTTGTGCAAAATGCTCGTCTATCGTTTTTCAAGCGGACCGGACCTTGGGCTTAGTAGTCACACACATACCAACTACGCCACCGAGCCGCCCGAAAAAAATAGTTCGCAAGCAATTGACCGATTTTCTTGAGGCCAACAACTTATATAATTCATTGCAGTCAGGTTTTCAAAAAATTATAGTACATCAACGGAGCTTATTAAGATTATCGATGACGTTCGATATGCAGTATTCAACAAAGAGGTTATAATCTTGACTTTACTTGGCTTTACTAATGCTTTCAATTTAGATGATCATGACATCCTACTAAGTTGTTTAAAAAAGTATAATTTATCTGTAGCTCTTACTAAATGGTTTGAATCTTACCTAGCAGAACGTGAACAATGCATACAATCTAACACCGGATCTTCTAATTGGGAATTAGTCACTAAGAATGCTCCACAAGATAGTGTACTTGGGCCGCTGCTTTTCATTCTTTCCTAGTTTCCATAAGTAAAGGTCTAGCTTGTCGTTAACGCTTATTTGCTGATGACTTTTAACTATACAGGCATTGCAACGTACAATATCTCGATTCTACAATTGCTTTAGCAAATAAAGATTTCAATAAGATAGCCGACTGGATTAATACGTATGATCTGGCAATCAATCTTAAAAAATCTAATGTATTACCGTTATATTGCCTAATAAAAAGGTTCTCATACAAAAAATCACCCTGATGAATGTAAAATTTTTTGACACTGTAATACCGTTCGGTAGTGTCAATAAAAACCTAGGTATCCATATCCATGATACTTTATTATGGAATTTAGATATAATCAAAGTTAGTCAAAATTTCTTTTTACCTTCCATAAGCTAGCATTACTAAAAAATATTCTTCCATTCCTAGAACCAGAGATGAAATGGGTCACCGAAAGAGTGACCCATGACTCAGTGACCCAAATAGGTATGTGACTCACGACCCAGTTACCCACTGACCCAAATTGACCCGGTGACCCAAATTGATCGGGTGACCCAAATTAACCCGTTGACCAAATTGACCCATGTATCCAAGATAATTTACGTCTATGCTTATCAAATATTGTCATCAACAAAATACTTTACTTATTTTATATAATCACATAAAATGTAAACAAAAGCACTAAAAATAAAAAACAATTATTATATATAAATACAAATTATCTTATAAACCTACGTAATAAAAGAAGGTTGCATCACTTATGTATTTATGATGACCAGGCTCTATTATTAAAATTCCGTTTTTTAAAGATTCTGAAACAATAAGTTGACTTTCTGCGGCATCAGCCTTGAGTCGTGCCCTATCTTTGAGTGTTATTTTTCCAGCACTAGAAAAATGTCTCTCTAACTCAGCCGATGAAGCTGGAATTACTAGGATTTTTTTGGCAATTTTGCTAAAAAGTGGGTACTTCTTTTTATTAATACCCCACAATTTTAATGGATCAAATCGTGCTTCATCATTATCGTTATCGCCTTTAAAGAGACCAATTAAACTTTTACAAGTGCGTTCTTCGTTGATTATACAATTCCGCAGTTCTTCTTCGGTCTGATGTTTAAAATCAAAAGTGCGTGTAGAAGGTCACTAACTCAACCAATAACTTTATATATAATCTTGTGAATGTACTTAATAAACTGACCTGAAAGTTCACTAAACTACGGCTTTACCTAGAGAAAGCCAATCTGTCACTTTATTAATTTGGGTCACTGGATCTATTTAGGTCGCTGGATCCATTTGGGTCGCCGGGTCAATTTGGGTCGCCGGGTCAATTTGGGTCTATACACATGACCCATTGACCCGGTGACCCAAACAAAAAAGTTACCACTTGGACCCATTGACCCACTCGACCCTTGACCCATTTCATCTCTGCCAAGGACACTTGCGTTTAGTCATTGCATTTCTAATTCCAAAAATTGAGTGCATTGATATAGTGTTTAGAGATATGGCGGATATTTGTGTACCAAACTTTGACGATTAGAGAATGTTCGTATTATATTTATTCATAGTCTACCTAAATTTGAGTACATTGCTCCATACGGGAATGAAGTAGCTTGGTTAACCATGGATGACAAATGTAATATGCATTGCGTTTTTTTACTTTATAAAATCATAAAAACATATACTTCTCAGTATCTACGATCTTATTTTCGTCTTGTGACTGGACAGTATTCAATAAGGTCAATTGATAATATTCGTTTTATTCTTCCAATTCATAGAACAAATTTTTAGAATGGTTCGTTTCCTGTTAAAGTCATTCGACAATTGAATTTACTTCCGGTAGATATTGAAACAGGTAAGTCAATTAGTATTTTCAACCAAACTTACGAAGTAAATTAGGTTAATATAATCGCTACGTCGTCGTTGTCGTCGTTGTCGCCGCCGTCGCCGCCGTCGTCCGTTGCCATATTCCCATAATGATACAATAAATGATATATATGTACCTTGTTTAGTTTTTTACGTTGATTACAAATATGCTATACACTTTTCGATATCTCATTTAGTTTTCGAGGTAATCGAATTTATTTGAGAAATGTTAACAGTACAAACTAATATAACCTTTAATAGATATCCAAATGATTCTTATTATCATTTCGACTTCAGTATCACATCATATAATTTTTGTGCAAAAGAAGGTCAATTAGGTCGCGAGTTTTTAGCTGTAGTTCATTGCGCTGGATATTGCAGTAATGTGATACATAGAGATCACTATGAAGCAATCATTCCTAATTCGGCTGAAGATATTCTAACCGTACATCAAACTGACTTATTCGGAGGAATCACAATACCCGGGACTAATCACACAATATATGCAAACATTTTAATTAATTATTCTCTATTTTTCTGTTATATATATAATAATTATAATTCATGTTTAAATTAAGATTTATGTTTGTTTGAGTGGTGCTGGGAGCTTATATCATTAAGTAGTCCGACTCAAACTTGATTAAAACAATAAAATTCATTAAATTATATTTATAATAATAAAATTTTGCTTAACATTTAAGTACTAGTTATTTAATTTAAAATATATAATTTCCTTTTATAAAATTTCCGTAAGTTTGGTTGTAAGGCGTACATGCGTCTTAGATTTTTTTAAAATAAAATTAACCTACATCTTTTCAACAAGACCTATCCTATGTCTGATGTGCATCCTGTTTCCCGAATCCCATTCTACTTCACCATCTTTCTTTTAACATACAAATAAGTGTAAAATTATAAACGATAATAAGTATACAAATTCGAATACTAAGATATATTCTCCGGATAATAATTAATTTAAGACTTTGTCAATGATTGATTGGAAGAAATCGCCAGCTGGCGATAAATTCACCATTTGCGAACTTTTTAATTTGTTTATTATTTTTATTATATGCATGTATGTATAAGTACGTACAAGTTGTCAATAAAGAAGTGATAATATATCCAAAATTATTATACCGGTCGCGTCGCGTATTTTTTAAACTACTTTAATTTATTAAATGCAGAACTTTTGGATTTTGTGACATATGAGTTTCTAAAATAGTATATAGTGTAATTATTCGTTTGTATAGAAAAGGTGTTACAAAATGTTACTTACCCCTGAGAGCTGCATAATTAAATAATCCCAAGGATAAATAATGTTTCACTAAGTAATCACAAGAATACTGCAAAAATTTTTTCTTTTACCTCTTTTATATAAATGAATCTCATATATAACAATGGTCATTGTGTCCCCTCTAAAGATAGTGCCTATTCTACTGTAGCGTTACATCACAATTTACCACCATGTTAATTGAAATATTAGTTAAAAATTAGTTTCTAAGCGATCTCCAATTTTTGAAAGATACGCTTTATGCATCTTAAAGTGATAATTATTTATTGATAGGCAAGTGATAACGTATATACCTGGCATAAGATTTATCTAGCTACACTTTTTATTCTGTTTAATTATTGAAATTTATGAAATTGTAGACTGAAGAGGAAATCCTATTCAGAAATATGTAATTGTTTATTGTTTGTACTTAATATTTCCTACCAGTAACAGTAGTAGCAACTAACTGGATAATTAACTGGCGTGTACACATACCCACATGATGATTGCACACAGACCTAGGACAATGACTATTGCCTTATTTTTCTCTTGTATTTCTTAACATTTTTAAGTTAGGAACGTGTTTGATCCGATCTACGCATAAATTAATTTAATAACCAATTGTGTACACATAATGTACCTTTAATGTCTAACGCAATGAAATTATTCGGTGTTCTACAAGAACTTTTTATTTATTTAATTACTTATGGGAAACACCTTTTACATTAATACGACATTAATTCTATATTATAAATATGATAGAAAAATTAATATTAAGCAATACACACTAATTAAAAGCAAAAGGAAATGTAAGAATATATACAAAAAGAAAATTCGCATTTAGAGTAACCTAATATATTATGTGTAAATTTCTGTTACAAATTGCCGAAAAAATCGAAATGCCTAACCGCTCAAAATCATTCATTTATTTACGATAACGGCACATCGGATTAAACAAATGTTAAAACGATAATTTGTTTTATGTTGTGAATGATGAAATACAGCAATGTTTTCTTGCTTCTTGATGATAACTTGCCGTACTGAATGGACCTGCACATTGAAGAAGTTCTAGATTACTAGAACAGATGGAACGGTTTGATAGTTTGCTACGTACATTGACGTAACATAAAAAAAACCAAGAGAAAGAAAAAAGAAAGGATGACCGGGCTCAGGCGGCAAGTAGGCGGGGTTTTATACCTATATATAAATTAAAAAAGAAACCTGAAATAAATAGAAAAAACTATATACACTCACTCATTCACACTCAGAACAAAACATACAACGGAAAAGAAAGAACTTATAATTAAACAAAATATATATACAGAACACAGTATTCTCAAAATCCAACCCCCAAAAAAAAGTCAATGTCCCCAATTTACATATTACATTATGAACACCCCTTAAACATCTAAAAAAAATTACCCATGAAAATGGCGAGCTGTAGTTTTTAGGCAACTACCCCCTTACAGTACCTAGAGAAAAAAAAGAAACAAACGCAACCCTAAAAACCACAGCTCTAAAATACCGTAAGTATAAACTTAAACTTTACAAACATATAATAGATTTTTAGAAATTTAGAAACAAATAGTAAGATAGTAACCAAATAGCAGTAAATGCCAAAATAGTTCAATAATTTTTATATAAAGTTAAATTTAGGAAGGCCATCTATGAACGTTCTGGTTCCGAAGCCACAAGCACATATAAAGAAAAACAAAAAAAAAGGAACTCACCCTCGAGTTATTGGCATCGGGGTGGAACCAGTCGCTGGTCTTACGTCCAGGCGGAGCACATTTGATCTCGCATTCCCAGAAGAAGCTCAAGGGATTAACGTGTCTCCCCGCAGGAAACTAGAATATTTACGGACAATAAACTAATTTAATGAAGCCGAAACGTATTGTTTTATATAAACTCCATATACTCACCACGCTAAATAATGCGTGCCGGAAATTCACATAAAGATAACGAACGAAGCCAAATAGAACGTGTTTTCTTGTGGCTATTCAAACAGCAAATGAATTGTTACATTTGTTGAAGCACCAAAGCAAGGAAATAAACCAGGAAAACCCTAATTTTATTAAATTAAATACGCCGAATTCTTTAAAAAGGGAAAACACACCAGCATTTAATTATTAAAATACTTGGAAAGTCGCCTATCTAATTAAGGCGTAAATTCCACGGGACGAAATTCTTAGAAAGGACATTTATTTTTCGAATGAAGCACAAAGATTTATCAGCTGACATAGATAGAATATTTATTATTAATTATCATACAAATTTTAATACATGAAAGGGTTATTTTTAATTAACGGAATTAATTTTTGTGTAGAACGCCAAAGGAATTTAAGATAAAAATTATTGTATATAACTAATTATTGATTTACGACAATGAACGTAACAAGTTCCAATGATCTAAAGAAGCGAACTATCAGGTTTACCATATTAGTGGGGTCTTTATTGAGGAAACAGACTAAGACAGATCCTCGAAAGAGGGTAACAGCTCTTTCGGTACTTAGAGAGGCAGAAACCATAGTGGTCGGTATGGCATTCTAAGACAACTACGATGTGGAAGGCAACGGGAAACCACCATATTACCTCCCAAGTACACAGCGTACTTAAATTGTTACTTACGATGATGGCATCTTCTGGGGTAAAAATTCCTCAGTTAAAATAGTTCCCCAGACGGATTTCCGGGACTGGACTACTTTGGAGAATGTGATAGGAAAGTTTAGAAAAAGAATCAGGAACATTCTGCGAGTCGGAGCGTGGAATATCAGAAGTAGGAAGCAAGTAGATAAACTAGAGAACGTGAAAGTTGAAATGGATAGGTAAGCATTAGACATAGTAGAAATCAGCAAAGTTCGGTGGCCAAAGGCGGGGGATTTTAAAGCGGAGACTTTAGTGTAATTCAGACAGGATCAGAAGAAGGAAATTCGGGTGTGGGGATAGTTATGAGAAAAAATATAGGACACTGTGTAGAAAACTATCTGCAAAAGAACGAAAAGGTACGAAAGAGTACCCATGGTTAGATTAGAATCTAAACAGGTAAATACAGTAATAATACTACTATACATGCCCATCTCTAGCTACAGTGAGGAAGAGGGAGAAGCGACCTACAAAGATATCGAAGACATGCTAAGATACGTAAAAGAACATGAAAATATAATAATTACGGAAGATTTTAACGCAGTGGTAGGTGTGGGTAGAGAAGGAGCGGTAGTAGGTTCATTTGAATTAGCCACGAGAAACGACATGGGAATAGGTTGGTAGAATTTTGCGACAAGAACAATTTAACCATCACAAATACATTATTTCAACATCATGCTAGAAGGCGATACACGTGGAAGATGTCAGGAGATATAGGAAGATATCAAATAGATTACATTCTTGTTAGACTACGATTTAGGAATCAAGTAAAAGACTGTAGAAGGTTCCCAGAAGCAGATATAGACACTGACCACAACATTGTACTAAAGAAGGCCGCTCTTAAATAAAAAAATTTGAGAAAAAGGAACGGAAAAAGACACTTTGACTAATAGATAAAGATATTCACAAAAGATTTGAAAAAAAGTCAAATGAATTGTTGAAAGATATAGTGCAAATTTCTGATACTAAGGAAGTAGACACAGAATGAAATAACATTAGATCCAGCTTAGACATGGCGGTCAGGATATTCTGGGGTATACACAAAAAGAAAATAAGAAACCATGGATAACAAAGGATATCCTGAATTTAATAGAGAAAAGACGAAAATACAAAACAAACCAGACGAAGCAGGAAAACAGGGATACATATCCATAAAATAGACGATTGTTAGCAAGTGCAGAAAAGTTAAAGAGCAATGGATTGATGAAAACTGCAAAGAGGTACAAACTAAGATGGAAATAGGAACGACCGACAAAGCATACAAGCTAATTACAATGAATTTCAGAGATATAAAACCGTATAGCAAAAATATAAGGGGCATGGAAGGAGACATTAATATAGAAAATGTACAGAAAGTGGTAAGATGACAAAATATATACAGAATTTATATGCAGGAGAGGAACTAACAACACTAGAACAGGAATCAGACATTGAAAATGATGACATGGACTATCTTATACTTAGGGATGAGTATGAATTAGCATTATAAAGCCTGAAAAATGGTAAGGTGCCGGGTATAGATAATGTGCAAGCAGAAACTTTAAAAGCCGCTGGACAACCAGTAACAAAACGTCTCTTTCAACTTGTAAGTTATATGTATGAGACAGGCGAGATACCCAACGATTTCAAACGTAACATTATAGTAACTATACCACAAAAAAGAGGCACGGATAGATATGAAAATTTTTGAACAATAAGTTTGACAGCGCACGTTTCAAAAATATTAACTAGAATTGTACAAAGACCAATGGAAAAACGAACTAAAGAAATACTAGGAAAAGATTAATTTGTGTTTAGGCGTAACAGGGGAACACGGGAGACTACTTTAGCTCTTTAGCTCTCTATAATAGTGGACCTTCCACAGACGCAACCGGCTTTTAGACCAGCAAATTTACACTCTTTGGCTTATCAACGTACAACTTAGTATAAATCCCTGAATACTGCGTTTTCTCACGCTATCAAGTCATTGTTTTACGTATTGGCACTTCTACTCTGACTAATATACTTCAAATACTTTACCGTTTGTAAAGTACGGCAAACACAAATTTTACAGTTACGTGATCTGATCATTGGCTTCATTTGGCATATACACAACCTTCAAACAACAAAATATTGTTTATACCCTTTTAGCTATTACGTACACTTCAATATATATATATATATATATATATATATATATATATATATCAAAATTAACTTACATATCATTTTTATCAAGCATTTAATGTAGTGGTTTACAAAAGTATCTAATAGAAAAATAATATTTTTAGTTCCTAAATTAATAATTATTTGTTTTCATTGAAAACTATAAGGTTAATGTATTCATTTGTAAATAAATGTCATATCGACAATTGTTAAATCACGCGTATGCATCTTTATATATTACCAGCAGTGTCATGTTGTTTTCTTACAGTAGTGTATTTTACTTGCGATTTTTTTAGTTTTGTATTAGTTGCTAATGGCCAATTTATTCATTTTTATAACTGATCAATTATTCATTTAAGGGTACAAGCTGTTCGATATCAAGAAGTAAATTTTCATACTCTTTTCCCTTTCCCCTACAAAATGTAAACATAGGCGGAACATAATAACGTTTGTACTTTGACATGGCGAGTAAATCTTATGAGTATAAAAATGTACTACTTGATATCGAACAGCTTAAGTGAATAATTTTTCAGCTACAAAAATGAATGAATTGGCCATCAACAACTAACACAAAACTAATAAATCGCAAGTAAAATACACTGCTGTAAGAAAACAATTCGGCACTGCTGGTTATATCTAAAGATGCTTGCGCGGGACTTAATGATTATCGATATGACAAAAGCATCTATGTATAAATGAATATATTAACCTTTTAGTTTTGAACGAAACCAAATAATTATTAATTTTGAATCTAAAAATATTCTTTTACTATTAGATACCTTTGTTAACCACAACATTAAATGATTGATAGTAAATGATATGTAATTTTGTATTGATATATACGCGCAAATATAAACATGAGTATGGTAGGCAACCAAACTACCTTTTTTGTACATTATTATAGCTTAGTTAAATACAACAGACACAGATACAAATATAAAAAAATTAGTGACAATAAAACCCTCAAAAACTTATTGTCACAAATTAAAATGAATAAATTCCTTTAATACAGTTCCCGCTTATATATTAAAATTATCTCCATTCTAGAATTCTTGTTCCGTTTGGAACAAAATACACCGTAAAGATGTCATTTTTCCGATAATGCCGCGCTTTATTTCTTAATTTGATATTCTTGTGGAACTTTTGATATTCTATATATATTATTTTATAATTTCCTTAAAATTTATAAATTTTTGCTTGGTTTTGCGTTATATTATGTGCTCCGTTTGTAAATTACAGTACCTGTAATTTTAATTAATTTTAATTTTCTGGGATTTAACCTTCAAGTACTTGTTTGTTGTATGTACCGCACAGTTGTCGTTGAAGTTGTTCTAAACAGTCAGGTGTTTATAGCTATGGTATTATAAACGTTTGATTGCCGCAAACGGTCGACCGCTTATCTTTTTATTCGATTGCAGCCTTGGCAAAATATTTGTTTCATATATTCAGTTTGTTCATTCAATTTAAAGTATAAAGTATTTGCTATTAGTTGATAACGTGTGCAAGTAATTAACAATTGTTGTGCTTCACATCGCTGCGCATTTCGGTATCTAAGAACCTTATATACAGGTAAAATAATAGAATGACTGCTTTAAGTTATGCCATTACTATTAAGACACACAACGTGACAGCTTTAAATAATATAAGTATATGTATCAAGGCTCGTAACCATATTAATACACAATGCAAAATGTTGTTAAACCCCCACTGCCATAGGAGTCAGAAGAGCAGTTTGGTCTAGCCCTGAACTCTAATAAGGTGTGTGTGTGTGTGTGAGCGCGCGCGCACGTGCGTGTGTATGTATGAATGACGAACTTGTAAAAGATGGTAAAGACTAAAAAATTATTAAGCGCCACTACAACTTTGAATTCTAAAGAGCAAATAACAATATTAGCAAAGTCATACAGTCATGAGATTTAAAAAAAAAGAGATACAACAAGAAAAGGATATTAGTTTTAGTTTTTGATTAGGAACCAAAGATCTGCGGAAAGATTACCATGTGCTCAACATCTGCGTTATAAATTTTAAACAAACTAAAAAACAACATTTATTTAAATAACGGCCTCTTAGATCCTTAGGACTAAGAGCCAAGGCACCGCTAGTCAAAGTGTGTTTAAGCATCACATGAGATATTTTAGTTTTTGGTGACATGCTTTTCTTGAAACTATTAACTATTTGGTTTAAAGAAAAATTTATAAACTAAATTGAGAGTAACGTCGTAGGAATGTGTATTTCGAATCAGTAGAATAATAGTTTGCTTATGCCTATTTAAATACGATGGACGGTTTTATTTTTGTATTCTTTACCTTTTCGACAAACAAATTCCCAAGGTAATATTTATATTGAAATATCCATTCCAATTCGTAACTATATCAGGTGATAGTGAAATTGTGCTTCGAAAATAAATTATTATTCTTCCATTGTTTTTAAAGCAGGATGCGAATGAAGAATACAAAAATCAAGTTTTCTACATTATTGTATAATTATATCTTTGTTTAACAACGGGTCTTTGTATTTGCATAAAAGTATACTAGTTCGATACTTCCTGTTATTGCATCATAGAACTTTGGCAATTATTTGTATGAAAATGATTAGAAACTTTAAAATGGAAAACACAAACGTTAAATAAGTAATAAATTAGCCTACTACAAGTTTTCTTTGTGTAAGTGTTAACACAATTCTCACAACAGGGTTGGCTAAATTATTACAGAAATCCTTGCACCATTTTGTTACGGAATAACAATGATAATAACTATTCTTGTGTGTTGTGTAGTTTTAACAAGCAATAAATTTATAAAATTTGTTACCAAAATTTACGTCTAAGTGTCTAATATTTACATAAACATATCAATATTACTTTTGGTTTAGTAATGATAAAGTTTTATGCATAACCCCAGCGATGTATTTGGAATATTTTTCCATTTTAAATATTCAACAGAAATTAGAGAAATCTGCTCCGAAAACAAATATTAATTGTGTCTACATTTTGTTAGTTTGACTAAACAAATCTATTAATACGGTTGCTTTATAGGTATGATAAAATTTTTTTGTTTTTCCTTTTTAGACTTTGCACTACCTTGGTGTTTATGTTTTGGACGATTGATTTCGGAATAATTTTCACGCTGCCAGAAACTTCAAAACTTTCAAACTCAATCTCGCATTTTTTAAATTTTAATAATGTTCTGTACGGCCATTTCTGTGCATTGAACGATCTATTCCAGTAGCCTGTCATAATTATTATTAAATGTCTTTATTCAACAGAATAGTACATGTAGTAATAAAACAAAGAGTAGCAATATAATACAGATATGGACAAGTTCAACTTTCTAGAACGTAACCATCAGTTGCTCTATTACTTAACCCACACTGAATTGCGCAAAATAATTAATATTCCAGTCAACATTGTAGTTAACATCTCTAAGCACCTCAACAAATCTAAAAACAGGTAATATTTGATTTACCTTATGTAAATATTAAATATTATTATATACCGGTATTTAAAGTTCAGACTTTTTTAATTAAATTGCAAGGCATTTGAAACAGAGCTCTTTCTAAATGACATATTGACAATGACCTCATGTGTTGTGGAACATTGTTATATATATTGACGTGGAATTATAGGTTAAATAGGTCTAGACAATAAAATTGTATCAACTGTGTATATAGAAAATAGGAACAATTTATTTACGCGCCAAATTAAGCAGTTTATATAGTGAGGACGGACAGTTATTAACATATTTTGTATTTCTAAATTAGAATGTTAAAATTGCACAAAGTAAAGAAGCGTTAGAGTACATAAAAACTCAAGGATACGCATAACTAAATTGTAATGATTTTAAATCAAGCGCATGGAAGCAGAAACGGAGCTTTCAAGTATAGAAAATCAAGAATTTAAGCGCATATGTCCATTTACATAAACGAAAACGTTCGTTTACAAATCCTAAGAAGGGGAGAAACTCGGAATTATTATTTTAAACAAGTTGCTTTGAAGATACACCTGTTAGTTTAGGTCAGGTTCATAGAACTCGATTGAACGTTAGCACAAAATTCTAAAAGTTGTTTACAACGGTCGATTTGACAAACTGCTAACAATAACAAGTGCCTTGAAGACTAAGTGAAATGAACGATCTATAACATAAAACAGACAGAGAAACGTATAAGAAAGCGTTGGTTACAAGTCACGTCTAAAATACAAGGGGAAATGTGAAGGCCAACAACAATATCGATTTTCTGTAGCTTGAGAAGGGTTTCTAAAAGAGACAAGAAATATGGGTGGAACGGAGAAAGATAGCTGATAGGTGGAGCATTATAACGAGGGAAAACTATATCATTGGTCTAAGGCGAAGCAGTTTTGAAAAGCGCGTCCGTTGAGGTATTAAAAAAATTTCAGTGTAACATTAAGATGATTTCGGAATTTTTTAACGTTACGTTCAAAATTTGTGGAAGTAATTTTAAAAATAAGCTTTTCAATAAAGAGAGGTTTCTTAAGGGGTGTGAAAAGCGTATAAATACTCTGAGAAAGATAAAAAAGCTCTCTTTCCTTTAAATCTGAGATCGCGCTTAGATCTTCAACGTAACTGACAATATACGCTCTTACGTGTATTTATTATTGTGTATTCGGTAAAGTAACATACAACATCCTGTTTGAAAATATGTAAAGCTGTAGTAACGTACCGCAAAAGTAAAAGTGATATTGCACGAGTGGGTGCTAAGGTCTAAACGAAAGGTGCCGTTACTACACGACTCAATTGACAGATGGGATGGTGCTTGGGTAAGCGAATCTTAAAGCTTAACTAGTATGCATGAAGTGTACTTGGTATGGAATGTTAAGTTTGAACCAAACAAATATCTGGCTAGAAGATTAAAGGTGGTGGCAGAGATTTGGATAGTAGGGATCAGTTGGATCCAGGCATAATCGAGGGTTTCTGGTACCCATCTTCAGAGGTGACGAGGGACGAAACCCACTCCAGGTAAAGAAAATTAATTTCCTGCTTTTTGTATAAACATTTGTGTTGATATTTTTGTGTTTGAGTGTTTTGACTTATTTGGGGTGTATTTATTACCATAAAAACTTATTTAACGGGGTATATGTACAGGACAATTAACATTGATTATTTAGAAGGTCTATTGATGATATAAAAATGTTTATTGATGATAAAATGTTGTTGTAAGGCGTAAACGAGTCTTTAGATTTAATCTTTTTATAAAATGCAAGGTTTAAAAGCATCTAGAGGAACTGGGTTATAATGAGCTCAAAATAGACCAGAATAAAATCAATCTAAGGTTGCATGACGGGCCCATCCACTCGTCTTAAAGAAATTTGTTGAAATATTTGAAATCATAAAATTTTGAAATATTTAAAGATTAAGATGGTAGCAGTTTTTTTATCAAACTGGATGAACCAATGTGTAAATGTTTTCTTAACAATGGAAACTTGTTAATATGTGTAAATAAAAAGGTTGTATGTTTTGTTGCATTATTTGAGTGGTAATTTCATTTGACTGTGTTTGTAAAAAAGGAAGATGCTTAGGATGGTAGGCATTCAAGAAGAAACCGATTGCTGAGCTAGCCAAAGCGAACAGAAATAAGGAGGCGTTCAAAAAGGTAGTGCAAGAAATTTTTTTAATTTTTTTAAAATTTTTTCAGAAATTTGATGACGCTCGATTTAAGAGCTTAATCCCCGATCCACAGCACTTTTATGACGCCCAACGTGAAGCTTGATTGGTTTTTAGGAAAAATACGAGTGTTCCTGATTTCCACGGCAATATATATAAATACATATATATATATATATATATATATATATATATATATATATATTACTCATATTTAGACCAGGGTAGAAAATTATATAATCACATCAAATAATTTTAATCACTGTGTAGAAGCTTTTGGAAAAGGCACGCGTTATTAAATAACAGCGTGAAGCATAAACATTCATTCGTTTTATTAAAATTAAGAAATTTAAATTATTTATAAGACGCTTTATATAAAAGGAAGCAGTATTAGAAAACTTTACGGGTAATTTAATTATCCCTAGTAAAGAAACAAATAAAAATTACGTGCAAAATTTATATTAATTAACTCTATTTTTAAGTAACCGGTATTAAACAAAATGTACAGATACTAATTGAATATTTAATTAGGATTCACTAAAATTTAAAGGGTATTATTTTAATTGAAGTTAATTGAACCGTTAGGAACATATAATATCTATAAGAACTTGAAAACCCAATAAAATACCATGAAATAACGCTCTGAGAATTAATAGTATGTTTAAACACCTGCGTATTTTTAAAAAGCTCATTCTGCGTAAATGTTGTAGATAATTAATGGTTATAGAGAATCTTTAAGAAACCGTCGCATAATAGTTACGAGAAATGCGAAAGGCGCGATACGGGGTTATTTAACCCAGATAACAGTCCACATGGACTGAAATAATCGATAATAAAGAATATCAATTTGCACGAATAAGAACAGGGTAGATAGAGACAGATAATATGCGCAAGACCGAGACACATATAGTAAAAAGGCGTGAGTAGAGCAACGTCATGGGGTTGCGATTGGTTGAAAGTAAAAGGCAAAATTTTAGAGGTAAAAATAACATTTCTGTATAAAAGTCAATTAGTTATTTCCAGACGTTGCAAGCCGTGTTGAAATTTCTGAGATTTAACTGGGGCGAGTGCAAAATTCGTAAAAACCGACGCACAGGCTACGGACTGGGAACCTAGCATGCGAAATTCTTTAGAATTGTCCATTTTGGGGAACAGACCGACAGACAGGCTAACCGCTATATATACGGAGGTTAATATGAACAAGCTCTCTTAGATCTTCGACTTGATTGAACGCGTTAAACAGTGCTTTTTAGTTTTCCGGTTTTAATATTAAATAATTTAAACAGTTTGCTCGAATATGTTTGTGATTTAAAACAGCTTGTTCTTTACGTGCTACAATAAATGTACTTTAGTGCACTTAGAAAAGAAGATACAAGGTAATAAAGTTTAGTATCACTGTACCAATTGGTAAAAAAAATTTACAACGACAAATATATACACAAAAGTAGGCAGATTTGGCGTATATTGGTGAAAGTAGTATGAAGTTCTTTGTTATTTTTCGGGGGTATTAATACTTAAATGGTGCATAAACGTGTCTGGATCCACAAAACAAGGTTCAGATATACACAGATTAGTTCCGGAAAAGCCCTGAAACAACTTTAAATAAATGGTGATGGAGAAAATTTTTAAAGCGTTGAGAATCAGAAGCCATAAATATAACCCAGTTGGAATGGTGTAATTAACAAAGGGACGATGTACATGGAAGCTACGAGTGCAAGTAACCTTCAGGTAAATTATACTATTTTGTTTGAACTTTGATATTTTTGTGTGTGTTGAATAACTTTATAATTGATTTACTCAAAATGGACAGTAGTGAAATTGTACTAGCAATAAAATTTTAATTTTAAGGTGAAATTTGCTTGTTTAAGTAGAAAGGAGTATTTAGTATTGATGTTCTGGATTATGATGAAAATTTAGGGTATGTCTTTGAGCTCAATTAGACGAACCTGGTTAATTAACGTAAAGGGGTTGTAGATGCTCCCTTTGTACTCTGCATATATTGTTATAGTAATTAGTAGGCATCCTACAAGGACTTTAATTCTGGATGCACTTTAAAATGATAACAAATTTAATCTTGAAAATTTCTGATACTAAAATTTATGCTGAATTTTAATTTTGAAATTTTAATGTATTGTGAATATTGATGTAAATAGAGTTGACGTTGATGTTTGTGGTAGGAATGTGTTTGTTTTTTTTTTATGTATGAGGATGAAAGCTATCTAGAGGAGCAGCCGAGGCGATTAACAGAAGAAAGTCAATGGACCAACACAGTTAAGGTAATGAATAGCTTTTTGTAGGTTTCACAGCATTCTTGACGCCCAATTCGTGAGGCTCGATTCGAAAAGCGTAGTTCACGGATTTTGTAGGTTACACAGCAATATATATATATATATATATATATATATATATATAATCCTCACGTTTTATTTGCTGAATATTAATTTAAAATAATTCAATTTATTGGGGATTGCAACAATCCCCAATAAATTGAATTATTTTATATATATATATATATATATATATATATATATATATGTATATATTACTCATATTTAGACCAGGGTAGAAAATTAAATAATCACATCAAATAATTTTAATCACCGTGTAGAAGCTTTGGAAAAAGGTACGCGTTATTAAATAACGGCGCGAAGCATAAAAATTCTTTCGTTTTATTAAAATTAAGAGATTTAAATTATTTATAAGACGCTTTATATAAAAGGAAGCAGTATTAGAAAACTTTACGGGTAATTTAATTATCCCTAGTAAAGAAACAAATAAAAATTACGTGCAAAATTTATATTAATTAACTCTATTTTAAGTAACTGGTATTAAACAAAACGTACAGATAATAATTGTAATTGAAGTTAATTGAACCGTTAGTAACATATAATATCTATAAAAACTTGAAAAACCCAATAAAATACCATGAAATCAAGCTCTGAGAATTAATAGTATGTTTAAACACCTTGCGTATTTTTAAAAAAAAGCTCATTCTGCGTAAATGTTGCAGATAATTAATAGTTACAAAGAATCTTGGAGAAACGGTGGCTTAATATTCACGAGAAGGTGCGATACGGGGTTGTTTAACCCAGATAGTCCACATGGACTGAAATAATCGATAATAAGGAATATCAATTTGCACTAATAAGAACAGGGTAGATAGAGACAGATAATATGCGCAAGACCGAGACACATATAGTAAAAGGCGTGAGTAGAGCAACGTCATGGGGTTGCGATTGGTTGAAAATAAAATGCAGAATTGAGAGGTAAAAATAACATTTCTGTATAAAACTCAATTAGTTATTTCCAGACGTTGCGAGCCGTGTCGAAATTTCTGAGATTTAACTGGTGCGAGTGCAAATTTCGTAAAAATCGCATGCCGGGCTGTGGAATGGGAACATAGCATGCGAAATTCTTTAGAATTGGTCGATTTGGGGACTCGACCGACAGACAGGCTAACCACTATTTAAACCCGTGTTGATAGGAGTGGAGCTCTCTTAGATTTTCGACTTGATTCAATGCGTTAAACAGTGCTTTTTAGTTTTCCGGTTTTGATTAAATAATTTAAAGTTTGCTCGTATATTTTGGTGATTTAAAACAGTTTGTTCTTTACGTGCTACAATGAATGTACTTTAGTGCACTTAGAAAAGAAGATACAAGGTAATAAAGTTAGTATCACTGTACTAATTAGTCAAAATTTGCAACGACAAATGAATACACAAAAGTAGGCAGTTTTGGCGTATATTGGTGAAAGAAGCATGAATTTCTTTGCTATTTTTCGGGGGTGTTAATAATTAAATGGTTCATAAACGTGTCTGGATCCACAAAACAAGGGTCAGATATACACAAATGAGTTCCGGAAAAGCCCTGAAACAACTCTAGAGGAATGGTGGTGGAGAAAATTTTAAAAGCGTTGAGAATCAGAAGCCGTAAATATAACCCAGTTGGAATGGTGTGATTAACTAAAGGGACGATGTACATTGAAGCTACGAGTGCAGTAACCTTCAGGTAAATTATACTATTTTGTTCGGATTTTGATATTTTGGTGTGTGTTGAATAACTTTATAATTGATTTACTTAAAATGGACGGTAGTGAAATTGTACTAACAATAATATTTTAATTTTAAGGTGAAATTTGCTTGTTTAAGTAGAAAGGGGTATTTAGTATTGATGTTCTAGATTATGATGAAAATTTGGGTATGTCTTGGAGCTCAATTAGACGAACCTGGTTAATTAACGTAAAGGGGTGGTAGATGCTCCCTTTGTACTCAGACTCAGGTCTGCATATATTGTTATATTAATTAGTAGGCATCCTACAAGGACTTTAATTCTGGATGCACATTAAAATGATAACAAATTTAATCTTGAAATTTTCTGATATTAAAATTTATGCTGAATTTTAATTTTGAAATTTTAATGTATTATAAATATTGATGTAAATAGAGTTAACGTTGATGTTTGTGGTAGGAATGTATTTGTTTTTTTTTATGAATGAGGATGAAAGTTTTAATTAGGTGAGCAGCCGAGGCGGAAAGAGAAAAGAGGCGAGTAACAGAAGAAAGTCAACGGACCAGTTAATTCAAGAGGTTTCACAGCAATATATATATATATATATATATATATATATATATATATATATATATAATATAAATTCTTTAGTTGTTGATTTTCTTTTTTGGGAATATGTTCGTCCACTAATTAATAAGAAAAACGCTCATTTATGAATTTGTCGACGTTTCGGGTAATTTATTCCCTTAATCATGACCTATGAATATTCGTTATAATACAAATTTATATCAACTGGTGTTACTTACAATCTATGCGAGCTTAATTTGTTAAAAAGCAGTAATTGAGAAAACCATAATAAATTAATGACACTGACATTTAAAAAACAATTTGTAAGATAAAACTCTAGTCATATAAATAAAATTATCGTTAAACTTTCACTGTACTACACTATTTACAAATGGTTTAAATTCACATAAGTTACAAGAATTAATAGTAAGAATGATGTTTAACAAGTTAACAACATGCCATAACTGATAAGTATAAACAATTATATGGCTGATGATTTTGTATATTTATTAAATTTTTACATTATACCTGGTGAGAGAACTTGAAAATTTAGTTTAACTCTATTTATTATTATTGCGCCTACTTAATTTGTATAGTAGTGAATACACTGTGTTTAAATTGTCTATATCTGTTTTAAAATTTATTGTATTATTGTTGTTTTGGATATGAAAGGATTCTAAAATAAACGTTTTTATAATTATTTTCTACTTCTAAAATTTGTATATCATCAAAATCAGCATTATGTGTTTTATTGTTCAAGTGAATTGCAAGAGCACACGATTTTTATTAATTTTGCGTCACTTTTGTGCTGAGTGACACGATTGCGTAACCATTGCTTGGTCTCTCCAACGTAGCATTGTTTGCACTCACAGTTGATTTTATAGACTATATTACTTAGTATTTTCTTATTGGTAGGATCTTTAAGAGGTGTAAAGAGGTTTTTAAGGTTCTATTGTAATTCACAGCAATGTGCATATCTGGAGTGCTTAATGTCTTTATCAGAGTTGAAGTTAAGTTTCGGATATATGGAAAACTTTTGTGCACGATTTTGGTAGATTGTTTATCGATTTTACTTTCAGTAGTGGTGTTGAACAATATTTTATGCAGTAGGATTTTGGATAACCGTTATTTATTAAAGTATTTCTTAAATTAATCAAATTTTGTTTTCGAAACTGTGGATGACAGATTTTATAATTCTATTTTTAGCGTTAAAACAGTATTTAATTTATGTTTGAATGTATGATCTGAATTAAAGTTGACATATCTGCCAGAATCTGTGGGTTTTTTATAAATGTCTAGAATTAATTTGTTATTATTGTCTTTTATAATTTTTATATCCAGAAAGGGGATGCTATTATCGTGTTCAATTTCAATTGTGAATTTTAAATTGGGGTTAAAGTTATTAAAAGTATTTAAAGTTTCCGTTACAGAGGTATTTGGTATTGCACATAGAATATCATCTACAAATTTAATTATAAAAGGCATTTGAAATGAGAGTACCGGTAGAGTGGTTTTTATTAAGTGATCCAGTATAATTTGAGCAATAATCGGTGATAAGGGTGAGCCCATTGGAGTACCGGAGATTTGTAAATAAAATTGATTATCGAATGAAAAATAGGTATTGTTAAAAATTAAGTTAATGGTCGTAATGAATAGTAAACGTGAAAAGTTGCAGTAAGGTTTTATTTTTTCTTCCCATTTTTCTTCCAACAATTCAATAACTAATGGTAAAGGTATATTGGTGAATAAAGATTCAACGTCAAGAGATACCAAGATAAAGTCTTTCGGTAATTGAAAATCTTTCAGCTTTTCTACAGAGCTAAACGTGTCTTTTATACTATAACTCTCACACAACGGAAATGCTTTTGTTAATATTTCGGTCATGTATTTTGCTATATTATAAGTGGGGGTATTTAAACACAGTGTATTCACTACTATACAAATTAAGTAGGCGCAATAATAATAAATAGAGTTAAACTAAATTTTCAAGTTCTCTCACCAGGTATAATGTAAAAATTTAATAAATATACAAAATCATCAGCCATATAATTGTTTATACTTATCAGTTATGGCATGTTGTTAACTTGTTAAACATCATTCTTACTATAAATTCTTGTAACTTATGTGAATTTAAACCATTTGTAAATAGTGTAGTACAGTGAAAGTTTAACGATAATTTTATTTATATGACTAGAGTTTTATCTTACAAATTGTTTTTTAAATGTCAGTGTCATTAATTTATTATGGTTTTCTCAATTACTGCTTTTAACAAATTAAGCTCGCATAGATTGTAAGTAACACCAGTTGATATAAATTTGTATTATAACGAATATTCATAGGTCATGATTAAGGGAATAAATTACCCGAAACGTCGACAAATTCATAAATGAGCGTTTTTCTTATTAATTAGTGGACGAACATATTCCCAAAGAAGAAAATCAACAACTAAATAATTTATATTATTAACAGATATAACGTCCGATAACACAGCTGTGATATTATATATATATATATATATATATATATATATATATATATATATATTACTTATATTTAGACCAGGGTAAAAAAATTAAATAATCACATCAAATAATTTTAATCACCGTGTATAATGAATATTATTAGATAATACGCGTTATTAAAACCGTGAAGCATAAAAATTTATTAGTTTCATTAAACATAAGAGATTTAAATCTTGTACAAGACGCTTTATATCAAAAGAAGCAGTATTAAAAAGCTCTGCGAGTAATGTAATTATTCCTAAACAAATGGAAATTACGTGCAAAATTTATCTTAATTAACTCTATTTCAAGTAACCGGTATTGAACAAAACGTACAGATAATATCTAGAGAAACTTGTAAAAACCCAATAAAAAGCAAATCCTAGAAGTGTTAGTTAGAAGTAGGATGTTTGAACACACCTGCGTATTTTAAAAGGCAATTTCAGTTTAATTTGTTTAGATAAACATGTCGATTCTAAGGATATTGGAAACGGTCAGATGCTTTAGCACGAAATACAAAACAGGGTTTATTTAAAAAGCTCTGAGAATTAATATTATTTTGAACACCTGCGTAGTTTAAATATCACGTACGGCGAAAATTGTGTAGATAACAAATGGTTTCAAAGAATCTTGGAGAAACCGGGGCTTAATATTCACGAGAATGTGCGATACGGGGTTATTTAACCCAGATAGTCCACATGGACTAAAATATAATCGATAATAAAGAATATCAATTTGCACCAATACGAACAGGTTAGAAAAGGAAAGAGAAATGCGTCAAGCAAAGACACATATAGTAAAAGGCGTGATTTAAGCAACGTCACGAGGGTCACAATTGGTTGAAAATAGGATGCAAATATCAGAGGTAGAAACAACAATTTCTGTACAAAATTAATTAGTTTTTCTCGGACATGTTTGCGTGCCGTGTGAGAATTTCTGAGTTTTAAATGGGGCGAGTGAAAAATTCGTAAAAACCGACGCGCGAGCGACGGACTGGGAGCATAGAATGAGAAATTCTTAAGAATTGTCTGTTTTGGGGAACAGACCGACAGACAGGCTTTTTGCTATATATACCGGTGGTACTATGAATTTCGGCCTCTTAGACTTTTGACTATTTGATGCGTTAAAAGCTCTTACATCCGCGACTTGATTCAAGATGTTAAACAGTGCATTTTAGTTTGATAAAATAATTTAAAATTTTGCTCGTATATTTTAGTGATTCAAAATAGTTTGTTATTTACGTGCTAACATGAATGTACTTCAGTGCACTTAGATACAAGGTAATAAAATTTAGTATCACTGTACCAATATGCAAAATTTACAACGACAAATGTATACACAAAAGTAGGCAGTTTTGGCGTATATTGGTGAAAGACGCATGAATTTCTTTGCTATTTTTCGGGGGTGTTAATAATTAAATGGTTCAAATACGTGTCTGGATCCACGAAACAAGGGTCAGATATACACAGATGAGTTCCGGAAAAGCCCAGAAACAACTTTAAATAAATGGTGATGGAGAAAATTTTAAAAGCGTTGAGAATTAGAAGCCGTAAATATAATCCTGTTGGAATGGTGTGATTAACTAAAGGGACGATGTACATTGAAGCTTCGAGGACAGTAACCTTCAGGTAAATTATACTATTTTGTTTGACATTTTGTGTGTGTTGAATAACTTTATAATTGATTTACTTTAAATGGACATTAGTGAAATTGTACTAACCATAAAATTTTAACTTTAAGATGAAATTTGCTTGTTTAAGTAGAAAGGGTATTTAGTATTGATGTTCGGGAATATGATGAAACTTTGGGTATGTCTTTGAGCTCAATTAGACGAACCTGGTTAATTAACGTAAAGGGGTGGTAGATGCTCCCTTTATACTCAGACTCCGGTCTGCTTATATTGTTATATTAATTAGTAGGCATCCAACAAGGACTTTAATTCTGGATGCACGTTAAAGTGATAATAAAATTAATCTTGAAATTCTTTTTAAAACTGAATTTTATGCTGAAATTTAATTTGAAAATTTAATGTATTCTGAATATTGATGTAAATAGAGTTAACGTTGATGTTTGTGGTAGGAATGTGTTGTTTAATTTTATGTATGAGGATGAAAGCTATCTAGAGGAGCAGCCGAGGCGATTAACAGAAGAAAATCAACAGACCAGGTAATTCAAGAGGTTTCACAGCATTCTTGACGCCCAAACTGTGGGGCTCGAATGTTTTTTTTTTGAAAGGGCCAGTACCTGCAGATATGAGAAGAATCACAGCAATATATATATATATTTAATGCGGCGGTTACCTTCGATAACCACAGATGGTGAGATAAGTGGACATGTATACGAAAAGAATAATAATAGCGGAAACCTTCAAGTACTTACCTGAGTTATTAGATTTAGCGGTGTTCGAAGAACTAGTAGTAAAAACGTCGATTTGGGATTATTGAAACACGTAACAAAATCAATTATCATAGGTTAGGTAAGGTTATTGCAAAGCACATTGCGCATTATTATCAATTATTCATATTCTATAAATGTTATAAATACAAATAGAACGTACCGCCCACCAGAATGCAAGGCATTTTTAAAAGAAAAACAATTACCAAGGGTGCGGAAATGTAGAAAAAGCGAACAAAAAGAAAAAATTAAATTAATGCGAAGAAAAAACGAAGAAACAATGCGAACAGAACACAAATTACAAACAAGGTAAAAGACAGAGCTTAGTGACAGGGCGCTTAAGCTCGACTTGAGCGGTCTTAAAGGTGACAACGCGAGCGACACCATCAGTTCCTCGATGTATCGCTACGACACGTCCAAGAGACCAACGATGAGGTGGAACGTTCTCGGTTTTAATTAGCACTAAGGTATCCAAAAGTACTGGACAAGACGTTTTGTGCCATTTGGACCGCTGCTGCAGCCTATGCAAATACTCCTTAGACCAAGGAGACCAAGAACCTTGATGAATGCGTTGGCAGCAATTGCCAACGAGAAAGGCGGTTAAGCGAAAGGTCGAAAAGGACGAGTTCCAGAATAGCGGTTAAAAGTGCCAAAGTCAGAAAGTGACATGCTGTAAGGCAAGTCAAGTTATTGGGGTCACTCCTTATGGGTGTGAGAGGACGCGAGTTTAAGATGGACTCAATTTGAACAAAGACAGTTGCCAATTCCTCATAGATCAATACTTGTTCACCTACAGTACGAAAGAGCAAGATTTTAAAGCATTTCACTCCCGTCTCCCACAAGCCATCAAAATGTGGTGAAGTCGGCGGTATAGAATGCCACAAAATACGGTCCTTGAAAGCAATAAGCTTGGCGAGATAAATTAACTGTTTATGAGTAGGGGTGGGCGATACGGGATTTTGCGTTTCGAATATCGATACATATTCTATATCGATATGTATCGATATATCGAATATCGATATATATCGATACGTATCGATACGTATCGATACGTATCAATGCGTATCGATGCGTATCGATACGTATCGATGCGTATCAATACGTATCGATACGTATATTTACGTAACGGTACGTATAGATATATATATATATATATATATATATATATATCGATATTCGATACGCAAAATCCCGTATCGCCCACCCCTATATACATACTTATGTCACAAATATTAAACTTGAAACTTTAATTATTTTGATAACAAACAATCTTAAGTGAAAATCGAATTGTCAAAAAATATTTTATTTTAAAACGATCTTGTGATTTTATTCCCAAAGAAAGAGTAGAAAAATTTATAGATGCGTATCGATTCGTACCGATAGGTATCGCTACGTCTCGATATGTATACTTAATCTACACATCTAAACGTTCCGATACGAATCGCTATATATATATGTATATATATATATATATATATATATATATATATATATATATATATATATAGCGCATCTATAAATTTTCTACTCTTTCTTTGGGAATAAAATCACAAGATCGTTTTAAAATAAAATATTTTTTGACAATTCGATTTTCACTTAAGATTGTTTGTTATCAAAATAATTAAAGTTTCAAGTTTAATATTTGTGACATAAGTATGTATATAGGGTGGGCGATACGGGATTTTGCGTATCGAATATCGATACATATTCTATATCGAATATCGATTCGTATCGATACGTATCGATGCGTATCGATACGTATCGATGCGTATCGATACATATCGATACGTATCGATACATATCGATACATATCGATACATATCGATACGTATCGATACATATCGAGTATCGATATATCGATATTTATTTTTTGCTGTATCGGGGGGGTCAATACGGGGGTCGTATCGATACGTATCGATATATCGATACGCCGACCCAGCCCTATTTATGAGCACCCACAAAATTTGTTCCACAATCACTATAGAGGTGATCACAACGGCCACGCCTAGCAATAAATCGGCGAAGTGCCGCTAGAAAGGCGTCTGGTGATAAGTCGGATACGACTTCAAGGTGCAGCGCTTTGGTAGTCATACAAATAGAAAAACAAAATACGATTTTAGAACTTTAGTGCCCCGTAGTCAAGACATGGTAATAAAAAAGTGACCCGCGAGGGCGACATCCGAACTTAAAAAAGGTTTTACTTGAGTAACTTGGCCTAAGGGCAGGTTGCCCATAAAAGGTTGCAATGCAACCGGATTGGTCTTCCAGCACGTTAGACAACAACTCAAAACACGACGGATAGATTGCCTTTCAGAAATAATCCAAAAGTGCTGACTGATGAGAAAATGGATTATTTGAGCTCCCGCGTAGAAGTATTTTAAATGAACGTAAGTAACATAAACATCAGTACATTGACTTTTGTTAAGTAACAAAGCAGAAAATTTACGGTCAAAGGAGAAAGACGCATGAGCCAGGCGACTGCCGACCCGCAAGATTCCATCACGAATAAAAGTGACAACTTGGGAAACTCTTTTTTAAAATGGATCCAGACTGGAGGGCTTCCAGTTCAATTAAAAAATGAGTTTGTTGAGTGTACTTAATCAAAGGGATCAAAGCATTATATAGCTTGACAGAGGACAATGGTCTTGTGTATTTTGACAACGGATGTTGTAGGTTATGGGCAAAGCAGAGAATCCAAGCGACAACGCGAATGATAAATTGAAAAGAACAGTTATTTTCCAAAACTATTTTAATCCAAAAAAAGGACGCGACGGTGGTCAGGACAATAGAACGTTCTTCGATGAGAACTTCAGGAGAATTAAAATGTGGTATATGTGGACTATATTTTTCGAACAAACGGTACAAGTCAAGGGGTGCCGCCCACCATAAAGAAACTGGCACAAGTCGCTAGGTAGTAAACCACGTGATCCGACATCGTTAGGTTTTTTGTTGGAGGGAATATGAGGCCAAGAAGCGCGAGAAGTGTTTTCTTGAATATAGGAGACTCGATTGGCGACAAAGATCTTCTAGCGCTATGGTGGGGAACGAATCCAAGATTGACCCACCATCGAATCAGACCAACAAAAAACTTTATTAAACGTAAGATGGGAATCATAGGTTTGGAGGATAAAGGTAAATAGTTTTGATGCCAAGGTGGCGGCTAAAAGTTTGAGTTAGGGCAAAGAAAGGGTACGAAGAGGAGCAATTTTAGATTTTGCATACACTAAGCGAACTTCAACGGCGGAAGCGGTAACAAAGCAAAAATAAAAAACAGCACAGTAGCCACGTTCGGAAGCGTCAGCAAAACAGTAAACTTCGCGTCTACTTTGGCCAAAGAACATAGTATTACGCGATTGGAAGCTACAATATGCAACTGTGCAATTAGAAACTATGTCCGTGCGGCACAGGTGTAAAATCCTTTAAAATACTGTTTAAACCTTATTGGAAGATAGTAAGTTATACTTCCTAAAGACGCCAATGTACTCGGTACCACTTACCAAAATGTGGAGTAAGCTATCGGACAAGCTACAAAATAGCTGCTGTTTAGTGTGTGATAACCTACTACAGTATGTGTATTGGGGGAATAGCAATAGAAAAAAATTGACTGGCTTGCAAATTAAGTTGTCCGAAAAACCAGAGGAAAAGGAAAAATAATAAAGTATGTGCTTTCGGCTTTTAGTTTTATCTATTTACCTGTCAAATATTTGGAAATGGTAGAGGAGAAAGACAGCCAAGATAAAATAAAAATCTTACACAAGTGCTACATTAAAGCAGGTAGTGCATATTTTACACAATCTGCAACACCATATTCTACAATTCCAAAAGAAATAATCATTACGGAATTGGGGTTGATAAGTACGCCTAACATTCGCACAGAGGTTGTACTACAACGCGTAAATATTGCCAGTAAACTCTATCCGTTTACGCTAAAGGAAATTGCCTCATTGTGCACCTCATACGCTGTAAATGGAAGAGAAAGGCAGCTGGAATTAGAGGAAATGTATGCAAAAAGGCAAAAGTTGGACTACATGAAAACACTGCGACAATACGCGAACAATACAAAGATGTGTTAGACAAAGAACATCTTATAAGAGAAAATGATTAAGAATTAAAAGATTATTTTATGTGCCGATGGACTGACTTAGATACATCCGGTTTCTACAAGCTGTATGCATTTGTGGTTAGTAAGAAAGACTCTTTTAGTTATGTAGGCGTTCTTGAGGAAAAGGATGGCACTAAATCCGTATACTTTTTAAAAGGTTATTTTAAAAACGTATTTATTAAAATGGCAGATAACATAGACGAACTAAGGAATGCGGGTTTCGTAACCTTGGTGTACACCACACGCAAGGAGTTCCGCTAAACGTTGTATATTTGTCTAGTAAAGAACTTTTTGGATCATTTAAAACCGAGGGTCCTACAACCTATAACGACCATATATTCCCAAAAGTGGTGGACATGCAACTACGCAACAGTGAGTGAGAGAATAAGGATTCCCTCTAATACCGACAAGAAGAAGTCGATCAAGCTAACATAATACGTATGCAGGATATCGTGGGGAAGCCGCGATTAAAAGAGTGTCACAAGCTGCAAGAATTACACGAAGGAATGGATCTGGTTGTCGGTGGAATCAAAGCTTTATTTATAGAGACAAACTTCGGTACATTCTACAATTCGAAAACCTAGACGGTTTTTATGTATCAAACTATCGGCTAGACAAGGAAATAGAGGACTTGCGTGTCGATTTAAATTTTAAGCTGGGAATAAAATTAGGTACACTTAAAACCATTCTCAATCAAACATAAAAAAGGACTGTTTTCTGTGTATAACTTTATTATTAAAATTAAGTTTAAATGGCTCCATGCTTGGCATTAAATATTTTTCAATTTTGTTATGTAGAATGTTAGAATAAAAATTTTAGAATAGTATTACAATGCTCTTTATTTATAAAAGGATATGACGTCACCTTACATTTGATTTGTCAATGCTCCACCCGAAGGTACTACATTGACCAGGAAACGAGCTTTTTTTACCTGGAGAATTTGGAATTTTGCCGAACCATTGCAGTTCCAAGCAACTTAGGAATCTTTAACGTGCGTGGCAATACTCACGCACGGGACCTCCATTTTACCTCTCATCCGAACGAGGGTGTATTTTTTTGAAAACTGCTTGCCTAACATTTTTTCAAGCGAACCGTGTCGGGATTTAAACCCGGCACCTTGGGCGTAGTAGTCACACACATACCAACTACGCTACGGAGCCGTCGCTATGACGTTACCATGACCTTGGAAAGGTATCCAAAAACTAGGTAACCGAGAGCATAGCAAAGTGGTGATTTTACCTATATGGTGGTTGTAAGGGTTGATCCTAAATTTTAGGGGTTAGGTTACCAATGTTTTAGGGTAAGGATTGTGAGAGTAAAATGAAGTAAGAAGAAAATTCCGCTTCCACAAGAAGGAAATTCCCCCCCAAAAGAGCAAGGAGGAAATCCCTCCCCACAAGAAGGAAATCCCTTTAAAATAGGGCTTAGCAGATCTTCCTTATGGGAATTTACATATAAAACCTAGGATAGATATGAATCGGGAGGATGTGGATCGGGTGGAGTGAGTGAGAGAGGAGTGAGGAGTGTTTCAGGATACCCACGATTCCTTACTGATAATATAGTATTTTTGTTAGGGTTTTATGTCGCTTCTGCGAATTTATAAATCTGTCTTCACCTAGGTTAAACCGTTCAAGTAGATAGAATCTTCGAATATGTCATTCCACCTTATTGGACTAGCCCGCATAGAAGTAGCGTCGTTCGTTAAGGTGAACTTAAGTACTGTGTGAAATGCGGTCGAGAGCGGTCGGGCAATATTATTGTTTTAGCATTGCTCTCAATGAGCAATCACTCTAAACGAATATGTAATTGTTTCTATTGCTTAAAAATGCCTCGCTTTGCGTGGCTGTTGTACTATTCTAACTAAACTAATTAATATAGTAAATGTACATACGTTAACCGAGCACGCGTTGTTTTTATTCTATATACATGTCCAATCGAAGTGTTTCTTTTGCTAAAATAACTAGTATTAATAAACTAAAACCTAAATCAATATCAGAAAGAGTACGACTTCCAATCCTATTTGTGAAGTAATAAACCTTTCGTGTTCAATTTTCATAGTATTAAGCTACTAAAATTTATAAATTTTTTAGGCTGTTGTGTTGATAAGAATGAAAAGTGATGTGTTGTCTATGATTTTTAGAGTTCAAAAATTATTAACGTTATTAAATATTTCTTTTTTCTAAAATGTCTGTGTTTAGGTTCCTTCTTACTGGCACATTCAACCAAATTTTGGAGAAATGTATGTATAACTTAATAGTGAATGTTTAGATTTTACATTTTCAGTAGTAAACTATAAATCGTCCTTTGTATACTTAGTAGAAAAGAAAATATTAAGAAGCACTACTGCCCTAAAAATAGTTGCAAAATTAAACCCTGTTTGTAAAAAACACCGTTAGCATGGACTTTGATTCAACAACAATTTTTAGAAACAGCAGTATCCATAATGTTTTTATTTTTTATCCCATATATGTGTATGTATATGGAATAGAAAATGAAAATATTAAGGGTTTGTTGTTTCTAAAAATTGTTGTTGAATCAAAGCCAATACTGACAACATTTTGCCTAAACGGAACTTTAGTTTTGCATCTATTTTTAGGGCAGTAATGCTTTTTAATCTCTTTTCTACCCTGTACACAAAAGACGGTGTATGTGTTCTCCAAACTGAATCTAATTTTCCTATTAACTTACAGGAATAGTCCTCCATCCTCTGCATCACCTACAATGCATGCGTAATGTGGTGGCAAAGAAAGTATCAACAGACTGTAAAGCAGAAGTCGCTAGTGTCTTACATACGTAAAACAACTATAATCCATTCGTGTTTGGTGCTGTCTGTGCGGTACCTACATAGAGTATGTTCGGCATCCTTTAGCGTTAAAATCCCCCCCTGACTGCTTCCATTTGCATATGAAAGCAGCCAGGAGGTTCCAATTGTATTTCTGTGACATCCGTAATGGCAGAATGATTTAGCCGCAAAGATCTTTCATAAACAGGGTAGCTTACTTAAATTGTGTTGGAGGTTTGCTTGTCTGAAGCTTGGTACACAGTGCACAATAACAAACATAGTTAAAAATTACTGTAAAAGAAGTGTCGAGATTTAATTTATATTTCTGTAACATCTTTAATAGCAGACTGATCCACCCAATTATATTTTTAAATTAGAGTTGACCTACTAATTGTTTTGGGGCTTCCTTATTTGACGCTTGCCACATATTGCAAGATAAAAAAAACAGTAGCATTCAGCAGGATTGTTTTATTTTATACGGGAGTTATGTATCCCCCAATTATCTATATGTATTGAATATATTGAATCTAATAGGAATTATTAGAAATTGTTAAATAAAGTATAAGTTCATTGCAACATTGTAATACAAGGATAACCCAGAGAGGTTATCGACAGTTCATGAGAACGGACATGCAACTTTGCATCCGAGGGGGCAGTGATACTGCAGGTGGCAGGTCACAGGCGGTTAACATACCGCAATTACTTAGGATTAAGATTGTTACATTGTAATAAAGTGTACAATTAAGAAAAACGCAGACATGAGATCTGCAAGTTCCCACAGCCGTGTGAAGGGCAGGTTATTATAAAAAGCCCGGGAGCTCAACGCCCGGCAATCAGTCTTCGAACTCCATACTTCGTTGTTCAAGCTACTCACCTTAGTACAATTAATATTATTTTTTGATTAAAGTTATTATGTTATAAGTTATTCAAAATTCTATTGTAATTTCTGTTTCAAGTTAAAATAAATTTGTTAAGTCTTCGGAATTGTTTTTAAAAACACCGCTCCAAAGGCCCGAACCTTAACTCGGGTAGACACCAAAAATCAGGGTATTTTCAAATGCTAATCAGTGTTGAGGATCCATTTGCGAGGTCATAATTCTGTGACGTCATGGATGTTTTACAGCATAACCCAGAATTGTGCATTTAGCAGTATGGAGAAGATTGATTCTACCCACGCCACTACATCCTGATTTTACCAAACTGTAAGCAAGGATGTTACTGGATTACGGACCATCCAGCTGCTACGTACCTAGACGTATCCGGAAGAAAAGTAAACACCAGGCTAACTACCAACCACGAAAGTGGGGGGGGATTTGCCTACATACCAAACAGAAACAAAAAAAAACACATGACACCCACGACTATCTATTAAGAATGAAAATAAATTAAAATTTCTTGATTCACAGGTACAAAGAAAAGTATTAAATTTAAGTTATATTTTACAGAACAAATTTTATAAAGGATCCACGAAGTGCGCATTTCGTAGCTAACAGGTAATAAAAAGGTAAAAAAAAAGTAATGGTTAGATTTTCTCAATAACAAGTGTGTTAAATTAAAATATTCCATGTGGATTTTCTCAATAGCACGTGTGTTAATTTAAAGTATTAAAGGTAGGTTTTCTCCATAGCAAGTGGATTAAATTAAAGTATTGAATGTAGACCAAGGTGTAGTAAGAATTAAAGAAAGATAACCAGAAACACTAGAGAAGCTAGCTTCTAAATATGGATAGTGAACTGGTTGCACAACATCAACCTTACATGTGATTTTCAAATGCTCCACCCGAAGGTACTATATTGGCCATAAAGCGAGTTTTTTTTACATGGAAAATTTGGAATTTTTTCGAACCCTTGCTGTTACAAGCAAGGTAAGGATCTTTAACGTGCGTAACAACACTCACACACGGGACCTCCATTTTACCTCTCACCCGAACGAGGGTGTATTTTTGTGAAAAATACTCGCCTAACATTTTTAAAGCGAACCGTGTCGGGATCACAAAATCAATCGCTGATAAATAAGGATCTTCGATGTACGTACGTAAGTCACATAACTCTATGCGTCGGGATGCGTATCTTGCAAATCGCCGGGGGTGAGTCAGCATAGCAACGCCATGGTCGTCAGCATACATTTACGCTGCTACCATAATTGCAGCAGCGGTCTACGGACAATAGCAATTGTTCTACATAAAGTAAGAACCAATTTGGTCTGTTGCTAAAAAAAAAGCGAATCTGATTGGAATGGGTACGCGCGTGGAAACTTACCGACTACAAGCAAGACACCTTCTAGTTGTCGAACAGAAACACGTGCATCGCTTTTAAATACGGTGACGAATAAATGCAGAAAATACCTCGACGTACAAGCTGTACAATCACATTCAATAATGGTTCAAACAACACGAAGTCGAACTGCAAATCCTAGTTTATTGAAGCGGGGTAAAACTGGAAAACCCGGCTTATATTGGATAGTGCGCGACCTTATTTCAACAAGTAGTTACACTGGAACAATAGAGAAAACCATTATACGGCGGTCTTAAGGTATACCAAGATAGCGGGTACCTAAAAACGGGATATAAATATTCAATTTTAGTATAAAATTGTCGTTTTGAAATAAATTAGTTTAAAACGAAAAGTTCTAGAAAGTGTATTTATTATTGTAAACAGGATGTTATTGAAAAATTTAAGAGATTACCGGATACCTATCACAAGGTATAGACTATTTGATATATAGAATAAATTTTCGTTGTAAGAGAAAAAGATTGAAGTTGAGGAATTTATTCGAGAGCGTGTTTATTATTAATTATGTTGAAAATCAACGTAACAAGTCTGCTATTTTTCTCAGTATTGTGCTCGTCTTTGTTGTGCTATAGAAGGTGCGTATAACATAAATATTTTCTTTAACCTACACTAAGCTACTCTAAATTCAACTCCGTGTACAATGATGCTCTGTTATACGATAAAATCGACGTTTAAGATGGGGGAGATAAACTTGCAGCATTTCTAAGTGTCACTCAAATGCGTCGCAGTTGTGCCATTGAGGAAGATATTAACAGTATATGAATAGGTACTTTCTTTTTTAAATATCAACCTGAAAAGCTCCAAATCACTCACACTGCATTAATCTTTCTCAAAACTCTAAATCTTTCTGATCTGTTTAATATGCAAAATATAAAAAATACAATAAAATAATAAGTTTGGTCTATTCTAGTAGCACTTATATACAATTACTACACATATGTATAGAAGCAGTTAAACTCTATAAATAGAATATATTAAATAGTTTTTTTGCTAAATCAAATTGCGCGATTTAGATAAGTAATTTCATACTGTAGTGTGGCTCTAAGAGAAGTCCCTACTACATCGACTACATAATTACCCACAAATGGTAATGCAGGTAGCTAGCAAACCAATCTGACCTTCAAACCATATATCAAAAAAGGATTTAGATTCCTTTTTAACTAATCATATCACATGAATGTAATAGATTTTCAATAAACTACACATTACAAGATATGCTTCCGACTTTTTTAGCCAATTAAATATTTGCAGCTTGTGCGTCAGCGAATATTTAATTCTTTCAAATGCAGCATATGTTATCAATACGCTACCTTTTTTTAGTTATTTTCAAATCATCCATTTGATATATTAATAGATTAAAAAAGATAGTGAGTTTACAAGTAGAAATTTTATATTTTTTGAGGTAACCACACTGGATTCCCTATCTCTTCCTCAATTTTGTCTATGTACTATTCTAAGCAGTGCTAACGATCCTTAAAATTCATAGGAGAAACTATTTATAAACCACTGATTGAAATAGTAGCAAAAGAGAAGGTTCCACCTTTACAGTGAGAGCTAACCAAGAGCTTTATTTACTCTAATATTCAACATTCTGTGTGTGCTCGTACGCGTGCATGTGCGTGTGCATGTGCATGTGCGTGTAAGTGTTCGTGTGTATACGTGTTCATGTGCGCGTGCACGTGTGTGTCCGCACAATACACACACGCCGACGCACAGCTTTTCTTATGAGTTCTCAAGACGACTAGTTTTGCTCAGAAGGAAATATAACTAAAATTGAGAAAAGAAATGGGAGCCCATAGTAGCGAACTCAAAAAATTAAAAATATCAAACGTCTGTTTTTAAATTTATGTTTACTTTTTTAAACATATTAATACATCAGATCTATGGTTTTATGAAAACTGAAGAAAATATTGTGTTATTATTGTAGAATTTTACCACCTTTTCTAATATATGTGTAGTTATATTAAATTTATACTCAATTCATGCAGTTTCCTTGTGGGTTTCGTCGGTACCTCTGTAGTCTTAGATTTAAAATATAATACATTAATTAATCTTTGTCGCTCATATTTACGTTTAAAATACAGTTAGATATAAATTTTAATGTAGCACAAAGAAAGGACTTTCCTTGAAATTAACAAATGTTTCGGTTACTTGCCGAAACCGCGACATATAGATAGTGTATATTCTACATTTATAGGACTAGTTAACTATCAGAATCTTGGAAAGATGTAACAAAATGCTTCAGTACAGATGAGCTTCTGCTAATCCTTCTTCCTGATGTGAATGCGCAACTGCGGGAGCTGTTTTATGTACAATGGCGTTGAATCCACTGTGTTTGTCAGCTGTATAGTCAACTGTTCTTACAGATCCATCAGGTTCAACAAGAGAATATTGGCCTTTAACTGAATCTCCATCTCGCGTTTCATGTTGACTTTTGACATCTCCTGTGTGATAATCATTTACACCATACTTGAAACTGTACTTGGGATAAGCCTGAAACAGGGAAAAAATATTACAGTTTATAGATAATGTCACTAATGATATACATTTTCTGAATCAAATATTATGTATACATGTCGCGTATACATATACTTGCTTAAATAACTGTTATTTTGTGCAACCAGAAATGCTGAGAAGAAGGTATTTCCTAAATACTTTGATACTACGAAAGTTAAGACATTCCAAAATAAGGAGAAAATTCTGTAGGTGTCTGTGACACTTGTTTGTCTGAAGCAATAATAAGCACAAAATAAGTGCAAATATTTGTCTATTTGTATTTTAACTTTAGTTACTTGCATTGAAGGATAGGTCCACAAAACAGTTCCTGCGGGCTTCTGAAACGAGCGTCTCGCGGCAGTAATGACATGTTTGCAATGACAGTTTAGGTTACTGTAAGAAATAGATATTTATTAAAAAACACAAATTGGATATTATTATTAAAAAACACACAACACAAATCACTTAACACGCATATCAGAACAGTTTGCAATAGTTTTAGAACAACTGTTCTGATATGCGTGTTAAGCTGATTGGTGTTTTTTAATAATAATATCCATTTCTAACAGTAACCTAACCTATCATTGCAGGCATGTCATTACTGCCGCGAGGCGCTCGTATTCTGAATGGGGTTACGGTTTAACGGTTAAGGAACCGGTAGAGAATTGCATTATTTTGGCAGTACGAGCACGGCGTATGAGTGTCCGCGAAAAGTAAAGTAAAAAGTGGAAAATAGTTTTGACTTAAACTAAATATGAAAATATTCCATTTAAATATCAAAGTTTTAAAATAAATCCTTCTAGAAAATTTTAATTTTATTTAAATCAAAAATGTGATATTTATGTATTATTTTTTCGTTACTAATTATGCGTGTATCTAAAAGAAATAATACATCTTAAATTTATCCAATTTTACGTATCCATCTAAATTAACTGGTACATATAAATTTATACACATACAAATGTGGTTCTTTCTGTATTAGAATTTCCTCTTTACAATACACTTTTAACTAAGCGTGTGCTAACGTACAAGTCTTCTTAACACAAATAATTTTTTGATAACTAATTATAATATATTCGTCATCATAACAAAAATTTAATTCATTTACAACTTGTGGAGTTTGTATAAGCTCAAGAGACCTTGTTGTGCAAGACATATATGGGATTGCAGGTTGAAAATAGCATGCGGTGCATGTACTACTTTCACATGTAACGATTTACGTTCGCGTTTAGAAGCTCATTTCACTAACAAACCAGAGTTCTAAAAACGACGCCACGCAATACTTTTTTATCCACATTACGATGGCTGCTTGTTAATCAACTAACTGAAGATAAAAGGCTTGAATAAATCAGTTCTTCCCTCTATTATGATCCATGGGAATTTATATACAATATAGTTCCAGAGGTTACCCAATTTTTCTTGTTCGCATGGTTTGTACGACTTAAATTGTCTTAAAGCCGAGGTCAAGGATATTTAGTGGGTGAGAACGGTTATATATGTATTCCCATACTTTCCATTTAATACCTACAGCTGCGTCATATGTTGGTTACTAAGCTTTAGGTTTTATTCTGTTTTATGGGTTTCTATCTATTGGAGTAGTTTTTCGATGATTTCGGTTTTTTCCAATTCATGTAAATGTATACGAATACACTTTCTTGACTGGTTATTTGCTGAATAGTTTTCTAATTTAATCTGCTTAATGTGAAGTTCCGGTCTTTATTGCTAGTTGTAAAAAATAAACTAGGTACTTTAATATTTATGGCCTATTTTAATATTATAACGAAATAGCCAGGCAATTATGAGTGAAAGTGATGAAGTTTGTATACCCATAAAAGATTAGCAATAGTTTTATAGAACTCACCCCTCACCTCTAAAAACTAAATGGTGCAAGGTGCAGTATTTACCTTTTGTCTTCTTGTAGAGTAAATTTAATTAACGTAACTAAGGTCAATTTAGCGCGTAACAATTTGCAAAATTGTTTTTAAGTTTTGGTTGTTATTTTAAGAATAATAAAATGATTTTCCGATGATCACAGATAAAACAGGAGATTGCACACTACTTAGTTATTTAAACTATGATTTGAATCATTCTAGAGTGCAAAGCTACATATGACTGTAGTATTAAAACACTTTTAACTTAAAGTGATGTGACGAATAAACACTCAGAGTTAAATTGCTATTAACAATCTTTATTTTGCTTAAAGATATAATTACTCGTATTAATGTATAATTTAAATTAACTCCACAATGAAAAATTGAGGATATATTGTAGCTAAAACCCTGCTTCTCTTGTTTCTAGACATACGCTTGAAAAATCTGACTTACAGATTTTATAAATACAGAAATGGTGGTTGAAATAGTGTATAGTATTCATGTGGAAAGTGCCATTTTACACTCGTGTAATTGTAGCACTCGCTTGGCACCTCGTTTGACAACATTCTCACTCCCGTGAAATGGGGGAACTTTCCAAATTAGTAATGCAATATAGTATAAACATGTTTTTGCTAATACCCTCTCTAAATGTTTACGGATGCCAAAAGAGTAATTTATAGATCAATAAATGCCTCTTTTTACAAAAAATTTGATGTGCTTCTAGATATATTTGTTTCAGTTTCAAAAATATTTTAAGTCAATCGTCTTGAAAAAAAATTAAATAGCATGCATAAAACGAGTATCTATACCACTTGCTATTGGTTTGAGATTTTTAGCTATAAACTATTCTTGATCCTTTTTGAGTTTCTAAAAATATTAGAACGTTATTTTAAATAAATTATTAGGTTTGTAGCTCTAGGACGTTATTTAAACAAACAACATATAATACAAAAAATTTACAAATTTATTTAGTTAAATGAACTTTTAGCATGAATATTTATAGAAGCTTTGCTAGTTTACTTTTATAACGTAGTTGTTCTAAAATGATTTTAAATTAGGATAATGAATTAAAATGGTACAGCAACTAGTTAATTTGTATACAACCAGTAATAAAGATCAGGACTTTACACTATTTGTATTAAATTAGAAAAATAGGTAGATCTGGGTAAGCAACCGTCGTGGGGAAGCTTATTTGTACACATTCACACGAGTTTAGAGAAACGAAAGTCCTGGTATATTACTCCCCATAGTAATAACCTCATGCGTTGCTAATGTAAGCAAACGCCGTCGCTTTCAAAAGTGTGAGAACAAATAATTGGGTAACCGAAGTGGATTACATTAACTTCGATCTTGGTACATCAACTAGTTGTACAAATATAATTTGCGATGGCCTTGAGTCGATAAACTTATAAAACAAACGGATAATAATAGAGGGATTCGTCTAATCTTTTATCTTCAGTTATAGAGCTTCAAATTTAATTAACACAACCATCGTTGTACGGGATAAAGGTTGATTAAACGGGTAACTCAAATACGGTATTACACTCGTGGATTGTGAGATTCAGGTTCTCAAACGCGAATAAAACGCAGGATTGAAAGTACCGTTACAGGTGAAGATGCCCTGATGTTTGAAGCTTTTATTTAACGTTAAGTTGGAGTATAAGATTACCAAACGAATCTTGCATTAAAAGGGTTGTTTGGATCTTTGTAAAAGGACCAATAAAATTTATAATTTATTGAATATTTGCTTTCCACCTGCTACATACTTCATGCTGTTGTTTATTTAATAATTCTGATTTGTTGTAAAAATACAAATGAATAAAGCTTATAATTAAGAGGACTTTCTACGTTGATGCACTCTTAATTAAAGCGCATTATATGGAAAAGCACCTCAATTGTATCCACATGATATATATGTACCACTTAATTTGATGAATGCCTATAATCGATTAAGTTAAGTTGTTTTTTCTTTTAGAGACAGGCATACAAGACCAGTTAAAGATTGACATTAGTTTTTTTATTATCTACTTTGATATTCATATTTGATAATACAGGTTAGGTGAACAGGACTTAGAGTATTTGTGTTTATTTTAAATTAGTAGGAGGTCAGAAACGCGTGCACACAGCTCTAATAACCTCGAACAGCAGTGAAATCCGCAAACCATCTACCGGTACATATATCTTTTGGGCAGGCAATATCCAGGTGGGTTGACGCTCAAGGGCTTTATAAAACAGAGCGTTCAAAGACCTCTCAAGGTAGGTGTTTAGTAAAAGTGTTGCAATCTATATAACTCTATAAGATTTGCAACTGCTTTTATAGAATACACCCTGCACCATTGGCAGTTAGTCGGTGCACTATTTACTGTTATGTCACTTAGTTTTCTAGAGTAAAATTAACTCGCACAGAATGTCAATTCAGCACGTAACAAATTTTCTTATCAGAATAAGGTTTTTACTGTTAGAAAGCTGTTTTTGAACTAATAAGAATGTACCTTTTGAAACCCAGCCCATCCGATTCATATGGTTCGTAATAAGCTATCAAATTATACTGTATATTTTGACAATAATTGAATAGAGTTGATAATTTTTTATTATTTTGATACGTGTCCTTGTGCCACATTTTTATGCCTACTGATGGTAAATTTGTGATATTTAGTCAATTACAAAAGTAACACTGACTTTCCATGGTATAGTAATTAACTGGTTGTTGATACGAACAAACTACAACTATGGTATTATCTCGAATAATAAAAATGTGTCCTAACGCCTTGGTTTGTGTATAATGTTGCAGATGTGTTCCGCCTAGCAAAATTACTTTCGGTAGTTTTCGAACATCTGTTTTGTGAAATCCTTACATAGACCTTGCCTTTGAGCTACGCTTACGACTTTTCTTTTAGATTTGTGAATCTTCTCTCACAGCGCCAAGGTTCATTTTAGTTCTTGACTCAATATAGTTGTTTCCTTCGTGTCCTTGTATTTAGTACATTGCAGTTTTATTATATATCTGTTTTTGATTAGGATTTAGTATGTTAGCCAAACACATCAAACTTACTTAAGCCACTTACTTATCTTGCTTGAATTAAATACCAAATGAAATCGCTACATTATTAGTATCTAGTTGTTAATCATTAAGCTTCCAGAGTTCACCCTACCTTACTTCTTCTCGTAGTTGACAAAAGACATTATACACAATGAAACCGCAGAATAAGAAATGAACCTCCATGTACAACCAGAAATCTTAAAATAAGTGAGAAGAGCTACATTTAAAAAAAAGTTAAAACGGCAAGGCGATATCAATCAGAGATTTCAAAAATGGTTGATCGATGTTAAACGTAATGTTTGTAAGATCATGCTTCGATAACCATCATTGTTGGATGTAAACGCACTGACGAAAAAGTAAACGTAAAAGTGATTTGCCTGTAAATGGACACTCGAGCAACGAAATAGTTGATCAATAGTGCCGAAACCAATACGTCCTCAAACTTCCTCTGATGTGCAGATTACTATAAATGGGAATACTGCAGTTACAAATAGCGTAGACAAGAAGGCATTTGATTATGCGGTGCTGATAGCCTGTATTTTAAAAGAAGTAATCCTAGGAATGTATTCGGAGAGAACATTCCTAAATTTAGTGCTACAGTTTATGTACAGAGATGTTTTTATGGCATATCAAACAAACAATCTAGTCGACATTAGTAGAGGAAAATTTCTTTCTACTGCCATCGTGTAGCCCAATGCCTATGTATGCCGAGAAGATCGTACTACGTTTTAAAAGAACCTACAGACTTCTCAACGAGCAACAAACAATGATCTGCTGTGGGGAAGACAATGGGCGGCTTTGTGGCTTAGTTGGTATGCGTGTTACTACTAAGCCCAAAGTCCCGGGTTTGAATCCCGATAGTGACCGCTTGAAAAATGTTAGGCGAGCATTTTTCATATACGCCCTCGTTCGGATAAGAGGTAAAATGTATGTCCCGTCTCGTGTGTGAGTGTTGTCACGCACGTTAAAGATCCCTAGCTTGCTTGGAACACCAAGAGTTCGGCAAAATTATTAATTTCCGAAAAATACTTGCTTCCTGGCCAATTTAGTACTTTCGGGTGAATCATTAGAAAATAAATGTAGTGGAGTGCTTCGGCGAAATTTTCTATGGATTACTAGCTAGGTTGTTGGGGTCCAAAACTGTACGTAATAAGTTGATGAAAGTTTTGCCTTGTAATACAAGAGGATTTTTATTTGAAAAAGTGGGTGACATGGTATGATGTTTTAAGTCTTGTTTAGAAAGTGAGATATCTACAAATATTGCTAGTGACTCAAACTTTTGCAGGTCTATATTGAACATTATTCAAATGGTCATTTAACTTTGAGGATAACCCTTAAGGTTATACGTAGCATCTGTTTCCCATTCGAAAAAAAATTGCGTTGGTTTTCTTTACCTTTCTTTATTATTTTCAAATTTTTGGATATTTTGATGTTAAGTATTCGTCAATTATCGCGAGGTCAATAGCAGAACCAGAGTCAACACCTCCAGCAGTGGCAGTCATTTGGTTAAACAATTCAGGTTGTTGGGGTTTCTGCTGCTTGAGGAAGATGTGTGAGATTAGTTTGTTGATATATTTTAGCAGGAAGTATATCATTCTAGAAAGTAGAGAATTAATTTGAAAATAAGAAGCGGCTCTTAAGTGCGTATCCTCATTTTTTCATTTTGTGATGAATATTTGTAATAGTTGTATATTTTCTGGATAAGTGTTTTCAGAGCGTTATTAAATGAATTTTCTTCCGTCTCTTTTATTAACAGATATCACTGAATTTCTTTTATACATTGTATTATCTTTACGAACAATAGCAATCGCACATCTGTCAGATCATCATCATCATTATACCTTCAGTCCTGAAACTGATTAGATGCATTCTCATTGTTTCCTATTCTGAATTAACCTACGCATTTCCTTGAAATTTGCACAGGCTGCAACTATCACTATCTGATCTAGATCTAGATCTACCTCCTTTTCCTATCTCTGCTTGTAATATATCCCATACTATTCTGAAAAATAACTTAAAACGTATTTTGCCCTTCTATTTCTCTATTTTCCTTGCACAGATATCTTTATTCTCTACTCTTTCTATAACCTATTTGTTATTTACTTTGTCTGTCCACGTTATCGTTCTCATACATTTGAAGCACAACGTTCGAAAAGGTTGCTACCTTTTTCTGTCTGTTTCTCCTACTGCCCGTATTTCATAGGCATACTATGCTGTGCTCCACACATATACTTTCAACAATTTTTTTCTTGTTTCTATGTTTGTTATCTTTGACCATAGGCGCTGTACTTTCTTGTATTTTTTCATATCTTTTCACACAGTCAACATTAGTTGCAGATATTTTACAACCAACACCTGTAGTTCTTTATAATATACATCAGATTTATCTGCGCTTATTTTTTCGTCATTAGGTTTTCCGTCTCAAACCTGGTTGGACACGTACTTCCACTTATTTATATTTTGAGCTAGAGTACATAGTTCCCCAAAATTCCCACACAGCCTATATACAGCTCGGTTCCCCTTCTATTGTTTTCTAATTATATTCCCTATTTCACCGAGATTCAGTGGTATGTGAAGGGGGTTAAGCAGCCTGTGGCTGCCAAGAATCCCCCAGCTCTTAAACATTTGCCAAAAGAAAAGTTTTCCAATAAATACTTTCACACAATTAACACTATTCCAAAATATTGCACAACCAATACCTGTGTTGCTTATAACAATCACCATGTTTAAGTACAGTTATATTTTCGTCAATAGTTTATCCATCTTGGGACTAGTTGGATGTGTACCTCCATTGATTTCTATTCTGAGCTAGCCTACACATTTCCCTGAAATTCCTACAGCCTATGTCTTTCACTGTCTGTGTGCAGTAGTCTAACCAAGTTCTACACCTACTTCCCATCTTTCCTATCTCTACTTTTAATATATTCCGCACTATTCCCTCATGCCGTAGTATGTGGCCTATCATCCTATCTCTCCTATTTTTTTACCGTTTTCCCCATATTTCTGACTTCTCTTATTATTTTTAGTACCTCTTCGTTCATAGCTTTGTCTGTTCATGATTTTTTCATAATACGTCTGTAGCACCACATTTCAAAGACTTCTACCTTTTTCTTATCTGCTTCTCCTACTGTCCAGGCTTCCCAGCCGTACAGTGCTATGCTCCACACATATGCTTTAAGTAATCTTTTCCTTGTTTCTATGTTTGTTACTTTTGAACACAGTAATTGCTTTCTCTTGTTAAATGTAGCACGACCTTGTGCTAATCTTTGTTTTATATCTTTTGCGCTTTTCCCATCTTGCGTTATTTAGCTTCCTTGGTAGCAGAAATCCTTAACATCTTGTAAGTTCTTGTTACCTATTTGTATTCTTGTTTTTCATTTATTTTCTCTCTTTGCATACTAGTATTTTAGTTTTATTTTTGTTAATTTTCATACCGTATCTCGTATTTCTCTGTTAGAACCTTTCCATTTCATTAAGAGCAGCTTCTAAATCTTTCTTGCTAGACGCTAATACCGCTATATCATTTTTAAATCAAAGCATATCAATTTTTTTGTCCCTGCATGGTAATTCCAAATGTCTTCCTGCATTTGACAGTATTCATTGCCTCTTCAATATACAAGTTAAAAATTAATTGGAATAGGGCACATTCCTTTCTCATCCCTTTCCTAATGTTAACTTCTCTACGTTCCTGTTTTAATTCTATTTCTGCTGTTTGCTCTTTGTATAAGCTATGTACTATTCGTCTAGCCCTATAACTCATGCTAATCTTTTTGAGTATTTCGAACATTTTTTTCTATTTTACATTGTCGAATGCTTTTTCCAGATCCACAAATCCTATTACACTCTTTCCCCTTTTTCTATTGTTTTTTCCATTATCACTCTCAGAGCTAAAATAGTCTCCCGTGTTCCCATGTTTCGCCTAAACCCAAATCGATCTTCTTTTAGTATTTCTTCAGCTCGTTTTTCCATTCGTTTTTGTGAAATTCTAGTTAATATTTTTGACACGTGTGCTGTCAAACTTATTGTTCGAAAATTTACTTCTATCTGCGCCTTTCTTTTTTATATAGTTACCAAGATGTTACGTTTTGAAACCTTTGGGTATCTCGCCTATTCCATACATATAGCTTACAAGTTGGAAGGGACGTTCTGTTACTGCTTGTCCAGCGGCTTTTAGAGTTTCGGCTTGTACCTTATCTGTATCCGGCGCCTTTCCATTTTCCAGACCCTTTAATGCTAATTTAAAATCATCTCTAGGTATAGGATTTCCCAAGTCATCATTTTCAATGTCTGATTCGTGATCTAATGCTGTTAGTTCCTCTCCTGCATATAAATTCCTTATATATTCTTGCTATCTACCTACTTTCTCTACATTTTCTATATTGACGTTTCCCCCTGCGTCCCTTATATTTTTGCTATATGATTTTATATCCCTAAAATTGATTCTAATTAGTTTATATGCTTCATCTGTCTTGCCATTACCATCTTAGTTTGTACCTCTTTGCACTTTTCATCAATCTATTGTTTTTTAGCTTTCCTGCATTATCTGTCAGATAAATATAAATATAAATTTTAGTAGTAAAACGGCGTTTTATTGCACATTGAGGTCAATGAAACTTAAATTGAATTTTGCACTAACTTATTTATAGTAATTTAACTTTATGCTATAGAAAAAATACATCAGTTTTCTATATGTCAAACATTTCCAAACGAGAAATTATATTTTGCTATTAACTTAAGATTTCATGTTAATTAATAGCAATCGCTATCATTTTGTACTGTTTGCATTAATAAAATATTATACAAATCAAAATTTAAGTTTAGAATCTGTAGGAGCTACTATCACTTTTCCACATGCATGTTATTTAGATTTGATTTATTGTATCCCTCGTGTTTGCAAGATAACTATTTTCCCATAAAACCATATACTATTTCAAACTTTCGTGCTTTGATTTGTAATTAGATTGTAATATATACACACACACACACCGCCGTATGTTGTTATAATTAACATTGCTTAATGGATAATAAAAAATAAAATGCTTCATTGAACTGAAATTAATGTTACTTGGAATGAAACGAAGAGTAACATATGTTCGCGACATGCATGGTATTTTCTATTTAAACTAAATTTCTATTCTACTTGTACGCACATCATTAAAACTTAATTGGTGAAATTCAAATGTGAAAACAACGTGTGAAAGCATAAAACATTAGTGTTGGAATTACATAACTGTACTTAGATTCTATATTCTGAAGTACAGCATGCGTATTTAACTTGCGTGTTCGGTCAAACGTCGTTGTACTGCCATTCAGCTTACTGTTAAAAGCCATGGGAAAGTTTACCTAAGATTACTGGAGAAAGTGAAAAAAAAAATAAATCAGAAATTACAACATTTAACATTATAAAAAGTGACGAAATAGACGTTCTTAATAAAATATCAAGGGAATATATGGTGGAGCATGTTCCAAATGTTGCCTTTACAAACATTTTACATTTTGGATTTAGTTGTAACAAATTACTGAACAATTTCTAATAACTTACAAATACGAATATTTCCAGGAGTGCATACACGTTGAAGAATTTATCAATCACATCAAGCACAAAGGTTGACTAAAGTCTGCAGTAAATGAAAAACTAGCAGTAACAGTCAAAGCGGGAACTAGTTATGGAATTGTTAACATCAACAATCCAAAACATAGCGACTCCTCTAAATGCAGCAATTAGCTAAAGATAAATGTAATGACACAGTTGTGTATGAAAATATATTTGCTCACACTATTCGGTTATATAACAGAATACTTTCTATACAAGGAGTCCAGAAACGCTCTTCACAAAAAATCCTGCAAATTCTAGAATTCATTTCATGTCGATTTAACGTAAATCTCGTTATCCAAATACTCTTGCTAAGGGAGTTAGAAGCTTTATAAATATGGCACCGGAAGATCGGTTTAATTCAAATATCTTCGAAACGGTATACTCATAAGTGATAACATTTTCTGCATTTAATTTGTGAAATATATCCAATAGCATGACGTGGAAACGATTTTTTAATTGCAGTCATAAGCCTCTCGTTTGGGATGGGTATTGGACATTTTCAACGAACTTCGTTCGTTTATGAAATCGATTTGTCGTCCGTCTGTCCGTCCGAGGCCTTTCTAACGGTCGGACATCAATGTGTGATTCATCAATCGATTCAGCTCGGTGTCCTGAGCTTAAGTTTTGATGTCGGTTGAAATCGGGCCACGGGACGCCGTGCCCCCGCGATATTCTGTCGGGAAAATTAAAATTTCAAATAGGTCCAAAATTAATGTGCGATACATATTTGGACTCCCCTAACATAGCTGAGTCGAAATATGGTACCCCCCACAAAATCTGACCACGGATACCCGACACCCCCCCCCCCGGGGAAATAATTTTTATTTTATCTGAATACCTATAATTATTACAACATAATAATTTTAATTTCTTTAAATTGTTTTAAAGTAAGTCTACATTTGGAAGTTCGTTGCGACAATGCCTTGCATTTTCAACTTGTTATTCATCTTTTCTGGTGCTCAATGTTCGCCATTTGGTATGGTATTTAACAAATTTTTTTATCAGAAAAAATCGATTTGAACTTTTCATGCATCAATGCATACGTTCCCATTTATCAACAAATGCATTTCTAAATTATGAAAGATGGCTATAGAAAATAAACATAATAATAATTATATGAATATCAAACTGTTCGTATGTCATAAACTGTTTCCAACTAATAATTTGGCTTTACTAGAGCAAAAATAAATACGTGTAAAGAATTATATTACTGTCAAATGACTGATATTTCAATATTGTTAAGTGTAAACTAGTTACAAGGAAAGAGTTATTTATTATTTAGTACTACGTTAATTTTAATCTCCAAATACCAAGAGATTAAGATTATTCTAATGGTTTGGTTTAGTAACGATGTTTATGCCGATTTGCATTTGGTGAAATGCAATACAACGCACTGGCAGCGGCGCATAGATATGCGAATAAATTTCCAAATAGAAAACACCCTGCTCCCAAAATTAGCGTTAGAAAATTGGTGACAATGAATCTCATTTCTAAATCTTCTGTATGAAATATTATCCATAATGAAAACTTGCATATTTTTCATTTTAGAAAAGTCCAGGTCGTGTAAGACGGTGATTTTTCTGTTCGTGTAGATGTTTCTGATTGGTTGCAAAATAACGAAAATCAAAATCAGAACTTTTTCTCAAATATTTTGTTTTCTGACGCAGATACGTCGGTGATAATCCTCATGTTATAGAAGAAATTAAACATCGGGAAAGGTTTAAGATAAATGTATGGATAGGCGTTCTTGAAGATAATCTGCTTGAGTCTGGAGAATTGTCCAATCGTTTAAATGGCGTGGACTATCTAGACTTTTTAAAATACCTTGACGTTACATTAAACGGAAATTAGTATTAGTGTTGTTCAATCAGCAGAATATTTTAACAATTTTTTAGTTCTATTAAAATCACAAACTTGAAAACTACAAAAGCATTGTTATATTTCTCTTGAATATATGTTAGAACGGAACTTAGGTTAATACATTATTTTATACCACAGAAGGGTAAAGAAAATATTTTTGACGACAAAAGATAAATACGGGTAAAGAATTGTATTATTGTCAATGAACTGATATTTCAATGTTAGTTGTAAACTAGTTTTAAGTAAAGAGTTATTTGTTATTTCGTGATATATAAATTTTAATTTCCAAATATCAAAAAGTTAAGATTATTATAATGATTTGGTTTAGTAACAAAAATATTCCTGAAATGCATTTAATGTATGCAACGCTTGGGCAGCGGCATATGGGTATGCAAATAAATTTCCAAATACAAGATATCCTGCCTCGAAAACATTTGCAGTTCTTCGTTAAGAATTAGAGAAACTGGATCGGTAATTCCTAAAACATTGAACCAGAAGCTAGGTTGACGTAAGAGAAGAATATGAAAATGTCATTTTAATAGAAGTAGAAGAAAATCCCGAAATTAGTATTAGAAGATTGGTTGCAATATATCCCATTTCTAAATAATCTTGTGTGGAATATTATCCATAACCGAAACTTGTATGTTCTTCATTTTAGAAAAATCCAGTCATGTGCTACGGTGATTTTTCTGTTCGTGCTGGTTTTTCTAATTGGTTGCAAAATAACGAAAATCAAAAGATAAAACGTTTTCTCAAATTTTTTGTTTTGTGACGAAACTACTTTTACTGGGGAGGGAATTTTGTATATGCATAATGCGGATTATTACTCCTACGTTCATTATATTGTACATGTTATAAAAGAAACTAAACATCAAGAAAGGGTTAACATAAATGTATGGATAACCGTTCTTGAAGATAATCTCCGTAGACCCGTAGAATTGTCCAATCGTTTAAATGGAGAGGATTATCTAGCCTTTTTACAAAATATGTTACACAATTTATTGGATTGTATTAATTTACATCTTGGTCAGAGCTTGTAGTCTCAATACAATGGTTGTCCAGCTCACTTTAACACGAGTGTTCCTGATGCTTTAGGCAATAAATAGCGACAGCGATGGATCGGAAGGGGCGGTCCAGTTGCTTGGTCGGTTATGTTTCCATATTTAAATCTTTGCGATTTCTGTGTGTGGGGATGCTTAAAATCAATTGTTTAATCGCGACCCATAAAAGCACGCGATGAGCTTTGGAATCTAATTTGCGATGCCGTTGACGAGTTTAAAAACAATATTGGAATTTTTGCAAGAAATGCTATGTTTAAAAAATCGTAAGTTCAAGTTTTACTGGTGCACAGGACAAAATTGCTAAACGTAATTGACAGTTGGGTTTATATATTGTTCTGTACACGATTTAGATTTGTAAATTTCTCAATTATAGTCATCGGTCTCGGTGGCGTAATTGGTAAACGCACAGTTCCGGCAAAACTGAGATACAGGTACAAATCCTGGCCATGACCTTATATTTTCCTTCTTTCAATTACTAGCTGGATTTGAAATGATCATTTGGACTTTGAATAAAAGTCTAAGTTATTATTTCATCTTAAATTGCAATACGTTAGTATTTATCAACTTACCTTTGTAAAAAAAACTACCTAAAATATTTATATATTTAATATTTGGCTTATAGCCGTAATTTTGAGCGTTGCTTCTTGTCTATATCTGACATAGGTAAAAAACTTGACAATTTCAGATATGATTGACAAAATTGCTAAACGTAATTGAAAGTTAGGTTTATATATTGTTCTGTACACGATTTAGATTTGTAAATTTCCCAATTATAGTCATCGGTCTCGGTGGCGTAATTGGTAAACGCACAGTTCCGGCAAAACTGAGATACAGGTACAAATCCTGTCCAAGACCTTATATTTTCCTTCTTTCAATTACTAGCTCGATTTTATTCAAAGTACAAATGATCATTTCATCTTAAATTGCAATACGTTAGTATTTATCAACTTACCTTTGTAAAATAACTACCTAAAATATATATATATATATATATATATATATATATATATAAAAGACAGGTTATTTGCAATCCGCAATAAGAAATTGTGTAGAACAATATATAAAATAAGATGTATTTGTAAACAAACTCTATGAAAATAATAGAGCCTATTGACGAATACAAATCGGGCTGGTAGTTATATAGCCATTAACAAAACATTAGCTTATTACTTCATGGGAGGAAACATCCACTGACTGACGGTTTCGGCTTTATTAAGCCTCCTCAGAGTGAAATAGTCTCCAAGAACCCTATGAAGTAATCGAAGCTATTATACTGGTATAATTTCGAAACAATCTCTGTACTATGGCAAAGTAAATAAAACCGCCATCAGGTGATAAATATCAACACTACTAAGCGTGGAAGTACACAATTGAATCGAAACTACATAGTAAATCCTATAGATGGCTATACAGTACGTGTGGCCATTTGAGGTTTGCGGAATGTTACAGCTATTTTTGCAAACGTAACAAACCTTCTCGCGGCGACACCGGGTTAGCGCCCTAAGCAAATCAAATAATTAAAGACAGGTTATTTGCTTTGCCTTGGGCTGAACCCGGGTGTGCCGCGAGAAGGTTTTTTACGTTTGCAATTTAAATTTTGCTTGCATATTCCGCAAATCTCAAATGTCAACGACTTGTATAGCCATCTATAGGATTTACTATGTAGTTTTGATTCAATTTTTACTTCCACGCTTAGAGGTTGATATTACCGTAGGCGGTTTGTTTTCTTGCAAAAAGCAATGTTTTGTTTAAATGGCTATATAACTACCAGCCCGATTTGTATTCGTCAATAGGGTTCTTGATTATTTTCATAGAGTTTGTTATAACACCGATACCATCGTTATGTTTATCCATATAATATATTATATATTATTGTAGTGGTTTTAAAGAGCTAAATCTACGCATAAACAAAGTAATTTCAAACACCCTGTATAGAGGAAACAACCAGAATTTACGTGCGAAATTTATTTCATTTAGTTCAGTTTAATGTAACAAGTATTAACAAAAATTTACAATTAATAAATAAAATTTAGTTAGGTTCGTAAAGAAAATAAATTTTAAAAGCCAATGCAATTTATTTATTAATTTAATGAAGTTTAATTACGTCTAATATGCATAAAAACATGAAAAATCAATAAATCCAAGGCGAATAGCGTTCGTTGTAACAAACAAATATATCGGTTAGGTTGAAATACCATGAAAAAAAGCTCCTAGAAATGTTGTGTTGAAACGTCGGTTAATTAAACACCTGCAGGTTTTCTAAATGTCAGGTTCCCCTTATTTTTATAGATAGCAAACAAGTTTTAAAGAATATTGGTTAAACGGTTGGAGGGTTTGCGCAAATGTTAACTAAAAGTTTCCTTAAAGTGCAGAAAGGATAGAGGGTCAATGAAATACGTCGGAATAAGACAGGCATACTGACAGTCCATTTCAAATAGTTTATACAAGTCCACATGGAGTAAAGTTGAAACGCGAACAGTAATATCGATTCTCTACCACTCAAACAAGGTTAGAAGGAAACATATAATATGCATAAAAAAGGGACAGCGTTAATATAGGCGGGATTTTTAAGACGTCAATGCATATACTATTGGTCGATATAGTTAGTTCTAGAACAGACAAGCACAAGAATGTTTGAAGTCGGGTTTATTGGAAAATATCGTAACGACGCGCTAAATTTCGGAGATTTCGAAAACGGTTGAACCAAAATTTTAAGAAGTATTATTCTAAATGAAGGATTTTGCGTTAGGAAGGTATGGAGAGGTTACATTGGAATTATATAAATACTCTAAAAGATTTAGCATCGCTCTTTTTTAACTTCGTTCTCTTAGTACTTTCATTGCTTCAGACTACGAACGAGCTTGTAAGTATATAAAATTATTTTAAATTAAATAGTACAGTGTTGGCTCATAATTTGATACGTGAATAGTGGCGAGTCTAAATTTTAATTTGAGGTGCGACATTTATCTTAAACAAGCTCGTGAAGTGACGTAAAGTAACGTAAATTTAAATTAAATGTAACTAAAGTACGCGATTATAAAAGAAGTATAATTAATTTGGATTTGGAATTGGATGCACCGTGAAGGCAGCACAACTTAAATGGGGTTCTTCTACAAATAGCTAGAGGCGGCCAGCAGAGCAGAGGGAGAAACTACTTTACCGCATCGTCAACGGAGTGGAGATCTTCAAGGAATTCCAGGTAACGCTTTAAAATTGTTGTTGTTATAAACTATGAAACTATGAAAATTGTGTGACGTGCGAGAGTGAATTTTGAAGGTATTGTGCATTATTTTGCGTATTGAAAATAATACGTATGACTAACTTTATTAGGGTATTTAAATAGAAATCGAAAGGTATATAAAGCTTATTAACGTTCCATCAGGAATTTAAAATTTTTATTGTGACGAGTACATGGGTTTGTTTTTTTTGTTTGTTGAAAGAGTATGCGAAGTACAAAGGCATACATTATTCATAATTAACTGGGTTATCATGAGTTCACCATACTCCAGAGTATACAAATTTAAAATAAATTATAAATAAAGAATGAAAAATAAGGTATCATTCAGGGCCCATTTACTCTGGGTATATTCAATGTGTTTGATATTTTAAATTAAAATCCAAGACAGTACAAAAATAGGATTTATTGAGGTGTAACTTGATCTCTGAAATGTAAATAATCTTGAATTTTATTTGTAAATAGTGTTAAATAAATATTGTATGTTGGTTGTATTATTTTGTGGTTTTATTGAGAGTGTGCGTGAACGATACAGAGTATAATAGTGAATCTAGGTATCCAAGAGGAGACCCAACTGAGCTAGCCTGGGAACTAAAGAAGAATTAAGGTGATGAAGAGTTGAATCTGGGTAAGAGATTAATTTTTTTATTAAATTTTTTTACTGTGTTCAATTTTCGATTTTGTAAAAATTAAAATAAATTAATTTTCGAATCTACTGAGATTCCAGACAAACCCACGGCAATATATATATATATATATATATATATATATATATATATATAAAGACAAGTTATTTACAGTCCGCAATAAGAAATTCTGTAGAACAATACATAAAATAAGATGTATCTGTAAACAAACTCTTATGAAAATAATAAAAACTTATTAACGAATACAAATCGGGCTAGTAGTTATAGAGCCATTAACAAAACAATAGCTTTATTACTTCACAGAGGAGGAAACATCCACTAACCGACGGTTTTGGCTTTGCTAAGCCTCATCAGATCGAATTAGTTTATAATTCTATGAAGTAATCGAAGCTATTATACTGATATAATTTCTAAACAATTTCTGTACTATGGCAAAAGCAAATAAAACCGCCATCAGGTGATAAAACACCAACACTACTAAGTGTGGAAGTATATAACTACTAGTCCGATTTGTATTCGTCAATCAGCTTTTATTATTTTTATAAGAGTTTGTTTACAGATACATCTTATTTTATATAATGTTCTACACAATTTCTTATTGCGGACTGCAAACAACTTGTCTTTTATTATTTGAATTGCCTTTGGGGCATGAACCCGGGTGTCGCCACGAGAAGGTTGGTACGTTTGTAAATTTTGCTGTAACATTCCGCAAATCTCAAAAGCCAGATGTACTTTTATAGCCATCTATAGAATCTACTATGTAATTTCGATTCAATTCTGTACTTCCACACTTAGTGGTGTTGGTGTTTTATCACCTGATGGCGGTTTTATTTATTTTTGCTATAGTACAGAGATTGTTTTGAAATTATATCAGTATAATAGCTTCGACTATTTCACAGGGTTGGAAACTAATCTGCTCTGATGAAACTTAACAAAGCTGAAACCGTCGGTCAGTTAATGTTTCCTCCCCTGTAAAGTAATAAAGCTAATGTTTTGTTAATGGCTATATAACTACTAGCCCGATTTGTATTCGTCAATAAGTTTTTATTATTTTCATAAGAGTTTGTTTACAGATACATCTTATTTTATATATATATATATATATATATATTGGTGTTATAGAGACCATGTGTAGCTACGGATAAATTAAAAAATTGGATGCTCAACTGGTAAAATAACACTGGTGCAGATACAGAGGGTAACCTGTAACGCCTCGGCGTTACATTAAATAGAAGCAAATGCAAAAAAAAGAAAACTAATCTTAAGCGAACAAAATTAATATTGATGCACTCTTTATAATTCTGATTTCATGAATAGTATTGTTCAACAAGCAGAACCTTTCAACAATTTTTTAGTTCTATTAAAATCATAAACTTAAAAGCTACTAAAGCACCGCTTTTTTTTTTAAATACATTTTGGAACGGAACTCAGGTTCATAAGTTACTTTAAACCACAAAAAATGGAAACAAAATATTTATACCAATAAATTTTTATAGTGAGGTCAAGTCATTTTAAGGAAGTTTTTAAAATAGAAAAATAAGTAACTGTGAAAATATTAATAAACATGCACCATATCATAATTATTCCAAATATAGAGATACTTTCACAAATTTTAGTTGCAGTGCTAAGTAAACTCCAGACCATATTGGAAGTATATTCATACAATGTAGTAATTATTTTAGACGCTTTGTTAGTAAAATTTACGAATAAGAAGTTGAATATAATTAATCATTTCATACAATACAATATATCTATTTATATTGGCGAATACATTAACACATGTCGCTAGTTCAAGTAAAACATGGGAGTTCACGTTGGATTGATAGAATAACCAAACAATGACATCGTCTTCAAAACGTAAGAAAGAGCAAGTAAATAACAGTAGTTACTTCCGACGGAAGAATTAACCAATTAATTATTCGTGAGCAAGGAGTTAAAAAAGACAATATGTATTCATTCGGGCGAGTAATAAAACGGTAGACCCGCGCCGTTGCTGATTAGTATGAGGAAAGAGTAACAGTAAAAAGGAGACACACTTTTAAGCAGATATTGTGGATTCCCGCAAGGAAAAAATACGCGGCCTGTGAATTAATTGTTGGAGTATTCTTGCACAGGCAAGGTAGATTGCAGTTCATGGCTTGTGGAAGCAATGTCGTTACGACCGGTTAAAGAAGTTACAAACCTGGAAAGTTTACTCCTCAATAATTTTGAATTTTGTATTACGTATTAAGGTAGTTGTGTTAGTTGGAACACCCAACAAACTGTCGTAAGAGCTGATGTTGTTGAACATTCGAAAGTTAATGAGTATGATGAGCCTTTAGGTATAGGTTTAATAATTATGAACCTCTGGATTAAAAATATAAACTAAGTGTGTACTTATGTAATAGAAAATTAGTCAAAGTAAAAGTAAATATTTTGTTGGACTAAATTGACGACAAATTAGTGTATATTGATTTTAAAATTAAGTTTTATTAGTAAAGTTATTGTTGGTAAAATTGCAAAAATTTAGTGTTTTGGAATGGACAATAAAATGATATTTAATCGTTTTCTGTGTTTGTTTTTAACAACACATCCAGAAATTGGGATTTATAATGTCAGGTAATTTAATATAGGAAACAGGTAAATTTGTAGTGATATCATTACTGATAAATTTAGTTAAATGTGTTTTTAGAATTTCTTTTCTTAATACCTGGCCAGAAGTTAAAAACTATGTTATTTTTTTTATATAAATGTATTATTATCATAACTATTTGTTGTGAATAGAGCATAAAAATATGTTCAAATGTATTTGTATTTATTTAGGCTTTAGGTAAGCAAATACCTTTGTAACAGGCTATTCAGCTAGCTCAGTGATGAAGTCATATTTGAAAAAGTGTTTGATTCCGATAATTTTTACAATTTGACGAGAATTTGAGTACTTTTACTGTATTTTAAAAACAGGTAACGTATAATTCGGTAAAATTTTAGAAACAAAAGCAAAGAAGACCAGTGCGGAACCGTCTTCCGAGTTGAAATATTAATCAAAGGGATTGCTAATACTAAACGGTTCGGCGTCTCCCGATTACGACAAGAAAAAAAGTTGTTCAGGGTAAGTGATTAGTGTAACGTTGATTGTTTGTATGTCAGCCATTTTATTTATTTCTTTATTATTTTTTATATTGAATTCTATTACTATTTTTATTATTATTCCATAGTAACCCACTATTGTACCACTATAGTTAGCCAAAGCACCCTTAAATTGTTACGGGACCCCCGCCACTTCCGGGCAAATAAATATTTATAACTTAACATGCTCTACCCGTAACAAACTACAATTTAGTAGATAAATATGTGATTTAAGGATATGTAAAATTAAAAAAAAAACGGTTGTCCAAATAAAATATAAATTCATTAAACGACAAAAAAAATAGGAAATCAATATAAAAACGCAGTTGATAATGACTTAGCCAAGAGCATGGTGGAAAATTTGCCGAACTTTAAAGATGTACTATTAAAACTAGCACATTTTCTATTATGGCCTAGAAAGAAATGGACGACGCAGGAAATAGTATGTTTAATAAATGTATTGCAATTGCGGACGGTAGGCAAAATATAGCGAGCTAAAGAATAGCATAAAATGATTATGAAAGCAAACTAAATAGCAATGGGTAGTAGAATAATTGTGATAAAGCGCAATCACCAATAAATAATAATAGACCAGACATATCCATCAAGAAAATTGAAACTTCTTCCAGATAGTTACAAAAATAGGGCAAATGATAAAACAGGCGCAATATTAGTAAAAGTGAAAAAAGTAGGTGGAAAAAGGTTTAGAGAACCCTATTATGCTACTGAAAGGAAATTAACTAATGTGATGATTTAGGTGAAGCAGGATGTAAAATACGGAGAACAAAATTTCAAAATGCACTAAGGAAAAAAACTGAGCCATTATTAAATACAAATAATTAAAATATTATATGCCCGAGTACAGTATAAAACAGAGACATTTCAATATTTCTCCAATACTTCGGCCGGAGGTACTACATTGTTCAGGAGTGAGTCTTTATACCTGGAAATTTTGAATTTTGCCAAGCAAGGCAGGGATCTTTAACGCGCGTAACAACACTCACACATGGGACATACATTTTACTTTTCATCCAAACGGGAGCGTATTTTTTTTTGAAGAATACGCGTATGATATTTTTCAAGCGGTTCGGTTAGTCTCCATGTTGTGAATCGAACCCGGATACTTGGACTTAGTGGTCATGGAGCCGCCAGTATAAAACAGAAACACTACATGTGATTTTCCAATGCTCCATAGGAAGGTACTACATTGAACAGCAAGTGATTTTTAACCTAGAGATTTTGAATTTTGTCGAACCGTTGTTATTCCAAGCCATCTAGGGACTTTTAATGTGGTGAGAACACACACACAAGACGGGACCTACATTTTAACTCTTATCCGAACGAGGGCGTATTCTTGTGAAAAATGCTCGCCTAATAATTTTCAAACGGACTGTGTCGGGATTCGAACCCGGGACCTTGAACTCGGAAGTCACAAGCATACCAACTGAGTCACGGACCGCCGGTATAAAACAGAGACCGCAGAAATTCTGCTTAGATTTAGAAAGTACAGTGGTACTGTGAAAGCAATTCCAATACTAAAATTAGTTCTAAAGGAAATATAGGAGTCAGAAAAAATTACAGTAATAGGTTTTATAGATATTGTTAGACCTTTTGACGCTATAGATTGGAATATATTAATTAGAGTATTGAAGGAACCAGTAATAGATTGCAAAAGTAGGCGGAAAATTTATAGTTTATATGGAAAACGAATGGTTGATATTGCGGTAACAAACAAAGTTGGGTAGTAGCGTAGACAAGATCGTGCTCTATCGCAAATCGTACTCGAATTGCACATGGAGCAAGTAATAAATAAAATAAAAGAAAGAATAGAGGTAGGCATTTTAACCCAAGAAAAGAAAATCCAAAAGCTAATATGGGCATGATACAAGAATAACTGATATAAATACAAAATTCGAAATGGAATTATGGTCACACTTTAAAAAATGTACAGTATGTGATACATGTTTTAAAATATTTGAAAATTTGAAGGAACGTCCATCTGAAAAAATCTTTTAGAAGTCATTCAAATGATTAAAAATGAAACCTATTATTGAATTAATAACAAATTCCAAGAGCACCTACATGAATAGTACATGCAGCTCAACTACACTGAACAATATTTAGTAACAAATAAACTTTTATGAAAGGATTAACTAAAATGAAAACTACATACCTTACAAAAATAGGTTATTTTACTTTTAATAAAACCAAAAACGGATGCTGTCTTACATAATAATCAATATGGTGATCCTCTTCTTCATCGGCTTTTCCTCCTTCCTGTGACGGCTCTTCAACATGGTGCACAGGAAGGGTGTGGGCAGCGTACTGATGAAGTCCTCCAATTTCACCTCCATTATGGATTTGATACATTCCAGGATATGATAGTGCAATTCCAAATACAGCGCATAGTATTCCGAAAACCTATAATAGCAAAACGAAGCAATTATCAATTTTATTAAAATTGGCAATATAATATATATATATATATATATATATATATATATATATATATATGCATAACAAATACATATAAAAAATAAGTTATTTGCAATCTGCAATCTGAATTTGTGTACAGCAAAAGCAAAATAATACAACAAAAGCGAAATAAGACGTATCTATAAATAAACTATTATGAAAATAATAAAAGCCTATTTACCTATGCAAATAGAGGTGATAATTATATAGCCACTAACCAAACAATAACTTTATAGCTTCACAAGCACAACCCAATATTGGGTTGTTAGAAACTACTCTACTCTGATGAGGACCAAAGAGGCCGAAACCGGCCATTGGATGTTCCTTCCTCTTGTGAAGCAATAAAGTTATTGTTTTGTTAATAGCCATACAACTATCAGCTCCATTTGTATAGGTAAATACGCTTTTGTTATTTTCATAAGAGTTTATTTACAGATACATCTTATTTCACAATATATATGAAACACGTGACACAAAATTAATAACCTATTCAATACCGGTGCTTATAAAAGTATACAGAAAAAAAGTACTACTAGACACATATTTCAATTATAAATTCTTCATATAAATGTACATTATTTTCAAAACATGAATAACACATACTCAGCCTCAATAACATTAATCTTCGAAGTTTTTCTTTAATTTTGTAAATACGACCATTTTTGAATTTAAATTAAATTTATATTAAAAATAGTAGGCTTTGAAACACCTAATCTATTGTTCATTTTATCTAAGAAAACAGAAATTGCACCCTTAGAAATTAAAAATTTACCAAGGACTCAAACATAGAAAGTTTTGTAATGAAAGTGTCAAGAGGATGAACATTTTCTTCATAAAATTATCTGATCGGACGAAAACATAGTAACTAATAATAGTATTTTTTACCGATAAAATTCCCACTACTAGTCAAGAAACAACCCCAGTCAGTTTCGAATGGCTAGACACTAACACCATTTTGGATTTAACATGTGGGTTGGAATTTTCGACACACATTTTTTTAATCACCGCTCGCTTACGTCAGGACGTTACTGCAACTTACTTGGGCGCGATTTGAAAGCAGTTGTGGAAACAATTCCACTTGCAGACTACCAAAACTGTTGGTTGCAACAAAATTGTGCGCCTGCGCAAAACGCCAGAGTCATGCGGTAGTATCTTTCAAATAGATTTTCTGAAAAATGGATAGGTACCCATTCAACATTTCCTTGGCCACCTTGTTCGCCGGACATCACATCTTTAAATTTTTCTTTCTGGGGTACAGCAAGAGTTATGTCTACGGTCATATTTTTGAAACTGAAGAAGACCTACGCATGCTAGTTTTTGAAGCTTTCCAAACAATTACTCCAGATATGTTGCGTAAAATTTTATATTCTACAGTTAAATGATATTATTTATGTTTAGAAAATAATTGACATTTGTTCGAACAATTTTTATGCATTAGAGAGTAGTACTTATTTTGTTTACTTTTTGTAAGCGTCGGTATTAAGGAGGTTATTAATTTTGAGTCAGTGTTGTTTCATTTATTACGATTTCCGAGATTCTAATGACATCCTTATATTGGACACAGTGTATATTGCACTCCTAGTTGAAGAAATTTGATTTTGACCTATCAGACGTTCAACAGTCGGTAAAAACAAAGGCTAAATTAAGAAAATTGAGCATGTTAGACGTAATACAAATGTTATGCGTTCTAAAATTGATCAATATGTTAAGTGTAAGGAATAATTCTCGTACAACTTCGGCATAAATTACTGTAGACAGTGTAGTTGTTCAACGATCGATGTTACGTGTTCTGAAAACAGAAAATTATCGTCCCTATAAGATCCAACAACATCTGGAAGTTTATGAAGATGATCCTAATCGCGGAATGTACCTTTCCAATATTATGCAAAAATTATGTAACCCCAATTCGCGTTTCGTTATCAATTTCTTTTTCCGATGAAACTGCATTTTCCCTGCATAATACAGTAAATTGTCATAATTGCAAATACTGGAATCAAGAGAAACCAAAATGGACCATTGAAGGACATACGCTTTATCTCCAGGAAGAAAGCACTTGGGCACAATAATTAATGACAATGAGGCAGTCTTGTTCCAAAAAAGTTTGACATTGGTGCTATCTAGAATTTTGAGAAATGAATTTGTTTGCGAACTCCAATAATCATAATTCACCGAATGGGAAAAATCTGGCTTAAGCAGTATGAAGCATTTTCCGCCCTTCACAATTGGTATTCAAGAGTTTTAAATAACTATTTTCGTGGGAGGTAGATTGGAAGACCAGGATCGCCAGCGCGGCTCCAAAGGTGCTCGCCAAATCTTTCACACATTCATTTTTGAAAGGTCCTAAAGATCCTAATATCCTAAATGCAACAAAATATTATTTCATTGCCACGTCATTTTTCAAACTATAACAAAATAAATCAGTAGACTTTTTATACATTTCTGTTGATGTGAATTGTCAAAAAATTATAAACTTTAATAAAGATAATGTTTTGAGGAGAATTTTAGGTTACGAGCTTAAATTTTACGCGAGTAGGTCCGATCGGTTTCTATATTAAAATCATAGTAAAAATCTAATGACGCTGTGCGCAGATGTGTTGCCCAGTTTCTCTAGTATGCCTTTTTATCGCGTCACATTGCAATTGTCAGTTCTGAGCGCGTAGTAAGTACGTAAACATGCCTGAAACAACAAAGTCTTGTCTTCCGACAAGTGTGAGATATGTCGTGTCATTCGATTATACTGAGGAATGCAATGCGATTTATATTCATCGACGGATAAGTAATGTGTTCGGTAAGACTTTTCACGAGTGACAGCAAAGTGCGACAATAGTGCAGAAACTTTGAAACAGCAGGTACAGACGCTCATGAAGAAGACGGAGAGAGAAGGAAGCAAGTGTCAACCAACCAAAATCTTATTTAGCGAGTGAATCAAGCGATTCGACAAATTTACAATTTGTGTTGAGTGATTCGTTTCCCGAAATGATGGGTTTCCAAGATGCTGACCGACCATCACAAAACACAGCGAACGGCCACCATACATTTCTCCAGCGCTATCACCGAAACCAACCTGTTTATATATTGATTTCGTTCCCTATACTCGAATTACTTTCTCCATGCCAGGCTAAATTATTCATTAATATTTAATTGGAAACGGATTGGTTTCGGTCGACCAACTTCCTCGTTTAGCACTGGGTGCAGTATCTACTTAGAAGGTCCGCCAGTGCTAGGTAGGTAACAGGTCATTTACTATTTAATTTTCATCTTGTCTTTTGACTAGCTATTTCAATTTTGTGTGGCAATGCCATCTACACTAACACGTCGGAGACTGAAAACAGTCTTCGATAGTTAGTTGCTTATTCTCGAGTATAGAGGGCGCATGAGAAACATTTTCCCTATAAATGCACTTTAATTTGTGTACTATTTTAGAACTTAGTTGGTTGTTTTGCAAAAAGAAATGCGTTCGTCTGATGATTTGCAAGAACAGTGATACCGGTAACGGGCTTTGCTTTTTGTAAAATAACCAACAATTTATATATTGATTTCGTTTCCTATGCTCTAATTACTTTCTCCATGCCAGGCAAAATTATTCATTAATATTTAATTGGAAACGGATTAGTTTCCGTCGACCAACTTCCTCGTTTAGCACTGGATGCAGTATCTTCTTAGAAGGTCCGCCAATGCTAGGTAGGTAACAGGTCATTTGTCTATTTAATATTTATTAGACAAAAATATATGGCCAACAGCCAACGACAGCTGATCCTGGAAAGTAAATAGTTGCGAATTAGTTCATCCACTACATCGACTGCACATTTTATTCTACTGTGAAACGTGGCAATTTCTGGTTCATTGGAGTCGCCTATATCCTTGCGCATAGAATCATTGCAATTTAATGGAAAGATAGTAGCATAGCCTTCTTATTCTTCCTAGGAATATATGCTGACTAAAGTGGCAGTATCCATAAATTTAAATATGGCACTAAATTGGGGTATGTTTCCCGTATTTATAAATATATCAGACAGTTCTTGTTTATTTTTTTGTATTGTGCCTACAATTTTGTCTTCTGTGCTAGCAAATCAAAGTTTAGTCTCATATCGTAAAGTAATTGTCCATAGCGACATTTTGCTTTAATGTTCAAAATGGAAGAAACGAGTCCTTTTACAACACCAACGGCTTTACTTTCAAGTTGTAATGCCTTTTGGGTTGCTTGCCTGAATAAATCTCCATGTTTGCAGTATAGAAGTTTTGAGAATCTACTAGGGAGAACACTTTAACTCCGTATTTTGACGGCTTATTTGCAATATTTGCCTGAGTTTACACCGTCCTCTAAATAAGTGTAACATTTCGCCGAGGGTAGAATATTTTTCCACTTGATAGTTTTCCAAGCACTATCGAACAAAATCTTTAAACACTTTTCAAGTAGGGCAGTTAGTATAATTAAATCAATAAAAAGTTGAATTTTCTTAAAATAAATTATTACAATTTAACACAATATCAAAATAACGCATGAGTCACTCAACAGAATAAACACCGCAACAATAAAATCCGCTGAAATAACAAATGCCATAAAATTACACAATGTAAAAAATATGTTATAAATGCAGGGCGTCATGCAATAAGCTCAAACCCCGAAATCAAAAAGTTATTTATGATTAAATACATATTAAGACGGAGCTTAGATTAATAAATTATTTAAAAAACAACATATAAAAAAAACAAATTTCTATGCTAAGCATTTTTCGCATATAATTAAGAAAGATTTCGGACATTGGTCATTAAAAATAATTCTACTTAATAGTACACAGAAATAATTACAGACCCAGTTTACAGTATATACATTCTAGATAATAATAGAGTTATCACAACATTGTTAGATACAAAAAAAGAGCCGATGAGTTAGTGAAATCAGATTTAGATTACAAACCAAACATCATTGTAAAATATAATGTTTCAACGTATTCAATTAATATTGCCGACGAGAGATGAAAACAAGAACGTTAACCTAAATAAATTAAATAATACCACAAGTATTCCCAATAACGGAAAACAAATTAATTATTAGCGAGTTGGTAATAAGAACTGGTCACGATGTATTAGTTCAAGCGCGTATTACAGCGGTAGGCCCCGACGATTGGGCGGAAAGTTAAAAGTGACCGAAGCACAGCTTCAAGAAGAAAAATTTGATTAGATTCCGGCAACCAAAATATGCGATAAGCGACGTCAAAGTGTAATACGCTGGCAGGTGCAGAGTATATTCACACACGCGGGAGGGGAATGTGGATATAATGTCGTGATATCCGAGAGTGAAAAGAGGACATTTTAAATGTAAATTGGTTGGTATTCATATAGTAGAAAATGAATCGAACGGGAAAGTTTACTTATTTCGTTAAACGATCAGTTTGGGTTGAACGTAGCACAATATCAATTTTTCTTTCACCGTTCCAGCGTCCATTACAATACTAATTTTTCACTGTCTAACTAGCAATAATCCCACAAATAAACTTACACTTACATATTTTTTAATCTTCTAAAATGTTCAAGCTTTCTTTGCCGATAATAATATACTTACGTTTAAGCAAAATTAGTTCCGTCGCTATTTCATACCCAAACAAGATAATTATTTAACGAAATCTTAGTTTTCTACAAAATAGTTACGAACCATTTAGAGCTTTTACTTACAATTCCACACATACATATTTATAAATAAAAAGAAGTCTAACTGTACTCACAGTTAGTTTCCACTTAGTTTTTAGAATTAAGGATTGACAGGAACGCCAATTATTCATCTTTTTTCTTAATCGACGTGTAGGTCACTGCATTCCATCTATTTGAAGTCCAACTTTCCTCAAAGAGTGAAGTCTGATTATTGTTAGTTTATCGAATAATTTCACTGTGTGACGCCCAACCTTTTACGATACATACGTGCTTGAACTTTCTGCTCTAATTATCTAACAAAATTCAAAGCAATTCGTCGCCGGCTACCTACAGCACAGAACCTACGGTCCACCGTCTACAAGCTACTCCGTTATATAACTACCATTCATATCTTAACTTCCAACTTATTCGAACTTAGTCGTTAGATAACATTGTCTTTTCTATAAAGTTTATTCTCACACATGAATGTCTAAACTATTTTAATTTCGAGGGCAATTTCTGTCCATATGAACCGTTATTTTATTCCCACGTTTGTATATTTAAAATCATAAGCTGCGTCATTCGTCGTCTGCAACATATTAATTGTATGGCTGTATTTTACAATTATATAGTTATTCGGGTGTTTCCATGGTTACGACTTTTTTTAACTAGGGTGAGTTTATACAAATAACTTTAATATGTCGTTTATTTCGCGAGTGTAAATCTGCTATTTCCTGAATTTATTACGAAGAGACGTACACTCCCAATATTTATATTGTTTGTATTTAATAAACTGGGTGCTTTACATTTTTATTTTTCATCTTAATTAATAGCAACGTTAGTAAATATAAACTACCAAATCTTTTACATTTTATAAGTTGCTTTCGTGCTAAAAGCTCATTTGGCTAATTGAAATTTATAAATTCTTTTCAACATTTTAATGTCTGCTTAAGTAACGCACTGGCGTCAACACCATTTCATTAAAGAACTGAGTAAATTATTTATGCAGTACATTTGCAACGGAAGACGAATTGTAATATATTTACAAATCTATTTGCATACGTACAAAGCAAAAAGTATACAAACACACATATTTGTTAAGGCAAATCAAAAAAATATGACTGAATTCTGTTCAGCAACACTTCTAGTTGATAAGCTTTATAGTAAGAATCTTAAAATTACCTATAATTCCGATATAAGCAGTAGCGTAAAGAAATACATTAACTATTCCTTTACAAACTCGTCCAAGGACCATAACGAGAAATTTGTAGTTAAATAGGTAGCGTCAGAAGTCCTCCATGCGTTAGTAGCGTATACTCTCTTAGTTGTGCTATCCTGTAAAGTCGCTCAGCGCTCATGCTCTAGAGCAGGAGTTTTCAAACTTTCTAAATTTCGTACCACATAAATTAAAAATAAAAATTTTATATACCATTATCAACAAAAGGATTTTTTGATTAAAATAATTTGAGGATAAAATAATTTGAACTTGTTTTATTTATTTATATTAATACGTAAGCGAGCACGAAATTATTAGAAGGTACCTGAAAAATTATACTATTGTATGAATTCATTTGTAACTTTGTTAATGCGATGGATGAGCCTGTTTTTTTCTTACTAATTAAGATATATCAGGTTTAACTTTCATTAATTTTAACCTTAAATCAAGTTCAAGTTGCAAACGTGTTCTATATTTATTTGTAATTATTAACATTGATGAAAACCCAGTTTCACAAAGGTACGAAAATACGAAATACTGAAAAGCATTAAAATTTTTACTGCTTTTTCCGCAATGTCTTTGTATTCACCTCGCTTTTGTATCCAAAAATTACATAAGTTTTCTTTTTGAATTCATTCAATAGGTTCCTGTTCATGAAATTTCAATGAGTTGATCTCTTTCTAACATTGAAACATTTTGTAAGGCAGTATTCGAAATAGAAAATGGCTCTCTTATTCAACTTTTGTTTTCTAAATTTTCAAGAAAGTAGGTATGAAAGTGACCGACAAATTCCATACAATGTTTCTCCATATCTTTAATCAGTTGTTTATTCGGTTCGTTTTCTTGAAGATACTGTTCTAGTATTGGAAATCCAGCAATTTTCTTACTTTTTAGGTCCTTAATTCTGTATTCTAATTTTTTCACAGTTGCATTTATTTTGTCGTGTACAAAACAGATACATTGGAACCTTGTAGATTAGAATTCAATTTGTTTAATGTTCCAAAAATATCTGCTAAACGTGAAAGGCAGAGTTTGAAACTAAAACAAACGCGGAGATCTGACACAAAAATATTTGAACTACGTTACGTAAATCGAAGAGTCGCGTTAAAACTTTTCACCTTAATATCCAACGCACTTCAGTGTGTAGCAAAAGCTTTTTGTGATTGCTGCCCATTTCATTGCACATAATTGTAAACAACCGTGAATTTAGAGCACGACATTTTATAAAATTAACTATTTTTACAGTTTCATCTAAAACAGTTTTTAATTCTGTTGGCATTGCTTTGGTTGCTAGTGCTTCACGATGTATGCTGCAATGAGTGAATTTTGCATCTGGGGCAACATTTTTAATTTTTGTAAAAACATCACCACGATACCCAGTTATTGCACGTGCTCCGTCAGCACATAATCCACATTTTTTCCAATCTATATTATTATTAGTTACATGTTACAAGCTCAATAATTTTTTTTGAAAATTTTATCTGCCGTTGTATGATGTGGAACTGCTTCACAAAATAAGAATTCTTCTATAGTTTGGCTTTTTTCGTATCGAATGAACGCCATTAACTGCGCAAAGTTTGTAACGTTTGTAAAGTTTCATCGAATTGTATAGCAAAATATTTACTCTTCTTTATATTTTCGATCAGTATTTCTTTCAACTGAACCGCCATTTCATTAATTTGTCGCGAAACAGTGTCATTTGACAAAGAAACAACATTCAACTTAGTTGCTGCTGCAGGTCCTAGCATACATGTCACTATGTCTTTAGATGCAGGTAATATTAAGGTTTCTTCAACACTATGCGGAATGAGCAATTCTCAAACTATGAAACTTCGACAACTTTTTCGTCTACTGTAGTAAAAGAATGAAGTGAGCGTTTATTACTTTTCATTTCTGTCCGTTTTCTTAGGAAAAATTCTAGCGGTTTATCTTTCAAGTTGGCATGTTTGTTTAGAAAATGTCGTTGCAGAAGAGATGGTTTCATTGAGTGAATCGAAAATTGTTCGTTGCAAACAACGCACAGAGGTTTATTATTATTTGCATACTCGTTCTAAAAGAATCCGTATTGTAAATAATTTTCATTATATTTTCTTACAGTTGCAGTATTTCGTTTTTTGGATACTTCGTAAGAATTAGAATTAGAACTAGAAGCGCTCGCTGCAGTAGAATCATCTTCAGACAGTTTTCTGTTTGATTTTTCAATCCCTAGCGCTAACCATTTCTTCATTACAGTGAAATTGGAATCTATTTTATTAAATAATAATAATTTATATTTATGATATAAAAACAAATTTAATATTTGAATCGTACTCCTCACCTTTGTCTGTCTTGCTGATTTCCCGAACTAAATTAAGATTAAAGATTATTAGACCACGGTAGTAAGAGGCAATGCTGGTTTCCTTAAAAAAGAGATACACAGTTTATATGTTATCCATATTTTTATAAGTATAATATATTTGTAACAGTAGAGTAATTATATTTATATTAATAACTTGAATAGTAATTGAAGATATTTAAAAATAATATAATAATTAATAATACTAAATGTAAAATACGTGTAACAAAATTAAATTTTTATGTTGTGTCTTGTTTTAATTCATTTATTTTTAAATAGTTTATAATAATAATAATATTATAATATTACCAGTAGTTATAAAGATACGCATATAAACAACACTAGCTACAACTACATTTTTTAAGGTAGAAAAGAGAATAAATTTGTATATTTACCAATTTATTTAAAATTCCTTATAAGTTCTAACACACGCAAACATAGACATATATAAACTGCTCGAATCAATGTACTAGTTCGGGTGGATTAACTAGACTGGGGAGTGGGAGAAAGTGCACTACGCATTTTTCTGTGAATGGTTATAAGCATTTAGGCAAAGTTGCGTTGCGTCGCGCCGATCGCAACAACATTGTGCGTTGTTGTTTGTACTTTTGAGCCGACAAGCGTTGGCGGTTTATATACACTCACAATCAGCACCGGATCTTTTTGTAATGTTAAGACGTTGAAGGATATTGACGTTCTACGGCGTCTTTGAAGCCGATCATTTTGTGATCATTTTTCTAAAACTGGTGGAACGTTGATCGGCGTTCAACCATGCATATAGAATATTTATACTCGGTTATAACTGTCACATTCGGCTCGGAAAATATTTACCCAGTGCAATCCCTTAACTGCGCAACCAATTTAAATCCCCTCTACTATTGGTCTAGAGCCGCACCCTTTCCAATTACAACAGAACGCTGAGCAGCGTCTTCAGTGCCATTTGATTTCATTCAGTCTATCTGATGTGTCATATTGGTTGTAACTTCGCGCCAAAATTTTGTTTAGCCTGTTTTCCTCTAAAATAATGTGTTTTTTGTTAGACTAAGTAAGTATTTATTTTCTAGTAATATAGCGCTGTTGTATCAACAACATTTCTTTGTCGGATAATGGTTTTGTGTTCTTACAAATAATGTGGTTTCGTTGGTTTCAGATGAGTGACTACAACACAAACTACCCTTATGAACGGGAACTGGGACAGTAACGTATAGTTTTTGAGGAAGTTTTTTCTGACGACAGCGACGGTGAAAAAGATCCATACAATGACAGTGGTGGTGAATATGGGTCTGACAAAAGTTACGAACCTGACGAATCTAGTAGTTCCTAAACAGGTGACAGTAATTCCACTGTAATATCTTTAAAATCTAATTAGTCGGATGAAGATGGACTACCTAACAGTTTAAATATTGCGCTGTACAATTCCGAAAATTCGTTGAAAACTACAACTACACCAGTGTCCGATTTTTCATTTGACAACACCAGTGCAAGACTCAAAATAAGTACTAGCCCGGATGCCACACCATTAGAAGTATTTGAATGTTTATATACGCCTTCTATACTTGAATATATAGTTGAGTGTTCAAACAAATATGGTCAAACTTTCTGTGGAACAAATAGACCAAGAACAAGGAACAGTAGGTCTGCTAGTTTATGTTCTATAACAACCAAAGAAATGAAAGCCTTTTTTGGGTTGTGTCAAATTTCAACAGCAAATATGCGTGGATATTTTCATATCCTGATTTACTATAATTTAAGATGTAACTATATTAATTTTTGTAATATATGTAGTTATGATATTGTATTCTTCTAGCTTTCAAACTTTGTTGTTTAGAGTGGTGTGGTACAATAATAAACTCTTGTTTTGTGTTTACCTTTTGTTTCGCGGCCAACTATAAATTACCAATACAATAAATTATTTTATTATACCAAAAACATGGAATAAATCGGCCATTTGAAAAAATAATTATACTAAACTATATATTTTTGAAAAGCTGTCAAAAGAGCTTTTAAATAAAGCGACAACCAATTGTGGTTTCCATTTAAAAAAATGCAAGTTTATATTATAACCTCAAAAGTATTATAAATATTAAATATTTGCGCACGCCACTGTATTCTACGTAAAAAACCGAATAAAAGACTTCTACAGTATTTTTGGATATTTTTGCAAACAAACGAGTTATAAGAATTAATAGAATTGTAAAAAATATCAATTTTTGGCTATAACTCGAAAACTAAAGAAGATCGCTCATTTGTGATTTCACCATTGAATTGATCTCAAAAAGTTGGCACACGACTGCGCACACAGTTTTATTGTATCTTTAATAACAACTAAGTTACCCATTTAATACATCCAATTTGGGACACACTGTACAGTAAAAGCAGAAAGATTGGAACCATGTAGATTAGAATTTAATATGTTCAATGTTTCAAAAATATCTGCTAAATAGACAAAATGTGAAAGCTAGAGTTGGTCACTAAAACAATCGCGGAGATCGAAGTTAGTATGTGACAGAAATATTTAAACTACGTTTCGTAAATCGGAGAGTCACTTTAAAACTTTTCCCCTTGATAACCAACGCACTTCAGTGTGTAACAAGAGCTTTTTGTGATTACTGCCCATTTCATTGCACAAAATTGTAAACAACCGTGAATTTAGAGCACTACATTTAATAAAATTAACTATTTTCACAGTTTCATCTAAAACAGTTTTTAATTCTGTTGGCATTGCTTTGGTTACTAGTGCCTCACGATGTATGCTGCAATGCGTGAATTTTGCATCTGGGGCAACATTTTTAATTTTTGTAAAAACACCACCACGATACCCAGTTATTGCACGTGCTCCGTCAGCACTCAGCACATAATCCACATTTTTTCCAATCCATATTATTATTAGTTACATATTACAAGCTCAATATTTGTTTTGGAAAATTTCATCTGCCGTTGTATGATGCGGAACTGCTTCGCAAAATAAGAATTCTTCTATAGTTTGGCTTTTTTCATATCGAATGAACGCCATTAACTGCGCAAAGTTTGTAACGTCTGTACTTTCATCAAATTGTATAGCAAAATATTTGCTCTTCTTTATATTTTCGATCAGTATTTCTTTCAACTGAACTGCCATTTCATTAATTCATCGCGAAACAATGTCATTTGGCAAGGAAACAACATTCAACTTAGTTGCTGCTGCAGGTCCTAGCATACATGTCACTATGTCTTTAGCTGCAGATAATATTAAGGTCTCCTATAGTATGTGACTTTGAATTTTGAGCAATTCTCAAACTGACCAAATATGAAACTTCGACAGCTTTTTTGTTTATTGTAGTAAAAGAATGAAGTGAGCCTTTATTACTTTTCATTTCTGTCCGTTTTCTTTGGAAAAATTCCACAGGTTTATCTTTCAAGTTGGCATGTTTGTTTTGAAAATGTCGTTGCAGAAGAGATGGTTTTATGGAGTGAATCGAAAATTGTACGTTGCAAACAACGCACAGAGGTTTGAGATTATTTTCATCCTCGTTCCAAAACAATCCGTATTGTAAATAATTTTCAATATATTTTCTTACGGTTTCAGTATTTTGTTTTTTGGATACTTGGTAAGAATCAGGATTACAACTAGAAGCGCTCGCTGCAGTAGAATCATCTTCAGACAGTTTTCTCTTTGATTTTTCAATCCCTAGCGCTAACCATTTCTCCATTACAGTGAAAATGGAATCTATTTTTTTAAATAATAATAATTTTTATTTATAATATAAAACAAATTAAATATTTGAATCGTACTCCTCGCTTTTGTTTGTCTTGCTAATTTCCCGAACTATATTAATATTAAAAATTTTTAGACCACGGTAGTAAGAGGCAATGCTGGTTTCCTTAAAAAAAAGAGATACACAGTTTATATGTTATCCATATTTTTTTAAGTATAATATATTTGTAACAGTAGAGTAATTATATTTATATTAATAACTTGAATAGTAATTGAAGATATTTAAAAATAATATAATAATTAATAATACTAAATGTAAAATACGTGCAACAAAATTAAATTTTTATGTTCTGTCTCGTTTTAATTCATTTATTTTTAAATAGTTTATAATAATAATAATATAATATTACCAGTAGTTATAAAAATACGCATATAAACAACACTAGCTACAACTACATTTCTTAAGGTAGAAAAGAGAATAAATTTGTATATTTACCAATTTATTTAAAATTCCTTATAAGTTCTAACACACGCGAACATAGACATATATAAACTGCTCGAATCAATCTACGCATTTTTCTGTGAATGGTTATAAGCATTTAGGCAAAGTTGCATTGCGTCGCGCCGATCGCAACAACATTGTGCGTTGTTGTTTGTACCTTTCGAGCCGACAGGCGTTGGCGGTTTATATATTACTCACAATCAGCACCGGATCTTTTTGTAATGTTAACACGTTGAAGGATATTGACGTTCTACGGCGTCTTTGAAGCCGATCAGTTTGTGACACAACGGCATACGGCGTCTTCTATAACTTTTTCTAAAACTGGTGGAACGTTGATCGGCGTTCAACTATGCATATAGAATATTTATACTCGGTTATAATTGTCACATTCGGCTCGGAAAATATTTGCCCAGTGCAATCCCTTAACTGCGTAACCAATTTAAATCTTCTCTACTATTGGTCTAGAGCCGCACCCTTCTCAATTACAACAGAACGCTGAGCAGCGTCTTCAGTGCCATTTGATTTCATTCAGTCTATCTGATGTGTCATATTGGTTGTAACTTCGCGCCAAAACTTTTGTTTAGCCTGTTTTCCTCTAAAATAATGTGTTTTTTGTTAGACTAAGTAAGTATTTATTTTCTAGTAATATAGCGTTGTTGTATCAACAACATTTCTTTGTCTGATAATGGTTTCGTGTTCTTACAAATAATGTGGTTTCGTTGGTTTCAGATGAGTGACTACAACTCAAACTACCCTTACGGACGGGAACAGGGACAGTAACGTATAGTTTTTGAGGAAGTTTTTTCTGACGACAGCGACGGTGAAAAAGATCCATACAATGACAGTGGTGGTGAATATGGGTCTGACAAAAATTACGAACCTGACGAATCTAGTAGTTCCGAAACAGGTGACAGTAATTCCAATGTAATATCTTCAAAATCTAATTAGTCGGATGAAGATGGACTACCTAAAAGTTCAAATATATCGCTATACAATTCCGAAAATTCGTTGAAAACTACAACTACACCAGTGTCCGATTTTGCATTTGACAACACCAGTGCAAGACTCAAAATAAGTATTAGCCCTGATGCCACACCATTAGAAGTATTTGAATGTTTATATACGCCTTCTATACTTGAATATATAGTTGAGTGTTCAAACAAATATGGTCAAACTTTCTGTGGAACAAATAGACCAAGAACAAGGAACAGTAGATCTGCTAGTTTATGTTCTATAACAACCGAAGAAATGAAAGCCTTTTTTTGGGTTGTGTCTACTCCAAGGTCAAATTTCAACAACAAATATGCGTCCATATTTTTTATATTCTGGTTTACTATACTATAATCCGATATTTCCATATATCATATCAGCCAGGAGGTTTGAAACTATACTTCGAGTTCTCTGCTGTTCTCCGTCAAATGCGAAAAGTAAAAAAAAAAACATCAACCATATATAGATATGTTTACAAAACAATATAAAGAAACCTACTTGCCAATAAAACAGCATTATCGTGGTAGACTTGCATTTCGAGTTTACATTAAAAATTTAAAAAAACCTATACCGAATAAATTTTTTTGAATTGACTACATCTGACGACTATTTGCTAAATATGGAGATGTACAGTGGATCTGCACCCGCTTCAGAAAGCACTAAAACCTTAGCATTAGTACTTAGGTTGATGGAACCTTACCTAATGAAAGGCCACGACCTATAATATGGACAACTACTATAATAGCATACAACTATCTGAAAAGCTTCCAAAGTATAAAACTCATAAAAGTGGAACCTAACATGAAATAAAAGAGGTAGTCTAAAGTTTCTCGTTCAAAGAACATTATTGGGTTCGACAAAAAAAGGTATACGTTTCTATATGGAGAGACAGAGAGATGTTCTAATGGTAACAACTCTGAATAATCCCTCATGATTTCAGTAAAAAATAGATTTGAAAATGAAAAAATAAAGCCTGAATAGGTAGCTGTTTATAATCATATGTCTGGAGTTGATAGATGTGATCAGATGATTTCGTCTTACGTAACACCACGTAAAACCATAAGGTGGTGTAAAAAGTTAAGTTGTATCTGCTTGATATCACCACATAGAATGCCTTTTACCTCTATCGAAAATATTACAAAAGGGATTCTCCCAATTATCGCTTCATTCAGTTTAGAGATGTGCTAATTAAATCTTTAACCAAATTTCTTTTAATTTACAAGGAAAGGATTTAGTGTGAGCTAAAAGGAATCACTGCAGGCGTACAGTACCACCGCAATCCATCAGTGTGCCAAGTATGTCAGTTGGAACAGGCCATTGGCTCCAAAAAATTCCAGGTATTCCTGGAGCTGCTTCGCATAAGAAATCCTTATTTTTGAGATGTAGGCAGGGCACGAAAAAAATCTACGCAGAGAAACAAGTTTTCGCTGCAAAGGCTGTGTAACAAAACCACTTCTCTGTCCTAGCTGTTTTGAAGAGTGGCATCAGTCAATAGGCGAATTTTGAAATCCTCACCAAATATGGACCTGTTTGCAATAGCTGCGTATTTGTATGTATTTGTACTCATTTACAAATAATTAGTTTTAGGTTTCTATAGCATAAATAATCTTTGTTTTCAAAATAAATGCTTTGATGTCACACTGTTTCAATTATCATTGATAAAGTTATAAGCGCTGTTCTATTTAGAATTGTGGACGTCTAACAGCGTCGTATCGTTATTTACTGTAAAATACATTTGAAATCTGGCAGAACGTCTACTGGCGTCAACCTTTACCTCTTCTGTAAACTGCCTAAATGTTGCTTTTTCATACTTTTATAACAAATAACGTTAACTGACAAGTATTTTGTGTCAGGAAACGCGAAAAAGTTAATGTCACAACACAACACAAATGGAATTATTCATGCTATTCAAAATTCTTATAAAATCACACAAAAAAATTTATTGTTATGCTTTTTCTATGTATCAAAAATTGTACCATCAAAATCTATCAAATGTAACACCAGTGGTATATGTACCATGTTTGAGAACCCCTGCTCTAGAGTATCGGGGACCTGCGCACAAAAATAGATCTCGTCTACAGATAACTGTATTTTCAGTATAGTTACATCAATACCAACGCACATGTAACACAATATATGCCTACTACAGCAATGAAGTCCTCTAAAATCATCTAGGCTACCATTTCATCAAGAATCTCCGATAATGTTAAGTTGTGGAAGAATTTACTCATCGAATGGCCACAGAACGAGTCGTAAAGGCTTCACCTAGCACAAACTTCTTCACTAATTTTCAGTGCGTTCAAATAGTCCTCAACACGTATATGCAGCAGAATTGAAAAAACCTAACAGTACTGTCCGGACATACAACGCTGTTACACATACGGAACATTATAATTTTTGTACACTTTAAGTAAGCTTCACAGCTATATTCACAGAAGATTCTAAGTTCCAACTAATTATCAAGTAAAGCATTGCGTTAGTGTACGAAGTATACACTTTTCTTCTGTAGTACGAGTTCTGCCGCCATACACCATCTTTTAATTTACTATTTAGTATCTAATTGTTAACCTTTGCTATAAATAAATTTTTAATAAAGCTGTAATTCGTTTTTTGGATACCACAGGTTTATCCTATTCAACGTGCTACGTACATTTACGTAGCCTAAAAGCCAAAGAAGGAAAAAAGAAATTGACCGGGCTCATTATGTAAGTAGGCGGGGTATAATACATACAAAAATTAAAGAAAGGCCTGAAATAAAAAAAAATAACACACTCATAAAACTACCTAACTACCAATTATATATATATATATATATATATATATATATATATAACGTTGTAATTTCTTGGACGTTGGTCAATGTATACCTATAGTTATTTCAAAAGTAGGTAGAATAACTATAACAATTTGTAATTGCGTTTATTATTTTTATTTTTAAGACGCGTTTCGGTCATCAGGACCATTATCAATTATGTTCTACAAAACATTACCTATAGAATATGAAAAATATTTTAATAACTACATACCTAAAACTGAATTGTAGATTGTGTATCTAAGCTAAAGTAAAACATTTAAACATTTGTCACGAATATAAAATTTGCTAAAATTGTCACTTAATAAAAATAAAATGATGTTTTACATTTAAAATACAAGAACGAGAACACTTAAAGTATACAAATGTAATAACATTAATTATTTAGTATAAACTGTTAAATAATATAAATTGTAGTGTGTGGTGATAAGTAAACTTGTTTAATAGTGGTGGTATATATATATGAAATATGTGCAATAGGATATTTATAACAAAGTGCACTTAGGCTATTAAATTTTGGTAAAAATGTGTGAAATTGTCTTGATCGTTTTTTGAATTTATTGCTTGTGAGTTTCTTTGGATTTGTATAGTTTCTAAAATCCTCTTTAATATCTTTCATTTCAGTACCTAAAATTTCTACATTATTGAAATCAAATTTGTGTAAATGTTCTAAGGCATGGGTTGCTAGAGCGGTGCATTTTTTGTTGTTAGTTTTTATTGAATATTTATGTTCGTATATTCGTTTATGGAGGTATTGTTTGGAATTTCCTATATACACGCCGGGACAATCGCTGCAATTTATTTTGTATATGGTGTGTGTTTTGTATTTTTGCTCTATTTCTGGTTTTAATTTTGTAAAAAGGTTTTGTAAAATTGTTTGGTTTGTGTACAACTTGAATATTATGACTCTGTAAACATTTTTTAGTTTTCAGATAGTCCCGGGTGTAGTCGATACTAATCCTGTTGTCTATTACGTTTGATTTTTATTATCATAGTTGTTAAATATATTGTGTATTTTTGTTTTTATAACTGGCTCGAAGAATCTTTTGGATAGTCGTTATTCTTTAAAATATTTTTAACTTTTTAAGATTTTTGGCTTATGTTTATTATGTGAAAATGCATTGCTCGGTCGACAAGGTTGTTAATCATATTTTTCTTATACATCATAGGGGTGCTAGATTTGTAATTAAGATATCTACCACTCCAGGTTGTTTTGTTGAACCAGTTGGTAGTGGTTTCTCCTTTATCATTGTAAGTAATTAGTAAATCAAGGAAGGATATGGTGTTGTTAACTTCTTTCTCTATTGTGAATTGTAAACGGGGGTGGTAGGAATTAAATTTGTTTAGCGTTTCGTCGATTTTGTTATCTGGAAGGCACATTATACAGTCATCAACATACCTCTTAAAAAATACGGGTTTGTAGCTAAGCTGTTTTATAATTTCTTCTTCTAGATCCTCCAGTACTAGGTTAGCTATGGTAGAAGATATTGGAGAGCCCATTGCTATGCCAAATTTGACTGTATATTTTGTTCTCGAACTTAAAATAAGTAGCATTTAAACACATTTTGGTAGCCTGTAAGAATTCATTAAAGGTAAATTAGTAAAATGTGCTATTAAAGGCCATTTTTGTGATTGTTTTAGTGCTAGGTCAATAGGTATATTAGTAAAAGTGATTTAGCATCTAATGAAATTATTACATGGTTTTGGAATATTTTGCTTTATAATAAATTTATGGAAGCTCAACTATCTTTGACAAAATATTCGTTTTGTCCAGTTATATTTTTAAAACCTCTACTAAAAATTTTGATAGTTTATAAGTTGGTGAATTTATATTGCTAACTATGGGTCTTACTGGAACGTTCGGTTTATGGACTTTTGTACCATACAAATAAGGAGCGTGCCGTTATGGCAAATTAATTGGTTTTTATCAGTTGATTAATATACCTTTTTATTCCATGAATTGATTAGAGAATTTAAGGCATTTTGTATTTGTAGTGTTGGATCGATTTTTTAACAATGTAGGTCGTTTTATCCATTAACATTTCATTCATTTTATTTAGATATTCATTTTATACATTATTACGGTAGTCTTACATTTGTCAGCTTGTAGAACGTATAAATCCTTATTCTTTTCAGAAAATTTTTGTTAATTATATGTGTTTATTGAAAATGTTGTTATCTTTTTAAGGGTGTTTGTATTTTATATTTATGGTTAGTAGGAATATTACAAATTTTATTTCGGATTTCAATTTTTCGTTAATTGGTTTTGTTTTATAGCACTTTCAATATTGGCTATAACCTGTTCATATTTTATGCTTTTAATTTCAAAGAAAATTTGTTGCCTAAACTTAATAAATAATTTACTTGTGGAGAAATTATAGTTTTAGTGAGGTTTACAAGCCATTTTGTGTTGTTTATTTTGTTTAGATTTTTTTGTATATTTTGTTGCTTTATACATCAGTGGTTGATTTTTTTTATGTCTTTGTTTAATTTTTTGAAAAACTTCGTTATATCTATCGTTTTGTACCTTGAAAAAATTTTGGCATACCTCCTTCTTTTGCTGCCGAATTATATTTGATTTAGTTTGTATTAATATAAAATTAATTTTGTGTAAGTTTGTGTAACATTGTGCTATGCAAATATTGATGCATTGCAAGTAAAAAATATTGAGATACCTTAGGTACTGATATTTATATTTCTTATCAAAGATTTTTGTTTTTGGTTTTATTCTTAAAAATGTAGGGGTAATATTTAGATCTTTACACCTTAATAGAAATATCCTTTTGTTTTTTTCCCTGGCAAGTTTATTGGTTAGTGAAATGTATTCTCTAAATAATGACATTCTAACATTGATTAGGATAGTTAAATATTAAGTCGTTAATAAAAATATCACAATAAAACTAATAATACACTTTATCACCTGTTTCATTAGCATTAGGTAATATTCCTCAGTAGATAATCCATTTAAAAGTAATTAAACAATATTTTAATTTCTTGACCATCTGTATTAGATATAACGTTGTAATTTCTTGGACGTTGGTCAATGTATACCTATAGTTATTTCAAAAAGTAGGTAGAATAACTATAACAATTTGTAATTGCGTTTATTATTTTTATTTTTAAGACGCGTTTCGGTCATCAGGACCATTATCAATTATGTTCTACAAAACATTACCTATAGAATATGAAAATATTTTAATAACTACATACCTAAAACTGAATTGTAGATTGTGTATCTAAGCTAAAGTAAAACATTTAAACATTTGTCACGAATATAAAATTTGCTAAAATTGTCACTTAATAAAAATAAAATGATGTTTTACATTTAAAAATACAAGAACGAGAACACTTAAAGTTTACGAATGTAATAACATTAATTATTTAGTATAAACTGTTAAATAATATAAATTGTAGTGTGTGGTGATAAGTAAACTTGTTTAATAGTGGTGGTATATATATGAAATATGTGCAATAGGATATTTATAACAAAGTGCACTTAGGCTATTAAATTTTGGTAAAATGTGTGAAATTGTCTTGATCGTTTTTGAATTTATTGCTTGTGAGTTTCTTTGGATTTGTATAGTTTCTAAAATCCTCTTTTAATATCTTTCATTTCAGTACCTAAAATTTCTACATTATTGAAATCAAATTTGTGTAAATGTTCTAAGGCATGGGTTGCTAGAGCGGTGCATTTTTGTTGTTAGTTTTATTGAATATTTATGTTCGTATATTCGTTTATGGAGGTATTGTTTGGAATTTCCTATATACACGCCAGGACAATCGCTGCAATTTATTTTGTATATGGTGTGTGTTTTGTATTTTGCTCTATTTCTGGTTTTAATTTTGTAAAAAATTATATATATATTTTTTACTTGCAATGCATCAATATTTGCATAGCACAATGTTACACAAACTTACACAAAATTAATTTTAAATTAATACAAACTAAATCAAATATAATTCGGCAGCAAAACAAGGAGGTATACCAAAATTTTTTCAAGGTTCAAAACGATAGATATAACGAAGTTTTTCAAAAAATTAAACAAAGACATATAAAAAAAATCAACCACTTATGTATAAAGCAACAAAATATACACAAAAATCTAAACAAAATAAACAATACAAAATGGCTTGTAAACCTCACTAAAACTATAATTCCTCCGCAAGTAAATTATTTATTAAGTTTAGGCAACAAATTTTCTTTGAAATTAAAAAGCATAAAATATGAACAGGTTATAGCCAATATTGAAAGTGCTATAAAAACAAAACCAATTAACGAAAAATTGAAATCGAAATAAAATTTGTAATATTCTTACTAACCATAAATATAAAAATACAAACACTCCTAAAAAAGATAACAACATTTTCAATAAACACATAAAATTAACAAAAAATTTTCTGAAAAAGAATAAGGATTTATACGTTCTACAAGCTGACAAATGTAAGACTACCGTAATAATGTATAAAAATGAATATCTAAATAAAATGAATGAAATGTTAATGGATAAAACGACCTACATTGTTAAAAAATCGATCCAACACTACAAATACAAAATGCCTTAAATTCTCTAATCAATTCATGGAATAAAAAAGGATATATTAATCAACTGATAAAAAACCAATTAATTTGCCATAACGGGCACGCTCCTTATTTGTATGGCTTACCAAAAGTCCATAAACCGAACGTTCCACTAAGACCCATAGTTAGCAATATAAATTCACCAACTTATAAACTATCAAAATTTTTAGTAGAGGTTTTAAAAAATATAACTGGACAAAACGAATATTTTGTCAAAGATAGTTGGAGCTTCCATAAATTTATTATAAAGCAAAATATTCCAAAACCATGTAATAATTTCATTAGATGCTAAATCACTTTTACTAATATACCTATTGACCTAGCACTAAAACAATCACAAAAAATGGCCTTTAATAGCACATTTCACTAATTTACCTTTAATGAATTCTTACAGGCTACCAAAATGTGTTTAAATGCTACTTATTTTAAGTTCGAGAACAAAATATACAGTCAAATTTTGGCATAGCAATGGGCTCTCCAATATCTTCTACCATAGCTAACCTAGTACTGGAGGATCTAGAAGAAGAAATTATAAAACAGCTTAGCTACAAACCCGTATTTTTTAAGAGGTATGTTGATGACTGTATAATGTGCCTTCCAGATAACAAAATCGACGAAACGCTAAACAAATTTAATTCCTACCACCCCCGTTTACAATTCACAATAGAGAAAGAAGTTAACAACACCATATCCTTCCTTGATTTACTAATTACTTACAATGATAAAGGAGAAACCACTACCAACTGGTTCAACAAAACAACCTGGAGTGGTAGATATCTTAATTACAAATCTAACACCCCTATGATGTATAAGAAAAATATGATTAACAACCTTGTCGACCGAGCAATGCATTTTTCACATAATAAACATAAGCCAAAAAATCTTAAAAAAGTTAAAAATATTTTAAAGAATAACGACTATCCAAAAGCTTCTTCGAGCCAGTTATAAAAACAAAAATACACAATATATTTAACAACTATGATAATAAAAAATCAAACGTAATAGACAACAGGATTAGTATCGACTACACCCGGGACTATCTGAAAACTAAAAAATGTTTACAGAGTCATAATATTCAAGTTGTACACAAACCAAACAATTTTACAAAAACCTTTTACAAAATTAAAACCAGAAATAGAGCAAAATACAAAACACACACCATATACAAAATAAATTGCAGCGATTGTCCCGGCGTGTATATAGGAAATTCCAAACAATACCTCCATAAACGAATATACGAACATAAATATTCAATAAAAACTAACAACAAAAATGCACCGCTCTAGCAACCCATGCCTTAGAACATTTACACAAATTTGATTTCAATAATGTAGAAATTTTAGGTACTGAAATGAAAGATATTAAAGAGGATTTTAAAAACTATACAAATCAAAGAAACTCACAAGCAATAAATTCAAAAACGATCAAGACAATTTCACACATTTTTACCAAAATTTAATAGTCTAAGTGCACTTTGTTATAAATATCCTATTGCACATATTTCATATATATATACCACCACTATTAAACAAGTTTACTTATCACCACACACTACAATTTATATTATTTAACAGTTTATACTAAATAATTAATGTTATTACATTTGTATACTTTAAGTGTTCTCGTTCTTGTATTTTTAAATGTAAAACATCATTTTATTTTTATTAAGTGACAATTTTTAGCAAATTTTATATTCGTGACAAATGTTTAAATGTTTTACTTTAGCTTAGATACACAATCTACAATTCAGTTTTAGGTATGTAGTTATTAAAAATATTTTTCATATTCTATAGGTAATGTTTTGTAGAACATAATTGATAATGGTCCTGATGACCGAAACGCGTCTTAAAAATAAAAATAATAAACGCAATTACAAATTGTTATAGTTATTCTAACTACTTTTTGAAATAACTATAGGTATACATTGACCAACGTCCAAGAAATTACAACGTTATATCTAATACAGATGGTCAAGAAATTAAAATATTGTTTATATATATATTATACTGTCAAGAAGGGGGTGGGCTTATAAAATTTTAAATAGGGCTTCGAAACGACTTTGCTAGAATGGGGGTATATTTGGTTTTGTTTGAGTATTTTCTTTCAGGTATTTTTGGTTTATAAATTAACAACAACTATTCCACGTTTATAAATTTATAAAGCTTTTGAAACTGCATTGCATTCAACAACATATACCGGCCATAGACCAGGCTAAGCTAGTTATAAGTTTGCATTGTATACGTATTTTAATTGTTATGGTTGCACGTATATGAAATTTAATTTGGAGTTAGCGTTTTCAGAACCATTTGAATGTAAAAACAAATATCAAAATTGCTTGGTATACTGCACGCTTTTAAAATTTTAAGGAGTTAAGTGATACTCCCGTAAAATTTGTAAATCAATTTCAGTTTGAATATGTTTTAACAATTAAAGATTGGTTATGTAATGACAGGACGTTTACCGAATAAGACATAAATGTCTGTTGCGTACAATTTAAAAGCTGAACCATCAAAGTTTGTTAGCTATTTTCAATATTGTAAAAAGTTCAATATACATAAATCACTGGATTACAAACCATCTAGAAAATGAATGTATCTAGAGAAAAGAACTGTATTATTAATCAATTATTAATAATTAGAAATTGCATAGTGTGCGTAGAGATAGTTGCCATGGCAACGGAAAACAAAAGAAGACGGATTTTATTTAATATATATATATATATATATATATATATATATATATAGAACAATATATAAAATAAGATGTATCTGTAAACAAACTCTATGAAAATAATAGAGTCTATTGACGAATACAAATCGGGCTGGTAGTTATATAGCCATTAACAAAACATTAGCTTATTACTTCATAGGGGAGGAAACATCCACTGACCGACGGTTTCGGCTTTATTAAGCCTCCTCAGAGTGAAATAGTCTCCAAGAACCCTATGAAGTAATCGAAGCTATTATACTGTTTTTTTTTTCGAAACAATCTCTGTACTATGGCAAAAGTAAATAAAACCGCCATCAGGTGATAAAACACCAACACTACTAAAGTGTGGAAGTACTGAATTGAACCGAAACTACACAGTAAATCCTATAGATGGCTATACAAGTACGTGTGGCCATTTGAGATTTGCGGAATGTTACTGCAAAATTTATTTGCAAACGTAACAAACCTTCTCGCGGCGACACCCGGGTTCATGCCCCAAGGCAAATCAAATAATAAAGACAGGTTATTTGCAGTCCGCAATAAGAAATTGTGTAGAACAATATATAAAATAAGATGTATCTGTAAACAAACTCTATGAAAATAATAGAGTCTATTGACGAATACAAATCGGGCTGGTAGTTATATAGCCATTAACAAAACATTAGCTTATTACTTCATAGGGAGGAAACATCCACTGACCGACGGTTTCGGCTTTATTAAGCCTCCTCAGAGTGAAATAGTCTCAAAGAACCCTATGAAGTGATATATATATATATATATATATATATATATATATATATACATAATATATATATATATATATATGTATATATATATATATATATAGTAGAACAGTAGTGCCAAAAATGGACGTAATCTAAAAGAATCAATACTTAAAATGGCGCTGCCGTTTTTAGGTTCCCCCAAAAATTACAAAAAAAAGAACAAGAAATTACGACCCTAAAAACAACAGCTCTAAATCATTATCTTAAATACAATAATTAAGCATATGAAAATCATTAGCGCTACACTGCCTAAATTAACAAAATTTTCCAACCCAAAAAGAAATGCAACAAAAAAACATAGAAACGCCCCCCACCCCCCTGTAGACATTAAGTAGTTTGGGTGTTAAATTGATAATTAATATCGAAAATTTGTAAGCACAAAAAAGTTGAAACCTTCCCATTGTTGTAGACATTACCACCGTATATATACCATTACGGATGTATGTTGGTCGCAGTACATACAATATTAATGATAAGTACCATCTTACCTAACGATGCTCATGTTCACAACTACCAAGTGTGGCTTCGAGTCGAACCCGATACACATGTGGATATGACCCTTTCCCAGGAGCAGTGCCAACAAAGAAAAAAAAAGAAATCGGGCTAAAGACTCACCCTCGTCCAAGTTGTACGCTGGCTTCCGTCCCTAAGGACGGAGTACACCAGCTGTGTGCGGAATCACGTCGTGTGCGTGTTTTCTTGTGCCAACAGGAGCAATGGTTCGAACTGATCGTTGGCCCACCGGAGGAAGCTAGAATAGTTCTAGGTAAATTAATTTAGTGCCGCCGAAACGTACGTGTTTGTAAAACCACAATTACTTATCACGCAGTATTGCGTTCACAAAATTCCATAAAAACGGTAACGAAGAATCTGACAATCACGACGAGTGCTTTTTGAAAATTCAGAAAAAAAAAATTAATTCGTTTAACTAATAACTAGAGTTTACAGTAATATTGGTGTTATCAAACGAGATTATAAAACTTGAAAACACAGTTTTATCGGATAGTTCAATACCTCATTTCAACGAGTTTTTAGAAGGAAATCACATAACAATCAATTATACGCGGTCGTAATGTATAACAAATTAACGGATACCTAAAACAAGGTATTGACTATTTAATTTTAGCATAAACTTTACGTTTCGAAATAAATAAGTTTAAAATGAAAATTAGTAGCAAGCGTACTTATTGTTAACCGGTAAAATATACATGATGTTGTTGTAGGATTGAAACGGAATCTACGTGCATGAATAATGTAGAAAAGTGGAGGTTTTAATTTAATCGTAAAATAAGCTTAACAAACGAATAAAGGATATACGATCTACGTCAGTCAGTACCCTGAATAAACCCTAAACTGTGTTTATAAAACACTTACTTTTTTTTAATCGGGTTTGATATTAAAACTTAGTACAACAAGCAAAATAACTAAAGAATCACGGGCAAAAATTAATTATAAATAGCAGAGCGTTTTTGATTTATAAAGCAATTTTAATGCGAAGGAATTTATTATTATATTACAGCATACTACACTTCAGTAATTTTTATTTAGACACGTTTTTATCCAGAACTTAACTTTCCGTAACTATTTCAAGAATTAAGCCAAGTTGTATCAAAAATTCTATTTTTCAGTGTTCTGCTAATTGCATGGAAACTAAAAGACTGATAAAAAAGGTGGTTCCTATTCGATTAGTTTTTCCAAACTTTACCAAGTAGTATTTGTTTAATATGTAAATAGCTGGTAACGGCACTAAGAACTTAAAGTGAAGTCAATGAAACCAAGAAATTGTGACGATCAATTTATATCAAAAATTCTATTTTTCATTGTTCTGTTATTTGTCTTGAAACTAAAAGTCTTAAATTCTAGTAATACTAAAAATCCAACCCCCTTTTCACCATTTCTTCAAACACAAACTATTAAATATACCGGAAACCAAAACGAAGTTTAAATCTGACCGAAGCACAAGACGGATACGAAATTATGGTTCCTATTCGAAAAGTTTTTTCAAACTTTACCAAGTAGTATTTGTTTAATATGTAAATAGCTGGTAACGGCATTTAGAACTTAAAGCAACGTCAATGAAACCAAGAAATTGTGACGACCAATGTATATCAAAAATTGTATTTTTGATTGTTCTACTACTTGCCTTGAAACTAAAAGTCTTAAATTCTAATAATACTAAAAATTCAACCCCCCTTTTCACCATTTCTTCAAACACAAATTATTAAATATGCTGGAAACTAAAACGAAGTTTAAATCTGGCCAAAGCACAAAACGGATAAAAAAAGGCGGTTTCTATTCGATAAGTTTTTGCAAACTTTACCATGTAGTATTTGTTTAATATGTAAAGCGCTGGTAACGGCACTTACACCTTAAAGTGAAGTCAATGAAACCAAGAAATCGTGACAGTTAATGAGCGCTAGATAGGATAGCGCTATAATCGAAGAATCTAGGTACAGTAAAAATATACGGATAAACCCTTTGTAAAATATTTTCAGGGTATAGAAGGCATGTGATTAGCAATAAAACTAAGGTTTTGCTAAATTTTGTGTTTTTGATCAAGAAGAATGAACTAAATTGTTTCAAATTTGAAACTAAAATTTGGCATAAAAGTATAAAAATTTAGCGATATATTTTCATATTATTTGACGAATTTTGTAATTACAACCGTTTTGGAATATTTTCTATTGAATCTATGCGTATTACAATTAACATTTACAGTAATAACTAATAATTATTTAAATCACGTTAGCGTCAGTTGTTTCTTACCCATATGTTATCCATAATTAAGTGCAAGTCAACGGAAGTGATGTTAATTCACAAAACCATTCACCACAAGACTAGAATAATACTACAGGAGAAATTGCAGATGCGTTATATATGCTTTCTTTTCATGTGGAGGGATACATTCACCCATTCTAAAACTGAAAAATTGCAACAATCCTACCACCGTAAAAAATTTCTTGCATGAACGCTCTAAAGGTACGTCTGACATTATTGAAGTTTTAGAAAATATATACGTTATGGTTGCAATTTTTAGTTGTGTTCAGCTCTGAATCAAACAGAAGCTAAAAGAAAACGTTGTAATTCATAATCATTTTGATGTCACTTTTACTTTACTTGTGTTTGATTTTCACAAAACACTAGAATGACACTAGGTGTAATTAGTACATGTTGAAGCTATTCGAGATACTGATTAAAGTAATTTAAATTAGTAACAGTAGCTGTCGCGGTACGATTTAAATTCTTTATGGCTTATACAAGTTTGATCAGAAAGTAATTTAGATGTGGAAAAAAATCGTTTCAACTATAAAACCAAAATCAAATTACTATAAACTAAGAAATTTTTCGTTTGCAGTGTAATTCATTACTGGAAATATCTTTATATAGCACTGCTAAGACATTTACCCCAGGCGCGGTCGTAACTTATAATAGGCCTATACTTCTACATAGAATATTTAAAATTAGTGTTACTCCTGCTGTAGTTTCTGTGTGCATAACCTGTACTTATACGAGTAAATTTACCAGCGGCAAATATTTGATAAGTAAAATAAATTGAACTTCGATATTTTTGAAATAATTTCTATTAAAACTTTCTTTCATAAATTGCATCTTGCCACAAATTATGGTATGTATCAAAATAAATAAAAAACATTTTTAATTCCTTTGCAATTAGCTTGAATTTTGAACTTTGAAATGTTCTTTTGACTATATAGCCCTCGCAAATTCAACATAAACCTGCGTCATCAATATACGTGACGTCACATCGTGGTAACGTTGCCATTACCAAAAACTGTTAACACGCGGGTATAATACCGCTATCGGTAGAATATGACGGTTGAAAGTAAAAAAATGACGAGCGTCTCGCGGCAGTAATGACGCGGCTGCAATGACAGTTGTAGACAGATTGAGGTTACTTAATTTTTTTTGTTTACATAAATTGGATGAAGTCTGTGTTAATGTTAAATTAATTGTTTATCTCGTATTTATATAGGAGTAGTAAAAAATGAATATTTGCCAAGATTGTGGTTCTGCATTTACGTAAAATAAAACTTTGTATGGCCACTTAAGAAAATTTCATGATTTGAATATAAGAGACCAGTTTCTATAAGCAACCAACTATGGATAAAAAATAAGTTAAATTCAGTGCAATGAAGGAAATTAACTTTACACGAATGTTATCTATATAAGTTAGCTCTTGTATGTAAACAACTTGGTATTTTGTACTAACTTGTCGCTGTTCTAGGTATCTTTCGAACTTGTGTCAATATGCAGTTTAAAGGTAGTTTGCTGGGATTTCTTTAATTTGATTTGTAAATTATTAATTACTTGAGTGAAATGTGTTTAATAATAGTAATAGAGGCTTGAGGTTTCAAAAATTGTATTTTTATTTTTTAAAAAGTGAACACGTTGTACATTCTTAATAAATACCTAAATTAATTAAGAAAGAAACTAATTTTATTTTGTCGAGAATTTTGTTTGCACCGTCAGTCGACTAAAATATGTTAAAAAGAATAGAAAATTAAGATTATTTTGGTACTCCGACTAAATGTAAAACTAAAACACTGCACTGTAAATTTAAGAACACTCAAACGGACAGAATTGACGAAATTACAATAACTTACCAGCGCTTATAACAGTGATAAAACAAAGTGAGAACTGAGGATTAAATTAGATTAGTCACGTACTTGTAGGTTTCCCATCAAAATCGCTGGAATTGTAATGATTTCCAGTAATTTGTACAAGTATTTCTGCCAGTAGATTCCCCATCGGATTTTATTCCCAAACAAGAGAAAGAAGAACAAAATCCAACCTTATAAGCTTTAGCGTTAATTAAACCTACTTTCTACTGAGGTAATACACTGTCTTATCTTAACATAAAATAAGGTGATGTATGATCAGATCTGGTATGAACAGTAACATTAATGTTTGAGTTATTAACCAAACCAGCTCTAATAAAAATTTCTTCTGTTAGGGTAGGCTTTTTAAGATCATTATTCCTTGTTGATTTCTTATTTGTTGAAAAAAGTCGCACCTGATGTTCCACTTTTTTATTAATATTAATCTCCTTTGTAGTTTTTAGATCAATAGATTTTTCTTTATTTAATGTGTCAATGATTTTATTAAATTGCCTCATTATATCCAGATGTTCGTCGTCAGTTAACGAAGTATTCTCACATAGGCCTATGTGTATATTAGCTCGGCTTTTTTTTAATAATATCATTTTTTAAAGATTTTGCTTCATGTAAAATATTACTGCTGCAAATTTCTTTAATGTTACTAATATGCAAAGGTGTAGCAATGTCAAGATTCGATTTGTAAAACTGTATCGCACAAGCATGTACGTGTTTGCAAATGTTAAGCTTTATCATGTTCAATACAGGTGCATTGAAATGTATGAACACATATGCTGCACTTTGTACAACTTAGGCATGAACCTTCACAAGCCTCATCTACTCTGGTAACTTGATACTGTTAAATAGCACAAGTGGACGACGTAACAAAATACCCCTTATCATTTTCCAGACGTCTAATAAAATCTGATGTAATTGTTATCTTTGCTTTATGACTTTGTTTAATTCTATAATTTTTGTCCTTGAAAGTATTTTTTGCAAGTTTAATTATACGTTTAAACATGCTATCTCGAGCAATTTTCATTACTGCATTAATGCTTTTGTCCAAACGTTTTACTTTCCGACCTTCCAAATACACATACTTCAAAACTTTGTGCATCGATTCAAGATACATGTTAGTGTTTATTCCTAAACCCAAACGATAGCAATATGCCCAAGATGTTGGACGATTTGCATAATTATTATGAAAATTTTCAGCAAATTTTCTTGTTTTAAAGCAGAATCACGAACATCATCCAATATATGTTGAAATGTAACACCTTCCTTTAATTTTCCTGAAACACATCAACTGTAAAATTTTAAACTAAAACTTTATGTTCGAAAATACCTGCAATTTCTGTTTTACTCTCTTTACTTAGAAAAACTCGACCAATATCGTTGGTATGTCCAACATGAGTTGTCCAGAAGTCTACTGCAACAGACCCATCGTTCTTTATCGTCGCTTCCTTTTTTGAAGGACAGACACTTCCAATTTTATTAGTGCCTGTGCTTTTTAAGCTTCTAAAACTCTTGCCTTTTGGAATGTAGTTGTACAATCGATGACAATTATAGTACTCCTTTTTGGTGCCATCAGACAATAATTTAGCTGAAGTGTGAAGTATATACATTGCCAAAGATTTTTCCTGTTCTTGGTTTTTCCAGTTTTTGAACTCTGTTAAACAGAATAAAATTAGTATATAATTAACACTTTGCATAATAATCTTCAAACCTAATTGTGAATTAAAATGTAGCTAATCAGGTTTAGTTTCAATTTGATGTTCATTTGCCAAATGTTGTCAAAGTTTTTTATATCCCTTTAGATGTGTTGTACAATTTTCATAAAAGCACTTGATTCTTGACGAGTTGAGAATTATTGGAATACTTTTATGAACAGTTCTGCAATGACGACTTAAAGTTGATTTACTCGTAAAGGATTTGCCACATGTATCACACAAAAATTTACTAGTTAAAGTAACTGGTTTCCTATATTCAAAATCATGAATCTTTCTTAAATGGGCAAACAAATTCTTCTTTTGTGTAAACTCAAAACCACAATCTTGGCAAGTATTCATTTTTTACTCCTCGTTTACAAATAACACGATAAACAAAATTAATAGGTAATTTTCATAGGTCTCATTCAATATATTTAACAAAAAAAATTAAGTAACCGCAATCTGTCTACAACTGTCATTGCAGCCGCGTCATTTCTGCTGTGAGACGCTCATAAGAAATGTGATTCCAGACTTTTGAAACATATTTTTAGAATGATTTCTTGTTAACAGTATGGCAGATTGAACTATTTAAATTAATAATAAATGTTACTAACCTTTGAATTTTTACTATTGAGCATATTTTAAATATGATTGCTAGTTTCTATGGATCTTAATTTTATAACCATATGCATATTTCATCCGATATGTGATAAGAGCCACAGCTATTCTTTAAGAAATGTGAGAAAAATTAACGAATTATTTTGTTGTAATAACGCCAGTAATGATATCGATGTGCTTCAAATGCTACATTTTTATCAAACAAATCGCTAATCGAAAATCAATTTTCAGTCTCACTTTTTTCTCAAAAGTCGGTGACATTATCAAATCAATACCTTCTAAGTCAATTGGGAGCGTTGGTATCAGTATTGATGTGATTAAATTGTTTTTGCCGTACATCATTCCTTATATTACCAGCATAGTGAATACATGTTTGTTGGAAGGTGTATTTCCTGCACCGTGGAAGCACGCTGTTGTTACACCATTAACCAAATGTGCTAATCCAACTGATATTAAAATGCTTCGTCCCATAAGCACACCAGCAGTAGAGCAAGAAGTTCATCCTGGACCTTCCTACACTAATTGCCTTTTAATGAGTTTTCTCATTAACAAAACCATTAGCACTAATTGCTTTTTAATGAGTTTTCTAATTAAAACCCATTAGCACTGATTGCTTTTTAATTGATTTTCTCATTAATAACCCAATAGCACTAATTGCTTTTTAATGGGTCTTCTCATTAAAAACTATTAGCACTAATTGCTTTTTAGTTGGTTTTCTCATTAAAAACCCAATAGCACTAATTGCTTTTTAATGGGTCTTCTCATTAAAAAACTATTAGCACTAATTGCTTTTTAGTTGGTTTTCTCATTAAAAACCCATTAGCACTAATAGCTTTGTAATGGATTTTCTCATTTATAACCATTAGCGCGAATCGGTTTTTAATGGGTTTTCTCATTAAAAACCATTAGCACTAATCGTCTTTTAATTGGAAAACTCATTAACACTAATCGTTTTTATGGGAAAACTCATTAACGATGTTATCATTTTTCCTTACGTCACATATGTCATTACCGCCACCGCTATCTAACCTTATTTAGCAAATATTCGCAGATCTATATTCGTAACAGTATTAAATAACATTATCATCTTAAATCTGCACAATAGTTTTCTTCAACTAAACATTTTTTTGCTCCAGGCATGGATCTTGCTCTCGGCACCCCGATCTGCACCGTCACCACCCCCACCATCACTACCACCACCACCACACATTCAAATAATAATCGCACATCAGGTAAAAGTATTAAATAACATTGTCATCTTAAATTTGCACAATAGTTTTCTTCAACTAAACATTTTTTGGCTTACGAGGGGGAGGGCATGGACCGTGCTTTCGGCACCCTAATCTGAACCGTCGGGCCTCCGGTTTCCTTTCACAGGACCACCGGATCCGCAAATTTTTCCCGCTAATTATGACGGTATTTACATAAATCTGCTAGATTAACAAATTAAACCTAATGCAATCGTTTGCAAATTACATTCTTATTTGTCTCAATCTCAAATATTTGCATGAATATTCTAGTAACATCGATTAAGTACTGTATTTGTACAGATTAATTCATTAAGGGGGTTGAGCAAAACTATTTACATAAATCTACTAGATTAATTGAATAAACCTAATGCCGTTATGTTTTGCCCGTATGTTGACATTGCATTGATGCATTACGGGAGACGATACTTGATCAATGCCCTGAATTGAAATGTTAATAGGGTGCAAGTTCGCATCTAATAAATTACATAGTTGTTCTGTTATGTAATTGATTTGTGAAGCACTATCTAGTATTGCTCTACAGTTTTGTACATTTCCAAGTTTGCCTACTACTTGAACAACTACAGTTGACAATAACGTATGTGTTACATTTGCCCCATTGTAATTTTAAAGAACGACACTGTTTGTTGCCGCTACTTCCCCTTGAAGATTATTTGTTTCTTGTAAATTCGGGTCGATATGAAGTAATGTATTATGTTTGTTCGGACATTTTTTGCATGTACCAAATTTACCCAGCAGGCCACTATATACAGTTACATATGACGCAGGCAACGCGGAATATTCAAATCCATTTCTAAAATCTTTTCAAAAAATTCATAATTAACACAGCCCATCATTGATCCTGAATCCATTAAAAGATTAGTTTCCAGTAATTGCACCTTAGCCTTTATTACCGGAAGTAAAATATCCGAATATGTCACCTCTTCCTCTTCTACAAAATCGTTCCTACAGCGGTTAAAAAGCAGAGCTACTACTCTGTTTCTTTCTCGGTCTCCCTCTAGCAAATTTCGACTATTCTTTCTCTCCATCCTCGGTTCCAGCAGTCTATTATAAGCTCGGTAGGGATAGTCAGAATATCAACCTTTCGATCTCCCTTCATAACGCCGGTCCTGCAGCAAAGCACCTCTCGAATTACTACCGTAATACGCCATTCTCGAATTAGGATCGACCTCAACAATCCTACGTAAAAATCATTCCGCCTCCTCTATTGCTTTCACCCCCGAATTTATGACTTCTCCACAAATATCGGCCTCAAAGTGATTAGCCAGTCAGTAAATAATTTCATCCTAATCTAGAGGCTCCTCTAAATAAGCTGCCTTCTTATAACGCTTCAAAAAATAATCGGCGCACGACTGTCTCTCACATCTACCATATTTAAAATCCTGGGACGCCTTCCGTTGGGTGTGAGCATCCGGAAACCTATCTAAAGGTTTCCGCTTAAAATCTGCAATTCATATATGATGAGGTTTTAATCTCCCACCAATCTGCCGTCGATTTCTTCAAATTCCCTAAAACTAACAATTCCAACTCATTAATAAAGTAACTGGATTTGTTCTGCCGTCAGGTCTGAACATCTCTACCTCCTCCTTCCCTTCACATACTTCAGATACTGAATCTGAAACAGTGACTTTCAGTTTTAACTTATCGCATACATTCACATTTTTGCTCATTTCCTGCTAGCACATATCTAGTACACTTTTGCTATTATTAAAATACTTTCGGCTATTCAGTATTGTTGTTCGTTTTTATATACTAGGGCAATTAAGAGTTCGGAGATTATTTTATAAAAAATGCACCTATCTCACGTCAAACGTTTTGGCTAAGAATTTTGGTAAAGCGACAGGCGTAAGTAGCTATGTATGTTAAACTGTATTCTTTCTGTGGACCGGCACTTATTAATATGAGGTCTTTGGTGCCGATCGGTATCAACTAAACGCTTTTATCTAAGCGTGCTCTTGGCCAATATAAGAGCGACAGAACTTTGTTCCGAGATTGACAGCTGTAAGGTACTAAAGAAATTATCTTAGCTTAAGATACCTACATTCTGGTTCAAGAAAGACGAACCAATCTTTTTCAAGTGTTCTCATTTCGTCAAGGCCTACATCAATTTCGTGTTTTTTTACGATAATGTCATAAATGTTACTTAGTCCCACTTCTGCAAGTGAGCATATAGACGTGAAAACCGAGCAGTCTTAACATTCCAAGCTGCAATTATCTAAATAACAGATGCCGAGTAAAAAGCGTCAACTTTTAAGTACAATGTGGTAAAGACGTGGAACAATACGCCTTGAACCGAAAAAATATAAGAAGAAAGACCAATATGCGTTTATATCCGGGTCCCAATTTCACTTCATCTCATAAAATGCGAATTTTTCGTCGATTGATATTTTAATTGTCAAATCTATATCTTCTAAAAATGCGCTTAGTGAACCAGAGGAGAGCCATACTAATTGTATGAATAAACAGGAGCTCCCATACGATGTCTAATTAGGAAGAAAGCTTCGTATATAAAATACGAATAAAAAAGTTTTGTTGATCAATTTTTTATGAAAGAAATTGGAGTATTCTTTATAGATTTTTAATTCGCAACACAAAATAATAACGTTAGGTTCAAGTCTGAAATAACTTTTGTTTCCAGTTTCTGAAGATATTTTAAAGCTAAATCCAACAAATACATCTAGAGTTTTATGAATTTATAATATAAAATCTAACTGGCAGCTTTCATACTGCTGACATAATTGTGACACTCAAAATTTCCAGCATATTTATATAAAGACAACATTCGGAATGACAAGCAGAGCTGCAGATTTAAGTAACCCTTCCAATTCCGTAAATAGTTACATTTGCGAGATTTGTCGTGATATATATTATCATCCTACGCTAGTCTATTCCTGCGATAATGGCCATTACTTTTGCAAAACCTGTTACAGCCCCAACTTATACGAAGGTATTAGTACAGAATAAATATAAGATATTGACATACAAAAGTGAACGTTTGTAGGAAACGACCTAGTGTGTCCTTATGAAAACTGTAAATCTCAGGTCTGCAGATTGGATAAAAGATCGTTACGGATTAAGTCAAGTGGTCGAGGAAATATTCCAATAAAGAGCATGTTTCCTACCCCAGAAAAGATTACTCGCCAAGCATCCGGTGAATCACTTCTTAAAAGCAGTTACAGTTCATTTTATCGTGGTGAAAATGGTTCTGTATTAACATCTAGAAGGTCAAAAGAAGAATAGCTGTTAGTTGTGACATTTAAATATTTGTTTTAGACCGATACGTTGTCCTTTTCCAGGATGTGAGAGAACTATTGCTGTAAGCGGATTTGATTTTCATTTCAAATACGAGCACTCTTCAGTGGCACACATTAATACTTACTTTGGAAGAAGAAATAATGTTACATTTAATCCATATGATCTTCAGTATAACCACAATCACTGTATTGTAATGATTAATTTGCTTGACGACGTCAGAAATGGAGTCGGCAACTATAGGTATGTATTTAATCTAAGTATTTTAAAATATGATGGTTAATAGCGCAATGGGTTCCTACTTTTGTAACATTTTTTAAAGAAATTTAAAAGAATTTTTATAATTATAACAATTATTGAAAGCGAGAGCCTTGACAAAATTAATAAAAAAACAAGCAGACGTAGAACATAATTAAGTCCTAAAACTGTTCTAGATTATAAAATATCAGTAGTTTTTAAAATTAAAGTCAAACATTTAAAATACTAAATTTTTTTTCATTTGAGCAAATCTTTGCCATAAGGTATGGTTCATTTTATTTTTGTAAGTTTTGAATAATTTAAGTGAATACGTTGACATTTTGTTCACATTCAATCGCCAATTTGACTATAGTGGATGATTCCTGACGATTAGTAATATGTCGCAGAGCGATTCCTTGTCTAGCTATACGTGAGTTAACGCCCTACTAGCTAGAACCTACACTATATGATGGTAAAAGTATTTTAAGGTAATTCGACGAAAACAAGCATATCTTTGCCAATTATGGTTTTTCATATCCTTTGCCAACACCACCACCACCTCCCTTAAATGCTTGATTGATATAACGAATAGGTTCTTCTTGGGATTTGGTTTATTACTTCCAACGATAATTGATTTCAAGCTACTACAAAAGAAGTAGTCTATTCGGTTTAGGTTAGGTAATCCCGGAGGGTGAATGGCAACGCAATGGTTCATTGAAACTAAATTTTTTCTTTATTTAATTTAATTATGTCCTGACGTTGGGCATCAGTGAGACATATTAAATTTCTTTAAATGGGTAGTGAGTCAATTAGTGAACAAAACCTCGGTGGACCCACGGGCTTTACTATATTCGCGGCTTAGTCTGGGAATTACGCCAATGGTGAGCAATGAGATTGGGCGTGGATATAGGGTGGGCTCGACTACCAACGGGAACAAAAAAAAGGAAATGAGCGCCACTGCATCTATATGGACAATAAATAAAACTAAAGTATCCTACAGGAAGACGCAGAAACCTATAGGATATAATGACTATCAAAAAGCATACAAATTAAAATAAGCGATACCTCTGGAAACCTCTTGGACCTCTGCTTCAGCTTCTGCGATGTCAGACCTGCAAGTAAATGTCACACAAAAAAATAAAATATAAGACACTGTTCGTGTCTTACGACAACAAAATATTTCGGTCTTTATAGATCGACTGTCCTGAATTCAAAATCTCAACAACACCTTACCTATGAAAATGTACTCTACTGAAAATTACTTACTCTGTTTCTAATACCTAATGCTGTATCAACTTTTTTCTAGTTTCCACGTTCAAGATTTTGTTTATCTAATTTGGATATTATTAATTTCAATTAGTGAAATAAAAAGACGAAAGTTTTAAACCAAAGTATAATCTAAATGTAATTCTCTTTGTTGCAAAAATTATATATAAAAAATCTGATAATCAATATAAAATAAGTTTCAAAAATCTCTGAATTTGTTTCTCTACAGAGAGATCTTAACATTTTTTAATTTTTTAGTACAGCCGGGTTCTTAAACATCCATAAAACAGATCTGTTCTGGCTTACAAAATTTCTCTAACGAACTTATTATACAAAAAGTTCATATGGCTCAAACATTATATGAAATTAAAGAAAGTTAGTTCGTCATATGTTAGAAGCAGCATTGATATTCTACTCATCATATGGCATATTGTAGTTAAACATCTTTCAATCAAAAGTGAACTTTATACTTATTTTTCTCAAATAACATGTGCATTACTTACGTGATTTGAATAACAACCTTAAATTAATTATTCTAAAAGTTTAAAAATGCCTCTTATGTCAAAAAAATTTAGTTCTGAACAAAAAGGTATTTGGCCTATTAGGTTACTAGGATATAATTCTTTAACTGATTTTTATTTGGGATTTAAGCATAAACATATCTTGCAAAAAAAATTTAACACTAATGTTCGTCTAACAAAAGTTTCTTATAATTTGGAAAACGTTAAATCAAAGCTTTGACCGTAATTAATACGTAAAATTAATTCACTCAATAAATAGTTTTATAAGTACCTGGATGGTTTTGTTTTAACTGCTTAATGGTGATGCTGCAAAACGCTCTAGACCAACCAAAACAACATTATACTCCATCTTATTGAAGTTTTAAAAAGGTACGAAGTTGGCATTTGCTAGATACAGCATTCTTACATGAACAGCCCCACAGACAGCTTCAAAACGAGTGATTCCACAATACATAATTACGTTCCAATAACATTACATAGAATTCTGCTCGACATACAAACCACTTGAATTCTCAATTCTACCATTCTCAAACGTGCTTTCTTAAAAATTTTAATTCTTTAGATGAGCTTACTTAGATGTGCCTACTTAAATGTGCTAAGGAAATTAAAGTATCTATTAGTTTTATATAAGGTAGTTTTATTACACAATGCACCATTAACGGACTTCACACCAGCACGTGTTGTTACATTCTCTTCTTCATTGTCCGGGGCGGCTTTACAAGAGCTCTTTTGCCTTCCTGTCAACCAGCCAACACCTTACCTATAGCGTCACTTTACGCGCAGGCGTTGTGTCTGTCCAGCAATTGCACAAGTGGGCTTAAGAATACCTGTAGCTTATGCAACACAAGTTACGTTCAGGATATTTGCAGATATCAAAAGTGTAGGAGTCACTATTAAATGCTTTATATAGGTGAAGATAATGTAAAAAAGGAAAGAGGTGTTCTTCCTTATAGTAAATTAAACTATTTAACGATTTCACGCTAAATGACAATTTCGTATGCTGTAGAATAACAATGGCTAGAAATGTTTTTCTTTAAAGATTTTAATATAACAAAAGTTTTTGTTACATCATATTTTCGAACGAATTTGTTGGGAAATATCCCATTCAAATACTGAGTCACAAGTAAGCCACCATTTAGGGAGCTCGATCTTGTGACAAACATATGTTTCGTCCTACGTTTAAAGATACATCTTTCAACAGTAAGAGATTTAGCTTACTTTTTAGGCTTGTTTGTACTATGAAGTATCCTCATCTAATGGTTTTCGATCATGCGTTGATAGTTAACCTGCTCTGGGCATAGGTGTCAGTAACTACATAGAGATTTTGAGTTGGCTAAATGCGTTTGCTATGAAGATTGATTATTTTGTTTTTAGTAAACGCTGCCCAGTCATTCGTAAAAATTCTGGGTATCATATTTGCATTTCTAGCTAATTCTTCACTGAGTAAAATTCGAGATTGTAGGACAGCTTCCAACAGACTTTATACCTTTTGAATGTAGTAATCGTAGTAACCATTTTCATGCTTGAGTTGAAACTTTTATGGTGTTCCTCATGCGCGTCTTGATTCAAGCACTTTAAGACGGTGTTGGCCCAATCTCTATACTGAATCTACGGTTCACATTGTTGTCCGCAATACGAGCAGACCAGTTGGAAAAAACAAAATTAGAACGAAATACCCGCCTTCATCACGGAGTAATAAAGGAAGGGGGGAAAAGAGCAATAAAAAGAATTCCGCCCTTAACACGGCCTGAGGTTGGCAGGGTCTAAAGAACGAAACGACAGTACATACTTATCAAATCATTTTTTCTTGGAACATCTGTGTGGTAGATATGCGTCATGTCGGATGTAGTTAAAAGTTATTTGGTAGTATAAGTTGATATTTTGTAGTAACGCGAGTAGGTATATAAGGCCGGTCTGACTTCAAAACGTGTCCACACGTATGCTGCGTTGAAAAAATGTAGGTGCGTGCAAAAAATGTAGAGCTGTTTTGAATTCGGTTCCCAAGCGCGAAGTTATAAAGCAGGTCAGATGAAAAATGTCACATCGAAGTCAATTGTATTTAATTAAAGTGGATTCTGATTTATGTTTTTACTTTTGTTTAGAAACTGCAAATACACATAGACCCGTTTGACTGCAAAACGTGTCCACACGTATGCTACATTGAAAAAATGTAGATGCGTGCAGAAAAAATGTGGAGCTGTTTTGAATTCGTATTAAATGTTCTCTAGCGAGAAGTTATAAAGTAGGTCAGATGGGTCACTCTGCAAATACACATAGGCCGGTCTGACTTCAAAACGTGTCCACACGTATGCTACGTTGAAAAAATGTGTGTGCAGAAAAAATGTTGAGCTGTTTTGAATTCGGTTCTCTAGCGAGAAGTTATAAAGTAAGTCAGATGCAAAATATCACATCAAGTCAATTGTATTTAATTAAAGTGGATTCTGATTTATGTTTTTTTTGTTTAGAGGCTGCAAAAACACATAGGCCTGTTTGACTTCAAAACGTGCCCACACGTATGCTACGTTAAAAGAATGTAGGTGCATACAAAAAATGTGATGCTGTTTTGAATTCGCATTAGATGTTCTCTAGCGAGAAGTTATAAAGTAGGTCAGATGGGTCACTCTGCAATTACACATAGGCCGGTCTGACTTCAAAACGTGTCCACACGTATGCTACGTTGAAAAATGTAGGTGCGTGCAGAAAAAATGTGGACCTGTTTTGAATTCGTATTAAATGCTCTCTAACGAGAAGATATAAAGTAGGTCAGATGGGTCACTCTGCAAATACACATAGGCCGGTCTGACCTCAAAAGGTGTCCACACGTATGCTACGTTGAAAAAATGCGGTGCAGAAAAAATGTGGAGCTATTTTGAATTCGGTTCTCTAGCGAAAAGTTATAAAGTAGGTCAGATGCAAAATATCACATCTAAGTCAATTGTATTTTATTAAAGTGGATTCTGATTTATGTTTTTTACTTTTGCTTAGAGGCTGCAAATACACATAGGCCGGTTTGACTTTAAAACGTGCCCACACGTATGCTACGTTATAAGAATGTAAGTGCATGCAACAAATGTGAAGCTGTTTTGAATTCGCATTAAATGTACTCTAGCGAGAAATTATAAAGTAGGTCAGATGGGACACTTTGCAATTACACATAGACCGGTCTGACTTCAAAACGTGTCCACACCTTTGCTACGTTGAAAAAATGTAGATGCGTGCAGAAGAAATGTGGAGCTGACAGATGCAAAATATCGCATTCAAGTCAATTGTGTTTAATTAAAGTGGATTTTGATTTGTTTTTTATTTATGTTTAGAGGCTGCAAATACACATGGGCCGGTTTCAATTCAAAATGTGTTCACTCTTGAAATAGGTTGAAAAGTAGGTTGGCAAAGTACGCAGACGGTGGTAATCTGCTATATAAGGAGATTGCTCCTAATATTAATTTAATTAGTCAAAATTTACTGCATATATTTACATACCTACATATACAAACATGTATATAATTGATATTCAGGGATTTAAATACAAGAAAAACGAGTTTGTGTGCAAAGAAATTGCGGTTTTGAACTTGTTGGAAGGTGTTGTTTGGCATCAAATTTTTAAACTGCCAATGCAGTCTAGTTGTTTGAGCCAAGATCATATAAAACATAGCGACTGGATGACAAGAAATATTCATGGTCTTCCTTGGGATGAATTTTCAACAGCTGGAATGGCGTCATCATACATAGCGCTTTATTTGAAGAAAATTATCAGATCCGGTGAAGAAGTATGTGTGAAGGGTCTAGAAAAGAAAAAATGGATGGAAACCTACCTAATGCTAATCGTTGTAACTGATATGCTTGCACTAGGTTGTCCTAAGCTATCGGAGTTAAAAATCAACAATCGTTTACTATCTAACATTCATTGTTATAGACACAGCAATAATAGTCTGCAATGTGCAAAACAAAATACCTTGTTATTAAAAGAATTGTTTAATAATAAAAAACAATAGAAAGATTGTGTCTGAATTACTTATTTTAATATAATTTTACAATGTTTGCCTTATTAACTATTACTATAACAACTTCTAGCAAACATTATTTTTATCGATCCATCTATTGTGTACGTTAGAGAAGCCTAACCATTTTACAAAGACTTTATTTCTACTCTTTTATAGGACTTTTTCTACCTGGTAAATTCCTGGATGTTTAACCTTTTGCAACGCCATTTCATAAAATGCACCTTTGATTTCTTTCTCGTCTTGATTTTTTAATATATATGTTGTCGGATTGGTTGCGTTTACCTTTTTAATCTTAAAATTTTATTTGACCAGTTTGGTGTGTAACCTTTCGTAAATGCTTCCCTGTGTTCCCTAATGCTCACACTGTCTTTAATTGAAAAAATGTAGGTGCGCTCAGAAAAAAAATGTGGAGCTGTTTTGAATTCGGTTCTCTAGCGAGAAGTTATAAAGTAAGTCAGATGCAAAATATGCTAACACCTGTTTGAATTCGAAGTGCGGCCACTCTGCAAATTCACATAGGCCGTTTTTAATTTAAAGTGTGCCCACAGTAGGAAAAGCAGCAGTGGTAATCAAAGTCAATCCTATCTAATATAAGTGACTAATTTTCGACTAGCAATCATAAACACATAAATTAGTTAACGGAGTGTTGTGTGTAAGATAGATGCAAGTAATTAAATGCAATATGAATTTTAATATCCTTAATAAAACCACATATCGCAAATCTTATGTATTCAAAAGATTTTGTAGCGAATAAAAGGTTTAAAGTTTTGAAAGTGGAAACTGTCAAGACAAAATATGGAGAAAGAGTATTAGTGGAAACAGAAGAGTTCAAAAGTATATTGCCATTGAGATATTTTGAATACCTTCAAGCACATGGAGTGAAACAATTAAATGAAAGTATTGGCTCCAACAAATATGTATACATAACTAGTAAAGGATCGTCTGGTCTAACAGTCAACAGAATTTTCAGAATAATATGTCATTATTCTAAGAAATTAGTTTATTATAATAATATACATCTTGTTCTTAACTTTAATTATAACACATCTAAGTCAGTTGTATAAAGAATGCTGTATCTAGTTATAGTGGATTCAGATTTATGTGTTTTACTTTGAGGTTACTACGTTGTTTAGAGAAAATCTTGTTTAAAAAGAGAAACCTTTATAAAATAATTTTATTTACAAATTGTTGAATATTTTGATGTAACTATTTACAGTTAAAAAAGAATCACACTAAATATTTTTTCAACTCAAAATCTAACTATTTATAAATGAAAAAGTATTTGTTAACTCCCGTTCTTGAAGTATCTGCTGCTCCCTTGCAGCCAGTTCCTCTCTTTTTTATGTTATCATTTCTAGTTCCAAATCTAGACGACGCAGTAGCTTCTCCCCACGCTTTTTAAAAGCATTAAGCAACTCTACTGTGTCCTCTTCATCGGATTTGTCATCCTCACAGCAAACAGTCATATCAGGTCCAGGACATAACTTTTTCATAGCCAACATGTTTTTGCCGGATCTGTGAGCATAGCATAACAGATTATTGTAGGTTCCTCTTTTCTTTTGTATACTACCTGATGTTTCTGAGAGGATCAGAATGTGCCAACGATCCAACGATAGCCTCAGAATTTCCAGAATGGTTTTTTTTTATTCTAATCCAATGTAAATTATAAATTAGTAGCGTTTGCATAAACATAAATATATTCTAACGTACGTGTATGGTTCTGCTTTACTATGGCATTGATCATTGGTACATCTAATTTCGAGTAGAGGAACTGTCTGCGGTGGAACAACAGGAGCGGCAGACTCAGACATTTCATTACTCCTAAAACGCGCAAATCTATCAATATTAAAACGTCATATATAAATGTGAAAAGCACTTACCGGGATATATCTATTACGTCACTATCAAAAATAGCAGCAGTGTCAAGTTGAGATGAAGATCCAAAAACTACTTTAATCAAGTCATCGTTAAAATGAAAAATAAAATGTTCTAGAACTTTCACTCTATCATTGGTACTGCTACTATTTTGCTCAATGTTAAGTTACTCATTTTTTAAAGTTGCTAGTAACTAATAGCAAAAGGTCTGATCGAATACATGAAGTATTTATATTAAATAAGAAACGGGTCTGTTAGAAAAAAATTACAAATTTGCATCGTTTTCTGAAAAAAATTGCAAATGAAAATTTTATATTCAGCTATGGAATTTATTCTAATGATTAAAAAACAGTATGATAGCAAAAATAATGGTGCTTTCAGCAAAATAACGAATTTGGTTCATTGTCTGAAAAATTGCAAATATGCATTTTTATAGTTAATCATGCAAGGTATTTTTATTAAGAGAAATAGTAAAACTGTCATCAAGATTTCGAATTTGCTTTATTTTCGAATTTGCTTTATTTTCTGAAAAAATTGCAAATGTCTAATTTTATAGCTAACCACAAAATACATTTTCATTAAATAAGAAACGGCATGTTAGCAAAAAATAGTACTGCAAGCAAGATTTCGCAATTGCTTTATTTTATGTAAAATTGCATATTTTCCGTAAACAAGAGCATAAATTATTAATGTCATATGAAAGGTACAAGGTCGTGTCGACGCTACTGTTAAGAATAAACGTAATTAGATAACTTTGCTTTAATATATAGAACTAGATTTGTAATTGCTCACGGTTGGAAACTATAAATTCCTTACTACTTTCCTCCTGAAGCTTCTTTGGGAATTAAACTCATAGTTGAAAATCGTCTCTATTTACTTTAGGTCATGAATCAAAACGTAAATGAAGATGATTTTAACAACTGCTTCCAAAAGTAATTCGCTATGCAATTATTTTGATTGCATAGGAATAAATGCCCTTGTAATTTTGCATTATTCTGAAACTTGCTTATCAATCATAAGTTTTATAATATTTTGTATACATTTTTTTATACATAAGAATAAAATCTTTTACAGTTGTTTTGCTTACGTCAAAACATATTTATGTATAAATAGTCAATAAATCTCTACAGATATTAATTATTAAGTAATTTAGCTAGTGATTGTAAAGAACAACCAGCATGAATTCTGAAATGGTGGCCGAAGTTAGTAGTGATATTTTAAAGTCAACAGTGAAGTGTATGAATCTAATTAAATCGGTTAATAAAATTATATTACCAATTTAAGTTATAAAGATCCTCTAGTGTTCTTAAACAAGGCGTTCGCTAGTTTTAAACGCAAGATTGTTGCTTGCTTAAAAAAGTCAATGTTGAAAGTTAATGTAATATTGTCCGCTAACTATGTTAAGCCTAAAACTGGTGAAACAGATTTAAAGAAGTTTCTTACTGCAAATCGTCACATCGATATAAACACCAATCTCAAACAGTGGTATAAGGAGAACGTATTCGACAAGATATCGAAGCGATTGGAAGAATTAAGCAAAAAGAATTCAGGTTGGGCAATCCAAGAAGTTTTACACTTGAAGGTAAATATAAACAATCATGATCCGCTTAAAGGAGGGTGTTCAACGTTTGTTCCGGTTCCGGACTTTATAGCAAAAAAAAACGAGCTGTGGTAAATGTAATAAATAAAGATCAACATTGCTTTCTTTGAGCCTTGGTTTCCGCTTTACATCTCGCTAAACAAAATCTTCATAGAATATCTAGCTATTCACATTTTGATTCAGTATTAAGCTACAATTCCATTGTTTTCAATTGCATTAAAAAAATTGAGAAGCTGAACAATTTTGCAATTAACCTATATTGCATAGAAAATACTAAAATACTCCCATTTTTGTTTGAGTGAATTTAGGAAAAATAGAACCTATTAATCTGTTAGTTTTTTAAATAACGATTCCTTACAATATTCTCGTCCGACAAATGTTAATGAGAATCACTTTCATTTTACTTGGATTAAGGATATGTCAAAATTATTTTCAAAACAGTTGTCTTCACATCACCATAAAAATTTGTTTTGTTATAGATGTTTAAATAATTTTAGTACAGCACCATTACTTAAGCATCATTCGAATCACTGCGAAAAACAGAATACTTGCTCAATAAGATTACCCAAAGAATCTGAAAAGTATCTAATATTTAAACATTTCCACTACCAAGAAAAGGTATAGTTTGTAGTTTATGCAGATCTCGAAAGTATAGTAGAACCATGCAATGGGCCGGAGGTAATATTATACACAGTCCGTTACCAAGACATATACCCGTTAGTGTAGCGCACTATTTGAAATGCTCGTATGATAATAAATATTCCAAATTTTAATTGTCTCGCGGAAAGGATTGTATAGTATGGTTTATTGCTCGATTGAAATTGATTTCAGAAACGATGAATAAAATTTTCTGCAACCCAAAAACTATGAATCCATTAACAAAAGAACAAAAGTCAGCATTTAAATTTGCCCTTCACTGTCACATTTGCAACATCAATTATCATAATTCTTATATGATACCAGTAGTTTTTCATAACTTATCAGGCTACGATTCGCATTTCATTATTAAAAAATCGCGTTAGGGTTTTTAGGTTCGTTAAGTATTCTACCAATAAATAAGGAAAAATACATATCTTTTACAAAATATGTAAAAGGTACGAAAGTTAGTTTTAGATTTATCGATTCATTCAGGTTTACGGCATCTTCTAGCATCGAAAAATTAGCTTCTTACTTAGATGATAATAAAAACTCCATCACCAGGGAAAATTGTAACACTGATTATGAGTTTCGGTTACTTACGCGTAAAGGCATATATCCCTATAATTACATTAACTCTTAGGGTAGATTCAATAAAACCAAACGAGAGACGATTTAGCGGTTATTCCTGCAGTAGGGGTTGATAGAGCCTCGTTTACGTATTTCTTACATTCCTCTAGTTATATAAAATAAAAACAAATAATAAAAACTCCACGTCCTATTTACCTAACCTATTATATCAAATATGAATATCACAGTAAATAACAACAGAGAAAAAATTTAGTCTACCTCAAACTGGCCAAATATGCGTACAACTTTAAAGGCAAACACTTAAGTTTATAAACCATAGACATTCAACCAGTTTAACTGTACACGAGTTATGCGAACATAATTGTAAACTTTGCACATGAGAATTTCTGTTTACAATAAGCGTGCACTAACATAAGAAGTCTATCTTAATAATAAGTTCGACACATTCTTCTTTTTACCTTCAATTACAACTATTAATTTTAAAACAGAATGTAATGTTTAGAAGGTAAAAAGCTAAAATTTATTGCGGTTTCATGTTAGTCGTTTACAAAGTTCCAGCGACATTCTAGGGCAGGAATTGTTTACAGGTAAATCAATTTCTCCAACTTGACGTTAAAGAAGGCTTCCAACACAGAGCACTTTTACCTTTAACGATATTATTATAACGGCGCATTTACTTGGGTTTGGAAACCTGTTTACAGACCGTTCCGAAGTTTAATACCATCAATCTTATCCCGCACGACGATGGTTGCGTGTCACTTGAGTTTGAACCTATGCTCTGATCTCTGTTCTCGAATAACTGAAGATGATCCACTTTTCAACGAACTTCGTTCGTTTATGAAATCAATTTGTCGTCCGTCTGTCTGTCCGTCCGAGGCCTTTCTAATGGTCGGACATCAATGTGTGATACATCAATCGATTCAGCTCGGTGTCCTGAGCTTAAGTTTTGATGTCAGTTGAAATCGGGCCACGGGGACGCCGTGCCCCCGCGATATTCCGTCGGAAAAATTAAAATTTCAAATAGTTCCAAAATTAATGTGCGATACATATTTGGACTCCCCTAACATAGCTGAGTCGAAATATGATACCCCCCACAAAATCTTACCACGGATACCCGACCCCCCCTCCCCGGGAATTAATTTTTATTTTATCTGAATACTTATAATTATTACAACATAATAATTTTAATTTCTTTAAATTGTTTTAAAGTAAGTCTACATTTGGAAGTTCGTTGCGACAATGCCTTGCATTTTCAACTTGTTTATTATCCGTGGTTTTTATAAAATTCAACACCTTAGGGTTGTTGCTCGAAGTCCACATTCTTACGAGATAGTGCGTCTAAGGTGCTCGATTTTCGAGATCTATGTTGTTCTGTTCATGTTAACGGTAATTTTATTCCCACGTTTTACGTTGAATAGAGAAAGGGGCGTCATTTGTTTGCGTTACCAACACATTTTTCACGGCTGTTTGATGAGTAGATAGTTATTCGAGACGTACTTTTCTTGGTTGTGGTTTCTTATAGCACGTGTCAATTTGTACAAATAACTATAATATGCTGGTTATTTCTCAAGTATCTATTTGTAATTTTTCCAAATTTAATACGAAGAAAGTGAAACACCGATTGTCGTTAACATTTGAATTTAATTTATTGGGTGCTTTCTTGTTAATTTATGTATTCTAATTTAACATTACATTAAAATATTCCCGCTAATAAATGTAAATTGTCAAAACTTCTATAAATTTTTCAGGGTTCTTTCGTACTGAAAGCTCCTTTGACTAACTTAAATTAATAAACTCATTTGTACTATCTAACTTTCATTGATTAACGCACTAGCAATACTGCTACTGTTGAAACATCGTACAATATTTAGTTGCTTACAAGTTTTCTGCAAGAACTTAAAACCTACAACCTGCTGTAGACGCCACCACGAACGCACTTTATGAGAATCTTCCTTCGAATGACATTATATTTTGAGCTTTTGTTTCGTATAAACTGATGACGCAGAATACCCCATATTCCCTAAAATCGCACGTCTCGTCTTTCGATACCATCGCATCTTAGGTAACGTTACTCTGCATTGACTGTACTGAAATTACCAGCCACCCATTGTGCTATTATTATCGTACCATTTAAAATATAATCGTACTGGGTATAGTTAATTAGAAAATTTTATTTCAGCTTAAAAGCTTCAACAAGCGAAGCTAGTTTCATTAAGCCAGTGATGCTTGTAATGGCGAGCAAAATATCGTGTGTTCATTTAAATGATTCAGATCCCGAATCGGGTGACGATGAGTTCGCTGAACACTTCGATAGTTGTGCACCAACCGATAAAGTATTGATTTGGGTAGTATGTAATGTTGCTACTAAATACAGATATACTTTAGCTTTATCAACCCCTTGCAAAACCATTAGATTAAAGTATTGTGGGGTTGTCTGTCAGGTACATGAGGACTGCGCAATGCTATGCGAACACGGCAAGGGATTGATTCTGAGTTCTTTTCATGTGACAGGAATGACAAACCATGGCAAAAAAGCTCTCACCCTAGACTTCATTTTTCTGCACGCAGATAAACGTACTTCTGGGATCGTTTCTAACTAAAGCGAAACCATTTTTATTTACACTGAATTATTATATTTAAAAAATAGATTTTTGTTGTAATATACATTACCTCTAGAATAAAAGGAATATCAATTAAATTTTGTATTATTATAAGGTTCAGATGCTAGTCACGAATAATCGTCATCAGCGAAGCGATGATATTCGTATGGTAGGATAAATATCCAACCATGAAAACACAGTATCGAGGCAAGCATTATAGCGATTAGAATATTAAATAAAATGGCAGCAATAACAAATATACTGTCTGTTGCAAAGTAAGGAACAAATTCTATAGCAACGACATGGTAGAACATACTGAAATATGTACAACGGTTAAATTTTTCTGCATATTACATCGCAATAGTTATTTCCTTGTAGTGACTCCCATAAGTTTTTGGTATAATGGAGACAATTATTTCATTAATGCTATTTGTGAGGTTGATCTTTCTCATGTAATCAAATAGTTGTATCATTCAAACAAAGACTTGACAGTAAGAATACTGTCTGATTTGTTCAAATGTTTTAGGAGCCCATAACTATTGAAGCATACAATTAAACCCTTAGTATTTCTATTCAATTTACCATTATGAAACTCGGTTTTCATAATGCATTGTAAGTCATCAAGGTTACGCAATACTTATGAGAAGCATATATGGTATCAAACCACATACTAATTACTATTCGTTCGAACGTTGCGTAAACATTTGAAATGATCCTTTACAAAGATATTAACCCTTTGCCTGTAGCTATCTACCGATCAACCCACGCTAAGAAGAAATATATTGAATGTGATTTGATGTGAATTTTAATCAAAATGATTTTTTCAGCAGTATATTTGTGTAAATAGAAAATAGCATTTGCAATAAATATTTTAAACTATGAAAATAAATCAAGTATGTTTGTAGCTCAAAGTTACAAAGTGTATGAATAGTATTAATTGCTAAAATATTACATAGAATATGAGTCAATCGCATTATGGTGTTAGATTATATTCACTAAGTTAAGAAAATTATTTCAAGGAATTCGAACGCAATCATGCCATAATGTTCATTAATTTGAAAACGTTATCATATTAGAAAGATTTGTTAATTCAGGGATACAATATGTTAATGTAAACGCTCAAAATATAATTGTAAATACAAAACAACAATATAAAGGCTTAATCCATTCTGATTAGCGTGTTATTGAAAATATTATGCAGCCAACATGTGGAATTAAACAATACTATCAGAGCAAAAGTCTAAACATTCTTCTATATTGCAAGACGGGTAACTATCTTGTTATTTCAATAAAATGTTTACAAAGATGAAAATAGTAATCAAAACATATGCATTAAAGTTGTCAAAACGGTATCAAAATTCTTTACGTTGGGTTAATAAAGTCGATCTTTACTTTATTTAGTGTGCTAAACTAATCGAGTACCTTGTTGTGAATAGGAACCACTATTTTTAGAATTTTTAGTAGAACTAATACCCTTTGAGAAAGAAAATTTCCTGAGCCATATTATAGACTTTGATTTGAATTTACATTATAAATTGGACGAGTGTAGCTTTAAGGAAAATTATTTTTAATATTCTGGGGACAAACGAAGTTTAATATTAACAAAAATTAATGCAACTTTAAACTATTCATGATTATTATAAAATTTGTGGTTATTTGATTTCTGCCAATTTTACAGAAATCATAAGTAGAGCTACATTTTTCAACTGGCTTAAGAAATGGGGATTATTTTTAGGGCTTCTAGTCGATTCGATTCGATTCGATTCGATTCGATTCGTTTCGATTCGTTTCAAATCCATTCGATTCGATTCGATTCGATTCGATTCGGTTCGGTTCGGTTCGGTTCGGTTCGGTTCAGTTAGTTCGGTTCAGTTCAATTCGGCTCGGTTCGGTTCGGTTCGGTTCAGTTAGTTCGGTTCGAGTCGGTTCGGTTCGGTTCGGTTTGGTTCGGTTCAGTTCAGTTCGGTTCGGTTTGGTTTGGTTTGGTTTGGTTCGGTTCGGTTGGGTTCGGTTCGGTTCGGTTCGGTTCGGTTCGGTTCGGTTCGGTCCGGTTTAAACTTTCTACTGCGCGATGATCCTTACTTTGGTGCAGGATATCGCCGCTTTGGTGTGATATCTAATATTAAAGTTCTTCTATTTTTAGGAAAATTCTAATTTTTTATTGACACATATTTTGATATGAGTTTGTTACTAATATACAAAGGTTGCTACAAAGCAACGTAATATCAAATAATTAATGGACTGTAAATAAGTAGGCCGAATGCACCCCAATAGATACAGGCAACTATACAAGCACTGATGTGTACAAACATGTAAGAGCAATAACTGCAGTATGCAAATAATAGCAGTACTGAACTTGCCGGCGGCCTCTGGTGCATCCACCACGTCGTTGGAAATAACAGTCAACACTCTTTTCTTGGTCTTGGTAGGCTTGGTAGGTTGATAGCAACAAACAAGGACCTGGACGTTGGTTCCCTGGATAATTACTTCTAGCATATTTCGGACTATTCTCCAATCTAAGCGATCCAGTCCACAGCCTAGCTTGAGCACCGCTAGTCTCGTTACTCCATTTTCCATCATCTGAGCTTTAAGATTCAGCAAAGCCTCCCATAGATGTCTATAACTAGGTATCTGCCATGAAGAATTTTTGACGACCAAATTTCCATCCTGAAGAACCAAAGCTTTTCTACAATTGGCTGCTGTTGTACTAATTTATTCACACATTTAAAGTTTTTCTTGAAAACAACAGCTATTCTTTTTGACATTTCCAGATCTTGAGCTACGCAATGTGCAAGAGAATAATCTTCTGGTGTTCTAAACAGATCTTACTGTTTTTCAACAACAACGCCAAATCTCGCCTTAGCGGAACCACCATACGCCGCCATGAAACTCTCAAAATCTACATTTGGCTCACGATTAGTACCTCTTCGAACACCATTTTCATTACACGAGTCTTCTTGGTTGTTGCCAGCATAGGATGTTAAACGGTCGAAGTTTATTACTTTCGGTTTACGACGGGGAGATCTTCTGATCCAGTACACTACATCATTAATTTTTTTTAATACTTCGTACAGTCCTTCCCATTGTCTTTCTAATTTTGGCGATAATCCACGCTTTCTTTGTGGATTGTACAACCACACTAAATCTCCAGATTGGTAACCACTTTCTTGTGCTCTCGTGTCATATTGTGACTACATTCGATTGCTTGCTGCCTGGATATTCTTTCGGACGTTTTCGTGAATGCTATTTGATCTTTCACGAAGCTAACTAACGTAATCATCACCTGCGATCTCTTCTCCAGGTTTAAATCCAAACTGAATATCACATGGTAGCCGCAATTCATGTCCTAACATCACGCAAGCGAGAGAATATCCTGCACTGTCATGTACCGAAGATTGGTACGCCAGTAGGAACAAATATAAATATTCGTCCCAGTCTCGTTGGTGTTCAGAGACAACTTTGACTAGGTACTTTCCTCACGTCCTGTTCATTCTTTCAACCATTCCATCCGATTGAGGATGAAGTGGCGTGGTTCTAGTCTTCCTGATTTCAAGATGCTTGCAGACGTTCTGAAACAACACTGATTCAAAGTTCCGATCTTGATCGGAGTGTAATTCCAACGAAACTCCAAAGCGACAAAACAACTCCTTCACCAGTACATCTGCAACCGTCTCGGTTTCTTGGTTAGGTAGAGCATACGCCTTCGGCCATTTGGTAAGATATTCCATTGCAACCAAGATGTATTTATTTCCTTTCTATGATTCAGGAAACGGGCCAGCTATATCAATGGCCACCTTCTCAAAAGTATTCTTCACGTTATACTCATTGGGGATTTCCGTTTTGTGACCGGGCCATTTCCAAAGGCACACAATTAACATTTCCGGCACCACTCCTTTACATAACTTCCTTGCAGTTCATCCAATAAAATCTTTCTTTCTCTTTTTCGAGAGTTTTTTTCACGCCAAAGTGCCCCTTCGGATATACCATCGTGCAGGTGCTGCAACACCTCCAGCACTCTGCATCTCGACACTATCACTTGAAGTCGTCTCTCAGTGCCATTTTCACACTCCAGGCGTCGTTTCAAGATTCTATTTTCAATCATCAAGGAGTCCCACTGTGCCCAGTATGCCTTCAGGCTCCTACTTAAAATGCTAATTTCTTCACAAGCAGGTCGTCGTCCTCTACTCTTCCACTTAATAATACGCCCCAATTCGGCGTCATTCTCCTGGTCTTTTCGTATTCTTACGGGTTGCCAAGTATCATCGGTCACTGTCATTCTATGAATGACACCTATTTTCTCTTCCACCTTGGAGCAATGACTGCAGTCTACCGGGCGCGGTGCTCTTGACAGAGCATCTGCATTCCGATGGCTAATTCCTACACAATGTTCTGTGTCAAAGTCATATTCCTACAGCCGTTCTATCCACCTTGAAGCTTGCCCTTCAGGATTTCGAAATTGAAGTAACCATTTTATTGCAGAATGGTCTGTTTTAACAGGAATTTACGGCCGTAAAAGTACTTATAAAAGTGCTTTACGTATTTGACGACGGCCAACAGCTCCCTTCTTGTCACACAATAGTTCCTTTCTGGCCGCGACAAGACCTCGCTGAAATACCCAATAACTTTTTCTTGTCGGTCCTGCACTTGAGAAAGAACGCTTCCTATATCTGTGTTACTGGCATCAGTATCCAACACAAATTTCCCCTCCATCCGTTGATAACTCAGAATTGGTACTGTAACTAGTAGCCGTTTCAGTTGTTTAAATGCGCTGTGGCAGTCGTCATTCCAATTATATTGTTGTCCATCTTCGGTTAATTTCGTCAACGGTTTGGCAATATTCGCACACGCTAGTATAAAACGTCGGTAATATGTACACAATCCTAGACAACTGCGTAGTTGGTGTACAAAGGTAAGGTGAAAAGTTTTCGGCCTACGATGAAATTTTCAGTAAAAAGAATGATTTTATTTTTCGACATAATCTCCTTTAACTTTAACACACTTGGTTCAGCGTTTCTCTAACATCAGGATTCCTTCCCGGAAGTGAGTCTGGAAGGCTGTGAAAATATTCGTCTACGGCCCTCTCAACTTCTTCATTGGACATGAAGCGCTTCTCAGAAACAAATTTCTTCAAGTTTGGGAACAGATAGAATTTTGAAGGCGCCAAATCAGGGAAATAAGGGGGATAACCGAGCAAGTCGTACTCCAAATCCGTCAATTTTCCCATCGTCAACGCACCCTTGTGTGAAGGTGCGTTGGTGAAAGATGATTTTTTTCTTTTTCAAGCCAGGCCTCTTTTCGCGAATTTTGGCATCCAGCTGGTCAAAAAGTGTGGAATAATATTGGCCTGAAATTGTTCTGCCTTTTTCAAGGTAATCTATTAACAGGATACCTTTTGCATCCCAAAACACGCTGGCCATTACCTTTCCGGCAGATGCGATCAACTTCACTTTCTTTGGCGCTGAACAACCGGCTTCCACCCACTGCTTCGACTGCTGTTTTGTTTCTGGCGTGTAATGGTAGACCCGTGTCTCATGCATAGTGACAAATCCCCGCACAAAATCGCTCGGATCCTTATTGAACCGGGTCAAACATTGCTGCGAAACTCGTTTTTGCAAATGCTTTTGATTGGCATTCAACAAATGCGGCACCCATCTTGCACAGAGCTTTCGCATCCCTAACTCTTTGTGCAAGATGTTTTGCACCTTTTCGTCCGATATCGCTACAGCCTCAGTTATCTCCTTCATTTTCACTCGCCTATCGTCCAACACGATATCATGCACTTTTTCGATCGTTCCCGGTGGGGTTGCGGTTTTTGGCCGTCCTTCACGTGGGTCATCTTCGAGAGACGTGTGACCAGGTTTAAATTCAGCTGCCCACTTTTTAACGGTTGACTAGAAAGGGACAGAGTCTCCGTAAACTTTTGTCAACTTCGGATGAATTTCTGAGGGGTTAATCCGTCCGAAACGAAGAATTTTACGACCGCACGTTATTCAAGTTTATCCATCTTAAGGAAACACGCATAAGACGTCTGCTTGAAAAAATTCGTGTAAACAAACTACTTGAGATACCAAGTTGAAACTTGTCATACGAACTAATGGCATGTGCACGCAGACGGAAAGCACAAATTTTTTACTGATTGGAGCGCCCTCTCTGTGTCAGGCCGAGAACTTTTTACCTTACCCTCGTATATCTGCTGGTGTATGCCACTCTTATACCGCTTTTATCTTGTCAGAGTCGACTTTTATTCCGGTCTTCGAAACGACATGTCCTAGGTATTTCACCTCTTTTCCAAATAGGTGACATTTCTTCGGGCTCAAGGTAAAGTTTACCCAGCGTAATCTTTGGAATATCTCCTCTAGGTTCTTAAGGTGTTCTTCAAAAGACCAGCCTAACACTATCACGTCGTTTAGGTACACAAGACATGTTTTCCAGGACAGTCCACGCAGCATCAACTCCATCAAACGTTCAAAAGTAGTAGGGGCATTGCATAATCCAAAGGGTATCAACTTAAACTGCTATAATCCAGTTCCAATTGTAAACGCAGTTTTCTCTTTATCGTTTGGCTTTAAGCCTACCTACCAGTATCCGCTTTACAAGTCCAAGGTTGAAAACCATTTAGATCCGAATAGAGTATCTAAGGTGTCATCAATTCTGGGCAAAGGAGAGCTGTCTATCTTTGTGACATTGTTTAGCCGCCGGTAGTCTACACAAAACCTTATCGACCATTTCTTTTTCTTGACAAGCACTACCGGGGATGCCCATGTACTATTCGTGGGCTTAATCACTCCCTGTTTTTCCATATCTGTGACAATTTGCTTGGCTTCTTTACGTTTTGCCAAAGGAAGCCGACTGGGATGTTGTCGTATCGGTTGCGCATTTCCAGTATTGATTTTGTGTTGCACAACATTGTTTTTCCTTTCTCACTATCATCTAGTGCAAACACACCTCGATATCGTCCGACCAGTTCTTTCACCTTGACCAGTTGGTCGCCGTTTAATCTTTGACACGAAGGTATAAACATATTCAGCAATTGGGGTGAGCAACCTTTGGCAACCTTTGTCGTTCACACAACGTTTAATATGGCATACTGGAATGCAACTTCCCACAATCATGTCTTTCTTCAGGGTCACCGTACGCGGATTATTGTTTAGCACCCTTCGTGGTATCATATTTCGAAACTTTACCAGTGTTCTTCCAATCAGTAATCCCTCCTGGCCCATTCCCGATTCAGTTTTTTCATCATGCATACTTGATCTTAACGTTCTTCTAAGGAAGACCGTAATTTGTGACTCATTTTGTGTGATGTCTGCTTAGCTGCTTCAAATTCAAACACATGAGCCAGTGCGTCATCTAACATTTTGGCCTTGCTAATCTTAGCGCTTGCTGTATTTCGCAGTCTTTAACGCCATCCACAAATATTTAAACAGCCAGTTGTTCGAGGAAACTATCTGGTGCCGTTGGTTAAGGCAACCCAACTAATCTGGCAATGTCAGCTTCGAATTCTTGCTGGCTTTCATTTGTCTTTTGCAAACGGTTCTTAAATTGTGCATGTAAACCTGTTGAAGGTGAGCGTCTCTATATCTCATCTCAAGCTTCGATGTTAAGAGGCCATATTCATTCTGCTGATGATCGGGAATCGTTTGCAAGATGTTAAGAGCTTTCCCCCTTTTCCTTGTTGCATCAACCGTTGGCTATTGCAGCTGCTTCAAATTGTTTCAAATATGTCGGCCGAGGTGTTTTACCATCGAATGTGGGTGGTTTCACTCTATATTTTGACGGAATTAACTCGCTTCCTTCCATGCTTCTTATTTCTGGGATGTTCTAATTTACAACTTGGTTTGCTAATTCAAGTGGCCGCGTTGTTAGTGAAATCATTTGCTCTTGCAGCCTCATCACATCTTTTTCCATTTTTACTAATTTACTGTCCAACTTCTGCTCAACTGTTTTTAACTGTTCAGTGAAATCTTCTTTCAATGCAATGGATCTTTCCATTAATCTTTGTTCTAACGTAGTTGTCTTTTCATTTAACTTTTCTTCCATTTTCGCAGCATTTTTACTTAACTTTTCTTCCATTATCGCAGCATTTTCACTTAACTTTTCTTCCATTTCTCAGCTTTTTCACTTAACTTTTCTTCCATTTACTCAGCATTTTCACTTAACCTTTCCATTTTCTCAGCATTTTCACTAAACTTTTCTTGCTATCCGGATTTAAAATTCTTAAGGCTTCTTTGGCTCCTTGTAACAGGCATTTTCAAACTTCTCAAATGTCTTTAGACTTGTGGCTTTTTTAATTGATCACTATACACCCAACACAGCCTGACACCAGTGTAGCGGGCTACTATTTACGCGTTTCACTAATTTACAACAAGTACTAACAAAAGTCTTTTTACTCACTATTCACAAGTCTAATTAACAGTATGTGCCTTATTTATAGATGCTTTCGTCCAATTAACAATGAAGCATTATCACACTAACGCTATTTACAAGCACTAATATCTTCTAAAACTAATTCGTTAACCATAAGTCTTCTCAGCAACACTAAACACTACTATAATTTATTTATTACACTTTTGTCTATTTATGTACAAGCTGGCGGTACAATATACACGTTCACATGACACAAATTTATATTTACTATAGGACTTTCAAAACGTAATGACCAACTAACTATACACGAGATGATTCATATACGACATTTGGATATGGACTAACTCTGTACTTCATCAGCGGTCTTTTATATACCCTGAATTAAATAGATGATTCATACTCTGGTATATGCTGAAACATTCTCGATTCCTGGTGAATGCACTTCGGTTATGCAGCTTGTGTGTTTGACGGGTTGCCTAATAGTAGTTTGTCAACAGGTAGAACAGTCAACTTAGTTATTGCTCGTTTCACAATACCACCTTTCGTCAAAACGTTCATCACTCACTACACCGTCTGCACCTGGATGGACTTCTGTGTTTCTGCCTAGTGCCCACTGATAAGGCAGGCTGTTATCATCTCGAAGAAGTACTGGACTACCAATAAGGTTACTAACTTCTTTCTTAAATTTCCATTTGGTTCGCTGATGAAGGTTGTGTAAATAATCTCTTTTCCAGCAAGCCCATATATCTTGGGTAAATTTTTGCAATTGTTGAAATTTTGGTAGCCTATTGCTTCACACATCAAGCACGTCACCTTGAGATGCTGGATTAAGAGGTCGACCAATTATGAAATGACCGGGTGTCAAGGCTTCAAGGTTATTGGGATCAGGGGAGAGAGGTATGATTGGTCGCGAATTTAATATCGCTTCCAATTGTATTAATATAGTTAGAAATTCTTCATATGTATAAGAATTATTTAACAGTACACACTTGAGATGATATTTTAATGATTTTACTGAAGCTTCCCACCATCCACCAAAATGTGGCGATCTAGCAGGTATAAATTCCATTGCATTTGACTAGTGTCAAAGTAATTTTGAACTGGTTGAACGCTGATAATTTTGTAAATGCATTGTTTGCGCCGATGAAGTTAAATCTATATCCGGAATACAAATTGTTGCACATGCCTCGTCTTGATGCAAAATTCTTAAATGCTGCGATAAAACATTCAGATGTGAGTTCGCTTACTAATTCAATATGAACTGCCTTTGTGGCAAAGCAAATAAAAATACAGACATAGCATTTTAAGGTTTTTTATTTCTATACTACCCGTCTTTCAGTAAAAAGGGCCCGGCATAGTCAAGACCGCAATTTGAAAATACATGAAAAGGATTAATTCGAGGCGCGGGTAAGTTTCCCATTTGAATATGATTAAGCGGTGAACTAGCTTTAAAACAAATTACACAATTTCGAATGACATTTCGTACAGCATTGCGACCACCTAGGAGCCAAAATCTTTGTCGGATAAAGGATAAAGTAGCTTGACAGCCGGAATGAAAATTACGCTCATGCGTGTTACGAATTAACAATATCGTATATGGATGGTTTTAAGAAATTAATACAGGATGTTTGAAATTAAAGGCTATGTCAGCGTGCGCTAATCTGCCGCCTACTCGAGGTGTCCCATTGTCATCGAGGAATTAGTTTAATGAGTTTAGGTTGCTATTTGGTTTTACTGATCCAGCAAATTTTAAGCTCCGTAAATCGTCAGTAAAGCACTGAAGCTATATTGCCTTGATAGGATCAACTCGGTGTTTTACTCTACGCGGAAAAAATTAGGGAAAATTTTTTAGCTTGATTCCTTACATATGTAAGGAATCAAGCTAAAAAATTTTTCCTAATTTTTTCCGCTCAGTAAAACGAAAACAGTATGATAGTATATGTATTACTTATAGGTAGCTCGAAAACCTTTTCCAGATAGCGTGACAAGATGAAATAGGTAAGGAACAGTTTTAAGAATGAGCTCAGGATGGTTTGAAGAAATTCGTGAGAACCATGTGATATGACAATTTTGCGGCCAACAATCTTGATGCTTCGATAAAAACATTGGACCTTGCCACCATATTGAAGACGTTTCTAGTTCAGTGGGACTTATTCCCCTAGAAATTATGTCAGCGGGATTGTATATAGATCAGATATGATTCCAATTATTTATCTTAGAGATATTTTGAATCTCCGCAAACCGGTTGCATACGAAAACCTTCCACAAGCGAGGTTCCGCACATAGCCATGGAAGGACTATAGTGGAATCTGTCCAATAGTATGTTGAGGGGATATTTAACTGCAGCGATAAGGTTACTCTTTTAACCAATTTTGATATAAGAAGAGCTCCGGTTGGCCTGGGCAGGGTGAACGACCTTAGGGGAGCCACTCGCGATTTAGCGCACAATAGGGTAACTTGTATATTACTAATGCAATTTTCTGATCGTATGTAGATCCATGCCACCATAAGCTTGCTTAGAAGCATCACAGAAACCATGCAGTTGGATATTAACGGAATTCTTTAGCAGGGCGTGTCTGGGAATTTCTAGAACATTGCCATTTGGCATTAGATTATAGAAGTTAATCCAGTATTAATAAAGATTGGCTGATATGGGATCGTCTCAGTTAAGTTTAGCTAGCCAAAAGCTGTTGCAATATAAATTTTTCCTAAACTATCATTGGTCAAAGAAGACCGAGAGGATCGAATATTTGAGATATTGTTGAAAGAATACTTCGTTTAGTAATGGAATTGGACAAGTTTGAAGGTATTTGAGAGTTATAAACAAAGCAATCTGTAGCACATTCATACGATATTCCAAGAGTTTTGCTATTGGGAGCACTCTGAATGAAGTGCTTTACAGGCGGATCATTGTTAGAGCCAATATTTTTTTAGCAGAGCTTGATCATTTGCGGTCAATTTCCGCAGATCGAATCCATAGTCCCGAAAGATGCTTACTAGGTTTTTTGTATCATACGCAGATCGTTTAAGGAGCAATTACTGGTAACCAGCTCATTAACGTAGAAGTTATTGAGTAATACGTCAGATTCGATGAGAAAATCAGTTTGACGTTCCACCGCAATTTGCTTTAAGCAGCGCGTTGCTAGAAATGAGGCTGATACCGTGCCATATGTAACGTATTAAGTTCGAAATGTGACAAGCTTTCATTAAGATTATTTCGCCAAACAATTCGCTGTAGGCTTTGCTCTTCAGGTCTGATATTGATTTGTCGATACATCTTGGTAAGATCTGCAGTCAACACGAATTTATGCCATCTGAATCGAAGAATTATGAAAAATAGATCATTTGGAATAGTAGGTCCGACTTTAAGTACGTCATTTAAAGAATATCCTGAAGCGGTTTTGCGGAAGCATCGAAAACCACTCATAGCCTTGTGGTCGTGCTATCCTTCTGTTCTACACAATGGTGCGGTAAATAATAAATTGGAAAAGGGCCATTTTCTTTAGAATTTATTTCGAGCATATGACCTAATTTTAGATATTCGTTCATAAAGTCGGAGCATTGCTTCTTGAGTTCAAGATTTTTGTTTGTTTTTTTTTACTATAGAATAATATTAGTGAATTGCGATTCCTTTAGAATCAGCGAGTTTAGCATAATTTTCCTTTTGCGGTAAGTTTACCACGAACCTACCTGAGGCGTCACGAGTAAAGGTTTTGAGGAAATGTGTTTCGCATTGGACTTTGTTAGTCATACGTTCTTCGGACGCATAGTTTTCTTCAACTTGCCAAAACTGTTGCAATAGAGTTTGGATGGGATAGGCTACCGCTAAAAAAACTGTGTGAAACGGAAATGCTATTACAGGGTAGTTGTTCCGCTATGATACATCTTAATTTCGTGTTGTTTAATATTTTACCTACTTTAATTTGCCCAAACTTAGAAGTTCATAAACTATGCTTGCTCCAAAAAGCATATCACTTTTAAAAGGAGTATTGAAGTTTTGGTCAGCTATAGCAGAATACTATTGGGAATTTTTAAATCGATTAAGTTAACCTTTTGTTGTGGCATTATGCCGGCAATTGAATCAATTATTAGAAACGTCAATTGGAAGGTATAATCATTGTGTAGCGATTGCGCTTTAATGATAGAGTGTTTGGACATATTTGTACAACGTTGGCCTATCCCGGAAACCGCAATATTGACGTGACTGTATCTTAAGTTTAGCTTGTCAAAGATTTGCTTTGTAATAAAATTAGGTTGTGAACCACTATCTAACAAGGTTCTGGACTGAAATGATTTTTCCTTGTTATCAAAAATTTTGATTACGGCTGGAGATAGTAATACTATAATGACAAATGAGAATAAAACGATGACAGGGGGTATAGGAAAGCGACGAGTTCGAGCATTAAATTAAAATAATATGAATAGGAGGTGAGTAACGCAAAAAATAATATCAAAATAGAAAAGTAAAGGGCGGGGAGTTTCAATGCAAATTCGTTAGCGGAGCTCATTGTATACCTCCAACATTAAGGGAGCAAAACAAAGGTACGATAAATCGGGAGAGGTAAAGGAATTCGACGGGTAAACTCCACCATACCAATATATAAAACGTCCCTCGCTAGTCTTCAAGGTAAAATAGTTACGAAAAGAAAGAATCATGACCCACCTTATCTTCTGTAACTGTCCATCACTCCTTTAGCATAGCGCGTTCTCATTGGTCAAACAATGACGTTTATTTATTTCGAAGCGTGGGAAAACGTTCATACCTCAGAAGCAATATCATTAGCATTAATTCCTCCAGCAATGCTGGGAACTCAAATCGCATTTACTTAATAATAAGGAAATTCTAAAAGGCCCCGAGGACCATTACACAACATTTTATGCTGGATTAATATGCGTGAGAACCCCATAATTAATTATTAAAATAAAATTGTTGTGCAGCCAAATGAGACGTAACAATCCCGCCAACGCTTCAAAAAGAAAGTAAAATAAGTATCTTTGTACGAGCGTTTAATTCACAGAAAATTTATGTTTTAATAATGTGTTTAGTTGTCAGCTGGTTTTGAAGCAGTACCAATTTTTTTGATATCAGGAAACGGAAATAAGTTGCCATCCGATGATCAGGCTATTTTTTAAATGATTTTAAAATATTCAAAACATTGTTAAAGTTTAATTAAGCTGAAATTTTTGAAGTGCATAGGCTACCATATATAGTATACATGATTAATTATCTACTTAATAGTAAAATATATTTATAGAAATATACAGGATCATAAATAATTTCTTGTGCATTATTTCTTTTTCCGTAGTTGCTGCTAAAGGATGGGCCATTTGCCTACTGATCGTATGGTCTTAAGCGTTGGTCATCCACTTGATTACGTTTATAGTTTTCTAGAGATTGAATTGCTGTTAGCATAACTTTAGACATTCCAGGCTTTAATAGATTTTCATCGTCCTCGGGTGGAAATAGTTTCATTACACCAGGTGACCTTAAACTGTCTTCAACGATTGCTCTAAAATATAAATTGAATATTTAAAGTACAATGTATTTGGTTTCGTGTTGCTGCATTTCAGACGAAAATAATTTTTTAATAATAATTTGATTTTCATCACTGAACGAAAACTATAGTCAACTCGATTTAACTTTAGGGTGACGTCAAATATAGTAATGAAGTATTGGCAACTGTATGCAAATAAATACCTAGATTTGCGCTAGAAGGATACTATCATTTAACACAATGGGAATATTCTTATATCTTTCATTAAATATATTATAATTTAAGCAAACATTGGCAATGTGGTATTTTATTCAGTTGTGACGTCATTCTAAAGTTAAAGCGAATGGATTATTCCTATTTGACAAGGCTGAAAGCACTAGCAACATAATGCGGTCAACTAGGTTAATAGATTCAAATAGAGTCAATTTTGTGTAACGACACCCTGGTCGTGACTCACTTGGCTTAACTTATTGACCGAAATTACCCAGAAATGATTTTTTGGATCTCAATTAATTGCGCTGTAAGTATAGAATTTATTAAACTAAGTAGAAAAGATGGCAAAAGTCGTATTTAGAAAGAAAGTTACTATACTGTAGATGACCGGTGAGTTGACAATAGAAATAATGAATTAATTTTAGAAAATGACATCTCGCAATCGACTAGTGTCGGAGGAGTCGTATCAAATTATGGAACCAAAAGCACTTCAGGTAATTAGAATTTTTTCCAAGAGGACAACACACGAATACTATAATAATTAATTAATTTCATTGTGTGTTAAAAATTCTGCATTAGGTGCATTAATGTTTACAGAAAAAAAAAGGAAGTTGCTTCCTTTTGCAACTCTCCGCACTTTCGGACACTACATTTGATTTTTTACAAATGCTACAACCAAAGGTACTACATTGGTCAGGCAGCGAGTTTTTTTACTTGGTAATTTTGAATTTTGCCGAACTCTTACTGTTCCAAGCAAGGTAGGGATCTTTAACGTGCGTGAAAACACCCACACACAGGACCTACATCCTACACATCATCTAAACAAAGGCGTATTTTTATGAAAAATGCTCGCCTGACATTTTTAAGCAGGCCTGTGTCGTGATTCGAACTCGAAAATTTGGGCTTAGTAGTCACACGCATAAAAAATACGCCACGGAACCGCTTGGTTATATAGATACAACGGCGTCATGTCTTCGTTAGGATTGGCAATCCACTTAATTAAGTTCACCTCTTGCTCATTGCAGAATCGTAGTTCGAGTTAGACTAAGTGCACATTTCACCTTCTTTCTACGCTTTATAGCCGTCCAACATTCGCCAACTTGGCTACTTATACAATTTTATCTTAATAAACCCAAAATTTTTTTACATGTACTTATCTAGACCTGCATGAGTGTTGCATGAACAAGGAGTAAATGAAGATATACTGTTACAGTTATTGTATATGTATATAGTCCATACAAGATAATTGTAAACGTATGTAGTAAAATTTTAGGAGTGGTTCCTTGAATTATTTTGATAATAGAAGTTCATACGAGCATACGACAGATATGACGAAGTCAAAGAATGTTCAGTAATATATAAATTACCTAATATACAACTGACCCTGCATTGACAATTGTTTAGATATTTATCATTTCAATATTATTAAGTCAAAGTATTGGTTAATTAACGTACATTGAGAAATTCTGTCCTCTAAAATGAATTGTACTAATTTGATATGTGCCATATGCATTTTGTTTACGATCTTGCTATTGGTATAACGTATGCAGCGAAGCGTATTTATGAAAAAGGTTAGCCGAATTGTGCACGAGGGACACTATTTATGTATTGAGAATTGGCAACACTGGTATTGCCAGGTGAAATCTGAATTGCTATCGTAAAGTTTGACATTTTTGAGGTTATATGTACTCAGAAAGTTTTGACGTGCGAGCACTATTTGTGTTTGTTGCAGTGTTTAAAATTTCATCTCAGCCAAAATATGGAATTAATTTGCGAAAATTTTCAAGCTAACTCAAGAACAATGCATTAATCAACTGAATTCAACTTTTGGCCATGAAGCACCATCGACAACCACTGTATATCGCTGGTACACTGTATTCAAACGTGGACGTAGTTGGATCACGGACGAAGTTAAAGAAGATCGTCCAAAAGCGGTCGTTTGTGCCGGAAAATATCATCGTACACGCAATTTAAACTATTCATTATTAGAAAATCGTACGTGACAGGAAGAAATCACATTTGTTCAAAAATCTAATATTATGTAGAAATAAACAAGCACCAGCCGATGCAATAAAGATAATAATAATTAACAAACATTCGAATGCGTGAGTTAATAAAAGACAAAAGTTGGAAAATTCTCAAATAATACCACGATATGTGAGAGGAGTACGTGACTGCTAAGGCATGCATTCGAATATTTAAACTAAATAATTTGTGAAAATTCCAAGGTATGCGAGATAAAGCCGAAGTGTCGTCCCAGAACGTAAATAGATCAATGAAAAGCAGGTGGAGGAACAGCTTTATATACGATAATGACAAAGCGACAGAGTTAGTATACATTCAAACTGGGTTACAACTATGTTCGAAAGTACTAAGAATTTACGTAACCAGTGAAGCAAAATTAAAGTGAAATTAGATTTGAAAAGTGTGCGAATTTATGCAACGAAAATAAGCCGATCTATTAATAGACGTAAGTAAAACGACTTAATTAAAAATCCATTTCTAATATTAATAAAACAGGGCTTTTAATACCGATATTTAAATTGGATTCTAATACCTACATTGAAATTGTTCTAATACCTACATGTAATTTGGATGTTAATGTCAATCTCGATTTTAATATCAATCTGGACTTTAATTTTGGTTTTGATATAGACTTTTGATTTCGACTTACAATTGAAGACAGTTTTAAAATCAAAGTATTCTATTTGGACATATTCGGACTTGGTACGAACCAATTCATAAGGATGCAGATCACAGACTGGGAAGGAATTACAGAACCCATTCCAGGTTAGCAATCTTGATACACTTCATTATTTAAAACTGTTTTTAATTCAATATTTATCATTTTTGTATCTGTAAGAGTCAACAAAATAGAAAAGGGTCATTTAACAATTTATGACACGCAATTGGTATCTTGGAACGTTCAAAGGTCCCTAAATAAGTAAAAAGATAGTTTTGCTGGCTTTCAAAAACCATAAATCTGGTATATGTAGTCATTTTGTAAAAAGGGGAAAATTTTGAGAGTTGTAAATATTTAATCATTATATTGTGTATTGTAGAATTGCTTTATTTAATTAAATAAGCTAGTTGGGGCAAAAATCCTAATTTATTCCACATCATAGGGGCTTGATTGTTCAAGGGGAATATCACAGCATTTTATGACATGCCCAATCGTGGGGCCTAATATCACAGCAATATATATAAACATTTTGATTGTTTCATCAATAAACATTTATCGTCTAGTTTCAGTCTCTCTGGATATCATCAGGATGAAGTGATTTATAACCAAAAACAATTGACAGTAGTAACTTCGAACAAACTTCTGTAAGATGACAAGAGTAAAATAGGAACGCCATCAGATGTGAAGCAAAGCGAACAAAAGTTGTTAATTCTCAAAGCGTTCAGAAGCAAATGGTCGAAAACCGGTCCTGTGGCAACTGTGGGTCTCAAAAATCAAAAGACCGTTAATTCAGTGTGATATACGACCATTTGTTTGCCTGCAGTTTTCGGTAAATTAAGAGAAACCATCCCAAAACGACGAATCATTTTGCATCATTACAATGCGAGCTTACACACATCACATGCAGCAAACGAGTATTTGTACAAGCAAAAGATCGAATTGATGGGCCATCTGCTTTACAACCCCGACTTAGCAACAAATGACTTCTTCCTGTTTCCAGTAATTAAAGATAAACTGCGAGGACAACAATTTTCATCGCCCGAAGAAGCGGTTGAGACCTTCAAAAGCCATGTTTTAGAGGTACCATCTTCTGACTGGACAAAGTGCTTTGAAGGGTGGTTCAATCGCATGCAAAAGTGTATAGATCATAAAGGCGATTATTTTGAAAAACAATAAAAGTATTTTTCATCACATTCATTTGTTTATTCTTTCTATTCGCAACACATAAATATTGTCCCTCGTAATGCCGCATTATTCGATATTTACCTTTTTCTACTGAAAATTTTAAAAACACATCAGATAAAGGACAACATTTTAGTTAGAACCCCATAAGTAAAAAATAAAAGCGAGTAAACTCTATAAACTCTAAAAAAATTACTTTGCCTTTTTCCATTAAGTGTCGTAGTATTAAAAATATACTATTCCCTTAGCTATTGTAAATTCTCGAAATACACTAATTTCAAATTTTATTTTCTAAAGCTCCAGAATAGAACCTGTCTTCGCAATTTGGCCATACTTAGAGTGATGCTTGCGCTATACAACGCATACTGATACTTTTGGCTAGTTACATAGTGTTAAATATATAATTTTCTGTGCGCCCTTGCAAATACCCTAATATGCACTAACAGCAAAACCTTTTTCTCAAATTCTATGGCAGTGCCGATCCTTGCAGGCATGACACTAAGTGGAACAACCGTTGCTCTAAACAACGCACTTTAGCGATTTTCATTAAGTATCGTAGTATTAAAAATTATACTCTTCCCTTTTTTTTACAAATCTTCATAAATGCACTGATATCAAAATTATTTTCTGAAGCCTTATAACGGAACCGGTCCTCACAACTGTGGCCATAGGTAGAATGATGCTTGTGCTACACAACGCACACTGATACTTTTCGGTAAGCTACATCTTGTTAAAAGTATAATTTTCCCTGCGTCATTGCAAATACCCGAATTTGTACTAAAAACAAAATTATTTTCTCAAATTCTATGGCAGTATATGTATTCGCAGGTATGGCACTAAGTAGAACAATGCCCACTCTAAATAATGCACTATGACTGTTTTCATTAACTGTCGTAGTATTAAAAATTTCTATACCGTCTTACTACTGCAAATTCTCAAAAAAGCACTAACATCAATTTTTTTTCTGAATCCCTATGATGGAACCTGTCCTGGCAATTACCTGAATATGCACTAACCGCTAATTTTTTTCTCAAATTGTATGGCAACGCCGGTCCTTGCAAGTATGGCGACAAGTGGAACAACACTTTCTCTTCATAATACACTTTGGCACTTTCCATTAAGTGTTGTAGTATTAAAAATTTACTATTCCACTGCTATTGCACATCCACAAAAATGCATTAATTTTAAAATCTTTTTCTGAAGCCTTACGACGAAACCTGTTCTAGCAAATTATGGCCATATTTAGAGTAACGCTTGCGCTACACAACGTATACTGCTACTTTTCGGCAAGTAACATAGTTTGTTTGTTTCTTTGTTTATTTATTGTTGCAACTATTCTTAGGCCAAAGGCCTAACCTAGTGAATATGAACAGAAGCTTTACAAATAATATAAATTGCAATAAATAGGAAATGGTCAAATTGGAGGGGATAGTTAGTTGCGAGGAAATTGATGCTAGGTAGTGTGGTAAAAGGATCAAGTTGTATTGTGTGCTTGTTGTGGGTTTGGTGAGGAATGGAGTTGGAGCATTAGTATATTAAGTGGTGGGGGGTTTCAGTAATGTTTTGATTCGAGCAGGAACAATAAGGAGAGGGAATTAGTGGGAAGGAGTGTAATTCTTGTCGGAATTTGCCGTGTCCGGTCAGGAATTGAATAGCGAATCAGTTGGAGTAGGGAATATGTTCAGGGATGTTTGTTATATCTTGGAAAATGTCGTGTGTATGTCTACTTGTGACTTCGTTGTTCTATTGGTCTTGCCAGTGTTAAAAATATAATTTTCCGTGCGCCATTGTAAGTATCCGAATATGCACTAACAGTAAAACTTTTTCTCAAATTCTATGGCAGAGCCGATCCTCGCAGGTATAGCACTGGGTGGAACAACACTTGCTCTACATTATACACATAGACATATTCCAATAAGTGTCGTAGTATTAAAAATATGCTGTTCCTCTTACTATTACAATCCTTAAAAAAAGTACTAACTTAAACGTTTTTATTCTGAATCCTGCTTCGCAATTATGGCCATAAATTAAGTGATACTTGCGCAAAACAACGAACGCTGCTACTTTTCGGTAAGTTATATAGTGCAAAAAGTATAATTTTTTGTGCGCCATTGCAAATATCCACCTTTGCATTAACAGCAAATTTTTTCTCAAACTCGATTGCAGTGACCTTCTTTGCGAGTATGGCACTTTGTAGAACAGCACTTACTCTAAATCATGCACTTTGACTATTTCAAATAAGTGTCGTAGTATTAAAAATATGTTATTCCTCCTGCTATTACAAATCCTTAGAAATGCATTTTAGAATCTTTTTTCTGAAGCCCTATAACGGAACCTGTTCTAGCAAATTATGACCATGTTTAGAGTGATGCTTGCGCTACACAACGCATACTGCTAATCTTCGGAAAGTGACATAGTGTTAAAAATATAATTTTCTTTGTGCCATTGCAAATACCCGAATATGCACTAACCGTAAAATCTTTTTCTTAAATTCTTTGGCAGTGCCGAGCCTCATAGGCATGGCGCTAAGTAGAACAATACTAGTTCTAAATACTACACTTTGACTCTTTCCACTAAGTGTCGTAGTATTAAAAATATACTATACCACTTACTATTGCAAATCCTCAAAAAAGTACTAACTTCAAATTTTTCTTCTGAAACCTTATAACGGAGACTGTCTTTGCAATTACGGCCATATGTAGCGATGCTTGCGCTATACAACGCAATCAGCTACTTTTCGACAAGTGACATAGTATTAAAATAGTATATTGTACAACGAGCATGAAATGATTTGCAGCACTCGCTTTCAGCTCGTGCTGCAATTTATCATACTCGTGAGAAATGGGCATTCCATGCGTGTTGTACACTATACTTTTTCTACGACTGTAGTACGTACTTTTTAAATGTGATACCTCTTTTGTTAATATTATAAAATACATGGTAAGTATAGGAGTATACATTTTATTAATATCATAAGTTTTTTATCGTTTGTGAATATACATAAATTCAAAGAAAAGTGCAAATTTATCATAATAAAAGTAAATAAATTCATTTAAGTTTAGTTTTTAAATTCATTATAATTAACAATATTAAATGTTACATTGCAATTATTAAACGTCATTGTAGAAGGTGTTTTCCCAAAAACTAAATTTTCTTGACGTTGGAAATTCTTGTCTTTGGACGTTGATGGAACATTTGATGTGCTATCAATTGAATTTTGTATTATATTGCCTACATTCAACTTATTTGTTAAAGAATCGGCTATATAGTTTTCGGCGACTGATGTTGATTTCCAGCCACCGTGCCTTTTTAAAGATGTTATATCTTCTCCAGCATCTACAAGAATAGTGGCGGAAGATCTCCGAAAGCAATGACCAGTATATAATTCCGGATTGGGTAGTTTTAAATACGTTGCAATTTGCTTTCTCATAGCACCAAATTTATTGATACCCACTTTCTGTGTGGTGCATTTTCCTTTCTGATAATTTAAGAAAAAACTAGGATCGCAAACATTTGATGGACGTAGATTCCAGTATTTTTTTGTGATTTCATAAAAATTACTCGTTATCGTAAAGCTGCGTATAATTTTTGTTTTCGTGTCGGGAACTGTAACTAATATCGCAGAACCCAATTCCGTGAAATGAGTAATCTTTATCTGATGTAATTCCTGTCTGCGGCAAGCACCCATAATTCCCATGATTAATGCAGTCTGTAACAATATAAAAATAGCTATAAACACGCATTATTCTCCTAAGTTAATATTACATACTTTTGTCAGAAGAAACTGTTGATCCGAAGCCTCAGTAATAAATTTATTTATTTCCTCTGTTGTAAAATTTTTTGATTTTTTCGATTTATAACCGCTTGACTTCCGACGCTCTTAATTTTCCATACTTTGATATATCTACATTATGATGGATGGTGAGACTTGTTCTCAACATAGAATAATGCGTCCACAATGTCGGAGATTTATACTTATTAGATAATTTATTAAAGTACGCAATTAAAACATTTTCAGAATAAGATGTTGTCTTTTGATCTCTTCGCCAATCCATAAACGATTTATAAGCAGTCTCATATTTTTTTTTGGAAATTTCCGGTAATAAATTTAATGTAGTTGCATTTGCAGCTTTCACAATATTTGGAGGCGTCGGTTCTAGTTCGCTTTCACTATCACTAGCCATTTTTTAAAGACTTTGCAAATACTTTAAGATTTTAAACGCTTTCACAGTATGAAATTATTTATTTGACATTTGTTGGTTTATTATTTGTTTCATAGTCCACCTTTGAAAACTCGGCCGTGCAGGGCTATTTGATTAATAGAAATATAAGCGCAACCATGCAAATTGAACATTCCCACACTGGTTGCTTAGCAACTTGCCTAGCAACGAGTGCGGGAATAAAAACCTGTATAGAATGTAGTAGATTTCTCTATCAAAAACACACCTAAAATAGGCTCGTTCCAAAACAGTCGTAGAAAAATATAATTTTCCGTGCGCCATTGCAAATGCCCGAATATGCACTAACCGCAAAATTGTTTTCTTAAATTCTATGGTAGTGCCGGTCTTCGCAAGTATGGCATTGAGTAGAACAACACTTGCGCTAAATAATGCACTTTAGATATTTTAATTAAGTATCGTAATAGGTAGCTAAGTAGAACAACACTTGCTCTACATAATGCACATTAGCTCTTTCCATTAAGTGTCATAATATTAAAAATATACTATTCAGCCTGCTATTGCAAATCCTCAAAAATGCAGTTGCTTCAGATTTTTTTTTGAATCCCTATGACAGAACATATCCTCGTGTGGTGCGTTTTAGTGGTGCCGCCCTTAACTAAGTGGTATGTGCGCGGAGTACGGATTCGGCAGTCCGTCTCGAGTGCTTGTAAGGGTAAGACGTGACCCAAAAGTACGGGCAAGTCGCGACAGTGATAATTCGTTCATTGTGACCAGTGTAGAAATGCTCTGGGACAATTATTATTAAGGTAGTATGACTCTTTATTTTGTTTCCAGTTGTTTATGGAATGTGTTATTGTTTGTTTGATATACCGTAGTGGCATGGTATATCTATTTGTACTTGTAACAGCCATTAATTTAAGTACCGCTAGTTACATTCTGTTTAACATTAACGTTGGATACGATTCCTTTCAATATTTCTACGCGCCCTGAGAGGAGGAGTTTGTATATTTATAAATGCAATAAATAAGTAGTTTCCATGCTTTATTTTGTTTTGTTTATTGAATGACTGGCTAGTCCGAGGCACCATAACCATAAAAATAGTGAAATAAATTCATGTGTGAATAAAGGGAGCACTTCAATTTGGCGCCCAACGTGGGGCTCGAACCCACAACCCTGAGATTAAGAGTCTCATGCTCTACCGACTGAGCTAGCCGGGCATGTCTGAAATGCAATGGAGCATTAATCAGTTAGCGCAAACAGTAGCGAAAAAGGTTGATATTGTGAAGTCCGATGATGTTGTCACAGAACATAAAATTAAAAATGAAAATAATTATGATAGAAATTACGTCTCTTTGTGGAAGGATTTGGGTGGTTTAAATTTATCATTTGTGCCAGGAGGGTCGTTACATCCCATGATATTTCTTAAAATTGAAAAATTTGATGGATGAGGCAGGTGTCGGCGAACGTAATAGATTAGGATTGGCATTAAATTGTTTGAAAGGATCTTCTTATGATTGGGGCGTCGCAAAAGAAAATAGTTTTAAGAGTTTTGAAAATTTCTGCGAGTGCTTTAAAAATCGATATTGGGGAATCGAACAAGAGCGAGAATTGTTTCTTGAAATCAAATATGGACAATATAAAAGTGGGAGTCGTGCAGACTATTTCTTAAAATGGGTAGGACAAGTGGTATTTTTATCTGAGAGCATGGAGGAGGAGCAATTAGTGCATTTCTTAATTAAACATTTTCCACAAGAAATTCAGAGAGGAATTTGTATTTCAGGTTTGAAAGGTGTAGAAGAAGTCGAAGCTTATTTGCGTAATTTAGATTCTACTTTTGCAGAGGAGTCGAATTTCAGAAATTATAATAGGAAAGAAAATAGGGAGGTGGAAGAGCATAATTATAGGGGTAATTATAATAGATTTGACAGGAATAAGAATCGGAACGAGAATTTTAGAAACCAGGGGGAGAGAAGGAGATTTAATGAAAGTAGAAACAATAATAATGATAACAATGGTAATGCAAATCAGTCGAATAATAGTAATGACAATGGAGATAGACGTGATAATTGGAGGGGTGTAATAGTGATGCTCGCGAAGAGGTTAATAGGTCAGTAAGGTACATTGAGGTTGGTCAAGATTTAGTAACTGAGAGTGAAGGCGAAAATGAGTCAATAGATGGAGCCGAAGTGTAGTCGTCTCCTGTAATTAAAGCTAATGTGGTAGGGACCGAGGTCGAAATGTTAATTGATTCCGGATCGCAATGCAGCGCAATTTCTGAAAAGTTTCTAACTAATGTTTTGAGGGAACCAGTAAAATTTGAATCTTTACCGGTAAATAATATGTGGATTTCGGTTGCAGTTGGGTCAAAGAAACAGAAGATAAGCAAGCAAATTCTACTGCCTTTGTATATAAATAAAATTTTGTTTGAGGTACCTTGTGTAGTGGTTCCAAAGCTTAACGAAAATATTGTTTTAGGTTGCGATTGGCTCGCAGCAGAAAAAGTTCAATTAGATTTTGATAACGGATTTTTAAGTATTCCTTTGAAGGGATTAAAAGTTAAACTGCTTTGTGGGGAGAGAAAAGAAAAACACTTGGCTATAAATTTGGTACGCGAAGTAGAATCGGCGGAAGTAAGACATCGATATTCAGATTTAGATTTACTAGAGGCTTGTAAAGGGGCGGAGTGTTTTGATGAGAACGGAAAGGCGGAATTGTACGAAATATTACAAAAGTATGGTAGAGTTTTTTCGGAAACGCCCGGGAAAATAAGGGGTTACGAGCACGAGATTCGTATGCGGAATAACGCACCGTTTTTTAAGGCAACATATCAAATTGCAATTGCGCACCGCGAAAAAGCGCAACGTCAAATCGACGAACTAATAAAATCCAATGTTATTTCAGCTGCTCAAACTGAGTACGTTTCACCGTTAACGGCGGTTGTTAAAAAAGATAAAACTGTACGGGTATGTTTGGACGCACGGTTTCTAAATTCGCGAATGGAAAAGATCACATTATTCCACCGCGACCGGATGAACTTTGGTGAGATTTCGAGAAGGACAATATTTATCAACGTTGGATCTCACGTCATCGTATTACCAAATTCCAATTAGAAAGCAGGATAGGAAATATGTAGGATTCCTTTTTAATGGGGTCACGTATGTTTTTAATGTTTTGCCATTTGGGCTATCGACATCGGTGGCTAGTTTTATTAGGGCGTTAGGCCAAGTTTTGGGTTCGAATGTTGATAATTTTGCAGTGATGTATGTCGATGATATATTGATTTATTCCAAGACTGCGAAAGAGCATGTTAAGCATTTGGAAATTATCTTTTCAAAATTAGTGAACGCTAATTTGACACTGAAGTTAAGGAAGTGCGTTTTTGCAAGGCGGAGTGTTTCATTTTTAGGGCACATTATCACGCCGGAGGGTATTTCGATGGATCCCTCTCGGATTGGAGTTATTCAAGGGTTTCCTAGGCCGCGTAACGTGCGTGAGTTAAGGGGGTTTTTGGGGATCGTCAACTACGATAGGCGGTTTTGTAGAAATTTTGCCGATTTAACTTCTCCTTTGGTAAGGCTACTGAGGAAAGATGTAAAATGGGAATGGGGAACGTGTGAAGAAGATGCGTTTATTAGAATAAAAAGGGCGTATCTTGATACTACGGTGGTGAGCCACCCAAATTTAGCCGAAATCATGTACATACAAGCGGATAGCTCTGATGTGGGATTAGGCTGTTATCTTTATCAGATAGAATCGGCAACAGGTGATGAAAGGGTTTTAGCTTATGGTAGTCGTACATTACGTGGAGCTGAATTGCGATATACGACCACTGAGAAGGAAGCTTTGGCAATCGTTTATGCGTTGAAATTATGGCGGGTATTGGTATTGGGACGTCCAATAGTGGTTGTGTCGGACCACAAGGCGTTTTCTTTTATTATGAATTCTTCATTGAAAACACCCAGATTGACACGTTGGGTATTGTTTATGCAGGAATACGATTTCAGTATTCAGTATTGTAAGGGTAGCGAAAACGTTGTGGCAGATGCATTATCTCGACGGCCTTTGGTAAAACGGGACTCTCGAAAGCCAGACAACAGTAGTTCTATAGGGCTGTATATGCTCAAATTAACAAATGAGTTTAAAAATGTTAGGAATAATTTAAAAACAATCAGGGACGACCAAGTAAATGATCCTTGGGTTGGACAAATTTTATCGCAATTAAAAAGGGGAATTGATAGAGTGACTAAATGGTATAAAATGCATGAAGGGATTTTATTCAAAAAGAGTGATCAGGAAAATGGGGATTTTCAATTATGTGTTCCGAAGAATCAGGTAAAAGAATTAATATTGCAGCAGCATTCTGATATTGGCCACTTTGGCTATAAAAAAACTCATTTGCATATGCGGAAAACGTTTTATTGGCCTAAAATGTTAAAGAATATAAAACAAATTGTCGTGTCGTGCGAAGTTTGTCAGAAATGTAAGGTATCGAAGACGGAGAGAGGTCCGTTTAATTCTCTTATTTATAAGAGACCCGGGGAATTAATTAGTCTAGATTTAATGGGCCCTTTGCCTACGTCTAGGGGGGGTTGTACGGTGTTATTGGTAGTAGTAGATTCTTTTACGCGTTTTACAAAACTATACCCGTTGAAACGTGGTACTGGTAGGATTATAGTCAATAAACTAGTAAATGATTATTTTAATAATGTTTTAGTTCCGGAAGCTATTTTAACCGATAATGGAACTCAGTTCCATTCAAAAATTTGGGTAAACGCCCTTACACAAAGAAACGTAAAAATATTTCATATGTCCGTCTATTTTCCACAAGGAAATCCCACGGAACGTGTAAATAAGGAGATAGGTAGATTGATTCGAACATATTGTTTTACAAAGCATACGAAATGGGCTTATGAGGTAGCTAAGATTGAGTTGTGTTTGAATTCAGTAGTTCATGATGTTACAGGCTTTTGTCCTTCATTTTTGATGTTTGGAAGAGATGCACTCAATAATATTTGCGACGAACTTAATTTTCCAAAAGAAGAAAATCTTAATAAACAAAATTTAGAATATTTTTGGGAGTTGTCATATCAACGCGCTCGTTCAAAGTACGCGAGGAAACGTGAAAAGTTTAATAGTAGGAGGATCGTGGTAGAGTTTAATAAAGGGGATATGGTTTTAGTGAAAAATCATCCAAAATCTTCCGCAGAGAGGTCAGAGATTCGCAAATTCTTTCTTTTATATGAAGGCCCATATGAGGTCATAAAACAAGTAAATAGTAATGCGTATTTGTTAAAAGATTCAAATGGGGACGTTTTGGGCCCTCACAATATTGTAAATTTAAAGAGGTTCCATGTAATGCCTGACGTTGTTTAATCACGTTACAATGTGTTAGGTTAAGTTAGTTAAGTGCGTTGTTAGTTGTTAGTGAGATTAATCTCTCCAACATTTTATGTTATCGATTTTAATCGGAGGGGTATTGTGGTGCGTTTTAGTGGTGCCGCCCTTAACTAAGTGGTATGTGCGCGGAGTACGGATTCGGCAGTCCGTCTCGAGTGCTTGTGAGGGTAAGACGTGACCCAAAAGTACGGGCAAGTCGCGACAGTGATAATTCGTTCATTGTGACCAGTGTAGAAATGCTCTGGGACAATTATTATTAAGGTAGTATGACTCTTTATTTTGTTTCCAGTTGTTTATGGAATGTGTTATTGTTTGTTTGATATACCGTAGTGGCATGGTATATCTATTTGTACTTGTAACAGCCATTAATTTAAGTACCGCTAGTTGCATTCTGTTTAACATTAACGTTGGATACGATTCCTTTCAATATTTCTACGCGCCCTGAGAGGAGGAGTTTGTATATTTATAAATGCAATAAATAAGTAGTTTCCATGCTTTATTTTGTTTTGTTTATTGAATGACTGGCTAGTCCGAGGCACCATAACCATAAAAATAGTGAAATAAATTCATGTGTGAATAAAGGGAGCACTTCACTCGCAACTACTTCTATAGGTAGAGTGATGTTTGCGCTACATAACGCACAATGCTGCTTCTCAGTACGTTATATCTGGTTAAAAATATAATTTTCCGTGCGCCATTGCAAATACTCGAATATGCACTAACAACAAAACTTGTTTCTTAAATTCTATGGCAGTGTCGTTTCTCGGGAGTATGGCGCTACGTAGAATAACACTTGCTCTAAATAGTACACTTTAGCTATTTCCATTAAGAGTAGTAGTAGTAAAAATACACTATGCGCATGCTATTGCAAATCCTCGAAAATGAACTAACTTCAAAATTTTTTTCAGAAGCCCTATCTCGGAACCTATCCTTGCGAACATGAACTGGGAATATGGAGATATAACTGTCATAGTTATAGTATATGTATATAGCCTATACAAAAATTTGTAAATATATGCAGCAACCGTCTAGCTTTGATTCCTTGAATTATTTTGATCATCATGCTTAATACGAACGTACGACAGAAATATCGATAGATGAAGTCAAAGTATGTTTGGTAATATATAAATGACCTAATATCTAGCTGACCCTGCACTGGCAAAGTAATGATTAACTATCGTACATTGAAAAATTCTGTTCTTTAAAATGAAATACTGAAATATTGATATGTGCCATATGCATTTTGTTTATGATCTTGCTATTTGTACCACGCATGCAGCGAGGCGTACGAGTATTTATGAAAAAGGTTAGTCGAATTGTGTAATGCGGTTTTTTTTATATTTGCCAGTTTCCACTGGGGCCTTCTCGAAACGGCAAATTTTAAAAAACATTCATCAGATAACGCACAACAGTTTAGTTAGAACTTCACAAGTGAAAAATGAAATCGAATAATATCCTGCTATAAACTCTAAAAATATTGCATTTGTATAAACGTATGCCAACCCAAACAAAGTATAGATGATATTGAGGAGTCAACAATTAACAATAATTACTATCAACCTGTACTGCTGCCAGGTGACTTCCCTAAAAATTGGCTTTATATTAAGTAATGTAAAATAAAATTTCAAAGAAACCTCAGTTTTTGGTAAGATTTTACCCAGATGAGGTTACCTTCTTTGAAAAAAGATATTGATATTACAATTAATTATCAAGTTAATATGAGTTGAAAAAATTGTCACAAAACATCGGATGCCCGATATAAACTCCACTTTCATTGTTAAAGTGTGAGTTAAAATTGTTAGCTATAGCTGTATAGGTCCTCATTCCTTATCGATGATGTTGAATGGAGCAACTGGCTTTCCCATGCTCCATCTATAGGTACTAAATTTTGCATTTTACAGAGCCATTGTTATTTCAAGCTAGAGATTTTTATCGTGCGTGACAATACACACACACGCAGGACCTGCATTTTACCTCTCATCCGAACGAGAGCGAATTTGTGAAAAATGCTCGCTTAACATTTTTCAAGCGGTCCGTGTCGAGAATCGAGCTCGATACCTTGGGATCAGCAGTCGTACGCAACCCGTCTGATCCAGAGATCAGCCTGGAGAAGTATAACCCTACATTTGATTTTTTAATGCCCCACCCGAAGGTACTTCATTTGCCAGGAAGCGAGTTTTTTATCTCGAAATTTTCAATTTTGCCGAACCCTTACTATTCTAAGCAAGGTAATGATCTTTAATGTGCATGACAACATCCACACTCGGGACCTATATTTTACCTCTCACCCGCAAGATAGCGTATTTTAGTGAAAATTTCTCGCCTGACACTTTTTGAGCTTTCTGTGTCTGGAATCAAACTCGAGAAGTTAGACTCAGCGGTCATGCGCAAACTTGTCTGTTCCACGGAGCCGGCGGAGCAGTATACCTTACCTTTAATTTTTCCTTGCTCCACCCGTAGGTACTACATTGGCCAGGAAGCGAGTTTTTTTATTAGGAAATTTTGAATTTTGTAAAACTTTTGCTATTCCAAGTAAAGTGGAGATCTTTAACGTGCGTGACAACACCCATACACGGGACCTATATTTTACCTCTTATCCGAACGAAGGCGTATTTTGTGTAAAATCTTCACCTAACATTTTTCAAGCAGTTCGGGATTCGAAACTGGGCTTTTGGACTTAGTAGTCACACGCAACTTAACTAAGCCACGAACCGCCTAAGGAGTATACCCTACATTTGACTTTTCGTCCTCTACCCGGAGGTACGACATTATGAAGCAATATATCGCCATCTTCTCCAAATGAAGCAGCTACAATTGTTGGAGAAAATCTCGAACCAGTTGCGATTCCAAATGTAAATTATGCACGATGATGCTCCGGAACAGTTTTATTAATTGCTTGAAAGTTATTGGGCGGTGCATAGCTGAATCGGCGGAGAAACCAAAAGCGGCCCAAAAAGCAGTTTTATAGGCTTTCAGACTTAAATCCTTTAAATTTTCGTTTGAAATTAACTTCAATCGCTAATTTATAAGATTTCTTTTGAAAATTGTGATGAACTTAGAAATAGCATTATTTCAGCATTTGAAACATTCAAAGCAGCCCCGGCATTTTAGAAGCACTTGCCGATGAATACGTTGGAAGATTGTAGTTACTTTGCAATTGACGGCGGTTATTTTGAGCAGTTAATATATGTATATTTTGTTAATTATCTACCTTGTATTAATAAAAATAAATTTTTGAGTTATTCATAATTATCATTGTTTTTATTACTCGGGCGTCATAGACATATATTCATATAAACGTTTATGATCAAGATAACTAAGGAAAGTAGTCCTTAAAATGTGTCGCATATATTTAGAAATACCTCGCAGATGTACAGAACATTCCTTAACATTCGGCACAATTTTTAGGACTAACCAATGAATAATATATTAACGTTCTACTTTTCTAAACAGCCTAATTCAATCGTTTGTATTTAAAAATTTAAGACAAATGAGGTGATATCTTAACCTATAGAAATTAGTTGGTTAGAAACCATCCAGTGTTTTAAGTAATTGTAACATCATCTTAAAGTTATTGCAAATCATGCATGCAAGCCTGTAGCTAGAAAGCTTTTGACGTGAACATCTATTACATGTTGAATCGCGCCAATATTATCGTCTCATGAAAATGATTTTAATCATAAAAGCAATTTCTACAAGTGCTGCAAAAAATAGTATATTAAATAAATTTATACCTATATCCGTTGTCATCAGCACTGTAGTGAACTATGTGAATGTTACCATCCTCTTCCACATAGCCATAGCTTCCAGTTATTGTTCCATTTGCATTCCTTTTCTCAATTCTAAATTGTATGTTAGAGGTTTGAAAATCTTCAACATCATATCCGAAAATATAGGATCTGTCATTTTCAACTTTGTGAAAACTGTTATAAAAATTCTCAGCAACACTATTAAAAGGATCGGAAACGGGCATGCTGTGTACGTATTGATTGTCCAATAGTATTATTAAGAAAACCCAACTGGTTGTCGATTTAAAGATCTTTGTTGCCTAACATCAGAAGAAAATGAAAAATTAATTAATTTCGTTGTGCTATCTTTTCTGAAGGTTTTATTTTTGATAATGCAAACGATATTCAAGACTAAATAGAAGTTGTTAAGCTATACTTGAGAAATATGCATGAATTTTTATTTTACAAGTAGATCTACTATAAAAATAAATAAATAATATCACGAGTTTTGTTTTATGAACTGACGAAATTTATGATAAAACTGTGCAGTTTAATTAGTATTTTATAATATGTATATTTTGACAAAAGATTTAAAAATAGATATAAATTATATTAAACTAACAATAACTACACTCAAATGGTTTGTTTCTGCTTACCAATAGATTCTAACGTGAGTGCGTTACCTTAACAAACAGTAGATAATAGAAATGAATTTAGGAATTTCAATTGGTTAAATGAGCTTTCAGTACGAAAGCAGCCTGAAGTATTTATAGAAGCTTTAGTAGTATACATTAATAACGCGGCTATTTCAATGTAATATTAAATTAGGATCCAAAAATAAACAGAAATGTTTATTAAATACAAACGTTAATAATGATCGAAACCTTACACTCTGTATTCAATTTAGCAAAATACAGATAGATCTTAGTAAATCACCCGCATAAGAAAGTTTATTTGCATATATTCACACGAGTTCAAAAGCAAACCATTGAATGATGGAATTGGACCGGCACACCGACCACCGCAATAATCATAAAACTAGCAATAAAAATAAATGCGATACATGTAAACCGTGAGAGAAAGTAAAAACTTACACGAATTTAAAAAAAAACTGGTACCACGGTAAATTACCTCCGATATTTATGTACTTATAAATTTCCATGCATAAAAAATGTGTTGCAATCGTAAACCGCTTTTAAAAGTGTGGGAATAACTAACCGATCACATGCAGAGAACGATATTGACTCTACCTTAGGACGGCAGTTAGACGCACTAATCCGTAAGAACGATAAGTAGCATTTTATAACCAGGAGACGTACCTTATAAAACCCGCGGATATTAAAAAAAGATCAGATTATTAGCTCGCGGCACGAGCAATAGGTACACCAAAGCACATGACGGCATTTCGAATATCAAGAGCTGATAAGAAAGGGTCAGTCTCAATTTGAAGCACATCAAACCTGCAATACTCTTCATCAAATATTTACGCGTCAAATAAATAAATTTTATATTATATTATTGTGAAAATAGTTTTGTGAAAGAATAATAGTTGATGACGAAGCTTAACTTCACGTTGGGCGCGAAAATGACATTGCTCTAAAATTTTATATTTTAATTTGGGAGAATAATGCTGTGATAAGGGGTTGTTTAGGGGCGTATTGAGTAGTAAGAGTTGCGTAGTAACTGTAAATAGTAATGGGAGTCAAAAAACTGCATTTATTTAGCAGGAAAATAAATAATTCGCACATTATGTAAATATCAAGCATTTAGCACCCTGTATATGGACCGTAATTAACTTTAATCAATGCCAGCAAACATATCTTCTAATAATAGAACGCATATTCAGCAGAGAAATAATCATACATGTAATTAAAATACGTCAAGAAGCGTTCAATAGGTTATAAAATAGATACGCAGAAGATATAACCTAGTAAATCTACATGCAATTACGCTTGTAAGAAAGAAGGAATAATAAGCGCTTTGATAAAAAACGCACTTTCAAAGATGAGTTTTAAATAGGTACATAAACGAAAACAGCACTCATGTTACATCAGTTATTTTTGTTCAATTCTCCAAAAACTTTATCTACACAAAACAACAGACATAAGCTAAAATAAAGTCCAACAACGATGACAATAACAAGGCGATCAAAGATCGTAAAACAATAGCAAATAACCGCATGATACGGAATTACAGAATGGTTTCGTGAGAAATCAGCTTAAAAAATACTAGGAATGTTCAAAACAAATATGGTTGGTTGCAACACTTTGTAAAGCTGTTTGGAAAACCAATCCAAATGTAGAGAGCAAAAGCTATATAACGCCCAGAGTTGATAAGAAAGGATCAGTTTCAATTTGAAGCACGTCAAACGTGCAATACTCTTAATCAAATATTTACGCGTCAAATAAATAAATTTTATATTATATTATTGTGAAAAATAGTTTTGTGTAAGAATAATAGTTGATGACGATTTGCATTAAAAATATATGAAAAAGCTTTTGCCGTTTTGCAGAAAACGTCAGTAGAAATTGGTTAATTAATTTAAACTAAGTGTTTATAATGATGTAGGGCTCCTAATTCTGGTATTTAGAAATACTAATTCACCACTATAAGTGGAATAATTCTAATTCAAGGCTATAAGAAATCCAATTCTAGTTTATGAAATAAGAAAACTACGAATTCTAAGTATGTGGAGAGGTCCAAGGCGTATCCAGAAAAATATAGAATAAAGCACGAGGTGAATTTTGGAAACAAGAGGTAGCCATACTGAATTATTGGTTCATACGTACGTGAAGGAGTACAAAGGAGAGCATTAGTTTTTGATTAAAGATAATAAAGGGGTGTTGATCCACAACACGCAACAGCAAATCAGGATATCACAGGTCAGGGCTAACTAGTTCAAGGAATCTTTTCAAATATTAATTTTAACACTGAATATATTAATTTTCTCTCAAGTTTGTAAGGAGTCAACATAAATATTGAATACCTTAAAAGTTACGTGATAATCTTAAAGAAGTCTTGAACGTTTTAGATTTTTTTAGTAAAAGGTGTCGTTTATGGTGACTTTAAAATTAAATTAAAAGGATATAAATTTTGGGATAAATGATCCGTATAATATCAATTGATTGGAGGGTTTTTTAAAGGATTATAAAAACTGTAGAGTGTAAATATTATTTCCTTCCATTATACGAATATTGATTGACCTCGTTTTATCAATTCAAACAGGTAAAAATTAAAGGGGTAAATTAAATTGGTCATCGTAACGCTGTGCACTCTGTGTAAATTAAACTGGGCTAGCCGTGGCATAATTAAATTGGAAGATTAGAGAAACACAGACCGGTGGTGTTCAGCAAGACGTTTATTGCATCGGCGTGCGGCGTTATCATATCAATATATATATATATATATATATATATATATATATATATATTGCTGTGATATGCTCCTTTGAATGCGGGAACTGGGTCTTAAAAATTCTAGTCCCACCGATTGGGCGTCATAAACTGCTGTGATCCTGTTTTGGCCTCGGCTGCTCACCTAATTTTATAAACCTCCTCATTCATAAAATTAAACAACACATTCCTACCACAAACATCAACGTTAACTCTATTTACATCAATATTCACAATACATTAAAATTTCAAAATTAATATTCAGCATAAATTTTAATATCGGAAAATTTCAAAATTAAATTTATTATCATTTTAATGTGCATCCAGAATTAAAGTCCTTGTAGGATGCCTACTAATTAATATAACAATATAAGCAGACCGGAGTCTGAGTATAAAGGAGCATCTACCACCCTTTACGTTAATTAACCAGGTTCGTCTAATTGAGCTCAAAGACTTACCCATATTTTCATCATAATTCAGAACATCAATACTAAATACCCCTTTCTACTTAAACAAGCAAATTTCATCTTAAAATTAAAATTTTATGGTTAGTACAATTTCACTAATGTCCATTTTGAGTAAATCAGTTATAAAGTTATTCAACACACACCAAAATGTCAAACAAAATAGTATAATTTACCTGAAGGTTACTGTCCTCGTAGCTTTAATGTACATCGTCCCTTTAGTTAATCACACCATTCCAACAGGATTATATTTACGGCTTCTAATTCTCAACGCTTTTAAAATTTTCTCCATCACCATTTATTTAAAGTTGTTTCTGGGCTTTTCCGGAACTCATCTGTGTATATCTGACCCTGGTTATGTGGATCCAGACACGTTTTTGAACCATTTAATTATTAACACCCCCGAAAAATAGCAAAGAAATTCATGCGTCTTTCACCAATATACGCCAAAACTGCCTACTTTTGTGTATACATTTGTCGTTGTAAATTTTGCTAATTGGTACAGTGATACTAAATTTTATTACCTTGTATCTAAGTGCACTGAAATACATTCATGTTAGCACGTAAATAACAAACTATTTTGAATCACTAAAATATACGAGCAAAATTTTAAATTATTTTATCAAACTAAAATGCACTGTTTAACATCTTGAATCAAGTCGCGGATGTAAGAGCTTTTAACGCATCGAATAGTCAAAAGTCTAAGAGTCTAAGAGAGATTGTTTATATTCACCTCGGTATATATAGCAAAAAGCCTGTCTGTCGGTCTGTTCCCCAAAACGGGTAATTCTAAAGAATTTCTCATTCTCTGTTCCCAGTCCGTCGCTCGCGCGTCGGTTTTTACGAATTTTCACTCGCCCCATTTAAATCTCAGAAATTCACACGGCACGCAAACATGTCCGAGAAAAACTAATTAATTTTGTACAGAAATTGTTGTTTCTACCTCTGATATTTGCATCCTATTTTCAACCAATTGTGACCCTCGTGACGTTGCTTAAATCACGCCTTTACTATATGTGTCTTTGCTTGACGCATTTTCTCTTTCCTTTTCTAACCTGTTCGTATTGGTGCAAATTGATATTCTTTATTATCGATTATATTTTAGTCCATGTGGACTATCTGGGTTAAATAACCCCGTATCGCACATTCTCGTGAATATTAAGCCCCGGTTTCTCCAAGATTCTTTGAAACCATTTGTTATCTACACAATTTTCGCCGTACGTGATATTTAAACTACGCAGGTGTTCAAAATAATATTAATTCTCAGAGCTTTTAAATAAACCCTGTTTTGTATTTCGTGCTAAAGCATCTGACCGTTTCCAATATCCTTAGAATCGACATGTTTATCTAAACAAATTAAACTGAAATTGCCTTTTAAAATACGCAGGTGTGTTTAAACATCCTACTTCTAACTAACACTTCTAGAATTTGCATTTTATTGGGTTTTTACAAGTTTCTATAGATATTATCTGTTACTAACGATTCAATTAAAAATAATACCCCTTTAATTTTTAGTGAATCCTAATTAAATATTCAATTACTATCTGTACACTTTGTCTACTACTTGTTACCCAGAACTTAAATCAATTAATGTAAATTTTGCACGTAATTGGTCTTTGTTTCTTTACTAGGGATAATTAAATTACCCGTAAAGTTTTCTAATACTGCTTCTTTTGATATAAAGCGTCTTGTACATGATTTAAATCTCTTATGTTTAATGAAACTAATAAATTTTTATGCTTCACGGTTTTAATAACGCGTATTATCTAATAATATTCATTATACACGGTGATTAAAATTACTTGATGTGATTATTTAATTTTCTACCCTGGTCTAAATATGACGTAGAATCATAGGTCAAATAGGTTTAGATAATAAAATTTTAAACACTGTGTATATAGTAAATAGGAGCAAATTATTTACGCGCCAAATTAATCAGTTAATATAGTGAAAACGGACGGTTATTAATGATATTTTTCTATTTTTAAATTGGAATGTTAAAATTGCATAAGGGAAGAAGCTTTTGAGTACATAAAAACTCAAGGATACGCATATGTAATTATAATAATTTTAAATCAAGCACATGGGATAGGAGAACGAAAGTTACATGTATAGAAAATCAATAATTTAAACGGGAAAGCAAATGTTCGTTTACAAACACTAAGAATGGTTAAACTCGGATTTGTTATTTTAAACGGACGGTTGCTTCGAAGAACACCTGTTGGTTAAATGTCAAGTTCATAGAATTTGATTATACGTTAGCACAAAATTCTATAGAAGTTTGTTTGTAACTCTCAATGTATAGGCTGCTAAAATATCAAGTGATTTGAAGACTGATTGAAATAAATGATCTACAATGTAGAGCAGACAAAGAAGTGTATAAAGAAAGCGTTGGTTACAAGTCACGTCTAAATACACGAGTAAATATGAAGGCCAACCACAATATCGATTTTTTGTAGTTGAGAGGGGTTTCTAAATGAGACAATAAGTATGGGTAGAACGGAGAAAGGTAGCTGATAGCTGGAGCGTTGTGACAAGGGAAAACTATATTATTGATTTAAGGCTAGGCAGTTTGGAGAAGCGCGCGTCCGTTGAAAGATTAAACAGAATTCAGTGTAGCAGTATAATGATCTCGGAATTTTTCAGACGTTACGTTCAGAATTTGTTGAAGTGTTTTTAAAAATAATCTTTTCAATGGAACTAGGTTCTATGGGGGGTTTAGAAAAGCGTATAAATTCTCGAACAAAGATATTAATTTACTATTTCCGTTTAGATCTGAGATCGTACTTAGATTTGCAACGTAGTAATAGTATATGCTCTTACAGGTATTAATTATTGTGTATTCGGTAAAGTTGCATACAACATCCTGTTGGAAAATATGTAAAGCTGTAGTAACGTACCGCAAAAGTAAAAGTGATATTGCACGAGTTGGTGCTAAAGTCTAGATAAAAGGGTTCCGTTACTACAACGACTCTATTGAATGAAGGGATGGTACTTGGGTAAGCGAAGCCTAAATCTTAACTTGTATGCATGAAATATATTTGGTATGGAATGTTACACTTGAACAAAACAAATATATGGGTAGAGGAATAGAGGTGGTAGCAGAGATTTGGATGGTGGGGACCAGTTGGATCCAGGCAGAATCGAAATATATGGACACTACGACGAGGGTTTCTGGTACCCATCTTTAGAGATGACGGGGAACGAAGGCTACTGCAGGTAACGAAACTTAATTTCCTGTTTTTGTCTAAACATTTGTGTTGATATTTTTGTGTTTGAGTGTTTTGACTTATTGGGGGTGTATTTATTGCCATAAAACCCGTTTAAAGGGGTATATGTGCAGGACAATTAATCTTGATCATTTAAAAGGGTTTATTGATGATATATAAATGTTTATTCATGATATAAAATGTTGTTGTAAAGGAGTAAACGGGTCTTTAAATTTGTTTTTAATAAAATGCGAGGTTTAAAAGCATTTAGAGAACCTGGGTTATAATGAGCTCAAAATAGACCAGAATAAAATCAAACTAGGGTTGCACGACGGGCCCATCTACTCGTATCAAATAGAATTTGTTTAAATATATTAAAATCGAGGATTTTAAAGTACTTAATGATTAAGGTGGTAACAGTTTTAGCAAACTGTCTGTACCAAGGTGTAGATATTTTATTAATAATGGAAACTTGTTAGTATGTGTAAATAAAAAGATTGAATGATTGTTGATTTATTTGAGTGGTAATTTTATTTGTGTGTGTGAGAAAGGAATGTACTTAAAATGGTAGATATTCAAAAAGAAGCCGATTGTTGAGCTAGCCAGCGTGAGCAGAACTAAAGAGGCGTTAAAACACAAAGTGTAAACATTTTTTTTAATATTTTTTTTTGTTTGAAAATTTATGACACCCGAGTCGAGGGGCACGAATTTTTAAAAAGGTGTCACTGCAAATTTATGTCGCCCAATTCGTGGGGCTCGATTGGTTTTTAGTTTTTAGAAAAATACGAGTGTTCCTAACAATCCACGGCAATATATATATATATATATATATATATATATATATATATTACTCAAATTTAGACCAGGGTAGAAAATTAATTAACGACTTCAAATAATTTTAATCACCGTGTATAAGGAAGCTTTAAAAAAAAGTACTCGTTATTAAAACCGTGGAGCATAAAAATTTAGTCGTTTCATTAAAAATAAGGGATTTAAATTATTCACTAGACGCTTTCTATAAAAAGAAGCAGAATTAAAATGCTCAACGTGTATTTAATTTAATTGTTCAAAGAAACAAATAGAAATTACGTGCGAAATTTATATTAATTAATTCAATTTTTAAGTAACGCGTATTAAACAAAGTGTACAAATAATAATTATTATTTAATTAGTATTCGCTAAAAATTAAAGAGTAGGAGTCAATGCCATTCATTATTATTTTAATTGGAGCTAATTGAACCATTAGTAATACATAATATGCATAAAAGCTTTTAAAAACCCAATAATACCAAATATGAGACGCGTTGCTAGCATACAAATCTATCAAGAAGGTTAAAATACGTAGATTATCCAAATCGTAGAAGTATTACGATTGAACACCTGCGTATTTTAAATATCACGTTCTGTTTAATTTGTTTGGATAAACATGAAAATTCTGCGTATATTGCAAACGGTCGGATAAACCGTAGCTTATATTAACGGGAAGGCTAGATACGGGGTTATTTAACTCAAATAGGGATCTACGTAGATTGGAACGAGTGAATGCTTTAGCACGAAATACAATACAGCCTTTATTTAAAAGTCACGTCGCGAGTCCACGTGTATTTTAGACAGCCGATAGTAAAGAATATCGATTTGTACCACTCAGAACAAGGTAGAAAGAGACGGATGAAATGCGAAAAGCAGAGACACGGATAATAAAAGGCGTGATTTGAGCAACGTCACTGGGTTTGCGATTGGTTGAAATAAGTTGCAGATATGAGAAGTGAAAACATAACAATTTCTATAGATAATTAGTTAGTTGTTCGCAGACGCGTTGCGAGCCGTGTGAAAATTTCTTAGATTTCAATTGGACGTGTGCAAATTTTAATAGAACCGCTGTGCCGGACTGTCGAAAAGGGAACATAGAATGCGAAATTCTAAAAACTGTCCATCGCGGGACAAATCCGACGTGCAAGCGGGCTGTTATATAAACCCGTGTTTATAGGAGTTTCGCTCTCTTAGATTTTTGATTTTATTCAATACTGTAAACAGTTTGGCTCTTAAATTTTTGATTTTGTTGAATACTTTAAACAGTTTTGCTCTTTATTTTTGATTATTCAATACTTTAAGTAGAATACGTGGTGATTACGTGCTACAGTAAAAGTTATTAAGTGCACTTAGAGAAGAGTCAAGTAACGATAAATGAATAAACAAAAGTAGGCAGTTTTGGGTATAGCGTGAACGAATTATGAATTGCTTTGCTATTTTTCGGGAGTGAGTAATCAAGTGGTATTTGTAAACGTGATTGGATCCACAAAGCAAGATTTAGATATACATAGATGAGTTCCTGAGAAGCCTTGAAACAATTTTAGATGAATGGTGGTGTAGAAAAATTTTACAAGCGGTCAGAATCTGAGTACGTAAACATAACCCAGTTGGAATGGTTAAATTAGCAAGGACGATGTACATTGAAGCCACAAGTGCAGTAACCTTCAGATAAATTACAATTTTGTTCGATCTTTGATGTTTTGGTGTGTGGTGAATATCTTTATAATTTATTTTAAAAACATGGACTGTAGTAAATTTGTATAAACGACAAATTTTTAATTTTAAGGTAAAATTTTCTTGTTTATGTAGAAAGGAGTATTTAGCAGTTTATGTTTTGATTATGATGAAAATTTGGGTCTGTCTTTGAGCTCAATTATACTAACCTGTTTAATTAACGTAAAGGGGTGGGAGATGCTCCCTTTTAATCAGACTCAGGTCTGCAAATATTGTTAAATTAATTAGTAGGCATCCTACAAGGACTTTAATTCTGGATGCAAATTAAAAATGATGACAAATTTAAAAGTGAAATTTTATGATACTGAAATTTATGCTGAAATTTAATTTTGAAATTTTAATGTATTATGAATATTGATGTAAATAGAGTTAACGTTGATGTTTGTGGTAGTAATGTTTTTTTTTTTATGAATGAGGATGAAAGTTTTAACTAGGTGAGCAGCCGAGGCGGAAAGAGTAAAGAGGCGATTATCAGAAGAGATTCACCAGGGCGAGAATCACAGCAAATCTTGGTGCCCAGTTTGAGAGTCTCGAATATTTTTTTTACTCTGGTGAGGCTTTTTGTAGGTTCCACAGCATTATATGACGGTCCAAGTCGTGTGTGGGGCTCGATTCGAAAACCTTAGTTCCCGAATTTTGGTGAGGATCACAGCATCTATATGGCAACCCGAACGTGAGGGCTCGAATTTCAGATAGTGTGTAACTGTTTCAAGAAACTGACGACCCTGAAACTAGGAGCTGAGTGTGAATATTTTTGTAGGTGTGTAAAAGAAGTGTGTAGGCGTGTGTGGGGGTAAAAAGTGTGACGTATGCAGAGAAAAGAGTGGCTTCGAAGTCAAGGGGTGGAAATAGGAAGCAGTGATAGTGCTTTATTTAAGACGACAGAAGCAGAAATGGAGGAAGAAGCAAGAGGTAGTAGGGATCAGTCTAAGACGGAGTCAGGAGAAACAGGAAATGAGGCAATTTTGAGAATGCTAGAGAGGATGAACGAAGAATCGAATAGAGCGAGGGAGGAGTCCAACCGAAAATTAGAGCAGAGTTTAAAAAGTTTAAAAACTTAGTAATACCAAATATGAGACGCGTTGCTAGCATACAAATCTATCAAGAAGGTTAAAAACGTAGAATATCCAAATCGTAGAAGTATTACGATTGAACACCTGCGTATTTTAAATATCACGTTCTGTTTAATTTGTTTGGATAAACATGAAAATTCTGCGTATATTGCAAACGGTCGGATAAACCGTAGCTTATATTAACGGGAAGGCTAGATACGGGGTTATTTAACTCAAATAGGGATCTACGTAGATTGGAACGGGTGAATGCTTTAGTACAAAATACAAAACAGCCTTTATTTAAAAGTCACGTCGCGAGTCCACGTGTATTTTAGACAGCCGATAGTAAAGAATATCGATTTGTACCACTCAGAACAAGGTAGAAAGAGACGGATGAAAGCACAAAGCCGAGACACGGATAATAAAAGGCGTGATTTGAGCAACGTCACTGGGTTTGCGATTGGTTGAAATAAGTTGCAGATATGAGAGGTGAAAACATAACAATTTCTATAGATAATTAATTAGTTGTTCGCAGACGCGTTGCGAGCCGTGTGAAAATTTCTTAGATTTCAATTGGACGTGTGCAAATTTTAGTAGAACCGCTGTGCCGGACTGTTGAAAAGGGAACATAGAATGCGAAATTCTAAAAACTGTCCATCGCGGGAGAAATCCGACGTGCAAGCGGGCTGTTATATAAACCCGTGTTTATAGGAGTTTCGCTCTCTTAGATTTTCGATTTTATTCAATACTGTAAACAGTTTGGCTCTTAAATTTTTGATTTAGTTGAATACTTTAAACCGTTTTGCTCTTTATTTTTGATTATTCAATACTTTAAGTAGAATACGTGGTGATTACTTGCTACAGTAGAAGTTATTAAGTGCACTTACAGAAGAGTCAAGTAACGATAAATGAATAAACAAAAGTAGGCAGTTTTGGGTATAGCGTGAACGAATTATGAATTGCTTTGCTATTTTTCGGGAGTGAGTAATCAAGTGGTATTTGTAAACGTGATTGGATCCACAAAACAAGATTTAGATATACATAGATGAGTTCCTGAGAAGCCCTGAAACAATTTTAGATGAATGGTGGTGTAGAAAAATTTTAAAAGCGGTCAGAATCTGAGGACGTAAACATAATCCAGTTGGAATGGTGAAATTAGCAAGGACGATGTACATTGAAGCCACAAGTGCAGTAACCTTCAGGTAAATTACAATTTTGTTCGATCTTTGATGTTTTGGTGTGTGGTGAATATCTTTATAATTTATTTAAAAAACATGGACTGTAGTAAATTTGTATAAACAACAAATTTTTAATTTTAAGGTAAAATTTTCTTGTTTATGTAGAAAGGAGTATTTAGCAGTTTATGTTTTGATTATGATGAAAATTTGGGTCTGTCTTTGAGCTCAATTAGACTAACCTGTTTAATTAACGTAAAGGGGTGGGAGATGCTCCCTTTTATTCAGACTCAGGTCTGCAAATATTGGTTATTTAATTAGTATGCATCCTACAAGGACTCTAATTCTGGATGCAAATTAAAAATGATGACAAATTTAAAAGTGAAATTTTATGATACTGAAATTTATGCTGAAATTTAATTTTGAAATTTTAATGTATTATGAATATTGATGTAAATAGAGTTAACGTTGATGTTTGTGGTAGGAATGTGTTTTTTTTTTATGAATGAGGATGAAAGTTTTAACTAAGTGAGCAGCCGAGTCGGAAAGAGTAAAGAGGCGATTATCAGAAAAGATTCACCAGGGCCGAGAATCACAGCAAATCTTGGTGCCCAGTTTGAGAGGCTCGAATATTTTTTTACTCTGGTGAGGCTTTTTGTAGGTTCCACAGCATTATATGACGGCCCAAGGCGTGTGTGGGGCTCGATTCGAAAACCTTAGTTCCCGAATTTTGGTGAGGATCACAGCGCTATATATATATATATATATATATATATAAAATTATATATATATATAAAATTTTATCAACTGTGTATATAAAATAAAAACAATTTATTTACGCGCCAAATTAATTAGTTTAGATAGTGATGAAAGATGGTTATTAACAGATTTTGTAATTCTAAATTAGAATGTTAAAATTGCACAAAGGGAAGAAAGCTTTAGAGTACATAAAAACTCGAGGATACGTAGAATTAATTGTAATAATTTTAAATCAAGCGCATGAGCAAAAACGGAGTTTTCAAAAATAGAAAATCAATAATTTAAACGCAAATATTTCCATTTACATAAAAGCAAACGTTTGTTTACAAATCCCAAGAATGGTTAAACTCGGAATCGCTATTTTAAACGGTCGGTTGAGAGGGGTTTGTTTATAAATGAGACAATAAATATGGGTAGAACGAAGAAAGATAGCTGATAGGTGGAGCGTATTGATGAGAGAAAACTATATCATTGGTTTAAGGCGAAGCAGTTTTGAGAAGTGTGCGTCCGTTAAGGTATTAAATAAATTTCAGTGTAACATTATAATAATCTTGGAATTTTTCAGACGTTACGTTCAAAATTTGTAGAAGTAAATTTAAAAATAAGCTTTTCAATGGAACTAGGTTCCATGGGGGGTTTAGAAAAGCGTATAAATACTCTGACAAAGATATTGAAGCTCTCTTTCCTTTTAGATTTGAGATCGTACTTAGATCTGCAACGTAATAATAGTATATGCTCTTGTGTATTAATTATTGTGTATTCAGTAAAGTAGCATACAACATCCTGTTTGAAAATATGTAAAGCTGTTGTAACATACCGCTAAAGTAATAAAAGTGATATTGCACGAGTGGGTGCTAAGATCTAGATAAAAGGTGCCGTTACTACAACGATTCTATTGAATGAAGGGATAGTGCTTGGGTAAGCAAAGCCTAAAGCTTAACTTGTATGCATGTTGTATATTTGGTATGGAATGTTACATTTGAACAAAACAAATATCTGGGTAAAAGAATAGAAGTGGTGGCAGAGATTGGGATAGTGGGAATCAGTTGGATCCAGGCATGATCGAAGTATATGTACACAACGACGAGGGTTTCTGGTAAACATCTTCAGAGGTGACGAGAGACAAAGCCTACCACAGGTAAAGAAACTTAATTGCCAGTTTTTGTATAAACATTTGTGTTGATATTTTTGTGTTTGAGTGTTTTGACTTATTGGGGGTGTATTTATTACCATAAAACTCGTTTAAAGGGGTGTATGTGCAGGATAATTAATCTTGATTATTAAAAAAGGGTTTATTGATGATATATAAATGTTTATTCATGCTATAAATTGTTGTTGTAAGGAATAAACGGGTCTTTAATTTTGTTTTGAATAAAATTCAAGGTTTAAAAGCATTTAGAAGAACTGGGTTATAATGAGCTCAAAATAGACCAGAATAAAATCAAACTAGGGTTGCATGTGGGACCCATCTATTCGTTATAAATAGAATTTGTTGAAATATATTAAAATCACGGACTTTAAAGTATTTAATGATTGAGGTGGTAGCAGTTTTAGCAAACTGTCTGTACCAAGGTGTAAATATTTTATTAATAATGGAAACTTGTTAATATGTGTAAATAAAAAGATTGTATGTTTGTTGCATTATTTGAGTGGTATTTTCATTTGACTGTGTTTGTGAGAAAGGAAGGTGTTTAGGATGGTAAGTGTTCAAGAAGAAACCGATTGCTGAGCTAGCCAGGGTGATCAGAAATAAAGAGGCGTTACAAAAGGTAGTGTAAGAAAAATTTTTTTTATTTTTTTTTTATTTTCAGAAAAACTTATGTTGGCCCAAGCGTGGGGCGAGATTTAAAACTTCCACAGCAATATATATATATATATATATATATATATATATATATGTTACCAAAACTAATATACATAAGGTATACACGTAACGCATACTTATTTTTGGACTTACACAGCAAATTTTTATGATGTAAATATTAAATTATTACTAACAACTGTACTTTTAACAACTATTCTTTACACCAAATTAATACACCAATAATTTTTTTCAAAGGAAACCATGCAAAAACTTATTTCCTTATATAAATAGCATACATATTGTTTAAACAATACAAATAATTATTTCCCCCTCTGAAAGCTTTCTGATTTTGAATAATATAAAGAAACAAAGATAAAAAAAGAAAGATCAAAATCGGAGCTGTTTCTGGGGACTTTCGACGAAAAAGCTTCATTGACACGACAATGTATCCGTTTTTATTCTAGCACTCTGTAGAATAGCTTTATATTTGAAATAACAAAAATTTATGGGCTTCCCAAATAATTCTTATTGCTCCTAACCCCAGACACTATTCTCAACTATAATTTCTATTTTAAATGGAGTCTGTATAAGTTAGTCATTCTAAATTATCGTAGCATAAATGTGTAGGTGATTGGGTTTAAAGCAAAAACCGTCAATCTTTCTGAGCGTCATTGAGAAACATCAATTGAACCAGAAATCTTATACAAACAATCACTATTTTTAAAACTAATAAATCAAAACAATGTGTAGTAGCAAGCGTAAACTATTCATCTACACTTTAATAAAAATATGTATTAGAATAATAAAAATAACTCACAGTATACATTATGGCGGTCATGTGCTACGTCCTGTTGTTTGATATTTTACGCACTGCGTTTCTTGTATTTACACAGAGTATACTAATAATATTATTTCTAAATTTTAAACACCTTCAACCATCCACTGATATTCAAGCAGTTTCAAGAAACAAACTTGTATAGGTTTGCAAGATTCAAACAAGCTAACCAGCTGGATAACCAATAACTTATAATTTTTAAAATATAAAACTGGACTACAACAACCGATGCTTATTATGTCGGATACATATCATCTTGAAACTACTTCTTGTAGTTCAAGGAATGCGTTTGATATAAGCTTTAATGTCTTCGTTTAAAGAAAACCATTAACATAATTCAGATAAAAATCATACCCAGACCTCGGCTCTGCAAAACATCTTCTATAATCATGTAAATGTGTTTAATTTGAATTTGCTACAGCAAGTAACGGGTAAGTTCTTTCGTGCTGTCAAACCATTCTGTTGAATATGGATACCGCATTATAAAATACTTAACTCCGCGGTTGCAAAAATTTAAACCGTATATGTCTACATTGCAAAATTCTTTTGGTACATTTCAGTAATCACACCTCATTTAAGTATTGTATAGGAAATACCTAATAGTGCCAAGAACGCACTTTAATAAATTCTATTGCATCAAATATGGAGAGAGTTCGGTGAGGAATGGATCAATCAAATATCTGCAAAATAAACGAAGACTTTTGGTTTAAAAATATGTGTTATAATGAGCATCCGAGTCCACGTTAATGACATAAGAATATTTAATGATATTCATCTTCGAGACGTAGCGCTATCCACTTCTAATTTTATAAACAGAATCATATAACTTTGTTTGTATTTGCGGTTTCTACAACATTATTGCGACAAGTTTTATGAATTCGCATATTAATCGATCTTTTACAAATATATTAATAGATTCAGCTGTGACTTGGTGAAGATCCATCATAAATAGACTGAATATCGTAGTACTTTATATTTTCACAAATAAGTTCTACAGAATCAATAAATTTAAAAAATTTGTTAAAGGATAAACACATGCGAGCCCTTTCAACTATTACATTATTATCAAGAACTAGAAACTAGCAATTGAGCGATTATATAAGCGGTATACCTAAATAGTGGGAAAACAGATAGACGTTACATTAAGAAAGCGAAGTCAATTATAGGGGAGGAATTCATAAACGTTTATCATTCACAATATTTAGACAACGTGGGAACGCTTTCTTAATATCTATATTTTCCAAACTGTCCAGCTTGTTACGTTTACTTTACGATGGTCAGTTAAAATCTACACCCTTTTGCTTCATTATTCATTTACGTAGTTTCTCCTCAGATCCTCCAACAACAACCGGTATATTAGACCTGCCTACAATAAAATACGCTTCTAGTAATTCTCAATTTCAAATCTATTTGCTTTGAAACGAAAAGTGCATTCTATAAATTAAATAGTCTATACCCTGTTTTAGGTATCCGTGAACTTGCTATACGGTGGGATAGCGTGTAATTACTTTCTCTATTGTTTCAACCTAAAACTCGTTGAAATAGCGTATTGAAGTATCCGATAAACCGTTTTTCAAGTTTCCTAATCACGTTTGATAACAACGATATTACTTTGAGCTCTGGTTATTAGTTAAACAATATTAATATTCACTTTCTTTTCGATACACACAACTAAAACATTTGTTATATTTTTGATTGTTTCCGTTTTTCTTTGTGAAAATTTCGCGCACGCCCTACAGCGTGCTTCTTCCTTCGGGGGACTTAGCGGCCCGTTAGATTGTCGCTCCTTTTTGGTACGGGAGGACACCAACACTACTTGGTCCCGAGCCCTTCTGTTCCGCTCTGTTATTAGGACCAACCCTACGCTCTGGAGTCGAGGGTGAGTGTTTTAGCCACCATTTTCTGATATGGGTTTTACGTACTTGATGAAACTACCTATTCATAAGGTTCCTCTATTACCGACTAAATTTTGTAGAGGTAAAACGACTCTCTTTATGTCAGATGACACGTATTGAAAATATTGTATTATATCCTGACCTCTTAGGGTGATAATGTTTTTTGTAGTTAACTTGAACATCACGATGGTGATTTAAAACTGTTGTTGGTGCTATCATTGTAAATTGTTGTTAAATTACGACTCGTAGAGAAAAACTTATAGACTTAGTGTTATACTTCCAATGCGAATTCCGAGCTCTGGTTTTTAGAGCTGTAATCTTCCTTATAGGAATTTAACATAAGGGAGTGACCTGAAAACTACAACTCGCCATTTTAGGAGGTAACTTTTTTTTTGGCATTCTAGCTGATGTGTGTATATTGTGGGTATTGATTTTGTTTTGGGTATAATGCACTGTTATGTCTCCACAAAATGTCACTTAGTTTAATTATAAGTATTAAGAAGTATGTTTAATTTCTTATTTTTATTTCAGGCTTTCCTTTAATTATAAGTTTTTTTTTGTATTTATAATACCCCGCTGACTCACCGATTGAGCCCGAGATTTTTTTGTGTTTTCCTCCTTTGTCTTTTAGGCTACGTAAATGTACGTAGCAAACTTCTTACCTTTACTTAATATGTGTAGAGATTTGAAATAAGAATTAACATTTCAAACTATGACCATTGTAATTTAAGTGTCTAGCGAAAGCACTAGTAGCATTATCTCTCCCAATGTCGCGTCTGTGTTGGTCAAAACGCAGTTTGAAGCTGGTACCAATTTGTCCAATATAGAAAATGACACAATTATCACATTTTATTTTATGTACTCCAGTTTGTTGGAGTTTATCAACGCTTAGGCTTACAATGTTTAATGAGCGATTCTACTGACGAGGTGATATAAAACGCAGGTCGTTTGTCTTTAGAGACCAGTTTTGATATTTTGTAAGATAATTTACCTATGCACAGTTGCTTAAAGTAACTTATCTGATTAGAGCATTTCCGGATAAATTAACTTACTTGCTTTATGATTTTTAAATTTATATACCAATTTGGTGCTAACTTCGGGCTTGTAAAAATTATTAATAGCTATTTTAGTTATAGTATCTAACTCCCTCTTAAATTTGTAGTTATTCAAAGATATTTTAATGAGTCTATGAATCATTGTGTTAAAGGCTGCTAGTTTGTGACCTATGGGATGTCTAGGTGAGAATGGTATTATCGCGTAAATGTAGGTAGGTTTACGAAATACTCTAAAAGCCTCCCCTATTGTATATATCTCTAATATTTATATCTAAAAAATCTATAGAGTGGTCCTTCTCTAACTCCATCGTTAATTTTATGTGTGCAGGGAGTTTAAATACGTTAAGATTTAAGACAATTGTATATTTGTACCATCCCACAAACACAATATATCCTCGACATATCTATACCAATATAGAACATGGGTTAACAAATTATTTCCTAGTTCCATTAAATGGTTTTCAAATCGATCCATGTAAATTTCTGCTAACACTGGGCTTAATGGAGACCCCTCCAGTTTGAATCGCGTTTCGATAACGCGAATGTTTGCTTTTCGAGTTGGTGTTATTTTGAAACTCCTTTCAAAACTTTGATTCTGTAGCTTGTGCGTTGATGCACTTGTAAAAACTGCTCGTTCTGTTACTCCAAGAGCGATACATGCTTCTCCTCTATCAAATGTGTCGATTTGGTGTGGATCGGTAAACGCTCCTGAGTTGTTAATATTAGTAAGATTTTCCCTTTTTTAGCTCTTAGCTGGAGGCTAAATTGCTTGTTGCGTAGCTCGATTATTCCTTGATGTAGATCAACTGCTCTTGCATGTATATCGCCGTGGCAGTTGCGATAGTAGCATTGTTGTTACCCAGGGATAAACCCAATTTGAAATTAGATACGCTAATGTTTGTTCTGGTAAAATCCTTACTAGAAAAGTTTCAAACTGTAATGCTTTCGCTTTTTGTACTCAACCCATCTGCTTATACGAAAGTATCAGCAGTATTCTTTTTTTTACTGATTAGAGTTATAACAAATGCTTGGTATGGTAAAATCCTTACTAGAAAGGTTTATTAATTTAATGTTTGTTTTTTTAATTAACCCATCCGCTTATATGAAAGTATCAGCGTCAATCTTTTTGGTACTGATTAGATTTATTGCATGTTAGCTACGAATTGCGCACTTCGTGGAACAATTAGTGAATTTGTCTATAGAGTAAAATTGTTTTATTAAATAGTAACCTTAGTCAATTTTGTTTTGCTGTTTCGATAGAAATTTCTAAATTTGTAATTCTTTATTGTAAATAGAAAATCGAGGGCGATGTATTATTTCTGTGTTGCTAGAAACCCCTCCCCTCTCCGCATTGGTAGTTAGCCTGGTATATCTACGTTTTCTTCCGGCTACGTAATTGTACGTAGCAACTTGAAAACGACCTGTTTCGTCGCGAGTAATTGTTTTTTGAAATATTTCTTCACACTTGACTTCTTCGTGCATAAGAATTATTTTCGAAGGAATGTGTTCCACTTCCAAAAATCTGGGAATTGAAACTTCTAAAGGAACCTGAACATCCGTAAAAAATGAGTGAACTTGTGTATTAGAAATTAGATTTTTAATCTTTCCTAAAATTACCCACCCGAACGCTGTGTTCAGAGCGGTAGACTGGTCGTAGTCACCAATAATTTTGCCTTCTTTTATAATCTGCGGAAACATCTCTGTTCCTAGTACTAAATCTATAGGTCCGGAATTGAAATACGACTTATCCGCAAGACTTAAACTTTCTAAATGGGTCCACTTATTGTTTTCAACTGAAAAGACAAGCACATCGGAATAAGGTTTGGAAACGACAATAGTGTCGAAGGAAAATGTAGGATAATCTCTATTTTGCGGTTTAATCAGGCAAGGAAATAATCCTCTAGTAGAGGCGGAAGTCATTTGGTTAAGACCAAAAATGGAAGTAGAACACGGATAGGGATGGACTCGGGCTCGAATCCGGGCCGGGCCGTTGACTACTTTATTCGGGCCGGGCCCGGGCCGGGCCTATCTTTTTTCGGGCCGGGCCGGGCCAAACGACTTGGGCCCGGCCCGAACTTTTCGGGCCGAAAAACGCACGAGTAAATACCCCATCGTCTCTTAACTTCTATCTCACATTGAGTGAGAAAACGTTCTTAATTATATTTTTACGTAGTGTTTTCATGAACCCATTAATAATCAGTTTTTCGTCTTGTTAAGTGTAAAGGAGACGTGATATTATAACTCGCTTCTTATACCGAATATTTTTTTCTAGTCCTATTTAATGTTCCTCATGTTGTACTTTAGGCAAGTTAAAAATGCCCAGAAAATCAAACTAGGTGATTTATTCATACTTCAAAAGTTTGCACGAGTTATATTATGTATATGTATATACTTCAAATTTCAATCATGCGGCGAACGACGATATTATTAATCGCGTGTATAATTTATGTCTACCGCCTTAAACACTAGAGAGTTATTGCAACGTTCATTTTACCAATCTTTTAATAAAGTTTTCTCTTATTTGACATTTACACATGCGCAATTACACCTTTAATGTTTGTACTTGATTAAAATACAGGACACCTTTATTTAATTTAAATACAGGTAGGAAATGCTTTTATGTAAGCCGCCTTAATTTTGACATATGCCAAATGCCTTACGTACAAACTTACATTTAATTGTCTGCTTTTTGTATAAATATAGCGAAATAAATGGTTTTTTGTAGTGTTGTTTTCGTAATTAAATTTAGAAATATAATGTCCAAGTTTATAACACAAAAAAGATATAAAACGTCAACGCTCTAAATACGAGGATGCTTTTTTATAATGCTTTTCCTACAAGTAAACTGTAAAAATCCTTTTGAAAACAGATATGCTATATGCTTGGGAAGAAGTATAACACTATCTTGAAGTAAACTCGAAAAGTATTCCGTGAAAACGCTTTGACAACACATACAAATGTTATCAAATCAGTGGGACATGAAAGACTCAAATAATAAAAAAAGGTTCATCTTTGTGTGAATACAATTTCTTTGATCTTTTCCAATATAATTAAGCATGTATTATAGGTCATCTTATGACAAAAGAGATTAATTCTTTATTCACTTTTAAAACATAACCTATAGATATAGAATACTAAACATATATGTCAGAATAAAGAGTAAAAAAAACATTTGCACTAATACTCCTTTAGATTGGATGCAAACTTTTAAAAAAGGACACTTTATTTGAAGATTCTTTTAATAAAGTCTGCTTGGCATAAGTTTGCAATAACTCTCTAACTTTAAGTAGGTAATTCTAGTAAAATTCTTTGAAGTAGGAACGACAAAATAAAGCGGACGCAAATTTATTATAAAGGTTATAAAGTGCGTTAAGCGTACAATTTCAAAAACATTGAAAATTGCTAAATATTTTGTACTTTTGTTACCTATTTCTAGGATTTTTTTAAAGAACTGTTACGCTTATTTTCAGCATAAATTAATTACCCAATTTTTCTCTCTTATTAATTCAATACCCGTTCGAATAAATTCTGTTTCTACTGTTAAATCCTTCAACATAATTAATAATAAACACGCTTTTGAATAAATTCCTCAACTTAAATCTAGTTGTTTTGAAACGACAAGTTTATGCAACAACTAAATAGTTATATCCTGTTTTAGGGACCCGTTATCTTGGTATACATTACGATCGCCTATAATGGTTTTCTCTATTGTTTCAATGTACGGACTTGTTGAAATAAGGTCGCGCACTATCCGATAAAACCCGGGTTTTCCAGTTTTAATGCGCTTCAAAAAGCAAGAATTTGCAGTTCGAATTCGTGTTATATGAACCATTGTTAAATTTGCTTCTACAGTTTTTGCGTCGACATATTTTCTACATTATTCGTCACCGTATTTCAAATGCAATGCACGTCTGTTTATTTTCTGTTCGACAACTAGGAGGTATCTTGCGTGGATTGCCTTTCTTAGCTGGAGGCCAAATGGGTTCTTCCTTTCTGTAGACCAACTGCTTTTGTCCGTAGAACGTTGCTGTAGTTACAATGGCAGGGTGAATGGATCCTGAATACCGCGGCGTTTCTGGGTTGACTCACCCCCGACGGTTTTCAAGCTAAATATCCGGACACCTACAGGTATGCAACTCGTTTTCTTCTGTGTGTGTCAATGGGATATTCCGTATCAACGTTTGGTGTAGTTATGTGACAAGAAACGTCACATTGTAGAACTATTGTTTGTTGCTGCTAATCGATATTATCGCTCTACATGTGTGATGTACCTGCGTTAAAAATATTGGACAGATACACGCTTATTACTTTGTACTGATTGGTTTATTTTACAAACGGTACTATGTACGATTTAAAAGATGTCTAACAAAAGCTTCCACACGTTAATTCTTTCCTACTAATTAGTTATTTTACAAAAAGTATTAGGTGAAACTTTAAATACGCTTGACAAAAGCTCTAACAGGTTTATTTACTACTGATTAATTTTATTGTGTTTAAATACGAGATGCGCACTTGGTATCTAATGTACTAAATTGTTCATATCTCCTAACTGTTTGCTTTGAAATAGTAACACTTAATTTATTGCTCTTGCTTGTTTGTACAGAATCCGTTAATAGATAATCGTGGGCGATGTGTTTTTTGTTTCTTTTTAGTATGTAGGCGAATCCCCCCACTCTCCGCGTTTAATAGTTAACCTGGTATTTAGTTTTCTTCCGGCTACGTCTAGGTACGTAGCAGAATCAAAAATCAATTGATATACTACGGTATGTTCCACAAGTATCTTGATTGTAATTCAAAATCATTATACTCTTAAATTAAACAAAAGAGTGATAGTTACTTGTTGAAGACCACAGAATAAATATCTTCTCATTTGCTGAATGAAAGTCGGACCGGCCCGAAATTTCGGGCCGGCCCGGCCCGGCCCGCCGGGCCGGGTCGTCAATTTTTATTTCGGGTCGGGCCTCAAGCCGGGCCGGTTACCTTTCTGCGTCGGGCCGGGCCCGAGTCCATCCCTAAACACGGACGCCGTGGTAACCATAAACGACGCAATTTGTGTTGTTAATTTTTAGGTTCACAGCGTTGAGTCTACTTACCTGCTCATGTTGAATATCCCTAGGTGCTTAAAGTTACCAGTTATTTTTCATATATTTGTCTTGGCTCTCGAGTTTTCGTGCTCTTTGTTTTTATGTTTTTTGTTTGACAGTATCCTCGCCAACCGTCACTTGTTCGTTTCCGTTTGTTTGTTTTTCTTCCAGACGATGTGGTGCCACATTATTCTCGGTTTAACCTTCCCACCACTACCTTATCGCTCCGCAGGGTTGATCTCCACCTAGCTAATCTTAAAGTTTTCCATTTTTCTTAGCCACCATCTTTATTTACTTCTTACCGTGGATTACTCGTTTCATTGGAATTAGGTGCACTTTCCTTAGGGTGGTATAAAACAAAAGTCAAGGTCTAGCTTCGTAGGGAATTATGCGGTTCTGAACATCTTTACAAAAACAGAACGATTAATGAAGTTCGAAATTTTACGTTTGAGTTTGGTTGTGGTGTCTTCGGTTATTCAGGTATAAAAGCTCTCGAAGTAATAAGTTAACTTTTCCTTCAAATTTTATCTGGTCGATGATCACGGTGCCATTGCTTTTGTGTACAGGAAATAGATTTGCCCTCAGCTGTTTCAAGACTTCTTTTTCCCTTGATACATTTTGGTGGAAATCTTAGCACTAACGTCGGTGTCTCGATAATTCTTTGAAACCTATTCGTTCCACGTGTATTTTTTGTGACACCAAAGAGAATATGCAGGAACTGCATTTCCTTTCCATTAACAATAAGTTATTATTTTTATAAATTTTACAACAAAAATTTAGATTTACCCATGCTTCATAATAATTTTAGACTTAACACAGAAACATATATTTCTACTAAGAATTCTTTCTTTTTTTACGGTTTTTAATGAAAATACCAATATTAAATTTCAAAGTCTACTTTATTATCCATTTTATTCTATCCATCTATCGTAATAGACTAACCCCCTTTTATATAATATAATCAATAAACAGACCATTACTTAATAATCTGCTTAAAATATTCTAACTTATATTTAAGGTAAAGCGTATTTTGTACTAAACAAAAGCTGAAAAATAAAACGAAAATGCAATAAGATATAAATATTCTAAAATAAATTAAGTAAAATTGAGTAGAGTGATTGATGGTTATTATATAAAATATAGAAAATAATTTCAGAGCGATGAAAAGTAAGCAAAATTACAGACATGGCACTAAAATCTAAAAGTCTAGCATGAAATACAAATTTGAATAATATATAAAAAATTCCTACAAAAATAAAATATAGGTTTATACTTAAACCGTTAAGTTAATAAGTATTTACTTTTATAAACATAACTGATCACGATTATATACGGATCGCTACTTAATACTATTTCCATGAGTCATTAAAGTCGTACTTCAAACTTAACCAATCCAATATTCTACTTAATGATAGGTCTCGTACAAGCTATGTGTTGGGATAACTTGTTTAGATGCTGCTGGATGCTGAGCATGTCCTGACTTATGAACAACAGCGTTAAAGCCACTGTGGCCATCATCAAAGTACTCTACTTTGCGAACTGTACCATCTGGTTCGAGTAGCGAATATTCTCCTTTTACGGAATCACCATCACGTTGTTCGGATTGTTCTTTGATATCACCAGTGTGGCCATCTTTTACACCGTAATTAAATTCGTATTTTGGATAAGCCTGAAAATAAATTTATTTGGTTATCACTGGCGATTATTGCTAAAATGATCAATAGTCAAGTATATCTAAGCAAAAGTTGAAATGTAATAATGTTTTCGATAAAAGTTACATGGTTAGAGAGGATAAAGAAGATTTTGATATCAACAGTATTGTACAGGATGATGCAAATACTTTGTTTTAACAAGATATTGTATTTTTATTTCTTAATTTGATTCTCTTCTTAATCATAAAAAGAAAAGTGTCAAGTTTGACAAAGTTAAAAATAATAGGTATTGAGAAATGTGTAAATTAATGAAGAATTTCATTTGATCCAAAGAAGTGGTTGACTACAAATGCCCAAATGCAAAATTTAAATTAAATAAAACTGTGTAGTTTATTTAATAATCTATAAATCTAAACGGTATTAACTTTAGCCCCAGTAAACCTTAATAGTATTTTATGTATAAGTAAGTGGTGAAATATTTTCTCCTATAAAATGTGTATTCATGTTACGTGCCGCCCCTGCATAGAAATATTTTCGTTCCTATCTAATTAAATCCTACAGTCTTTTGCATTGTTTTCACGGTCATATGAGTATTTAATAACAAAATCAACAGCTTTCTCAATTTATACGATTGCTTATTCAACACCCTGTAGGTTTTATTAGTTTATCCAGTTATAGATTTAAATACTTCAAATATATTCCATTTTGATATAGCACGAGAAGCGTGGTATTTGGTTATCAGAACATTTGTTTTTGGAAATATTGCAAACAGCTATATACGTGTCTTCTACTAGGTTGCTTGCAAACACAGGCTTAGATCCATTGTAAGTTTCTGGTTTGCTTATCTTTACGATGCGTTGCAGATAAATTAGGCATGAGTAGATATTACATTTTCTACATTTTAAGCGAATGTTAGACAATTCTCATTACACGTCGTTCGTAAGTCATTGAATTTGAAGTATATTTCTTGTCACGTACTTTAGATACGTGTTGCTTTGAAACGTTTACGATCGGTTCCGACGCATGAAGTAAACGTGGTTTTTCCATATATCGATTGTAACCTCGTCCTGTTGAAGTGATATGATGAATTTGGAGTACGAGTAAAATTCATTATTTTTTGATTGTGTCAGGATTATGGTCTAACTGTTATTTTAGACGATTATGGTGTAGAAATGTTATTAAAAAATGGCGTGAAACAGTAGTCTTTGTTTATACCTTAGTATCATTAATAGAGTCAACTAATAAACACGCTAATAAGTGCTAGTATAATTCGAGTTATGTAGTAGAAATTGAATCTATCGGAGTGTAAAATGGAGAAGTTTGTGTAAACAACGAATACCGAATATCTATCGCTAGAGCAATTTACTGGTTTTTGAAAATTATAAGGCACTTATGTTGGCGTATTTTAATACCGAATAGAATAATCCTGTTAACGTAGATACAAGTTAGAAGTGTTCTGTCAGATGTTGACCACGAAAAGTTGTTGTGCCCCGACAATAAATTAGCAGAACCTACAAGATCACGCCGTGATAAAGTTAAAACCAGAACGTTCTACCAAGCCGTAGAACTTACTGATCTTTTTCCTCTGCATCGTTTGATGACTCTCGTCAGTAAAATTAATTGGGGTCTAGATTTTCTTGGTCTAGTTTTTCATATTATTCATCGCGCACCTGAAGATGGTGCGGGGTTCGAAACGGAACATACTTTGCTCCAATCGTCGGAGATGTTATGGGTAGAGCTATAATTGGTTAAGTATTTATTAGAAAATAGATCGGCATTGATTGTCATATAAATTTGTTTATATAATTCCTTTTTAGAATCACCTTACTGTTTAGGTGCAATATTAGTACATCATCCTGTGTCGCCTGAACGAAATGCATTTCAGTTTGTAGATGAGTCTTTCGTTGTATTATGTAAGTATATAGCTTTCCTAATGAATATTTTACCTATATAAAGATGTACAAATCGTTGTAGCACAGGACTGAAAACAGTCCACTATATATTCTTGTATAATTTTGCTTTGTACACATGTTAGAATTGAAGTCGAAAGTTAGTTAAAGGTAATTAAACAGTCTATAAATTATTTTTGAGTAGATTGCTGTACTGTGCGACTCCTCCGAGACGTTCTGAATATATATTTTTTTGGAGTTGGTTTTCCTTTTATACTATGTTGTTTTTTTTATCGGTTTGTAAATAAAATTCCTAATCTGAGTTTTTCTTTTTCTTTCTTTGTGACTCATCTAACTCTAGGACTTTAAGCTAGCACTTCCTTCTTTGGATTATTTTTTTTGTTGCGGTATTCGGTACTGACTATTTTCTTTACTTACTGTACTTTTCTTTCTTGTCTGCACGGAATACAGTAGCAATCTATTTATTTTTGAAACTTTAACAATATAGGAATAAGAACCAATACATCTATAACAAGCATTGTATTGTTAACGCTTACAAATATATTCATTGGGATTTGCTGTTACTTACTTGAAGAAACGTCTAGCATGTTAAATAGAATTTATTTCTGGTACTGATTATTCCAATAACTATTCTTCTATTATTTTTTCTATGTTTAGCCATCAACAAACTTCGTAATAAATATGCCGCACTGTTCTTTTCATCCTACGCGGCAGAAAAGCAGTTTCGGCAAGTATTAAACTCCACTTCAGAGAACAGCATTGAGGAAGGCTGAGGGGTTATGATTAATTTGTAAAAGATGGTAAAGGCTTCGTTTGCAACGCAGTTATTTTTATGTAGGGTTATATAGGCAGCTTCTTTGATTTTGCGTTTTTGGTGGTTTTCTTCTTTGTCGATAATTTTTGCATCTTCCCATTTTATTTTATGACTGGAGTCCCATGCATGTTGGCAAATCATGGATTTTTCAAATTTTCTATTTTTTATATATGATTTATGTTCTCTTAATCGAACTTCAAATGGTCTGGAAGTTTCTCCTATATAAAACTTATTACATTCGCACGGTATTTTGTAGCTACAGTTTTTTGAATTTTGTATTGCGTTTTTGGGTTTGTTTTTGTTAATTGTGCTCTTAGTGTATTGTTGGTTCTCCAGTCATAAAATAAAATGGGAAGATGCAAAAATTATCGACAAAGAAGGAAACCACCAAAAACGCAAAATCAAAGAAGTTGCCTATATAACCCTACATAAAAATAACTGCGTTGCAAACGAATCCGTGACTTTCAGTAAACAATGGATTCCATTACTAAAAGAAATAACAAAAGAAATAACAAATGAAGATCAAATGCCCACAATATCTAGGTAGCATTGCAAGTTTTTCCTGGGTTTTCCTTGCGATATTAACATGAAATACAGCCTACATACATGATTTTTATTTATACATACAATAACTAATTACATAACAATAAGCATATTAACTAGAAAACCATTATTTCGGCAAATTATAAATGTTGGGGGATCTTGGTAGCCACAGGTTGCTTAACCCCCTTCACTGAATCTCGGTAAAATAAGACATAAATTCAGAAATCTCTCAATTGTATAAATAGAAACATGTTAAAAATGTTTCCCAAATTATTGAATTTATATAAAATTCACCAATAAAAATTAATCAGCTGATTTCACGTTAAGCGTATTGGCTACCATAGGAAAGTCGATCCCAGGTCGCAACACAAATTGAAGGCAATCATTCTTTTAAACTTTAAAAATTTTTGCTTAGTGTACTCAAACCAAATATTTCAAACATCAATAAATCAAAGTAACCTTTAATTTATGTCATAAACGTCAAACTTGAAGTTTTTATTATTTTGTCAACGATCCTAGGTCATGAATCGAAACGTAAATAAAATAGATTTTAAAAACTATGAGTGGTTTCATTCCCAAAGAAGATTAAGAAAAAAGGTTAAAACTTAAAAAAAAGGGGACCCAACGTGACAAGTCACTCGTGGCCCTGTCTGCCTCTCGGCGGTAATGGTTAATTGTATAACGGTCACAATATGTGTAAATAATACTAATTATAAATATAAAATGTAGTTTTGATAGCGTAATTTGAAGGCTTTAAGTGGAAATTAAATAAATTAATATTTTAACTGTGAACGGAAAATTAGTTAAGAGGTATTCCAAGTTAGGAGTGGAATAGAGTAAAGTTTAATTTTGACCTCAATTTTTTAGTTTGTATCAAATGTCAGTTGGATATACATATTTCTGCTTGAAAAATACTGAAAGCATTTAGTTACTATTTAAGTGTGGAAATTGGTTGAAGTCTGAATATTTACTTGGTCTTGGATATTGTTATTGCTGGTGGTCGAATATTTTCGAAACTACTTTAAGATTTTGGTCTAAAAAGAATTTCAATTAAAACTTCGATATATAGGTTTTTCAGATGTACGAGAATGATTGCATGGACAGACAAAGTTAGGAATAAAGAGGTTATAGAAATAGGAAGGGAATAAAAATATCTGTCAAAAACAAAAAAAAAACAAGAGAAATAGGAGGGCAGGATACGTTGTAAGGCATTTCTGGGGAATAGTACGGGATGTATTACAAGCAGAAATAGGAAAAAAACGGTAGAGGTAGACCTATATCAGATTATTGCACGCAGATAGTGAAAGATGCAGACTGTAGCAATTTTAGGGGAATGTGTAGGTTAGCACGGAATAGGAAACAATCAGGGTACAATAAAACCTGATGATGATATTTAGGTTTAATAAAGTTTAAAAATTAAAAAGACATTTATTACTCTAAATATGCTAATACGATAGCTGTTATTGATTGAACATACATAATTAGATAAAATCAGGTTTGACTGTACATAAAATTTTCTTTATAAAATCCAGAGTTACCCTATTGTAAAGGTGTTACGTCATTGTCTAATCATTTTCTTTGTTTTGTTACAGCTGCTGCGAAATGCATTTCGGCTAGTAGATGAGATCTTTTTCCTTCTATTGCTGTTGTCTATTATTACATTTTTTTCATTTATTTAGTGCTGTTGTTTTATGTGAATATTTTGTTTAATTTCTTTTATGTAAATATTAGAATTGAGGTTAAAAATTAGTTGAGGTGATTAATGCTGTTAATTATTTTTGCGAAAATTTTTGTTGTAGGTAAATTCACACAATATGTTTAAATGTAAAGGAAAGTAGTAAAAATTTGTAAGCAATCCCCGAAAATATATATTTTAAGAGCACTAAAATATTATAATGTAATATACTACTAAATACACAATCGCTTAATTTAAAGTAACAAATTGTTTTAAAAGTTGTCTAAAGCCAAAAGTAAAAGTCGACATTTTGTCTTTACACGGTAAAATTAGTTAGTACGATTTTTTTTAACTACCATTCGAAAGATTTATCGTAAACGTTTCTCAAATTCGTTCATTTAGTACTTTTTGAAAGGATACTAGAAAAGTTAATAATTTTGGTATAACATTTTTCCGACACGATTTAAATAAGAAGTTTTATTTATAAAAGTATTTATTATTATAAGATACAAAAGTACTTTTTTTTATTTAAAAAAATCCCTCGCAAAGTGTTTTTGCAGTGAATCTGCATAGCACGTAAGGCTTTCATTTGAGTGTATAAATAATTTTAAACAGACTTTATGTAGAGCGCTGACGTGCAATTGCTTGTTTCGTGATGTTATATCAATACAAATGATCTTTTTTCATTACTGTTCGTCCTAAGCATCAGAAGGCATATAAATATTGCCCGAATATGTAGATTAGAGTTGGGCAAATAGCGATTCGCGAGCTACATGCGACCCGCCACAGAATTTTTGTAACCCGTCAAGATAGTCAAAAAAAGCCGAGACTTTCTTCCCGTGCGCAACCGAAGGTTTGTCTCATATTTTCCACTATGACGGTTAAAAAATGCGGCCTTTCGTGAAACTTTGCTCGCGCAAAACGGCCTCTGAGTCGAAACAATTACCAATGCTTCATGTAGATCCTATTTCTCTACACAATACAAAGTTGCTCTTGATTTAAGTTTATAATGGTTTGATCGTCCAAGATCTTTACTAGTAAAAAATTAGTTTTAAACATTATAGTAAACGAATAGGAATACAGAAGTATAATCTGTTAGGTTTACTGCTATTGGTTTTAAGAACAAAATATAGTTCAAACTAAAAAAAAGAAGAATGCTTAAAGTGTAGTCCCCGCGGTTATGCCCATGCAAAGGTTTCTAAAACCGCATTTATAATTTTGAGGTTTTCTGTACATTAAAATAACAATCAACACATCTAGCAGATTAGACAGTAGCTTTTCATTTTGTAGGCGTTTCATCTTTGGAAGTTCATTAAGAGTTTTTTTTCGTTATGGGAAAGAATGTTTTTATAAATAACAAACAATATAAGAAATTTTGTGTTCTCACCACAGGTTCGGGTTCAGCGTGTGAAGGATAATGTCCATAGCCAGTATATTCAATAGGTATACAAGTTGCTGTCGTTGCCAAAAATACTACAACCAGTAACACCTACAAAAGAAATCCGATCAAAATATCATTTAATGGATATTTTAGTTCGAGAACGCATTATTTTTACTTATCCACTACGCATTACACACAAAAAAAACAAATTAAATACCTTCATTTTGTTCTACTGTATGAAATACCTAGAACACTGACCTTTCGTACACGGACCGAAAGCTATTTATACTGAAGATTGTTGGGGATGGGCAACCACAGCGCATTTTCTCAATATCCCTATAGTATCGTTAAGAATTAACTGCGAGCGACATATGGTAAGTTGTCCTAGATAATTTGACATTATCCTTACAATAAAATTTGTTAAACGCTCGAAGATTAATGTAATTTGTTACTCGCGTGTCTTTAGATCTAGATTAACTTCTATTTTAAGCAAAAGTAAGAAACCGAAAGACTTTCATTATCTTTCGTTGCAGGTTTATTGATACTCAGACGCACCTGAGTAGGCAAGTGATCCAGTTAGCTGTGAAAGTGTGCGTGGAGGCTGCTGTAATTATGGCTATGTGACCCGATCGCATATATCGTGGATCTTGTTATATAACACATCTGTTGCGTTATATCAATTTACAAGTTACAAAGTTTTCTTTTTATGTACATTAACGGCTGTTACTTAATCCGTATATGCATAAAGTTAGTAATGAAGATAGGTGGTCACGTAGAAGATTAATGGTAAGTAAACTATCTCTGTGTTTGAAATATTTTCTACTCTGAAAGCATAATATTAATTTTTCAACCAGAAATCACAAGCCATATTTAAATATATCGTGTTTATTAAATGCCTAAGGTTATACCCAGATATTATATGTAAGAAACAGTTAAATGAGAAGGTATTTTATTCTCTGGATATTCTGATATACGAATTTTGGTAAATAGGGGATAACGTGTTTGAATAGTTTAGGTGTTATTAATGTCAAAGCTGTAGATTTACTGAACCTTTTCTAACTTGCAAATTACTAAAAATTAAAATACACGTCTATTTTATTACTACTGCAAGTCCACGTCAACTTTACAATCTTGGGTTTTATATATATATATATATATATATATATATATATATATATATAGAAATTAATAAGATGAAATAATAACTTAGACTTTTTAAGTAAAGCCCAAATGATCATTTCAAATCGAGCTAGTAATTGAAAGAAGGAAAATATAAGGCCTTGGACAGGATTTGAACCTGCATCTCAGTTTTGCCGGAACTGTGCGTTATCCAATTACGCTACCGAGGCCGATGGCTATAATTGGAAAATTTACAAATCTAAATCGTGTACAAGTACCATATATAAACCTAACTTTCAATTACGTTTAGCATTTTTGTCAATCATATCTGAAATTGTCAAGTTTCTGACTTATGTTAGATATAGACAGGAAGCACTGCTCAAAATCACGGCTATAAGCCAAGTATTAATATATAATATTATAATTAGTTTTTACACAAGGTAATTGATAATTACAAATTGAAATTATAAGATGAAATAGAAATAGACTTTTAAAGTCTAAAGTCTAATTATTATTTCATCTATTATATCTAAGATACAAATTAAAAATAATTATAAATATATATATATATATATAATATTTTATATATAATCCTACTATCAATTTTGCATCCTTACAAAATTGATACATTTTCGTCCCCAGAAATAGCGGAAATAGATATTTACATATATAGAATATATTGTTACTTGCTTGTTGAAGAAGCCCAAAATCACAAAAATTTTAAAATAGTGAAATATATCGATATACACTATTTTATATTTCCTATCATTCTAGAACCCTTTCAAAGGCATTTTATTGTCGCGATCCGTTGTATATCTCCTTTCATTTTACAATATAGATTACTATCAGTTTAACTTCCAGCATTGTTGTCAGTAACTCTTCCAAGTAACAAAGATGAAACTTAGAAATAATACCTTAAGAAGAGTGAGATTATGAGTAATGAGACATTCTACTTCTACATTTAATCGTTTGGTTTTACAGGCTGGCGAATTCGAACGTGAATCATTCTAAAAATGCTGCGTCCGTTTTAATACTATATATTATATCGCTGTACTTTGTGTATCCGATACGCCGCTAAATTAAAACAATGCATGCATCCTTATGTTCTATAAATAGCAGTATGTAATGTATAGAAGTAATTATGTCATGCTAAATCATTTATCATAGCGTTGTTATCGTCATGAAGCAGCTTAAATTTCAGATGTATTTTAATATGATATTATTTTTTAAATAGAAAATTTAATTCTATTAATTCTACAAAGATTGGTGCTTTTTTATCTTATTAATATAAATCGTACGTTAAAACTTGATATTTATTGTGTGGGCGCTTGCTAAATATACTGTAAGCGTCTAATTTTACCCCTCAGAACAGTTTTATTCAAAAAATTTTGCTTTTTTCATACACTATTTGGTTTTATTGGTGTGATGGTTATACAGTTATTTAATTGGAATTACTGCGCAATTTAAATAGTTTAACCGTCGACAATACAGCTGTTCCTGTTCTTTAAATATTCGTTTTGGTTCGAAAAATATCGATAGAAATGAATTCTAATAAACGTAAAATATGGGTTTAACGTCAAAAGTGCAACATATTTTTGTAGGAGACTATTGGACGATTGCATATGAAAATTCTAAAAATTTTCTATTGAGTCGTTTACAAGCTGTAATGTTTTCTAGTATAGAGGTTACTACCACCCCGAAGACTGGCTTTCGCGCACCGTTGGTGGTGTTTATTTTTGTATTAAACTATAGACGATTGCTGGTGCGTAAAGTTAGCCGCAACATTTTTGAATTTTTTAAAAATATTTGTCATATTAGGCGCCAATTAGGCGCCATTTTGCGCCGCTAAAACTAACTTTTGCGCCGTCTTGGCAAACAAGTTATTGATAAAATAAGATTCTTCCGGCCAAGTTCACGAAGCCGCACTTTTTTTCAATTTTCAGAAAATCTTTATTCCATAATTTAGCGCCAATTAGGCGCCATTTTGCGCCGTTAAAACGAAATTTTGCGCCCTCCTGTGTATCAAGTTATTTGAAATAAACTATTTTTCTGAACTCCAAAAACGTGAAGTTGGCCGCGCCTTTTTTGAATTTTGAACAAAATTTTGCACCACAATTAAGCGGTAATTAGGCGCCATTTTGCGCCGTTAAAACGAAATTTTGCGCCCTTCTGTGTAACAAGTTATTCGAAAAAAACCATTTCTCCAAACTAGCCCAAAATCGTGAAGTTGGCCGCGACTTTTTTGAATTTTGAAAAAATTTTTGTATCACAATTAAGCGGTAATTATGCGCCATTGAAACGAAATTTTGCGCCCTCCTGTGTAACAAGTTATTTGAAAAAAACTATTTCTCCATACTACCCAAAATCGTGAAGTTGGCCGCGACTTTTTCGAATTTTGAAAACATTTTTGTACCAAACTTAAGCGGTAATTAGGCGCCATTTTGCGCCGTTGAAACGAAATTTTGCGCCCTTTTGTGTAAGAAGTTATACGAAAAACTACTATTTTTCTGAACTACTTAAAAGCGTGAAGTTGGCCGCGACTTTTTGGAATTTTGAAAAAATTTTTGTACCAAATTTAAGCGGTAATTAGGCGTCATTTTGCGCCGTTGAAACGAAATTTTGCGCCCTCCTGTGTAACAAGTTATTTGAAAAAAACTATTTCTCCATACTACCCAAGATCGTGAAGTTGGCCGCGACTTTTTCGAATTTTGAAAAAATTTTTGTACCAAATTTAAGCGTTAATTAGGCGCCATTTTGCGCCGCTGAAACGAAATTTTGCGCCCTCCGGTGTAACAAGTTATTCGAAAAAATATATTTATCCGAACTGCCCAAAAGCATGAAGTTTTTTGAAAAACGGCGCAAAATGGCGCCTAATTACCGCTTAAATTTGGTACAAAATTTTTTCAAAATTCGAAAAAGTCGCGGCCAACTTCACGATTTTGGGTAGTATGGAGAAATAGTTTTTCAAATAACTTGTTACACAGGAGGGCGCAAAATTTCGTTTCAACGGCGCAAAATGGCGCATAATTACCGCTTAGTTGTGGTACAAAAATTTTTTCTCAAAATTCAAAAAGTCGCGGCCAACTTCACGATTTTGGGCTGGTTTGGAGAAATGGTTTTTCGAATAACTTGTTACACAGAAGGGCGCAAAATTTCGTTTTAACGGCGCAAAATGGCGCCTAATTACCGCTTAAATTTGGTACAAAACTTTTCAAAATTCGAAAAGTCGCGGCCAACTTCACGATTTTGGGTAGTATGGAGAAATAGTTTTTTTCAAATAACTTGTTACACAGGAGGGCGCAAAATTTCGTTTCAACGGCGCATAATTACCGCTTAATTGTGGTACAAAATTTTTTTCAAAATTCAAAAAAGTCGCGGCCAACTTCACGATTTTGGGCTACTTTGGAGAAATGGTTTTTTTCGAACAACTTGTTACACAGAAGGGCGCAAAATTTCGTTTTAACGGCGCAAAATGGCGCCTAATTACCGCTTAAATTTGGTACAAAAACTTTTTCAAAATTCGAAAAAGTCGCGGCCAACTTCACGATTTTGGGTAGTATGTAGAAATAGTTTTTTTCAAATAACTTGTTACACAGGAGGGCGCAAAATTTCGTTTCAACGGCGCAAAATGGCGCACAATTACCGCTTAATTGTGGTACAAAAATTTTTTCAAAATTCAAAAAAGTCGCGGCCAACCTCACGATTTTGGGCTAGTTTGGAGAAATAGTTTTTTTCGAATAACTTCTTACACAGAAGGGCGCAAAATTTCGTTTTAACGGCGCAAAATGGAGCATAATTACCGCTTAATTGTGGTACAAATTTTTTTTCAAAATTCAAAAAAGTCGCGGCCAACTTCACGATTTTGGGCTAGTTTGGAGAAATGGTTTTTTTCGAATAACTTGTTACACAGAAGGGAGCAAAATTTCGTTTTAACGGCGCAAAATGGCGCCTAATTACCGCTTAAATTTGGTACAAAAACTTTTTCAAAATTCGAAAAAGTCGCGGCCAACTTCACGATTTTGGGTAGTATGGAGAAATAGTTTTTTTCAAATAACTTGTTACACAGGAGGGCGCAAAATTTCGTTTCAACGGCGCATAATTACCGCTTAATTGTGGTACAAAATTTTTTTCAAAATTCAAAAAAGTCGCGGCCAACTTCACGATTTTGGGCTACTTTGGAGAAATGGTTTTTTTCGAACAACTTGTTACACAGAAGGGCGCAAAATTTCGTTTTAACGGCGCAAAATGGCGCCTAATTACCGCTTAAATTTGGTACAAAACTTTTCAAAATTCGAAAAGTCGCGGCCAACTTCACGATTTTGGGTAGTATGTAGAAATAGTTTTTTTCAAATAACTTGTTACACAGGAGGGCGCAAAATTTCGTTTCAACGGCGCAAAATAGCGCACAATTACCGCTTAATTGTGGTACAAAAATTTTTTCAAAATTCAAAAAAGTCGCGACCAACCTCACGATTTTGGGCTAGTTTGGAGAAATAGTTTTTTTCGAATAACTTCTTACACAGAAGGGCGCAAAATTTCGTTTTAACGGCGCAAAATGGAGCATAATTACCGCTTAATTGTGGTACAAATTTTTTTTCAAAATTCAAAAAAGTCGCGGCCAACTTCACGATTTTGGGCTAGTTTGGAGAAATGGTTTTTTTCGAATAACTTGTTACACAGAAGGGAGCAAAATTTCGTTTTAACGGCGCAAAATGGCGCCTAATTACCGCTTAATTGTGGTGCAAAATTTTATTTAAAATTCAAAAAAGGCGCGGCCAACTTCACGTTTTTGGAGTTCAGAAAATAGCTTATTGCGAATAACTTGATACACAGGAGGGCGCAAAATTTCGTTTCAACGGCGCAAAATGGCGCCTAATTGGCGCTAAATTATGGAATAAAGATTTTCTGAAAATTGAAAAAAAGTGCGGCTTCGTGAACTTGGCAGGAAAAATCTTATTTTATCAATAACTTGTTTGCCAAAACGGCGCAAAATTTAGTTTCAGCGGCGCAAAATGGCGCCTAATTGGCGCCTAATTATGACATAAATATTTTAAAAATCAAAAATGTTGCGGCTAACTTCACGCACCTACCTGACGATTGTATGTGAAAATTTTAAAATTTTTTATCCAGCCCTTTATGAGGCACGATTTAGTTTGCTTAGGGATTGCTGCGAGCCCAAATACTAGCTTTGGCACACCATTGCTGGTGATATTTTTGTTATAGATTATTAAGCATTTCATGAAAAATTTTGGAAATTTCTAAAGAGTTGTTTACCAGCTAAATCTGTTTTACCATAATGGTTGCTGCCACCTACACGACTGGGTTTGGTGCACTATGGTTGGTGGATATTTGCGTAATAGGGTGCTCCAAAAGTAATGGTCTAAATTGAAGAGTTTTATAGCTGAGATTAAAACCTATTCAAATAACTGTATATGTTGTTATCCAATTGTTGATGGTTTCAAAGTTATAACAACTTTTGCGTTTTGTGCCAAAATTGTGCAGAACTTCGAATATTAATTTGCAATAAAAGAAATACTGACCATTTGCAGGTAGTTCGTTTTCTGTGTATGCGTGAATGTTGTGTGTTTAATAAATAAGAACTTCCTCAAACATTTACTTATTATCGCAAGAGAAAATCATAATTTTTCTATAATTTTGGTTCTGTGAAAAATTTTGTGTGCTTTTCAAACTAAAATTACTCAAAATAAGTATTACCATCGAAAAGTGCACACCTATCCAAAAGCTTCATTAATCTAATAACTGGTAGGTCTAAGATTAAATGCATGGAAAATTATTGGGTAATTTGTAGGCACAATCCCAAAACAGCACTTTTATTAAAGAATTCGTAAGTAATAGCCAACTTTATTTTTGTAAAATATGAACTCAAAATAATCAAATGTATTTAAAATTCGTTTACAACAAATGTTCGAATGTCCTGCCACTAGCTAAAGATCGCTACCTTGCTTGGAACAGCAAGGGTTCGGCAAGATTCAAATTTTCTAGGTAAAAACCCGCTTCCTGGCCAATGTAGTACCTTCGGGTGGAGCATTGGAAAATCACATATAAGGTTTCAACACGATGGCGCTCCAGCACACAGTGCGCGTAATGTTAGGAACACTTAGTCTTGCATATCCCAATCATTGGCACTATCTAGTGGCCATCGCGTTCGCCCGACCTCAACCCCTGGATTACTTCTTGTGCGGTTATATGAAAGAAAATGTGTATAAAACACATACCACAAACGAGCAGGACCTTCGTACAAAACACGCGAAGCCGTTGGAAGGCTGAGAGAATCGGTCGCGCCTTCAGGTTTTAAAACCAAATTTTTGGGACGGTGTCGTTTATATATAAGAACTGGTGGCAGGACATTCCATCATTTGTTGTAAACGAATTTTAAATACAATTGATTATTTTGAGTTCATATTTAACAAAAATTATAAGTTGGCTATTCTAGGGATGGACTCGGGCCGGGCCGGGCCGGGTTTTAATAAGCCCGGCCCGGCCCCACGCAGAAAAGTGACCGGCCCGGCTCGAGGCCCGACCCGAAATAAAAACTGACGGCCCGACCCGCCGGCGGGCCGGGCCGGCCAGAAGACTCATTCAGTGAATGAGAAGATATTTTTTCAGTTGTGTTCAACAAGTAACTATCGTTCTTTTGTTTGATTTAAGAGTATAATGATTTTGAGTTACAATCAAAATACTTGTGGAACATACCGTAGTATATCATTTGATTTTTGATTCTTTGAAAAATCCTAGAAATATGTAACAAAAGTACAAAATGTTTAGCAATTTTCAATGTTTATGAAATTGTTACAGACTGATTTTATAGCCTTTTTTACTTTGAGAAACTGAAACTTTTGGAATTGAACTTTGATCTATAATTTGACTGTCTTTGTTCTAGTTCTATTAAATTTTATTTGACCGACTGACAAATCATACCAAAGTTCAAGATTGAACACTTTTGGTGAATTACTGAATGCTAAAATTAAATAAATTGTTGATAGGTCATAGTATAAACGGTACCAACCTGAAAGTCAAATAATATACCGAATGTTTGCTTAAAAAGTCGAATTTTCAAATTGTGGTATGTAGAGGATACCATATTCTTTAGAAATACATATTATCTGATGGAATAGAAGTAAAATGAAATAATTGTTTAAGGTTGAAAAGTTTTTTAAAAAATGATTACCAAAAGGTATAAATCAGTACATAGATCCTTTTATATACCAATAAAATGTTATTTACTTTATCCTTTTTTTATGGCATGAGTTCGATAATGGCATTATTATATATTTTCCTACAATAAATAGAAAACTATATGTGCAGCCAAATTCTACTATTCAACATTAAACTAAGTGACAATCATGCACGTAGCTAGGGGGTAGGGTACATAGAAGGCACCCCCCTACCCTAAATATTCTAGCCCACACCAAGAAGGGTGTTCAGAACACGCTAAAAGTAAAGTTGTATTTAGAAAATAATTAATGGCTGTTCAGTCCTCCTGAAACAAAAGGTGATAATATCAAAGTATGAAATTCAAAATTTCATGTACCCTAGAAGTGTCTGCTATACCTATAGTCTACGAATAGACGATTAACGTATAGTTTTCGAAAGTTTTATTGAAATCGTTATTTTAAAATACATGCAGGAGTAAAGAATCTAACACTAATTAATATATACTACATGGTAGCGTTTAAATAGTTATTTGTATATCAAGGCCGCGAAATTGTTTTTTAGCGTACCGAAAGAAAGTTTATCGCATAGATCGCTTGCGACGGAGGCAATATAATCTCGAGGTCGCTAAAATAATTTCGTGGTCTAGGTGCAACCGTGCATGGTTTATTACAAAAAATTTTCACTTAACTGATTAAGCTATAGCTAGAATTTATATGTTTTTATAGTGTCTTAACATCACACGTTGCTATGGAAATGATATATTTCAAACACCGACAGTATTCATAAAGAAATTCCTGAAAAATGCCAGGCTGCGTTAGTACTACATAGTTCAATTTCCTACACTATTTCAGAGCAAGTGTTTTTCCTTTACTCTTAATTTTGACATATATGTTTAGTATACTATATCTATAGGTTATATTTTAAAAATGAATAAAGAATTAATCTCTTTTGTGATTAGGTGACCTATACAACATGTTCAACTATATTTGAAAAGATCAAAAAAATTCTATTCACACAAAGATGAATCTTTTTTTATTATTCGAGTCTTTCATTTCTCACTGATTCGATAACATTTGTATGTGTTATCAAAGTGTTTTCACGGAATACTCTACGAGTTTACTTCAAGACACTGGTTTTTACTTCTTCCCAAGCCCATAGCATATCTGTTATTAAAAGGATGTTTACACCTTACTTCTAGGAAAAGCATTAAAAAAGAGCATCATCCTATTTAGAGCGTTGACGTTTTATATCTTTTTCGTGTTATAAACTTGTACATTATATCTCTAAATTTAATTACGGAAACAACACTACAAAAAGCCATTTAATTTCACAATATCTATACAGAAATCAGACAATTAAATGTAAGTTTGTACGTTTGGCATTTGGTATATGTCAAAATTAAGGCGCCTTAAATAAAAGCATTCCTTGCCTAAAAAAACTTTATTAAAAAATTGGTAAAATGAACGTTGCAATAAATCTCTGGTATTTTAGGCGGTAGACATAAACTATACACGCGATTCATAATATCGACGTTTGCCGCATGATTGAAATTTGAAGTATATACATATACATAATATAAATGGTTTAAACTCTTGAATTATGAATGAATCACCTAGTTCGATGTTCCTGGGCATTTTAACTTGCCTAAAGTACAACATAAGCGACATTAAAACCACTAGAAAAAAATATTCGGAATAAGAAGTGAGTTATAATATCACGTCTCCTTTATACTAAACAAGACGAAAAACTGATTATTAATGGGTGCATGAAAACACTACGTGAAAATATAATTAAGAACGTTTACTTACTCAATGTGAGATAGAAGTGGAAGGACAGTGGAATATGTACTCATGTGTTTTTCGACCCGAAAAATTCAGGCCGGCCCGAATTGTTTGGTCCGGCCCGGCCCGAAAAAATATAGGCGTGGCCCGGGTCCGGCTCGAATAAAGTAGTTAACGGCCCGGCCCGGATTCGAGCCCGAAATCGGGCCGGGCCGGCCCGAGAGTCCGAGCCCGTCTCTAGCTATTACTTACGAATTCTTTAATAAAAGTGCTGTTCTTGGGATTGTACCTACAAATTACTCAAAAATTTTCTATGCATTTAATTTTAGACCTACCAGTTATTAGATTAATGAAGTTTTTTTGGATAGGTGTGCACTCTTCGATGGTAATACTTTTCTGAGTAATTTTAGTTTGAAAAGCACGCACAATAGAACTTTTCTTTTCTTTTCATAGAACCAAAATTATGGAAAAATTTTGATTTTCTCTTGCGATAATATGTTATTTTTTGATGAAGTCCTCTTTTATTAAACACGGAACCTTCACTCATACCACAGAAAACGAACTACCTTCAATAGGTCAGTATTTCTTTTATTGCAAATTAATATTCGAAGTTCTGCACGATTTTGACACAAAACACAAAAGTTGTTATAACTTTGAAACCATCAACAATTGGATAACAACATATATAGTTATTTGAATAGGTAGTAATCTCAGCTATCAAACCCTTCAATTAGGACCATTACTTTTGGGACACCATATTGCATGTGAATATTATAAAAATTTATATCGCATCGTTGACGAGCTACAATTTTTACAGTATAGGGTTTACTACTACCATAAAGACTGATCTGAGCACGGCGTTGCTTCAGGATAGTTTTGAAGGAAACTATTAGAAGATTGCTTGTAGCAAATTAAAAAACTCTACATTGCAACACTTACGAGCCACATTTTTTAAATAGGGGTTGATTCCACCCTCAAACTGACTTTCGCGCCTCGTCGCTTGAGTTTATTTTGTAATAGAGTAGTAGAGGATTGCATGTGAAAAGTTTGAAAATTTTCTAACGAGTTGTTTACAAACAGATTTTTTTCTTAGTGTAGGGGTTGCTTCCACCCCCTAAGACAATTTGGTGAAGTGTTTTCGGTGAATATTTGTGTAATATGTTATTATAGGATTGCATGTGAATATATTTTGAAAATTTTGTAACGTATCATTCAGGAGTCAAGTTTTTCAGTATAGGGGTTACTACTACCCCCAAGATTGACGTTGACATAGCGTTGCTTGCGAACAGTTTTGAAGGAGGTTGCATGTGAAATTTTAAATATTTTTGATTGAGCCGCTTACAAACTATATTGTTGTCTAATATCGGGGTTGCTTTTACCCCAAGACTAGTTTTCGCTCTCCGTTGTTGTTGTTGCTTATTTTTCTAATGGGGTATTAAAAAATTGCATGTTAAAATTTTTTAATTTTTGTCCAACGCTTTACGAGGTACAATGTATTTAGTTTAGGGGTTGCTGCCACCTCCATGAACGGCTTGGCGCACCATTGCTAGTGGATGTTTTTGCTATAGATTATTAAGCATTGCATGTAAAAATTTTGAAAATTTTCTAACGAGTTTTTTACCACCTAAAGTTCCTTAAGTTTTGGGGTTGCTGCCATCCCCGTGAGTGAGTTTAATGCACTGTTGCTAGTGGATGTTTGCGCAATATACTATTAAAGAATTGTGTGTGAATATTATAAAAATTTTGTATCGCATCGTTCACGACTACAATTTTTTACAGAATAAGGGTTACCGCTACCCCCCAGGACGGACTGACACAGCAGGGTTTGATGATAATTTTGAGGAGACTATTAAAATATTGCATGTGATGATTTTGAAAATTTTGCGTAGCACCGTTTACAAGTTACTTTTTTTTTAATATAGGGGTTGATTCCACCCCCAAAACGTTGCTGGTGTTTATTTTTGCTATAGAGTATTAGACGATTGCATGTACAAATTTAAAAAAAAATTATCCAGCTTTTTAGGGGGAACACTTAAATTAGCTTGGGGGTTGCTACCACCTCCAAGAATGACTTGGGCACATCATTGCTGGTGGATGCTTTTGTTATAGACTATTAAGCATTGCATGTTAAATTTTTTAATTTTTCTAGCGAGTCGTTTAAGAGCTAAAAATTTATTTAGTATAGGGTGTTGCCGCCCTCAAAGATAGACTTTTGTGTATCGTTGCTTGAAAATATTTTGTAGTATGCGATTAGAGGATTGCACTTGCAAATTTTAAAATTTTCTATTCAGCCGTTTACGAACTACAATTTTTGTTGAATAAGGGTTGCTACTACCCTCAACATTAGCTTTTGTGCACCTTTGCTTATGCGTTTCTATTATAGACAATTAGAGGTTGTTTGCATGCAAACATTTTGAATATTTTTTATTGCGTAATTTAATAGCTACAATTTATTTAGTGTGGGAGTCGTAGCTACCCCTTGAGTAGTAGGGTAAGGTAGAACTAATTACAGAATTATAAGTGTAGGTGTATTCAGAAACAATTCGCAAAATTGGAAATATTTGTTATCAATATATAAATTATATTTTCTAGACTTTACAAAAATTTTGCTGGGAAACAGTGAATAACTTCATACAAATATATAAATGCGATATCACATCATATAAACAGGTCCATGACCTAAGCGGTAAGCTAAAAATTTTAAATACTCAAACACTTAATATATATTAGCGAATAAAAGTTTGCAGCAAACTCTACGGACGCAACGAAACTGCTCGTCGCACTATCATCTAAGCAGACTAACTGGCGCCACGCTGTGTTGCCATTTAGCGGTTGTAAAGATGATAACACAATAGAATATTCCGTATATTAAAATATATTCTGTGGCGCTCTCAGCGGAAAATCGCTAGACTAAAACTATACGATTTCTGTACATTTTCCTATCAATTTTAAGTCCATTTTGTGTTTCTTAAATATTTAAAATAAAAATCTGTACAAAACCTATTGACTTTGACATATTCCAAATCTTACCAATTTGGGTCTTCTTCCATTTAAACATCTTAGACAAGGAAGCGCAATGTCAATAATGCTAAAAACTGAAAAGTTCTATCTTGCGTCCGATATACGGTAGTAAGTTTACAAGGGACGCAAGTTTGAATGCAAATTCCGGTCTATCGGGTGCAAAAATGATAGTAGGATGTATATATATATATATATATATATATATATATATATATATATATTGCTCTATTAAGGCTTTGCGTTGAAGCGCCGCTAAAAGAGCTGCGTTACCCTTTTCCTTTGAAGTAGGCGCTAAGAGAATGCTGTGACGCGGTACAGCAAATTGTAATTTGAAATTACCAACTTACTTTCCTTTCTATTTACAAAATGAAATAAAACACAGCAATATCAAGAAACATCTTATATAGTAAAAATATTTTTTTTATACAAAAAAATTTCTAAAACATTTACCGTTTGAATTTATACAGACCATACTTTTTACGAGTTACTTAATTATTAAAATATTTCTTACCTGAATTAGTACATGGATAATTCACTTATCTTCTATTACCACGTTTGCAAGTGCGATTGCCCAATTACCCTTGACAGATAATCTATTTAGTAAAGATCAAAATACCTCGAGCTTCGACCTCAAAATTTTCTGTAAATTATCCTTAGAAAAAAATTAAAGTGAGAACGTATTCTACAAGTATTTGAACTTTACAAACAAAGAAATCTAAAATTTTATACTTGCAATGGAAAAATAGTGCTTATCATAATCCTACCTCCAACGTAATTAGTGATATTAAGTATCTCCTGATTCCATTTTATATTCAGATTAAAATTTCAAGGTACAAAATTATCCATATTTTTTAAATATTCATTTAGAATGTTAATTTTAAAAATTTTGAAAATGAATCTTCTATATTTAATTAATTAGCTATAAACCAGCTTTTGTATCGAAGAATGTTCAATCTTTATTGTATTTTACAAAACAAATGACATTTCATCAAAAAACATGCAACTATGCATATTGTTTTGGCTACGAATAAAATCCTTACTCAACGTTACACATTACTTGCTGAAGAGTCGCCAATTAATTGAATCTTCCATCATCCATCTCGTAAATTGAAAATGAATTGTTGAATGTGGATTACTTCCGCTTATATACAAAATTATTTAACTACGCCGTCATTCTCCAAATATTTTTTTGATCCGTTTATATGCCTTAGTTACCTGGATGATGTAATTTCTCCGCGATTCCACATTTTAATGATCTAATTAGCTTCAAGCTGATTTTTGTATGTAGTAATACGTGTTCCTTTATCCTTGTCTAATGCATGCGCTCAACAGTGACGTCTCACTTTATCTTATAGTAACCCCGAAAAGCCATAAGTAATTCTTAGCAATTTTTATTACATTTTTGTTTTAGAGAGTTCTTCATATCGACGTTTTATTCATAATTGGTTTATATAATATTTCTTAGTACACATGACTTATTTTTAATTATTAATCACGAAAATTTTAAAATTTATTTTTATTTAGAACTCTTAAAATAAGTATTGTATTATACACACAGAAAAAAAGATTTAAAGCTTGCGATTGTTTTCTTTATGGTTGATTTGTATACTAATAAAGTTAGTATTTGAAAACGCTTTTTATTTATATTTTAAAATTATTTTGCGTTCTAATAAGAGCTCCGATTTCAGTAATTGCATAATTAATTAAAGCTGCAATTGTTTTCTTAACGGTTTTTCAAATGCAAAAAGATTTGCATCTTAATAATTGTAAGAAAAAAATTGGTAGCGCATTGAAGCATGTTCTAACACATATTTTACACACAGAAAATTTATTTGGTATTTTAATTAATGAAAGCTTCGTTGATAAATGCAATAGCTTTGTATCTTATTTCTTAGTAATGAAAACTTTTTTTATTAAGTAGGCATTATTTACTCACACGGAAAAATATGCTTTTTATTAACACGAATGTATTTAATGGTTTTGTACATGCAATACGCTTATTTTTATACTGGATGTAACAATGAATATTTGGAAATTTGAATTTTTCCGCTTTCCTTCTATTTGAAAGGGTTATATTTATAGAATTTGGGATTCCATGCCCTCTCGTGGCGTCTTTATCACATATTAGATAATTACCAAAGTATTAGTTAATAAGATGGCATAATAGGTTAAACTTTTATGTAAACTCTAAATGATCATTTCAAATCAAGCTAGTAATTAAAATATGGAAAACTTAAGTTCCATTTTTCAATTACTAGCTCGATTTGAATTGTTCATTTAGACGTTGAGCACCTAATAAAGGATGCCATGGATTGACTGAGTAATTTTTAATTGCAAACTGTTTTATTATTTTTGCTATTAATAAAACCACTGCAATTATACACCAGATTTATAATAATATGAAATAATCCTATTACCCACAACCTTTTAAATTACAAATAATGGATCCACAATGGCTTTCTCTTGCAAACAAAATCTTAAATACAACTTCGATAAAAAATAACTTTATCTCAACACATATCTTACATACTAAATATAGACTCTAGAATATCTCTTTAAACCTAGGATGATCACTTATCGACAATTTCTTAATATGTACAACAATTACCTTTATAAGTCATGTAATTTAATCTATATCCCTAAAAAACCGTATTAACTTGTTTCGTTAAATTTCTGAAAGCGATTAATTTTTGCATTAATTTCCAACTACCTTAATTAAGGCTCTCCTAAACTCCAAGCAACGTCCCGTCTTTATGCTATTCCAATTAAAATGAATGTTAAAAATTTTATATAAAAATTTCCTTAAGTGTTGAAATACGTGGAATATATTTTAAAACCACGTTCTAAATTCTCTGAATATTTGCGTGTTGTTCAACAACTTTGTTTTAAAAGCACTTGTTCCAATCGTCTGACATATTTGCTTCAGTTTTCAAAACCTCGCTATATAAATGTATGGAAATAAGACAAGCAGCTGGTTGTTATTTCAAATAGCTTATTCTTCAAACCAAATTCGAAAAGGTTGCATGATACAAAAATAGAAGCTTTTAATGGCTAGTACAAGAAATCTTATTTCGTTATATTGCAGGTGTTCAAGCTCGTTCAAATTTTATGAACAATAATCGTCCCCCAATTAATTTATTTCTCGTATCGTGAATCGATAATAATACAAATCTCTATTCATTTTTATAAATTAGGCTACCGGCTATATGTTGCGCTTTCTTTGGCTGTGTGCAAAATTGCTTACTTGCTTGGCGTTTATAAATACAGATTGCTTTCCCATGTGAACACAAAATTCAGTGTAACTGATTATCGTAATTTTAAGGCCTTTTACTTTCTTTATTGCTTGCATTCTAGAAATATTTTGCAGCTGTCATCTCAAATATATTTTTACTTGCGTTCGCAAAATATTTTCACCCAATATCGGTGGGAATAGTTGTATGATACCTTTCTCCGTTGTTCTCAATCTGTATAAATACAAGCCGAGTTTTTGTAGGGCTTTGCTCTTTTCTTTTCATCTCAATTCGATGCTAATTCTATACAACGTCCTTTAGGGGCGAAAAGAAATATCGTGAATCGCAATTTTAAAATGCGCTGTTGTACGTAGTGTTCTAATATAATAAAAATGGGTCATCCAGCATCCAGTCTATTGACAAATGCAGGCCGTATTTTTTAATCCTAAGATGGTACCAGAGAGTTAAGGTACCGTTTCTTCTGTTTCGATACTTGTGTTGCTGTTTTGGAACATAAATACTCCTTTCGTCGATTCTGTGATTTAGTACTCATGCTTATCTAATAAATGGCAAGAGTGCACTTTGCCAGATTCAAATTCACAATGCACGAGTGATTATGTAATTATTGTAAAGTCCCAAAAAGTTAAACCAAAGCTTGCCTTAGAGCAGTTTTTAGTTTTCTTTTTCTTTGTACATGAACGTTAACGTCAAAAACCTGTTTGCCAAATGTGTTAACACTTGGTTCATCTAAACAAGGGCACGTTACTTAGGTTTAATATTACGTTCTGATTTTCACGAAGTGCACTTCCCAAAGCAGGTACCAATGACTGCATACATTACTGTATTATTTTTTGTATATATTTAGGGTTGAAAAGATTAAGTAAATATGTATCTGTTACTTAAAGTTTAAGTTTGTATTCTCAATATTTGCTTAAAGGTATATTTTGATATTATGTAATATGCAAATTTATGCTTTGCTTATATCACGTTATAACAGGACGATTACGTAAATGCGTATTTTTGACTTTTATAGATAGTCTTTTTGGGACTATAGGTATAACTTATGGCTTCTAATATAACTTTCTACTGAGGTTTTCAATTTTTCTTCTCTACGAAGTTTCTGAGCTATCACGAAATCTACTTCTCCAGGATTTCTATTCTACTTTTCTTCCTTGTTTTGTTGAGATATTCAGTGTAAGCGATTTTCTTTACTTACTTTACTGCTTTATTTCTTGTCTGCAAGGAATACCGTAACAAACTTATCTCTATTCAGTTTGTTACGTGCCAAAGTGGCCCTTAAACATATGTATTAGTTTAATTTTGAAGTACGGGAGTTTCGCGCCATAATTTCAAAAGACGCGGTGCGTGGAATTTTAATAGATTAGGCGCGTACTTCCGATACGTCATAGTGAGTTTGCGCAGATGGCGTGACCCTAGAGGGTTGGACGAATAAGTTCGCGCCGATGAAAAAAAGACAAAAGAGTGGGGAAGTTTCCTGTTCTCTCTATAACGTGGCTGTTTTGCCAGAATCTTCAAGGAGTGTGGACGCTTTGAGGTATCGTATCGTGCTTATCTTATCTATGTAGATTTCCTTTGCCTAATTGTCTTTGTCTTTACCTAGTTTTCCTAATCCGATCCCTGCATAGGTAGGTAAGAAATCTGCAGCCACCTAGGGCAACCCGTACTGCATGACCCGAGAATGAGCCGGAGACAGCACCGAAACAAGGACCATCTTTAATCACCTCGGAGCGGAGCCCTGATTGCTGGTCCGAACGCGTTCGAAGAGCGTCGGGCGTATCACCTTTGTCTACCTTTGCAGGGCTTCCGTAGCCTGATGGACTTGGAATAGAAGCCAACTTTAACCCAGAGACATATTTATGTGAGTACTTCATTTTCTACTTTGTTCGCTGTATTATGTGTTATCTTAAATGTATATATTTTTTCCGATAATTACGTCTTAAATTTATGCATGGGTGACGTCATTGGTAGATGACCGCGCCCAAATCTGTATAAGATTAGCGCTGCCAACCACCGATGGTGTCTAGTAAACCCCGCTTCCGGTGTTGTATTTATCGAACTTTTAAAATGTAACTACCGTTTTTAAATGTAAGAATTGGCTGTCCAACGTGTTGTTTTTTTAGGTGGTATAATTCCTGTATGCCTATGGAATGTATTAATTAATGTTTAAACAGCTTTTTCATCTAAATTAAATCAATAAATGTCATTATCTATGTTTACTAAGATATTTGTGAATTTTAAATTTCAGGTTGGTATCTTGTGAAATTCCCCAGAGATTTCCCTGAATTGACATGTCAGCGGTTGTAATGAAAACCGTCATTTTGAGGTTATTGTGATTTATATCCTTTGTCTTAAAAATGCTACATTGATTAATTTACTGTAACTCTAAATGAAGTCTATATCTGAAATATGTGTTTAGTGGTTATAAACTTTAATTTCAAGTTTTAGAAGGATTTATATGTTAACCTTAGTTCTGTACTAAACGGGTAAGCGAATTATCTAAACAAAATATTAAATCAATCAATAAGTAATGCATGCCTTTATTATAAAAATTATCTATTTATAACCCTTCCTGTTTTTTTAAAAAAAGCTGTACATAAATTACCTTGCGTGTTTACAATATCTAAAAAAAAAAGGTGCCTTAGGCATTTCCCTGTTTGATTAGAATATTTGAACGTATTTTAAAGAAACCTTATGTTACAAACGTTATTGAAATAAATTGCCTTTTTAATATCTTTTTATGTAACGTCAAACTATGGATTTTTGTTGCTATTGGTTAAACAACACATTACGTACGGGTTTTTCTAATTTGGAGTGCCTTTCTGTAGTTTATCAAGGATATATCCCTTTGTTAAATACTAACCTTGTCTGCATATAGTCTAAACGTGTTTTTTTTTAGTTTTTTGGTTACTTAACGTGATAAAACTTGAATATTATCCTTTACCAGTGACGTTCATAGCAAGTTTTCATCCGTAAATATCTAATCGTACTAACTTGAAGTAGCTGTAACGTTTTTTTACTTTCTGTTTTACGTCAGTATCGCATATCTCATATATCGTGTCTCAAATAGAAATCCAAAATGAATGTTTCACATTTAAAATCGCTTGAGTTAATTTACGAGATTGAATGTAGAAATATTACGCCGGCATCTAATCAAAATGACCGGAGATCTCAGCTCAGGGCCATTTTAGCCCAGGAAACGAAAGGCATTGCTATCTTAAAGAAACCTGTTTCTGATTGGCCTCATAACGTATCTGAAATTAAACTTTCTTTGGACGACATATCTGGTATAATAAATAGAACAGATCCCCGTCCCAGTGATGTAGAGCTAGGGCGATTGGCTTCGAAATTAACGCACGTCAAACAACGTATCGAATTATTATCCTTATATGACGACGAGCAAGCGACCCAAGCTAAACAAAGTTTATTGTCCGAAATATTATTACTTGAAGGAATTGTTCTTGAAAGACTTAATCCAAATGCAGACGTAGATATATCGTTACCCTTTTCAAATCTCGTACTTGCTCAACCTAAACCATTAGGGAAATCTATACCTTTATACAAATGGGGTCTCACTTTTCAAGGGTTTGATTTGCAGGTCCCTCTATCGTCCTTTCTTGACCGTATTAACGACTTCAAAATTTTTCGGCAGTGTACAGACCAGGACTTATTTGTCTCAGCAGGTGACTTGTTTTCAGACTCAGCGTTGATATGGTACAGAAACATCCGAGACCAAATTTCTACCTGGGAGGAGTTAGTTGCGTGTTTGAAACGAGACTTCCTACCTCATGGTTATATTACCGACCTTTGGAACGAGATACGTAATCGAACCCAAGGTCCTGACGAAAATGTTGTTTCTTTTATTACCTCATTAGAAGCTTTATATAGCAGACTCGACAAAAAACCTTTAGAATCCGAAATTATCGATCAGTTACTTAGAAATTTAAACCCGTATTTCTGGGAACGTTTGGCATTACAGCAAATCTCTTCGTTAGCCCACTTTAAAAATCTATGTCGTTCTCTCCAGGAAGTGAAGTTAAGGATTGATAAATATCGTCCGCCCCCAGAGAAACAGTCTGGCCTTTTAGAACCCGATTTAGCTTGCCAAGCTCGAGCTTCCCATAAAGTATCTACCCTTAACGTTCCTTCTACCGTAACTAATAACTCACTTACCTGTTGGAACTGTAAGAGAAGTGGACATAACTATAATGTCTGCACATACCCCAGAAATATTTTTTGTTATGGTTGTGGCCGCTCAAATATCTACAAATCTAACTGCACCAACTGTAATCCTAATGTATCGGGAACTCCCGTCGAGATATTCCAAATCAGGGCGTGAATATCTCAAGGATTCAAAATCGTCCTCATCACCAATCATTCAACGGACCCAGACGTCAATAAATTCAAATTATAAAACTACTTCTAACGCTGTACCGTTATTAAATTTATCTAACAATAATACCGCTACTGTTAATGTTCAAAATGCCTTACCTTCATTAGAAGAATTATGCTATACTACTCCATCCGAGTGGTCTAAGTGGTTACAAACCGCCAATTCCTTTTACCATAAAAAGACTGCTGCCGTTTCACAACTTGTTAAAAAACCCTTCGATAACCGTCCACACTTATCTATCTCAATAAGTTACTTAAATGTAATTGCTTTATTGGATACAGGTTCCTCATGTTCCCTTATAAATAACGAAGGTTTACATCAATTATCTAAATTATCAAATTATCAAAATTCAAATTATTCCCGAAAAAACTTCCATAAATTTAGCTGACGATAATCAAATACATGTAACCGGTTCCCTTAAATTAAAAATTCGAGTAGATTCTCTTGAACGTGACGTTTTATTTTTGATTGTGCCTGCATTAGCTTATCCTTTTCTACTAGGTGTGGATTTCTGTAAACTTTTTAATCTGTCACTTTATTTCCAGGATTTTTCATGGCAAACTTCTCTTAAAACGAACTCCTGTGCATCTACAGGAATATCTAACAAAATTTCTCTTACTGACTCCCAAAATGTAACTCTTAACGCTACAATTGACAAATTTCGTAAACTTAATACGTGACAACTGCAACACACGTTATCTCTACAGGTGATGCCCTCCCTTTTAAGCAACGTCAATATCCGTTATCGCCCTCATTACAAAAGCATTTACATGCTGAAATAGATAAAATGTTAGAATCTGGTGTTATCTCTCCCTGAAACTCACCTTGGACGTCTCCCGTATTAATAGTTCGGAAAAAGAATGACGAATGGCGTGTCTGTTTTGATGGCAGAAAGTTGAATTCCGTGACTGTTTCAGATGCTTATCCTCTACCTAGAACTGACTCGATTTTAAGCCGGCTTCGAAACGCAAAATTTATCTCATTTATCGACCTTAGACAAGCTTTTTTTTAGATACCTCTCGACCTATCTTCTCGTCAAAAAACTGCTTTTTGTGTTCCAGGCCGAGGTCTTTACGAATATAATTTTTTGCCATTTGGTCTTTGTAACGCTCCACAAACCCTACAACGTACTATGGATCAAACGTTAGGTCCTATCTTACACCAGGAACGTGCCTTTGTATTTTTGGATGATATCTTAGTTATCTCAAGTTCCTTTGATGAACATATCGCTACATTAAATGAGGTTGCAGAACGCTTAAATGCAGCAGGGTTTAAGATAAACTGGGAAAAGTGTCGATTTTGTTGTTCATCTCTTACATTTCTTGGTTTTATTATCGATGGAACTGGCTTACGAGCAGATCCCGCTAAAGTCGACGCTATTACTAAATTCAAAACACCTAAAACTGTTACCGAAATCAAACGTTTAATTGGAATGATTAGCTATTATCGCATCTTTCTGCCCAATCTTTCAACTATATCTGCAACCATTACCGCTTTAATTAAAAATAAAAAGAAATCTCAAACTATCGACTGGAATTTAGAATCTCAACAGGCTTTCGAACAAATTAAAACATTAATCACTTCAGCACCTATCTTAATCTCACCAAATTTCTATGAAAAGTTTTATATACAAACCGATGCCTCACTTACTGGTTTAGGCGCAATGTTGTTCCAGGTAAGCAATGGTTTAGAACATCCTATCGCATATGCAAGTCGTGCCTTAACTTCTGCCGAACAAAAATACTCTGCTACCGAACGAGAATTATTGGGCGATATCTTTGGCATCGAGAAATTTAGAGGATATGTTGAAGGTACACACTTTACCGTAATCACTGATTGTGCAGCTCTCACTTGGCTTAATAACTTGAAACAGCCCGCAGGTCGTTTGGCAAGATGGAACTTGCGTATATCTCAATTCACTTTTGACGTTAGGCATAGGCCTGGCAAATTAAATATCGTACCTGATGCCTTATCTCGTGATGTCGTTTCTCTTAACCTTCCAAATTTAATTCTGGATACCTGGTACCTCAATATGATTAAAAAAGTTTCCGATAACCCCGACAAATTCCCTACCTTTCGTGTAACTAATAATAGACTATATAAATTTGTATCTTCGTCTCCACATAAAATATCGAATATCCCTGAATGGAAACTGGTCGTGCCCACTGCAAACCGCAGTGAGGTGCTCAAATTATGTCACGATGATCCTATAGCTGCACACCTTGGTGTTACAAAAACTCTCGCTAAAATATCTGAATTATATTACTGGCCCACACTTAAATCTGTTTGTCGCTACATTAAGAGCTGTAAAATTTGTGGCTCTCATAAGAGTTCACAAGATGCTCGTCCTGGTTTAATGGGTAACTTTAAACGTGTATCTTATCCCTTTCAATTAATATCGCTTGACTTATTAGGACCTTTCCCTCGATCGAAAAGAGGTAATCCATATCTTTTAGTTGTCACCGATTGGTTTTCTAAATTTGTTATGGTGCAACCCTTACGTAAAGCTACATCTGCAGCTATAATTAAATTCCTAGAACAAAATGTATTTCTTATCTTTGGTGTCCCTCAAATTATTCTTTGTGACAAAGGGGCACAATTTATCTCTAAAGATTTTCAGAATTTCGTTAAAAGTTACAAAGTACAAAAAATTTGGTTTAACGCAAAATACCACCCCCCAAGTAAACCCTACCGAAAGAGTAAATAGAGTTTTAATTACCGCTATTTCTTCCTATATTGATTCAGACCATACTACATGGGATGAACATATCTTTAAAATTGCTCAAGCTTTGCGTACATCTAAACACGAAGCAACCCAATTCACTCCGTCATTTCTTGTTTTTGGAAGATATACCCCAATCGATGGGAGTTACTATGGTTTAGTGCCTGACGATACTAACGTAATTGAATTTGACGATAAAGTACGTTGGGACAAGGACCAACAGTCATTACCTTCTATCTTTAACGACGTTAGAAAAAATTTGTTAAAAGCTTACGAAAAGAGTAAGGACCATTATAATCTACGTAAACGAAATATTTCCTTCGCCTTGGGCGAACAAGTTTGGAAAAAGAATTATGTCTTATCGGATGCATCTAAGAAATTTTCTTCAAAATTAGCCCCTAAATTCATTCTTTGTAAGGTTATTCGTGTCATTAGTCCCCTTATCTATGAACTTCAGGATGCTGAAGGAAAACGCCAAGGCAGGTGGCATATTAAAGACCTTAAGCCATTCTCTGCTGACCCAAATGCTACTTAAGTTTTTCATGTTCCATGCTCCTCACTATTTACCTAATATTTCTTGTTCTCACCATCAATTAGTTAACTTTAATAACTTATTCCCTCTCTCATACAGTATATAATCTCTTACACGTTTAACTTTACTTACCTCAATTTAGCTATCTTTTTCTTTGGGTTGCCTTTTCCTTGATCATACCGTTACTTATATATCACTTTATTCTCTACACCCCCCAATATAACTCTGTCTTTCATTTAATTAACCCCTGAACTTTTCCTACTACATATTATTTGGTTTTTAGTATTTTTCTTACATGGTTTAATTGTGTGGTAATTGTCGTAACTTTGGTTGCAATAACTCATTGAATTTTTATGATTGGTTTTAGGTGATGTTAGAGTGAATGCTTTCTTCTTTGGGCTCACATAGTGTTCGCGACCTATGCCATTGAAAGAAATAGTTCATATTCGCAGTTGCAAAAAACTAGGATTGTCTATTCCATGTGTTTTTCCTCTGAATTATTGCAGTCGCCCACATTATACCACATCATTATTTGTTTCTTTTTTTTACGAAATCACCATAACATTTTTTTTCATTGTTTTTTTATTGAACTTTGTGGTGAGGTGCTATTGCTTCTTATTGTTATCTTATTAAATTCTCGGTTGTTTTAGCATATGGGGACAGTGCACCTGTATTTAACTGCTTATAATTGGACATTTTTGTGTGATTAGGGTGCTACCGTTTTGAAATACTACCTTAAAACAGTTTGTTTTTGTGTGTTTGTATCTGTAATGATACTTTTAAGTTGTCGTGCCAACTTTTGTCTGATTTTCTTATCGTAGTGGATGCACTCGTTAGGAAAATGATCGTACTAGTTCTCTTAGGTGAATGTTAACATATGTTATACCTTATCTTGTCGGATTAATATCGCAGGTGGTCCTTCAGACTGCGCTGTGTTTAACAGGGACAACTCTCTACCTTCTCTTGGACGCTTGTCCAAAAACTATACTTTGTCTTATCCCGCTGTCTCCGCTATGCCTTATTCTTCTTTCGGTGGACCTGTTCTTGTCCCGGAACACCCGTCTGCCACATAAGAGTGATGTTCCCTCACTCCGAGCGACTGGCCACATTGGCTGGTTGAGTAGCGCTTTGCTATCCACCTTTTTTTCTGTCTCTTTTGCTCAATGCGAGCCCTTCCTCTACTTTCTTCTACCTGGAAGTGTCTCTTATGCACTCCAAAAAACCAACCTCCTTCTTTTTACCGTTCCTGTTTCTACTGCCTTTTTCATTTCTGTTAGTCACCGTGTGGTTGCGCGGGAGGTTTTCACAGACACCTGGGCCATGTCTCTGCGAATCTTTCGTGGGGTCATGCGGTGCCGCTGTCAGCGCATGGGCTCTGGCAGTGAAGGTATGTATGAGTGTGTGAATGTGTGAGTGGATGTGTATATCTTATATACCGTGTGGGTATCGGGTGATTGTTTCACCGATATCGATTATCGCCGGGTGCAGGAATGCACCCAAATGTCTTTGCCGGTCTCTCGTGCCGTTTCTTGCAAACGGACCTGCTTCACAGGTTTCTTTTTAGAGGGCACGAGTCAATCCCCATTTAAACGGCTCTACTGGAGCCACTCTACCTTAATTTATTCATTGTCTTGGGTAATAACTAGGTCAATACCCTTGTCTTCTTTATTATCCTTGATAATACCCTTAATTTTAATATCGTTATCTTACTGATTACCTATAATAATAACCTTAGTTTAATATCGTTATCTTACCGACTACCGTTAGTAATAATTTTGGTTTAATTTCTCGTTATCTTACCGACTACCGTTAGGAATAACTTCGAGTTATTTCGCGTTATCTTACCTGTTATCTTTAGTGATAACTTTTGTTTAATATCGCGTTACCTTACCTACTATCTCTAATAGTCACTTTAGCTTAATATCGCGTTATCTTATCTAGTATCTCAAATAAAGCTAAAGCTTAATACCGTTATCTTGTCTATTACCTTTGAGGATAACAACTTAAGCTTAATATCATTATCTTATCTACTATCTTTACCAACAATTTGAGATCTTGTTTTATCTTTTTATCGTCCTAACGTGTGGTATCTATGACCAGACGTGGGAATTATCTTTCTTGAATTTAAGTGAAAAAGCTAACCCGATATAGAAATGTAATTTGTCAGGTTAGTACATAAGGATTTAGTAGGGTGGTACTTTTGGTAAATTTGTTGATTCACAACTATGTCATGGACAAGTTTTAATGTGTATCGTTATAAAACCAAAGTACCAGTAACAAAATTTGCTAGAGTGCAGAGTGACGCACTCTATGAACATTTTTAAATTTGGGCACTTCTTGCCAAAAAGAAGAATAGTTTTGATGCAACATTCATGTGTGTTTGCTCGTTAAGAACTTTAATGTTAGTTTTAGTTTAGATAGGTTTAGATAGGTTAGGCGACTTGTCGCACTCGTTTTAGTTTAAGTAGTGTTTCATGCTCCCCGACAAATTTGTGCTGTCGATAATTAGTGTAGTCAAAGACTATCGGGCTACCTATTCCGTTTCCTGGTAATTCGGTAGACGTGTTATCGGTCAAAAAACCAGGTGGCGCCTTATATAAACATTTTGTAGGTTTTAAGTTAGGTTTTATATAGGGTAGTTAGGTCTTAGATTTTAAGCTGTTACTGTGCTAACAGACTTTTTCTTTTTTAAGTTTTTTCTTTTGTGGCTTTGTCGCGATTGTTACGTGCCAAAGTGGCCCTTAAACATATGTATTAGTTTAATTTTGAAGTACGGGAGTTTCACGCCATAATTTCAAAAGACGCGGTGCGTGGAATTTTAATAGATTAGGCGCGTACTTCCGATACGTCATAGTGAGTTTGCGCAGATGGCGTGACCCTAGAGGGTTGGACGAATAAGTTCGCGCCGATGGAAAAAAGACAAAAGAGTGGGGAAGTTTCCTGTTCTCTCTATAACGTGGCTGTTTTGCCAGAATCTTCAAAGAGTGTTGACGCTTTGAGGTATCGTATCGTGCTTATCTTATCTATGTAGATTTCCTTTGTCTAATTGTCTTTGTCTGTTGCCTTTACCTAGTTTTCCTAATCCGATCCCTGCATAGGTAAGTAAGAAATCTGCAGCCACCTAGGGCAACCCGTACTGCATGACCCGAGAATGAGCCGGAGACAGCACCGAAACAAGGACCATCTTTAATCACTCGGAGCGGAGCCCTGATTGCTGGTCCGAACGCGTTCGAAGAGCGTCGGGCGTATCACTTTTGTCTACCTTGGCAGGGCTTCCGTAGCCTGATGGAGTTGGAATAAAAGCCAACTTTAACCCAGAGACATATTTATGTGAGTACTTCATTTTCTACTTTGTTCGCTGTATTATGTGTTATCTTAAATGTATATATTTTTTCCGATAATTACGTCTTAAATTTATGCATGGGTGACGTCATTGGTAGATGACCGCGCCCAAATCTGTATAAGATTAGCGCTGCCAACCACCGATGGTGTCTAGTAAACCCCGCTTCCGGTGTTGTATTTATCGAACTTTTAAAATGTAACTACCGTTTTTAAATGTAAGAAGTTATGTTTAATTTTTATCTTGTGTAATGACAAAAACCCAAATCGTAGGTTTTCCAATAACACTTAAATTAAATTAAATTGGCTTTTAGACTCTACTTTTACTATGAGACGTAATTTAAAAATATGAATCCTTATAAATAACTTAAATTCTCTAAACAAATTGCTTTTAATTTTACCGTAATAGATCTTCTTGTTATTGGCTTTAATTTACAAGCACAAATGCTAATCCGCGCACAATCTTCTTCTAAATTATTTTAAAAGTAAAATTTTTCATGCAAATTTATTCATTACAAACATACGAGCATTAATTTTTATATTCTGAAGTAAATTCTCTCTTTCTAATTGGTTTGCAATCGTCTATTTTTCATTTTAATGTATTTAAAAATTACTAGTATAGCGCCAGTTATGTTCCCGTGTGCAATAAAATGTGTCTTCAGTTTCACTTCAGGATATTTTTATATATTTATGTGACAACCAAGCGTAGGTGGTTACACGATAATAGTCACGTGACTTTAGCCACCATCTTGAATTTACTGATACTTTTAGCCTATTTTTATAACGACCCTATCTTGGTCAGTTTTCAACCAATTTTAATTTTTCAATGAAAGGATTAACATTTTTCTAAAAATTCAGGATTATAAAAATTGTACTAAAACCGAGATTAAAATTTTTTATCTTTATTTTGGCAGGAGAAGATTGACACATTTTCCACAATTTCAGATTTTATATTGTTTGTAAATTTATCCACCTTCAAAAATATAAAACTACTGTATCTAAAAGAAATATTTATTTTGACGTTTGCAATTACAAAGGTCGCAGAAATCAATTTTTTTGACCTCTACAGTTACACGTTTTTTTCCCAAAGCACTTAGCACATTTACACGGGCTTGGAAAATCTTTTGGTATGGCAGTATCCTCAATAATGTTAAGAATCAGACTTCCGTCTTTATGTATCCATCCACAATCTATTGGATTTAGGGTGTGTTTGTTATTTGTGGCATTTAACCAAATGTAACACTTCAAGTAACTTTTTCTTATGTGCAGATCAAGAAAACTTTAGATTAGAGGCAGAACCTAAAAATTTATTATTTAATTTTGATGATATTGACTGTGTTTAAGAGAATCCATGAAAGAAATATAGGATCCACCAAGACACTTTACCAAAAATAGCTCTGCTCTAGTTATCATGTATTTACTTATGGGTTCGTTACCAAAGAAGAGCAACAATTCTTCAGCATAGATCCTGCATTTTAATATTGAGGTTTTGGTACCGATCTTGCTGCTGATATCATATCCTGTCAGGAAATGAATGGGTAGTAAATATAATAAAATACCAGGTGAGCAAATGCTTGTATCAGCAAGGACGAGAGTTTTCCAAAATGTGTAGAATTGGTAAAATCAATTACTAAAGATATCAGTGTCTGTGAAGCACATAACAATTTAGCTAGATTTATGCACTTACTATGTGATGAATATAATACAGCATCCGGTGATCTGCCTCTTCATGATCAGACGCTAAAGAGAGTTACTCTGTAACTTACATTTTTCAAAACTTGACAACCAACTTTTCCGTGTTGAACCACACCTCCTAAATAAATTATAAAGGGGCTAGAAATATAATTTTGACCGATAAGTTAGTTTGCAACACTAATTGAAGCAGGTTTTATTTTTAAGAGAAAACCAATAGCTCTCAGGGTTTGAAGTTTCAGTGCACCATACTCTACAGCAGATCGTTCAGATCTCCTGAACCTTTCATAATCCTTTATGCTGTTACCCTTATTAATGTTAAAACTATATCGATGTGATCACTTTTGTAGCAAGCTTGGCAAGTACCGTTCCAGATGACCTTTGCAAAATCACCAAACGTTTGAATATCCTAGCTTTAACTAGAACTTCTCTGGCAAATGACATGAAATCTATTACACACGCTTGCTTTTCACATTGAGGTGCCTCGGTTACCTTTGTGGACTTCCATTTAGCATCTATATAGTGAACCAATTGGGATTTGTCAGGTTTTGCCAGCAATCTTTCTCTGATTAAGAAAAGTGAGGTTGATGTTAACTGATATTTGAAAAGTTCAGTTATTGGATATCCGCTACTTCTTTAAGGTATTATCGGTTTCTTTTTTACGGTTAACATTTATGAAGTCATTTTTCTTTACCGTCTCACTACGCTTAATAGGACTAAAAAGTTGTATAGATTTCTCCTGGAAGTTCCCTTTGCAAAAATTTTGATACCCTTCTGTACAGGATCTTCGAGAAAAAATGGGTTTCCTTAGTTTTCTAAAAATTTTACAGTCTGTTGAATTTATTCATCGTGAACTGTTGTTGTGTAGGAAAATTCACGATGAAATAATTATTTATTATCAAGGAGAAGACCACAAATATTCCGTGCAACTTGAGCTACTTGCGCATTTTCATATTAAATCAAATTTGCTTCCTCTCTCCTAGTCATTCCTAGATTCTTCCTTGGGCTTTTGCTGGTTTATTATTATGATTTTGTTCAAGGATTTGGTCAATGGCCACGCAATTAAAGTTTCTTGTTGTGTTCTTTACAACAAAATGGCCCGCTAGAAACTGCAAATAAGCTTCAAGAAATCGATTGGCAAATTTATACAATTTTCAGAAATACACTTGCCCAACGAGAATAATTGGTTTTATCAAATGCGAAACAGAGACAAATCACTCAAGGCACTTATGTATAATTCCCAATTCGCATTTCGCGGTGCTCGTGACAGATTTTTAAGGATCGGAAGTATTGTATAAACAAATTCATACCAGAACCGAAAAGTTTCATTGTCGTTATAGTGTATTTTCGAGAATTTTTCAAGTTCTAAGGAGTGTCTAATTTATTTTTTGATATCTTTTACATTACTAGCTGCGGCAACATTGTCTTTGTTGGTAGTGCTTTTTTGTCGATTTTTGAGTTTTTCTTCTAAATCTTTCGATATATCGTTAAGCTTAAAAAATTCTCCAAGCAAAAGTTGCTTCTAACTAAATGCATAGACACCCCCCTCATACCTCGAGAGTAGTGTTTACCAGCCAGTACACTTTCTACAACATTGAGACCAAATATTTTAGTCTCGGTATTACTATTTTCAACACTACTTCCCTAAAGATATTTCTCGATGCATGGCGTAATTTCTTTTGCTCGATGAAAACCTTTTAAGCCCAAAAATACATTTGACAATTCTTCATCTGCCCACAAAGATCCCTTCTTTTGATACACTGTTTTCAAGCAGTGTTGGAAATTTATCATGCAATTGTATATGGAACTATAGTCGGTAGCTGAATAGGGTAGTAACAGTTTTTATTAGAGATTAAACCGATTAAGAAGGAATATTATATTCGCTAGCTGTCCCATCTTTCTTTGACAAGTATCAACTTAACATCTAAACCACATCGAGCTCTCTTGTAATGACGAGATGATGCTGGGATCAAGTATATCATACACCTTAAAGTTTTTAGGAATTTCACCTCTTTGTCTAGGTTTTGGAAAATATTGTAACTCCTGAAACGGCAAACGAGTATAGAATAACTTCATTCTTTGGTTTTGTAGATTCTCGTTTTGACTCTAGCACTTGTATCACTAGACATATTTTTATTTAGCAACACAACCATAGCCGTATCATGGTTTCCACCTATTCTGGAAAGCGTATGTTCTTGATAATTAAAATTATTCATTTCTGCAATAATCGGTGTATTTAATTTAATTTCTCTTGAGAGAGGCATAATAAATTTTCGCAAATTATTATTATTTGCGAATGCCTCGGACCATCAAAGTTATGGTGGGCGACTGAGACAGAAAATATCTGGCCTATTAAATAACGACAGCATGTATTAGAAATGGAGATTTAGTTCTTGGAATATCAAGATGGTGTAGAGTAAAGATCATGAATGAAATGAAAGAAAGACGCATGGAAGTGCTGTGTGTGAGTGAAATGAAGCGGATGGAGAAAGGTGTTGTAGAATTAGATGACGGTATATTGGGTTTGTGGTCTGGAGTAGAGCGCAATGAGTTCGGGGCGAAACGTGTTAGCTTAATTTTGAATGATCCTGCAAAAACGTGCATGAAACAATATGATTTTGTTTTTCCCCGCATCTTGTAGGTTTGAATGGAAGTGGGCTGTAGAAAGATCTTTTTGATAGCATGTTATACTCCGGTGAATAACGATATGGAGTGTGAGCAGTTTTGGCAGGAGTTAGAAGAGCTATTAAACAAACGCGAAAGTAATGAACGTGTGGTTCTATTAGGTGATTAGAGTAGTTGGGTCGAAGTAAGCAGAGAAAATGCTGAATATGTGTTAGGATCGTTTGGTGATCCAAGAACGAACAAAAATTGAGATATGTTAGTGAGTATATTTATTGAAGCAGAACTGTTTATATCCAACACATTATATAAAGATATAGACATACACAAGTACAGACGGTAAAGGAGAAACGCAAGAAGTATAAATGATTTGGTTGTATTTGATGAAAGTTTAAGAGAACTGGTAAAAGACACGCGAGTAATGAAAGGACCTGAATGTGGGCCCAATCATTTTCTGATCTGGTCCAGAATTGATCTTAGCCGAAAGTGGGAGTGGAGAATAAAGCAGAATGTGAGATAATCTAAAGTGAAAGTAGAACGTTTGTTGGAAGGGTCAATTCAAAGAGAGTATGCTACTATGTTAGAGAGGGAGCTGTATAACTGCATAGAGGAATGGGAGAATGCTCTGAAGTCTGAAAATGTGGATAAGCAAGGGTAGAGGGAGGATAAAAGGATGCAGCGTAATTTTGAATAAAATAAAAATTTATTTGAAAATGGTTAATGAAGGTAAGAAAGGGTAGAAATAAGCATGTGAATGGCGTTGTTAACAGTAGAAATAAATAGAATGTAGCGGGCTACTATTAACGCGTTTCACTAATTTAAAACAAGTAATAACAAAAGTCTTTATTACTCACTGTTCCCAAGTCTAATTAACAGTATATGCCTTATTTATGGATGTTTTCCGTCCAATTAACAATGAAGCACTATCACACTAATGCTATTTACAAGCACTAATATCTTCTTAAACAAAATTCTTAACTATAGGTCTATTAACAACACTAACACTAGTATTTATTTATTACACTTTTGTCTATTTATGTATTCTACAAGCTGTACAATAGACACGTTCACATAACACAAATTTATATTTACTAAAGACTTTCAGAATGTAACGAAAAATTAACTATATACGAAATGATTTATATATGACATTCTAATATAGACTAACTCCTACATTAATCACCGATCTTATATACACCCTATAATTAAATAGATGATTCATACTCCGGTATATTCTAGAAAATTTTAGGCTTCTGTAGTATATACGTTGCTTACGGCGCTTGTGTGTTTGACGGGTTGCCTAATAGTAGCTCGTAACAATAACATAGGAAATAGAAACAATATAAACGTCAGAATTGGTTTAGTTGAATCTCTGCAGAAAGTCAAAATAATAGTAAAATTAGTAATGGAATGAATATAAATGTAATTTTTATAGCAAATAAAATTTTTAACGTCCTCTAGCCAAGATTAAATAAATGTTGTAAGATCCCTACATCGATAACTACGTACAAAACAGTCAAAGCTGTAAAGCATTAAAATTTTTGAAAATAAGAAATTTTACATATCCTATATGTGTATTAAGTAAGAGTTGATTATTGACAGTAGAATAATATCTACAATGTGTTTGTGGAGGAAATGGAAATATTTTAAGAACGTGTCTTAGAAGTCAAAATACAAAAAAAGTTCATATATTCAAGTCCGATTTTCACTTGTTTCAGAGATACTTTGATTATATTATTTGGTAATTCACAACAAATTTTTGAAAATACCACCGCCCACTTCGGCACACTTATTTGCCCGTTTATAGTGAACTAGTATCGAGTTTTAGTGAACGATGATTCGCTCTAATCAATGCTGCAGCATTGAGAATGCGAGCTAGTAACGCATTCTTTGTGTCTACTTATGGAGCATAAACCAACGATTTTATTAATCTCCAAGGACAAGAATCTAGGAGAGTAAGATCCTGTAATCTTGGTGGTCAAGAGCGCGGGTTGTCTCTGCCAATCCAGTGATCGACATTATTTGAATAATGAGGAGACCCTAGTTTATGTTGGAAGATAAACCGTTGTCGAATATGCAAAGATACTTCGTCCAATATTTTCTGTACTTGATCTTCCCAAAATTGTAAATAATCTTCCCCAGTAATGCGCGCATCCAATCGAAAGGACCGAACAACTATAATAGCTAAATGACGCATTGTTAATATATATTAATAAACATTGCAGTTCTTTTATTTTATTTTATTTACTGATTAGAAAACAAAAACCAATGAGTATAACTTTAGTCATCTTCGCCTTTCGACTGAAACTTTAGCATCTAACATTTCTTACTTTTTTAGTTTTAATTCCAATTGCAGAACATTCTTTCTCAGTTTGTGCTTTTCTAAAACCTTTTTCAATTACAACTGAATAAAGTTTACCTTTGCCTGCGTTTCTTCTTCATAAAGTTGCGATTCTGTGCAAGCTAATTTGCGGTTTGTTTCTGTAATATAAGTTCTGTTGAATTGGCAATTATTGATTTGATATTTGTAGAACTTACTTTGGGTTTATTTTTAGTGTCAGTACGCACATTTATTTTAGCTTTTAACTTTTTAAATACTCTGTCCGTTTGTTGTGGTTTGTTTTGTATTTTTCTTAATCTTCTTTCTCCATTTGGTTGCTCGTCACGAAAAGTCCATCAAATCATTTCCTTCGTGCTCTCTTATCCCTGTTTTTCTATGGAGTATGTAACTTTACCACGACTACGATGTAATGCATGCTTTGCCACTTTGAACTTCAAAGCATCAGCCATCGCATCATCCAGCGTCTTAGGCCAGAGCAGTCGTAATGCTTCATGGGCCTCCACATTCCGTATTCCATTGACAATGATCTGTACTACCAGCTGTTTCAAGAAACTGTCCGTTGCTGTTGAATAAGCTGGTTTCACCAAGCGAAAAACATCTGCTTCAAACTGTTGTAAATTTTCGTTGGTCATTTGGTAACGATTCTTTACCTTAGGTGGTATACTTGTTGTAGGTACAACATTTTCAGTTTTGATGTTAAGGCCCCAAAGTTTCTTACCATGGTCCGGTATAGTTTGTATGTTACCCGAAGCTTCACCCCGTAGTGCGAATATCTGAATGCCTTCTCAGTCATTTCACCAACTAGCGTAAGACTACGTATCCCAAGGTTCTGGGTTCAAATCCCGACACGGCGGACTGCTTGAAAAATGGCAGGTGAGCATTTTTCACAAAAATTACGCCCTCGTTCAGATGAGAGGTTAAATGGAGGTCCCTGTGTGAGTGTTGTCACGCACGTTAAAGATCCCTACCTTGCCTAGAACGGCAAGGGTTCGGCAAAATTCTAAATTTCCAGGCAACAAAAAACCGCCTCCTGGCCAATGTAGTATCTTCGGGTGGAGCATCGGAAATGTAAATAAACGGTTATACTTTGAATTTCAGTGGCGACAGTTTGGTTTTTTGACATACTTAAACTCTTCAGGTGTGCTGTTGTATTACTGGAGCAAAAAGCTGTGGTGTATCTACTGTTGGAGAATTAATCCGTTCTTTTAACTCCAACACCTGATTTTCCATTTTTCGAGAGTTTTAAGGGAACTTTTGCTTCTAATGTCTGTAAATAGCTGGAAAATTTGACTTTCTGCATTTCCGCGGATTTCGCAATTTCTTGTATAAACTCTCTTCCAATTGTTAAACAACTTTCGCGTTCTGATCAAATTTTTCAGTATTTTTTATTTAATTCTGCTGCCAGGCTCGTAGAGTTTTGGTTTAGTTTCTCTGCGTGTTCTTGTACGTCTGACTTAAGGTCCTCCAAAAAAAATGAGTTTCGCTGCCTATTTTCTGTTGTTAACTACCAGTGATAGGCATGCAAAAGAAAATCGTTTAAATGTGTTTATGCACCACTATCACACACACTTGACATCAGTGTAACAAATTTTCTACTTTAATTTGACCTTTAACTCCACTAAATACAAATTTAATAAATGTTCTTAGCAATTGCAGAGTTACATTGAAACAAGCTACCTTAATCACTATTTGAAGGCACTAGTTTAATTTTCTAAGTACGACGAGTTAAACACTATTATAGCACTAATCTAACTGGAAATTTATTTATCTAACATATTTATATCACATACGTAAATTTATTACAATAATTAATGTATATCAAACGCTTATTAGGACGGAATTCAAACTAATACTAAGCTGTCGCAAAGAGGTTCACTCTTATGTACGATAATTCTTTACTTGAGAAAGAAAGCAGAAGTATATAGGACGTGCGTTATCAAACCTTTCGAGAACAACTCTGCTGTGTTGCGATACCTACCGATCATTCTCTCTTATCGCTAGCAGATATGAAGCCGTTTAGTAAAGATTGAATAAGCGTCCTCTCCAGAGTATTCCATATGTTTTTAAATTGTTATTGCAATACTCATACAACGCACAGATAATATACACCTCAAAATTTGACACATGAGAAAGTTATTACATAACTGACACTCTAAATCTGCCTTAGAAGATTTTTATTCGTGCCTGCAAATTCAGTTATTGCATCATCAAGATTCATATTTTTAAAAATGCCTTTTTTTATTGCCAAGAGGGATGAATCTTCTAATCTATTTTGAAAAAGATCTCTCCGCACTTGCAGTGCAAACAGTTAAAGTTAAGTACAACTTTAAGGCTGTTATTGTGTTTGGAAAACTGTTGGTACTTGAAGACTTGGCAAGTACTAAATATTCTAAGGACTGTAAAGTACCGTTAATAATGTTTAGTCTGAATTTGATTATTGTCTGCGCTCTTCCTTGAACCCCGGTATTGCGGGAGCTGGTGGGAATGTACTTGTGTCATCGCGTAGGATAAATGTATATCGCCGATCACCTGCTGTGGGAATTTTCATCCTTTACACAATCACCATCTGCCTTTGTGGAAAAGCAACTACAAACTAAACGTGTACAAAAGCAGATTAAGTATTTTTTTCTCTCAGCATACCGGCATTCTTTTTGCTTACTTTCACACGATTGTGAGAAATTTTCAAACCTATATGTTCCATAAATAGAATCTAGACGCTGATGGGAAAATTTGTTTGATACTACATACGGCGCTGCAAGCAGATAATTAATGATCTGCATAACAGAAATGTTTGCTCTACTTATAATAAATTTCCCGTTCGACTAAACTACTTGCACTTTCTTGTGTTTAGCATTCTCCATAAATGCATGGCTTCTAATACGGATACGCAGACCAGTTCTTGAATATATTGGAATGTCATGTTGTAATCGTCAAGAATTATTGAGCATGGTTTTGAATTTAATTTCGAAAACGATATAACTCTTCAAGTAAGAGTGATCTTAATTAAATGCTGTCAAGAAACGTTCATACATTATGCACAGATTAATGTATGTTTAAAATCAGATTAACAAACATGAACGCTTCACTACAACGGTATAGATTGAACGATATTGCTAAGCTTGGAGGTATAAAAACTTTCTCGGATTGCTTTAATATTGAAAATTATATGTTGCAGAAATAATAATGTAACAAATTCTCTAATTGTCTGTTAGTCTTCAATTCTAATTAATATAAGTATAATAATTATTATTCACAATCGCAAGTATTTACAGAGCCTTGTCTACTTTAATACTACCTTAATCACCAACTGTAGGTACTGATTTAATTTTCTACATACGACGATTTAAACACTAATGTAGCACTAATCTTACTGATACTTTATTTGTCTAACACATTTACATCAACTAAGGGAATTTACATTTACATCGAACGTTTATTAGGACGGAATTCAAACCTTATTTTAATTTCTCGGAAAGGGGTTTGCGCTTATGTACAATAATCCTTTATTCAAGAAAATTTGAAGAAAATCTGAGAGTCATCAAACCTTTTGAAAACAATCGTATTGCATTACAATACCTAATAGTCATTCACAAATATGAGGTCGCTTTAGTAAAAATTGAATAAGCTTACTATCCAGAATGTCACATATACTTTTAATTACTCTTACAATAATTTAGAAATATAGATTTGGCTATAATAACAGGTGTTTTAAATTGGATGCAACCTGTTTCTTTTATGATGTAAATGTATTTATTAGACAAAATATTTATAAAAAATTATTAAAATAATTTTCAGCGCACGATCAAAGAGATTTTCTGTGATACGAATGCGATTCATACACGTTTCATTAATACCTGCAGCTACTTTTAGTAATGTTTTTAGATCTCAATGTTAACTTTCAATTTATCAAGTGTATGGGATTGTTTTTAAAAATTATACTTTTTTAATGCCTCCAAAGAAAAGGTCTAGTGGAGTATGGAATATTCGAGGTAACAACCCTTTTTATATCAAATAATGACCAATAATTTCCTGCAGTATATCTACGTCTTCATTAGCAGTATAACGTGTTGCGTTATGCTGCTGGAACTAACATTCTTGTTCATTTACATTGCAATAAACTGTTGGATTAATTTGCAACAGACCATGCCGCCACAGAATTGTCAAAAAATTGAGATCTTATTTTTTGCATGACGTCGGGAGATCTCATATCAAACACCGATTTTTCGTGCTTGTAATGACCACTCATGAAACACGTGAGAATTTTCAGTGCTCTACATTCGACAGTTTTCAATTGTTAATATATCCATTTAAGCGACACTATACGTCATCGCTAATAAACCCGATTCAACATTTTAAAGATTTTGCGGTGATTGTCGTCCTGTGCCTTTTAGATCATGTACACTCCAAGTCTCACGAAATTTTTAACCAAACGCAATACTTTCGACGTATTAAGAATTGTTGAACAGGGAAATTTTAACTAAAACGAGTTATTCACTTGTTTGTAAGATGTATACGCTCAATAAATCAATAGTAAATTCACATTCTTTCGTAGGTGACGACACGGTTTACACAATACAGACGGTTGGGTACTGGAATAGCCACTAATGCATAAAAAAAGCATTTCAACTGTTACAAGTGGTAAATCTTGAGTACAGTATTATCAGCAGTCATATGTCAGAACTATAAATTGACCTATGCGCAATAATGAACCAAGAAAATGTGATGTATAAATTGACTCTATCAATTGGGACAAATTTTGCTACGTGCTGGTAGCCGGTTGACGTTTCGTTGATTGTTGATTATTACTATGCAATGGGCGAAATGACGTAAAAGTTAAGTGGTGCACAGGTTACCTTACAGTGGTGCAGATGGGTTCTATGAAAAGCAAATAATACTCTTAGGGGTATACAAGCTGTGACACTTCCACCAGGCACCTGCAGACTCATCTTAAAAGATCGTTGAAATCTCTCGCCAACCCACCTGAAAAAAGATAAAGCTACTCGGAAGGTGAATTCTCCTAGCAGCTGTTTAGTGCTTCTTAGTGCCCCTGGAGTTGATGCAGTTTCTCTTACAACGTGCAAATTTCTAACCTGTATTTTAAAAACTCTACTTCGTCTATACCTAACCTATATTACAAAACATGACTTCAACAGTTAATAACGACAAAAAAATATTTCTACTCCTAATTGACCAAGTGTGCGTTTCACTAAAAAAAATTATTATTATTATTACTTTATTTTCCGGAAAATCTATCAACTGAATCATCGGTTACTGCAGCGTTTACTGACACTAAAGAAGGTGTACTATTGGCTACCGCTCAACTTGAAATCCAAGATTGTTGCAATAATTTTTATAATTTCCGTTATCTGATTGACACTGGAAGTATTTTTTTATTTATAACAAAAAAGCCCTAAATCGGTTAGGTTTGAAAGCTAATTCATCTTTGACTAAAATTAATGGAATCGGTTCGATAAATTCAATAGTCATGAGAGGCAATGTTTTATTAAACATTCATCTGTTAACAACAGTGCTCTAATATTATTGATTGAAGCGGTTGTTATTGAAAAAATTTGTCAAAACATTCTGTATCAGTCGTTTTCTACACATCAATGGAGTTACATATCCAATCTAGCCTTAGCCAATCCACAATTTTCCTCTCGTGATTCTATCGACCTTTTGCTGGGGAGAGAGGGGAATGTATATTCTCACATAATTTTAGATGGCAAAATTGTCGACTTCAAAGGTTTACCGACCGCGCTGAATACTATTTTTAGTTACGTGCTGATGGGTTAGTACAAGGAAACCCATATCGCCTTGCCACCATCTGCGGTTTTATCTTTTTATGCCATTCTTCACTTCATTTTCCTGAAAATAATGTTCAAAAAATTTGGGAAATTGAAGATAACCTGAACAGCTTACGCATCTCACCTGGTGATCCTCTATGTGAAAAAATCTTTGCGGATAGCATTCGCCTTGGCAATGGTCATTTTGTTCTATCACTTCCATTTAACCTCAATCCTCCTAATTTTCCCAAACTTAGAGATCTGGCTATGCAGCGTTTCCTCTCACTCGAAAAACGTTTGCTAAAACAACCTACTATCTATGAACGGTAAAACTTTTTATGCAAGATTACATTGATCTTAGACATATTTCGTTAGCACCTTCGCCGGTTTCTGATAATCAAAATTATATTCCCCAATAATAAGTTTTGCGTCCTGACAATTTGACCACAAAACTAAGAGTTGTTTTTAATGCTTCGGCGAAAATACATGCAGCTACGTCGTTGAATGATAATCTTCTAGCGGGCCCTAAGCTTCAGCAGGACATAACTACCTTATTACTTAATTTTCGATTATATCCAGTTGTCTTAACCGCGGGGCGGCTCCGTGGCGTAGTGGTATGTGTGTGACTACTACGCCCAAGGTCCCGGGTTCAAATCCCGACACGGTCCGCTTGAAAAATGTTAGGCGAGCATTTTTCACAAAAATACACCCTCGTTCGGATGAGAGGTAAAATGGGGTCCCGTGTGTGAGTGTTGTCACGCACCTTTAAAGATCCCTACCTTGCTTGGAACAGCAAGGGTTCGGCAAAATTCAAAATTTTCCAGGTAACAAAAACTCGCTTCCTGGCCAGTGTAGTACCTTCGGGTGGAGCATTGGAAAATCACATGTAATGTCTTAACCGCGGACATCAAAATGATGTACCGTCAATTGTTAATTACCCCAAATCATCAAGATTTTCTGTGTATTGTGTGGCGCTTTTCACCGCACGATCCTTTACAAGATTACTGTCTTAATTGCGTAACTTACGGTGTTGCATCATCTCCCTTTCAGGCTATTAGATGTTTATTGCACTTAGCCGTTTCTTGTGAAGAGTATCCATTAGCCGCTTTGGTTCTTCGTAACTCGTTTTACGTGGACGTGTCATTCGCACAAATTCTCTCTTGATATTAAGTCACACTAATGTCCAATTATAGATTTGAATTCCGAAAATGGGCTAGCAATAATTTTTTGTTATTGGTCAATCTGCCAATTATTCACATTTCCGATTAATACTCTTTCAAACAAAAGGAAAGTTCCGCTTTAAAAATTCTCGGGCTTCAGTGGGTTCTTTTCTCGGACAGTTTTCATTTTACTGTTCAATCTGTCGCGACTTGTTGTACTAAACGCAACGTGTTGTCCACTCTTGCTCGTATTTTCGACCCACTTGGAATTTTATCCCCTCTCACTTTGCTTCTAAAACATTTGTTGCAGCAATTGTAGAATTACAAGCTTGATTGGGATGACCATCCTCCCGCTTTTATCTCGCAGTTTTGGGAAAAGTGTCGCAAAGGATTTACAGCTCTTTCAGAATTCTCGTTCTCACGTCAGCTTGCCCCCAGGTTTTTCAAAGAATGTGAATTTCACTGCTTTGGCGACGCAAGTGAGAATGGTTATAGCGCAGTTCTATATTTTGTTTTTTCTAACTGATAACGATAACCTTTCCGCATTTTTGTCTGTGCAAAGTTAGAAGTTGCCTCTCTTATAAAGTTATCACTGCCTCGCTTGAAATTTGTGCTTCAATATTAGTGGCGCGGCTTGTTTCATATGTGACTAAGATCTTTAAGAATGTTTACTCGTATACCAAAAATTTTCACTAAATTGTGCCACTTTATAGACTCTGAGGATCTACTTCGCGTTGGAGGGAGACTCCGTTATGCTCCCGTTACATTTTCTAAAAGATATCTAATATTATTGACCAGCAGTTCTAATTTTACATCTCTATTAATTAAATTTCTACACGCCAGTCATCAAACAGTGCATTCTATTCTTGTGCAAACGTTTTGGATTCTGGATTGTAAACGTGTAGTGCATCGAATTTTTTCAAAGTGCTTAACGTGCTTGAAATCTCGTCCTTAAGCAGCTTCTACTCTTCTTATGGGTAATTTACCCCCCGCCCGAGTTACCGGCAATCATAAATACTTTCTTCATAGCAGCGTGGACTACGCTGGCCATCCCGACATGATTCGCTTGAAAAATGTTAGGCGAGCATTTTTCACAAAAATACGCCCCTGGTCCGTGTGTGAGTGTTGTCACACACGTTAAAAATTCCTACCTTGCTAATGACCTGAAACGTAACAACAAAATTTACACTAATGGGGACGGGTGAGTTCAATGATAGCAAAATAAATTTCTTCTAAATTTTAACACGTGCAACCTACCTCAAAAAATTTTTGAACTGTTAGTCCAATAAATACTGGTCGCCAACTCATATAATATTATAACCTTGAATATACGGTAAGTAATCTACTGAAGAATTTTTTTTTAAATGACAGACTAAAGAACCCTTGTTTACAATGACTCTTTTACTGCTTTGAACCTAAGTACACATAACAAAAATACTCCACTCCAATCTTTATTGCAGCATGAATAGCATACACAAATAAACTAAACTCTACCCTGAGTGGCCAATTTGCGTATATCTAAAAAAAAAAGGAAAGCACATCTTAAAATGAATTTAGTTTAAATATCGAACAAACTGAATGTATATGTAATTGTCATGAATACAATTATGGTTTTTGTTTACATTCCGCCCTTATTCAGCAAGCACCCACGTATATGTCCAAATATTAAAAATTCTCTTACGCCAACAATAAAAAATATAACATGCGATAGTAAAAAGTTAACAAATTTATATCATTTACAACTTTTTCTCTAAATACAGGATTCAACCACTGGTTATAAGCAAATAAACTTTAGGCGCTGTAATCCACGACCCAACTAGTATTGACAGGTTATTTACTAACTAAACACCCGTCAGTTAACGGTAACTTGTAGGTTTCCGTAAATCATCTGCATTTTCAGGAGGTTTTATTCACTGCAATCCGGCTTTATAGTATCATCGTTACACGGATTACTTAGAAAACCGTTTTACCTGCTTACGGAAAAAGCAGCGAGCTTGCATTGACAACTAGACCGCAAGCGTGCAAATTATTTGACTTCCCTCATCATTATGCGATGGCGGTATTCTTAAGCTGTTTTATTTTAGGGAAATCAACAATATAAACTTACGGCTTGAGTGAGTTGCACAGAGTTAGTTGTTAGTGTCAAGCGCTTCTTTGTGCATGAAAAATATGTGTACTAACATTTTAAGACGATCTATTTACTATTAACATCTGCGTTAAGGGTTTTCGTCCTTATGGAATTACATGTTATGAATTCCTGTCTATTTAAATTATTTTCAATGTTTTTAGTAACTTTGCCATACTAAGAAATATTTTTAGTTCCACGCTTGTAACCTGATGCACCATGGAAAATACGTTTAACGTGAAGTCCCGATTTTCGAATTGCTGGTTGAGTATGTATGCACTACGTTTCTTCTCATCGATTTCAGTATTACATTTAAACCATATAACGCAAAGCGCCACTATAAACTGCAAACTATCTAAGCTTCTATAAATTATTCATAAAGCTTTTTACTGGGTTCCTATACTAACTAAAAATGAAAAATATTTCTCAATATACTATGTATGCCTAATTATTGCGCTAATGTGAGAGATTTCATCGTTAATTGTCTCCTTCAACACATGTAAGCTTGTACCAATTTCTCTAATATGAACGGTTGTTTTCCGTTTTTATCTGTAATTATTATAATTTAACACAAAGGGATGCAAAGTACTGATATTTACCAACATTTCTATTAAATTTTTTACTGTACAAGAAGCTTTTTTATTTATGTATTCATTCTAATTTACTACTACATTGAAATATCAACGTTATTAAATGTAAACTTCCAAAGCTTATAAATTTATAGGAGTTTATTCTTATTAAAAGCTAATCTATCTACCCTAAGTTAATTAATTCATTCCTACTACCTAATGTTTACTTAAGTAACCCCTCAGTGCTGCAATTTAGCACAACATAAATATAATGTGAAATTAAATCAACTTTTGTACACTAGCAAACTATTTGATTAATCTAAATCATGGAATACAATTACAAAGTCCAAAAATTTTACAATTGTAAAGTATTGAACATATGTTATTTTTTGTAAATGTTCGATAATAGAAAGTAACAGATATTCAAATAAAAGGATCTACATAAACGGTTTGTGTTAAATTTATATTTATTTTTCAATTTTAAATAATTGACTTTATTAACGAAAGAACTGTTTATGAAATATTATAAATAAAAGAGAATATAAATAAGAAGCTATAAAAATAGTGTTTTTAATTTTACTTTTTAATAACACATGCGAGTTAGACGCAAACAGAGGCACAACGTCGCGTACACACAATTGGTTTTCTGTTGCCTTTCGCATCGTAGTGGTATGTCATAGAACACCATACCGTCCCTGCCACTCTTAAGTACCTACCGAAAGAGCTGCTGTCTTCTTTGGGGAACTCGCTTAGAATGTAAATAATATTCTATAGTAGGATGATGCGTTCTTATTGTTTCACAATCTAACTATCAAATAAGAAATCAGAAACAATTTGATTTATTTTATATCTAATTTATAATCTCTACACAAAGACTCCCTAGGGGATAAATTTCATTTAGCACCATGCGATCTGTCTACTCTAACAGAAATTCTTTACAATAGTTTTGTATGCTCTATTTATGTTCCCGAGGAATCATGCGAAGAATATTTTCTAATTTTAATTATAAATTTCTCTGATTGCTTGCGTATTATAGTCGTAAATGAATAAGAGCGAAACAGAATTTATACGTATCTTTCGGTTCAATAGGTAAACGGAGATTAAGCAAACATTGCATGTCACAGTTACTTTCAGTTACCTCAACTACATACTAACTAAACCATCAACTTCATTAATGTGTATCCAAATTAAAAAAAGAAAATGTTGCTACTTATTGTATTTATTAAATTATTATCTTTGTTTTTATTGTAAATTTAGTGCATTTAAAAATAATGTTTTTGGAATAACTTCAACTAGTTTCACACTAAAAACGTACGGGGAAATTTTTTTAAATCTTGATATATATTAAAAACTAAAATCAATTTCGTTCTTTTAAATGTCTTTAAAATTTCAAAGAATTTTTTCCTTACGCTATATTCTTTTCTTCTGAAGATACTAAGATATACTTAGCGAAACAAGTTAAGCTTTTTCAAACTGATTATTTTTAAATATTCTGGATTCGTGTGGATGCGTTGTTTAATTTGTACTAATTATTTCACATATTGTTTATAGACAGATAACAGTTTACCTATGCTTTTATTTTATAAAATCCATTAGGACTCCGTGTCACCGTGGCAAAGCATTTCTGTTTTAATTGTATTTCTTAATGTTTTCAGTCGCATTTAATAAAGTTGGACACACAAATATTGTTTCTTCATCTCCATCTTAGGTTCTCAAAGTGATTCCTGCAGATACCGTAGAACTTTTGAAATGATCCTTGGGGGTTACGACTAAATTAAAATTATTTTGAAGGTGCATGGCAGAGTAGGGACCAGTAGGGACCACTAAATCCTTTAATAAACTAGTAACTTTTTCAAAATTTTGTCGCCACTTAAAAATAGAACAAAAATCAATTTTTTGGCTTACCTCAGAAGTAATGAACAAAATGTTTAAAGATATGCAAAATTATATACTGGTTATTAAAATATTTATCCCTTTTATTTGCAAAATTAAAATATATAAATTAAAAATTCACTTTTCTGGGTCTCTTTTTCGTAAATTTGTTAATAACACTTTTGGAATAATTTTTTTGTACAAATTTGTTTTCTAGGCAAATCTTGCCTAAGGACGCGAATCTGACCTGTACCATTGTAGATCTGTGCACATTCTTTAAACGAGACACTGCACTAAACGACACTACAAACACATTGCCTTATATTAAATTTAAATAAAATAGTTTAATTGTGTTGTGTACGCAGTAAATGAAACAATGAGTACCCTATAATTTACATATATTAAACTGATGTATTATATTTAGCACATATATACAACTCGCATATGTAACGTCGATTAGTAAGCTGTTATACATATATATATATATACAGGTACGAAAGTAAATGAAAATCATTTTATAAAAGTGTAAAAATTGTGCAAGAGAGCCGATGTATTATAGACGGCTCTGGGGACGACTCAGGAGACGACCCTGGAGACGACTCTGGAGACGACTCTGGAGATCACTCTGGAGAATACTCTGGTTAATTCTCTGGTTGATCACCTCCTGTTAAATTACTTTGGAGATATACAAATTGAATCTTAAATTGGATTAATTTATGGGATTTTGAATAACGATTTGGATAGTATTTTGGTTTGATGTCGACTTCCAAATTCGACTCTAAATATTCAGTCTGGGCACGAAAACTCTTGGGGGATGCAGAGGTACTATAGAACCATTCCAGGTTAGCCATATTGATAATTTATTACTGAAAACTGTTTTAATTCAATATTTTGGTACATGTAAGAGTCTTCAAAACCTTACTTTTATTGATCAATTTATGAAAGGTAATAGGCATCTTGAAACGTTTCAAAATGTGTCTGAAAATAAATAAAAGGCTCGTTTTGCTGGCTTCAATTTCTTAAATCTGATATATGCAAATATTCTGAAAAAGGGGATGATTTTAAAAAGGTTGTAAATATTTAATCATTATATTGTAGAATTGCTTTATTTAATTGAATCAGCTAGTTGAGGCAAAGAAAATTCATTACTTAACATTTCGCATAATAGGTGCTTGATTGATATAAAGGGGATAACACAGCATTTTATAATCATAGAGGCTGAAGAAACATAACAGCATTTTATGGTATGTCCAATCGTGGGGCTAAATAATAAAATAAAATAGGGGCTAAGGAAATATCACAGAAATATATATATATATATATATATATATATATGTAGTTGGCAACGGTCGATAACCCCGTTATTATAAAGCTACGTAAACCAAATTTGAGGCATATTAGGCATGCCCAAAGTGCACATTTTAAAATATTTGGAAGCATACAGGGTGTTTCATAATTCCAGGGCATATTAAACTTATATTTTTTAATGGAACACCCTATATTATTACATTTTGAAAAGCCCATAAAAGAGCTTTAATTTGATATCAGATTGTATCTGTCTATTCCTTTTAGTTTTTGAGATATTCAACTGTTTTTAGAAAATGACCCCGATTAGATACATTGCCACTGCACTAATACACAACTTATGTTAATTTTCAAGATGCAGAAATTTTACCATATACCATAGTATATTTGTAAATATCACTTTTTAAAATTTCTTCCCAGTATACAGGTGTGTCAGGTTTCGCAAAATGCAATTTTAAAAAAAAATTTTAAATGGCACCCTATCAATTTTATTGCTACAATGGATAGTTCATTAAGTGTCCTTTCATTTTTGTTAAGAATTCTCTATACCTAAATCCATTACTTTCTGAGATATTTTTGATTTTCTTCAAATTTTATGAAAGTTTTTAATTTACATAACTAAAAATAACTTACTGTTGGAGAATATTATAAAACAATTTTGATTAACACTTATCCAATAACAATTTTCACTAAAGATATAACAACCTACAATAACACGCTATCAACAGAATTCTGTCAGATCAACAACGTGCTTTTTATAGAAAATGTTCAAACAGGAAATCAGGCAGGCTTTGAAAAAAATAACAATTACAATCAAAATGTCATTTAGGTTTATTAATTGTAATGTGTTGTCATTTAACACATTATCAGTTCTGTTTTAAATGTAATCCTTGAAGGAGTTTTCAAAATGAATTTTACCGTGGAAGAACAAATAGATATGATTTGGGTATTGAGAGAAAGTTTAAGAAATTTCCTACTTGCATCAAGAATATTCCAAGAGAGATACCCTGTTAAATGACAACACATTACAATTAATAAACCTAAATGACATTTTAATTGTAATAGTTATTTTTTTCAAAGCCTGCCTGATTTCGTGCTTGAACATTTTCTATAAAATGCATATTGTTGATCTGGCAGAATTCTGTTGATAGCGTATTATTGTAGGTTGTTATATCTTTAGTGAAAATTGTTATTGGATAAGTGTAGTTGATTGTTAATCAAAATGTATTAATTGTTTTATAATATTCTCCAATAGTAGGTTATTTTTAGTTATGTAAATTAAAAACATTCATAAAATTTGAAGAAAATCAAAAATATCTTAGAAAGTAATGGATTTAGGTATAGGGAATGCTTAACAAAAATGAAAGGACACTTAATGAACTATCCATTGTAGCAATAAAATTGGTAGGGTGCCATTTAAAATTTTTTTTTAAAATTGCATTTTGCGAAACCTGACACACACTGTATACTGGGAAGAAATTTCAAAAAAGTGATATTTACAAATATACTATGGTATATGGTAAAATTTTCTGCATATTGAAAATTAACATAAGTTGTGTATTAGTGCAGTGGCAATGTATCTAATCAGGGTCATTTTTTCTAAAAACAGTTGAATATCTCAAAAACTAAAAGGAATAGACAAATACAATTTGATATCAGATTAAAGCTCTTTTTATGGGCTTTTCAAAAATGTAATAATATATAGGATGCTCCATTTAAAAAAATATAAGATTAATATGCCATGGAATTATAAAACACTCTGTATGCTTTCAAATATTTTTAAAATGTGCACTTTGGGCATACCTAATATGCCTCCAAATTTGGTTTACGTAGCTTTTATAATAACGGAGTTATCGACCGTTGCCACACTAAAAACTCACCCTGTATATATATATTGTATAGTAAATATCGGGTCGTAGTCAATCTGGGCAGTTAGATAATTCTTTTAATCAGTTCAAGCTTTCGAAAAATTTTATTTTCTTCTTCAGGAATTGGAGGATTACAAAAATGTTAATACGTTAATGCTACTTACGATTATATGAATCTATCTTGTTCTTGGTTTATTATATATGAAATGTATGCATTTTTTATAATGAGATTAAAAATTTATTGTGGGTATCCATTTTGTTTTAATGTATTTTTTAAGAAATAACAACAAAACAGAACAAAAAACCAATTATGTAAGCATAAAATACTATAAACAGCTATCACACAAAATCCAAAATTGTTTAAAACACTATAATATAAAATTAGTTCATAAACCCAATAATAGTACCAACGCCCTATTTACAAAATTCAAACCACCAACTCCTATAAAAAATAAAACCCATTGTGTATATAAAATAGACTGTACAGGATGCAATAGCTTATACATCGGTAACACAAAACAATATCTTGAAAAAAGAATCTATGAACATAAATATTCCGTTCGAATGCATAAAAGGGATACAGCCCTCACTAACCACGCGTTAAATGAAATGCATAAATTCGACTTTGAAAACACTAATATAACAGACACAGAAAAAAATGATACCAAACGAAACACACTGGAAATAATTCACATCCAACGACAAACCAATAGCATAAACTGTAAAACCGATCATGAACATTTCTCACACATATACCACAATCTTATACACAAATAATATTAAATCATTCAAACCACAAATTATATATCTAGTCAATTTTTTACGCGTATATCCTATTAGTACAGGTTTATATATTTTTATCTTTATTTTTAAATTATCAATAGTGTAATTTTATTATTTATTTTATTTATATTTATATTATTTATATTTATTTTATTTATATTTATATTATTTATATTCATTTATTTTATTTATATTTGTATTAGTTATATTTATTTAGTTATATGTTTATTTATTGTTATTTGTATTGTTAGATTAATTTATTTTATTGCATTTTATATTTTACACTTGTGTTATATTTCAAGTATTTTATTTTTGTTTTATTCTTTAATTGTTCACACATTAATATAACAATAACATAGAACAACAGCAACATACACGATTATCCTACATAATAAGTTTTAAACTATAATACATTAAATAAATTGTAAGATTTCATATAATTTTAAAGATAATTTTAAAGAATGACTAACATTAATAATAAAGCCCTTTAATTTTTATATTATGATTCTAACTAACATAATTTAAGTAAAACACCATATACATATAAAAAGAAAAATTTTTATTAAACTTTTATAAATGTACTAAATAATAATAAAATATATAGGAATGAACACATCTTTATGTAAAAATAATCTTATCTATACTGATACTGCTTGGACATATCAACACTATTATAAATTTCACCATTCATTATCTTGTACAATGCAAAACAATATGTAAATAACACGTAATATTTTGTAAGTTTTATTAATTAACTATATATATATATATATATATTTTAGATTTTTAATATGTGATCAAGGTCAATAAGACTGAAACGCGTAATATGTTGATATAATTTTATATTTTAATAAATGATCTATATCTCAAGAATATTTTTATTGATTATATATTATATATATATATATATATATATTATATATATATATATATATTGCCGTGGTTTCCTATAAGAATCGAGCCTCACGAATTGGGCGCCATAAGATTGCCGTGGTACTCTGGTCTAAATTAATACTCTCTCAAAAACATTCGAGCTCCAACGTTGGGCCGTCATTGGATTATGCCGTGGAACTCGGGTAAAATCCTCACCAACAAAAATATTTTCGAAAATTACATTAAATTTTCAAATTCGAATATGGAAAAGTTTCCAAAAATTTAAATAAGTCAAAAAAATATTGCTTACTCGTTTTCCTCTCTTCCTCAGTTGAATGGCCTTTTTCAACTGCTTCCGGCTAGCTCATTAGGACCTCCTTTTGGATAACTATATTCATTCATAAAATCCTATCATTCACGCACACGCCCAATAAAACCACAAAATACAACAAACATACAATCTTTAATTTATTCCTATTTACAAATGCAATTCATTATTATTTTATTGTTCACATTACACTTCAATAAATTTTACGTTGTACTGTCCTGTATTTAATTTTAAAATCATCAAACACATAAAATGTACGCGGAGTAAATGGACCTTGAATAATACCTTCTCTAAAATCTCTTCATTATAATTTATTTATTTATTTTAATACTCTAAGTAAACTGTGGGGTATGGTGATCTCATAATAACCCAATTAATGTATGCCCTTCGACTTTGCATACTCTAAAACAAAAAAAAACAAAGCCATGTACTTTTCACAAAATTTCACGTTCTGATGGAACGTTTAAAAGCTTTCTAGACACCTTCACTTTCTAGTTGAATACCGTAATAAAGTTATTTACCCATATTCTGTTCAATACGTAAATAATTCACACTACCTTGAAAAACACTCTCATACGCCACCCCAATATTTACAGTTTATAAAAATCACAAATTTAAATCGTTACCTGGAATTTCTAGAAGATCTTCGCTCTGTAGATGATGCCATGTAATTTTCTACCAGGTCTGCAGGTCGTCCTCGCTATTACTAGACGAACTCCATCGAAATACTCCCTGTATGTTTGTTGTGGTTGGTTTAGCATTCTTCTTAATCTTCTTTGGGAATGAAACCACTCATAGTTTTTAAAATCTATTTTATTATTTTGACAACGATCCTAGGTAGCATTGCAAGTTTTTCCTGGGTTTTCCTTGCGATATTAACATGAAATACAGCCTACATACATGATTTCTATTTATACATACAATAACTAATTACATAACAATAAGCATATTAACTAGAAAACCATTATTTCGGCAAATTATAAATGTTGGGGGATCTTGGTAGCCACAGGTTGCTTAACCCCCTTCACTGAATCTCGGTAAAATAAGACATAAAATCAGAAATCTCTCAATTGTATAAATAGAAACATGTTAAAAAATGTTTCCCAAATTATTGAATTTATATAAAATTCACCAATAAAAATTAATCAGCTGATTTCACGTTAAGCGTATTGGCTACCATAGGAAAGTCGATCCCAGGTCGCAACACAAATTGAAGGCAATCATTCTTTTAAACTTTAAAAATTTTTGCTTAGTGTAATCAAACCAAATATTTTAAACATCAATAAATCAAAGTAACCTTCAATTTATGTCATAAACGTCAAACTTGAAGTTTTTATTATTTTGACAACGATCTAGGTCATGGATCGAAACGTAAATAAAATAGATTTTAAAAACTATGAGTGGTTTCATTCCCAAAGAAGATTAAGAAGAATGCTAAACAAACCACAACAAACATACAGGGAGTATTTACAAGTCAGGTATGGGCCTGAAATTTGTATTTGTTTTAGACAGTTGGACAATCTAAACCTAAAGCTATCGCATTCCAAAAATTCACTCACATTCCTAATAAAGTGCAGAAACAACGAAATAATACCAAAAGGATTTAGAATCAAATTTGGAAAGACAAGCAATAAACTATCAAGAATTCTCGAAAGAGCAAGTTACAGTATGATGAGGAAAGACTACAAAACCACCGATACATTATTTATAAGTTAAAACAAGATATTGAGGGCATTATAAATTTCATACGAATAAAGGTAACAAAATATGATTTTGATAAAATTCTCGTTAGTGCAAAACCTACTACGAATCAGTATTTTCCAAACAAAAGAAATTCACATAAAGAAATTTAATAACCTATTTATAGAGAAAAATAACACACAAACTAAAACGTTAGAAAACAGGAACACCATGCTAAACACCGTGATAAATTTATCAAACAGAACCATTAACGACACAGAAAAATCAATTCTTTCAAAAGGCCTTAACTTTTCAGTAACACCAAAATCAATACCAACCTTTGAAATAATTAGCTGTATTGAGAAAACAGCAAACAAACTCGAAGAAGATCAAGCAAACGAATTTAGAATACGATGTAAAATCGAAATAGAAAAGAATCACAAAATAAAGCCAAATGTAAGTAATAACGAAATAAAAGCAATTCGCAATCTAAAAAACGATAACTCAATTATAATTCTACCTGCTGACAAAGGCAATGCAACAGTAATAATGAATAAAAACGATTACAACACAAAAGTCAACGAACTATTGAACACTGAGAATTACACCAGTTTAGAAACGGACCCAACAAAATCAATTGAAAATAAAATATACAAAACTCTATTTAAATTTAAAATGAATTCGAAGACAAAGAAAGAAGTAAACTAGTCCCACATTACAGTAAACCACCCCACTTTTACGGTCTACCAAAATTCATAAAAAGACATTCCTCTAAGACCTATCGTAAGCTCAATAGATTCACCATGCCATAATTTAGCAAAATTTCTACTAAAAATTATAAATCCATTAGCAGGCAAAACGGATTCTTTCATTAAAAACAACCAACACTTTTTAGAAAAACTATCAAACATAAAAATTGAAAATACACACACAATGGTAAGCTTTGATGTAGTAAATCTCTTTACAAATGTCCCTATAAACAAAACGCTTAATATTATAAAAAACAAACTCGAAAAAGATGGCAATCTTAAAGAAAGAACAAAACTAAGTATATCATCGATTATGGAATTACTTGGTTTATGCGTAAATACCACATATTTTCAAATAAATGATCAATTTTACAAACAAAGCTTCGGAATGGCAATGGGAAGTCCACTATCCCCAATCTTCAGTAATATATTCATGGAGGAATTCGAAAAAGATGTGATATTCACACAAGAATTAAAACCATTGATGATGTTTATGCTATTTGGCCTCATAATATAGAATTAATTAAAAACTTTATACAGTCAATTAACGAAATAGAACCAACTATTAAATTCACATATGAATTAGAACAACATGGAAAACTTCCGTTTTTGGATATTCTAGTTAGCAAAAACGATACAACAATTAATACATCGGTATATAGAAAACCAACGCACACAAACAGATACTTAAACTTCGATTCAAACCACCCACAATGTGTCAAACGAGGAATTATCAAAACCATGTATGATAGAGCAAAATTAATATCATCAAACGAAGAAATTTTAAAGAAAGAGAAAGACCTAATCAGATGTACACTAATAGAAAACAAATATCTTAAAAGAATAATAGAGAAAGAAATGAATAAAAACCCTAAAAATAAAGAAAAGAAAAGAAAACAACGATACACACCACAAAATGCTCTCAATACCATACATAAAAGGATTCTCCGAAAAAATTCAAAGAATAGGAAACAAATTTAGAATTAAAACAGTATTTAAAACCAACAATACACTAAGAGCACAATTAACAAAAACAAAACCCAAAAACGCAATACAAAATTCAAAAAACTGTATCTACAAAATACCGTGCGAATGTAATAAGTTTTATATAGGAGAAACTTCCAGACCATTTGAAGTACGATTGAGAGAACATAAATCATATATAAAAAATAGAAAATTTGAAAAATCCATGATTTGCCAACATGCATGGGACTCCAGTCATAAAATAAAATGGGAAGATGCAAAAATTATCGACAAAGAAGAAAACCACCAAAAACGCAAAATCAAAGAAGCTGCCTATATAACCCTACATAAAAATAACTGCGTTGCAAACGAATCCGTGACTTTCAGTAAACAATGGATTCCATTACTAAAAGAAATAACAAAAGAAATAACAAATGAAGATCAAATGCCCACAATATCTAGGTAGCATTGCAAGTTTTTCCTGGGTTTTCCTTGCGATATTAACATGAAATACAGCCTACATACATGATTTCTATTTATACATACAATAACTAATTACATAACAATAAGCATATTAACTAGAAAACCATTATTTCGGCAAATTATAAATGTTGGGGGATCTTGGTAGCCACAGGTTGCTTAACCCCCTTCACTGAATCTCGGTAAAATAAGACATAAAATCAGAAATCTCTCAATTGTATAAATAGAAACATGTTAAAAAATGTTTCCCAAATTATTGAATTTATATAAAATTCACCAATAAAAATTAATCAGCTGATTTCACGTTAAGCGTATTGGCTACCATAGGAAAGTCGATCCCAGGTCGCAACACAAATTGAAGGCAATCATTCTTTTAAACTTTAAAAATTTTTGCTTAGTGTAATCAAACCAAATATTTTAAACATCAATAAATCAAAGTAACCTTCAATTTATGTCATAAACGTCAAACTTGAAGTTTTTATTATTTTGACAACGATCCTAGGTCATGGATCGAAACGTAAATAAAATAGATTTTAAAAACTATGAGTGGTTTCATTCCCAAAGAAGATTAAGAAGAATCCATCGAAATAGATTCGCCAACGCCGCTTTCTCGATGTAACCAAATTCTAAATTTCATTCCAATTATATGTCTTTCACAGTAACCTACGTTATTTAATGTCCCGACACAAGTTGATAAAATTATAGGTGATACCTCAAATTAAAATAAGTAATTTCGGCACACTAACCGCGTTTTTAATTAATTTATTGGCTACCACTAAGCAATACAATTTTAAATTATTTGTTAATACTCAAAACTCATGTTAACTTTCATACGTGCTTTCGGGACGATCGAAATAATAAGGCACGAAGTTAAAAGATAAGAGAGCGAGACAAAGTTCTCTAGAGTATATATATCTTTCGACTGTAACCTCTCCAGGCCCCCAGTTATCCGAAATCCCGCTCACAACAACACATTCTCACAATTTGCACTCAACCCCAATTTCAAATTTGCGAATTTCCGTACCTCGTTATAAATTTTTAAAAAAATCACGCTACATTATCCTCGTGTCTATATCAAGTTGAACTAACATATCGACCAATCGTAGACTTAATGACGTTTCTCAAATCCCTCCTCTACTATTGTGGTCGCATGCTTATACGTTTTTACGTCTTTAGTCTAACCTTGCTTGAGTGGTTGAAAAATCAATATTCTTGTTTGTTCACTGTTTACACACGTGGACTGTCTGCGTGCGTTAAATAACCCTTTATTAGCATTTCCCGTGAATATAAGCGATGGTTTATCCGACATTCTCTGTAACCATTTGTTATCTACAAATTTTAAGTAGAACGTGACCTTTTAGAAAATACGCTGGTGTTCAATCGTAACATTTTAAATAACACTTCTACGAGTTGAATATTCCACGTATTTTAACCCTCTTGATATATTTGTACGTTAGCAAATGCGTCTCATTTTGGTATTATTGGGTTTTTAAATGCTTTTATGCATATTATATATCAATAATCGTTCAATTAAATTCAAATTAATTACTAAATTAATGTCATTGGCTTCTACCATTTAATTTCTTAGCAAACCTATTTAAATTTCATTAATTATTTATAAAATTTTGTTAATACCAGATACTTATAATTGAATTAACTAATATAATTTCCGCACGTAATTTCTGGTTGTTTCTTTATACAGGGTGTGTTGAAATTGCTTTGTTTATATTTATTTTTGATCTTTTAAAACCACTATAATATATATATATATATATATATATATATATATATATATATATACTTTAAAATAACATTATTATATTGAAACGTTAATTCAGTCGCTATGTTTCAGAAGTTAACAACGTTTGTAATTTTACCGTTGATGAATCAGAATAGTGCTGATAGTATCATACTTATAAAGCATTCCACATTTTCTTACATAATGCCTAAGACTGTGATTTTACTAGCTCAGTAATTTTAATAGTGTTTAAGCAAATTTAAGTGTTGGTTGTATCTGTGGTGCACTGTTCTATTTGGCAACAGTGTACCCACATAGGTACGTAAGTTACGCACATGTTTTACGTCTGTCTGGTACCGTTGCTACTTCTACAAATTGTAATATGTACTAAGAAATTTGCAATCAGAACTTCTTAACTAAAGGAATCAACAAATGGAGATCTACTTATTTCAGAAGTGCGAATGATTTTCTTGAGGTTTTTTACACCCTTCCATCTCCGACTTTGTTAGCGTGGTGCTCGTTTTCTTCTTCTCCTATTTTTTGTTACCGTATCTTCGGCAAGCATTTTGTTACTGAATTCGTTCTTTTCTTGCTAGTCTGCTCGTCTTACGGGTAACACATTCATTCAGAATTGCTGGCCGGGCTATTTCGTCCTATAATTGCATTATTATTTGATCGAAAACGTCTCTAAAATTATTGTTAAGTGGTGGGTTATGTCAGCGACAGCGGTTTAATAGCAATTTGGTCGCGAATTGTGTTGATTCAATCCGTATAAGATGTAACCTTTTTAATTATTTACCTTCCTAAAAAATTAATAAGGTTAAAATTTTTTTGCTGAAATATAAATGGACCGCGCTCTTATTTCAAGGACCGCAGTGGGTTCTTTGAATTGCTATTCCTACTAGTAAAACCATACACTTGATTTAATCCAAGTTCAATAAACAATAACACATTGCCACTATTTTAGTGAGTAGAAAAAATATATTATTAATAATTTTTTTAACCAATGATATGTACAACTTAATTATTCTTATAAATGTTTTTTTACAATATTTACAGAAATAAAATGTTGCCACTAGAACAATAAAAATAAAAAAATTGCTGAAATTCAAACTGCATAAACAAATTGTTATTTACTTTAATATTGAAGGAAGTCGTCAAGTATTTTAAATTGAGCTCGTTTTAATTGTTTTAGACTTGTACAAAATTGAAGTCCCTAGATCAGTAATCAATTCAAGCAAAAAAATTGAGGCTAATAAAATTCCATGTGCTTCTTTAAAAAATTTTACAGTACTGTTTTAACTACTCATAGAATTAAAATTTTACTATTATAAGAGGAATAAAATTTGTAATATCTGTTTGCGTGTTTGATATGTAGATAGTTGTTGTCGCCTGATAAATAAGTTGATAGTGATGTTACCTAGGGCTCTCAACCATAATTTCCTATTACGGCTGCAACAAGGACGACACTTGTGAAGCTAACAGCTTAAAAACACACAATTGGACAGGATGCACGGTTAACGGCTTTCCATAATTTACGATTCCATCACCAAAGCGCATTTTGTGAATTCCAGACAAAATAACTGTAGATTGGTTATACTGGCAATTGCTAACAATACTCTTTAGAAATGATGGCTGCATTGCAGGGTGCGTTCAGAGGGGCAACGAATGGTGTTTGAGATGTCCCAAACTTATTGGTTAGAATTCACCATGTGCAAATTCTATTAAAATAATACGTACTCCTGATACCAAAGTGAATACGCCAGGATCAAAATTATTTCCACTTGCTTCCGGGAATAATTGATTATTGCGTGCTTCTCGCAATAATTTAATGTCACGTGAGCCCATAACCTAAATGCTGAAGTAAAAAACCCTCATCAGATTTAACCATTTCAAATTAATAAAAACGAAGTAAACTTACCCACTTTCGGCTTTGCACATTATAACAAGGTGAACCAACTAACTTGTGAGCACCTAAGTACTTGATGTTTTTCAGGCTAAGCTCAAATTCACAATTAAGAAGACCCATTTTCGAGCAGTGTTTAAATCAAAAAGGAAGACAAAAATTGCGTATCTAACAAAGTAGATAATATCCCTCCTAAGCACAGATGGTTTCTAGAATGTTGTTTTCAACCAAACACGTTCCCGTAAGATCTGTATGTATGGTTGTATATCTATCAGAATAAGTAGAATACATTACCTAAACAACAAAATTAGTAACAGAAAAATTTATACCTTGCCCTAGGTTCGGTTCTGTTCGAAAACTTTTTAGTCCGGTTCGGTTCGAGGTTCGGTTCGAAAAAATATATTCCAGTTCGGTTCGGTTCGGTTCGAAACAAACGAACCGAACCAAACCGGTTCGACATTTTGATATTTTAAACAACTAGTACGTTCAACTACAACAATTTAAATGTTTAATATAGTTTTTATATTTAGTAGATGCTATTTTCAAATAAACCCAACATTAATTTGTTTTAGATGTTAGTAGCATAAATCATATGAATACCATTTGTCCAGGTTTGATTTTTCAATACGTACTATCTTTAACAAAGCGTAATTACAATTAGGTTAATGGTGAAAGCCACCTCTAAAATTTAGAATGTGTTGATAATTGATGATTTTTACTAATGTCATTTTACCGTGCAAAAACGATATCACACGATCTTTTATTTTAGTTTTAGTTAGCATAAAAAGAATATAAAGATGATAAGGTGTTGCTGATTTCTTATACAGTATAAACAAAAAGCTGTTTGTCAGTTTATCTTTATTATTATTATTATTATTTCTTTTAAAAGACAATATCAGATGGTTCTCGGAAAGAATCGTAAATCTACTTCAAACAGCGTTTACGTTTCTCATAATAAAATATAACAGTATTTATGTCACGGGCATTATGTCTGCTTATTAAAGTTTATGCCTCCATGAGTCATAAACTTCAACCCATGGTTGTGAAAAAAAGTTTAGGGTCATTCTTCTGGAGTATCGGCTACTTCTAAAGACGTTGGTGGTGATGACCACACTAAATAAACAGTAAATATTATGGTACCATGCGTTTTGTAACACCATTTGTTGAGCGATTATGTACAAAAGAAAAGGAGATTAGTTTTTGCTACAAGGTCACATTTTTTAATATTAATAGACAGCTGGTTTTCATATAAAAGTAAAAAATTTAAAATGATGGATTAGTAATACATACTTAATTAAAAATTAAATGTTTCGTTTATTCTGAAAACTTCTGTAGTCTCTAGACCGTGATCTCGGCTTGTATATGTTTAAGATGTTTTCAACACTTCTGTCCATTAAATAAAATAAGCTTGTTTTTAAAACCAAATTTTCAAAATCATTTCGAGTTTCTTTAACGTCTAATACTAGTTATAAGCAAACAACAATTTGAAATAAGGAGCATTAAACAAATCGAACTAATCTAGAATTTTTTGATCTACAAACGTGCCTCGATGACAAAATTTATTAGATATGTAACATTAATACCTATTACATTTTTTAACTATCGGCTTAAAACTCGATGACCACGTACATTAGAAAATCGTTCTAATTCTTATATGCTTGCGACTAGAGATTTTTAAAAAGTGCATTTGGGAGGAATTAAGATTGACATTTTTATTGAAAATTAAATTTTTAAACTAAATTTGATTTAAAAAATCGAACCTTTCGAACCGCACCGGACCGAATCTTGAGTTAGGTTCGGTTCGGTTCAAAAAATTTGCCGGTCCGGTTCGAGGTTCGGTTCGAAAATAAAATGTCCGGTTCGGTTCGGTTCGGTTCGCAAAATCGAACCGAACCTCGAACCTGTTCGGTTCGTGTCCATCCCTAATTGATCGGTGACATAGTTCTTATTTCAAAATATAAAACTGTCTTTAACAGAGAATTTTATCTGAACTGGAGCACAAAACTGTTCAAAATCGTTAAAGTGCAACAAACTATACATTTAACCTATCTACTGAAAGATTTGAAAGGGCGGTCAATCCCAGGTGCTTTTTATGGCGAGATGATTCAGCTCATAACTGCACTTGTCACGTGCCTACTGAAAAAAGTTAACAAGTTCTACAAAAACGGAACCATGCTCAGAAACTACTTGTTGCTTGATTGATTACGACAAGGAAACTGAAAAAACACAACAGATTTTAGTGTCCATGGGTTAGCTCCAACTTTGGACATTTATTAATCAGACTTTAAAGAGAAAACATGGCTTACATCCTGGATATACAAGGCTTCCAGTATAAAACAAGGCAATTCCTCGTTTAAGAGGTGGCAGTGTTTGATGCGGAAAACGACAAAGTATGACACGAAATATTGGAGATGCGTCTAGATTCTACCTACTTAAGTGAAAGTTTTAAGAAACATAAGCACGGCATCAAAAGCACTTGCATGAATTTAGCTACGAGAACCCATCAAGAAGCCCATTATCACCAGTTCTTTAACCACAACTAAATAGTCTATTGTATATGTATTCATAAAATCTTATTCTATATATTCTGAAATTTATTGAAAATTACATATATTTTTGATGGTTGATACTCTTAATGCACTTGCAGTGTATTTATTTAATTAATTATCCCTCACGTATCTTGTTACAATAAATTGCTTTATTTCATTAACAACCTCTTTAAATTTTTTCTTAGTTGTGTTAATACCTCCCTAAGATATTTTTGATGTAAATCCTTTCCTTCTCAACGCGACCCATGACGGTTGTTGTTAGCTGTGCCAGAATGAAAATGAAACTCAACATTATGTCATGCACTTATCCTTTTCATACCAGCTAGAAAAGGGTCGAAAGCAACGATGCAACTATTTGGAAAATTTTTTTGAAATTTTGTGAATAGGATCTTTTTAATCCGTTACTAATAAAATATTTTACAACGTATGAGATCAAGATTTCTTTTAGCAAGATATTTTTCTAATACTAGTATTTTCGCGTCTTATATCTTATTCATCTAAATTATTCATAAAAGATATTTGCAATTTTTCGACGCAAAAATATTCTAACTGTAATACGGTTTTTGTAAAAAAAATCTAATTTAAGTAAGCCAGTTAACAACAATTAGATATTGCAATAATATTAAGCAAAATGTACAGAAGCTTGAAATCCATTGGCTGCGTCTGCTGTGTATTTTACTGTCCTAACTATACCATCTGCTTGAAGAAGACTGTATTCGCCTTGAACAGTATCTCCATCTCTAAATTCTTGACGCTTTTGTGAATTTCCAGTGCGGGCATCTTCAACTTCAAACGTATATCTGTAGTCTGGCTTGGCCTGTAAAAATACATTACATTATTTTTATAAATATATAAATTTTACTTTTATTGATACAAATGAATCAATTTCAAATGTTATCACTTTAGAGTGCAATTTACAGGAAAAATGAATAAATATATGCCGTCGAATAGTTTAAATATAACTGTTGTTAAATCTTCATCACTTACACAAATCAGTTCTTACACTTCAATATTTTCTGAAGATCGTAAGTAATTTTATTAATTTTTGAAAAAATAAATACACTAAGTCAATTTCATAGGTGTCAGAAGTAGATGTGTATTAGTAGTAATTTGTCGATACATTGTTTACAAGAAATACTTTAGTTTAGTTTTGCTGCATTAGGAATTCTTTAAAGGAATGAGTTTTTTGTCAAATAGCTTGAATAAATATTTTTACCATCTCACTCAGCCAAAAAAATAACAAGTCGGTGGTTTTGTTTATTTTGCATATGAAATATTTATTAGCGGGCTACTCTATGACGCTGCAGAGACTGCCAAAGTTAGAGAAGTATAAAAGTCTATTAGTTGATTTTATATTGCAACTTATTTTAACGGCGATTTAGATATCCTGGCCTTGCTTTCATAGTAGCATAACTACAAAACTGTGAGAGTCATAGGAGAACCGTTTTAAAAATTCATTGTATGAATAATTTGAATATTGATCACATTGTTTATCAAAATTTGCTTGTTATTGAGAATATTGCTAAAACTACCATTTTGGCAAAGATCTACTTGACACAAAAATAAAACTAACATTCGTCCCCACATAATTAACCCCCTCCCAAATTTTGCCGCTACTTAAGAAAATTGTACCTGCATTTTGAGTAACTTCTATCAATACTTAAGTAATTATTACCCGAGTTGGACCAGGTCACAATTGTTTTATTAACCGGTTACCCGCACATACTGACCTGGAACCCGGTGACCCGGAATCCGATCTAACCCGGTGACGCGAACTGTTCCAGTGGCCCGAACTGACCCGCTAACCTGAACGGACCCGGTGGTTCTAACTGATCCGATGACTTAAATTGATCTGGTGGTCCAAACAAACTGGCGTCGCCGTGGATCAATGTAGTAAGCGTAAGACTACAGATCCCAAAGTCCTGGGTTCAAATCCCGACACGGCCGACTGCTTGAAAAATGACAGGTGAGCATTTTTCACAAAAATTACGCCCTCGTTCGAATGAGAGGTTAAATGGAGGTCCCGTGTGTGAGTGTTGTCACGCACGTTAAAGATCCCTACCTTGCCTGGAACGGCAAGGGTTCGGCAAAATTCTAAAATTTCCAGGCAACAAAAAACTCGCCTCCTGGCCAATGTAGTACCTTCTGGTGGAGCATTGGAAATATAAATGCACGGTCCAAACAAACTCGGCGACTCGAACTGTGCCGGCTGAGCGATCTGACGAAGTGACCCGAACTGGCCCAATTGCCCAATCTGACCCGGCGACATGAATTGACCCGATAACCCGAACTGACGCGGCGACCTGAATTATAACGGATATTCAAACTGACTCGATTATCAGAACCATCCTGGGGAAGCAAAATCTCCGAGATGATACTAAAGTAATTAATAGGTTCTTGGAAATCAGGCTGGTAAAGCTTCGCATACACTTGTTTCTTCCTCCAATTGCTCACTTAAAATCTACACAAATAAACGCTCAAAGCTGCTCCCTTTAACCTATATTAAAACATAGATATCGTCGTCACAGCGCAAATTGATTGAATTTACTCTCCTCATTTGGCCGAATCTACGTGTAAAAGAAGAAAATAATATTAGTTTCTGTAGTTACAATAATGGTGCTTTCTCTGATTTTAAATCGCTTCTGTTTAAGCGTGCACCAAAGTAAAGTATTCGCTTAATAACAATAAGTGTGTATGCATTTTAAATATTAATTATCAGTTTGAAATGTGCAGCAGCTGAAAAAAATTCCACGATTTACAGTTTCTTTTTTTCCAAGCTTAAGCGACCTCGTGCAAGACAACAATAGGGTGTTCGCAAGTAATCCTTAGAATTCGGCGGATGTTGATGAAAGCGTTTACTTATCGAATTACTTTCACTAAGTACCAGTAACCATTTTAATTCCGCTCTCGCAAACGCGCCCTAACGCTTTTCACAAGCAACGTCAAATTGATGATGTTACCATGCTGTTATACTCAACAACTTGTCATCGCTCGACGTTAGTTGCTGTTCGATTAAATTATCACCGCTTAAAAAGCGTGCCTGACCGACTGTATTTGAATAATCTCTTTATTATGATTATCGGTATATTTAAGTTAAAATGTCCCGAAAGTCAAGACAATATGTGTATTGGTATTTTCACTCTGTCTATTTACTACTACATCTACGCCATTAAGTTTAGTCTCTCCGCATTTAATTTTATGACGTTTTATGCTTCGGCATTTTTAAATGATTTGCAATAATTTCGGTATCTTTGCAATGCGAAAGAATGTTTTCGACTTCACACTTGTGGGATAATTAGTCATGTAAAGTATGTGTGTTTCTCTAATTTGGTATGTCTATAATAAAGTCTCAGTTTTTAATTACTGATTATAGAAGAATGTACTAAGTACTTTGCTACTAATATTGGAATTTTTATTTAATAATATGAGGTAATTGTCCAATTAGTAAATTTTAAACCACCCAACTACTATAAAAGTGTTCGTATATATTCTTACTCCTGTTCCTAAACTAACTAAGCTTAATAAATGTATCATATATCCAAATATATGCGTAATAATCTGGCCGGCGTTACATGGCTTCAATTTAGTGATCTTTAGAATTCTTTATTTGTGATTATGACAACAACATGGCTATCTTATCATGTAAGATCTTTAATGTTAAAGAAATATTCTTGGTATTCCTGGGACATTTTAACGACGCTATAGTCCTCAATTTTTTTTGTGGAACGAATTATTGCTATAAAGTTTTCAGAACTGTAAATAAAATCACTTTTTAATGAACCCTTCACCTCTATCTCAATCATACAATGAACACTGTCCTTTCCTTTTGAGTATGCCTTAATGTTTGCAAATTTGTCAATAGTAGACTGATATAATCATATATTATACTGGATCTGGTTGGACGCATATCTACAATGTTTTTTATTTTGAGCTAACCTTGACTCTTGTTTACCTTTTCTGCTTCTTATATATCCCACATTAATTCCCTCGTGCATTAAAACGTATTCTACCATCCTATTTCTCCTATTTTACCGTTTTCCACGTATTTCTTTCTTCCCCTAGCATTTCTATTACCTCTGCGTTTTTAATCATGTCTATTTGTGATATCTTTATCATACGCCTGTAGCACCACACTTCAAAAATTTTTATCTTATTCCTGTCCACTTCTCGTACTATCAACGTCATACAACCGAACAGTGCTGTACTGCATACATTTGGTTTCAGCAATCTTTTCCTTGTTTCTATGTAAGTTGTCTTCGAACATAGTAGTTGCTTTTCCTTGTTAAATTCAATCCAGTCTTGTACTAATCTTTGTTTTATACTCTTTACACACTTCCCATTTTCTGGTATTTGAGTTCTTGGGTAGCAGAAATCCTTAACCTCTGGTAAATTCTGGTTTCCTATTTGTATTCTTTCTTTTGATTTATTATACCTTCCTTTTCATATTAGTACTCTAGTTTTATTTCTGTTGATTTTCATACCGTACCTCTCTGTTAGTACTGTTTCCATTTCATTAGGAGCTGCTTCTAACTCTTCTTTGGTAGATGCTAATACCGCTACGTCGTCAGGTAGTCTGAGCATATTAATTGTATGTCTCTGCATAATAATTCCAAATGTGTTTCTGAAATGACAGTATTCACTGTCTCTTGGATACACAAATTAAAAATTAATAGGGACGTCGCACATCCCTTTTCACCCTTTTCCTAATATTGACTTCTCTGCGTTTCTGCTCTAATTCTGTTACGGCTGTTTGTTCTTTGTATAATTTATGTGCTTACCGTCTATCCTTATAACTCATTTGTATCTCTTTTAGTATTTCGAATATGTTTTCCTATACATTGCCGAATGCTTTTTCCAGATTTACAATACAGTTTCTCCTTCTTCTATCCTGCTCTTTATTATCACCCTTAAAGTTACAACCTCCTGTACTCTCTTGCTTTGCCTAAATTCAAGTTGAGGTTTTCCTAATATTTTTTTTAGTTAGTTTTTCCATCAGTTTTTGTGCTATGTTGTGGCCAGTGTCCATAGCGTCTTCTGGGTAGCTTCTGCTGTCTTTTGCTTGTTTCCTAAACCGTTGTCTAACAATAATGTTGTCTATTTGATATTTCGTTATGTCTCCTGGCTTCTTCCACGTTTATTGTCTTTTAGCACGGCGTTGAAGTAATGTGTTTGTGATGTTTCAATTGTTTTTGGCACAAAATTCTACCGGCTTCTTTCCCGCGTCGTTATTCGTGCCTAAACCAAATAAACCTACAAATCTTGGTTTGTTTTTGATATTTTTGTAGATTGCTTCCACCTCTTCTACCGTAGCCAGAGGCGGATATGCCGTATTTACAGGTGTAAATTCTGATCTAGCCATACGTGCTCATTTGGGTCTTCTGTAAGTTGTTTTCTACACAATGTTCTATCATTTTTTGCACAACTATCCACGTATCTGAATTTTCTTTCTCTGATCCTGTATGAATTACCTTAGAGTCTGCGCCTCAAAAATCCTCCGGTTTTGACCACCGAACATGGCTAATCCCTACTGTATCCCATGTTAACCTGCACATTTTAATTTTCTTCTCTAGCTCTTTCTTCAAGCTTCTAACGCTCCGACTCGCAAGATATTTTGGTTCTTGTTTTCTTCTTATTGAACTCATCATTACCTCCGAAACAGCTTCCTCCCGGAGATTGGAGTGGGGAAATATATTACACCGAAGCCTTTTATTTCAGAGAATGCCATTGTTTTAGATTAATGAATAATTTTGCCTGGTAGGTAACAGGGCATTTGTTTATTTCATTGTTTTAGATGTTTTGGGTACGCTTGTTACGTTATTCGTGGCGGCAGCCACGTTGGTTCGTCAAATTTATGCTACGTTGGCTCGTGGCCGTACGTAACACCAAGAAAAACAAAGAAAGGACCTGGCTCAATCGGAGAGTAGGGGGGGTTGTAGAAAGCAGACCAACATATAAGGTACGCGGCAGTAAGGAATTAGTAACAGTACCTGCAATAGAAAAATTAGAATAGCAAACCTGAAAAAAAAAAAAATTAGTCCCGCAAACCTGAAACAAAGAAAAAGCATAGCATACGGATCAAGTATAACTTGTTCAGTACAAATCTTTAGTACAAAGTGAGGTAATATTGGGGAGTAGCAGAAACGTTTCCTCACACACCAATTAGACATAAAGCAGACAAAATTTTAACAAAATATAAATAGGTAAACACAATTAATATGAGTAGTCCAGTAGTATTAATTTTTCTTTTTTTTTCTTTTATTTTAAAATAGCATGCAAGTCTATGGTAAAGGTATCAGAACGCCAAAGGTATGGCAAAGCAACGAACAGGTATTTAAAGTAAAAACAAGTAGAAAATAGTTCAACTTACAAACAGTCCTTCAGCAACGCTTCCTCGCAATTGAATGTGGGATTCCCGATGTCCTGCACTAACGAAGCACTGCACCCTTGACTGTGAGGGTGTGGAGGGAATTTCTTACACTTTACACTAATCACGCCTACGTATTTCACTGGTGTTAGCAGCAGACATTATCATGCTGGTGGAACTACGTCACATCGATAAATCTCTTGTTAATTCTATTTCCTGAGACAATAATTTTGAACTATTTTGTAACCCCAAATCGTAAAAAAAATTATCATAAAAATTTAGAGTCACGGGCTTTCAAGACACGACGTAATGCATTAAACTAACAGTAACGTGAAGCGTTTTATTTGCTACCTATGGTAACAAAGGAAAATCTAATGCTTTTGCATAACCAAATTCGCGCAAACAAAGATCTATTTTAGATTCGTTGGGGTTAGAAAATTCAGGAACTACAGTGCCAACTGTGTTTACAAGTGAATGAGATACCTGTTCACAAGAAGCAACCTCTTTTTTTTCTACTAATCCTGCTACAACTGTATCACCATTTTTAGAAACACTCAAGTTTTAAAACTGTGTTTGAATAAACCAAAGTATGCACTACTCTGATAAGAAAAGGAGGCCACGAAAACTAGATCGCACACAGTTCAAATATAGCAAGACAAATCCACAAAAAAAAACACAATTAGTAAAGCTACGGTATCACTAAGTCAATCTTCCGTAAAAACAACCACGTGCGGTAGGGTTTTCCAAGTTCTACGACTTTTATTTCTAACAGAAAAGCAACAAAAACAATTTGTCGTGCAACGCGTAATCACTAAGTCAATGTTCCGTAAACCTTTTATTTTACAAAAAAAAACAACTAAAGACACAATCAGCAAAGCAATGCGTATCACTAAAACCCGTCCGTCAATGACCTTACAACACGCGCGGTCGAGTAAACACATTCTACAGTTAAAGTACAACTAAAATCGTGCCGTGTTTTTCATGTACAATTCGAAAAATTAATACCGCATTAATTTTTCACTATTATCAAAGCAAACAGAAAGCAGTATTTTCAACGTACTTCACATATCGGAACACAGAACAGAACTCTCCAACTCGTCGCTATTATAACCGCTTATCGACTCTTATCTACCTCGCTAATAACATAAGGAGCATCTAAAACGTGAATGTAACAATCGTATCTAATAATTAATTACAGGCTGTTTATCGTTCTCGATAAGTTGGAATTTATTTATTAATGAGAATCAAGCTTCAATTTATCTATCTTTAATTAATACACGCGAGTTAAATTGCATACAATATGAAAACTATTCGAAAGTATTTACTTTATACAAACAGCGATCCACTTATTATAATACGACGCATTCGCCAACGAGTTAATAAATATAAAATATAGAAATAGTAGTTACAGAAAAGCGTACGATGTTAAGCTCTAAAAATGCACGTTATACGCTGTGTACTTGAAAGGTAATATGTTGGTTTTCCGTTGCCTTCCATATCGCAACATGCGTCTTAGAATACCATACCGACTCCTATGGTCGTGCCACTCTAAGTATCGAAAGAGTTGCTGCTCTCTTTTGGGACCTGTCATAGTATGGTTCCTCACTAAATACCCCACTAATGTGATTAAACCTATAATTCGGCTCTTCAGCTCACCGACACACTCAAGCCATTCTACCCGTTCTAGAATTCTAGAACTTCTTCAAGGTGCAGGTTCGTTTCAAACGGTACGTATAAATACAGAAAAGATATTTGCCGTGAACTGTTCCTGTAAAAAATATTTAAAAATGTACACTCAATGTGTAGATTTTATATTGGTTAAAGTTGTCATTTTATACCAAGCTACACTTAATTAACGTCACTACATGCATGTGTTACTTTTTATTTGTATTTAGTTGGTCGAAGTATTCTTTTGTGATGTCGAACGGCTCTGTTACCGTGAATTGTTGCTTTAATTTTATTTGACATAGAAATTGCATGTGCCTAGCCTGAGAAATGTATATCCTCGCGTTGATCGTTTAGACACGCTTGATGATTTATTCTTTAGTATGTACATAAATATTCAGGTGATTTTGATTTTAAAGAATATTTAATTCAAAATATAAATCAAAGTTATTTTAAATCCTTGTGTAATTACGTTTTTAGTGTCAAAATTAGAAAATGGTCATAGTTACATTTTGCTAATTATTATCACTTCGTGTATAGATATTTTAATAGAATTGTTGAAAAGGAATGTTTATATTTTAACACAGATAAAAGAGAAAAAGAAGTATACTATAACTTGCACTAGCTAAATGTTTGCAATGTATTCAAGACACGATAAAGTACAATTTATTACAATGGTGTTAAATACAAGGAAAGCGCCGACGCGTTAGTGAAATCCACAGATATTATGTTACAGACCAAACATCATCATAAAGTACAATGTATTAATTTACATTATATTTACACGTAATGCTAACTTGAATAAACCATAGAAAAGCATGAATCTTTTACGTGATAGGAATGTTAATGTCATACTCCCGCGGAAGCAAAGAAATTGGGGGAATGACATCGCTAGGCAGCCGCAGCAACAAAATTAGTTAATTTCCCGCGAACCAGTAACGAATAAACACGTGAAGAATTATTCATAAAACGGGAAGTCGAAGAATCCCATTAACTCGAAGTTGACACTTTGGTGTTCAACGTGGTGGATTCACGGATATGTCGAAAAGTTCCAATATTTAAATAATTGGACCGGTTACTCAATACCACTTTGGTGGGAACTAAAGTAATTATTTTCTATTTTGGATTTTAGTTGGTGAAATGGATGGCTTAATTAAATTAACACGCATGTAAAAGGTTAATTTAAATAGTTAGAATTGTTCTTTGTTTTGGGGTGAAACCTGTTTAGCTCAACATTAAAAGTCTAAAATGTCCACCTGTATTGTAGGTCATATTGCTTGCTTTACTAGATTTAAGAAACCTGGGCATTGGAAGTTGTAGTGAATGATGTAATTTAATGGTTATAAGAAAATAAAAAAAAGGGTGACCAACGGAAAGTGACTTAATTATTCAATGTCAAATGCAGTAGACGGATTCATTAAAAGATATTATGCTATTTGGGTAATTTTAAAACTTTGTATACATGTTTTCAGGAATATTATTATGCGAAAGGTGTTAAAATTTCTTTGAATAATCTATGTACATGTTCTCAAGGACATTATTATATGTTTACAAGAATATATTTAGATGTCGCAGTGAGACTGTATTTTTATTGATTGAATCAATCAATCATTTGTTAGAGGAACTTCATTGCAACAGGTTAAACGTAATCAAAATCTACCCGGATTGCTCGACTCTAAAAAATTCTTACTAGAGTGACTTGACAGAAATTGAAAGCCTTTTAAGGTAAATGTAATTGGTAACGGTTCTTGAAATTGCAGCTAGGTAAATTTTTGATTATTCGATTTTCTTCCGTTTGTTTCTACCGAGACTCATTCCGCGCCACTCTGGTTATCCGGTACATCATTATTTTGTTACGGGATTCCCGCTCCTTTTAAGCAATTCCAAATTCAATAATTTAACGCTTCATACACCTGGAACAGGTTCATGTGTAATCTAGATGTATTTTTATTTTTCATAGATTGCTTGTATTCGTTTCAAGTAAGCTTGTCGATGAAGGCAACTTTTAAGTATATGCAAATCGATTAATTTGAAGTCTGGAATCAATTTTAACCATTTCTATTTCTGATCGGACCGAAGTTTATTGTACGTTTATCATTCCCAGTAAAAATTGTAGTGTTAGACTTCAACCCGGTAGGTTTTATAGAAAACGATTTTTGCCAACTGATCTGTATTGCTAATTTTTTTCTAATATGTAAAAGTACAAAATGCACAGTTTAACCTGTCGATAAACACACATTTATAATAATTCTTTGTCTTATAGTAGAATATGTACAAAAGTGTGGTTCAACATATTCTACCGCATATTGTTGTAGAGAACTACTATAGCCAGAGCATGAGTTTTAAGCTTCAAATACACAACAGCAAACAGTTATACAGATGCTAAAGGTTGCATAAAAAAGTTAATATAAACTAAAATGCGTTCAACAGATAATGGTTTGTGAAAAAGTTAGTACATAAAATACTTAAACCACGTTTCAGGTTTTCATAGTCAGGAAGAAAAACTACATGGCGATGTTGTAGCAGGTTTGCTGCTGCACTCTATATTGCAATAATTTCATATAATCATTGTATTAAGTAGTTTATTTTATTTAAGGTTTTGTTATTAGCTAACAGATGTTATAAGCTTTTAAGTTATACTCGCAAGTATCACGGACTGTGTGAATTGCAGGCGCTAAAACTTCTTATTATTTACGTTTGTGAGTCCTATCGTTGGAAACACCATAAGAGGAGTGTCCTTTCACGCTTACGTCTTAAATTACTGTTAACCATCTACCAAAATTTATGAGCATTTGTGGGTCTTTTTCAAATTTCGAAAAGATGTTTCAGTTTAAGGAGAAAGGCAATTTAAGGATTGTTGTATGAAAGTGTCAGTGGCTTCGTGGCGTAGTTGATGTGGGTGTAATTAGTATGCCCAATGACCCGAATTCGAATCCTGACACGGTCTGCATGAAAATTGTTTGACGAGCATTTTTCACAGATATACACGCTCTTGTATGTGTTCAAATCCCGACACGGTCCGCTTGAAAAACGTTAGACGGTCATTTTTCACCAAAAATACACTCTTGTTCAGATGAGAGGTAAAATGGAGGTCCCGTGTCTGAGTGTTGTTACGCACGTTAAAGATCCCTACCTTGCTTGGAACAGCAAAGGTTCGGCAAAATTCAAAATTTTTCAGGTAAAAAAAACTCGCTTCTTGGCCAATGTAGTACCTTCGGGTGGAGCATTGGAAAATCACATGTAAGGTCAATGTAGTACCTTCGGGTGAAACATTGAAAAATCAAATGTAGTGTATGAAAATATCGTCGTGAATCTTAATTAGTGTATAATTGTATCTCTTTATTGATTATTGGTAAGAAGTTTGTATTTAATTATTAGTAAGACGATTGATTTGTAGTGTTAAGTACGTAAAATAAAAGTTTGAATATTAAATATCCAACAAGTACAATGACGCTAAAAGATACACATGGAATTTCAAATTTACGTTCGATATTTGTATGAAAACCAAAAGAGGCGGGTAATGAACATCATTCATTGTTCACAATTTTGGCCTGATCTGTCATCAATTCAGCCTGGTAATGTTAAAACAACGTTTTTTGCTTATTTCGTTTATTAAAGTAATTAATGTTTAATTTTATGTCTACTAATATTTGGTTTATGGTCCGAATTGTTTTAAATATATTAGCGCAAGTTCAGCACCTCATCACATTAAATATTTAAATAAAATTTTTAGTACAAAATTAAATTTTCAATATCTAGAAAATTCATACAATGTTGATCATTAGTTTTTTGACGAATTATATTGTTAAGGGTTGAAAGATTTTTCTTTTATAGAAAGAATCATGCAATGTGGAACCATTTGTTCTCATAAAAGAAAATGTTTTGAAATAAGTAAATTGTTTGTTCCGACAAATATTGAATAGACTTGAAAATAAGTCATATTATTTCGACATGCTTATGTTTAAATGATTATCTTTGTTACCTGCTTCATAACCAAATAAAAATCCGTGCAAATAATTTATTGATGTTTAATGTGAATCGTAAGAACTTTAAAAGTTTAATAATCATCCGTAGAGTATTCAAATCTGAAAGTAATAGGGTTCATACAAACGATATGTGACTCTTTGATGTTAATAATTAAATTATATGAATGAACGCAGCCCTTAATTTAAATCTAAGCTTGACCTTTTTAAATTATTCTTGTACATATTTTATACACACCTGTAATTGAAACTCAAAATTTCTTATGTTTATTTGAGAAATAGAAATACTTTATTGGGTAATGCCTTTATTATTTTTGAATATTTCGAACAAGGTATTGAAAGTTAGTAAGCTAATTTTTTTTTGAATATCATTATTGCTTATCTTGAGTCACAAATAGTGATCCCTTTGTATTTACTAATTATAGCTTTCCTTTTCAGGTGGAGTCCCTCCTATTGGGAATCGCTATTGAGCGTCCTCAAAATATTTGTCTCGTCCTAAGCATAAGAATTTAAACCTCTCCCCATCTGCATTGTTCCATCTAATATATAGGAGTATTAAAGGTAGTGACGTCCTCCCTTTCCCTATACACTTGTTAGCTAGCCGTATTACGATCACTGTCGTCCCAATGCAAGGATCGTGCCTTAGCTATGCCTTAAATGCCTTTTTGCCTTCTTCAAAAGCCATATTCCATCTATAATCTAGGCTCAATTTTGCGGTAGCTAATATGCCTGTGACCTATCAATGCCAGGGGTTTCAGGGCCGTATAAAAATTTACAAAAGGTAAAATTTTTAATATTATAATGTCTTTTCATAATTTACTCAAGTGTGTCTGCGGAGCTTGTGAATTAAATAGCTGTGGACATACTTTTGTTTCTAAACAAATGTATAGCGTTAACTATTTGTAATATTAGTAATGTTTAATATCATTTTATAAACTATCAATTTACATCTGACAATTTGATAGACTTGTTTTTCTTTTCTTAGGGAAAAACAAATTTTATTACTTTTTTTTAACGAAACGTTCGTCTTTGTCTACTGCTGCTTGAAAACGAAAGTTTACTTTTAGCAGATGTTACAACGAATTTCTAAGATTCTTAAAAACTATAAGAAAACGCTAATTGTTTACGATTATTCTTAGACCCGTTTTTTGAAATATTATTTCAAAAGATAAACTTAACCTAACATCAACTTTTCTAATTCGTGATACATTAAAGATACAGTTCACAACTTAAATTGCGATCAATGAAAGAACAAAACTTCAAATCCTTTAAACATTGCATTCAGATGTTTTTAAGTCTAGAGCAAATACTAACAAGCATAAAAACTTTTTCGAAATATATCTTCTGTTGCAATACAACGTGTCATAGCATGAACTTGAAATGCTAAGTTCTAGAGTGTATAAATTTTAATTCGTAACACGTTATCTTTAAGATAAACGGAAATATAAATGAAAACTAGCATAGAAACGTGGTCTGGTGGTTTTACTTAATTATGGCTTATCTTTTATCAACTAAAGCAATCTATTGATAAACGTTTTTGTTATAGTACACGAACAAGCAAAATTGATCTCTTTCTTGTAGTCACTGCTCTCAGTTGATTTGATGCAACTCTCTGCCTACTCTCTCTTGAGTTCTCTCCTTCAGTAACATACACTGATCCCTAACTACATCTTTATTTATCTGGTTTATATATTTGATACTTCACCTTCCTTACATATGTTACCTTCTATTCCGTTTTCTATTACTGTTCTAACTATTTTTTCATGCCCCAAAATATTACATATCATCCTATAACACCATTTTATAATTACACTTGTATTTATAAGTATTTTCCTGAACCACTTTTAGGACCATACCGTTGCTGACTTTATCTTTCCATTTTATCTTAAACATTCTACTATTGTATCATATCCTGAATGCTTCCACATTTTACTTCCTTTATGCTTACTCTTCATATTTCGCAGTATTATAATGCTACGCTCCAAACAGACTTGCTATGGGTTTTTCCTAAGGGCTATGATACTCTGGATTTCGATTTGGCGTCTTCTTTCCTGCCTGGCTTTCCAATTTTTAATTTTGCTGCCGCATCATTTATTGCTATCGTTTGCTTCCTTTATAAATTACTCGCCTGTTTTTATAATCTATTCCACTTTTCCTAAATGGTATAATCCAATTCACATTGTCAAAAGCCCTCACCACATCTTCAAAACCTATTAACTTTTCCTACACTACACTTTCCTTCTAATATTAACCTTAGTGTTAGGATTGTTCCTAAGTACCAATACTTCTAAACTAATTTTCTATTTATTTCACCTCTATTTTGTTGCACATTATTTTGGTTAGTGTCCAATCAATGGCTAAGCACTAATTTAGTATGAACACAAATATAAAGCTACACTTCTTGTACAGTGTGTCCCAAACTGGATGTATTAAATCGGTAACTTAGTTGTTATTAAAGATACAATAAAACTGTGTGCGCAGTCATAGACCAACTTTTTGAGATCAATTTAATGGTAAAATCACAAATGAGCGATCTTTTTTTGTTTTCGAGTTATAGCCAAAAATTGACTTTTTAACAATTCTATTAATTCGTATAACTCTTTTGTTTGCAGAAACATCCAAAAATACTGTAGAAGTCTTTTACACAGTTTTTTACGAGTTATCAAACATAATTGTCACAGAAAATAGCAAACAGAAAAATAGAAATATATCTTTAATTTGCTAAATATGCTTGAATCTAAAATAAAACAACTTAAATTTATCAATTACAGACACCCAACCAAATTAACTTATACATATCGACGCTTGAAAGACAAAAGGGGATAAGCGAAATTTTTTGTGAAATTAATTTATTATAATCTGTGGAATCCCCTGATTTTTCTGCGTCGTTTAGTCGAGGTTTCATGATCAAAATCACACTTTTGTGTCGCTTATCCCGACTGCAATTTGTAGATCAACGAGTAATATTCTATGACTAATCAACTAGTTTTTTGACAAATCGGAAAATTGTGGTGGTTAGATAAATGCATGTTACGTTCCAATTTTGCTTTTAAAATTTCCCTGGTTAATTCAATACTCGTTCGAATAAATTCCGTTGCTACTGTTAAATCCTTTAACATAATTAATCATAAATACGCTCTCTAAAAATTTCTCTCTTTGAAACGACAAGTTTATGCTACAATTATAGTTTATATCCTGTGTTAGGTACCCGTTATCTTGGTATACATTACGACCGCGTATAATTGCTTCGCTTGTGTTTCTCATTTAAAGACTTGTCGAGATGATAGATCCTACTATTATTTGATAGCATGTTTTCCAGTTTTAATTGCGCTTTGATAAGCTAGGATTTGCAGGTTTAATTCGTGTTATTTGAGCCGTTGTTGAGTTTGATTCTGCAGCTTGTGCGTTGAAAATTATTTTCTACATTATTCGTCACCGTATTTCAAAAGCAATGCACGTTTGTTTTTTTCTGTTTGACAACTAGAAGGTGTCTTGCGTGGATTGTTTTTTTTTAGCTGGAGGTCAAATGGGTTCTTTCTTTATGTAGACCAACTGCTTTTGTCTGTAGACCAACTGCTTTTGTCCGTAGACCGCTGCTGCAGTTACGATGGCAGGGTAATGGAATTCTGACTACCATGGCGTTGCTGTGCTGACTTATCCCCGACAGCTTGCAAGCTATGTATCTAGACACATACAGGTATACAACTTATTTTCTTTTGTGTATACCAATGGCATATTCTGTATCAACGTTTGGTGAAAAGAACGTGAAAAGACACATTGACACTGTAGGACTATTGTTTGTTGCTGCGATTTGATATAAACGCTCTACAGGTCTGATGTACTATTTTTAAACATGCTTGTCAAAAGAACGCACACGTTTATTCGCTTTACTGACTAGTTTATTTTACAAAAAGTATTAGGTGAAATTTTAAAAACGGTGGACAAAAGCTTTCACAGGTTTATTTACTACTGATTAATTTTATTTTGTGTGAAATACGAAATGCGCACTTCGTATCTAAATTTCTAAATTGTTTGTGCAATATAATTGCTTGCTGTAAAATAATAACACCTAATTTATTTTCTTTTTGCTTATTTGTACAGAAACCTTTATTTATTTTTATGTGTTAATAAATAGTCGTGGGCGATGGGTTTTCTTTTTTTTGGTTTTTTTTTGGTATTTAGGTGAATCCCCCCCACTCTCCGCGTTCGATAGTTAGCCTGATATTTACTTTTCTTTCGGCTATGTCTAGGTACGTAGCATGCTTAAATAAAAATCTGAACTTAAACTTTTTACCGTTTTGTTAATAATGTGCATACTTGATTCATCTAGTTTTGCCTTGTTACGACAATTTGATCTGATGTCAGTTCTATTGTTTAGCCTTGCAGCATAATAAGCTACATAAAGAGAGTAATCTTTTCTACCTGAATATCATAAAGCGAAATATATACCATAAACAGTTTTCCCAGTTGTATATTTTCGTACATATTGTCGCTTATCCCAATACACCTAACTGAAAGCACTCACTCATATGCTAGATTTAAAGCCCACCGGAATATCCATAAAACTGACCCCAGTACTTTGTGTGTAGGTTTCGATTTGGAAAAGCTACTTAATACTCTTCACGGCTGCATTTTTACTACTTTCGTAAACTTGCACTATATAACCTATGTTTTTACGAAAGCAGCACACGTAATGTTTATTGTTTTTATTGGGATGAAGAGAATCGAAAGCGTGGAGCTAACGAAATTGCAATCATATTGAATAAATACATAAATATCGTACATGAACAAGGAAAGGTAAAAAATTTGCTTTTGTACTGTGACTGTTGCCCAGGTCAAAACCGAAATCGAGTAGTTCTGGCAACGATTCACTTCACTCTTCAGGGTTGCAAAAGTATCGAGACCATTTAAATAAATTGTTTGCTGACAGGACATACATATATGCCAGTGGATTCAGTACATGCGGTTATAGAGAAAAATCTAAAGAACCCTATAATACATACTCCTTCACAGTGGTTCACTGTATTTACAACAGCACGACAACATCCAATGCCGTACAATGTCGAGTTAATGACGCACATAGACTTTTTAAAGTGGGGTGTTGTTAACCAAAGATATTTCAAAGGAAACCTTAGGAGTAAAACCTGTAAAATACGAATGGCCACATTTAGGAAAAAGGATATCTCTAAAATTATCTTAAAATACTCCATGAATGATGAAGAAGAATCTTTCTTTGTAGAAGTTCAATCAAACACCAAAATTACACCAGCTATTGAGTACAAAAATATGCTTCTTATGCATATCAAAGACAAAATATGGCAACCTTAACAAACTCTGCAAAGATAAAGTTTTACCCACAGTTTTTCATAACGAATTTTTGAATATTCCAACTGCTTCTATTGTAATAGATGCACTTCCAGATACAGACTTAGAAGATCGTGATTCAGAATAACTTTTTGATTCTTTTTATACGTTATGTTAAAAGCAAAGTTTATTTTGTGTTAAGTATACTTTTTTTCTATTTTTCTAGTATAGATTTAAGTGCTTATTTGTCACAAACCTTCTTGATTGGGATTAATAGTTTATAGTGCTAATTGATTATGTGTTAATGTATAATATTGATTCTTCAGCTGCGTTCTGTTTTAAATAATGTTATTTAGATCTCAAACTGGTAGAGTACCTGATTATTGTTGATCTCAGATATAATAAGTAGATTTACGGAGTTTAATAAAAATTGGTCCTTCTTTATTCATAGCAGTTTTATTTGTTTTCATTGCTTATTAAAATTTTTACCGCCACCCTTTATCCTAGCTTAAGCAACTCATAAATATGATGGTTACATCATTCTGGCTATACTAGTAACTCGTGTAACCAAATTACGTGAGCCCTTTCACCGGAATAAGTTATTACTTAAAATCTTTATTTAAACAATTTTACCTTATTTTTGTTTCGTGATTGACTTGATCCTATCTTCGTGACCAAATTGGATAAGCGACATTAGTTCATAAATGGATTAATATTTTCGAAAGAAAGCGTAACCATCACTTTGAGGTGACCTTATTGTTTTTATAGGTGTTATGACTTTTAGAACTTAACCATTTGTTGATTTTTAATAAATACTTTTTCAAAATTCTTGCAGTTTTAAGTTCTCCTGTAAGATCGGTCTGTTGTCGGTTATCCCTTTCTGCCTTTCAACCGTAGATATAAACTATGCGGAAACCGTTGCGGTGCTTTTCCAAATCATAATTCTTGTATTACAATACGCTTTAAATAAGCGTTCACCAACGTTAAAAGTTTTCTAAATAATAACTTTTGCCTGTTCTATTTATTACAACTAACCACAATTATTATTTATAGAACAGTATGTAATGTTTAGCAGGTGGAAAGCAAAATTCCATAACTTACAGGTTTTGTTAGTTCTTTCTAAAGCTCCGAACGACTTTTTAGTGTAGAAAATGGTTGTAGGTAATCGAATACTCCAACTTAGCGTTGAATAAAAGTTTCCAACATAGGATACATTCGCCTGTAATGTTTTTCTTAATTGGGCGTTATCACTCACGCTTAAGAACTTGTTTACTTACAATTGCAGGACTCAATATCGTCACTGAATTACCCTATACTTAGCCTCATTCCACACGTCTGTAAATGCGTTTCGATCAAGTTCGAAACTCTATGACTGAAGATGAAGGATTGATGGATTGATTAATTGAATAGTTCTTTCTTTTATTATCCGTGGTTTTTAGAAGTTTTTCGTCCAAGGGTCATCGCATGCTATTTTTTCGTTCTCACGGAGTAGTGCGTTTAACTACTCGATTTTCAAAGTTAATGTCGTAATATTTATGTCACACTTTTACTGAAAGCGGCGACATATGTGTACGTTTGCAACACATTTTTTATGACTGTAGTTTTTGAGTTTATGAATATTAGAGGTAATCTAGCAATGGTTGCAGGTTTTGAATTCGTGTGAATATGTTCAAATAAACTTTCCTATGCTTGTTTACTGAGATCTTTATGTATCTTTCTAATTTTAATACGAAAAGTGTAAAACCGGATCATTATTGATGATGTACAAAAATGTACTAGGTGCTTTACCATTTTAATTCTTTATCCTAGTTTAATATCATATTGGAATAGCCACTCTATTAAATGTGCACTACCAAAGTTCTATAAATTTTAAAGGCTGCTTTCATGCTAAAAGCTCATTTTTAATAAGCTACATGCTTTGTCTAAAGAAGTCTCCAAGTTTTGCAAAACTTTTGATACTAAATTCACATGCTCCAATATTTTGCATTGTAGAACAGGATGCAAAACGAAGTCAAAAAAGTTTATCTTTTTCAACGGCGCTCTAACTTGATCGGCTTTATTTTGTTTCCTGGTTACTACACTTAATTTGGATACGCAGTTCATCACAAAAGGAAAGTTATGTTTTACTGCAATTACTGAATCATATCGTGAAAACCACTTAGTGGGGTAAAGCCTTTTAAGAGTTTTCTTCACCATACAATTATCTGTTTGTATATTGCAGCCAACCTTCTCTTTGCGTAATTTTTGCCATCTAGGCAGGCTGTCGCTAAAAGTATATAGATAGTATTAATGTATGTTTTCCACAGAATCGTTTAAAACCAAATTTAAATTATGAGTAGCACAGTGTACATACCCAGCAGTCGGTGACATTTCTTTGATTTTTGCCTGCAATCCATTATATTTACCACTCATTACAGCGACACGATCATATCCCTGACCCCGACATTTAGATAAGGGTATACCTAAATGGTTTAGATGTTCAATAATTTCATGTAGTAGACTGTTGGAACACTGGTTTGTTATTTGTATAAATCCTAAAAAACTTTCATTGATAGTAATATATAGAATCTGCTCTACTGACATATATCTTATCATCAACGATAGTTGATCGACCTTTGAAATGTCTTGAACTGTGTCTATAATTAATGTATAAAACGGGGATGCTTGAACTGCGACAATAATTTCATATAATACGTTGTAGATGCTAAACCAATTAATTCATTTTGGATAAGTGGACTCAGATATTTGGTTTTATTACGCGGATTATCAATATAACTTTTAAGTAGTGGTTCATATCTGGCTAGCAAATCAATAATTTTTCAAAAATATCCCGATTTGCTGTCTACGTGTTTAATGTTTTCCGGTGACCTCTAAGTGGTACATTACAAATTTATAATGTGACTATTACGTCTAAAATTCTTTTTAAAATTTCTTTCCATCTTAAGTTTTCTTGCTCAAATATACATTCAAGATTATTTTGCTTTTTTCTGCTGCTGTATACAAAACATGCAGTCATATGTATTTGACTATTTTCATGTTCTTTAACTTTCTTGCTTAAACTTTGTCAGTCATTAATTGTACCTTTGCACCAGGACTCCTAAACATATCTTTGTTGGCTATTAGCAAAGAGTCAGCAGGGTTCGCACTACACACCGCCACGAATTTTTGAATAGCAAAGCCTGAATCTGTGTAGTTTTTGTTCGGTTTTTGTTTTGACATAATAGTAGTCAGAACCAAAGGAGCGCTTTGTTACAGGATCTTTTAGAAACGGTCCGCTTGGTTGACATGACTCACAAAATAATACATGCATAATCGTGTCCTTATCTCGCACACTGCCTAAAACATTTTGGCCAATATCACTATTTCTAATACTTACAGTGCAAATCTCCGGATTCCGATCGACTGACAGCTTATTATGTACAAATACATTATCTTGTTAACGAAATTGATATTTTTAATTAGCGAACTAACTTTTCCATAGGTTCATCTTCATTAACATTTAGATTAGCTGAAATGGTTTAACTTGATAAATAATTAAATAAACTGTATATTTACTAAATTGTAATGAAATATTATTACATGGTTGAAATTATTACACGAGACAACCGTCTCTTATGAAAGCGGCGATATAACTGCTTTCACCTTTTTCTTAAAAACGTAAAGGATAAAAATAACGTTTACCTGAGGCTTTCCAACACCCTTTAATAAAATTAACAATAGCATTGACCGTTACATCTACAGCCTGTGCATAAATATGGTCGCTTTTGCTACCACATCTTCACCACAGGTACCCTCGCTGCTACTACAACCACCTTCTGTTGGCTGTGGCTGAGTTGTTGAAGTCGCACGGATGTCTCTTTCAACTTTTCCTTCATTTACTCGTACAGATAAAGACTATCGTAGAATTATTAAAGAAATTTTCAATTTTTGGAATTTTCTTGGTTTTCTCTATCTTCTCCCTTTTTCTTTTTCGGAACTCTTCTCCACTTAGTTTTTACTTTTGAACACTTTTTACAAACTATTTCCGATTTCGCGCGTAATCCTAGTCAAACATGATTATAGAAAAATAATTGTAGTGTATCGAAAATAAGTAATGAGCATGGAAAAGATAACGGTAATTTCGCCTCGATCTTGTTATTATAATTAATTTTTGTCTTTTGAAAATAAAAAATGTACAACACGACTTATGTTTTATTCTAGCACTAGTTGAGTACCTTACAAAATGGCGACGAAGAAAACCATGTTTGGGTTTTAATGTCAATAGTGCAATATATTGGTAGTATACCCCTTGTATTTAGAAGAGACAATTTTTTTTTTGTGAAGAATGAGTAACACTGTCATTGTAAGCGGTAGCTATGGTACCATTAAAAAGTTCCAGTCAGGGGACGACTGGAAAATATTTTTCGAAAGGTTGGACCAATATTTTCAAACCAATGGAATTAAACAAGAGCGGAAGGTTGTGGTGCTATTAACAAAGATGGATGAAGGTGTTTATAGAACCTTGAAAAACTTATGTTTTCCACTGCTTCCAAAAGTAAAACGTACGCTAAACTGATAGAAATACTGAATGGTCAGTATAAAGTACGCGTGAGCATTTTTCGCGAGAGGATTCGGTTCTACAATTTAAAGCAAAATGGCGAGAGTATTAGCCAATGGGTTGTTAAAGTGAAACAGATGGCAGCATCGTATAAATTTGGAAATTCACTAGACTAAAGAGTAAAAGATAAATTTGTTACTGGGCTTAATTCAGGTTTAATTTTAGATAGCCTATGTGAAGAGTCTGAAACGAAATTGCTGACGGAACTTTACGAAATAGCCGCCAGCAAGGAGTCAACTTTAAAGGAGACCAGGAAGGTTATGGCTGTAAATAGCGTAAATAGAGTTTGCCAAGTTTTAAACGGACAAAAGTCTGTTAAGATACCCTCACCACAGGAGCAGGCAATTCGAGTTACGAAAGAAGCGGTTTGTTTTGCCTGCAATAAAAGAGGTCATAGTTTTTCAAACTGCAAATATAAATGACTCACATGTAGAAAATGCAAAAGGAATGGTCACATTGCAGGCGTTTGCCGGAAGAAAAAAGCTATAAAATGTGTAGAAGAAGTTTCAGCGGATGTTAAGTACGTTGACATGTTCAATTTAATTGATTATTTCAGACTGAACCCTATTTGTGTAGACTTAAAACTGAACAAACTGCCATTGATGGAGGTCGATACGAGTGCAGGTCTGAGCTGTATGCCATTTAATATTTTTAATAGGTTGTGTGTAAACCATCCTTTACGCAGAATTGAAGCGGTTTTTGTAGCACTACAAGGTGGCGTAAGCTTCAGTAAGCTGGACTTGAGAGATGCCTAAAACCAGTTAGAGGTTGAGAAGGAAACGAGTCAGATACTCGCGTGGAGTACAGAAATGGGAATTTTTAAACCGAAACGATTACCTTTTGGGATTAAACCGGCTTGTACGATATTTCAGTCAATAACTGAAAAATCGTTGGCGGGTATCCCAGAGGGGGTGGTATTTATTGACGATATCGTGATAACAAGGCGGACAAAAGAGGAGCATTTGTCCAATCTACGGAAAATCCTCGAGAGTTTGAGAAAGTTTGGATTTAGGTTGAATAAAAACAAATGCGTTTTCTTCGAGAAAAGTATTAAGTACTTAGAGCATGTTATTTCGGCAGACGGTTTGGAGAAAGATGCAGATAAATTTTCAGGCATTTTGAAATGCCCCAGACCACAAAATATATCGGACGTGAAAGCGTTTTGTGGGATGATAAATTATTATCACAGGTTTACGCCGAGAATATAGGTAGAATTGAAACCACTATATGAGTTGTGTCAAAAAAATTAAATTTTTGTTTGGTCGAAGGCGTGTGATAAAGCTTTTAAGCAAGTGAAGGCTGATTTAGTGTCGGACAAAGTTTTAGCTCATTACGACCCGGACAAACCGGTGCAGTTAGCATGCAATGCTTTGTTTTATGGTATAGGTGCCTGTTTATCGCATGTGGAGCCGGATGCTTCGGTAAGACCCGTTGGTTATAAAGCAAGGGTGTTGAATAAAGCGGAGCAAAATTACAGTATTGCCCGAAATAAACAGTACTGAAATTGTAATTGTTTTGTATATTTAAAAAATACATATTATTGACACTTTATTATATGTTCTAAATGTGCACCTCCTCGTTCGAGACAGACTTTATAACGATGTTCTAAGTTTCTGGTCATGTTATTGAATAAGGGTTGTCTCAGGGCTGCGAAGAAGACTCTAACGGCATCCTTTAATTCATCGATGGTTTGTGGTGCCCGTTTGAAAACGGCATTTTTAGCCATGCCCCAAATGTATGCGTCTGGAGGTGTGAGGTCTGTAGAATGTGAAGGATAAGGGAAGTCAGTAAATCGTGATATGAATTTGCTTGGAAAATGTTCTTGAAGAAATTGACGAATTGCGGCAGCAGTATGGCAAGTTGCCCCGTCCTGCTGAAAAAATTGGTTTCGAAATGCCAAGTTACGTGCACGACAGAATTGACGTAGATCAGGGATAAATCGTGTTAAAATTTGTCTGTACCTCTGTTGATTAAGTGTGACTTGCCTACCATTCTCTTCGATAAAGTACGGACCAATGACTCCGTGTCCGGAAACAGCACACCAGACACTCACTTTTTCACTATGTAAAGGAACCTCTTGAACCTCATTGGGTCTGGCAAAGCCCAGAAATCGATTTGTGCGACGATTCACATAGCCTGACAAGTGAAAATGTGCTTCGTCTGAAAACCAAACATTTTTCAAAAATTCAGGATTTTCATACTGTAACGCGAGAATTCTGGCGCAATATTCCACTCTACTGCGATAATCCCGAGGATGTAGTTGTTGATGTACCTGAATCACATACGAAAATGTACCCAGCTCCTTCAGGATTCTTTGAAAGGAAGTTCTTTTAAATCAAGTTGTAACGCTGTCCTTGCCTGGCTGACTTTCGGATTTTCTAAGATTTGCTCAAAAACACGTTCATGGTTATTGTTGTTGTTAACTGTCCTGGGACGCCCCGAGTTTCCTTTTTGTTGGCACAATACACTACCTGTATTTCTAAACTTTTCAATAACCTTCAAAATTACAGCATTACTTGGAGAACGTTTATTAAACCTTTGTGTGAATTGATCAGACACGTATAGCAAACTTGCACCATTATGTCGGCCGATTCCGTATGAACGAAAATAATGCTCTACCAGAAACACTTTCTCCTCTGTACTTAACACCATTTTTAACAATTAGGCCCTACTAATTACTTGTTTGAGGTTTACTTGACAGGTCTATACTAGCTAACTTGGGTGTGGCAGCGCACGCATAAAAACACCGCCAACTTAGTTTCAGTACTGTTTATTTCGGGCAATACTGTATAAGAACACATAAAAAAGCGCTAAGTGTGTATTGGGCGGTTCAGAAATTCTATCACTTTCTGGTGGGTAGACATTTTAAAATAGTTTATGATCACAGCGTTATTTGGAGAAAACAAGGGTTTACCACCAATGGCATCGGGTCGAATACAGCGATGGTCTTTGTTTTTGTCCAATTTTGATTATACCTTTAATTATACCAATGGGGTGGACAACGTGCAGACAGTCGCATTATCGCGATTATCCGCGGATATAAAGTCACAAAGTAGTGAAGATTCGGGCTTAGACTTTTTACATTTTGTAGAGAACCTGAACGTTATGGACACTGAAAGGGTTAGATGCGAGACTCGAAAAAATGTGATTCTGGGGAAATTATTTAATTTTATTTGTTATGGTTTCGATACAAGGGACGTGGTTGACGATATCTTCACACCTTATTTCGTTAGGAAAAATGAATTATTCGTAGATAGAGGCGTAATAATGTGGGGGTACCGGGTAGTTATATCATCAAAAATACGGCAACAGATGTTAAAAGAATTGTACGCTAATCACCAAGGCATTGTAAAAATGAAATCACTAGCCAGGCCATATATCTGGTGACCTTGTTTAAATAGCGATATTAAGAGGGTGGCTAATAGGTGCGAAATTTGTATTAAGCAGAGGTCGGAGCCGTACAAATCAGGTGGCAGTTCCTGGCGAAACACGGCAAGATTATTTGAAAGAGTGCATATAGACTTTTTCGGACCTTTCTACGGTCAAACGGTGCTTGTGCTTATTGATTCTATTAGCAAGTGGCCCGAGGCGTTTATAATGGAGAGGGGTGTGGAAGCTATAGAGACTGTAGAAAAATGTCGGGAATGTTTCGCAAGATTTGATATTCCAAATCTTTTGGTATCTGACTATGGAACACAGTTTACGTCATCATTATTTACACAATTTTTATTAAAAAATGGCATCCAGTTTATGATTTCGCCGTTGTGGCACCCTTCGAGTAACGGGCAAGCTGAAAATTCAGTGAAGAGTTTTAAGTACAGCCTTTTAAAGACTATAAGTGATCCGGTCAATGAAAGGGTGAGTTTTAACACCTTGATGAGCCAATTTTTATTTAGCTATAGCAACATTGACCATTATACTACGGGAGTACCATCTTTAAGTTTAGTATTTAAGTTTAAACAAAAAACGCGGCTGGATCTTTTAAGACGTGTAGAGGTTGGTCAACGTTTTAAGTGCGACAAAGAGGTGGTACCAAAGTTAAAATTGTGGAAAATCGTGTATTGCCGAGACTATAGAAATCCATGGAAAAGGTCGTGGGCAAAAGCTACAATCGAAGAAGTTCTAGGCAGCGTAGTGTATCTATGCAAGTCTTGTGGTGAGGCACTAATTTGGAAGCGTCACCAAGACCAAATTTTAAAATATCCCCATGAAGCGTCGGACGAGAACGTTGAATTTAGCGATAAGGACTCTACTAATGACCCATCTACTAGTGCGGCAGGTAATTGAAACAAGGTAGAAGTACCCGGAAACGTGGGTGAAAGCGACTCGGTGGGGTTACCGGCTATGGTGGCGGAAGTAGCCGATAAGGAAGACATTGTAGATAGCGGCACCCGGGAAGAGTTGGCAGATTTACCGATGGTTAGTGAACCGGTAGAGGATGCAACCCAATCAAGGGGGTTTTAAATACACGCCGGAGTGTAAATGAGACAGTGTCCGGATCGGTTAGGCCACGTTGGAACATTAGACCTCTGAGAGGCCTATGAGAGGGGTATTATAGTGTATTGAGAATAAGTATCGGGCAAGCAAGATAACGGTAATTTCGCCTCGATTTTGTTATTGTAATTAATTTTTGACTTTTGAGAATTAAGAATGTACAACACGAGTTACGTTTTATTCTAGCACTAGTTAAGTACATTACAATAATACACTACACCTCGACACGGTATAACAAACTGCTGAAAACTACTGTATCACCCAAACACTTAAAATCCAATTTTAAAACACAATAAAGTTATATAAATTGTAAGCAAGTCTAGTATTTAAACACGAGGCTCTACCTGAAACTAAACCGACGCTGACAAAAAAAAATTTTTTTAATTACTTTATAAACACCCGAACCCCGAGTATTATGCATACAGTATTTCAAGGTTTTGTTTAGTGTACATAAACTTTGAGAATACTATCCAATAATAAACTTTACTGTGATTCTCTAAAACCAAAATATAAAATTGAGAGAACCCGCCCGGTCGACGGTTTGTCTTTGTTATCTTTTCCGTTATGCCGATAGTATCCGACCGAGTCCAGGACATACCCTTAATTTATGACCAGTGGCGCTTAATAGTTTGCTATAGAAAGCTAAAATAGCTATTTATGCACTAAGTTGCAAAATGTGGGTGTCTTTTACGAGTCGTAAATATAAAAAATTTAATGAATGTCTTACAAAACGTATAGTTCACTCATTTTCCCAGAAGGTTTTGCTCGCCTCTTTTTCTGAAGTAATGAAAAGTCAAAAGGCATCAACTACATGGACTCATTATTCGATGCTTAGGGCTACAATCAACACGAAGAATAATATAGATATTAGCAAATTTACAAGATTAATGGCACTTTTGAAAAGAAACTCTGAAGGATATAAACCTAAAAAATCTAAAGTTTTAAGAAAGAAAGATATTGAAACGTTTTTGAAGGAAGCAGACGGCGATAAATACTTGGTAATGAATGTAAAGATAGATATGAATATTAATTGTGTGCAATTTTGTTCTAAAATTTACTATTATTATATGTAGCTCTAGTAGTAGGAGTTTTTAGTGCATGAAGGAGGGAAGAACTAGTTAATATGCTCATAGAAGATGTGGAAGAACTAGAAGATTGCTTAAAAATTGTAGTACCGGAGACTAAAACAAAAATACAAAGGGAATTTATTATCACAAAGGGTAACGTTGATGAAGTAAGTTTAATGGAAATTGTAAGAAACTATATTAAACTCAAGCCACAAAATGTTAAATGTTTTCGTTTTTTCTTGGATATCGAAATAGAAAATGCATCTCCCAGCCATTAGGTGTAAACACATGGGAGAGTATCTAAGAAAAATTGCAATGTTTCTTGGTTTGCCTGATGTAAACCAATATACGGGGCACTGTTTTAGACGATCTTCTGCTTTGCTACTGGCAGACTCTGGTGTAGATTTTTTGTTGTTAAGCGACATAGTGGATGGAAATCTACTAGCGTAACCGAGGGATACATCGACGATTCCGTTGAAGAGAAGAAAGAAATTGCAGTGAAAATTTTTTAAGAACCTTCCGAAGTTGCATTCACGCTAGTTGAGAAAAACAATTCTATAGGTCAGATGCCATTAAACGCAAATTCTGCAAATTCAACTGGAGCAGCTTCTATCAATTTTAACAAACTTTATAATTGTACAATTAATATTAAAGTGTTCTTAGAATGTTTGGTAAGTATGATACGTCAGCGAAGTGACCTTTATCACTTCCCTTAGCCTCATGATCTTCACGATATTCGCGACTTAGTCTGGGAATTACCCCAAGGGTGAGCTATGAGAATGGGCCTGGATACAAAGTAAACTCAAGTATAAATAGGAATGAAAAAGGGGAGGGGGAATTGAGTACCATCGCATCTATATGGACGATAAAAGAAACAAAAGTATCATATGAGAAGATGCAGAAACTCATAGGATATAATGGTTATCAAAGAAAACTTACTAGCAATTAAAACGACACATCTGGAAACCTCTTGAACGTATCTACTTCAGCTTCTATTACTATGACCCTGAAAGACAATGTCACACAATAAATTTTAATTAAAAAGCACAATTTGTGTTTTTCGACAAAAGAGTACAACGATACTTATAAACTAATCATGTTGGAATTACCACACCAAAGGTGTCTTACTTAAAAATGAATATCAAAGATAAATCATGTACGTCATTTCTATAATTTTATACTGTTTCAGCATTCCTCTAATTTTCTTACACAAAATTTATTTTCTCAATTGTGGTCCTATTAAATTTAACTACTCGTAGAATAAGAAGACTTGAAAAAAAATGTAATTTAACGTAATTCCTTTTTTTTAAATAAAGTTACAGGTATAATATTCAAAAATAAAATTGATTTCTGAAAATCTATAAATTTCTCTCTACATAGTGAGATCTTAGTGTTTGGTATTATTTTAAACCAAAATTCTTATTACCCAATTGACAGATCTGTTTGATTGGTTTACATCTGTTTCAACTGAGCTTAGCTTGTTGTATTCTGAATAATTTAAATCAATAAAAATTTTAATTTGTCATGGCTCAGAAATGACATAGCAACTCTACTAGATATCGGGCATACTATAATTAAACATTTTTAAGTGGAAAGTGAACTTTCCAACCTTTTGATTTTGAACACATGTATACTTCACCTGTTTTACAGAACAACTTTAGATTACTTTTAAAAGAGCAAAGTGTATTTTTTTTCTATCGATTTAACACTAATTAAGAAAATAACCCTGATATCAGCTTGTTCGAATATTATTACTTCTACGAGTTTTTTGTTTAAACTTAAACATAGAATTTATTATTTTATAACATCTAATATCGTTAACTTGATATCCTTTTAAACTTCAACATCATTTACAATTCTAGGGGTATTTTTTCGAAAATTTAGAAAGCACGGAAATAAAGCCCCTTCCGTGATTAATACAAAATTATCAATCACTCACCAGGAATTGATTTCTACGACAGCTGGAATTTTAAATATCTGGTTGTTGCATGTATAACAAAACTGTTGCTCTAGAAAAGTTTCTGATCCACTAACTTAGGGCTGTTACTGGTTAACAACGACTTCGTACAATAGGAGTCCCAAAGTAAATGACCAACATTTTATCACGCTGTTCTACCAAAACTAGCTCTAAGAACACTTCAAATCCATTCTATAACGATAGTTTTCTAGTTATGATCTCACTAAAGTGCTTGAAAAATTAAAGATCTTTTTAATATAAAGATTACCTACTAACGATAATTTTACCGTTAACGGACGTCAAGGACTGACGGCCCCGTTGTCGCAACATATAATGTTCCGATCGCCTGGTCGGAACCCAGGGAAATTACATCTCGGGCCCCTTTCCAAAACAAACGCAAACTTTCTCCTCATTCAGATCGCATTTCTAAGGGACTAACTGGTGCATAAAAGCGCCAGCCCCTTCATCCTACTGCTCTTTGACCGCTGTTGTCGTGCAAGATGGCTGAACCCGCCTTTTGACTTATTTCACGTCAGGACAGGTCATCTACTTCAAGCGTCACTTCGTGACACTCCGCGCAAGCGCTATGTTAGTTTAGTAATTCTTGAAGGTGGATGTAAACCGCCAACTGATTAGGCAACACTAGTAGCGCATATGTAAGACGACTTGTTCTTGAAGCAAATTTAGAGAAATTATTACGATTAAATGTTTTATTATAATAAATACAAAGCTAATTAACTGATGATAACGCACGCCTCTATAAGGATACCGTTTCTTCTGATATTATTATGCGGAATGAGAAGGGTCAGGTACCACAGAGCTATAACAAATAGAAGTGGCTACTAGAGTTAGTACCACAAAATATATATTTGTTACACTATTTGTAAGCAATCAGCAGAAATGTTATTAAATGTTGGTTTGATTATAATTGTTATGACTTAGTTATTTTGTTTTCTAAATGAATAAAAAAAAAACTTTTTTGTGTGACGGGAAAAAAAATTGACATTTAATATTTCTTGACAGGTAACAAAATGTCATTTTTTATAAATTTCCTTGTTTCCCCGGGAAAAAAATCAGTACTTTTTCCGGGTAGGTGCAAATAAGTGAAAACGCGAAGATATTTAATTTATAGCCGTGTCCACACTTGTAACATTCTGATGTGACATAACATCGTATCATATCTTCGTTGCCTTCAAAACAACCGATATAAACAACTTAAGTAAGCAATTTTTGAAACCACTTGCAGAATTAAATTGACAAATATTTGGTTACTTGTTTGAAACTTCAAATTTGACATGGATTGATTTTTTGACTTTAAAATATTGTAATATTTTTTTAATATTAAATCATCGTTTTGCCTGTCACAGAAAAAAATAGTGTATTATACACGGGTAGAAATGTAAGATTTTAACTGTTGAGCTAAAATCTAGTACTTTTTTCCTTTGTATAATAAATAACTATTTTTTAAATGAAAAGAACTTTTTTACTAGTAAAAGAAGTGTCATTTTGAAGTTCAAAGTGATAACTTAAAAGTTGACATTTCAGTGCAGAATTACGAAAAACCTTATATTATTCATGTTATTTATGAAGAGAAGTCCACTACCATCCAAGTCTATAACACTAGGACATACCATTATAATAACTCTATGTTATTCGAGCGCCTTATTAACGGCTGCGACCCCCGCACAGCTATGGCGGCGGGGGTGCCACTGAATATACTATTATTTCACCTTTTGTTTTTAATATTTTGAAACACTGTGTCATAACTTCAACAGAGTTTCTGTTTTATTGCTGTTGTTTCATTGTACAATAAACATTTCAATAATACTTTTTTGTATGTATACCCACTTCGTACCTCAAATAAAAAATACATACGAGTACTAGCAAGTCTAAAAGGTTTGTCATAAATTTCAACGTTGAAATGTAGGGAGTGTACAGTAATTTTGGCTCAATACATATAAGGTAAAGGCGCCTATCAGATGACGCCGATGATACTTCGCCGGTACTTGGCTAAGCGTAGTTATTTAATTTTGGGGAATTTTACCAATTTCGTAATGTATACGAACTATGAAAAATTTAAAAAATTTAATGAAAATAATAGGGTTTTCGAGTAAACAAGCTCTAATCTATTAAATTAGATTGTTAGTTAATTAGTGATAATACTTACGACATAATCGACAGCTTCCTTATTATGCACTGGATCGTAGACTAGAATTTGTTGAACTTGACCGCTAACTGGACCACTAAATTGGTAATATGAGTGACCATTTCTAAGACTTTCGCTTGCAGCTAGATTCTGAATAATTTGTTGCACAATCTGAAAATAAATTAGTTTTAAACTACTTCGATTGTTTCCTAAATTAAATCACTGATATTGTCTTTTTACACAGTTGAAGGTAATTCGTAAGCCATAATAAAATTAATTTTTTGGTTAAATAATCTCCTATCGACTGTGTTGAGTTACGACACCAAATAATTTAGATTACATGAACATAATTGCAAGGATGATTGCGGCGCCTTTACGATTAATTTACCAAGAAAAATATTTACGCTTCTCGTAATCGAGGATAAGAGTGATACTTCTTTATCGAATTCAAATTTTCTAAGACCTCGTATTCATACTTTTGATAAAATAAGTACTAGGCAGCATCCTTGCCGATAATATACAGTTAGTTCACAAGTGTTTAATAACCCAACATCACCAAATTAACTTATATTTTCCACTTACAAGTAGTATAAGTGTTTTCATTTTTTCTTCTTAGAGCTAAGTTAAGTTTGTCAAAAACTAAAAGTGAAGGTATTTGAAGTTGCTTTATATAGTTTAAAGACGGAAATACATAATTGGTTACTGAAAGAGTTTTTAGAGCGTTGAAGCTAATCTTGTGGGTAGGTAAATATTAACATCATAATATTAGAGCATTACTGTAATTCAATTGTACAGATTATCTAATGCATTATTTAATCTTAAAAAGTTATGCTGTAAGGTAATATCAGAAACTATTTTTGGTGGTGTTGTAAAATACCCACATTATTTATTTATTAGACAGAATAGAATCTTAAGATCAATTTAAATATTGATTTCTGCAATTAATATCAAAATAATTGTATGAAAGTTTAAGTTTTTGTATTTCATTTTGTTTATATCTAATTCTTTTCAGCTTGATAACCAGGGTACTACCTGCATCTTGCAGATACACTACTGCAGTATATACAAGGTTACTAGAAATTCGAGGTATTCCTGTTAAGATGTTATAGAGGAGGTATTTAGCAATTAATTTAACCATGTAATGCCTTATGCAACAGTGAACAGTTTCTGGGATATTTACAAATTTATAGTTGTTTTGAAAAAATAGAGAACGAAACTTCAAAATTTCATAAGAAAATCCTAATAATAATAAACAAATCTTTTAGATTCATTAAACGCTCAGGATAGCGAACTAAACCATTATCAAGACTTAAATTGTAATCACCTGTGCATACATTAAAATGGGAGGCACAAACATTTCAAACCTTGATGAGTTTCATTCGTTTCATTCACTCAAATTTGTGTCTTTACAAAGAAGTCATTGATACATTTAGCGTGAAGATTATTGTAAAAACTTGCACGATTCTTTAGCTTTCGATTGAGCTTTTCACATCTGGAATAGGTTAATAAGTTACAGAGAAATCGAGATTACAAGGGGATCGTGCACAAATCGTCAAAAGATAAAACATTTAATTGATTAACTAATTTAAGACTACGATTAAAAAAAGAAGCTGGCATTTAATAATTACGGTTCATGTTCAATGTGGCTCCCTCTATTTCGAACACAGAGCCACATTCTTTTCCTTGTTTCGGTTTTAACGACCCTCCTTGTTAAATTTCGCCTGATTTCTTCTGTAGCACTTATAATTCTTCGTCTTAGCTCTTCTGCCGATGGCACAAGTGCTTTATCATAATAAGCAAGTGTCATCATATGATCCCAGACGTAGAAGTCCATTGCGGTTAGGTCATAACTTTTCGCTGGCTACGGTATGATTCCTCCTCTACCAATCCATCGATTGGTGAAATTATGATCTAACCATTGTCTTATGGATATACTGAAGTGTGCAGGACAGCTGTCTTGCTGATATACCATATTTCGCCTTGCTCCTTTGGGAACACCTTCAAGCAGTCTAAATAATTCGTTTTCTAAGAGAAATCGGACATTTCCGCATTTAAAGTCCGAGGTAACAAATATGGACTAATTAAGTTATCACCAATGATACCCATCCACACATTCTAAACAAAATGTCGTTAGGATCCTTTCGGTCTTTTTTTATTGGGATTCCTTTTCACTGCATTAATGTTCATTATAATAATTTGTAATACCGTCTTGATCAAATCTCAACTCGTCCGTCCCCAAAATTTTTGTAAAAAATAAAGGATTTTCTAAATCCGCGTTCAACATAAACCTGCAGAAATCTAGCCTTCTGGCAAGATTTCCTTCTTCAATGGTTTGTACCGGAGTATAATGATAAGAATGAAGACCCATGCTATGCACTGTATGCCACACTTTCCATTGTGACATGCCTAGACGAGCGGCCACAGTGTTAGTTGAGAAGGTTAGACACGCTTCAAACTGTTGAAGAATTTTTTCTTTCTCTCTCGCAGCATACACCCGCGCTCTGCCGCATTGCGTTTCTAATTCGCCGATACACTGTATCGAACACGCGCACATCAGGTCGGCGGCGATCAGAAAACCGACGCAGATATTCACGACGAGCATCTGCAGCGTTACCATTACAGTATCCGTAAAAAAACATTATATCAGCATACTCATGGTTGGAAAAAGATTGTTGGGGAGGAGGGCGATGTTGGTTGGGTTCCGCGGACATAACATTAATCGTAGTTACCTACCGTGTAAGTAAAACAACTAGTTCGTTTATACGCCAAGCCCTCCGGAAAACAATTGATCAGTCCGATAAACGAATCAGGTCAAAAACTCCCGATTACAAGCACAGAGTAGAAGGCGTTTGAACGATACGAACTAGCTAAATCCCAATTTGACATCAACGAACTTTTTGTTTAATTTCAAAGCCGTCTTGATTCAGTTATTTAAGTTCAAATTTATCTATAAAGGATTTCTTCATGATCCTTTTGTAATCTCGATTTCTCTGTAACTAATTACCCGATTCCAGATGTGAATAGCTCAATCAAAAACTAAGGAATTGTGCAGGTTTTTACAGTAATCTACACGCTAAATGTATCAATGACTTCTTTGAAAAGATACTAATTTGAGTGAAAGATACGAATGAAACTTTGAAATGTTTTTGCCTCCCATTTTAATGTATGCACAGGCGATTCCTATTTAAGTGTTGATAATGGTTTAGTACGATGTTCTGGGCGTTTAATGAATCTAAAAGGTTTGTTTATTATTATATTAAGATTTTCTTATGAATTTTTAAAGTTGTGTCCCCTATTTTTTCAAAAATACTATAAATTTGTAAATATCCCAGAAACTGTTCACTGTTACATAAAGCAACACATGGTTAAATTAATTGCTAAATACCTCCTATATAATAACTTAACAGGAATACTTCAAATTTCTAGTAACTCTGTACAAGTCCAACGAACTATATTTACAACACTAACAATTAACAACTAAAATTCTAAATACACACACACAACACACGTACGTACGCACGCACGCACACACGCACGTATGAACGCACGCAAGCGCGCACGCATGCACGCACTCACGCAAGCACGCACGCACGCACACACACAACACACACACAGGGTATCCCAGACCTCCGGGATTCTTCGATAGCTGCGTTATTAGCGAAGGTACCAAAAAAGTTGTAGACAGAAATGATCTCTATAACGTAGTAATATTTGCAACTATACAGGGTGTCCCAAGAACGAGTACTGTACCAAACTTACGCTTTTTAAATAGGATATCCCACATTTTTTACCAATTTGGATTTAGTATCAAAAATAAGTTTCAGTTTGTTAACATAATACGGCACCTGTACCGAGCTGTTACGCCACTAGCAATTTTTTTTTGTAATATTTTAGACTCATTTTGAAAAATTCGGTGAGTAGCAAGAAATCGAAGTAGAGACATGACATTTTGATATTATCATCAGCTTGATGTCTAGCTACCACTCGAAATACTTAAAGTTGCCAATTGTTTTACAATGTGGCGGCCTATGGCATATTTCTAAAGCTAAAAAACTTAATAAAAGCATCAGAACTTAAATTGGAACACACACATTTAATAGGTACATCTAACAGTAAATTTAATTCTCTACAAATTTGCTCTCTTGCAAAAATTTTATAAACCGTGCGGTTTAGGAGTTTTTTGGCAAAGTATATTGCAAATCATGAATCATGAGCCACCAGATTTATTAATACAAATAGTAGGCTGTGAAAGCAAGCATGCGAAAATTATAGTGATCTGTCAATTGTTATCCGCTATGAAATCATTTTGTATTGTAATCTATAGGGTGGTTACACTCGCATTATCTTATCTCGGTTCCATTTTACGACTTTGTAATAGGCGCGGGTTTCTTTGTATCCGCATTTTTTCATTCATATTAGTAATTAATTGACTTCTAAGGTATTTCTTAGTATACGTGACGCATTCGTTTCTGAACAAAGGAGGTTCTGGATAAATTTTTAAAACTCTGCAGGTGTTATTTTGAACAAGAATAAATATTTTATTTTTGAATTTATACACACACTGAAAAGGAATTAATTTGTATTTGCTTTCTTTATGGTTTTGCAATGTAAACATGTTCTAACGCATATTTTACACATGGAAAAATTACTACATAAACAACTAAAGCTTACAATTGCTTTGCATCCTAATAAAATACAGATTTTAGTATATTAACATAATTAATTAAGGCTTCAATTGCTTTCTTTATCCTTAGCAAATGCAATAAGATTGATATGGTTTTTACGCGGATGAATTAAATGGCTTTGTATTTATATCTTAATGATTAAAACTCGTTTTTACTAATAAATCATCCACGACTGAAATAAATTAATTTAAAATTTGGGTTTCTGTTTTATGACCTTTTCAATCTGCTATAAATGTAATGCATGAAAATTTAATCACATAATTAACAAGGGCTTTTTTTAATGGCAAAGAAATGCGCTTTTTATTATACACGGTAGAGCAAAAGTAAATATTTGGAATCGTCAATTTTTTCTTCTCTTTGGGTGAATTTTATTTATAGAACTTGGGTTTCGATGACCTCTCGTGACCTCAGTTTCAAGTCTATATATATATATATATATATATATTATGCTGTGATAAGGGGTTGCTTAAGGGTGCACGTCATAGTAAAGGTCATTCGGGAATGAGTAATTAGCATAGGCAGCAGAAAACCACTTATTTAGTGAATAATTAAGAAATAGACATAGTTTGTAGATAGTAAACAATCCACACCCTGTATATAAAGTAGAAATAGTTTTTGGGCGACGCAGGTAAACCTAGGAGGACGCATAGTTGGCGTAGGAATGAGAAATACATGTATTAAGTAGATAGTAAATATTAAATACCTTGTAGATAAAGTTCAGTTAATGTAGGTAAAACAGATAGGGATATTTTTCAGTGGAAGCACGCGTATATTTAGGAATAAATGATAAAGTGTAATTAGACACGCATTAAGAAAAGGAGTTCCAGACGATTAAATTAATACGGATATAGAAATAGAGTTTCAGGCAGTTAATATAAATGCGTACAAAGATCTAACCATTTTGATAAGAGAAATGATTAAAAATTGCGTGAATCGCATGTAAACATGAAAATTTAAAGTCGAGTTGCATCAGTTTGTTTATGGAAAAGCAGCTAATCGATCAAAATACAGCATGTTGATAATGAAAGACAGCTGCGGGCAGGTTGTGATTATGGGAAAACGTGGAGCATTACATCAGCAACTGCTCCAAATGAAATTATTTGATTGGCCAGAAACAAGCGACGAGTTCTAGACCATACCCACAGATGGAGTGGGAATTCGAGATTATATTAGCAAGCACCTTGATAAGAAAGTCAGTTTTGAACTCAATGAAGGCCGAAGTGCATTGCCATTAAACAAAGTAATACGTAATAAGTATAAAAGTGAAAAATAAAATGAGTGCGAATATGAAGATTACAATTGCCGTTTAAACGTAAGTACGTTTTTAATGAATTTATTGTAAACTAACACATAAAAATAATAGGGTTTCGAGGTCTGAGGGAAATAGACCATGATTCTGATGTTAAGAAAAAAAATACATTATAATTTGAATTAAGGCCGCTATACTTGCGGCCACGTCCCCAATGCTCCACCCGGAGGTACTACATTGGGTTTAAACGCGAAAAATATTCGTGCTCCTAATTTATTCTTACTTCATAGTTGATTCACCCTAAATAAAAACTAAATAAAAATCTAACAAACCTAGAAATCTAACAAACCTAACAAACTCTAACAATCTAACAAACCTAAAATCTGACAAAAACTGGAACAAAAACAAAACAAAAACTAAAAACAGGGTTGTAAATAATGGTATCCCTAGCGCTGACTTTCGAGTGTACCCGATCAACAAGCAAAATGAGAGGGGAGGGATCCGTAATACCGGATAGCAGACGCCGGTTCTGCTTACCAGTGCGACCTGAAGGGTCGTCTTAAAACTATCCAAATCTAGCTAACTAATTTAAATCCATCCCTAGCTTTCCCTATCGTTCCCTAACTGATTTACATTATGATTACAATCTTCGCAATTCTGCTCGTCCTTCCCAAATATATACTGCAACCAAAATGGCGACAGAACGTCAAACAAAACAAATAAAGCCACATAATACATGCTATATATAAATAAATATCAAGTGTAAATATAAAATATAAATAAATATAATTATGTAAATATATAAATAAATGTTTAATAAGCGTTAAGCATATAGCAGTGCACAAAATAGCGAAAGCATCACCCTATTTATCAGGTGCACTCGCACAAGCATTATGTCGGCTAGCGCCTTTACACAAACGTGCTTCTTAAATTATTTCAAAACTACTAATTAATGTAAATCAATGCTTGTGCGAGTACAGCCGCCAATTTAAATCTTACCTCGATAATAAAATTCTCCAGCATCCGAAAATCTGGTCGTCTGTAACTTACTTCTAAAGGTGGGACGGGGTGCACTGCCAAAGTCCTGGTGGGTATGCACTAAATGTTCTTGGGGGGATCACAATCACTATCACTATCACTTCACTTTCAAGTCCTGGGGGGATGCGCGGTTGCGCTCTGTTTTATTATCCTTGTTTACTTTATTGATTTAATTTAATGAGGGTTTATGATTTATTTGTTATTGTTTATTTGGTATTATTTATTCCCGATTTTCCGCACATAATTATGAAGATAGGCAGTGATTGTATTAATGGAGTGGGGGTTTCTCGTGCATATTGGACATTTTGGTATAATTATCTTTTTTTTTTTTTTTTTTTATTTTTTTATTTTTTTTATTTATTTTATTTTTTTTTTTTTTTTATTTAATATCAGGTTTTGGTTATGCTCGTATCCTTACTCACGCCAAGTCAATCTAAAATTTTTCAATCCTCCCACCAACCCCACCGAATTTTTACACGCGGTCGTCATTGATTGTCTAATCTCGCGACCCTTCCCGCGAATTCTTTTAAGGCTTGAAACATTTTTCCTTGGCTTACTAAAACACCAGTCCCACACATGGGTGCCAGTGTTACTTATTTTTATATTTCTGGCCGACACTACTTTATTATCACCATGCTCCAAGTTAGGTGTCTGCAAAACAAAGTCTTCCGACGTAACTAGGGGTCTATTCCTTGGGTAGAGCTATGAGCAATGGGGGTAAGTCGAAATCTGTGGGGGTCACACTTAAACTAAAACAAACAGGCGCCACCAAGTCCAGATTGATTTATGTTAAAGGCATGGCAAATTTCTAAGGGCGGACGTGGAAACCCAAAGAAAAAAAGATCGCCTTCGCTGACACACAACTTGTCTTAACAGAATAAGACGCTGTTCCTGTAAGGAAGAATAATAATTAAGTCACATAGAAAATGGGAACACAATTTGCGTCCCTCAAATATACCTAAAAATGCATAGAGAATATTTTCTACATAAGGGTATCATAAAAATTTAACTCTTATTGCTTTTTGTGTATCAGGTCTGATCAAACTAGATCAGAATAAAAAGACTTTAAGCGTGGATTATAAATTTACTAGAAAGAATTTTTTCCGTTTCTGTAAATAAAATTCAATGCTATAAAATAAAATGAATACTTGAAATTCTTGCAAAGTTAATGTAAGGTTTATCAACCTGATCCTTACTCAAATATATTACAATTTATGTGACTGGTTATACTAAGGTCTCATAACCCAATCAGATCTGTGTAGGTCATTTACAAATTAATATACAAAATTTTCTCTTTAAGTTAACGGTATTAAAATCAATTTGAAATCAAAATATTCACAAAGATATTCTCTAATTTTATCGAAGGTGGTATTAATGTAATACTAAACATCTGTTAGCAATTGTGCAATTGTTGACGGCATATTTCAAACAAACAGGTGACGTAACCGCAGCTGTTAATTTATGTTGAAGCCACGTGTAGTCACATATTTACGAAACTAAGTGAAATTAAATTTGTTACTGGAGAAAACCAGCTTAGCTACAGATAAACTGAATAACCAATTTGTACTTCTATAAAACGAAACGAAATTATGTGCTTTAACAATGAAGTACTGAGGAAGTTCTTAAATCTACTACGAACCAAATCTCGGGCTGCTGTCCTCGGTTAGTTTGGGAACTGCAACGCCGTGCTGAATCTGCTACTAATTATTCCTGCCTTCCATGCTTTAAATACAGGTGTTGAAGCGAAGCGGGTTTCTTACATTGATTCAAGGCTGCATAACTTTTGTAGCGTAATCTTCCGTTGTCTAATCTTAGTTACAAATGTAATTTTTCATTGCGTAGTCTATAAGTCGTAGTTTGTAAATTGTAGTTTCTAAGTTGTCGTTGCGCGTTACTCAGGAAGTGTGTCACATAAATAATGCGACCCGGAGGTCACTCGCCATTCTTTTCAAATGCATGCTGTCGCTGCTCTTACCTATCGACGAGTCCTTTTGCCGCGTTCTTCTCTCGTCGGAGGGTCCTGAGTGGGGTTGTCAAACCTCTCACGCGCGCGCCAGTGGCTGTAGAATACACCGAACTCCGAAACAAATAGACTAACGACTCTAGATACTGTATTAATGTAAGAATTTGATTGTTACACGTATTATTATTTTAGTTAATAAAGGTGTTTTAACATTCGTTGTACCTTTCCTGAATAGATTTTCTTACTGCGAAAATAAAATTGTTACAGGCTGTCCAGAACGCCTTCTGGTTAACCACTTCCCCGACTTCCTCTAGGCTCTTTGGCCATGCAAGACCTAGGATAGCTAGTTTGCTATCAGCCAACCCTCGATTTCCCGCCTCAAGCGGGCAGTCGAAGAGCACGTGCTCTACGCTTTCCGCGCCCTCACCGCATTCGCAGCGGTCGCTGTTGGTTAGACCGAACCTTTGTAAATACGCCTTCAGGGCGCCGTGCCCTGTTATCAACTGCACCATTTTGTGATCGAGCTTAACCTCGATCTTACCTCTGGCTTCTATGCTCGGTATGAATTTGTGGGTCAACCTGCCCGTGGCAGCGTTGTTCCACCTCTCTTCCCATTGTCGAATTGATTTTCGCGCAGCTTTCTTTTGATTAAAGACCTCGGTATCGACGAATGTGATATTCGAAAGTCGCCCGTCGCGGCCTCTTTAGCTAATTCGTCAGCCCTATCGTTTCCTACGTTACCATTGTGCGACCTGACCCAACAGAACTTTAAACGTCGAAACTCTAGCGCCGTACGCGCTATCCTCCAGACGTCCGCTTGGAGATCTGTCGAGGTGTTCACGTTTGTTAAAGCCGTTAGCGCCGATTTACTATCACTGATTATATAATACTCGTCTCTGCCCGTATGGTTTATTACGTAATCGATAGCCTCTCGTATGGCTACCAATTCGCACTGGAAGATAGTGCACCAGTTCGCGAGTTTGGTTTGAAACCGAAACACCTCCTTTCCTGCTTATACACGACAAACGCCGCGCCTGCTTGCCCATCGTCCATACGTGAACCGTCCGTATAAATTCTGATACCCATCGCGTCCTCATCACCTTCGACAAACTCGATCCCTCTAATATCAGCCGGGTGCCCTAACTCAGATACAACAATCTTTTTGCAATTTCCTATTACCAAGATTAAGATCTTCGATAATTTCGCGCCCTTTTCCTATATTTATTAATCGTCTATCTCTAATCTCCTAACGACATATTCGATAGGGAGAGTCCTACTGATCACCAGGACAGCCTCCGTGGAGGTGGTCCTGTACGCCCTCGCCGCTTTTACCGCGGTTATGCGTTGTACGCTCGTCAATTGACGCATCTCCCGGACTTTACAACCTTTTGCCCATACAGAAGCTGCGTACAGTATTGCCGGCTCAATTGCTCCGGCATAAACCGTCCTCAGCGATTCGCCCCTGAAACCCCACTTTATTTTAGCCGCCGCCATCATTTTGTTTGATATTTCGCCGCCCTTACTTTTTACGTATTGTACGTGCGCTTTCCAATTTAATTTATTGTCGATCTTGACGCCGAGGTAGGTAATACAATCTTTAAACGGATTTTCTCCTCCTAGCTCTAACCTAGGAGGTCTCTGTCCTGGTTTCGTGCCGAAATAAAGCGCCTCTGACTTCGCCGTGTTAAATTTTAATTTTACCGCCTGCGACCATTCGTGTAATTTATTAAGCGCCTCGTTCGGTTTTGTGCGCATATCCATTAACAATCTCGATCTTACAATTAAAAGTGTGTCATCTGCAAACCCAACGATTGAGCATCCTGCGGGCAACTTGACCCTAAAGATGCTCTCATACAACAACTTCCAAAATGTGGGACCAGAACATGACCCTTGCGGGCATCCCTTTCCACCTCACGCGACAGAACTTCACCCGGAATTTCAACCTGTGCTAATCGCCCGAGAAATAGCTCTTGACCAAAGACATCAAGTTTCGCGGACAACCCCTACGATCTAACTCGCAAACGATTAATGGCCACCAGGCAGCATCAAATGCTCCTGAAATGTCCAAAGCAACAACGACACAGTACTCTTTGGCATCTCTTGCCTGCTTAATTTCCCCGACAACGAACTCTAACGCGTCGATAGTCGACTTGCCCTCCACGAAACCAAACTGTCGGTTATTAAAACCGCCGCTGTCTCGCACTAGGTGTTCAACACGCGTAGTCATAACGCGATCTAAAACTTTCCCCAGCACCGGTAGCAAGCTAATTGGACGATAGCTGCCCGGATCTGACGCATCCGCCTTTTTAGGTTTAGGTATAAATTTCACATTCTGGATTTTCTAGCAACGCGGAAAAACGCCCCTTTCTAAACAAAGATTAAACAACCCAACAAAGACACACGGGGCTAACAGGCACGCCTGCAGAGCTGCGTCTGAAGTGATTCCATCATGCCCCGGTGCCTTCTTAGGGTTCATCCTCCTAAGAGCCCTGACGACCTCGTGAACTAGGATTGCCTTATCGGCACCTGTTCCTTGCGCCTTTGCAGCTTCCCGACGTATTAAATCGTGCGACCCTTCATCCCCCTCGGCATTATCCGATGGGAAAAATTTCTCAAGTAAATATTCCGCTGTGGTTTTAAAACCTTCCATGTATTCGCCATTTGTTTTCTTTATATTACTGAGCGAGATTTTTTGTTGTTTTCCTCTAATTACGCGGTATGCGGTTCCCCAGGGTTCTTTCTCTGAGTTTTGCGTGCAGAATTCTTTAAATTTATTCGTTCGCGTTTCTTCTATTAATGTTTTATATTCGCGGTAACTTTGATTATATTCTATTCTCCGTTGTTCTCTTATATCTCCCGAGGCGCGTTGATAGCGGCGCCTTAGGTTACGCGTTTCTGCCCGCTTGGTGGTTAGTTCCCGGGTCCACCAGGGTACGCTGTCTTTAAATGTTTTCTTTTGCGGCATGGAATACGACGACGCGTCTACCACCGCGTCGTTCAATTTTTTCGCGAGTGTTTCTACTGCCTCTTGGCAGTTAAATAGCTCATTTTCGAGCGCAGGGATACTTTCGCCAAATTTTTCTTTAAACCGCTCCCAATTTGCTTTTTTATTGCAGAACCGCGGAAATATAGTTAGCTGCTCGTTTGCGCTTGTTTTGGTTTCAACGTCCCATGTTATTAATTTATGGTCAGAGAGCGTTTCCTCGTCCGACCTTAGTTTCCAATTACAAATCGTTTCTAACATTTCGTGCGAGACTGCAGTAATAACTATAAAACTGCTGCCTCTATGCGTCTCAAACGTAGGTGAATCATTAGTGTTTATCACACTAAGGTCCCAACCCGTAAAAAGATCAGCAACCTGCGAGCCTCTATCGTCTTCGATAGGGCTGCCCCATAATGGCGACTTAGCATTAAAATCTCCCCCGATGATTAAATTTTTATTCCTACCGATTTTGCGCAAAATGTTTTCAACTTGGTTTACTAAGTTCTCGGTTTGAGGATTTTCCCGCCGGGAATCAACCGGCGGAAGATACGCGCTGATCACGTAAAATGTATTTAGCCCTGATTTAATTTCGACCGTTGTTAAAAATTCGTTGGATAAATTATTTAGTATTATTCCGGCGCACGTCCCATTATTTATTATTATACCGCTACGCGGTCGTTCGCTGTTTGCGTTTAAAACGGTGACCCCCTTCCCAAAACTTGTTATTTTATGGCTGTACAGGTGCGGTTCCTGTACAAGCCCGATGTCGATATTATTTTCGCTAAATAACTTTACGAAGTTATTTGTAGCCCCTTTTCTTTTCCCGAGATTTAATTGCGCGAATTTAATCTTCTTGCTTCTTTAAATCGTTCTTTTCTTCACGGTCCATAATCGATGTTGCGTGTGATTGCGTTCTTCAATCTCAGCATCGTGGGGCATCTACTCGACTTGGCGTCGTGGCGCGTATCCACCTTCGCGCCCCCGCCAGTTCTGTCGTTTGCCCTAGCGCAAACAACAAAGCAGGGGACTGCCCTCCGGCAATTCTTGAACTCGTGACCGACTTCGGCACAGTTACCGCACCACTGTACCTTCTCCTGCACTCCATCGATCTATGGCCGTACTCGTAGCACCTGTAGCACTGGGTCATCGAGAAGTGGTCCCGGGCCCAGACTCTTCGCCACCTGAGGTTTATAGCGTCAGCTAATATACGTCTCCGAAGTGTGGGGGTCACTTCGAAGACTACGTTGACGAATGGATCCCTAGGGCCCTTTCCGCCAAACCTAAATTTCTCCCTCAGGTGGTCTTCAATCTTCAAATCGCCGAAGCGGGGATTCTGGCACGCGATCAACCGCACCAGCTCTTCCGCCTTCATCCCCGCTTCGACCCCCGGAAGAACGACCCGTGGGCGCTTCTTCTCGATGGTCTTCGCCACGAACTCTTTGCAGTCACCGACAACCTTCGACTGCAGTTTCTTCGCATCTTCTCGGTTTGCACACTCGACAACTACACCGCCCTTGCGAGTTCTACCAGCTCCGACCACAACAAAACCATCACGAGCGGGATCGACCTTCTTCTTTAGGGTCGACATGACGTCATCCTTCTCCCCTGGCCTGACGTCGACCCTAACTGCAAAGGTGGGCGTCGCACCTGCAGCATACGACGCCTTCCGCGGCATCGGCACCTCCTGGCTCCTGGAACACTGCTGCCCTGAAACACAAGCAACCACCGCTGGACTTCCCCCGACAACATTAGCTCTCCCAGAATCACTAGCCACAAGCCGCAGCGCCCTAACCATACCTATAAGTTGATTCGCCGCGTCGAGGAAATCATCCAGTGCGTAGCGAATCTTCTTTCTGTCCTCCACGACGATAGTGGCGGAGGTCGTCGGCACCCTCCCGGAGATGGCCCAGTGCGCCTTCCTCACCCTCAATCTCAGGAGGTCCAGCTCATCGAGGTCGCTAGCTGCAACGCTAACGTCGCTGCTAGTCGACATCTTCGCTGGGCTCCCGAAGTTGAGGGCGATTCAGGCGCCGCAGCCACCCCAGGAGGCCCTGACTCCCCGACACGACCGCCGCAGACACAGGCTCCTCTACCTCCTCCTGAATCCCTAACCTAACGTCTTTTAAAATTACCCTTAGCTGTTTCCAACAGCGCCCTCAGCCTCCGACCTATTAGACTCCGACCTATCTCCTCTTCTTCCTGGGCAACGGGTCCTCGTCGCGGTGGACCACCATGCTGACAAAACAAACGACAAAAATGACACCTAAAACGCAGCTCAAAACCACTTGACCGTTACGACGCTAAAAGAAAGACGCTAGAAGAACGCAAAACGTTGGTCCAATAAAATGTTTTGTTTAAAGGTGAACCGTAAGCAACCTTGTATTTATTTAAACTTCGAACCGCCCAATTAAATATCAAATTTTAACAAAAATACAACAAGCACCAAGCGTCAATAAATTCCCTAGCGCAATTCGATTCAAAATGTACCGCGAAGAACACTATTTATTTATTTTAAATTTCTAAAACCGCCAAATCAATTTAAATAAACTAATTACTTCAAAATATTAAAATATATAATTTACAAACAACAACACTTTATTTTTAAACGTGTAATTAAGAAAATAAGGTCGAGCGCAATCGGAATGAGGTAACCGGAAATGACCTTTCACTTTATCGCTTGGTAACTAGCACAACCCGTAACTGTTACACCGCTTAATTACACCAAAATCGATTTTAAAAGAACTTAAAAAGTACGCGTGTAGTTAAATTACGGAAAATTTATATTAAAATTGTTTTAAAATTTACAGTTTTTAAGATATTTATTTGATTTAAAAAGGCTTAGATTTTTGTTTTTTGGTTATTATTTTATTATACGCGCACTATAAAAATTTCACACACTTTTTGGTTGTTTTACCCGGTTTTTTACTCGATTTACGCGGTTTTTATTTTAAATTTATTATTAAAAATGCCTTTTTAAGTTATTCCGAAATTATTTGAAGTATTAGTTTAGTAGATTTTTGTTTTATTTTCCCGTAATTTATTTATTTTATTTTAAAACGCGGATTTAGTTTAAATTACAAAGAAAACGCGATTTATTTAGTTTTTATTTAGTTTAAATTCTGTTTTAAAATTTTTATTTTACTGCCCTGTATTTAAATTTTGATGGCACACAATTATAAAAATAAAACACAATAAAAAGCAAAGCTTCAAATAAAATAATTCAACAATAAATAATAAAACCCTAGATAAACACTTACTGTTATTGCTGAAGCGGGAGCTCGGCAGAAACACGTCCGCTCGCTTCAAGCGGCAACTAGAAAGTAGAGAAAAAAAAAATACAGTAATACAATTGAGATGTCCAGGGGAAAAGAAGAATAATACAATTTTGAAGTACAGGGATGAAACAAACTACAATTTTAAGTCTGGGGCAAGAATGATGAAAGTCTAAGTTTGAAGAATTGAGATAAATTGGGGTATAATTTAATGGTGGTGGTTCATAGTGTAATGACAATAATTTGAATGGAATCCAGAATTGGGGAAGATCATTTTTATTGGAAGCGTCGATGTGAAAAAGATAAAACCAGGTCAGATTTTTTTAGTTATAAGACATTTGTTTTTCTATATGAATTTTTATTTTATTTTTAATATTGAATTGCTAAATATGATATGCTTGTGAAGAAGTCAACAAAAGAGGTTGCATACGTATTGAATGAGTAATGTGAAAACAGGTTTAGAACATTCTACACTTTGTTGGTAAAGATAATAAGTTTTCTTTGGTGACTTTGGGTTTTTGAGTAAATAGTAGATGGTTGTTAATAAATGAAATTTATAAAAAATGTAGTACAAATAATTTCAAAAGCTGTACAGAACATATTGGTTTCATTATATAAAATCTAAATTTACTGAATTTTATAATTGCAAATAAATGCTAGCCGAGGTCATAAGATTTAAATAGTACAAAAGGCGGAGCCACAAGTTGCATAGGAAATTGATAACCCGCAAGGCGGTAACGTATCGAATTGTGCCATTGGTAGATAAAGTTGTTTAAAGATAAAGTCCAGTTGATAGCAATATTAAGAAAACAGCTGGAGGAGGAGATAATTACATTTAATAGCAAATAAATATGGTCGTCCAATAATTTAGAGAGTATTACAGCAATATATATATATATATATATATATATATATATATATATTATGATGAGATATTTGAGTTCAGCCCCACATTGTTGCGTCAAATAACTTTGTTGTGATGCAATCGGTAATACCCCTATGCGCCCTTTTTATGAATTAAAAGGTAAAAATTTTTAATCTCTCAATTTTTTATTTTTAATATATATCTTTAATTGCGTTGGCTAGCTCAGTTTTTGAATTACGCACGGAGCTTGCGACGATACGACAAACAAAGCATTTAAACCTACCATCTATCTCTACTAACTATTTTAATTTTTAAACCAAAACACCATTAAGCACAAATTATTATAATGTTCTCAAAAATATTTACAACGCATGAAAAGGTTAAAATTCTTTAACTAGAATTTTCGTCTAATGACTGAATAAAAAAATTTAATAATTATAATTCCCAAAGATAATCAAAAAGCCAGCAAAATCACTATTATTATTAATTATTAACTGAAGCCTGATGAACGTTCATTTAACCTCTTTTACTATTTACGTAATTTACAACGTATACTCAAAAATTAAATCTTGCCGACCTCTCACATAAGTAATCATGAAAGCAATTTTTTAAGTATTTAAATTAGTAATATTCAATCAAATGTTAAATCTTAAGTTATTCAATTTAGCAAAGTGCAATGACATATCCACGAATAAAATAATAGAATAATAAACATTCAGAATGGCTAACCTGTTGTTTTTCAGCTTAAATCAGTCTCTGGTCCAACCGTTTTCGGTATTGAGTGCATCCCTCATAGCATCACCTTAAATACACTAGCGTACTCCATTAAACTCCTTGACCATTAATCATTGGAGTAAATGCCTGTTGCATTTTCTCATTTGTTCCAGTAATAATCGCCTCAGCGTTTATTTAAACTTGTTCCCGTATTTATTTAGATTTGTCTCCAGTAATTGAACTGTCTTCCGTAATCATTTAGACTTGTCTCCAGTGATTCATTAGAGTCGCTTTTTTCTATTTAAGGATAAAACGACAAACCCATCTATTTTCCATATTCAGCGGTATTATTTTACACTTCACAATTGCTCACTATACGTGGATATTTTTATTTTCAGAGACGTGAACTATACTTTACTTCATGATGAACCGATTTGTTTACAAATCTGGTCATATTTAAATTCACCGTCTATCTATTGACAAGCGCAAAGTTCGTTGTTTGTATAAACTTTCATACCAGGTTTTCGGATATCCCATGGTATTATTATTGTATATTAACATCAAAGCGTTCCTCTTGTCACGTCGTACGATTTCAAGTTAATAGCATCGATTCGCTTGGATTTTCATACTTCTAGCAATATAGCAATATGTATATATATATATATATATATATACAGGGTGTCTTCTAGACGTCCGGAATTCTTCTATAGCTGTGTTATTAGAGAAATTACCGAAAAAACTTATTAATAAGAGTTGTAGATAGAAACGATCTCTATAACGTAAAAATATTTGCAACTATACAGGGTGTCCCAAAAACGAGTACTGTACCAAACTTATGTTTTTTTAAATAGGATAACCCACATTTCAACCAGTTTGGATTCTGCATAAAAAAAGTTTTAGTTTGTAAACATAATACGGCACATGTAGCAAACTGTAACGCCGTTAGGAAGATTTTGTAATATTTTAGACCCATTTTGAAAAATTCAGTGAGTAGCAACAAATCGAAGTACAGACATGGCATTTTAAAATTATCATCGGCCCCATGTCTAACTACCATTAGAAATACTTAAAGCTTCCAATTGTTTTACAAAATGGCGACCTATTGAATATTTCTAAAACAAAACAAAAATCAATAAAATAATCAAAATCTTAAATTGAAACACACACACACACACACACACACATTTGATAAGATATGGCGAGTGTAACCAATCTATGTATAACAATACAAAAGAAGGAGATAGTAGCGGGTAACTTTGTGAATTAAGCAGGGATAAACGGCGTGTTTTACAATAAAACAATAAATTATACGTTTGACACTAATTGGATCATTAAAACCGCGAATTCGCGAAAATAGTACATATTCAGCGGTTACTAAGATTCGAGAATACAATGAAATAATGACGTATTGAGGTTATTTTCTTTATAAACGGAGATAATAAACGTTCAACATTGCATTTTATTTTACGAGATTGACTATGTAAGTTTGAGTAAAAATTCATTCGCGTTTTGATTCTTTCTAAAGCCAATATGTAGCGTTGAGTAAAGATCTATCATGCAGAACTGCAATGAAGCGTATGTGTTTGAATTAGTTTTACGAACAAACTAGTTCTCAATTGTAATATACTGATCAAGCATCATTGTTTTATAAAATACAGCAAAAATTGAACGTTCTACAATACACGAGCTAATCTAAAGTTAATTATTTAAAAATAGAAGAGTCACGTTTGCAAACTAACATCAAATGGAGATTTAAAATAATATGAATAATCTTGTAAACTGAGATTTGAACGTCGATTTTAAAATAAAACCAAGAAGTTAATTAATTAAAAATAGAGGAAGCACTTTTGCAAGCTAACGTCAAATAGAGATTTAAAATAATATAAATGATCTTGTAAATTAGGATTTGAACGCCAATTCTAAAATAAAACTAGGAAGTTAATTAATTAAAAATAGAAGATGCACTTTTGCAAATTAATGTCAAATAAAGGTTTAAGATAATATGGATGATCTTGTTAACTTGGATTTGAACGTCAATCTTAAGATAAAACCAATAAGGATTTAATATCGTTGAGGGTAATGAAAATACGATCTGGATAAGTGTTCTCTAACAAACAGCAATAAGTATAAAATTTTGGATTTCTTTGTTTGTTAATTGATAATATTTCGATATTTTGTATCTTAAATTAAAATAAGTTCGCATTTTTTCTAATTATGAAATGAGAATTTTGAGGTCAACGTTCGAAGCATTTTGACCTTTAATGGAATATCTGTAGAGCTTCTTTGGACAAACACCCTTACAAGCGTGGTAATGAGATAGGCAAATTAACCAGCTATTAATTAAAGAGGATTTTGTAATTTTTAACAAAGAATAGGTAAGCATTACCCTTAAATAGCTTATAGAAATTGTGTTCTGTATGAACTTAAACTGTGAACTGTTTTATAAATTCTTTTGTATGAAAGAAAAATGCTTTTAAATGTATAGATGTTTCTTGAGATTGCTGTGTTTTATTTCATTTTGTAAATTTTGCGGTACAATTTAAGTTGAGCTAGCCTGACAAAGCAAAAGATAATAATTTCAAATTTCTCATTACTGTACCTAAGTCACAGTATAATTTGAGCAAAAACCCCAACTGGCATTTGTATCAAATCAATAATTATTATATATCGATGTGATAAAAGGTCATGTAAAAGTCATTTAGCACTATTCCGTGAACACACAACACGCCAAACCTAAAGAAAAAATAAAGAAACTTTTTAAATACTAGGGTAATTGTAGAAGCGTTTAGTAGGCGAGGAACACTCTGTATTACGAATGCATAAACTCATGATTTAACAAGCTTAATTCGCATTACCTAACTTAATTGTATCTGTAAATAGTAAGTAAAAATCCATGAGTTTCTGAAAAAGCTCCTCATTAAGAAGGTACTTAATACTAATCAAACGCAATCTAAAAAAATTTAACAACAACACTAAAAAGTATCTAATTTTATTCCGTTTTTTCACTGGAAAGCGTCTATAATAACGCAAATTGTGTTTTCAACAAGAAATAGGTATTTTAAATAGACAAGCCTATTCATTAACAATGCGATTCTTTAAACAAAAATGTAGTTTGTTCATAATACCAAATAACAAATTGAAGCGATTCATTCACCAATTAGCAGACAATATATCAAGTTGATAGCAATCGTTAAATGAGCGAATTTCAATCATAAAATCTTCAAGATAACAGATAAACAATTAAGACGTTTATTCAACAAGGTGATAAATCAAGATAACAATCGTAAAATAACATAAACATAACGTATCATAACGTAAACATATAACCCGCGTATGATGTACTAATTAACTATACACTCGATCCGTAAAATGCCACTTCTGGGTACATTTACATCATCCACATGAATGAAATTATATAAACAACATATCCAGAAATTCTTTTTTAATTGCAGATAGCATCTGGTAATACACTGTAATAAGTTTAATCTCTGCCTGTGTAAAGCTATTGTTACGTTACTTTTTATGTAATTTGTATTGTTGTTGCAATGTGGTATTATTTTCATGTCCTTGGTGGTCAGGTTGGACGATATCCGTCTGTTATAAATTATCATTTTGTGGGAAATACATATGTATGTCCTGTAACATTTAAGGTTATTTACGTTTGTGATTTGAAATAAGTCTGGATCACTAAGTCCACAATATATGCAAAAGAAATCATCTGAATTATTTTTATAGGAATAAAATTTAAAATATGTTTAATTAAAATTAATTATTTGTGAAATCTGTCATACAAGGTACGCCCATATTTTACTTAATCTATTCAAATTTACTAAATATTCTTTTCGCATCTAATTCATAGCTAGTGTAACACAATGCGAGACGGCTAACAGAACCACCTTCATAGTTATGACACATCTTGTTAACAAGACAAGTTCGAAAATAACATCACACCACTATACAATAACATGATAAAAAGACTTAAAACAAAAAAATGTTATAATTAAATCAAATTTTTCACAGCAAATAACTTTAAAAACTCTACAAAATATTTAATTTCACAGAAACAACAGATGACGGAAAAACACGCTTCACATTTAGCTGCCAAAAATCTTAGTAAATGTTTGAATAACTTGCTAGATCATGCTAATAGACAATTAATAAGATTAAGGAATGCTTTAATTGAGATATTATTTGCTAACTTCCTTTGGAAAGTAATGAAGATTATAATTGTCTACTACTTAACACAAAAGTTGATAGAGTATTATACTCTCTTTGATCCGGTGTTGGAACAGTTGGAAAATAAAGACAATATTTTGCGACTCAATTTAATTAATGCAACAAAGTAGCATATGTATGATCTATGTAACTCTCACGCGTTACTTAATGAAACACTAAGTAATAGGAAAGAATTAATTAAATTTGGTTAGTTAGATGAGCTTTTAGAAAAAAAATTCTCTAAGATTTATAAGCTTTGGTAGTTTACATTTAAAAACGTGCTGTTTCAATATAATATTAAATAAAAAAATTACTTAAAATAGGAAAGCACGCAGTATATTAAATAAAAACATAGTAAATATCGGTGCTCCACATCTCTTCGTAGTAAATTTGAAAACATTACAGACAAAAAATGGGGAAATACCCATCCATATTAAAGTTAATTGTAAAAGTTTACACGAGTTCAAGAAACATTCGACTATGGCATATACAGCCCAAAAACCAAGTACTCATAAAAATTTGTTGAGAACGTACGAATTACGCTTTCACGGGTGTTGAATATAAAATCCTTGAAAAGAACTAAGGATTTGAACCGACAAACTGGTAATAACCTCGAAAATAGGACAGTATGGACGCACAATCCGTCAGAACAAAAATCATATGCAGTGAACCCTAAAACGTGAAATTTAAAAACCCACAGACAGTGAAGGAGGGAGCAGATCAAATGGAATTATTAACGATCAGACATCCGACCGACAGAGACCTCCAGATTCGATCGACGCACAACCATCGGACGTTAAAGATAGGTACGATACTTAATGTGACGATATCCATACCCGAAACTGTTAGCGAAAGATCATGTTTTCGGGCGCGCAAGATAAAACACGGATGTAAATATACTGATAGTTAATGTGAAAGCTAACCGGTATTAAGAGCATTTGTCTACATGTTAGATTTTTGCCTATAACGGTTCCTGTGCTGAATGTCAATGGAGTTTTAAACGAACAAAGAATTGTAATTTTGTGTTTTGGTTGGTATTTAATATTTATGATTGATGGTAATCATGATGTGTGGAGCTAATTATTAAGGACTATTAACCATGATGCGCACTTATTTAAAGAACACCTCACAATTGTATCCGTAAACTTGAAATTGGTTAAATTTTTATGAAGTGGAATTATTGATAATATTAAGTATTTTTGTTAGCTAAACACGTATTTAGCTAATTAAGAGTAAATGTTAGTTGATTCTGTTGTTATTTACAGCTAAAATCGTGTTTTGCAATATAGGGCAGTTATACCAGGCGTGGAGTTTTCTTTGTATTTATAGTAAATTATTAGGAGTTGATAATGGTGTAAGTGAGGCTTCATTAATCTCCAGCAGCCGTGAAAACAGCCAAGCAGTTATTCGTAGGCTTGTAACATTATTTTGTAATATTAACGATTAAACAAATTAATTAATTAAAAATTCAGTAACTTGAATAAAGTATAAACAAAAATTTACACCAATAAATCACCTCATTTTATTTAGGATCCTTTATATTAAAACGACCACATTTACCGATAGCTTCGGGCTAGTAAATTCCAGCGGCAGGTCATCATTTAAAGCTCTAGACCCCATCGTAAGTCAAATACAATAAACCTTTTAAAATGTATAGTACCTTTTAGCGTAAATAAAGGAAAACCAATTTCAGTTTGAAAAACTTAACACTTTTGTTGATTGACAGCGGTTATACAAAAACGAAACCTTTTATAATAGCGGACACTATTTCCAATTTGATTTGTTCAAATATTACAAGTAATCTTAAGTAGTCTGGAGACATCCATTGTATTTAAAATCCATTTCGGCTCAAGTAGGTTATCCGGCTTTTGTTAATGCCAGACTACGGCCGCCATAGGTAGATCCCACATTGCAATAATTAAGTAATTCGTAGAAAGTCAAATTAATTTAAAACCGTGGGAGAATAATTGCTTCCGTGATTCTCATCTAAAAAGGGGTTGGATTTGGTTTCTGAAATCTTGTTTTGTGGGAGGTTCTGTTCAGTCATTGGATAACAGAAAATGACGTACGTAATTATTAGGAGAGGAATTTAGTCTATATATTTGAAGGCTTTAGCCAAAGACAGGGAGTTTTTCCAATGGGGCCGACCGTGGTCAAGAAGTAGAGAGAAACGTAATTTTGCGGGTGGCGTTCTCTGGCATGACATAGAATATTCCACTTCGTATCACGTTAGTAAAAAAATTGGAAAGAAGTGTTACTCTTCCAGTTTCGCGAGGGTTATGCCCATATGTTCGCGGATTTATAGTGATGCAAGATAAATATTAAAAACTTGTAGGCGTGTGACGCACAAGTAAGTGATATTGTCAAAAATTCTGCCGAGTTCGTGTGCCAGTCAATTTTCTTAAACATTACAAACAGAAGCAACAAGCGAGATTCTCTTCCCAAATTTAATAACTGCTCTACGTTGGAAAACAAACCCTAAAACAATGGACAATTATTAGTAAGTAAGTCTTTATAGTTAAGTAGCATGACCAATTTTTAGTTAGTTTAATTGTTAGGTCGTTTTGGCCATAAACCGTAGGATTAAATTAGTGTACGATTTATAATATAAGTTTTTTTCATATACAAGTGTTTGATAACTACTTATGTACTCAAAATTTTCATAAATTTCATAGTCACCTATTCACTTAAATTTCTAAATCAATGAATGTAAGAGGTTCGCGTTTATTGCTCTGTGAATTAAATAGTTTTGTTTGCCGTTGATTAAGTCAATAGTTTTTCTTATTTTTTTATATAAGTAGTAAAAAAGTGAGGAATTGATTAAAAGAAACAATTGTCCTCCTTGGGATGACAAGTCTCTCAAGGTTTTGTACGAACATTTGGACATTCTCGACTTGTCTGGTGCCTTTGGCAATTGTCATTAAGCCACAATATTTTATGAAAGGTAAGTGCCACATTTTTGTAGTATATAATAAATTAATTTAACCATTTTTCCAAAATTTCAACCCTCTATATGATCCACGACCTTCCGCTAGCTAGTGCCGGTGACCCCCTTTAAATTTTGTTTTACAGGCCGCCCCCCATTTTATAATTTGACTGGAAAAGATACACTTAGTAGCTTTTCCGCCTGTAACAGGCTCTATTTGTATTATTTTCTTCAGGTGGGCTGGCGCTCAAAGACAAGACAGATAATAACGCAAGATCTTTCAAAGTAAGCGTATATGTATTTAGTATGTGTCACAATTTGTATACCCCTAAGAGTATTATATTCGCTTTCATAAAACACACCTTGCACTATTGAAAGCTAGCTGGGTCACTAATTGACTGTAATGTCAATTCGGGGCTTAACGCCTATTTGCTAAATTTAACGAAACAAGTTTGAATTTAAAATTTGGTCAATTAAATTTAATCAAAATTAGAAGTATATTATTGGTTTTTGGTGCAAACTTTATCTTTACAAATAAAACTTAGGGAAAGGCAACTTTCAGCTTTCAAATCTTTCAAAATTGCAAAACTGAGATGGACTTGCTTGCTTACTGTCAACATTTGGTGTCTCTTTATCAGACCTCAACCATAGTTTTGATCACATACTTGATTTGTTATCGCGAATCTTTGCGTGTATACTCGTGAATTTACAGAAGTAATTTATTGATGTTTGAACAAGGATACCACAAACTTTGGAAACAATAAACAGATACCAATTTCATCTTCAGTATCATGGGTGTCTACAGAAACTGGTGATTGTTCTCCGGTCCTATATAATAAAATGTGGATTTAGTACATAGATTCGAACTTAAAAAATTGCATACCAACCCAGTTTGTAAACCACCGATAGAAATAAAACTACTTGAGTAAACTTGTAGCAATTGCTATACTGTCTGAAATACAATCACCTTGTTACGGTAATTCTCACAGAACCGCAAACTTGACGACTGCGCAAATAATAGGTACGCAATAGGAGAGGAAAAAAATGCAATGGCTAGCAGCAGTCGTAGATTGGGTTGAGGAGAATAAGAATACCCAAAGAATAACCATTCGCCTAGCTGAAAAGAAAATTATTAGTACACAAAAATATAAAATAATATCAGAACATAGTCTCCACAACCAAAGAATGAATTAAGTAATAAAAAAAATTACAGTACAAAAAAAATAATTTGATAGTAAGTAAATAAAAGGCAACTTTATCTTAAGGCAATCTGATTCCTGAACGAAGTAATATTAATTTGTAGTTGAGGTCCATAACTCCAAATAAAAGTAAATGATTTCATAAAATCGATTTTATAAAAAATGCGTAGATAGATTCACTATGTACAATAAACAAGAGATAGTAGAAGTATAAGATTTATCAAAAGAAAAATACTTAGTAATAGTATAGCAAGAAAATAATTTATCACAGATGGCTTAAATATTAACCTGATCTAAGAAATCGTAAGGCAGATATTGATAAATACAAGACGTATAAAGAGCAATATTCGAATCGGTAGATCTACTTTATCAGGTACAAAAGTTAAAGTGCAAAAAAACTAAATAGTATCAAACCTTAAATTTTTAAATTGCAATTCTGCCTTTAAATTTTGTTAATTTTTTAACTATTAGGTATTAAAAGATCGAAATTTTCTTGAGCATAGTACCTTAAATGACTGGAACATCTATATTTCAGTAACTTGCAAACTCTAGACACTGTAATTCATTTATAAGTTTAACAACTTCGCATTCAGTTTAAGTTCTATTTTTTCCAGAGCCACCCCTTCGTATAACAGTATGCGTGTATTAGTGACGAAGCATTTTCAACTTCTATATTTTGTTTAAAATGCGTGAACTAACGCAGAACGAGATAATTCAACAGCTGCTTCAATACTTTATAAAATGCCAAAAATGTTTTTATAATTTAAAATTATTTTAGCATCTGATAGTTGCATCACCTAAGGATTCGTGGGTATATAATGAAATTCCAAAGTGACCAAATTTTCCTTTGTTTAGCAACGCGTATATTAATTTTTTAAAACCAAGGTACATTACTAAGGCATGCTGTATGCGAACCTTGCTGCTACCTGCTCCAATCACCCGAAACCAAACGTCAAGAAGTACTTTTGACATTATATACAGTTATCAAACATAATATAGGCATAACGTAGTTTGACAAGCTGACCAAAGACCTTTATTACAGTAATCCGCAAGGACAAGCAAGATAGTAACCAAAAACAGAAAATAAAGAAAGCAACCCGCACCGTGTACCGTAACAAGGGAGAGAGAATTATAAGAATTTTTAAGGACTTACCATGCTAACTGAACATCGTAGAATGGGGTGGGTCATCTAGAAAGAAAAATAAGATACTCAAGGAATGAATTTATTACAAGCCTATAGAAAAAGACATGGTATCCAAAGGAATATTTACAAAAACCTTGTTAACATGCTATATAACAAAAAGTTAGCTAGCATATAAAATATAAAATTAAAGCAAATATTAATTAGAGATTATTTCCCAGTCACACACCAACTTTCGTATCGTCTATAGCCTTAAATAAGTACAAAAACATGCAGCAATAAAGTAATAAAAAAGTAACCTCTTACCTATTGAAATGCATTTCAGAACAAACCTAAAAACAATAATATAACGTTGAAAATAATTTTTATAAATAGTCAAATAATAAGCTTATCTTAACTTTTAGTTAATCACTACTAGCTGTTGACGTTCGTATTTCCGCAAAAACAAGTAAATTTTATCTGGTTGTTTCTACACAAATTTACGTTCTGGAACCTAACTAAATCAAGTAAATTTCATCAGGGTGCTTTTACACAAGCGTACGCTTATCTTGAGCGTGACCTGAAAAACAATCGCGTAACCACATTTTGCACTTATATTGAATCGCTAATTTTGAATCGGAGTATCTACTTTTAACATACAATGACCACGCGTAAAACTACAGTACAAAGTTAAATTGGTTTCCTCTAAAGCATCAAAAAAAAATAACAAAATGATAATATCTTAAGTCCGTTTTTGTGTCGAAAGAGAATAAGCTGGATTATGAGTCAACCACTTGGCCATTGCCAGTATATACTAATCGAACCCTCTCATCCTGCCGTTACTACCATCCTAGCAGCTCTGAAAGGGCGTTCTTACTCGCAACTTTTACCAGACCAAGCATTTCTACTAGACAATTACACTCATTTACTGTTTGTAATTTTACACAACTGAACCAGAATAATGCTTCCAAATAAGCATCTTAAGTAACATCGCGACTTTTCAGGTCTCTTCACGTAAATGGACGCTGCATAATAATCATCTTTTCCGCCGCTTAGCTTGTTCATATAGTTGAAGATAATCCATCAAATGGTATCGTGTTTTCCCTTCAAAATATTTCCTGTCGTCCATACAACCACATGGAAGGTATTTTCAAAACATCACCTGCAGATACGTGAAAGTAACAAAGCGAATGGCCTCGATACAATATAAAAAATTTCAAGAATTATGCCTGCTTGAAAACCCGGTATAGTGTTTTCAAAACAATGTCTACTCAACCTGTTAGCTATATCTGCAACAAATATTGTTGAAGTTTATGGTTAATGTATAGCTGGTGACCTACATCTTATATAAAGTCATATAAATTTACCACTTCAATTCACAATGCTTTGAAAAGATAACCAAGTAGAAATTTTCCATTGTTTGAAATCTGTGTCCGGTGACAAATGTTTGATAACGGGATACCGTGTTGTTACAGGATAATAATATTTTTGAAATAAATGCTTTTGATAAACAACACTTTCCCATATTAAACCAAACACATATTGTAAGCATTCTAAGCCTGGTTGATCCCAAACCCACGTTTCACGATATCAAATTAAACATATTTTCACCTAATTAAAATCTTTCTGAAGCAAATATTTTGACAAACAACAATTCTTAAACATATTGCAAAAAGCTTTAACCTTTGATAATTAAAATAAATTTCCATACCTTGTAATAATAAAACTCGAGGTTTTACACGTTATCAAAATAGAATAGATTCAAAATATTTAACTTTGTAACTAAATATTTAATAAAACTCTACAGAATGTTTACACAAATGATCGTTTAAAATTGAAAGGGAAACAAATCCGCTACTAAGCATGCAAAATAACCTTGGAAGCAATAGGAGATATGAAAAATTACGCATGGGCAAAATAATCTAGATACTAGGACTGAACGTAACAACTATTTCCCACACTTATCTAGTCTTCGGTTAGTTTTGTTAACTGCATACTTTCATTACCGAAGATTACACTAAATTAAGATTTCCATCATTCACTTCAAACACATTCTACCTCGCAACCTATTTTCGTTTATCCACAGTCGTGTGAGATAAAAAACAAGAATTTACAATTGCTAGAACTCTAAGAAATAGATTGAAATGCTCCGCCGTGCCACCTTAGTGACAAGTATGTTTACTGAATACAGGCGGCACATCAGAAGGGCGGCAATATTAGGTAAATGGAGTGGCGGAAAAGATGGCTTTTATTCATCATCATCATTTTGTTTTCGACCTTACTTAAGGTCGGTTTGACGCAGCTCTAACTTCTTTTCTAATCTGTGCTAATCTAAAAAGCACTACATACCCTTCACAACCTAAATTACTAATAATTTGACTAATATAGTTTGGTCTAGGTCTTCCTATATCCTTCTATCTTTTTCCTATCCAGCTGACTCTACATAGATATTAGCAACCTGATGGTTGTTAAAGAAATCTAACATGTTTACATGATTACCATTTATAAGGAAACGAAATATAACCTGGTTATCCGCTTCAAAAAGGAAAAGTGTTAAATTATATGTTATGGTCAGGCTTAAGCAACGAAACGCTACCAACATGCCAGACCGCTAACTAATTGTGTGTTATGTCCTGGTGACATTTAGTTAACTGATTTTTTTTTGTTTTGTTTTCAAACTTACTTAAAGTCGGTTTGACGCAGCTCTAAATTCTTTTCTATTCTGAGCTAGTCTAAAAAGGTCTACATAGCCCTCACAACCTAAATCTCTAATAATTTGACTAATATAGCTTTGTCTAGGCCTTCCTACTATATTTTTATTTGGTAGTCTATAATCTAAGACTTTACTAAATAGTCCCTCATGTCTTAACTGGTGCTCTATCATTCTATCTCTCCTGACCTTCAATTGTTTCCACATACAGGGATCCTCACCTATCCTTCCATAAACTTCCTCGTTTGTTACTCTATCTGTCCAACTAATCTTTAACATTCTCCTATAACACCAAGTTTCAAAAGCTTCTATCTTTTCTTATCTACTTCTTTAATTGTCCAAGTCTCACTACCGTATAGTAGAACGCTCCATACGTACGACTTTAAGAAACTTTTTCTATTATCTAAACTAATACTATTAGCTATTAGTAAGTTTTCTTTTTTAAAAACATTTTTCTAGCTTGAGCTATTCTAGCTACTATATCCCTTCTGCTACATCCCTCCTTTGTAATTATACTATCTAAATAGCAAAATTCATCTACCTCCTCTAACTCGGTATTACCTATTTTAATTTTGGTTTAGAACTAGGCTGTAACTCACTTGTCATTATCTTTGTCTTTACTGAGTTAATTCTCATACTATAGTTACTCCGTAGTATCTCATCTAAGATATTTAAAACTCTCCTAACTCTTTTCTAGACTCTGCTATAATGGCTATATCATCTGCAAAACGTAACATGTCTATTTTCTGTCCCTGTACACTAATACCTATCTCTTTTCTCTCTCTGGCTAAGTTTAAAGCTTCCTCAATATATAAACATTAAAAATCAAGGGAGACAGTATACAACCCTGCCTAACACCATTTCTAATCTTAGCTTCCTTATCTATTTCATCAAATCTAATTACTACGCTTTGGTTTTATATAGACTGTAAATTATTTTTCTATCCCTATGAGAGATTCCTATTTTTTGCAAAACCCTGAACATAACAATCCAATTAACCCTATCAAATGCTTTTTCTAAATCTACAAACGCGAAATGAGTCTTTTATTTTTTTGTAACCTTTTTTCGATAATTACCCTAATCATTAGTATCGGTTCTCTAGTCCCTCTGTCTTTACGAAAACCATATTGGTCTTCGCCTAAATAATTCTCAGTCAAAGCTTCTACTCTATTTTTAATTATTATTGTTAGTATTTTGGAAGCATGAGAAGTTAAACTAACCGTTCTAAAATTCTCACACCTATCAGCTCCTGACTTTTTTGGGATTGGGATAATAATATTTTTTTCGAAATCTATTGGAACCTCACCTGTGTCATATATTACATTCACTAGTTCATATAATCTGTCTAAAGTTTTCTGACTTGCATATTTTATTAATTCTGCAGGAATATCGTCTATCCCTGGCGCTTTATTTAATTTAAGATTCCGAACAGCTTTATCAAATTCCTCTCTTAATATTGAGAACCCTATTTCTACATCCTCGTCTTGGTCGTTCTCTAACTCATCCATATCGTCTCCCTTATATAAATCTTCTAAATATCTTTTCCATCTATCAGCTACCTCAACTTTATTTATTAGAAGCTCATTATTCTCGTCTCTAATACCATTATATTTTTCCTATCTTTCCCGAAAACTTTTAACTGCTCTGTAAGCCCTGTCTGTCTTACCTACTCTCAAATCATCTTGTATTCCTTACAATTCTCCTCCATCCATTTATTTCTAGCTTTTCTACACTCATGTACTATCTTATTTCTAACTGTATTATATTTTGCTTACTTTCACTATCCACTTCTCTGAAAGGTTTAAGCTTTCTTCTATTCTCTATTAAATCTAATATCTCCTTTGTTACCCACGGTTTCCTCGCTTCTATTTTTTCTTACCTATAGTCTGTATTGCTGTATCATGTACATTCAGTTTTATTTCTTTCCATCTATTTTCTACGTTCCTCCTACAGCTATCTCTTTGCTCTTATTATCTAATACTTGTTTATATTCCTCTTTACCCTACTATCATTAAACTTACCTAGATCCCATCCTCTCTTTTAACCTTTCTCAATTTTTTAAATTTTAGTTTACACTTCATTTTAACTAAGTTATGATCGCTATCTATGTCAGCCCCTGGATAACTACGACAGTTTTAACTTGGTTTCTAAATCTTTGTTTAACTAAAATATAATCTATTTGGTATCTAGCCCTATCACCTGGGGCTTTCCAGGTATATCTTCTCCTAACATGTTGTTCGAATAGGGTGTTTACAGTTACTAATCTATGTTCCTGGCAAAACTCAACTAATCTTTCTCCTCTATCATTTCGTCTGCCATACCCAAATTTTCCTACCATTTTTCCCTCACTACCTTCTCCCACTGACGCATTAAAATCGCCCATAACTATTAAATTCTCATCTCCTTTTACTTTTCTCACTATACTATTTATATCCTCGTATACCTTTTCTACTTTCTCATCCTCGTACTGAGTTGTTGGCATGTAAACCTGTACTAAAACAGTGTATGTGGGTTTTGTACTCAATCTAACCATAATTATTCTATCACTAAACTGTAAGTACTCTTTAACTTTATGCCCTAATCTTTTACCTAACACTATTCCTACGCCTGCCTGTCCGTTAGTTGAAGAAGTTGTAATTATTCTATAATTATCTTTCCAAAAGTCATTACTATCTGGCTATCTCACCTCACTAATACCTAAAATGTCCAGCTTTTCCTTTCTCATTTCGACTAATAAATTCGTTAACTTATCTACTCTGAGTAATGACCTTACATTCCAAGTCCCTATCACTAAATCGAACTGTTGTTTTATATTCTTACGATGACGAGCCCCAAGTACCCCCTCCCGGAGATCCGAATGAGGGAGTATTTTACCTCCGGACAAGAATTTTACTTGTGAGCTCTTCATCATATGTATTTCGTGTTTTAGGCCACGCACACCTGGGAAATATTGTGGTAGGCTCCCATATCTTTCCACAACGCAGTTTTTTAAAGATTTTAGCAAAAAAGCCGTATCCGTCACGGCCAACCCCCAACAAGCTTGTAAATTATTGAGGATCGCCCGAGACCAACCGACCCTCCTCCAATATCTTTTAGCCAGCAAGGCTGCTGTCCCTTGCTGCGCCTTTTAATCGCCTTTTGCGATAAGCAGGCTTACTATAGTAGTATTCTTTATCCCCTACTATAGGGATTTTATTAAAAGTATATTTTTGTTACAAGTGTAGCTGCTTCTACTGCTACAAATTCAACAAGAATAAAAGAAAAAAATTAATTAGTGCAGGTGGGTTGTGCACAGTACGATTATAACTTCCTTGTTTGAAGATATAAGGTACTACATCGAATCTACCGTATCGTGGTTTAATCATTTTTACTACATAACATCAGCTTTCATTCGCCGTACGCCTAGAAATCCTAACCGCTTTCAACCGACAAAATAACAACTATCAGGTACCGCCGTTAGAGAAAGCCGCCAACTGTCGGTGGACTTCCAGTCTCCAGATCTTTCTAAAAGCTACCGTAATTATATAAAAACTCACGTTAGTGGTGGAAGGGGAAGTCGGTTTCGGTAGCAAGTTGCGTGTACATCAGAAATCAATATTCAAAATAGATTTAGTTTTAACTTATTAGTCGATATAAATTACTTGTAGTAAAGTATACATTGTATAAATTAAGTGTTGTATAGTTATAAAGGAAAATATCAATTAGGTTAAATAAATTAAGAAGAGCTAGTGAAATTCAAGTTACGCAGACGCTACAGTGCTGAGACAATAGACTATTCCAGCTTTCAACAAAATGATGAAGCGTAAAGGACTCTCCAGCGCTCAATACAAAAAGAAGAGAGTGGTCAAAGAACAAGAAAAAGAAAAAGAGAAGGTCCGATTTTTAAATATATGAAAACTGAGTAGTCGGTGCCGTATACGAATCATTATATTATTGCTACCTTTCAAATAAGTGAGAATAGTGAGGGAAGAGTGTGTATGGTTAAGGTTAATGTTCCATCAGATACTATTCAAGATACCTGCGTAGATAGTGCTGTTGTCGTATACCATTTATCTGTTTCACAAACTCAGCTAAATAACGATCTAAATAAAACGCGAGAAACACTTTCACCTGTAAAAACACAACTTTAGGTTGAAAATGGTTCTATTCAAGTTAAAGGATACGCATATTCAAAAAAATGAGAAGGGCAGGAAGTTCTCAGATCATTTTTATTTGCGCATTTTGGTACACGTTGAAGCATGCAAAGGGAAGTGACTTTTGCATTCAATGTCTAAAGATTGTGGATTTTGCTTTTATTGCAAATTATTTACTTCAAAAACAATACTTTCGCGGAAACTCACAGCATCCTGTTATCGCTCCATGAAAAAAGTGGAATACACAATAATAGTTTTAAAACATTTGCAAATCTGGCAACTGCTTTTAAGAGCAAAACCACCATTGATAATCAAGGATAAACTTTTTAATCGCGAAAAAGTACTGGCATGATGTAATACTGCGAATTGTGTATGTTGTGAACACATTTGTAGGGTACAAACATCTACAGAAACACACAAATACATGTCTACATATTTAAGTGACAAGAGTCAAAATGAAATTATAGCTTAGCTAGAAAATGGAATTAAAAATCATATACTAAAATTTCTAGAAGGAGCAATGAAGCTGAATATTACGGAATTATTTTAGACTGCACACCAGACAAAGGTCGCCAGGTACAATTAACAGCTATAATACGTTTTATTGATTTGAATCTTTATACAAAGACTGTAGAAATTCATGAGCATTTCCTAGGGCTTTGCCTCATATTTAGCTCAACAACCAAAAATCTATTTCAAAAGCTTCATAAAAATTTAGAATATCTAAATTTAAATCCAAGAAGTATTCGTGATCAGAGATATAGGCGGCTCCGTGGTGTAGTTGATATGCGTGTGACTACTGTGCCCAAGGTCCCAAGTTCAAATCCCGTCTGAGAGTGTTGTCACGCACGTTAAAGATTCTTGCCTTGCTTAAAACAGCAAGGGTTCGGCAAAATTCAAAATTTTCTAGGTAAAAAAACTCGTTTCCTGGCCAATGTAGTACCTTCGGGTGGAGCATTTGAAAATCGCATGTAAGGTCAGGGATATAAGAATGGGTCAAACATGGAACCGTTTTTTTGTTCCACACGCATCTTACAGCTTAAATTTGGTCGTAAATGATGCAGCTAATATAATTTTCAAAACTGCTATTTTTTGGTATCGTTCAGAAGCTTTACGTTGGGAGGTTTTGAAGAAACGTATCGATAACTTCACATTAAAATCATTATCAGACACACGATGGGAGAGTGGTATAGATTCGATACGCTCCCTGAGGTACGATTAGAAACAATATGTGAAGCATTAATCACGATCTCAGATTACAACGGCAAAGACAAGATAACCTCGTCGCTAGGCAACATTTTTTGCAAAAAAATTGAAATTTTTAAATTTATATATTCCATAGTAATATGATATGACATACTGTTGCAGATTAACATAGTAAGTAAGATGTTTTAAAAAATATCTAATAATAGTAAGAAGTGTTTGGAACTATTCAATAAATTAATAGGGCATTTGAAGAGAAAACGAACAGATGACAACTTTGAAGAATTTGTTCAGGAAGCTATAAAAATTTGTGATCTTGAAACAGATGCCGCATTTTGTTTACATGAATCTGTCAAACGTCATAAGAAAAGGTCTATTTGGATTATCAACATGAATATGAGGTGAAAAATGACCCAAAACAGAATTTTAAACGGAATTTTTATTCCTCTATTTTGGATACGATTATTAACTCACTGCAAGAGTAATTTGCACTCATTACCTTGGGATTTTTATACATCATACCAGAAATATAAATATTTCTGAATCAGATATGATCAGATGGCGGGTGTAAACAAGGTTGATTTAAGTGCTCTAACAAATTGTTATTATTGCAATAAAAAGGTGGTAAATTCAGTGGCATGTAGTTTATGTAGTAATAAGTATCACCCCAGTTGTGCAAACCAAGCCAAATGTTTATTTGTTATGGAAGATAAGAAAGTTTGTAAAATGTGCTTGCAAAAAAATGAGGTTAATGTATCAAATACAGAGAAATTAGCTAGTATTAAAGAGGATAACAATATTTGCACATCTAAACAGATAGAAATCAGTGATATTACACAATTATTAATGCCAGAAAATCCAACCATAAAGGACTTAATGGGATTAATTTTACAACTTCAACAATCTGTTGTTTACATGTCTGATAAATTTGACCAGCTTCTAAAAGAAAATGGAGAACTAAAAAATTTCCTACAGCAAAATTACACATACACAAATAAAGTTGAAGAACTGGAGCACTAAGTAAATGATCTACAAAAACGGATCAATAATGTTGAACAGCGAAATCGGATGTATAATCTAGAAATACAAGGTATTCCAATAATGAAGGATGAGGATCCTACACAAATATTTCTAAGTGTAAGTGAAGCCATAAAAGCAGAAGTATTAGTGGAAGAAATCGATGTGTCACAGGCTCCCCAAAGCTCAAAATTCACAACATGCAGGTTTAATCGTCAAATTTAAACATCTTAGCAGTAGAAATAAGTTTATGGAGGCTCGTAAGAAGATTCAAATATGTGCAAGTAATTTAAATCTGCCATACAAATTAGCACCAAGTCGAATTTTTATAAACGAAAATCTAACAATGCAAAATCGTTCAATCTTTAATATAGCACGAAAAGCTAGACAGGAGAAAGGCTATAAGTTCATTTGGACAAGAGAAGGTATTACATATGTTAGAAAAACAGAAGGTACAAAATCTATTGCAATCAGGTGTGAAAATGATATTAGTAAAATAGTTTAAATATATCTTAGTAAATAGTTCCAAGATACAGAAAACCCAAGCCTACAAATGGTTTATAAAATAATAAATAATTTAGATAATACAGCAATTAACACACATGTATTATCAGATAATATTGAATGTGCTAAATTATTACAAGCAAAACAAATATCATTCTCCATATTTCATACTAATATCAGAAGCATTTTAAAAAACTTTACTCAATTAGAAGCTTTGATTTCAATATATAAAAACTTTTTTGATGTTATAGTTCTGACTGAAACATTTCAATGCCCATCACCACAAATATTCTCTTTAGAAGGTTATATGCATTACTATAACGAAGGTTCACTTAATAAAAATGATGGTGTTATTCTATATATTAGAAATACCCTCAAACATAGTGTAAATATAATTTGTACAAATAGTCTGAATATTATAAGAATTACTCTAAAGCAAGGTAATGGTGATGTTGCTATTAACGCAATGTATAAACCTCAAGTTATGAAACAAATAAATTTATTAATGTATTAGCTGAATACTTGGAGGAAATGTGTATAGAATCTACTGAAATATTAATAGGGGACTTCAATATTGACATAAAATCGGATAATATACTTTCACAGAAATATTTAAATCTTATCACTGAATTAGGATACAAATCTTATATAAATAACTATACTAGAGAAGAAAATCACAGCAACACATGTTTGGATCATATCATGGTTAAAACAAAATTCCTAATGAAAGGTTTACATCAATGATTCTGCAGTCAAGAATATCGGATCATTATCCTGTTATTCTGGGTTTTAATGGGGTTAGTAACAAAGGCCAAAACAATACCAATAAAATCAAAAAAATTATACTCTACGGCCAACTAAAACTAAATATGGAGAAGGAGAGCTGGAATGAAGTTCAAGAAGGGACAGTTGATGATGCATGTCAGTTTATCATAAATAAAATAATTACCAATATTGAATGCAACACCATTATAATAAAACCTAAAATTTGAAGCGGAAAACATGGCTGACAAATGGCATTATCACTTCAATAAATGTACGAGACTCTCTATATAAACAACTGCAAAAGATCCCATCTAATGTCAACCTAAAACACAATATAAAACTTATCGGAATAGAATAGTCTCGTTAATAAGAAAAGTTAAACGTCAATACTATGATGAGAAAATAGAAAGAGGTAATTTTAGTCCTAAAGTAATATGGGAAACTACCAATAGCATTTTACATAGAAATAAACAAAAATACAGATAACTAGTATTAAAGCTGAAAATGGAAAAGATTACATTACAAATAGCGCAGAAATTGCTAATCAGTTTAACAGTTTTTTGCTACAGTAGGTGAAAACTTAGCCAAAAAATACACACTCCTTTGTCCAGACAAAACTATAACCTTAAATCAAACAGGAATGGTAAATCAATGTTTTAGAGCCAGTTACACATACTGAAATTAAAGAAATTATCGATAAACTCGAGAATAACAAATCACCTGGGAAGACAATATAGGCTCAAATATAATCAAAATTATAGCTAACACTATTTCACATCCCTAAACATATTAATAAATAGAATCTTTCAGGAAGGTGAATGCCTAAACAGTTTAAAACTGCCATTATCAAACCCATACATAAACAAGGTACTAAAGATTTAATTAATAACTATAGACCAATATCTTTAATATCTAATTTGTCTAAAATTTTCGAAAAGCTTTGCGATCACGAATAATGAAATTTGTAGACAAAACAAACTTCTGTCAGAAAACCAATTTGGATTTAGAACAAATCTAGGAACTAAATAATGCATTGGCTGCAGTAACTGGAGCCATCTATAAAGCTGTTGATAAATCTAAACCTGTTATTGGTATTTTTTAGACCTCCAAAAGCCTTTGATACAGTATCACATGATATTCTGCTGGCTAAATTAGAAACAATAGGTCTGCGTGGGATTGTTCTCAAGATACTGACAAACTATCTGAGAGGCAGACAGCAGCGTGTCAAGATTGGAAATGAATTCAGCGATTATCTACCTGTAAAGTGTGGAATACCTCAGGGACAGTGCTAGGTCCAATGCTATTTTTGATTTATATCAATGACTTTCTTAATGTTTTGCAGAAAGAAGAAGGGCATATGTTTTCGTTTGCGGACGATACAGTCATCATAGTGCAGGGAGAAACATGGTCGGAAGTGACCACTAAAAGTGACATATGCCTAAAAAAGATTATCCTTTGGTTAAATGAGAATAAATTGACACTAAATCCTGAAAAAACTAAATACATTCCCTTCACATCATATTTAAAAAATATACCAGTATTGCCAGATATAATTTTACATGCTGATGCTTGTAAGGGTCAATGTAGTTGTAAAAATAAATTGCGCAAACACTACAAATTAAATACTTAGGAGTTATTGTGGATGCCCACCTAAAATGGAATGCACATATAAAATATCTCTGTGGAAAACTAAGATTCTTAATGACACACTTTATATTGCTACGAGATATACTCTCGATAAAAAATCTTAGAATAGTATACAATGGCCTTGTCTTTTCAATCATTAGTTATGGAATTTTAGCCTGGGGAGGATGTTATAAAACCATAATGAATAAACTTTAGTAATTCAAAAGTCCTTTATAAAAATAATGTATAGAAAACCGAGAATCTATAATTCAAATCTTTTATATATAGAAGCTGACGTGTTAGATGTAAGGCAAATCTTTATATTAAAAGTACTATTGTACCATAAGAAGTACTGCAGTATAAACCTAATTGATCATCTACATAATACTAGACAAAACTAAACTTAAATGAAAAACCAATAAAGTATCTAAACAATTAACTAAAACCTCAACCTCATACTCTGCTACTCGATTATTTAATACTCTACCGAGAACTATAAAGGAACTAAATTATAAACACTTTAAATGCTATCTGTATAAATGGATATCATCTAAACCTCGCAAGTTTTATCATGATTTACTGAATAACCTATAGCAAACCTACATAAAAATAAATGTAGCCAAATATAAACGTATGAACCTTATAAAATAGACTACAGATTCAGATAAACATATAATATGATTGTAGATCATTTCAAAGATTGAACCTTGTGCCAAACTACTGAATGTCGCACGCAAGTTGCTCTACAACTTTTAGCGACAGTTACATTGCTTAGTAGCGACACCACTGTTATTATTCTGAATATAAGAATATTAATCAAATTTAATGTAAATTAATTTAGTTGTATAGCAATGTAAAGAACTATTAAGCATAAATAAATTAAGCATAAGCATAAATAAAAACACTGCCTAGACTTAGAAGTAATATGATCTGACAAGAATGAGAAAAATATCGATGGAATACAACCATTCAAAGAAATAAATAACCTTTTTAGGTGTAGTTTAGAAAATGATAGTGGCCCCTTTAAAGTTATACGTTGTTTGGTACAAAATGATCTACAAAGTTATTTCCCTAATACACTAAGAATAATTTTGACGCTATTTGTTTCAATTGTTTCAAGCTGAAAGATCCTTCTCTGGACTAGCTTGATCAAAAACCACCGTAGGATTACAGTACATCAAAAACATTTATTTGACCTGAGACTGATATCTATTGAGTCAAAAATACTGGATGCATTAAATATTCATAATATTGTCCAAAAGCTTTCTTATGTTAAAGCTCGGCATGTAAAACTTATATAAATCGTTTTCTTTATTACGATAAATAATTATTGGTCGTCTTTAGATTAATGTTTATTTCATTGTTAGTTAACCTTTAATTTGTAGAAATTGTTGCTATTATATTTACTAATACTAAAATATTTTCTATTAACCATTTATATGCTTTTGGTACGGGCGGTACAATACATTTTGAACACAGGCAGTCTAAGCGCACGTCGCCGCCTTGTTGAATTGACTATATCATATTTAGAATAATCGAAAATAAGTGGTACCGTGACAGGGTAATTGCAACACTAAGAAGGATTGGGAGAACTTCCAGTGAATGCAAAGAATTTGCTAAGTTTCCCAGTCTTTTACCCATAATGCCCCGCAAATGTTCAATTGGTGAAATATTGAGAGATTTGGGTGGCTATGGTATAATATGGACATAGGCATCTTCAAGTCGGTTGAGAGTAGTTCTCGCTACGTGAGAACGGGCATTACCCTTCTGGAAAAGTGGGTCTTTGAGGTGTTGGAGACAATAAAGGATATGGGGATCTACAACTTCATTAAAGTAGTGCTCGGCGTTCATAATGCTTCGGATGAACACCAGACGAGACCTACTTCTATATGTTATAGCACTCCATACCAGTGGCGGCGTTAGGCGTCGGCAACCGCCGACGGCCTCGCACCCAAGAGGGCCTCGCAAAAAAACGGCAGAAGCTGATTAGTTGACCAAAAAAATATTTATTATCGTAGAACGAACGCCAGCATTCTGCAATGTTTTAAATGCAGGATTAAACCCTTATTTAAAAGCAAGTATTTCTTATCGCAAAGGCAAGCAACGCATCACACTAACAGACCCTGTCGACTACCTGTCCCGGTAGGGACAAGAATTCAATGCACCCAGTGGTTACGATAAGTCCATTGTTAAAGGCCTTTTATTTCAAAGAGATTTGAAAATAATTGTTCAATTTACATTTATTATATGCCATAACTATTAGTAACTATTGTGAGATATAATTGTAAATAAACCCTACTTCGTGATTTTGCGATTAAAGCTTTTGTAGAAAATGAATCTTCAAAATGATTTCGTGGCCAAAATGAATAAAATTCAGGATAAAAGCTACTTAGGTATTGTTTGATGTCTTCTCAGGTTGACAAGCTCAGTCATTGTAAGCCAAATGTTTCTCAGAAGTTCCTAATAGAATTCTATTTAGTTGAGTACGTACTTTGTAATAATAGTCTAAGGTTTAGCATTTAAGATTGCAGTCAAGATGACTTAAACAAGTTTAATACAAATATAGTATAGTGTTTAAAGTACAGGTACGTATTAGGTCGATACCCCCTCCCTTTGTATACAATTACAGGCAAAACTAAACCACCCTCCCGTCCTTTGTCCGTCTTAAACTGTATGCGTAAATTGTTACGGACGTTCAGTTGTTGTTGATACGTGAAGTGTGAAGTTAAATTACTCTCAGTATGAAGTTATAACCAACGACTAAAGTAACGCGTAGTTAAAATAAAGATAAAGAATCTATAATTGTTGGTATTTCTGATTATAAATACTAAAAGCTTCTGTGTTAATATTGTTTGGATTACATGCATACATTTTACATTGGGTATGATGTGAATTACATGTGTTAGTTTAATTTTTTGTATAATTAATTATTGAGTTACTTCTATGAGGCGCCGTTTGTGTCTATAATAAATACTGAAATATATATATTTTTTCTAATATATATGTAAAATATTTTGTAATATATATTTTTTTCAAATATATATATATATATATATATATATTTTAAAAAATATATATATATTTAAAAAATATATATATTTAAAAAATATATACATTTAAAAAATAGATATATTTTAAAATATATATATATATATATATATATATATATATTGAATTAAGTAACTGTGAAATATTATATATAATTTTGCATTGGACTACCGCCCGATAGGGGCGTTGTTCTTATTCTGAACGCGTGCGTCTATTAAAGATGGCACATTTTCAGAGTTAAGCACCCTCGCTCTGGTCAGTACTTGGGTGGGTGGACACTGTTTTTTTAGGAGCGTACATATACATATAGCAGTTGCAGGACCGTGTAGCACATCTCGACATGCACATAAATAATTATTTAACAATCCTGTACACGAGTTCAATGCAAATTTCGGTGCTTCATGTGATTTTAGCTTGACATACATTTTATTTATTACACCTGTTGATGGTTGCAAGACGCCGACACAAAGGAGGGTTACTTACAATCGCAGAAGAGAGTGCTTGCTATTATGTAATGATTGTACGACTAATTGCTCGTTTTCAGTCTGCTTTTCGGCTGTCGTGTATTAAATTTTTGAGTAATTTTAAGAAAACGCGGAGTTTGAATATTTGCTAGATGCATTTTCATAAGCACTTTACATACCCTGAACGCGACATTAAGTATAGACGACGACGATAGCATGTTGAAAAGCACAGCTTGCTAGATTACCGCAGTTGAGCAACGTTGAGCGCGGTCAGTACTTGGGTGGGTGACCGCTTGGAAACACACCGCGTGTAGTTGTCCTTTTTTTTCTTTTTACGCTGGAAGATCGTAGTTTTCCTTGACTTTGTAATTTTTATTAAATTACACAACCCCAACTTTATATGGAAATGTCGCGTTCCGAGTATGTAAAGTACTTATGCGAATCCATCTAGCGAATATTCAAACTCCGTGTTTTCTTAAAATTACTCAAAAATTTAATAAACGACAGCCGAGAAGTGGACTGAAAGGGAATGAAATAGTCATATAAACATTACATAATAGCAAGCACTCTCTTCTGCGAATGTAAGTAACCCTCCTTTTGTGTCGGCGTCTTGCAACCATCAACAGGTATAATAAATAAAATGTATGTCAAGCGAAAATCACATGCAGCACCGAAACTTGCATTGAACTCGTGTACGGAATTGTTAAATAATTATTTATGTCTAGGTCGAGATGTGTTACACTGTCCTGCAACTGCTGTATGTATATGTGCGCTCCTAAAAAAAAACAGTGTCTACCCACCCAAGTACTGACCAGTGCGAGGGTGCTTAACTCTGAAAACGTGCGATCTCTAATAAACGCACGCGTTCAGAATAAGAACAGCGCCCCTATCGGGCGGTAGTCCAATGCAAAATTATATATATATATATATATATATATATATATAAGAGAAAAATAAGTTTAATGAGTCTTAAATTAAACAAGTAAAGTCGCGTTTCGCCCTAATTGGGGCTCATCAGGTCCTGATGAGCCCCAATTAGGGCGAAACGCGTCGACAGGATGCCCTCGTGGCTGAATTTGAGTCACTTGCCAATAATTCCTTTTACTTTTATATATATATATATATATATATTCATTGTTACTTAATTCAATATATATATATTTTTAAATATATATATATATATATATATATATATATTTTAAATATATAGATTTTTAAATATATATATATATATATATATATATTTTAAATATATATATATATATATATATATATATATTTTTAAAATATATATATATAATATATATATATATATATATATATATTAAAAATATATATATTTGAAAAAAATATATATTACAAAATATTTTACATTTATATTAGAAAAATATATGTATTTCAGTATTTATTATAAACACAAACGGCGCCTCATATACTTCCCGTATTTTAAGTCAGTTATATATAATATTCAAAGCTTTTTGCATTTAATCTGCGCTGGTATAAGCGTGTTTGCTTTTTATATTTGATATCGTCATTATAATGTCAGGAGGGCCTTCTAGAGACAGAGATATAGGTAGGAAATAGGAATCTGGTGCGTCAAAAAGAAAAAGAAAAGTTGAGAAGTCCAACCAAACCATGAGTTCCAGTATGATGAAATTTCTTAAGATACCTTCATCAGGACCGGTCGGTACTACAATAACATTAAAGTCTGATGACTCTCTTGTACAAGTTTCTGAACCAACTTCAGATCCAGAGTTGGCAGAATCTACAGTTATTCAAGCCTCTGAACCCAGTAACAGTAAAAAGTTAGACTGTGACGACAACATTCGTGACTCAATTATTCAAAAACAAGCAGCCCATTTCACAGCGTTGTTTATGGATTCTGATCTGGGGAAGTGGGTATTTCCAATAACGGACTCGCAGCGTCATGACTTAATTCAAAACGGTCCTCACCAAAACCTAGAGACGTCTGACGAAAGTTATCCCAGAGACGATAATAATAGACATTTTTCTAAATTCCACTTTAATCGAAAATTGAGTAATGGGGAAAACCTACATTGCAGGTGGTTAATTTACTCTATATCTGAAGATAAAGATTATTGCTTTCCATGTAAACTTTTTTCCCATTTGCAAACACAGATGGTAAAAAAGATGTTGCGACTGGAAAGATTTGAGTCGAATATTGTAAAGACATGAACAAAGTCATGGACACATGGTGTGCATGATTAAATGGATTGAATTTTATAAAGGAATTAAACACGGAAAAACAATAGATGCAGAAAACGAGAGACTGGTTAAAGAATCGCAAAAGTATTGGTACAACTTGTTTGAAAGGTTGATTGATATAATTAACTACTACAAGAGCGTTTTTCACGCCTTGTGGATGTCACAGTTGGAATTTACTGTTGATAGATGCAAGTAATTCTTCTATAATTGCCAAGACGTTTTTCGGCTTTATCAATAAAATATACCTTCTATTTACGAGATCAAGCAAGCGTTGAGGTCTCCTTAAAACCAAATTAAAATTAACACTAAAATTCCTATCTGAAACAAGATGGAACAGTAGAATAGAAGCAGTTAAAGCGATATTGTTGCAATTTGATGATGTTGTCGATTGTGTAAATAACCTGAAAAATGAAACTGAAGATTCCGAAACTCTAAGTGACTGTGAAGCTGTACTCAACGAAATGTTAACTTTTGAGTTTATTGTTGCAATACACGTTTGGTACGAGATTTTACTGCGCATGAACAATTTAAGTAAATTATAGCAATCGGTTCAAGTTAACTTGAAGATCGCTGTTGATACTATTCGTTTGCTATGTAACTGGATTCAAGAATATCGTGATACAGGATTTGAAAAAAGCGTTGCAGAAGCCAGATTGTTTGTGAAAAGAAGTAGTTATGAGATTTCGTCTCAATTTAAAGAAAAAAGATTGGCCAAAAAAAAAGAATGTTCTCGTATGAAAATATTGATGAACCAATATAATCTGCTGAAATGCAGTACAAAGTTGACTTTTTTAATAAGATGTTAGATGATATCATGATCGACACCGAATGCCGATTCAAATCGCTCCATAATTATTTTGAACAATTTGGCTTTATTTTTGACATAAATTATTTAAAATCTATACCAAAAGAAGACCTTCTTAAACATTGTTATGATTTAGCTGCAATACTTCATGATGGCGAAAACAGCGACATTCAGCCTTTCGAACTAGGTAAAGAACTGCTTTTACAATCGAATTCACTAATAGGCTCTATCAAAGATGTCAAACAACTTGTTACGTCGTCATCGAACAATTCGGTATTTTGTGACAATAAATACTTTGTGCGTGCATCCTACAGTTTGAGTGAAACATTTTATATACCGGCAATAACAGTGCATAAAGTGACAGTCGTACTCGAGCCTTTAAAGAAGCAAGTCGCCTTCGAACCCTTGAAAAGGACGGTTGTGTTAGAGCTTTGAAAGCGAGACCGACACCATTTTCGTGCGTGTTTCTGGTTCTCCGTAAAAGCTTTTGTGCGTGAAAGTGTCTATTGCCCCCAGCGGCGCAGGACTTAAGGTATTTATACCCTTTTACTAAGTAGTTTGATGTAGTTTTTTTGTTTGTTATTACATAACCGCTCCACCATTATCGTTATTGCTATAAAAGCAATTGGTCCTTCATTATAATTTGCATATTTTTATCACACATTTATATCAACCTCCTTAACCCCAAGCAATCATTGTTCCTAAGTCGAGCCGGATTCATTAGTCCTGTGGTATACATGTCCTAAATTAAATATTATTGCACACCAGCGAGCTTTTAATTAATTATTTTTGTTTTAAATTTGTATTCAAGCTCCCATTTAGCGGGTTAAAATATGTACGATATTAGCTACATACTTTCGTTAGACTAAATTAAGTGATTTCGCCGTAATTAAAACCAGCAAGCGTTTTAATTACAAACAAATCCATAATATAAAATTTGTCAGTTTTCAGTTTAAATTTATCTTAGCGGTATAAAGCAAAGCAACCTGAAAACTATAAATCGCTTTATACTTCTTAAACGAAAAAGGAAAGGGTTTGCTTTGTATTTAAAAGCTATTGTACGTTTTTAGTATCATGCAACCTTTTCAGTCGGTTTACGGTAAAATATTGAACATCTGCAGGAGTAATATAATGTAAAAGCTGCATCTTTCGGCAAATACGTTAAAACCACGTTTCCTGTGATCTTTTGATGGTAAGCCGCTCGGGTTGTTAAGCGGTACATCTTATATTCACGCTTTTGTTTGACGAACCGTTAGTCATAAAACGTGATTTATTGGTTATACCCTATTTTAACATTTTTCGTGTACATCTGAGCGTTACGGTTTTATAGCATTTATTGTAGTCCTTTCAGAATCTTTGAGAATGGCTCCAAAGAAAGCACATGTGGTAGAACTAGAATTACTGAAAACACGCATTTTAGAAATCTTTGAGCTTTGTAAGACTATACAAAGTGACCCAACTTTAAAGGCATTGTTCCTTATTCAAACAAGGGAATACATGACCTTTATGCAAATTTCAATACAATTTTAGTCGCTGTCTTGGCCTCATGTGACGAGGTAGACTCATTAACTTACAACGCTGTACGGAAGGAAGTAGATTCCGCTTATTTTTCATACTGCTGCATCTCGATACGATGCAAGAAATGAAAGCACCACAAATTACAGAAAATGCTCCAAGCAGCACGGTATCAAAATTGTTACCGTTAAAGCTCCAAATTTTTAATAATGAGGTAACTGAATTTTCATCTTTCATCGATTTATTTGACAGCCTGGTCTATAATAACGCGTCGCTGTCCAATATCGAAAAATTAAATTATCTTATCAGTTGTTGTACCGGGAGTCTTTAAGAATCGTTAAATCTGTACCCATTTCGGGGATAATTTTATTATTTCCTATAACGCCTTGCGTGAGAGATTTAGCAATCCGCGTTTATTGGCAACTTTGCATTGGAAAGCAATGAAAGACTTTCTACCTTTAAAATCAGAAGACCCTAAGAAACTTAGGGCACTTATTGATTGTTTTCGGAGAACCTTGCTGTTCTAACTAACTTAAAGTTTCCCACTGAACATTGGAACTTTATTCTGGTCGATTTGCTTTTAGAAAAACTTGATCCGTTCACTAGAAAACGCTTCGAACTCCAATCGGATCCGAAGCAAATACCTAATTTCGAGGATTTGAGATATTTTTTAACCCAACAATGTGCAGCGTTGGAAACCTTTTCTTCAACCGCACCTGTTTCTTATTCGACGACTGTCCATACATCTCACACATCAGTGCCTAAGAAATCCTCAGCGTTTCAATTTAAACCAAGAGTTTCTTCTAACGTAGTTTCACTGGACACACCAAGTAGCTCCAGTGACTCAAATAATTCATTTTCGCACCATTGTCCTTCCTGCAAGGGCAATCACTTAATTTACAGATGTCAATCGTTTCTAAAGAAAACTCCGACAGAACGTTTCGACATTGTCAAACGCTTACGCCTTTGTTTAAATTGCTTACGAACAGACCATGCGTCCATGCAATGCAAATCTTATAATTCCTGTCGAACTTGCGCCAAGCCGCATCATACCTTGCTACATTTTGAATCGCAACCTGCTTCTAGCCGTTCAGCTGAACCGACCGCTACACACATGCATAAAAATGCCAATAGGACGCAGTCAGCCTCTCCTATTCCGGCAAATGTTTTGTCTTCACAGACGAATTCAAATCTTGGGGTTACTGTCTTACTCTCCACTGCTGTTGTGGAAGTTCAAGATCGTTCTGGTAGATACAAACCGATCAGGGTACTCTTAGATCCTGGTTCCCAAGCTAGCTTTATTCGAGACGATTGCGTGAGCAAACTTTGGCTTCCACGCATACGTTCTCAAGTTCCGATTTATGGACTTGGGCAGACAACTTCAGCAGTCAATAGGGGTGCCGTCAGCTGCACCATTCGCTCTATGTTAGACTCTGAAAAATCTCTAGAAGTCACAACTTTTGTGCTTTCGTCAATATCTGGCAAATTACCTAGCGTTGAAGTTCCTAATAATTGGGAACACTTATGCGGCCTGCACTTTGCAGACCCGACCTGGAACTCTCCAGGAACCATTGACATGCTCCTAGGAGCAGATGTTTATCCGTTCATCATCAATGGCGGTGTTATACATGGCAAGTTTCTTCAGCCTGCCGCCATAAATACAATTTTGGTTGGACTATTATTGGTCCCACAAAAGCTTGCAGTCTGATACTGTTCAAGCATTTTTTACGTCTGTAGAAGATCCTATCGACCAGACCCTAAGGCGGTTTTGGGAGATAGAAGAGTTGCCATCCAAGCCTTATACTTCTCCAGAAGAAGAAAAGGCAGATTTGATTTTTGAAAACACGTTTTCTCGTGACCCTAGCGGTCGTTTTATTGTTGCGTTACCGTTCAACGATACTTTGCCCGTTTTGATAATTGCTTTGAGATGGCTAAAAAAAGACTATTTTCGTTGGAGCGCAAATTGCATGCTCAACCGGAGCTACGCGCCCAATACAACAATTTCATGCAGGACTATCTTGATGCGGGTCATATGGCATTACTCGATTCTCCGCCCGTTGGGAACGATAATTATTTTTTACCCCATCACCCTGTGTTTAAAGAAGAAGGTCATACTTCTAAAATTCGTGTGGTTTTGACGCCTCTGCAAAGGCTAAAACAACGTGTCACTTAATGACACTCAATTGGCTGGACCTAGTCTCCAAAACGACATTTCGTCAATCTTACTGAAATTTCGTACTCATCGTTTCGTTTTTACTTGTGATGTTCGCCAAATGTATCGACAAATTTTGGTTACCGAAGAACATCGAAAGTTTCAATTAATTGTTTGGCGGTTCTCCGCAGAAGAACCCATCCAGACATATCAGCTTAATACAGTGACCTACGGTATTAAGTCATCGCCTTATCTAGCATTAAAACTCTTCAGCAATTAGCCATTGACGAAGGCAAAAGGTTTCCGTTAGCCGCTGACGCTATACGGTCAAATCTATATATTGATGATTTCGTCGCCGGTGGAGATTCTATACAATCGGCCCGCGAAATTAAAGATCAACTTATTCGACTTTTACATTTGGCTGGTTTTGAACTTCGAAAATGGAGTTCTAATTCAGTTTCTATTTTGGAAAGCATTCCGTCAGATTTTGCCAATATACTTCTCTCGATTTCGATTCTGACGAATCAATAAAAATATTAGGTCTTCAATGGTCACCTACAGAAGATATTTTCTCGTTTCGGGTTAAACCATTAAACCAAATATGTACAAAGCGCAACATACTTTCACAAGTTGCCAGAATATATGATCCATTAGGATTTTTAGCCCCACTAACACTTTTGCAAAACGCCTAATCCAGCATCTGTGGATGTTAGGTTTAAATTGGGATGACATCCCACCAGCAGACATTTCGTCTCAATGGCAGCAATACCAAGAAGAGTTGCCGTTATTATCGTCATTAAAGTTACCACGTTGTTTACCCCCTTCGGATCCTTTTACTTGTCATTTGCATGGGTTTTGCGATGCTAGCGAGGTAGGGTATGCAGCGGTAGTGTATTTTCAGTTCATAAATCAAACTACTGGAGAAATAACTGTACAATTTGTAACCGCTAAAACAAAAGTAGCTCCAATTAAGCGCATTTCAATTCCACGTTTGGAATTATGTGCCGCCGTTTTATTAACCGATTTACTTTCTTTTACCATTCGGTCTTATCAAGGCTTGATTGACATTTCCGATGTTTCAGCGTGGAGTGATTCTACGGTCGCTCTCACTTGGATACGTTCTCCACCTTTTCGTTGGAAAACTTTTGTGGCAAACCGTGTTAGCCACATTCAAGAAATCATTGCACCTAGCCGATGGTTTTATATTAAATCTTCGCATAATCCGGCTGATCCTGCGTCTCGGGGATTAATGCCAAGCGCGGTTATTTCATGTTCGCTATGGTGGGCGGGGCCTGAATGGCTTCACTACCCTAGTGACTCGTGGCCGCCTCAACCAACATTGTCAACCTCAATTGCTGAGGTAACTACGGAAAAGAAGATCCTAACATTTGTCGCTCAAACAGATCCAAACGTCATTGACATTTTACTAAGCCGCTTTTCATCGTTATATAAAATCCAAGGCATCGTGGCTTACATTTATAGATTTTCTAAACTCATGGCTCAACGTCATACGGGTCCCTTAACAGACATTGAACTACACAATGCTCTCATGATTATCGTTCGGCATGTACAAAATGTTACATTTTCAAAGGAAATAGCTTCGATCAAGGCAAACCGTAAGTTACCTAAAAGCTTGCGAAAACTTTCTCCATTTGTTGATCCACAAAACATCTTAAGAGTAGGTGGGCGCTTGACACATTCTTCGCTTTCCTATTCGAAAAGTTTCCTGCGTTATTGCCTCAGCGGCACCGATTAACCGAACTTATCATTCTGTCAACTCATGAAAGGTATTGCCATCCCGGTGTTAATACCACAGCGTATCTTATCCAACAGAATTTCTGGATCCTTTCTATTAAACATTCAATCAGAAATTATTTATCATCCTGTCATAGATGTTTTCGTACCAAACCGGTCCTGGTAACTCCTCCTATGGGAGACCTACCGGCAGCACGTATTACCCAAATCAAACCGTTCAGTATTGTTGGTGTTGATTTTGCTGGCCCTCTTTAATAAAGGCTAACCGCCTGCGAGGCTCTAAAACTCTTAAGGCCTATATTTGTATTTTTGTTTGTTTTGCCACTAAGGCAGCACATATTGAACTTGTTTCGGATTTGTCGGCAGACGCGTTTCTTGCCGCTTTGCGACGATTTATAGCACGTCGAGGACGCTGTTCTCAAATATTTAGCGATTGCGGTACTAATTTTGTAGGTGCCTATCGTCAGCTTACGAGTTATCTGCATAGTGCAGTAACCTCAGAAAGGATAAAGTGGTCGTTTAATCCACCTAGCGCCCCTCACTTCGGTGGCTTGTGGGAAAGCGGTGTTAAGTCGGTAAAGACACACCTATCTCGCGTAATCGGCGAACAAAAACTTACCTTTGAGGAACTGTACACAGTTCTTACACAAATTGAATCTGTGCTAAATTCAAGGCCACTCTGCGCTTTGAGTTCGGATCCAAATGACTTGCGTTGCCTAACACCAGGTCATTTCCTAACTATGGAGCCTCTTTCTGCACCACCAGATGAGGACCATTTAACCAACGTTGTACCATTAAAAAGCAGGTGGAAACTCCTGCAAAAACTCCACCAAGATTTTTGGGCTCGCTGGAGCCATGAGTACTACATACTCTGAACCAGAAAGTTAAATGGCACTCTAAGGTAGGTGTCCGACAAGTGGAAAAGGACACTATTGTCCTCGTCAAGGACGACCAGCTTTCTCCACTTCAATGGAAGTTTGGTCGTATTATTAATACTTTTCCCGGTGCGGACGGTATTATACGTGTCGCTGAAGTCAAAACGGCACATGGCACACTAAAACGACCTTTGGTCAAACTAGCGCCGCTACCGGTATTTTAATTTTATTTTTATGTTTAGATGTATATACACATTTTTACATGTATAGTAGTATATTCTTTTACATATTTGCTTATTTACATATATATTTTTATTTTTGCATAGTTGGTAATATCGCTCGCTGTAGTGCACCACTCTATCTTTCGTTACCTCCTTTCCTAGCAAGGTCAAATCCCATGTGATTTCCTTCACCCAACCTACTTCCTCCTTTTCAAAATTCTATGAATTTGGTGGGCGGTATGTTACGTCGTCATCGAACAATTCGGTATTTTGTGACAATAAATACTTTGTGCGTGCATCCTACAGTTTGAGTGAAACATTTTATATACCGGCAATAACAGTGCATAAAGTGACAGTCGTACTCGAGCCTTTAAAGAAGCAAGTCGCCTTCGAACCCTTGAAAAGGACGGTTGTGTTAGAGCTTTGAAAGCGAGACCGACACCATTTTCGTGCGTGTTTCTGGTTCTCCGTAAAAGCTTTTGTGCGTGAAAGTGTCTATTGCCCCCAGCGGCGCAGGACTTAAGGTATTTATACCCTTTTACTAAGTAGTTTGATGTAGTTTTTTTGTTTGTTATTACATAACCGCTCCACCATTATCGTTATTGCTATAAAAGCAATTGGTCCTTCATTATAATTTGCATATTTTTATCACACATTTATATCAACCTCCTTAACCCCAAGCAATCACAACTTATACCGTACATTTTAGAAAATAATTTGCAAGAAGTATACCCAAATGTTTATATAAAAATCAGAATTATGCTTACAGTTCCGGTCACTACAGCTTCTGCTGAGAGAAGCTTCTCAAAGTTAAAATTAATTAAGACCTACTTACGAAGTACCATGGGCCAAGAGAGACTATCTGCGTTGTCAATTTTATCGATTGAAGCTAAAATAGCGGCTGGTCTAAATTATGATACAATATTGAAAAAATTCAGTGAAACTAAAAGCAGAAAAGTTCGTATATTGTAATTTGTGTTTGAGTGTGTAATTCGTCTATTTGTGTTCGGTCTTCTTAAAACTATTTAATGTTAAATTTGCGCTTAGAACAAGAGTCAGGTGCTTCATCACTTCAAGCTTTACGCCGCTTCAGAAGTGTTAGCTTCACTATCCATATAACAATTATATATGCTTCGATAATAATGTGATCCACTAGACTAGAGCTTTGAACGTTACGAGTTATAATGTTTCGTGTCAATTAATCTCAACGAAAAATGTCGCAGTGAAATTTGCATGTTAAATACCATGAGTGTAATTGGAATTTCATCAGAGACCACTTTTGTTCAACTAGCCGCCTATGGATAATGGATATTTCCTCACCTCGTTATTTCCAAGTAAGTTCTTAATCATAATTTATAATTTTTAAAAGAAATTGTTTGATTGTACTTCTTTGACAAATAACACGTGAACCCAAGTGTTATATATTATAGACACTCAAATTGTCTATTCACCTTCATTCATGTATTTTACTTTCTACTACGTACAGTTAATTTGCTCCTTGAGTTCTAATTAACCGCCACACTTTGAATAGCTTAGCAACAAAATACTTATATATGCTTAGTATGTATTGGTATAATTCAGGTCATTAAACGTTTTGTTTTGGGCTCTGAGAAATGTTAGGGGCCTCGAAAAACTGATGTCGCCGACACCCTCGTTTGGTCTAGCGCCGCCACTGCTCCATACCATAACCCTCACGGTTCGGTGCACATGCCTTTCAACAGAAAATTTAAGATTAGCATGTTCCTCACGTCTTTGTCTGACTCTCATGCGGCTATCATGCATACCTATACAAAATTGGGATTCATCGTTGAATACTACCGTATGCCACTTCAGGTTCCAGTGTAATCGCAAACTGCACCACCTTAAACGTTCGTGTAGATGTTGAGCCGTAAGCGGTAGCACAAGATATGGTCAACAGGATTGCAAGCCCAAAGTCCTAACTTGGCGATATACCGTTTGAAGGGTTACAGGAGAACTTTTGTTACTTAACCAGTGATCAGCAATGGACTTGGTACTGCAGAATCGGTTTCTTAGAGCTATTTGGCGGAAATGGCGATTTTGCACCTCATTAGTTTGTGTTCGGCCATCCTTTTTTTTACGACATTCATAGTTCTCTCTAGTCCATAATTGATAACAACGTATAACTATGGATTGGTTCCGGTTAAGGCGATTTGCAATTTTCTTGAACGACAAACATATCCGCCAAGTTTGGTAAAAAAATTCCCAACCCTTCTTGGTGTTGCAATGTTCATATCAGTGAGTACATATTTAAAAGGATACTGAATTATTTTGAAGTATAGAATGAACGTAACTAATTCGGAATCGTGACAATGTAATGTCTATTTATTGAAGTATAGTACTGAAATATACAAAAAAGGGAAATATTTAAAAAATACGAAAAGAACATAATAACACCTCAATACAGTGAAATTTCAATCGTTCTCCCTTCGTTATAATATTAAATTCCTACTTTTTATTATTAATTATCGGTTTTGATAACGTAACCGCAAAATTAATTAATAAGTGCAAGTTGAACGTAACCTAGCAAAACGTTATCAGTTAAGCGTAATACGAGCAACCGATTGTGCTTTTGAATGAAACTTCATATTGTGCTCCACGTGGTAAACGCATTATGCAACATTTCTGAGTGCAATACTAGGTGGAATCAAGCCGCAACACAAAGCTAAGTTGTATATATACATAGATAGTAAGTTGTATACACGAAAACGTATTTCTTTACTGTGTCATTCATAAAATGCCTTCCACCTATCATCAATTTTTCAAATAACATCCACATTAATACGGAAGGGATTTTTAAATTTACCTAACGAGTTATAAGTATTTTATATTTTCTGGTAAACAATTTTAGCTACTATATGTTTTTCACTTAAGATCGCAAGCACTGTTTTATATATATATATATATATATATATATATATATATATATATATATATTACTCATATTTAGACCAGGGTAGAAAATTAAATAATCACATCAAATAATTTTAATCACCGTGTATAAGGAATTTTATTAAATAATACGCTTTATTAAAACCATGAAGCATAAATAAATTCGGTCGTTTCAGTAAAAATAAGAAATTTAAATCATGTACAAGATGCTTTATATCAAAAGAAACAGTATTAAAAAAGCTCTGCGTGTAATTTAATTATTCCTAAACAAATGGAAATTACGTGCAAAATTTACATTAATTGATTTAAGTTCTGGGTAACAAGTAGTAGACAAAGTGTACACATAATCATTAATATTTAATTTGTATTTGCTAAAAATGAAAGGGTAGAAGTCAATTTTAATTGGAGTTAATTGAACCATTATTAACAATAAGCATAAAACTTGAAAAATCCAAGATTATAATACCAGAAAATAAAGCTCTGAGAATTAATATTATTTTGAACACCTGCGTAGTTTAAATATCACGTACGGCGAAAATTGTGTAGATAACAAATGGTTTCAAAGAATCTTGGGGAAACCGAGGCTTAATATTCACGAGAAGGTGCGATACGGGGTTATTAAACCCTGATAACAGTCCATGTGGACTGAAATAATCGATCGTAAGGAATATCAATTTGCACCACTAAGAACAGGTTAGATAGAGACAGATAATATGCGCGAGACCGAGACACATATAGTAAAAGGCGTGATTTAAGCAACGTCACGAGGGTCACAATTGGTTGAAAATAGGATGCAAATATCAGAGGTAGAAACAACAATTTCTGTACAAAATTAATTAGTTTTTCTCGGACATGTTTGCGTGCCGTGTGAATTTGTGAGATTTAAATGGGGCGAGTGAAAAATTCGTAAAAACCGACGCGCGAGCGACGGACTGTGAACATAGAATGAGAAATTCTTTAGAATTACCCGTTTTGGGGAACAGACCGACAGACAGGCTTTTTGCTATATATACCGAGGTGAATATAAACAAGGCCTCTTAGACTTTTGACTATTCGATGCGTTAAAAGCTCTTACATCCGCGACTTGATTCAAGATGTTAAACAGTGCATTTTAGTTTGATAAAATAATTTAAAATTTTGCTCGTATATTTTAGTGATTCAAAATAGTTTGTTATTTACGTGCTAACATGAATGTACTTCAGTGCACTTAGATACAAGGTAATAAAATTTAGTATCACTGTACCAATTAGCAAAATTTACAACGACAAATGTATACACAAAAGTATGCAGTTTTGGCGTATATTGGTGAAAGACGCATGAATTTCTTTGCTATTTTTCGGGTGTGTTAATAATTAAATGGTTCAAATACGTGTCTGGATCCACGAAACAAGGGTCAGATATACACAGATGAGTTCCGGAAAAGCCCAGAAACAACTTTAAATAAATGGTGATGGAGAAAATTTTAAAAGCGTTGAGAATTAGAAGCCGTAAATATAATCCTGTTGGAATGGTGTGATTAACTAAAGGGACGATGTACATTGAAGCTACGAGGACAGTAACCTTCAGGTAAATTATACTATTTTGTTTGACATTTTGTGTGTGTTGAATAACTTTATAATTGATTTACTTTAAATGGACATTAGTGAAATTGTACTAACCATAAAATTTTAATTTTAAGATGAAATTTGTTTGTTTAAGTAGAAAGGGGTATTTAGTATTGATGTTCTGAATTATGATGAAACTTTGGGTATGTCTTTGAGCTCAATTAGACGAACCTGGTTAATTAACGTAAAGGGTGGTAGATGCTCCTTTATACTCAGACTCCGGTCTGCTTATATTGTTATATTAATTAGTAGGCATCCAACAAGGACTTTAATTCTGGATGCACATTAAAATGATAATAAAATTAATCTTGAAATTCTTTTTAAAACTGAATTTTATGCTGAAATTTAATTTGAAAATTTATTGTATTCTGAATATTGATGTAAATAGAGTTAACGTTGATGTTTGTGGTAGGAATGTGTTGTTTAATTTTATGAATGAGGAGGTTTATAAAATTAGGTGAGCAGCCGAGGCGAAAACAGGATCACAGCAGTTTATGACGCCCAATCGGTGGGACTAGAATTTTTTTGTTGAAAGGACCCAGTTCCCGCATTCACAGGAGCATTTCACAGCAATATATATATATATAACTTATATATATATATATATATATATATATATATAGTCAATAAGATGAAATAATAACTTAAACTTTTTATGCACAGCCCAAATGATCATTTCAAATCGAGCTAGTAATTGAAAGAAGGAAAATATAAGGTCTTGGACAGGATTCGAATCTGCATCTTGGTCTATCGCGGACCATGCGTTTTCCAATTACGCCACCGAGACCAATGACGACTGGAGGGGCGTAACTTCCTCCACGTAATTAATTAAGTAAGCGGGTGGATTAAACAATTTAGTGTAAAGAAATTATCAGGATACAATATTGCGGGACTAAATTGGGAAGCGATAAAGCGGTTGTAATCTGGTGTGTTGTACAAGATACAGTATAAATGTTTAATGTTAATCAAGTGCACAAATTCATATAAACAAAAGTAAAAAACTCACCAGAATTTCTTGGCTTTCGGTGCTATAGGTGATTTCGGCGCGCACAATCCACGGTTAACACGCAGTTGCGGTTTATATTATATTTTTAAGCGGTAAAACAAAAGTTTTGGCACTTCTTGAGTACTCTGCGGTCACACACGAACAACGTTTTATGTAATAATGCGTTCTTGCGGACCAGGTGTTTGTTCCAAGATAAATTTGGTTCTATTTATCGCGCACTATCATTGTTTATTTTAAATACTCAACGATACTTTTGGCGCGAACTAAGGCACTTATGAATTAACTATAAGTCGCCGAACCAACGGCAATTGGAAAATTTACAAATCTGAATTGTGTACACAAACATACGTCAACCTAACTTTCAATTACGTTTACCATTTTTGTCTTCTGACTTGAGCACCACCTTTGGGCGTCATTGTATTCTGAAGTTTATCATGGACGAAATCTCCAATCTTGGGTTGTCATCAATACTGCCCGTTTTTTGCTATAATAAAAAGAAAACTTTGCTTCATTAGTAAAGTTAGCCACGGCTGCTCAGCTGCTAACCAAAAAAATTACTACCCTACTGTTTTACACAAGAAAATTCAACTACAAAATTGCACCTCGATTTATTCAAACAGAAAAATTCTACAAAATCCCCTTTTCTGTCGTCATTTCTTACATCAGAACAATTACATACATTATCTTTAAGAAATACGGTATTTTCTTTCAAATAGTTCATGTTAAAATTTTATCCAACAATAAAATAAATAAAGTAACCTGGCTTAACCATGACCTGACTTTAACGCCTGGTTTATAACGAGCTAGCAGTAAAACCTTTTAAATATTCGTGCTATTTTCGCACTGCAAATAACCAAAAGTCCCTTTTACTTTGTACATCAACGAATATTATAAAAATTAATTTACAAATATTAATAAAAATCATGGTCAAAAAATAAATCTGTATACGTTCTTACGGTAAGGTAACTCTTTAGTCTATAAAGTTTAGGAAATATATAAACCCACAAACACTCGTCATTAACATCCAAGAATTTTCAACAATACAAACAAACATTTATAACGAAAATATACTTTAGCCTCGCAACGGATATTTCAGTTCCTTGAATCTTAGCTTCAACTGCCAATCGTTTGTTGGTTCACACACGCCCCTCATAATACGCGTCTTACCCTCATCTCACTTCTATAATTACGAAATCGAACAATCTTTCTCTGTTCCCTATTAACAGCTTGTCTGTAATATTTCTATTTTCTTCCCCCTTCTATATTTCAAACGATGTCTATGCAAACATGCTGCTTTTTTTGTCTCACAGTCTTCTCTCAAAGTCAAGCGAATATTTAACGTAGGATATGTTTATTTCTTTCTTATGCCTACTATAAACAATCTTTCTTTATTTTATATCGATCCCTGCTTGTATAACTGCCACTGCTATTCGTAGAATCCAAATGTACGTTATCTGCTGAAGCAACTGTTGAACTTTATAAATTAACACCTCTCCCCAGAAATGTTTGATAAACAATTTTTAAATCTTGAAAACGACTTCCAGGAACGTGTTTATTTGTCTGCCCCTTTTTATTCCAATAAACTACAGTTTTTTGCTATTATTAAACGTTTGAGGGTTATACAAATGTTAAGCGTCTCACTCAACTATGATAAAATATGCACGCAATGAATATTTACATTTAGCACTTGTTAACTTATGACCTTTACTCTTTCACCCTCCTTGCTTATGACTTTAGAACTTACCCTAACGAATTTAGAACACACATGATATCTGCATAATTTAAGATGCATGCTTTTACATGGCACGCTAACGACATTCATTTCTAACCCCTGTCATCTACAATTAATATTTAAAATCAAACTGCATAACATTTAAATATAGTAAAAGTTTTTTGTGAATATTTACATATGTTAAAATAAAGCAAAATAAATTTAGAAACCTACTTTAAATTGTTAATTCCGACACTAAGGTTTTGTATAAGTGTCTCTAATTTTCATTGAGTTATATTTACATGCTATAACCTGCCATAAATTATTAACTGACTTATCTAATCAATTTTAACCCACTAATTACACAGAAATATATATATATATATATATATATATATATATATATATATATATATATACATATACATATACATATACATATACATATACATATACATATACATATACATATACATATACTATATACATATATATATATACATATACATATACATATACATATACATATACATATACATATACATATAATATACATATACATATACATATACATATACATATACATATACATATACATATACATATATATATACATATAATATACATATACATATATACATATACATATACATATATAATATACATATACATATACATATACATATATATATACATATATATATATATATATACATATACATATATATATATATACATATATATATATCATATACATATACATATACATATTACATATACATATAATATACATATACTATATATATATATATATATACATATACATATATATATATATATACATATACATATATATATAATATACATATACATATACATATACATATACATATACATATACATATATATACATATACATATACATATATATATACATATACATATACATATACATATACATATACATATATACATATACATATACATATACATATACATATACATATACATATACATATACATATACATATATACATATACATATACATATACATATACATATACATATACATATACATATACATATACATATACATATACATATACTATATCATATACTATATATACATATACTATACTATACTATACGATATACTATATATACATATACATATACATATACATATACATATATATATATACATATAATATACATATACATATACATATACATATACATATACATATACTATAATATATATATATATATATCATATACATATACATATATATATACATATAATATACATATACATATACTATATATACATATATATATATATAATATATAATATACATATATATATACATATACATATAATATACATATACATATATATATATACTATACATATATATATATACATATACATATACATATACATATACATATACATATATATAATATAATATAATATATATATACATATACATATACATATAATATACATATATATACATATATATATAATATACATATACATATACATATACATATATATATAATATATATATATATATAATATAATATATATATATATATACATATACATATACATATAATATATATATACATATACATATAATATCATATACATATATATATATATACATATACTATATATAATATACATATATATATATATACATATACATATACATATACATATACATATACATATACATATATACATATAATATACATATTATATATACATATACATATATACATATACATATACATATACATATACATATACATATACATATACATTCATTGCACAGCTAATATCTTTGTTAATATTAGAGATACAAGAAAATATCAAAGAAAATAGTTTTTTTGTTCAATTCTGTCTTAAACTTAGGGAACATAATACTTTTCCATGACCTACTGTTTTTGTGGAAAAATACCCGATATTGTTTTTCTTAAATGGAACACCTTGCATTTTATTTTAAAATTGAAAACTTATAAAATTCGAAATGCAGTAGTACTTTAACTTTTTTATTTACTTAATAAATGAATCAGTAATATTAAAAAAATTATTTCTTCAACTGGTTTGAATGTGAATTTAATTAATATGAACATTATTGAGTAATTCACATTAGCAACGAAGAATACTAATTATTTAATTAATATTTATTGAGAGTGTGCACAACTGGTTGATCACTTTAAATATATCAATAATACTTCTGACTGAGCAGTATCCTTAAAAATTACAATTATCCTAAGAATTTAATTACTAAATTATTATATAATCAAGGATCTGAAAATAATTTAATTGCAGATTTACAAAATAAAAAATACATAAACTGTGGTACAAACAAAATTTAAGCCTCTTTGCCTTATTTAAAAAATTAACAAAAATATTTAAGAACCATAACATCAAAATTTCAAAAAAGAATGACTATTTTCAAAAATTAAAGACAAAAATTCTCAGTCATTACAAATAAACGTTATTTATAAAATAAATTGTTTAGATTGTGATCTCTCATACATTGGTCAAACTTCTCAATCTTTAATAAAGCAAAGAATTACACAACATGAAAGTGATATTCATACAAAACCTAAAGCATGTACATGCACTTAATGACGGACATAAACTGGATTTCAACAACAAAAATATTATTCAAATAGAAAACAATACTTTCAAAAGAACTTTTATGGAAATATGTCATATTTATAAGATTGCAAAATCTATAAACAAGAACAGTTATATTGGTGATATTAGTTTATATACGCATATCTCTTAAACCTAAAATTCAATTCCGATAAATAAACTTCTTTAAAACTTTGGATACTTGAAGGTTATATAAACACATACCCTTATATTTGAAAACACAGCTATATTAACACACATACACACGCACATACACACGTGCATACAAGCACACGCTCACACACACGCATTCAAATACACAACTAAATAATAAGGGAACAATTTTATTGCTCGTAAAACTGAGTGAATTGAACACCTGCATGATACCGAAATAATACCTTTATTATTTCGTAGTTAGAATATAGATAACAATCACATTAAAACCTTTTATTTACGATGCAGGTTATTGAAACGTATTTTATAATGCAAGAAGTTTTAGCCTTTTGAAGAAACCCATAAAAGTATTTATTGAAGCGATGCAGATGTTTTACTTATTTCAGGGAATTTATGACGCGGGCTTTTTAACCTTAGCAAAGCAAAAAGAAAATTATTATAGAATAGATTTTAAGTATTTAACGACGTACTAAACACTTAAGGAAATTTTATAAGACGTTTAAATAAGAACTCTTTTCAGTTGGAAGGTAATCGAACTTGTTAACAAAAGTTCGTATGATTTGAAATAACATAAAAGTGTAAAGTTGTATGAGTTAGAAATTTTAGGAGGTGCTTTTTAATAAACGTAAAACAAGGTAGTTAGAAATTAGAATTTATTTACAGTATTCAGAAATCAATCGATTTCAGAAATGCATCGTAACAAGTTTATTAATGATAGACATTAACGTTATTTACTACTCTTAAAGTGGATGTTTTTTAGTTTGGATACGCGCAAAAACTTGTTTTACGTGTTTTTTTAAGAATATCTACACACAAAAATATGCTTTGATTAATAAATTCCTAAAATTGATATTTTTTAAACGCGCTTTACGGTAAATGCAATCAAAGTTTGCTATTGAAAGTTCTTTTCAGCAGAATAGAATAATTGTTTATACACAGATGAAATAAAAGCTTTTATTTTCACATATTTAAAAATTGGATTTCGCTATTATGCTTTATTTAAAATGAAAGCTTGCTCTATGGTATCTTTCAAGGGTAATTGTTTACACGTGGCTGAGATGAATTAATATAATCAGTAAATCTAAAATTGGACTTCGTTCTTAAAAGGTATAAGTGCTTAAAGGGTGTTATTTTATATAGGAATCTTGTTTTGTTTGCTAATAAAATACTGTTGCGATCCACTATTAGGCAACCCGTCAAACATACAAACGCTCGGGGCACAGCGCCTTCTCAAGGATTCCAGAATTCTTCTAGAAATTACGGGAGCATGAGTCATCCTTGTAATCCAGAGTATATATAAGACCGCTAATGAATGCAAGGGTCAGTCTATACTAGAATGTCGTATATAAATTATAACGTTGTAAAGTAATAGCAGTTTTGAGCTTTTGAAGTATACATAAATGTGATATGCTGTGTCTAATGTATATGCAGCTTGTAGTATACATAAATAAATAGAACTGTATAAACAAATAGTTGTGTTAGTGTTGTTATTGGACCTAGGGTAAAGAAGTTAGTTTAAGAAGATATTAGTGCTTGTAAATTCATTAGTGTAATAGTGCTTCATTGTTAAGTGGACTGAAAACATCTATAAATAAGGCATTTACTGTTAATTAGACTTGATAACAGTGAGTAATAAAGACCATTATTATTACTTGTTTTAAATTAAAGAAACGCGGTAGTAGTAGCCCGTTACACTGGTGTCAGCCTGTGTGGGGTATAAAGTGATCAATTTAAAACACAAGTCTAAAGACATTTAAGTAGTTTGTATATGCCTGTTACAAGAAACCAAAGTAAGATGGAGGCAGAGACTTTAATGAATTTCCTTAAGGATTTTAAATCCGGTATGGAGGAAAAATTAAGCGAAAATACTACGAAATTAGAAGAAAAGTTTAGTGAAAATGCTGAGAAAATGGAGGAGAGGTCGGCTAAACTGGAAGTGACACTAAATGAAAATTTAGTGAGGTCAGTTGAACTGGAATCAAACCTTACCGAAAGGTTAACTGAAAATGCTAAGAAAATAGAAGAACGGTTTAGTGAAAACGCGATGAAAATGGAAGAGTTGAATGAAAAAACGGCCACGTTAGAACAAAGATTAATAGCAAGCTCCATTGCATTAAAAAAAGATGTCACTGAACAGGTAAAAACAGTTGAGCAAAAGTTAGACAGTAAATTGGTAAAAATGGAAGAAGATATGATGAGGCTGCAAAAACAGGTGATTTCACTAACGACACGGCCACTTGAAATACCAAGCCAAGTTGTTAATCAGAACATTCCAGAAATAGGAATCATGGAAAGAAGCGAGTCAATTCCGTCTAAATTTAAAGTAAAACCACCTACATTCGATGGTAAAACACCTTGGCCCACATATTTGAAACAATTTGAAGCTGCTGCAATAGCCAACGGTTGGTGCAACAAAGAGAAGGCTATCTCTCTAATAGTGGCCCTACGGGGGGAGGCTCTTAACATCTTACAAACGATTCCCGATCACCAGCAGAATGATTACGGCCTCTTAACATCAAAGCTTGAGATGAGATATGGAGATGCTCACCTTCAACAGGTTTACCACGCACAAGTTAAGAACCGCTCGCAAAAGACAAGTGAAAGCCTGCAAGAATTCGAAGCTGACATTGCCAGGTTAGTTAGATTGGCATACCCAACGGCACCAGATAGCTTCCTCGAACAACTTGCTGTCCAAACATTTGTGGATGGCGTTAAGGATGGCGAAATACAGCAAGCGCTAAGATTAGCACGGCCAAAATGTTGGATGACGCACTGGCCCATGCGCTTGAATTTGAAGCAGCTAAGCAGACATCACACAGGATGGGTCACAAAGTTCTGTCTGCCTTAGAGGAACCTGGTCAAGCTCAGAACAGCATAGATGAAATAGTCAACCGTGTGGCAGAAAGGCTGGAACTACAACGACCGCGGCGATGGCGTCTGCGATGCTGGAACTGCGGTGAAGTTGGTCACATACAGAGACGCTGTACTCAACCAAAAAAACAACCGGTTGAGCAGCAGGAAAACTAAAGCAAGGCGACGTAAGGGGGCGAACGTCGACAGCACAACGTAGTGCCTCGGAGATTATCGTCCGTGCTGCATCGTCGATGGGGAGTCTGGACAGCAATTATATCGATAGAAGAATTAATGGTAGGTGTCCGATTACTCGTGGATACAGGAGCGACAAAACTATTGTGAGACCAGATTTGGTTGGTCGTGGAAAAGTGCTACCTGTATCGGTGTGTCTTCGAACGGCAAGTGGTGAGAAAATTTGTACTCACGGAGAGACTGCCGTTATGTCGTGGGGACAAATTAATTAATCATCGAGTGTTGGTAGCTGAAATTACAGAAGAAGTGATCTTGGGAATGGATCTCATGAGAGAATATGGGTTTCATGTAAACATGAAAGAAAATGTGCTTCGGATATATGATGATGAGATTCCATTTCAAGGGACGAGTAACCAGACGATGCAAGTTCGAATGATTTGCGATATGAAAATACTCGAGAAGGCGGAAATGATAGTAATGGGACGCCCGGATGGTACGCTCCGGGAAGGACGAGTATGCATGATGGAAGCAACTGAATCGGGAATGGGTCAGGAGGGACTTCTGATTGGAAGAACGGTGGTAAAGTCTCGAAATATGGTACCAGTAAGGGTGCTGAACATTAATCCCCATACAGTGACCCTGAAGAAAGGCATGATTGTGGGAAGTTGCATTCCAGTATGTCATATTAAACGTTGTGTGGACGACACGAAAAATAAACCAACCAACGGTTGCACACAGAAATTGCTGGATATGTTGATACCCTCGTGTCAAGGATTAAATGGCGACCAACTGGGCAAGGTAAAAGAACTGGTCGGACGATATCGAGGTGTGTTTGCACTGGATGATAGTGAGAAAGGAAGGACGAATGTTGTGCAACACAAGATCAATACTGGAGATGCGCAACCGATAAGACAACACCCAGGCGGCTTCCTTTGGCAAAACGTAAGGAAGCCGAGCAAATTATCACCGATATGGAAGAACAGGAGTGAATGAACCCTCGAATAGTCCATGGGCATCCCCGGTAGTGCTTGTCAAGAAAAAGGACGGGTCGACAAGGTTTTGTGTAGACTACCGGCGGTTTAATAACGTTACAAAGAAAGACAGCTATCCTTTGCCCAGAATCGATGACACCTTAGATTCTCTATCCGGATCTAAATGGTTTTCGACCTTGGATTTGAAAAGCGGATACTGGCAGGTAGGCTTGGAGCCAAACGATAAAGAAAAGACTGCGTTTACAATTGGAACTGGATTATGGCAGTTCAAGGTCTTGCCATTTGGATTATGCAATGCTCCTGCTACTTTTGTACGATTGATGGAGTCGATACTGCGTGGACTGTCCTGGAAAACATGTCTGGTGTACCTAGACGACGTGATAGTGTTAGGCCGGTCTTTTGAAGAACACCTTAAAACCTAGAGGAGATATTCCAAAGATTACGCGGGCAAACCTTACATTGAGCCCCAAGAAGTGTCACCTATTTGGAAAAGAGGTGAAATATCTAGGACATGTCGTTTCAGAGACCGGAATAAGAGCTGACCCTGACAAAATAAAACGGTACAAGAGTGGCCTACACCAGCAGATATACACCAACTACGCAGTTTTCTAGGATTGTGCACATATTACCGACGTTTTATACTTGGGTTTGCGAACATTGCCAAACCGTTAACGAAATTAACCGAAGATGGACAAGAATATGATTGGAATGACGACTGCCACAGTGCATTTGAACAACTGAAACGGCTACTGGTTACAGCACCAATTTTGAGTTATCCACTGATGGAGGGGAAATTTGTGTTGGATACCGATGCCAGTAACACAGCTATAGGAGGCGTTCTTTCTCAAGTGCAGGACGAACAAGAAAAAGTTATTGGGTATTTCAGCAAGGTCTTGTCGCGGCCAGAAAGGAACTATTGTGTGACAAGAAGGGAGCTGTTGGCCGTCGTCAAATCCGTAGAGCACTTTTATAAGTACTTATACGGCCGTAAATTCCTGTTGAGAACTGACCATGCTGCACTGAAATGGTTATTGCAGTTTCGAAATCCTGAAGGGCAAGTGGCAAGGTGGATAGAGCGGCTGCAGGAATATGATTTTAATACGGAACATCGTGTAGGAACTAGCCATCGGAATGCAGACGCTCTGTCAAGGAGACCTTGTCCGGTGGACTGCAATCATTGCTCCAAGATGGAAGAGAAAATAAGTGTCGTCCATAGAATGACAGTAACCGATGATACTTGGCAACCCGAAAGAATGCGAGAAGACCAGGAAAATGACGCCGAATTGGGACGTATTATTGAGTGGAAAAATAGAGGACAACAACCAGCTTGGGAAGAAATTAGTATTTTAAGTAGGAGCCTGAAGGCATACTGGACACAGTGGGACTCCTTGATGATGGAAAATAGAATGTTGAAACGACGCCTGAAATTTGAAGATGGCACTGAGAGACTTCAAGTGATAGGGCCGAAAAGCAGAGTGCCGGAAGTGTTGCAGCACTTGCACGATGGTATTTCCTGAGGGCACTTTGGCGTGAAAAGAACTCTCGAGAGAGTGAGAGAAAGATTCTATTGGCTGAACTGCAAAGATGATGTGAAGGAGTGGTGCCGGAAATGTGAATTGTGTGCCTCTGCAAATGGCCCGGTCTCAAAACGGAAAGCCTCAATGAGACAGTATAACGTGGGGAATCCTTTTGAGAGGGTAGCCATTGATATAGCTGGTCCGTTTCCTGAATCAGAGAAAGGAAATAAATACATCTTGGTTGCAATGGATTATTTTACCAAATGGCCGGAGGCATATGCTATACCTAACCAAGAAGCCGAGACGGTTACAGATGTACTAGTCAGGGAGTTGTTTTGTCGGTTTGGAGTTCCGTTGGAATTACACTCCGATCAAGGTCGAAACTTCGAATCAGCATTGTTTCAAAATGTCTGCAAGCATCTTGGAATCAGGAAGACTAGAACCACGCCACTTCATCCCCAATCGGATGGAATGGTTGAAAGAATGAACAGGACGTTAGGGAAGTACCTGGCAAAAGTTGTCTCTGAACATCAACGAGACTGGGACCAATATCTGCATTTGTTGCTACTGGCGTACCGATCTTCGGTACATGACAGCACAGGGTACTCGCCCGCTTGCGTAATGCTAGGACGTGAATTGCGGCTACCATGTGATCTTCGGTTTGAATTTAAACCTGGAGAAGAGATCGCAGGTGAAGATTACGTTAGTAAGCTTCGTGAAAGATCAAATAGTATTCACGAAAACGTCCGAAAGAATATACAGGCAGCAAGCAATCGAATGAAATCACAATATGACACGAGAGCACAAGAAGGTGGTTATCAACCTGCAGATTTAGTGTGGTTGTACAATCCACAAAGAAAACGTGGATTGTCGCCAAAACTACAAAGACAATGGGAAGGGCCGTACGAAGTGTTAAAAAGGATTAATGATGTAGTGTACCGGATCAGAAGATCCCCTCGTGGTAAACCGAAAGTGGTACACTTTGACCGTTTAACGTCCTACGCTGGCAACAACCAGGAAGACTCGAATAATGATAATGGTGTTCGGCAAGTTATTAATCATGAGCCAAATGTAGATTTTGAGAGCTTTATGGCGGCGTATGGTGGTTCCGCTAAAGCGAGATTTGGCGTTGTTGTTGAAAAACAGCAAGATCTGTTTAGAGCACCAGAAGAGTATTCCCTTGCACATTGCGTAGCTCAAGATTTGGCAATGTCAAGGGGAATAGCTGTTGTTTTCAAGAAAAAGTTTGGATGTGTGGATGAATTAGTACAACAGCAGTCAACTGTAGGAAAATCTTTGGTCCTTCAAGATAAAAATCGTTATGTTTACTATCTGGTCACCAAAAATTCTTTATGGCAGAGACCTAGTTATGGACATCTATGGGAGGCTTTGCTAAATCTTAAGGCGCAGATGATGGAAAATGGAGTAACGAGACCAGCGGTGCCAAAGCTGGGCTGTGGACTGGATCGCTTAGACTGGAGGATAGTCCGAAATATGCTAGAAGTAGTTTTCCAGGGAACCAACGTCCAGGTTCTTGTTTGTTGTTATCAACCGGTTGCCTACCAAGACCAGGAAAAGAGTGTTGACTGTTACTTCCAACGACGCGGTGGATGCACCAGAGGAGATAGCTGCTGATACCGTCATCAGTCATCGAATTGGCGTCAAGATGGATTTACAGTTACGAGACGTAACGGTTTTAAAGAGGGGGCAGTGTTGCGATCCACTATTAGGCAACCCGTCAAACATACAAACGCTCGGGGCACAGCGCCTTCTCAAGGATTCCAGAATTCTTCTAGAAATTACGGGAGCATGAGTCATCCTTGTAATCCAGAGTATATATAAGACCGCTAATGAATGCAAGGGTCAGTCTATACTAGAATGTCGTATATAAATTATAACGTTGTAAAGTAATAGCAGTTTTGAGCTTTTGAAGTATACATAAATGTGATATGCTGTGTCTAATGTACATGCAGCTTGTAGTATACATAAATAAATAGAACTGTATAAACAAATAGTTGTGTTAGTGTTGTTATTGGACCTAGGGTAAAGAAGTTAGTTTAAGAAGATATTAGTGCTTGTAAATTCATTAGTGTAATAGTGCTTCATTGTTAAGTGGACTGAAAACATCTATAAATAAGGCATATACTGTTAATTAGACTTGTGAACAGTGAGTAATAAAGACCATTATTATTACTTGTTTTAAATTAAAGAAACGCGGTAGTAGTAGCCCGTTACAATACGCTTGTGCGTTTATACGGCGTAAAAATTTAATATTGGGAAATTTTAATTTCTTCCGCTCTTTTGTTCTTTTTAGGTGGGTTTTATTCAGCTAATTGCGTTCTTGTGATTTTATTACCACATCAATATATATATATATATATATATATATATATATATATTGCTGTGAAACCTACAAAATCCGTGAACTACGCTTTATAATCGAGCCTCACTTTTGGGCGTCAAGAATGCTGTAAAACCTACAAAAAGCTATTCATTACCTTAACTGTGTTGGTCCATTGACTTTCTTCCGTTAATCGCCTCGGCTGCTCCTGATATTATAGCTTTCATCCTCATACATAAAAAAACAAACACATTCCTACCACAAACATCAACGTCAACTCTATTTACATCAATATTCACAATACATTAAAATTTCAAAATTAATATTCAGCATAAATTTTAATATCAGAAAATTTCAAAATTAAATTTATTATCATTTTAATGTGCATCCAGAATTAAAGTCCTTGTAGGATGCCTACTAATTACTATAACAATATATGCAGACCGGAGTCTGAGTACAAAGGGAGCATCTACCACCCCTTTACGTTAATTAACCAGGTTCGTCTAATTGAGCTCAAAGACATACCCATATTTTCATCATAATCCAGAACATCAATACTAAATACCCCTTTCTACTTAAACAAGCAAATTTCACCTTAAAATTAAAATATTATTGTTAGTACAATTTCACTACTGTCCATTTTAAATAAACAAATTATAAAGTTATTCAACACACACCAAAATATCAAAGTTCGAACAAAATAGTAAAATTTACCTGAAGGTTACTGCACACGTAGCTTCAATGTACATCGTCCCTTTGTTAATTACACCATTCCAACTGGGTTATATTTACGGCTTCTGATTCTCAACGCTTTTAAAATTTTCTCCATCACCATTTATTTAAAGTTGTTTCAGGGCTTTTCCGGAACTCATCTGTGTATATCTGAACCTTGTTTTGTGGATCCAGACACGTTTATGCACCATTTAATTATTAATACCCCCGAAAAATAGCAAAGAAATTCATACTTCTTTCACCAATATACGCCAAAACTGCCTACTTTTGTGTATTCATTCGTCGGTGCAAATTTTGACTAATTAGTACAGTGATACTAACTTTATTACCTTGTATCTTCTTTTCTAAGTGCACTAAAGTACATTCATTGTAGCACGTAAAGAACAAACTGTTTTTTAAATCACCAAAATATACGAGCAAACTGTTTAAATTATTTAATCAAAACTGGAAAACTAAAAAGCACTGTTTAACGCATTGAATCAAGTCGAAGATCTAAGAGAGCTTGTTCATATTCCCCTGGGTATATATAGAGGTTAGCCTGTCTGTCGGTCGAGTCTCCAAAACGGACAATTCTAAAGAATTTCGCCTGCTATGTTCCCATTCCGCAGCCCGGCATGCGATTTTTACGAAATTTGCACTCGCCCCAGTTACATCTCAGAAATTTCGACACGGCTCGCAACGTCTGGAAATAACTAATTGAATTTTATACAGAAATGTTATTTTTACCTCTCAAATTTTGCCTTTTACTTTCACCCAATCGCAACCCAATGACGTTGCTTCACTCACGCCTTTTACTATATGTGTCTCGGTCTTGTGCATATTCTCTGTCTCTATCTACCCTGTTCTTATTGGTGCAAATTGATATTCTTATTATCGATTATTTCAGTCCATGTGGAGTGTGAAATAACCCACCTTTAGCATTTCTCGTAACTATTATGCGACGGTGTCTCCAACATTCTCTGTAACCATTAATTATCTGCAAAATTTACGCAGAATGAGCTTTTTTAAAAATACGCAGGTGTTTAAACATCCTACTTCTAACTAACCCCTCTACGATTTGCATTTTATTGGGTTTTTACAAGTTTTTATAGATATTATATGTTACTAACGATTCAATTAACTTCAATTAAAATTAATACCCTTTAAATTTTAGTGAATCCTAACTAAATATTAATTATTATCTGTACGTTTTGTTTAATACCGGTTACTTAAAATAGAGTTAATTAATATAAATTTTGCACGTAATTTTTCTTTGTTTCTTTACGTAGAGCTTTTTAATACTGCTTCTTTTGATATAAAGCGTCTTGTACATGATTTAAATCTCTTATTTTTAATAAAACGAATGAATTTTTATGCTTCACGGTTTTTTAATAACACGTACCTTTTCCCAAAGCTTCTACACGGTGATTAAAATTATTTGATGTGATTATTTAATTTTCTACCCTGGTCTAAATATGAGTAATATATATATATATATATATATATATATATATATATATTATATAACAGTATTTATTTAGCACGAAAGTGAAAACCGTGAAGAAGCGAATCATTGCTTACTAAGAATTATCCTGTATAATACTCCCTGTATGTTTGTTGTTGTTTGTTTTATATTTCGCTTGATCTTCTTTGGGAATTAAACCACTCATAGTTGTTAAAATTTAATTTAATTTAATTTAATTCCCAAAGAAGATGAAGACAAATCCTGTATAATATTCTAGTGGTAAAAGCTTAGTATATTTCTTAATACATAAGTGAAACACCTGAAAAATAAAAAAGTACATTTCTTGAATTAAAATCTTATTAAAAAGCCATGCTCTAAATGCATGTTATGTTGAGGAATACCGTTTGAAAAATGCCTTAAATAAGTAGGATTAACGGAAATACAAAATCATTCTTTGTTTAAAACACCCGTGTTTTTCTAGTTATAAAACTAAGTGTCATTTGAGAAACACGTTTTAAATGCATATTATGCAGATTAAAAAATCCATAATTCTAATTTAAACGCGTTTTAAATAAGTACCTAAATAAATACACAAATCATTCCTTGATAATGAGGTACATGTTTAGGTAACGAGAATCCATAAATCCCTGATTGTAAATGAACCCATAATTCAAAAATTGCAGCTAATTATCTGCACGATAACACCTAAGACGAATGAACAATCTAATTAGCGAAATAGTAGAGGGTGTAAAGACTTTCTAGTGACCCATAAATTATAATCAATCAACGCCAAGCATTTCCTTTAATACGGCACCACTTAACGTAGAAAACAAAATTTCACAACTTAATAAATTAAAATAACAGCTACTTTAAGTGTGAAGAAATTTCCGGGTAATTATTACATCAGCTAATCCAGAGAAATATTGAAAATTCCGGAAACTAGAAGAGTTAAAGGTCCATTAGTATATAACTTGATAAAATAATTAAAGGTAGATTATTTACTGATAACCGGTGAAGAGTTAATAATGGTCCGTCTATAAAGGCACTCACCTATAATGTGTTTGATGGTCACTACGAATTGAAACGAATTGAAATGGAGTGCAAAGTCACTTTACTTATTTTAATGTATTTGATAAAATACTGTTTTTATTTCAACTTGTGAAGTAAACTTTGACGTGCAAAAGTAAAATCTTATTGAAATATGTAAAACTTAAATGGAATTATACAGTTAATGGAAACAAACGGTGGAATTGAAAATTGGTTTTCCGATGCAGTTATTATAGTATAACATGGAGAATTTAATCAAGAAGGTCTTTATGAATCCTACAGAATTTAATGTATGGACATTGCCTTACTCAATTAAAAACTTTCTATGCTGATTGGTACAATGACGAGTTTATGCGAAAGGCGAGTTGTAAACGCTTTACCATTATATACCGTACGTTCTCGACGTATTAAACGCGAGCTTATTGCAAGAAATATACCTGGGGAATTCGTTATCTATCCTACCAACACAGGTATCTGTTCCAAAACTATGTATGTTCAACGCACTTCACTGCAAGAATCTCGACAAAACATAAGAAACGGACTCCCAACACATTGCTCCATATTTAGACGTCAGCATAGACATACCTTAACTACTGTATAATGTAAGGGCCGCTACACCTACTGCCACGTTCTCAATGCTCCACCAGAAGGTACTACATTGGGTTTAAACGCGAAAAATTTACGTGCTTTGAATTAATTGTACTCCAAAATAAATTAAACATGGATAAAATTTGAAAGATTAAAACTAAAGACGGGTTTAAATAATGGTTCTCATATCGTTAACTTTGAACTGTCTAATCAAGAAGACACTAGGAAAAAGTGAAAAAAGAGGAAACCGTAATACCGGATAGCAGCCGCCTGTTCTGCTTACCGGTGCGACCTGAAAGGTCGACTTAAAACTATCCAATCTGATTAAACTACTTTTTACTAATGGATTCGAATTTCTAAGCATACGCCAAATTTATTAATAGTTAATCCGGCTATTTGTTCCTACTCTATAATATATCGTCCGCCTTAGTCTAAGTATTTCAGCCTATTCGTCCCTAACGTTTCCTATCGTTTCCTGACTTATTCTAATTTTAATCTTCCTTTCTATAGATATCACGACTAAAATAGACAAAACGCCAAACAAATCAAGCGACAGATCAATTAAATAAATAAATGTACAATACAAGAATAAAATGTAAATATATAAATAGGGCAAAGCTTATCCATATAACAGTGTGTAGAATAACAAAAAACACCCTTAAATTACTAGGTGCACTCGTACGAGCATTATATCGGTTGGCGCCATGCTTATGTGGGCACAGCCGCCACAATATGCATAAATAGCTCGACTATAAACTTTTCCAAGATCCGAAAATCTGGTCGTCTACCTACATCTAATTATGTTTTAGTGCTGAGAAGAGATGGGTATGCACTGTTAAGGTCCTGGTGGGTATCCACGAAATATCCTGGGGAATCACAATCACTAACTCTTTTAAGTCTTAGGGGGTTACGCGGTTTCACTCTAATTTAATTTTTTAGTTAAGTGGATTTAAGTTAATAGGAAATCTGATTTAGGTTTGTTATTTATTAGCCCGGTTAAAGTTTTGACTTAATACCCAATGTTTGTTCCGCGCATTTTTTTAGGTGACACAGTGATAGATTTCATTATTTTTTGGTTTTGTTTTAGTATTTTTTGTTTTCGATTTTTTGTAAATTTAGTTATATCCTGCCATAAAATAAATGTATGCCAACTTTAAACTACCTCCTACTACAAATTTCAAGCAACCGGTTTACACCCGGTTCTTGGCTTCCAATTTTGCAACCCTTCCTGCAACAACAAGATAACCTGGTTAACCACTCCCTGGATTTCTTCCATGTTGTTGAGTCATTTTAACCTCTTAACAGCTAGTTTTCTATCCGCCAACCTTCTGTTAGGCATCTCAATCGGGCAGTCAAACAGCACGTGGTCGGTGCTATCTGCACTCTTGCCCCATTACCCTAACTACAACTATTAATCAAGATCCTTGTTTATTTTTTAATTGCTGTCTTTGTATGTAAATCTGTAACTGTTTATCAGCAATAATTTGTGATAGCATTTGGAGCGTAATAAAATACCCCTGGAGTTAACGTAATGATTGGCGCTCCAACTAATGAGGGGTTTCCTATAACATAAAATGTTTAGTAATTAAAAATGTAAAATTTGGCTTTTTCGTGCTCTATATTAATAAAAAAATTTTACCGATTGCATGATGCATAGCTATACTAATTTGAATATCTAGCACATTTTTATAGTAACTGTTATCTCAACTAAAAATATATGAATTATATTACCCGAAAAATATCAAGGAACCCTGTGGCGTGATGTTTAATATAAAAGTATAATCCCTTTGCCACAATTTCCTTTTTTTAATGTAACACCTCTAAATATGTATTTTGACCACTAAGTGGCTATCACCAGTAGAAAACAGCTAGTTGTTAGTTTTTATTTATGAGAACATTCTCCTTATCAATTACGCTGAAGCTCTAATTTTACTAATTGTAAAGTTTCACTTCAGCCTAATTTGTGAGGAGAATATCTTCAAAAGTGAAGCTAGCTTCAATTTCAGTTTAGTAATTGCAAGCTAGCTGTTTTCTAGTGATAATGACCACTTAGTGGTCGAAATACGTATTTAGAGGTGTTACATTAAATAAGAAAATTGTGGGAAGAGGGTTATACTTTTACATTATATTGCCCGACAAGAAAATATCTTTCAATGTGCCATTTAAATAATACGTTCCTTCTAAAACCTTCATAGATTTTGACACTTTAAAATATACAGCTGGCGACGTCTAGTGATGTGTATATTGGGTTACTTAACTTATTGCATCATATCTTAAAATAACAGGAAATGTAATTTCCTCGTATATACACGTTTTTCAAAGTAATGTCTAATCTTTAATAAAGTTACTGATTTAGAATCGTAGTTTTTGCGCACAATTTAACGTAATTTAATGTTTACCTAAATATAAAAGCTTTAAAAATGTGTAATCAATGTTTGCAGATCTCGTATTTTACAGGTAATCGTTAAATATTTTTTTCATAGTTAGTCCTGTATAAAGTGATTTTCACTAATATATTTAATATTTCGAGGTTCAATACATTCTTCCCGTTAAATGCTAATTTTTTTATTTAAACGAACTTATGAAAACACTGTCTAAACTTCCTTTTAACAATACGCAAATTTACCTAACCGCTTTTTAGTAACTTTTTCTCTACCTAAAGTCGTTTTGCATGAATAAATATTGAAAAAATTTTTCTCGAAATGTCAGTGTAATTCAGTGACTAAAATCCTTGTCTTAGAAGTAGAAAATCGTTCTAATATCGTTTAATTAATAAACAAACCCAGCTAACTAGCTATGATACTTATTCTTAACATAATTTTCTTTTTAATTTACAACACCAACATGAATTATGTGCATGTGAACACTCTAAAACTATAAATGTAATCAAATCATTCTTTATCTAATACAATGATACCTTATATAAATTATATCAAATAACACCTTCATTGACTTATATATTACACGAGTTTAATTGAAAATTTTAAGAACTATAGCACATTAAGGATTTAAATCCATTTTTGTCTGGTCCTATCAAGTATTAATTACTCATACTTATGTTTGTACCTTCATCTAAATAATATTTTATCTTCTTTATTTTTATTTCAACCAATTTTCTTTCCTGTACTGTTACCTCCTTAATGTAAATGTATTTTACTTTTGCACGTTCATTTGTTTACGTTCTACCTAAATTTAATTTACACCTTTTAGACTTATTCTATAGTATACTTAAATATATCTTACACTTAAACCTTGAATCGTTTAAAATCGTTTTATGTCATGACTAGTTCATTCCTTTCTAATTAATACCTCTGTTGTTCCTAGTTAGAAAACTTTCCCACAAAACACTTTTTGGCTTAAATGGGCTAGTGAGTCTGCTAGTTCAAAAGTAACTCTACATACTCTTTACACTTTTACTGGTCTACTTAATATTATCATTCTTATTTTTATTATTTTTATTTTATTACTTTTTTTTTCTTGTCCTGATGAAGTCCCTAACAAAAGTGGGCGAAACGTCGACCTTGTTTATAAAATAACACGGTTCCAACCCGGAACCATAAATATTTATAACTCAGCGAATCTTTAGGACTTGTACTAGTCGATGTTGGTTTGATCCTTTACTTTTTGAATTCATTTAGCAAACGCAAACAATGCCTCTGTAGTAAAAAGACGATTTTCACAGTTACGCCTACAAAAATTTTTTATTCGATGTGCTTATTTTTACAAATATTTCAATCATTTGTTACAAATGCCTTTATCAATCGTTTTTATATCACAGGGACGTTAATGTATTTTTGTTTTTCTTGAACATGTTGGAGAAGAGCTGTCGTCTTTATTGTTTCAACGTTATTCCTTATTATTTTGGTATACTCAAAAGTTCTATGTTCCTAACTTTGAATAGCTGTCTACTAGACAATTACATTAGTATGTCTGCGATAATTACTTGTTTTTGAAATTACTGTGTATATATTAAAGTTGCTCGTGTTACCTTTATTGATTTTCTTATAGTGATTGGATGCGCTCGATATGAAGATCATCTGTCTTGGCCTCATTTGGAGCATAAATGTTTTTAATTATCGACGTATTTTATTAGGGAGTACTTTATCGCTAAAGTTGCAGGTGGTTCTTCAGACCGATTTGTTTTAATAGGAGCATTCTCTACTTCCTACCTTTTATCTAAGATGCTTTGTAGTGTTCTCTTGGGGGCTTCAGTCGGGGTAATTAAAACAAAGTCGAAGACCATTTCGCATCTTTAATTTACTTGTCACTTTAAGGTGCAGTACAACTGTTACATCGGAGGGTTAGACTTATAATCAATCTTATTCTATATTAATACTTAACTGCTAACAATGATTTTGCAACTACGCTTATTTACTAATTCAAATTACACCTAGCCTAGAGTTCGTTGCACGTGTACTTCCTTTCGATTGTCTTCCTGTACAATTTCCGCACTTTTCACTTCCTATAACAAGTCACTCACCTTTTAAATGCATAAACTTAATACAATGTAATAGCTATAAATTATTATGATATTTGGCTATTACACCATCACACCTCCACGGGGTGCACTAAAAAAATTTTTGTTTTTCAAATAAAAAATTTTCTAAATTACAATACGTTATATAATTTTGTCCTATTCTTATGGATTTCTACTAACTTATTATCTATCTTAACTATAACATTAGGATTCTTATCTAAAACTACTTCATATGGGCCTACAAATATTGGATCTCTTTTATTAAGAGATGTATTCTTAACCAACAACTTATCTCCTAATTTATAATTAACATGCTTAGTTTTGATATCAAACTTATTCTTACGTTTACTTTTGGATTGTAATAAATTATATCTCGCTTCATTTCCAGCGACTTGCAATCTATACTTTAGTTCTGCTGGATAATTATAAAAATTATAAAGTGGGTCTACTGAGTTTACCACGTTTGACGGTATTTGATTAATTTTCCCAAATACTAATTCGTGCGGGGTATATTTAGTTTCAGTATGCACTGAATTATTGTATGCAAAACACCAATAAGGTATCCAACTGCTCCAATTATTCGAATACTGCGGACATTGGATCCTTAAATATGCTGCTAAATTTTTATGTGAGTTTTCAAGCGCACCGATAGTTTCATGATGATACGCTGTAGAATTTAACTGTTTTATATTTAATAATTTGCAAGTTTCCTTAAAAATCTCCGACATGAACTCTGAACCTTTATCCGTTAAAATTTCGCGTGGGATGCCGTAGCGTAAAATAAAATTCTCGACAAACGCTCTAGTTACACTTTCAGTCTCTTTATTTGGTAATGGATATGATTCTACAAATTTACTTAAATCACACTGTAGTGTCAAAATATACCTGTTTCCATTTGCATCTGGTTGCAATGGTCCAACTAAATCTAAAAAAACTTTTTCGAAAGCTTCGGAAGCTGTGGTTGTAATTATCATCGGCTGTTTGCTAATATTTGAATGTTTATGTCTTTGACATTCGTCACATTTTTTAATAAATGTTTCTACATCCTTTCGCATACTTGACCAAAAATAGTATCGCTTTATGTTATTGTATGTTCTATTGATGCCCGCGTGACCTCCCGTAGGCAATAAATGAAAATCATTAATGATTAATCTTTGCGTTTCTGAGTTTTGAATATTAGTGACTTCCCTAATCACACTAATTCGTATGTCATTTTTTTTAAGTAATTTGCGGCCGGCTTTACAGTTATATAAAAATGACTTCGATTCTTCGTTTTTTATAATAATAAATTCCGGAATTGTAAATTCTCTACGAAGAAATTGCAGGTCTCTCAACGACGCTTCGAAGGCTGACGCTGATCGAGATCCTTGCTTCAAATAAATTATATTTTTACTCCTATCATAAATTGATTCATGCATGAATACAAAATTATTTCCTTTATTGGATTTAATGATTCTGTTAAACTCCTCCTCTGATACAAATCGTAATTCTGTTGCATCCTTCGGATGCTTCAAAAGTTCAACAATGTTGGGGTGATCAGTCCCATCATCCTTTGATGCTTTTGATTCGACTTGAGAGTCGCCTAATTTTCTACTTTGGGCTCTTGTTGTTACATATACTTTTTCGTGAACCGCTCGTTCCATATTCTTTAAATAATCTGAATCTATAATAATTCTAGATAAAGCGTCCGCTGTCGCGTTTTCTGTACCCCTAATATACGTTATTGTAAAATCATATTCTTCTAATGTTAACCTAAATTTTGTTAATCGACTAGATGGATTACTCATACCAAATAAGTATACTAACGGTCTATGATCCGTTAAAATTTGAAATTTTGTGCCAAATAAGTATGGTCTAAATTTTTTCACTGCCCATACTATAGCTAATAACTCTTTTTCTATTGTACAATAATTTATTTCGGCTTTGTTAAGTGCTCTACTTGCGTAAGCTACTGGCTTGTCGTCGCCATTCGACAAAACTGCTCCTAACGCGTAACCTGATGCGTCCGTGCGTAAGATGAATGTACTATTATCTGAAAAATCTGGGTATTGTAATATTGGTGGGTTTGTTAAAGTTGTTTTTAACAGTTTGAATGCTGCTTGACATTCATTGGTCCATTGGAAAGTTACACCTTTCCAAGACAATTTGTTTAACGGTGCTGTTATTTCAGCGAATTTTGGAATAAATTTTCTATAGTAATTGGCAAATGCTACAAATCTTTTAACGTCGTTTGCGTTAAGTGGTGTTGGATAATTTTGCATGACTGCAATTTTTTCTGGATCTGGTTGTACACCTTGTGCCGTTATAACGTGCCCTAAATATAAAATTTCCTTCTTTAAAAATTCACACTTTTTTGGATTTAATTTTAAATTGACTTTTCTTAACCTATTGAGTACTTTTACTAAATTTGTATTGTGCTTTTCTAAACTATCTCCGAATACAATTAAATCATCCAAATATGTAAAACAATTCTCGTAATTCAATCCTGATAAGGCTACTGTCATCGCTCGTGCAAAAATACTCGGGCTTACTTTTAACCCCATCGGTAACCTAGTCATTTGAAATTGTCCTTTGTCTGTACTAAATGCCGTACACGGTCTGGACTGTTCTTGTAATCCTATCTGATAATAACCTTGATATAAATCTAAACGTGAAAATATATCGCACCTCTAACGAATCTAAAATTGACTCGATACTTGGTAGTGGAAATTTGTCATCTTGCAATTTAGTGTTTAATTGTCTATAATCAATAACTACGCGCCATTTTTTGTTTCCTAAACTATCCGGTTTTTTCGGTACTATTAGTAGTGGTGAAGACCACGCACTCTGTGCGGGTTCTATTATCCCGTCATGTAACATTTTATCTACTTGCTTTCCTATATCATTTTTCTGTGAATATGGTAACCTATATGGTTTAACGTACGTTGCTGTAGCATCTGTTTGTAACTGAATATGCTGCTTACTTATGTTTGACACGGTTAGTAGGTCATTGTCGACATAAAATACGTCTGCAAACTTAGCAGAAATCTTATGAATGGTGGTTTGTTCTTCGCGATTTAAACCTTCGACGTTAATATCTTTTAATAATTTATCAATACGTTCAACTGAGAATTTTGACTCTTCAAATTTAACTATCTTGTAATCTGAAAGTCGTTCGATGGTAGGATTAAAATTTCGTAACTTAATTTCGGTCTCGTTCGTATTCAATAACTTTACTGGTATAAAATTCTTAACTGGCTTTACAACTACGTTGGCTAAAAATACACCTTCGCACAATTCTTGTGATCTTATTACGCATTCCTCTTTGCAATTTACTTTGAAATATTTGATAACCTCGCATCGTGGTGGGATTATTGTATATAAATCTTCGTTAGCTAATAATGGAATTGACGTTGATACATTGTTACTTACGAAAGTAAATTTATAATTTTTATAATCGATATTTGATTTGTATTTATTAAAAAAATCTGATCCTATTACTCCATTTACGTCTGATTCGAAATCGTTCATTACAACAAAAGTATGATTAATTGAGATATTCCCTATTGTAATTGGTAGATTTACTGTTCCAATTGCTTTTGTTTTACCCGATACTCCTTGAATAAAAATTTGCTTATTTGTATCAATATTTATCTTAGTCGTTAAACTAGAAATGAAAATAACACTTACTGATGCTCCTGTATCTAGAATTAATTTAATTGTATTGTTATTGTATCCGACTTCTATGAAATTTACACTATTAATATTTAAAATTTTGTGAACATTCTTCAAATTATTCCGGGGGGTCTCGAAAAAATGTTTTCGGTTCTCTAGTTTGGTCTGTTGTATTTTCTGTGCAGTTTTTCTCTGACGAGTTGATATAAAAATTGCGATGGTTTCCCCTATTATAAGACTGATGACCTCTTACAGTTTTACCTACGTGTGCATTTCCTCGATCTCTAGTGTTCATGAACGTGCATGGATTATTTCCTCGACCTTGATACCTGTTGTATGAGGTACGTTGACTTCTATTTGTATTATTGTTATGATATTTTACGCGTCTAGTAAATTGACGACCTTTTCCGGTTGTGTAAAACATTTGCTGAGGTTTATTTGCAATTTCCTCTTCCTTCGCGGCTATTATGGCGTCTTTTAATTTATCGTAATTTCGAGCTTTTATAATTGTTTTTAAATTTTCGTCCCTTATTCCGTTTGTAAATACGTTTAATGCAATTTTTTCGTTAGCGGCTGTCAAAATTTTTAATGATTGTTTGTTACCCTCTGCTTGAGCTATTGTTAAATTGACCATTAATTCCTCGATCGTTTTACCAAAATTTTCAATTGATTTATTATTTTGTCTGGAGTTATGTAATTCGGCAGACAATCCTGATGCTGATTTTTTAGTTAAAAGGTGATGTTTGATATCGTTCACAAGCGCTTCTACATTCTCATACTTACTGTCTAATCTCATTTTAGCATTTTGACTTAACTTAATTTTTATGACAAAATTTACTAACAATCTCTTACCTTCATCATCTAACAAGCTATCATATAGTTCAATTGCGTCGACCATTTGCTTGGTGGTATTTTCTTATCCGTCCATGGCTGGAATCATAGAGGCTGCTACTTTTAATTCAAATTTTTCACCCATGGTGTCTTGATTTTTCCTACTTAAAATACTTAACTTCCTACTTGTTAAAACTTCAGTAATATCTCCTATACACTTATCTATTATGGCTATGTGCTGCTTAACTTTATCGATAATTTCAGAACTATCAAATTTTGCGACTTTAATCTTATCTTTCTCTAACCTATACTCCTCGCATAACCTATGCAAATAATCAAATTTCCTATTCGTAACATCTAAATCGTTTCGTCTTTCTTGACCATCTTTATTTAAATTTTTAATAAAAATCTTAAATTCCTCTAAAATTTGCTTCAATTTTTCCGTCATTAATTTTAACTCGTACTTAATTTTTATAGCTTAAAATAAAATAATTCTTACTATACAATCTGATGGCTTCTACTGACCTCTCTCCTAATCTTCTTGTCCAACATTTTCTTGAACATTTTAAAAAGTAATAAAATACCCAACAACGCTAAAATTGTACCTGACGTAATACCTATTACCTCAGAATTTGAATAGCCATTTATCGAACCATTATTCATTCCAGTTTGTGCAATAATCACTTCTTCCTTGGAATTGCTGGTACCCATTTCAAATTTCGGTTATTTTATAATTTAATCTGTAGAACTAGCAGGACTCGCAGAATTGGCAGGACTGGCAGAATTAGCAAGGCTGGCAGGATCAGCAGGGCTGGCAGGATCGCCATGTAGTGTTCTCTTGGGGGCTTCAGTCGGGGTAATTAAAACAAAGTCGAAGACCATTTCACATCTTTAATTTACTTGTCACTTTAAGGTGCAGTACAACTGTTACATCGGAGGGTTAGACTTATAATCAATCTTATTCTATATTAATACTTAACTGCTAACAATGATTTTGCAACTATGCTTATTTACTAATTCAAATTACACCTAGCCTAGAGTTCGTTGCACGTGTACTTCCTTTCGATTGTCTTCCTGTACAATTTCCGCACTTTTCACTTCCTATAACAAGTCACTCACCTTTTAAATGCATAAACTTAATACAATGTAATAGCTATAAATTATTATGATATTTGGCTATTACACCATCACAGCTTATCCTAATGCTATGCTTTTTCTTATCCCTCTATATCCGTTTTCAATTTTATTTTTTTCTTTGTTAGACCCATCTTAAGCCCGATACAACAATCTATCACATAAGTGTCGTGCTCCCTTACTCCGAGCTACTGACTACACTGTGGCTAGTTGAGTAGTACTTTGCTATCCACAGATTTTTCTATTACTATTGCTCAATGTCAGCTTTTCCTTGCACTCTTGCACATGGTTGCTATAAAGGTCCAAATTTCCCACCTCCATTTTTAATCTTTTCTCTCTTTTATGTTTTTGTTCTACTTTATAAGTCGCTACATAGTTAGAGGATTGTTATTTCACGACATTAGACCTAAACAAAGGCGACTTCCGTCTAGCTGTGTATCGCCACTGTCCTACACTGAATTTGCGTAAAGTCGTCAACAATGAGTTTGTTACTGATTTGGCCTGCCAGCAGGTCCGCGGTTAATCAACTTAGGGCTGCCAGGACTAGATTCCCATTTCTACCTCGTCTCTCATGTTGTTCGCACTAACGGGTACCACTTCACAAAACTTCTCCTTTTAAAGAGCATGTGTAAAAATCCCTTTTTAGAATCACTCTACCCCTTGGGAGTCCCTTTCTGTTATTATATTGTAGGAAAGGCGGGGTGCTTTGACAAGCGTAAGGCCCCGAACCAAAATTAGTTTTTACGTTATCTTTCCTTTAAATATTTTTTTTAAGAAATTATGTTACCTTATTATTAGGTTCAATCATAATGTTTGGTGCTTATCTTTCTCTTTGAAATTTGCTTGGAGATCTTAACTTATCTGATTAATATATGACCATAAATGTTAGGTTAGTTATCTTTTCCTAAAATATCTCAAAGATTTTACATTACCTGGTTAATGTTTTGTACAGCAAGTTGTTTATTACCTATCTGCTCACGAAACTGTTTTGAGAGTTAATCTTGTCTAGACAATATTCTAAACCATAAATAGTTAAGTATTTTTTTGTTTCTCTGGAATTATTTTTGAGATGATACTTTATCATATCGTTGCTGCAATGCAAATAAACTACCTATATCATTTTCTTTGAAAAATATCTTTGAGAGCTTATCTTATTTACTTCATCTTCTGAATCTTTGGTATTCATGACCTAAAGTAGGATTTATTGTAAAAAGAAAAGAACTAACCTATTTTTTTTATTTTGTATTTGGTAGCTAGTTTTAAGAAAGTATGTATGGTTAATGCAGTAGTACTAACTAATTTGTTAACTTAACATTTTTTACAGCTGCAACGTATCTTGCCTTTATTTTGTAAAAAGTCAGTAAGCGATTTAAAATACATTAAAGATACTAATGAAAATTTGCATGCATTAATATGAAATAATAAAATTAAACTTTCTATTTAGTTTTGTAGTAAATTTAGTTTGAATCTCATACTCTCGGCTTATTTTGTGCGGTCGATGCCTAGGCAAACAAGACTCTTGCGCGCGTAGTTGATGTGGTGTAAATATCAGGTGGCTACTTATTTCCGTTTCTGGTACCACAAGGATTGCTACGATTTAAAACCAGGTGGCGTACAGACATTATTTAATTTAAGTTTTTCGTGTATGTGAGCTTTCATACTAAGAGACTTTTTCTTTTTACTTTCTTTTTTACGCTTTGATGCGATGGTTACGCCTCCTTGATCCACAAAGTTTTGCTTTAATATTAGGTATATATTTGTTTTACAATCCGAAAAAGAAAAGCTTTTTTCCATCACTAATTTAATTAGGTTACTACGTGTAAAGTTTGTTTTTTTTTGTTTACACAAACTGATGTCGAGAACCCGTAATTTATCAATATTTTCGTTTAAAAAACGCATTCTTCCAGGCCGAAGGAAATTGTGGTCATTGCCTTACCCAATGAAAAACGTTCATGATGGTGGAGACAGCGACGAGTTTATACAAAGAGCGCGTTTTAAACGCTTTACCATAAACTACCGTACGTTATCGACGTATTAAACGCACGTGTCTGTTTATTGCAGGAGGTGTACCTATGGAATCCTTTATCTATCTCGTATCTAACCACCACAAGTATCTATTCCAAAACTGTCTATGTTCAACACACTTCAATGCAAGAATTTTGACAAAACATAAAAAACGCACTCCACGACACCCTGCTTTATATTTATACGCCAGGGGAGGCATACCTTAACTACAACTATTAATCAAGATTAACCTTTTGCTTATTTTTCAAATGCTTTCTTTGTATGTAAATCTATAACCGTTTGATGGCAAATATTTGCGACCACATTTGGGGCGTACTAAAATTCTCATAGACTTAACGTAATAATGTCTAGGATGCATGTTGTAACATATATGTCCCCAAGATCCTTTGTAAAAATGCATGTTGCCTCATATACGATGCGCACGATTTTTTACAAGATAGGAAAATTAACAAAATACTTGCAGTTCCTGTTATAATTACTTTTTAAAGGATATATGCATAATAAATATGTTTTTTAGTGGTAATGATTGCACGATTTACAAATAAAATCGATTTTCCGAAACAAATGTTTCAGTCAGTTGATTGTGGAAGTTATGGTATTAACTCCGCAAAACAACATAAGATGCAACTGTCACCAATTACCTGAACCCCAGTTCTAGATATGGCCATGCGTGCAAGAAATTAAGTTTGTTTTTTGAATTTAATTAAATTTTATAAATAATATATTATCTGTGTTAAATATAACCTATCTTGCGATAAGGGGTTAAATTCAAACTAATTCACGACGTGGTTGTAAACTACTTACTTCACAAGATGGTGTTTCTATATTGTATAAATGCAATTATAGTACATAAACAATTAATCGGTTTTAAAAGAACTATATATCTCGATAGAAACAAATGTGATTAAAAGAAATTTATAATGTTACAAGCAGAACGCATTGATATTAAAACTTAATTATTTTCGGCAAATTTTATAAAATTTAACTGTAATGTCATCTACATTACACAGGTTGCAATTTGCTTAAATCATAGTACAGTTTGTTACTAATTTTTAAACCAATTTTAAATTGGAAAACTGATATGTGTTTCTTTAAAACGTGATTTTACATGTTAAGGAGTAAATTACTTTATTTTAAAAGCTTGCCGTATAGTTTAACTGAAAATATTTAGTATTATACCGTTTGAGGTACATAAGACAGCGGGCATTTTGATTTTCATTACCATGTTGTGGTAGCTATGTCCGATGTTCATAACCAACTTTGCCTTACTGTCATTGAACCTAAACAAACGTGGTTACGTTATGTTCTTTAATAATGTATGGATGAAAGTCTGTGTTTATTGCAGGTGTGATTTTTCTAAACTCATAATGTAGAGTAGTCCAACTTTAATCCACCTACTTCCATTTATACCTAAAATTGCCTGGAGTTGTTGCTAACAAGGTATAATATTGTACTTATGTAAATATTGTTTAGATAGTAACATACTGCAGGAGTTTTATTTACTTTATTATTAAAATTATTACTCTAGTTTTCTCAAATTTGTATATTGTATTTGGTTTCACAATGGTTTATGGGGTTTTATGTGAATCAAAATTTTAAAATATTGCTTATTTTCAGGTGTTATCAAGATTTTCCAGTGGAAGAACTAATGGTGATGTATATTTTATATGGATTGACTACTAAAAAGGAGCATTATGATAAGTATTACAAGAAATCACTTAAACTGGAGGAATACTTTCATTCTGTTTAAACTTGAACATAAACATAGCAAATGGAGAACTATTTATGTACTTTTATGACAAATAATGTAAACAATAAAACAGTGGCCCAGTTATAAACATATGCAAAATCCATTTCCGTACATTCCACTTGAATATAGGGTGCCATATTTTCAATACTGAAATTATTAATAAGAAAGAACATAAACAGTACCTTAATTAATTAATATTTTGTAACTTATTGTGATTATCACAACCATAAACAAAAACCAAAGTCAATAGCTCATTAAATTATTATAGCTAATATTAGGAATTAATTACCATCTAAGCGACATATTGTAATAAAGCATGGGCGATCAAACAATCCCCTTATTACACCATAACAAAGGTTATCGATTTGAACCAAGTTTAGGCAGAAGACTGCAATCAAATATTAATCGAAGACTTTACGCAACAACACCAAGAAAACGATTTTGGTCGCTGCGACCTTTCAGTCTTAAAAAATGTGTAACTGTTGTTATCACCATATGTGTTATTTCCCTTGTATATGTATCTCAGTATTTATTGAATTCTCCCCTTACAAGGTAAGATTTGAAATTTTGTAATAGTAAGTTTTCTAATTGATTTTGTAGTCTGATTCGTCGTAATACTAGACCAGAACCTAATATAAGATGCAGCATAATGAATGGACCTAGACTTCCACATCAAAATCATGATCACAAAACAGAAGCAAGACTTAGAAGTGATCCAAAAGTACTTGTTTTTGTAGAAACGATGTATTCAAAATTAGGAAGAGATATTGCAGAATTATTGGTGTATACCAGAATAAGGTAATTTTTTAAGTAAAATTTTGTTACGTTATAGATATTGTGTTCATTCATTTGTATTATACTTTACCTTTAAGCAAAGATCTTGTATGGGCTCTTTGTTAAAAATTTTTGTTAGGTACTTTCTTTTGAAGTGAAATTTTCCTACCGAGGTGTTGGCTTCATATGCTACTAGCATTGCAGAAACCATGTAAGAAGATCAAAACAAAACGGTATGACGATTTTATGATGGAAAGTGTAGAAAGCAATATGAGAAAAAAGTTGTTTTGTTTTAAACATTGCTACAAACTGTAATATCACGCAGATGTAACTCAATGCTGCCGATTTTAACTTATTCCGAGAAATTTGTAAATTAAAATGATACTTAATACCTTGTAATTAAATATTAATTGACAGGGTCATGAACATCATTATTGTATAACATGCTTAACACGACTGACTATCTGAGGTGCATGATCCCACCAACCAGTTGTGTTTATTGATAAGCAACATGGTATAGGTTCATACACTACACCTTCACCCTAATTTTTTGCAATACTACATAAGAGAATACTATTTAAATATTTAACTAACTTGCCTATATAAAATGTGCAAATCAATCCCTAACACATTAATGTATTACATAGTAGGATAAATAGATTACAAATTCAAGCGATCTACAGGGTGCCTCACCCTCTCTGGATAACGCTTAGAGGTGGAGGACTAATGTTTACCTCATCGACAGCAGTTTGATCAGTAGGGTTGTTATTGAATTCCAAGGGAATGGATTTTGGGTTAACAGATGACTTAGAAACATTATCAGCAGTAGGCAAAGGGGAGGAGGAGCCAGCTAAATGCTCCTTCACCACTGTGACTATCGGTTCCACTGTGTTCTGATTTGATATAGCAGTAGGCTCAGTCTCCACTCCTATCAGTTGATCAATGTGTCGTTTCCACTCGACACCTGATTTTAATCTTACTGTATACATTATAGAGCTAATCTGTTTTACTACAGATCCTGCAATTCATCTATCAGTAGATCGATAGTCTCGGATGATTACCGACTGATTAGGATATAACTGTCTAGTTTTACTACCACCAGCATATTGTTTCTGTGATAGTTGTTTATTTTCTACAAAACTAGATACATCTGGTCTCAACAAATCTAATCTGGTTTGCAAAAGCCTATTAAACATTAGTTTTGCAGGTGTTTCATTAGTGGTTGAATATACAGAATCTCTGTAATCAAACAGGATTCGACTTAATGTAACGAATACGTCAACATTATTTCTAATAGCACATCTTAGCTTTGCTTTGGCATATTTTACTGAATTCTCAGCCTGCCCGTTAGATTTAGGGTGGTATGGCGCATATGTCTGATCCCAGTGTTATTTAAAAATGTGAATTCAATAGAATTAAATGGAGATCCGTTATCGGAGTGAACCAAAACAGGTAAACCAAACCGGGCAAAGAGCTCTCTTAAATGTAAAATGGCTTGCTTTGTCAAAATTGAACTAATCTCGAAAACTTCTAACCATTTCGAAAGCGCATCAACTATGATTAAATACATTTTGCCTTTAAAGGGGCCTAGGTAATCTAGGTAAAGTCGTTCCCAGGGCTTACTAGGATAGTGCCAATGGCGCAATAAACTTTTTGCAGGGTTTGCACGTTCCAGTAAGCATGCTGAACAACTATTACTCATATTCTCAATATCATGGTCAATGTTTGACCACCAAACATAGGATATTGCCACGGACTTTATTTTAATTATACCTAGATGGCTGTTGTGTAACTCATTTAAAACATAAAACCGCAATTTAGCACGTATAACTACTTTATACTCTCACATTAGCACTCCTTGCTCGATAGATATCTCTTCCTTTCTTTGGTAGAACTCTAATATCTCCACATCTTTTCTTGGGGCATAGTTTGGCCAACCAAACATAACATCATCATTAGGTCTTCAGTCCTAGAACTGGTTAGACGCGTACCATCATTGTTTCCTATTCTGAACTAACCTACAGATTTCCCTGAAATTTGCACAGTTTGCATCTATAACTATCTCATCTAGGTCTACATCTACGTCTTTTTTCCTATCTCTGCTTGTAATATATCCCATACTATTCCCCAAAATGCCTTAGAACATATTCCGCCCTTCTATTTCTCTTTTTCCCCAGATATCCTTGTTCTCCTACTATTTCTATAACTTATTTGTTATTATCTTTGTCTGTCCATGCTATCGTCCTCATACATCTGAAGCACAGCATTTCAAAAGGCTGCTACCGTTTTTCTGTCTGCGTTTCAGACTGCTCGTATTTCATAGGCATACTGTGCTTTGCTCCACACATATGCTTTCAACAATTTTCTTCTTGTTCTATGTTAATTGCCTTTCGTCGTAGGCACTGTTGTTTCTTGCTAGATGCAGTTCAATCACCTTCTATTGTTTCACAGTTATATGTCCTATTTCTCCGACCTTTAGTGGTTGTGAAGGGAGGTAAGCAACCTGTGGCTGCCAAGTTCCCCCAACACTTAACTATTTAGAGATTTAATATATTTTCCAATTTATCTTTTCGCACAGCCAACATTAGTTGGAGATATTTTGCAACCAACAACTAGTTGTTTATACTAATCGTCAGATTTATCTGTGCTTATTTTTTCGTCATTAGGTTTTCCGTCTCAAAACTGGTTGGACACGTACCTGCACTTATTTATATTCTGAGCTAGCCTACATAGTTCCCTTAAATTCTTACACAGCATGCGTATTCAGCTCGTTCCCCTTCAATTGTTTTCTAATTTTATTCTCTATTTTACCGAGATTCAGTGAAGGAGGTTAAGCAACCTGTGGCTACCAAGATCCCCCAACACGTAGACATTTGTCGAAATAATGGTTTTCCAGTAAATCCTTTAACACACTTAACAATATTCGAGAATATTGCCCAACCAATTCTTGTAGTTACTTATAATAATCATCATGTTTAAGCACAATTATCTTTTCGTCATTAGTTTATCCATCTGGGGATTGGTTGGATGCGTACCTCCATTGATTTCTATTCTGGGCTAGCCTACACATCTCCCTGAAACCCCTACAGCCTACATCTTTTACTATCTGTGTGCAGTAGTTTAACCTAGGTCTGCCTCTTCTTCTCTTTTTTCTTATCTCTGCTTCTAATATATTCCGCACTATTCCCTCATGCTGTAGTAGGTGGCCTATCATCCTATCTCTCCTATTTTTTACCGTTTTCCACATATTTCTTTCTTCCCCTACCATTTTTAGTACCTCTTCGTCCTTAATTTTGTATGTCCATGATATCTTCATCGTACATCTGTAGCACCACATTTCAAAGGCTTCTATCTTTTTCTTGTCCGCTTCTCCTACTGTCCAGGCTTCACAGCCGTACAGTGCTGTGCTCCACACATATGTTTTAAGCAATCTTTTCCTTGTTTCTATGTTTCTGGTCTTTGAGCACAGTAGTTGCTTTTTCTTGTTAAATGTAGCACGACCTTGTGCTAATCTTTGTTTTATATCTTTTGTGCTTTTTCCGTCTTGCGTTATTTGGCTTCCTAGGTAGCAAAAATCCTTAACCTCTTGTAAGTTCGTGTTACATACTTGTATTCTTGTTTTTGATTTATTTTCCCCACCTTTGCGTACTAAAACTTTAGTTTTAATTTTGTTAATTTTCATACCGTATCTCTCTGTTAGAACCGTTTCCATTTCATTAAGAGCAGCTTCTAACTCTTCCTTGCTAGACGCTAATACTGCTATATCATCTGCAAATCTAAGCATATCAATTTTTTGTCCTTGCATAGTAATTCCAAATGTCTTCCTGCATGTGACAGTATTCATTGCCTCTTCTATGTACAAGTTAAAAATCAATGGGGATAGGGCACATCCCTGTCTCACCCCTTTCCTAATGTTTACTTCTCTACGTTCCTGCTCTAATTCTATTACTGCTGTTTGCTCTTTGTATAAGCTATGTACTATTCGTCTATCCCTATAACTCATTCCAATCTTTTTGAGTATTTCAAACATTTTTTTCCATTTTACATTGTCGAATGCATTTTTCAGATCTACAAACCCTATACCTACGCTTTCCTCTTTTTCTATTGTTTTCTCCATTATTACTCTCAGAGCTAAAATAGCCTCCCGTGTTCCCCTGTTTCGCCTAAACCCAAATTGGTCTTCTCCTAGTATTTCTTCCGCCCGTTTTTCCATTCGTATTTGCACAATTCTAGTTAATATTTTTGACACGTATGCTGTCAAACTTATTGTTCGAAAATTTTCACATCTATCCGCACCTTTCTTTTTTGGTATAGTTACTATGATGCTACGTTTGAAATCTTTGGGTATCTCGCCTGTCTCATACATATAGCTTACAAGTTGGAAGAGTCGTTCTGTTACTGCTTGTGCAGCTGCTTTTAGAGTTTCAGCTTGCACCTTATCTGTACCCGGCGCCTTACCATTTTTCAGACTCTTTAATGCTAATTCAAACTCGTCTCTAAGTATAGGATATCCCAAGTCGTCATTTTCAATGTCTGATTCCTGTTCTAATGCAGTTAGTTCCTCTCCTGCATATAAATTCCTATATATTCTTGCCATCTACCCACTTTCTCCGTTTTCTATGATGACGTTTCCTTGTCGTCCCTTATATTTTTGCTATACGGTTTTATATCACTAAAATTCATTCTAATTAATTTGTATGCTTCGTCTGTCTTTCCTATTTCCATCTTTGTTTGTACCTCTTTGCACTTTTCATCAATCCATTGTTCTTTAGCTTTCCTGCATTTTCGAATAATTTCCCATTTTATGGTTTTGTATCTCTGTTTTCCTGTTTTGTCTGATTTATTTTTGTATTTTCGTCTTTCTTCTATTAAATTCAGGATATCCTTTGTTATCCATGGTTTCTTATTTTCTTTTTGTGTATAGCCCAGAATATCTCTGGCCGCCATGTCTAGGCTAGATTTAATGTTATTCCATTCTGTTTCTACTTCCTTAGTATCAGATATTTTCCCGATGTCTTTGAGCAATTCATTTGACTTTTTTTCGAATCTTTCTTGAATATCTTTATCTTTTAGTTTCTCTAAGTCCAAGTGCCTTTTTCTGCTCCTTTTTTTCATATTCTTAAATTTAAGTGTGGGCTTCATAATTACGATGTTGTGGTCAGTATCTATATCTGCCTCTGGGTAGCTTCTACAGTCTTTTACTTGGTTCCTAAACCGTTGTCTAACAAGAATGTAATCTATTTGATATCTTCCTATATCTCCTGGCATCTTCCACGTATATCGTCTTCTAGCATGATGTTGAAATAATGTGTTTGTGATAATTAAATTGTTCTTGTCACAAAATTCTACCAGCCTATTTCCCCTGTCGTTTCTCGTGCCTAAACCAAATAAACCCACTACCGCTCCTTCCCTACCCTCACCTACCACGGCATTAAAATCCCCCGTAATTATTAAATTTTCCTGTCCTTTTACGTATCTTAATATGTCTTCGATATCTTTGTAGATGGCTTCTACCTCTTCGTCACTGTAGCTAGAGGTGGGCATGTATACTTGTATTATTACCGTGTTTGCCGATTTAGATTCTAATCTAACCATGAGTACTCTTTCATTCTTTTGTAAGTAATTTTCTACGCAGTATCCTATCTTTTTCCGCATAACTATCCCCACACCCAAATTTCGTTCCTCTGCTCCTGTATGAATTACCATGAAGTCTCCACTCCAAAAATCCCCCGCCTCTGGCCACCGAACTTCGCTAACCCCTACTATGTCTAGTGATAACCTATTCATTTCGATTTTTAGATTCTCTAGCTTACCTACTTGCTTCATACTTCTAACATTCCATGCTCCAACTCGCAGAATGTTTCCGACTCTCTTTCCGATCGCATCCTCCGAAGTAGTCCCCTCCCGGAGATCCGAATGGGGGACTATTTTAACTCAGGAATTTTTTACCCCAGAGAATGCCATCATGTTTATTACAATTTAAGTACACTGTGTACTTGGGAGATAATGTGGTGGTTTCCCGTTGCCTTCCACATCGCGGTAGGTGTCTTAGACTGCCATACCGACTCCTATGGTCTCTACCAATCTAAGTGCCGAAAGAGCCGCTGCCCTCTTTCGGGGACCTGTCTTAGTCTGGTTCCTCACTAACGACCCTACTACTTTGGTTGGACCTGTAGTTTGGCTCTTTTGCTCATTAGAACACGCAAGCCATTTCACCTGTTCTATTAATTTAGAACTTCGTCAAGGTGCAGGTCCATTCGAAATGGAATAATTTTCGTATATAAGAATTAAATTTGGAAATGCCTGATACTTGAATGGTATAATTCCAGGCGTTCTGGTTCCAAAGTAAGTAGCGAGAGAAAACAAAAAACACCTTCGAGTTGCTGACGTCGGGGTTGAGTTAATACTTCCTGTATGTTTGTTGTGGTTTGTTTAGCATTCTTTTTAATCTTCTTTGTGAATTAAACCACTCATGGTTTTTAAAATCATTCCCAAAGAAGATTAAGAAGGGTTTGAGAGTTAGTAGCTGGTCCACGTCAGCGAGTAGGTAGGCCTATGCCCAGGAAGTACGCGTTTGGCCTCCCATTACAAGAAGAAGCGACAAGTCAAGGGATTAGCGTGTCCCCCGCAGGAAGTAGAATAATTACGAACAATAAATTAATTTATTGAAGCCTAAAAGTACCGTTTTATAAACCCTAAATACGCACCACGCTATAATGCATGCCAGAAATTCGAATAACGAAAAACGAAACGAAGCAAAACAGGACCGATGTTTTCGTGTTGCTATTCAAACAGAAAGTGAATATTAAATTTGTTTAGCTAAAGCACAGAGCTCAAAGTAATCTTGTTGTTAAGGAAATAAAACAGGAAAACCTGAATTTATTGAAAGAATATGTAGCTATATTTGATGAATTTTTTCAAAGGGAAAACACATAAGCACTAATTATGGGATACTTGGAAAGACGTTCTCGCCTATCTAATTATGGTGTAAATTCCACATTAAGGAATTCTTAGAAAGGATATTTATTTTGAATGAGCAGAAAGATTTATCAAATAAAATATATAGGATATTTATTATTAATTACAATACAATTTTAAACACTGAAAGGGGTTTGAGTTAAAAATTATTGTACATAAACTAACCAATTATTTCCGAAAATGAACGTAACACCATGTCACTGAACGATGGGTTTGACACTTGGTAATCAGCGTCCGACTCTGAGCGACCGCCCGTCATATTTTCTAGTGAAGCATTATCAGAAATTGTTGCAGGACTTCTGTAAAAATTAAAAAACTGGAATTAATAAAAATCATCACTTGGTATATAAGGCACATCGCAGTGCTTTTGAAAGACGGCGATTTTAATAACTTATGGTTTTCAGATGCTTCTGAACAACTTGTCTTACGAAAAAGATACAAAATCAAAATTCTAGGGCGATATCGTACTGTATGTACTTTGTAACTTGTACTCTTATGGTATATCTTTACTGACAAAACATTAAACATACAATCGGTTAATAATGTGTAAGGTATTATGTACCTGCTTCTAGATCGAGAGTGAGAGTAGGGAGACCTTGAGTACCAGTTTTACACATGTTACTTAACCAGCAACGTGTTAAAAGACAATGACTTTGAATTAATAGTACTATTAAATTTAGTGGTAAAACAAAATTATTTGCATTTCATTTTAGTAAAGTTAAAAATGTCGGTAAATTCTTAACTTGAATAGAATGCCAATTCGTTCTTAGGCCATCCCTGCTTATCAGTGACTTTGTTTCAAAATGCGGTTTTATATTTTTAAAGTGATTTTTTTTAAATAAGATTGGACTCCTGGAGGGGGGCACGTTAGCCCTCTTAGTCACCATAATTGCACCACTGATCACAACTGACTTACTGTATTTTGAAAATAATTAATTTGTATAAACATTATGTAGACCTAGATTAGACTATTGCACACAGAGAGCGTAAGATGTAGGCGGTGAGTTTTAGGGATATGTGTAGGTTAGCTAAGAATAATAAACAATCGATGTATATGTCTAACCAGTTCCAGGGCTGTTGACGTAATGATGATGATAAATATTATTATGCTCTTTTGTAAAAATATGATCTATGATCACTGTATGAATCTTTTTTTTCTTAAATTGCATTATAGGCTACTGATTCAGATCACTGATTTTTTCTGCCAGTATCTCCCGTTTATTACGAGGAGTTTTAATGTGTGCATTGCTTTATCATGACCGGTACACTTAAAGCTCCTGGCACAAGCGAAATTTGCTCTGTGTTCCATTTTTGCCAATTTGAAGTCAATGCTATAGCTGAAATTTATCAAAGATTGATTCTCTGTATGGGGGAAAATTATTAGTAATAGAGCAGTGTGAAAATTGTGTAGAATTTTTTGGGAAAGACGAACGATGTCCATGATAAGGGAGATTAAGGAAGAATGTCAATAGTGACACTACATTTGATTTTTCAATGCTCTACCCAAAGGCACTACATTGACTAGGAAGCGAGTTTTTTTACCTGGAAATTTTGAATTTTGCCAAACTCTTGCCGTTCCAAGCAAGGAGGGGATCTTTAATATGCGTGACAACTCTCACCCACGAGACCTACATTTTATCTTTTATTCGAATGAGAGCATATTTTTGTGAAAAATGCTTACCTAACATTTTTCAAGTGTACTGTGTCAGGATTCGAATCTGGGACCTTGGGCATAATAGTCACACGCATGCCAACTATACGGAGTTGCCTGCCAGTAGTGACAGATAACATTGAGTTGTTTGCTGATTCTTTTGAATTTTCTCAGTGAGCACTTTATATGATACAATACAACTAGGCTGCCCCAAATTTTGTATATGACACATTCACAAATGGTTCACAGACATCCGCGTGTTGCGGCAAATGATTACTGTATTAACATTTTTGCAGTACTATAGTGATGAATAAAAAGTTGTTTTTTTTTTGAGAAAAATTGTAACAGGAGACAAAACATGGCTTTAGTTTATGAACGTTGATATAAAACAATATTCGAAGCAATGGATGCATACGAATTCGCCCAACAACTGGCGAAGGTTAAACAAACCTTGCCCGAAGGAAAGTTTATTGGTGTTGTGTTTTGGGAATATAGAGAAAATTCGCCAGTGATGTATTATTCATACAAAATTCAATTTACATTAAACGTAACTTTAGAAGCAGTATCTGTATATATTAGTATAAACCTACATAGATACTTAAATTTGGATACTAATTGTTTTTAATAATGTTCAGTAAAATTCACGATAATGTAAATATTGAAGACTAACTAATTAACAGAAATGTTAGCAATATTGCGTCTATTGTACTACCAAGTTTAATGTTTAATAAGTTTGAACATATTCTTATAGGTATGTCAGGGTCATTTTAGACACAGAGTGTGAAGCAAGTATTCCTGCTAGTTCTGATGGAATATGGTGCAAGAAAGGAGTTGACTGGTAATAAATTCTTCAAATAAATAGCTTTGCTGTATAAATCAAACAGCTTTCAGCAGATTTCCATAGCATCAACATCATTTGAGCTGTTACATCGTTATATTTATATACATGCCTACATCACTTTTATTATTGTTTTTAAACAAATACATTAAATGTGATTTTTGTTGTAGGTACAAAGTAGAAGTATCAGGGAAAAGCTTACCAGTTTTAACTAATCTTGATAAGGGCAGATATGGTGTTATTGTATTTGAAAATTTTAATAAGTATCTTCAAATGGACAATTGGAATAGGGAACTATTAGATAAATATTGCCGAGAGTATATGGTCGGAATAATTGGTTTTATTAATCCAAGTGAAGAAACTCTAGTTGGAGCACAGCTGAAGGGTTTTCCACTTTTTATTCACACTAATTTAAGGCTTAAGGTGGGTATTTTTTACTAATCCATGAGATTTGTTGTATTGTCTTGTTCTAGTTTTAAAACATTCTATAAATTGTTACATAAAATTATACAGTGTGATCCAATTACAAACAGGATACCTTCGTAGAATTTTTATTTATGGTCCAATTTTGACAAACTTCTTTTTTGTTCGCAGATAGACAAAAACTATACTTTAGAACAAACTCTCGCATTTTTGTTGCAGAAACCAAAATCTACTGAGTAATTTATTAAAGGGCAAGAATTAAAGAAAACATATTACTAATTATTTTACAGAAAATCTAAATACACCACTAGATTTAGCACCCTCTGAAATGAACATGTACCAAATTTCATTAAAAATATTGCTATTAACAATTCTGTGGCAAAAGTAGAAATCACATTTTTGTTATAAATTTATTTTGTCTGATAAACCAAATCATGGAATAGAACATCAATAACCAATATTTATTCGTAACGATATTTAACAAAATTATTGGAGCTCAAGAGGCTAATTAAATTCTTGTTGCTTTCACCAACGTACTGTTTATTTCACTGCACTTATCATACCTTTTTCATTTGTTTGTGGTTACTTTTCCCAGTAGTTTTGGGGTAACACTTGCATACGCATGTTACTCTAGCACATAGTTCTTCTACTGACTGGTCTTGACTTACAAACTTTTTGCTTATTACACTCAACCCTCCCAATATACCCCCGGGCAAGTAAAAAAATGTTATAAAACATTTCACTGAGCGTCGATGCCCTCCTCAGAGGCGATTCTCTGATGCTGCCCTTGTTGTTGCTCGCTGCTCCTGCTGGTGGTGCCTCCTAAATGATACTATAAGTATAAAGGTAGAGGGATGGGAACCAATACGAAGCACTCACGATAGCACGACCGGTAGACGGTACGATAATCGTTACTCCATGGAAGTCGGTATGGTAATTGTTGAGCTAGACGGCATTTCTTGCCTTAAACGTCTCTCCCTTCCAACCGAGATTAACGCACTTCCTCTTGCGTTCATGGTAAAATGAACTTCTCACATACAAAGCCTTGGGTCAGCGTTTACGATTGCAAACATAAAGCGAAACACATCAATGCATGTGTGAATACTATTAATCTTGAGGTTTCACAGCATCAATGAAAATTACAGTATTTAGTGGTGATTTTTCCTGAATTCTAAAAAGTTACTAAATCTAAATTAATAAACCTAATTTGGGGACTTACACAATAAAGCATAACATGCTTATGAATGCCCCAAAGAAAAAGTCAAGAGGGTATTACCTGTTAATTTGACACTGATGACTTTTGAATTTGCTTTTCTCTGAAACGTAACAGAAAGGATTATGCCAGCTAGCTTTAGTGGTGAGGGGCGAGTACAATAATAACGAAAGAATTCTTTTAGAGTTGTACAATTTTAACATGTGCAAAACCTACCTGGAAAAGGTCTTTAAACTTTGTCTAATCATGAAATGTTGAGCACCAACTTATTTAACACTTTCGTCTTTGGACCTTAAATAGATGGTGGATAATATATCAGACGATTAAAGGATTATTACTTCTGAGTCTACGGACCAGTGGAGCCCAGTTTGCATAGACATCTGCAACACTAACCTAAACATTAATAAATAAAGAAAACGGCAATATTTTCACTTAATCTATATTCACAATCATGAAAATCATGAGTTTTAACAATTGCCACTAACACAAATCATCAAGCTTTTAACCCTAATTTTGGACAAATTGCGTATATATAAAAAAGAGCATTTTAAATCTATTTAATTATCCAACATTGTGTCTATAAATTTTTATGAACGCAATTGGGGTACTTAGGTCAATTTGCTGTGTATTCAGCGTGCATTATGTAAAAGTGTTAATATTACTGGATTAGGTGAGAATAATGCAATATATATCGACAAAATATAAGCCGACAAAAAGTTAAAGCTTTTTCACTTATGACGTGCTACTTAACAGGCAGGGTTTGAGCGTCCTTTGAAGCAAGACAACTCTTGGTGTAAAGCAGTATTCCCTTAATCCGACACTTTCGTTTTGGTTACGGTAATTATTTGTTTCCGCATTTCTGGAGCTTCTACTAGCGAACCTGCATTAAAGAAAAACACCGCACTTTTGATTATGCAACACTTGTCATCACTCACATTGGCAGGTGATTGGTTTCTAACTGCTCGAAAAGCACGACTGATCGATTGTGTTCAAAGTATTTTTAGTTCCACACACTCGTGTTAATGTTTGTCGAAATTTGGTATTGTAAAGTTCCACTTTTTAATTACTGGTTTTGAAGGAGTGTATTACATACTTTCTTTTTTCATTTTCGTATTATATTTTAATAATATGATGCAATAGTCCCCTTTTTAACCATTAATTACCTGCTCTTTTATAAAGTTGTTTGTGTAATTTTTTACTACTGTTCTTAAACTAGGTCAAATTGAAAAATGTTTCCCTACATATCCACGTATATATAATTATTACGCTAATGTTACACCTTATAAACAAGATTTTTCCAAAATCGTTTACCTCTAATCGTAAAAAAAAGGTTAATCGATTTTTTTGCTCAACTCTGTAATAAATGTCGCTGATGGTGAAAGGTCGTGAAGTGGCCTTCTTTATCCTTCATGGGAATAGACCATTACAGGGGTCGCAACACACCAACTATAGTGTTGAATTGCTAGGATATTGCTGTCTAAGCAATGGAGAGCTGCCTTTCTGTCAAGTACTATCTCAACACTTGGTGTATAAGTTACAATTGATCAGGCCGAAGGTTTATTTGCAAATAGGCCCCAGCTTCTGTTCTTTCTTTCACATTGCCCCCCCCCCCACAAACACACACATGCACACATTAGAAAATATCCCCATTGGGTTATATAGACAAACCTCCTTGTTACGTAGACATCTAGAAAAAACTGGTGAAGTCTTGTCATTTCTAGTATCGGATTAGTTCTAAAATGGGTTTGTCTTTTTACGTAAGTACATATAATTTTCATTAATGATGCAACAATCAGATTTATCGTGTTTCTAATAGCCTCGAGCTACAGTAATTAGTTGAAGTTGCTCTTTATCTTATCAATACTTAAGATTTATGACTGTAATTAATCTTGTCTTATCTTTACGATTTCATCGCTTAATTTGCCTTATTTGGACGATATCGTTTACCTCTCTCTCTGCCATTCTAGCACTGGATTATTCTAGAAGTTCAATGAACATTTTTAAATTGAAATACACGTTCCTAGTTTTTTGAATATTGACTGGTATTTTAAATGACTACACTGTCACACTTTCATCTAAATACCAATGCATATGAAAAACAACATGCGATTTGTTATTTTCTAGTTTGGTTAAATTATAAGGCTAAGTTCAACATTTTGTACCCGCAATAATGTAGAAATCAATTCAGCTGTTTTGAAACCTAGTTTGAAGTCGTAAATAGCAATTTAATCCTTAAAAAGTCTGTGTAAACATCTTATTATTCACAAAATACCTCAAGATTTTCAACTTGTTTCGGTGTGTGGGCATTAAACATTTGTTCTATTAAGATTTTCCCCCTGTTGAACTGTCTTTGTAAATCATTTTCTGAATCTGCTCACTTCAACATCATCTTCGGGTCAAGCAGGTTGGTAAGTCGTTGATGGTGAGATTTTGTGGTGAAAAATTTGTGTTTTAATTTATTTCAGTGCAAAAACCCTCTAGGGCCGATAAATACTTGTAGGGCCAGCAAAATCCTGTAGGGCCAACAAAACTTGTAGGGTCAAAAATCTTGTATGACCAACCAAGTTCTGTAAAGCCAATAAATGCCGTTGAACCAACAAATACCTATTAGTCTACATGTACCCTCAAGTCAACCAACATCGTTAATGTCCAAACATCCCAGAGCTGACTGTCATCTACGAGCTCGCCCATCACGTACTACGACATCAATCTGGGGCCATCGCCTTTGTCACTGCAAGCAATCAGCTGGAACCTGGGCCCAACCAATTTAAGGGTAACAGCCAGCGGCCAGTGGTTAAGGCTGTGATCTTTGCCTAATCCTGAAACGAATTATTTTTATTTTACCATTCTCTTTCCTACAAATGGCTAAGTTTTGAGCCGCGATAGCATCCATCGTTCCAGTCTGTAAGATCCGACACCCAACTGAATCGATATTATATACTTTTTGTTGATTATTTAATATTTTTTACTTAGAATATATATTTTCTTGAAAGTAATATTTGCTGTTACTCTTCTCACTAATAACTATTTAACGATTATTTGAATTATAGTTTTTGATTGAATTCGTATGTGATTATCAGATCTGATGCTCATCTACATGCTAAGAAATGAAATTTTGTTTAACTAATAGTTTTTTATATGACTAATACATGTGAAATTATTTATTTCTTTTTATAATTATTATTGTATGCAAATTATTTATTATATAATAGATGCCTTCTGATTTTAATGTTCCATTTTCTAAAAAGGATAAATTATAATTTTCTAAACTATCTCTCCGATAGGGTTTCTGTGTCTACCTTAAAATCATCTCCTTTTAATACTTGCTAGCGTTCAACCTCACTTTATTTTGTTTTCAGTTCAACAAAGATTTCAACCCTGTCCTTATAATCTCCCATGGGATAATATCCAAGTTAGCCGTTGGCACAGCGGATTTTTATAGTTCCATTTTATATGCGTAAAAGTTTTAAGTCCCTTCAAGGTTCCAAATTGTTGTCGTATCTCTTTCCTATGGGCAAAATCTCTTATTAATTAAAACCCATTACAATATGCCCTTAAAAATTCAATTCTTGAACTAGCAATAATTTGGTTTTCTAACAAAGACTTTTGTGGTTTTCTTCTTTTTTGGTTTTCAATCCTATTTGAAGCAATACGCATTTCAAACTGGTTCTACATTTAATGATTGGCTATCATTTACTTTAAAGCTTTATTAAACTTAATTTGGGCATACATTGTATACAGGGTATCTCTGATATTCATTTGAACACTCTGGAAGAATCCATAGTTTTAGTTTTCTTCCGACATTTTCTTTTTCCGGGACTGTACACAATTAGATTAACCGTCTGCTGCGATTTAATGCAAGTAACTGTGCTAACACTAAGTTGCAAAACTGTAATCACTCTCTAATTGGTATGAAGTTAATTAAAATGTAATTTGTTATTTAAAAATGTTTACCTTTTGTATTGCCTGTACTGTGATTAAAGAACCTTCATTCAGCTTCTCTTGTTCAAAATATACCAATAAGTTGGAGCGTGTGCCCCCAAAGTTGTACTTTTGGCTGACATTTTGCAATATTGAGTTCTAATTACAACTGCTTTTCATTGAATTGACAATGGATGCAATGAAATAAGTAAAAATTGGGAAGTGTGTTGAAAACGGCAGAAGTAGCTTTATATTACGATAGCAGTCGGGCTATATTATTACCGCCGAATTCAGAATAAAACTAGCCACTTAAATGTCTACATATATGTATATGAAACAAGTTCCGATGTATAATACTGCTTGCTTTATTTCGATGCAGTACAAAGCAACTATGCATGAGTATTGTTTAAGTAACATATGATAGTCACGTGATGATCTTCTTTTGTGCCGCCAACTATACCGCCTGCTCAGGTGAAGCTCTACAGTTTGGCGCTATTTTACTTTGAAATCGACGCTGATCTTTGATGATGATGACCTTCCTTAATGGACGCCAAACTACTGCCAGCTTTTTCGTCTATAAATCCTCAAATCACAGCTTCATCAGAGAAGTTTGCCACTGCTGCTCAGCTGCTATCTGAAATATGCTACCATACTAAAAAGCAAACATGTCAACAGTGACGATTTATTCATAACAACATACTACACCAAAAATCCTCATCAATCCTTATTTCACACATTGATAAAATTACAAACCATCACCTTTGGAAAAATACATTTTCTAAATATTTCCTGATTAAATTTTTATCCACAGATTAAATTTTATTTTAAAGTAACCGGGTCCTTTCATACCCTTTACGTTACCCCAGTTTTAATAAGAGCTCATAATAAAACCTATAAACACTCATGCTAATTTTCGCACAGTCAAATACCATAAGTCCCTTTTACCTTGTACATACTCAAATATTACATAAATAATTTTACACATAAAAAATTCCCACATAAAATATGGTCAAATAATAAATCATAAAAGTTCATTTGGTACTTCTTAGTCGATTAAATTTATAGAAATATACTCATAAGGCATAAAATGTCATTATACACAAAATAATTCCACAAAACAATTATACACAAAAATCTGTTACCTGGAATGCACCACTACACGTGTCCATAATCATACCATTGATGACTGTTGCATAGCATCTAGGACTGCACGTTCTGGAACCTCCCCAAGTTGTATGATACCATTTAAGACTGCATACTGCTACTCTATTTTCTTTATCACCACTTGACGATACAGCCGGACTCCACCAACTCTGCTACTGGTCCCATTTACCATGGATACACCACCAAATCGATTCATCAACAATCACTGCTGCATTTTGTGCAAAACTTGTACGAACAACCATATAAAAAGCAGTTTGTACTTACTTTCATAACGTATGCATCGAGCTTCACAGCTATATGGATCAGTGGGAGGTAGACAACGACATATTTTTATAGTAGAAATAAATGGCAACTTATCTTTGCCTTAATTCAAATACTGCTAGTACAAATATTTTACACCGACTTCTGCATGACTTTTATTTCAAGTATTATTACTTGTTCACTACTATTCGCAGAAGCGTCGATGAAAATCAAAAGAAAGAGAGACTTTACTACCTTCTGCTGGTGTTTATATAGCCCATTTGCCCCCCCCCCCTAAGCTTTAAAATACTGCCAACTTTGTTGATACAAACAAAACAGCCAACAGCCGTCTTAGTAAATTTCAAACGGTTAACACGTTTCTTAAAACCCCTCACAACAAATACTTGTTTAGCCTTCATCATTTCCCTGTAAAATTTTACCATAATCTCAACTGTCACTCTAATTTCGAAAAATACTTGTTTAGCTTTGCAACGGATCTTATGTTCGTATAATTCTAGTCTCCACTAAAATAAGTTTTGCGTTTAAAACACGTTTCCATAATACGCGTATTGTTGTTTCGCTCTAACCTACATATGAACATTTTCTTTTTCTTACTTTGTACTCACACCATATTTCGTATCCCGACCCCGAGTTATGTCTATCCCAGTCTACCATGTCTTTTACATCTTGTATCTTTTATACACCATGTTTGCAAGTTTGTTTATCCCTAAAATAACATTTATCCCCTCTAAGCAATCTTAAAACTATCATCTGTCCCACTTCTATATATGAAATCCAATAATTTATCTCCGTTCCTCATATGCAAGCTTGTCTATAACCTCGATATCTGTTTCCTACTCAACACATTTCGAACGATGTCTATACAAACATGCGGCATCTTACTCGTACCTATAAACTTTACTCTTTTCTTGTTCCACAGTTTCTTTTAAAGTCAAACGAACCCTTAACACATGATAACTTTTATCCCACTCTAATGCATGCTAAAAATAATCTTTCTCTATCTTATATTGATCCCTGCCCGTTTATCTGCTATCATTCGTAGAATCGACATGTTATTTGAGCACGTTCTCTGTCTACTTACCGAGAACTTTAGGAACAGTTATCTTGTTTACAACACTATTCAGAAAACTTTCAATACCACCATGCTATCGAGAAATCCTTGAAATAAACTACTACTAGGAACTTGTTTTCAACAATATCCATTATAACTACTTCTCTTCTATTATAACTTCGAAAGGTTACACAAATGTTAATGCTTCCTACTAAACTATGATAAAAGATGCACACAAAGAATATTTACATCTATAACTCCTGTTAATTTATGAAAATTAATATTTTACACTCCTTGATTATGACCTTAGAATTATTGATTTTTACGCTAAAAGAATCTGAAATGCTTTTGACTACTATACATCCAATCTGCTATAATTTAAGATGCTTGCATTTCCACTGCACGTTTAGAATATTTACATTTATAACCCCTGTTATTTTCAATTAATACTTAAAATTAAATGGTTCTGCAACCTATCATTTAAACATTGTGAAAATTCTTTGAGAATATTTACACACGCTAAAAATAAAGCAAAATAAACTCTGAAACTTACTTTAAAATTGTCAATTACTACACTAGAGTATTGGAAATCGTCTCCAATTTTTAATGAGTTGTATTTACATGAATAAACTTGTAATAACTTATTACCTGACCTATCTAATTAATTTTAACCTACAAATTACACAGAAATATATATATATATATATATATGTTTAATTTAAAACTGCGGATTGCTGAGAAAATATTGCTTTTTATTATACACACGCGTGCGTGCGTGCATGCACTCACGCACGCACACACGGACACACACATACACACACACACTTCTTTTTGTGACACAATTGCTTACAGCGTTATTAAAAATATTTTTTTAGGATGCAGCATTAAATGCAGCTTCACAAATTTTAAGGCTGACACGAGCAGGTGAAACTGCATGGGGAAAGTTACCAGGTGATGATTGGACAATATTTCAAGGTAACCATTCAACGTATGAACCTTTAGAGTGGGCGCATCGCTATGACAGTTTTAGTAAAAACGATGGTGTTATTAAAACGCCTTTACCCACTATTATTCAAGATCACGGATTATTTGATAATATACAAAGAGTCATATTTGGATCTGGTCTAAAATTTTGGTTACATCGTTTATTGTTTCTTGATTCTTTAAGCTATCTAAGTCATGGTCAGTTGAGTCTGTCCTTAGATAGACTTTTTTTGGTTGATATTGATGATATTTTTGTTGGTGAAATTGGTACAAGACTGAAACCTGATGATGTTAAAGCAATGTTAGCAACTCAAACACGAATACAGGATATGGTTAAAGGCTTTAAGTTTAATTTAGGTTTTTCTGGAAAATATTTCCATCATGGAAATCCTGAGGAAGATAAAGGTGATGATGTAATTTTAGAAAATGCTGATCAGTTTATGTGGTTTACACATATGTGGAATCATCAGCAACCTCATCTGTATGACAACATAACCGTGTTGATTGAGGATATGATTCTGAATAAAAATTTTGCCAAAGAAAGGGATATTCCTATAGATTCAGGTTATTCAGTATCACCTCACCATTCTGGAGTTTATCCAGTACACGATTTATTATATACTGCATGGAAGAAGGTGTGGAATATACGAGTCACTTCAACAGAAGAATATCCTCACCTTAGACCAGCTAGGTAAATATTTGACTGTGCAGAATATTTTAAGTAACTAAAATTCCTAGGTTGAGGAGGGGGTTTATACATAGAAATATAATGGTGCTTCCAAGGCAAACTTGTGGTTTATTTACTCACACAATCTTCATCGAGCGTTATCCGGGCGGGCGAGAAAAATTGGATGAATCTATTCAAGGTGGTGAATTGTTTCAAACTATAGTCTACAACCCTGTATGTTTTATTGTTAATGAATTGTTTTTACTTAATAGTTTGTTTAGATCAACATATTTATGACACATATGTCTAATTATGGAAATGATAGACTTGGATTGTATACATTTGAATCTGTTATAAAGTTTTTGCAGTGTTGGACTAACATTAAATTAAAGACTGCACCTCCACTTCAATTAGCTGAAACGTACTTTAAACTTTTCCCTGAAGAGGCTGATCCTGTTTGGGGAGTAAGTATTACTAATTAATTTAAATAGTTATATCAGATTTACTATTAATAATTAATTATGTTAGTGGTATTGATTTGTTTTTGTTTCTTTTTTTAACTCGTATTTTCTCAATGGATGGTTTTTCAAAATTTTTATGTGTGTATGTTCTCTTTATCATTATATTTTTTATTTGAGTCAGTTTACATTAGAAGTGTACAAAACTACAGGTAATACTAGGTTGCGCAATGAAAGTGTAATTTCTCAATTCTCCATACACTAGACTTATCTTCGCTTTTGCCTGTTATTGGCAAAATGAGTGTTACGTTATAAATTTTTAGTTGCTCTGAAGGGGTGGAGATTCCATACTAATTTAAGGGCGCAGGAGAAAATAGAAATATTCGAATTAAAAATAGTAAATATAAATGATAAATAAAATGGCTGAAATACAAACAAACTACGTTACACTAATCACTTACCCTATAGTCATAATTGGGGAGCACCAAACCATCTGTCGCAACAATATTTTTTGATATTATCCCTACAAGGAAGACAGTTATTCCATATAGATCTCCTTTGCTTTCAGGTTTCCTAAATTCTATCACACACTTTATTTTTCTCTAAAATATTGTAAAAACACTCGTTAAATTTTTGTCAACTTAAATAAAATGTCTCTAAATCAAGGTCTTTCCCAAATATGGTTCCATTGCTGAGGTGACTGCATATCCCTTTATAATGATCTAATTTTTATCCTAGTTCATAAACACATGCAAATAAAATTCAACATAAACCCAACTTCTATTCACATTAAATAATTGCAATGTACTTTCAAATCCAAAATGACATAGTGTCCTAACTTCACTCTGGCCGGGTATTACTAAAAAAAAATCCTAAAAACGCATTAAATCAAATTTATCTATAATACTATCAGTTCAATTTTTTCAATTCCCACATTAAATTACATGACATTATAAATCCCAATCTGGAACAGAAAACTTAAATACCAACTTTATGCTTTCATGGTGTATTCAAAATAATTTAAAGTCAATACGTACTTATTTCTTAATATTTTAAAAACTGTTTAATTCAATCTTTAAAAAAGAAAAAGGTTGCGGATGTTCAGTTCACGATTTCTGTGTTTTGTGGGGTCACCTTTTGTTTTGTTAATGCATAGATACAACAAATATGTACAATTTATTTACAGATTAGAATTAAACATTGACTGTAAGAAATACATACAATAACATGAAAATGGCAATTACATAAGATTCTACATTCATGTGCACTATACAAAGGTCCTTGAATTTATGCATTAGAATAGAGCGTTTAAGTGAACACATTTTATTAACGCTAGAAATGCAAATGTCCCCTAGCGTTAGAAAATTTATAATGCGGCTTTGAATGAATGTAATTTTTGTACATAAAAAATGAAATTCACACATTGGATTTATTTTGAACTTTTGCGTGCGTTTCTGTGAAGAAACGCAACTAAAAAAGTAGCCTACGCTAAAATAGATTAACACAGGAGTAGGTTCTCACAGATGTGGTGTTGCCTGGAAACTGCAAATGGATGTTTCAATGGATTAATGTCTGTATACGGTGCTAGATGTGGCAGGTCAATCGATGCAGGTGCCATGTATTGTGAAGGTTCTCTTATCGGCATTATGAGGCATGGGACGGCATAATGATCGTGGATTCTTTGTAGTAGGCGTCAGAACTGGTGCGGATGTGGTATTCACACATCCAGGCCGCTATGTCCGCTTCAGTAATGGCAGGCAGCGAAGACGGTGTCACGGACGACTCGTACATACCGTCTCGGTGAGCCGTGTTCAGCAGTAGATGCTGATATCAAAATGGTTCTACAAAGTAACTTTTGGTGGAAGTCCAGATACTGGTGGTAGGATTTGGTGCACCTGCCCAGCAGGGCATGAAGTATCCACATCAGTGCATACAGCACAACCTTCTGGTTTAACCTCCAGGCTTTGGTGCACCGTGAGAAAAGGTTAAACTCAGAAGATCACAAGTTATTGCTTGCTCCTGGCTATTACAGCTCAACATATATCCAAAAACAAACGAAAACTCACCTCCTTGATCATAATTAATGTTTGTAATCTAATAATTGGAAAATCCAGGTGAGTCTATTGGGTTTTAAGGTGTGCTGATAGACAAGTCTATTATTAAGGGGCGTTCACGTTTGCGTTTTTATGACGCTTATTAAGTTTGTTAGGTGCAACTTGGTTTGCATACCTACAAGGTTAAGGATTTTCAGACACCATAGTAGGTCCATATAAAAGCTTTCTTAGTTTTATGTGAGAAATGTATAACATTGAAGTCTGTTTTCTTTTTGGGGCTTGTTAGATAATTTACTGGCCTGAGTCGCATTCTAATAGGTACTACACAGAAGTAATACTATGCTTTTGTGGTTTTTAACTTTATGATTTTAATAGAACAATTATTGAAATATTTTTACTGAGCACTATTAATCCTGAAATCAGAATTATACAGTCTGCATCAATAGTAATTTTGTCTATTTAAAATTAATGTTCCTCTTTTTCAATCCATTTTCTATCTAACATAATGCCAAGGTGTTCCAAGTGGTAGTGTATTTATTACGCTGCAACATTGTATAGTCATTAGATCAAATATTTCTATTGAATATATCTTTTCTGTTTAATATTGTTAGGTATTTATGCATTTCATAAATGAAAATTACAATAATATGGATTTCAGTTTTGTGATAAGCGCTTGAAGAGTGCGTATTTTACATTTTATTTAAAACAAGGATGAATCGGTTATTTACGATTGTTTGGAGTGAAACCAACCCAAAAGGTAATGCACAATCGAATATAAGCCTGGAGTAAATAAAAGCGTTCACTAAATATAAAAAAGAAATTAAAGCCCGATTCTTCAACTACAAAATCGTATATTTATCTTTCAACATAATCGGCTCTGCACTGCTCTCAATCCTACGTCCATGTTTGGTACATGTCTGTAACAAGTTCTGAAATTTTACTTTGAATCCAGGTGATTTCTGTGGTCTTTAATTCGATTTATTATTATTTCTGAACTTTAATACGCTGGAGTCCTTTCTTTAAAAATGACATTGAACTTGAGGTTAACAAACGCTTTTGTATCATGCTAGTCAGGGAAGTTCAAACATCGTAATGTAATAATATTTAGGGAGTTGAGTCATGCAAATAGGTCTAGTACAATTATGCAATATTACAATTTATTGTTCCAAGTCGCAATTCATACTTTCTGCATCAGTGGTGAAAGCATCGAGCATCCTAAAAATAAATTTTTAGCCAGTGGTAGTTTTGAATTTCTTTAGCTTTCGTGAAACCAGTTGGTAGTATTCCATTGTTTGTTTTCTTCGGGTGAATGATGAATTCAGCTCTCATCGCCAGTGACAATGTTTGAAATAAATTTATCACCTTGATGCAAGTAACGTTCAAAAGGTTCTGCACGGGTTCTCTTCTTTTGCGTTTGTGCTTTTTTTTATAAGAATACACGGTACTTGCCAAAACTTATTTCTTTAGCAAATCGACTGTTGATTAAGGAGCCTACTTTTGTTTTGATATTCGCTATTCATTTACAATTGATTGTTGGTGATGGTATTAGCATGAAAGCAGTATTTGTTTTCAATGGTTGAAACTGGTCTTCTACCATGATGTTACAAGGAAATATATAAAATTTTGGCCTCAGAATTATGGCTTCTGGTAGACTGCCTGCCTATTATATCTGTATCAATTTTTTCACTGCCTTAAATCTCGATTGGATGCATTTCCTCTACGATTTGAAATTTAATGCTATTTTAAATGCATTGACACCCTAACCTTATGTAATGCCATGATAATGACAGCTGGCAGTCAACTGTTCAACCCAATTGAACCAAACTTGTGTCATGTGGTAAAAAGGGAATATAGTTACAAATTGCTATTTTGTTCATGAGTTACCAGTTACTTTTACGACTCCCACCTTTGAAATATCTAAACGCTAACAGATACAAAGTTGGTTAAATGGGAGAAAAGTTGCATATTTTGATGCCTTCTAATATTCCATATGAATTCCAGGATAGCTTGCGCCGTCACTGAGATATTAATGCAATAATAAAAAAAAATGTATATTTCTTTTTTATTTATAACTTTTTGTTTATGAATAAATTGTTATAAAATTTAACACGCTTTTATTATTTGACAACGTATTTCTAATGGAAGTGTCTAACTTTTTTGTCAGTTACATATCTGATTTTCCATTGATCGATTTTGATGTTTTTAGGGCTGCCATATTGAATTCTATCAATGTTAAAAAGCATCAAAAATCTTATTTTGATCATGTTACACACGAACAATGCCACACTATCGTAATTATGTGGATTCAGTAAAGCCTATTTTTGTTTTGTGTTTGAAAGATACTGTTGCAATCATGTCTAATGCTATAGTTACATATTGATTTAACTTGTTTTAGAATCCATGTGACGATGTACGCCATAAAAAAATATGGTCACGGAATAAATCGTGCAATTCTTTGCCAAGATTTCTAGTAATAGGACCTCAAAAGACTGGAACAACAGCATTATATACATTTTTAGCTATACATCCGGCTATAGCTAGTAACTTGCCAAGCCCTGATACATTTGAAGAAATTCAGTTTTTCAATGCCAATAATTATTACAGAGGTTTAGACTGGTATATGAATTTTTTTCCAAATGATGCAAATTCTACAAACAGATATTTATTTGAAAAGAGTGCTACATATTTTGATGGTGATTTAGTTCCAAAGCGTGTCCATGCATTACTACCACATGCAAGGCTAGTAACAATTTTAATATCACCTGCTAAGCGAGCTTATTCATGGTATCAACATACAAAATCACATGGTGATATGATTGCAGAGACATACAGTTTTCATCAAGTTATCACTGCTAATGATACTGCTCCTAAACCATTGCGGGATTTAAGAAATCGTTGTTTGAATCCTGGTAAATATTCACAGCACCTAGAGCGCTGGCTGTCATATTATCCACCACAACAATTACATATAATTGATGGTGAAGTTTTAAAATCAAATCCAATGGATGTAATGAACGAAATGCAGAAGTTTTTGAAAATTACACCAATGTTTAATTACACGTCTCATTTGAAGTACGTATTTTACATGTACATTCTGTTTTAGTAATCATAATTGTTGCAGATTTGATTCGAAAAAGGGATTTTTTTGCCAAGTTATAAATGGTGATCATACTAAATGCCTAGGTCGAAGCAAGGGTCGACTTTACCCCTCTATGGAAGAAAGGTCCTTAAAATTTTTACAGCGATATTATTTAAGTCATAATACAGCACTTGTGAAATTGTTGAAACGTATTGGTATGAGAACAGTACCACAGTGGCTCAAAGACGACTTAACTGATACACCTACATAGTGTTAATCATAAGACAATGCTTGCCTGAAGCTTATGGCATGCATCGTTGTCGGTTGGTATAATCTCAGTTACTTAAAAATCAGCTTCCTTAACTTGAAACGTACTGTAAATCAATATGTTGACACAACTAGAGATATATATTGATCAGTGATGTTGATTTTTTTGTGACAATGTAATAACCTTTTTTATTGTTGAATTTCGAACATGGTTCTGGACTATGTATGTACAATTATTTATACGTCCTTTTTGAAATTAGGGTTGTTTTTGCAGTAACTTTAAAGAGTATGTCATTTTGTTAGTGAATAAGTAGGTCTATTCTAACCCCTATGCTTATTATCTGATTCAATAATCCTTTTAACAATACAGTGCAGCTTTCTGTAGACCTTTTCTTCTTCAGTCTATTTGCAGAAAAGACTGCTCAGTTTCTATTTAATAATTCTTGAACTACTTTATGAATACCCGCAAGATTGTGTCTGGAATTTAAACAAAACAGAGTAGCTAATGACCGTGAAGTTTTCACCGAAATTTTTTTAATTTCGAGAGAACACAGAAGCTCAGTTGTTACTAGCAAAATGTGCATTAAGTTACTAAATTATGGTTTGTTCTGTAGGGGCATGGACCCCGTAACAATATAAAGTTACATTGGGTAACTGCAGTGTGTGAGAGTTAGTTCGTATGGAAAAATTATAAAACAAAATAGAAAAATTGGGCAAAACTCTGAGAAATAAAATAAAATGCCTGAAATACAAAAGACTATGTTACACTGTCACAGGAATCCTTTTGATGTTATTCCTACATTAAAGACGTTATTCTGCATAAATCTCCCTTGCTTAGATATCCTAACCTTTGTAATATTATATTTACCTTTATCTCAAATATCTTAAAACACCCATTTGTTGTGTCGTAATTAAAGAAATTCCTCAAAATAAAATGCCTCTTTGAAATAAGATTCCATCACTTTGGTAGCTGGATATTGTTTACAAATGTGTCTATAACTTTTAATTAAATTCAAATAAAAATACAACTTAAACTTAACCTCACTCTGGACAGATATTGCAAAAAATCCTTAAAAGACCATAAATCTAATCCATTAAAATGCTATTCCTCACTTCACATCTTTCCTGTTTCTAATATTCAATTACATGACATCTATAAAATCCCAATTAACGGAAATGCCTTTAATAACAAACGTAGCAAACAGTTAAATCTCCATTTTTCGTTATTTTATTGTCTATTCCAAAATACTACCTTTTTGTTTTAATTAACACCAAATTCTACCACTAAAATCTGCCTTTGAAATCAATATACACTACTTCCATCGCTAATGTAGTCTAATTTAAACAATTACTTGTACTTTAACTCCATATTACATAAATACGAACAATAGACTTTTTGCTACGCCTTCCCGCGTTTGTTACTATTGCGCAATTGTTTAATATAACGTATTATCAAATACCAAACATGTTTAAAAGTGATACAATGGTCAAATGTTATGCACAATGTAAATAAAAGCAATGTACTCACTTAAATCGCACCTTACAGCCAAATCACAGGGCCATCAAATTTTGTGGGTCACATCACGCCATTGCTGAGCCAGATTCCAATTCGTTCTAAACCACTTTTCCCCTCGTAGAGAAATGATAGCAACAACCAGGTAGAGGTACACAAAGGTAAAGATAAAGGAACCTACATCCAAAAAAGAGAAAAGACACACACACACACAACACCGGTAGATGTTCTTGGCTTCAGGTCTCGTAGCATAATCCCGGTTCCGACACCGCTTGCACTCCACCATTTCACTCCGTGCAGGCGCGACTCTGGAACGATGGAAATTGACAAGTTCGTTTAAAAATAACCACGGGAATTTATTTACAAATTATAATAATGTACAATCCCAATTTTGGAATGTAACACTTTTCAGTCCACAAATGCATAATTAATAATTCTAAACATAAAAGCTCATTCTACACACAATTTAATACCAATCCTAAAACTTTCAGATTGTCCAAAGACCTTCAGTATTGTTCACATTCTCGTCCTATAAACAACATCCTTCCAAATTAATGGTGGGGTGAACTATCCAAATCCAAACTCTTTTAACCAGTAACCATGATGATAATTCCAGCAACAGGTAGGTGTCTGGAAAAGACCTCACTTGCACGAGCGTAAGTTCAAAAGCTTATTGTCCCTATGGGAACATCCATCTTTATTTTTTCTTGAAGCTGTGTTTCATTCACTTTTAACTTTCTCCCCTACACCGACCATCTGCATTGTGAGTTACCACCATATTATGTGCTCGTATGATTATATTTTGACCTGTTGTTACCTAATCGCGAATAATTAATCCATTCTTTCCTGTCGGGTTTCACTATCGTTATTTTCTCCCACTATTAGTCTTGTTAATTACGGTCAACATTTAGTTAATACTATGTATAATTTCAATATACGCTTAATAATGAGGTTATTGCGTTAATGTGTATGTAATGTGCATTATGTTGTAATATGGTGAGTTTAATGTCCTTGGTGGTCGAGACGGACAATATCTGTCTGTTGGAAATTAGTGTCAATTATGATCCTGTTGTTTAATACTTAATATTCGAGTATGCCAATGTTATATGGTATCCACACTATGCTACATATTAATTGCATACAGAGAAAACTTGAAAATTCTAATGTTTTGTCATAAAGGATTGTACCCATTTATTGGCTATTCTAATATGCTTCTTGTCGGTTTTTGGCATTATCTCTTTAGATAAGGAAACGTTTTCTATATTCTTTGATATTTCTGTATAATATATTTTTCATTGTTGGGCAAAATTACTTTTACTATACCTCGCATAACTTACCGCAATCCCTCTACATTCCGTAATCCCAAACCCTGCACCAATGTACTAAAATGTTCGCCTCTTCATCAGATGTGTATTAATTATGCTTCTGTCCAAAATTACATAGACATAGACATATACTCTATTCACGTTAAATATGGGATGATGTCATAAACAGTAATAAAGTGCTAGCGATTGTAAAATGTGAACGTAACTATGAACGTATGTTTAATGATATTAGGATTTAGTGTGTAGCAGTTTGCAGTTCTGTTCGGTGTTGCAACATTGTTAACTTCTATTACTTTGACATTTCTCATTTTATTATCATTGTTTAGTTTTGTAGTAAATCGTTTGTGCTTTATATTTGATAAATAAAACAGTTTTTTTCAAAACTAAAACACTTTATACATTGCAAGTTTTAAGTATTGAACATTTAGAATGCCTAAACATTTGGATTTGCACGCACAAGAACTGGTTACTCTGATCAGGAAATACACATAAAATAACTTAACCATGACAACGCTGCATTTATTTGAATTATGACGTCATCCCATATTTAACGTGAATTATACACCTCTGTATGCGCCATAAAAAAAAGAATGTACTCACTAATTTGTAATTTAGTGTGTGTTAACTATCTGTGTCTTGCTGTTGTTATATTTATATTTATTTATGTACTTACTCATAATGCTGTCTATCTATTGGATCTCAATCTGTTACATAGTAAATAAATAAAATTTTACGCGCTTTTTTTGCACTAAAGCTCATTTACTAACTTAAATTAATAAATGCTCTTTTATTTATGATTGTATGCTTAATTAACGCATGAGCATTACAAGGTACTTGATGACTGTATGCCACATGTATAATTCAGTCTCTTTACCAATGTACAGTGAAAATTCTAAACACCATTACAATCAACGAATAGATTGTTATATACAGTTTTGGTCCAGAAAATTAGGTAGATATTTCATAGGAAATTCAGTGAAGTACCTCACTAAAGATTTTATAATCTGTATCTCAGCTACAAACAATATCGATTACTTGAGGGAAGCTCTTGAAGAGTTCTAAAAGCAACATTGTCTGGAAATACTGCCTTAATTGGTGATTAAATTGAATACCACCTGATATCAATTAGTTTTAAGGCTTGTGAAAAATAGTCCCAATAGGAAAGTGTAGAGGCTACTAGAACAACAAATCAGAAAATTAGACCTGCTTTATCGAGTCTGATGGGACAAACGTAAGCAAGAAACTTTATGTAGCGGGTGTCCAATAATTATTGTAATTTTGAGTGGAAGTGCAATCACATACAAATGTAAATTCCTACTTCATTCAAAAATATTTAACCTGCGAGTAATTATTTCATCCCAATTTTTAGTTGAAATTTAACTCGGAAATTGCAAAATAAATGCATGAAATTAACTTATCAACACATAATACAGAAATTTTTCCATAATTCAAACATTTATAGTAATTGTCGAAAATGCATTAACAGTTAAACATAATTTAATGCTTTTTTTTCAAGCTATCAAACACATTCATTAGCATATTTTCATTAACTAATCTGCATTGTCTGTTAAGTTTTTAGTATGTGAATAACGACAAGTTTAGGGGTGTTGCACAATGTCGTGGAGGGAACTGGTCTACACTTATTATCTTATTGTCATAGAATTCCTGCAAATATGCAAAAGTGACTTGAACAACGTGAATGAGAGGTCATTCAGAACCTTGCTGGAAAAATTCATTTAAAGCTCATCGTTGTGGAGTTCATTCATAAATGATTGTAAAGTATTTGACAATAGAATTCTGCATCGATATTTTCCACAACAAAATATTGGATCAATCACTTTTCTTTGAGACATAGAACGAACACCAGACAGCTATTTTGCAGGATGCATGCTAATTTCTCTAAATAATGTAGGTTGCCTGTAGACCGCGTTCACATACTTGATGAAACTATACAATAGTATACAGGAAACCAAGCCTGTCCATGACGAGGTTTTAGAAGAAAAATAGATAGAATTGCATCCCTTTGTCATTAATGTGGTTGTTGAAATTCCTTCTGCATCTGCATTTTGTATGGATGTAATTCTTAGAGGAAATAACCACACCTGTTGCAAATCAGAATAAAGATGGCATCGATATCGTTTCACTGAAAGAAGCACAAACATCGTAATGGATCACATCGCCCCTAACTGTTAAATGCATTTCAAAGTGTGAAATTATTATAGACCTAAACGCACTGAAAAATATAACTCTATTACTAATGAAGTTGAAAGAGACTTATTTGATCATTTGCTTCAACAAACTGCAATAGAACCGAGTACAAGCACAAACATGTTAGCTCAGATTCTGTATAAGCACAGCTAGTACAAATATATCAAATTCAACTAGTATCTTAATGAAACAGAAGAATAAATGATTAGCAATAAAACCCAAAGCACTGTAAGATCTGAAACACATGAGGAAACTTCTATGCAGTTATTAGAAACACGTGCTTTTAGTAAAGTGGATAAAATCTTTCCCAGTTCTGAAAATATTTCAAACTTAAAGTTCACCAAGAAAAAGAAAACCTTTCACCAATTTTCTGGAAACACACTAGGAGTTGATCCTGGGTTACAATTATACTAAATAAAAAAAGAAATTCTCGAAAACACTTATTTTGAAACGCTTCTTACTTCTAAACAATATGTTTTGGAGATTACACCTTTTCTAACTTTGATCGCATCCCAATGGTGTAACAGATACATCTTATGTATTTGCTAAATCAGCAGTGGACACATAAGATGAAGAACTTAGTGAAACGCTTTTTAAAGAAAATACTTCGAAGACAACTCCATTAACATGCTTAGTTTGATTGTCTAGTTTAACCATCACATTGTCATACAAAACATGTAAATTTATTGGTACAAAGAAACTAAGAGAAATACTCACTAAAATAAATCAAATCTCTAGCTGTTAAATTCTAAAAGAAACCAAAATCAACTATAGTACATCTGGATGCGATAAATGGTTACACTGCATCTCGAAAGTTAACATGTAAACAAGCTAATTTAATGGAAAAAATACCCTGTCTAAAAGCAAATGCAGTTAATTCTGCATTAAACTCTAATTCTAATGATTTCGATAATAACAATAAAGGGCCTGATGTTGATGTAATAGATCCGATAAACCTGTTAGATAAAGCAAACTTTGGAGTAGAACTACATACCGTTCAAGAAAACTTATGCAGGAATCCCCAGGTTCGAGTATATCAAAAATTGTAGTAAGTTCATCATATAGAAAACTAAAAATCAGAAGTTCATCAGCAGTTACAAAGGTTCGAATAAATTCCAAACTTGAAAAGTACATAGTTTAATGAAGATGTTTCTCATCAAACAAAAGTTGCAACATCAACATTGCTTCCAGGCAGTAATAAAAATCAATGCCATGTAAAATTTAAACCACATGAGAAAACCTCCAAGCAGTTGTTAGAACCACATATTTTCAGTATATTTCAGTACTGAAAATATAACAACTTTAAAGTTACGCATGAAAAAAAAGTTAGTTGCAGTTTACAAATTAGCAAAACTCCAAAATGTTCCTTCAATTATCCGAAAACACTATAAGTGCTAATAGTTTATTAGAATCTGAAATTTCACATACTGTTAAAAATTTATGCTTGAATGGATTAAAGATCATCGGTAATACTTTCTTTATGAACTTTGTAATTCAGTGCCTCTCAAATACAAAACTACTGTTGAAATACATCAAAAACGGATATGTTCACAAAGGCTATTATAGTAGAAACCACGAAAGAAGATATCTGCGTCATGACTTGTAACCATATGTATTAAGTTGAAAATTTCAAGTCAATGTAGCATCTAGTTTATAAATACCAAATTAATATCAGTTGTGAAAAATATTTTATTTTCACACAAGTAGTTGCTTTTACTACTTTAAAATTGTCGTCTTAATACTTTAAGCGTTTAATAAATTCAATTAATATAAATGCAGGTACATTAAAGTAAATATATATAAAATATCCATTTTTATATTAGGATACAAACATACGTCCACATAACTCTCTCTGTCATTATCTTAAATAAACCTGCTCTCGTATGTCGTTACTTAAAAACACAGAAATCATATTGATATCTTTCTCGTATCCATTGGTAAAGCTTTAAAAGAATCTTAAAAGTAGTTGTGAATTGTGCTAGGCGCCTGCGATATAGATATCTTTTTCGTGGTTTATAGTATAACAGTAGTATTTCCATCACAAAAGGAACTCTTATTAAAACCTTCACTCAAGTGATAAACGAGTTATGGTTCAAAGATTTACACCATAGGATAATTAATGCCATGAGCTTAAAATTGCAAATTCATCTAATTTAGGTAATGTCTAGACCATAACGCCTAACATTTCCAGTTAATGGCAGGATGAATAAATTCAGTTTCATTCCCTGCAATGGTCATAACAATGCTAATTTCATTCACTAGTGTATTGAAAATACTTTGTTGAGCCGTAAGCATAAAATCAAATAATTTATCATATACCACGTATTTCTCCCATTTAGCCGTGTTTCGTTCAACTTTCTAAAATGTACTAACCTCACTACATTTTCCAAATTCTACACTATTATCCTTTAATTTTTCACTGTCTGAATTTAACTTGTCCAAGGCCTCACACAGAAGAGCCCCTCCCATGATCACATCTCGTGCCTCTACATAATTGATGTTTTTAGGTCAACGAGCCTGTTATAACTCACTTCTATCAATTCTACCTCCACACCCCTGTTCTATTTGCTCATGTATCTCGACATTTTTGTTTTTTTCAGGTGATCGATTTTTATAAAAATTTAAATTTTAAGGATGCTGAAACCGGCCGGTTAGTGGATGTTTTCTTTCTTGTGAAGTAATAAAGCTATTGTTTTGTTAATGGCTGGCTATACAACTATTAACCTGATTTGTATTCGTCAATAAGCTCTTATTACTTTCATAATAGTTTGTTTACAGATACATCTTATTTTATATATTGTTCTAAACAATTTCTTATTGCGGACTGCAAATAACTTGTCTTATATATATATATATATATATATATATATATATATATATATATTGCTATGTACTCCTAGGAACTATCGTGCCCCAACGTTGGGCCGCATATAAATTATGCTACGTACTAACTGGATTTATCGAGTCCCAGGCTTGGGTAGCCATATAAATTTTCTATGAATCAACACGAACTATCGATCGCCGACTTTGAGCCGTCCAATAAATACTTAATATGATAACGCCGTACTCGGTATCAATGGCGTATTCTTACTTGACTCCTCCTCTCTGTTTAAATTATCAAATTTATTTTAATTTAATTCATGCCCTCTTAATCTCAGGTTGTATTATCAAATTTATTTTGATTTAAATTGTGCCCTCACGTTGTTGCGACATAAATTATGCTATGTACTCCAAGGAACTATCGTGGCCCACGTTGGGCGCCATATTAATTATGCTATGAACTAACTGGAACTATCGTGCCCCTCTGGAATTATTCTCACCAGCCTCAGAATTTTTGTCGTCGCCCTTAGAGTTTATTCTCCCCAAACTTAGAATTATTGTCATCAGCCTCCGAGCCCTATTATTATTATTATATTTTAGTTTAAATAAATTCCCAAATTCTACTTATGTTAATCGGCAATAGAAATTTTCATATTCGTAGCACTATTTGTCACTAAACAATTTTCACTATTTAAAATATTATTATTACGCGATCCTCTTAGATTGAGAGTAATACAGCTTGGCCTTGTTGAGTTGAAAACTGAGCTCCGTTATCATTGCTTGCTGTTAATATATGGGTCTGTCCCCCTTTGTCTGTGGGCTTGGCTTACCAATGAGGACTTTGTATTTCCTACACTTAAAGTGGTTTTTTGATGTAACATTGTTGGCTTTTCGAGTAATTGTTGTTTGCCTACAGATGCTTTGTTATCAGACCATGCGGTGTTTTGAGAAAATAATCGCGTTTCCATATTATATCAAAATACCTGATGCAATTTGATTTTCAATTTTCATGTATGTTTATCTATTTACGCATTTTTAATTAGATTTACTATTAAAAATTGTTGATTGTTTCTACGCACTTACCGAAAGCTTTGTTAAGTTTTATCTCTTATCTTCGTATTACGTTATGATTAATTCGAATCCTTTTCAATGCGTGTTTAATTACATGAACTATGCTTACTTCTAAATACGCGTGTTTCTACTGAAAAATATCATTGTTTGCATTTCCATAAATTTACTTTAACTCTATATACCGGGTGTTAAATATTTGTTATTTACCTAATGCATGAATTACTTATTTCTATGCTAACTATGCGTCTTATTGTGTCTATTTGCGTCGCTTAAAACTACTTATACTCTATATACAGGGTGTTAACTGCTTACTATTTACAAACTATCCCAATTACTCAATTTTCTACTAAATAAATGCAGTTTTCTGCTTCCTATTGTGATTTCTGGTTACTAAACGACCACTACTATAAAATACACCCTTAAACAACCCCTTATCACAGCAATTATATATATATTCTTACACTACACCTTCTCCCCCTTGTATTCTATTTTAATAATGCTCCGGCAGCCTTATTCTCAGCACTACGACTCACAGGCGGTTCCCCTAATTTTTTTTTATAATAAATTGCTTTTCTACCCTTCTATTTCAAATTAATTATGTTAATTAATTAGTCGGTTAAATCCAGTAACATCAAGGTCCAGTTTCACAAAAATCAAACAAAATAGAGTTTATATTTATACGTTACCACCGTTTCCTGGATTCCTTGAATGTTGGCGCGTACTGTCCAATCTCCGATCTGCGACCTGTGTTGTTGTTGCTGCTTTACTGCCTTACCAATTCTACAAATTATTGTGCAGTTAATTTTCTAGTTAACTTTCAAATAAAACGAACAACAAAATCTAACCCCTTTGATTTTCCTTCCTCGCTTTATGAATGTATCCCTTTCTCAAAATACAGGTTGCACATCCACACGTCAATCCTTTTAAATCTTATTTTTTTTCTTAACTACAATCATTCACAACCAAACTTCTTACATTAATACATTAAATTCTACTTTCCTTGTTTGTTATGCCCTCTGATCTTGAAGTCATCTCTGCTTCTTATTCTTTTCTTCAGCCGCTTGTTCTTACTCCGTCGAATAACCTTGTGAAATTGATCCTTTACTTGCTCCTATTAACTACACTTTCAGCACGGTAAATAAAACCACAAAATTCTTGATTGATTCTATTTTTGATTTGGAACAATTTTTCTATACATACAAGTTTAATTTTCAGTTTCAATATATCACAAATCTCAGTTTTTTGTTTAAATTTTACAACTTTGGATAAACTAATTAGACTTCTGGTAACTTTTTAAATAATAGAATCTAATTTCTAAAGATTTAATTTTTGACCATCACACAGAACTTTTTTTTTTTTATCTCATTGTTACCCCTGGCAACCTTTCCTTTAGATATCTGCCTACTACATTTTTATTGTTGTTACAGTTCATATCTACCTACATGACCCTAAACCTACTATACAGTTTTTTATTACATGAACACATGCCTACTTCTTAATTATATCTGGCTATCTGTCAAATAAACATAATTAAAGTTCAGTAAATCTACAAAAGTGTTCTTTTGAGTAATATTTCTTCTTGGTGTCTTTTAGGGTTCACTTTTATTTGAGGACTTAACTTAACTCTAATACAACATTGTTTAATACCATACATTTTGTTTCAATTATTGGCTTATAAATAGGTACATAAACATGCCCCTTGATTTTGATCAATGAATACATTCAAAACCAATCTCTTTAACCTCCAGTTCCAAAACATTTTTAACCCTGTTTTAATTTATTATTACAATATATATATATATATATATATATATATATATATATATATATATATATATATACTTAAACTTGTTCACTTACCATCCTCTTTAGCTTTGCCTGGCTAGCTCAACGGAATTGGTGAAGTTTTTCAAATAAAAATCAAACACAACAATATCACAAAGCATTTATAAATATATTCTCTCATACAAAAGCATTTAAAACTTTTACAACATTGTTTCTTTCAAACAAACATAATTTCTAAGAAGGATATAAAAAGAAATAGGTTCCATAGGTTCCTTACCTTATTTTAAATTTACAGAATAAAACTTATTCTTTTGAGAATGGTTTACCTGGTTATAATTATTTCCATGCTTAAAAGATTTGTTTTGACCAGAAAGTCTTTGACAGATAATCTATTAAAAGGTCAGAGTATCTCGAACTTTGAGCACAAACTCTTCTGGTAAAACCGTTTTACATAAAAAAATATATATGATTTACACTTATTATTAAGCCTTACATTAAATATAAATCAGTTAAAAATAAATCTAAAAGTGATACTTACAGAATCCACAAAAACGTTCCTCGTAATAAAATATCTTCTTATATTAAATTGATATCCAAATCAGCTTACAAGATTAAAATCCTCGTTTTTAGCAGCAGTTAACAAAGTACATTTTTGGTTAAATCTTCCTCTTAATTATTTCATAAAATTTTTAAAAAATAACTTTATATTGAAGAATTTTGCCTCTTTATCGTAATTAATAATTCCATTTCCGTGTGTAATTTGTGTTTTAAAACATCGCTTCTTTATTCATTGCAACCTCGCAACTATTAAATTACAGTATATTTACTGCATACTCAAATACTATAGCAACAGCTTGCGGTTAAATCAAAATAACATTTTGTGCTCGCATGAATGAATGACTTTCCGTATGAGTAAACACTTTTTATATACAAATTTTGTGTTTCCAGAAGCTTACTAGAAAAATGTGGAACATTATGTTGTAAGGTTCTTGGAATACTCAATTAGCGTCTAAAATTGTCAAGTTTTATGACCTAATTATCTGGTTCCAGTTATCTACTATGCATGCTGTTCTTCCTTGTTTAATACACAAGCTTAATGTGTTGCATTGCTTCTTTCTAACAGTGAATGCGAAAGGTAATAAATATTTCTTATCAGATATTCCTGGGATTTTGCAGGTTTTTGTGTTTCGGCCGCTTCTAAGAATAAAATGTTTATTCATTAATGAATTTATACGAATTTGACATATTTTTAAACACCGATGACTCATCTTTTTATGTTCTACAAAATTCTTTATTAAAAAATGAATTGCTCTTATTCCCGGAGTAATTAATTTAAATTTTAATTGCTTTTTAATGCAAAAGGGGTTTTAAATACACATTGAAATGTAGTTTCTTAAACTAAGAGCAAAAAGCTAGTACTCTTTATGCTATTTACAGCAAATCAAATAATTAATAAGTAAAATGAATGGCATTGTATTTATCTTAAAATGATCAATTTTTACGTTCGCATTTAATGCATTTTACGGTATGTTACAGTTAATTATTTTTACTTATACGACTTACGTTACTTGCTATTTATTTACAATATGCACTTATATCATACAGGGTGATTATTTATACACACGCAATTTGCGTTTTTACATGGCATTTTAATGAATAAAGGTACGCTTGTACTATACAAAGCATAACCATGAATTTACGGAAATTTCCCTTTTTTCGGATTCTATTATATTTTGGTGGGATTTATTTTTAGAATTTGGGTTTCAATAACCTCTCGTGACCCCTTATGTTAATATATATATATATATATATATATATATATATATATTTCTGCAACGTCTATGCTGAAATTGGCCGGATCACTAATTCGAGCCCCACTGTTGGGTCGACATAAATGCTGCGGAGTTACCCTGAATTTAAGTGGGCAAATTCGTGCCGCACACTTTTGGGCGTCATGAATGCTCTGAAGTCTTCCTGAACGTATGCTGGATCACCTATCTTCCTGTTCGCCAAAACTTATCTTCTTCAGTGAAGTTCGCCACGACTATCTATCTTTAACATTCTCGTATAACACCAAATTTCAAAAGCTTCTATCTTTTTCTTCAAGTCTCACTACTGTATAATAGAACGCTCCATACGTGCAACTTTAAGAAACTTTTTCTATTATCTAAACTAATACTAATAGCTATTAATAAGTCTTTCTTTTTTAAAAACATTTTTTTAGCTTGAACTATTCTAGTTACTATATCTCGGTATTATCTATTTTTAATTTTGGTTTAGAACTAGGCTGTAACTCACTTGTCATTATCTTTGTCTTTCCTGAGTTAATTCTCATACTATAGTTGCTCTGTAGTATCTCACCTAAAATATTTAAAAACTCTCCTAATTCTTTTCTAGACTCTGCTATAATGGCTATATCATCTGCAAAACGTAGCATGTCTATTTTCTGTCTCTGTACACCAATACCTATCTTTTGTTTCTCTCTAGCTAAGTTTAAAGCTTCCCCGAAATAAATATTAGAAATCAAGGGAGATAGTATACAGCCCTGTCTAACATCATTTCTAATCTTAGCTTCCTTTTCTATTTCATTAAATCTAATTACTACGCTTTGGTTTTTATATAGACTGTGAATAATTTTTCTCTCCCTAGGAGATGTTCCTTTTTTTTCGCAAAACCCTGAACATAACAATCCAATTAACCCTATTGATTCCTTTTTGTAAATCTACAAACGCGAAATGAGTCTTTTTATTTTTTTGTTATCTTTTTTCGATAATTACTCTAATCATTAGTATCGGTTCTTTAGTCCCTTTGTCTTTATGAAAACCATATTGATGTTCGCCTAAATAATTTTCGGTCAAAGTTTCTACTCTATTTTTAATTATTATTGTTAGTATTTTGGAAGCGTGAGAAGTTAAACTAATTGTTCTAAAATTCTCTCACCTATCAGTTCCTGACTTTTTTGGGATTGGGATAATATTTTTTTCGAAATCTGTACTGAATAAAATTGTTGAACTGCTTATACAACAATACACCAACTTGTGCGTGTTTTAATTAACTTGAATTATTTTATTAAAATCACTAGTTACATAATTGACATCCTAATATTACTCGAAGCTTGGATGAGAACTAAAAGAGTCTCTCACTGCCTCTCCGTGTTTATATAGACATCCTGCCCCCCTGTCTAGTTGCAATTCTTAAAACACACCACTACAAACAAATACACCTTCTTGGTAAATTTTCAAACCATCAACACGCTTCTACAAACCACACGCTCACAAACAACTTGCAATCGTCGGTAATTCTGAAAACTCCTCCGGTAACTTTTATTATTTCCACTAAAAACTCGCAGCTGTGCACCCACCATTTCAAATCTAAGAAATTTTTAAAACAAGATAAGCAATTTACTACGACAATATACAACGGATAATAAATTCGCCGAAACCCTCGCTCAAACTGATACAAGTTTTACACTCTAAAGCACGCCTTCAAAATACGCATATTCAGGTTGACTTAGTCTAACTCGCGAAAATTTTCTATTTCTTTCTTTGTACCCTTTCTATATTTTGTATTCCTACTGCCCAATCGCTGTATCCTTGTCTAACCTGTATTCAATATCTCCTTTCCTTTTTACTCCCTGTTTATAATCATGATTACCCTAACTAGCATTTTCCCTCTCTCAACCATCGTCTATCCCCCTTCTATGTATGAGATCCAATAATCTATCTCCATTCCTCCTATGCAGTCTTGTCTATAACCTCGATATCTATTCTCTACTTAACACATTTCGAACGATGTCTCTACAGCAATGCTGCCTCTCACTCGTACCTATAAACTTTAATCTTTCCTTGTCTCATAGTTTCTTACAATGTCAAACGAACCCTTAACATATGATATTTTTTATCCCACTCGAATGTCTGCTAGAAATAATCTGTCATTATCTTATATCGATTCCTGCCTGGTGCACCCGTCACTACCTTCGTAGAAAATAAATGTTATTTGAGGACGTCCTCTGTCTGCCTACCGAGAAATTTAGCAACGATTATTTTGTTTACAACACTATTCAGAAAACTTTCAACATCACCAAGCTATTGAGAAAACCCTGAAATAAACTACTACTAAGAACTTGTTTTTGATAATATTCGTTATAACTATTTCACTTCTGCTATAACTTTGAAATTTATACAAATGTTAAAGCCTCCTACTAAAATATAATAAAGATACATGTAAAAAATATTTACACTTAGAATATCCATTAATCGTTTACCCTCCTTGATAACGGTCTTAAATTATTGATTTCTACACTAGTGCAAATTGAAAGCTTTTTGGACTCTTATACCCACACTCTAATCTAAATAAGATGCTTATGTTTACACTGCACGTTACGGATCAACATTTCTTACACATACTATTTGTAATTGGTATTTACAATTACTCTAAAATGAAGCAAAATTATCCCAGAAATCTATTTTAAAAATGCAAATTCCGACATTATAATTATGGAAAACATTTAAAAATTTTAAATGAATTGTATATACATGCGATACCCTGCCATAAATAATTAGCTGATAACACCTGCCGTTTCTTATTTTTACATAAATAACATGCTAATTTACAAAAATGTATATTTTTCTATGCTCTGCTACTACTTGTGATCACAAATAAGTTTGCTGAATTAATATAACATTTATTTCTGTAACTAACTTCATTTGTACATAAATTCACTTGAAAAGCCAATGCGGCATTCATAAAAATGACTTATTATGATCTCTCTCTTTGGTCATGTTAGTAACCACTTTTTTTTTCTCATTTTTCATTGGTGGATATTTAAAATTCAAATATTTCAAATCCAAAATAATTTCGATAATGAAAATGAAACAAAATTATTGTTTATCACATTCTTCATGATAGATGATAATTGAGTTCAGGTTAATGGAAAAGTAACACCGGCACAATCTAGTGGAAACTATTCAAGTATTAGTTGTGACTGTTTCCCTCCTAAAAGACTGCACTGTTTGCAAACAGTAGCACCCAAAAGCAAGATAATTTATGTCACTTTGTTTGAGAAGATCTGATATATTCCTTATGCGGGTTGCAATCTACTGTAAATAACCTGTTTATTAGAGTAATTAGAGGCTATTTACAAGATGTATCGCATGGAAGCTGACATTTGCTTTTTACAGCTTTCGCTGATTATGTTAAAGTGAACTGTTTATTCCCGGTACAGATACTGTTCTGTAAAATTGTAGGAAATAACTGAATAAAATTGGTACGGTCTGTTGATAGAATCAATTACGTGGCTGTCCGATTAATTTACCATCTGATAATACTGCATTCATAATTAATAGGCAATTTTTGTACTTACTATGATGTACCTTTGTGATGAAATATAGATATAAATAAAGTTTATATATTGCAATATAATTTATTTTAAGTTTCGAATTAGCTTTAAATTATAAATGTCTATTTATTGTAGGAGTAGTTGTAAATAAATTATACTGAAGACTATTTCATTATCATATTTGTTAAATTTTTAATACTATATAGACAATTTTCATGTTAGCAATAATTCGTAAACATATCATTTCGTTGCTGTATTTTCCGTTTCTAAGTATTTGCATAATATTACGTCCAAAACTTAAGAGCTTATATGTTATAGGTTTTTATTACAGTACAAACTATATTTATTTGGAAATAGATAAGTTTAGATATACAATTTTGCATATCTTTCCGACTGATTGTATATGTACGAACACCATGTAATTTTTATATTCTATATTAGAATTTCTATTCAATTTATTCATGAGATTATATGCTTATAACAGGGTGTTAATGCTTTTATACAATCTTAATTTATTGATCTTGTTTTACTGAGTGTACTATTCGCTTTTAATTGTTTTAAATGTGTATTTTTCAGTTTCGAAGAATGATTACTAAGAATTATGTATGTTGAAAATGCTATTTTGTTATAATAATGTTATTTAATATTTGTGTTAATTTTTAATTAATAATTAGGTAAATTATTCAATGAACTAAATATTTGCTACACTATATATGTCCATCACTAAATGTCAAATCATAAATCGACAATAAAATACTTATACATATTGTTGTTTTTCACCCTATATACACAAGGTGATTTATTCGTATTTATACCTAACTTTTGTTAGTGGCGAAAATTTACATCACCTATAACTTAATGCATCAATAACCCTAGTGCAGAACTCAAACTGCATGTTAATAAATTAAAATATGCTTATCGTCATGCACTCAAAAATGCTAAAATTAATGCCTATGACAACTACATTCTTAGAGCTAAAAATAATAATAAAAGAAAATGGGATTTGATTAATAATTTCAAAGGTTCTAAAAACAGAGCCAATGATATGAACACTCATTTCTCAGCCGATGACTTCAAGTATTCTTTTATTGATCCTGTTGCTGAAATCTTATCCAATTTATCTAATACTAACACCAGTACCACAACTACTTATACACATTGTTTCTCTGGTTTGGTACCCTCTTTCCATTTTGAAGAAGTTTCTTTCAACTACGCGAGATGTTATCTTAGCGATGAGGAATTCGATCAAGGATTTGTTTAATATTAACATCTCTTTAGTTAAATCAGTTATCAACAGTATTCTTATTCCGCTAACCAAATTACTTAATTTTTGCATAAAGAAAGCAGTTTTCCCTGATATAATAAAACAAGCAAAATTGATCCCTGTTCATAAAAAGGGTATGTTTGATGATATTAAGAACTATCGTCCTATTTCTCTTTTACCCACTTTTTCGAAAGTTTTTGAATGTATATTAAAAACTCAAATTACTTCGTATCTTGAAAATAATAATTTGTTTTGTGCTGAGCAATTCGGCTTCCGAAAAAAATTATCTACTAGTGATGCATTAGTCAAATTAGTAAATAAAATTTCAGATGTTTTTGAGGAGGGTAGTTATCCTGCTGTTAAATTCTGTGATTTGACTAAGGCTTTCGATTGTGTTGATCATGCCCTCTTAGTTAACAAATTAAAAGATTTAAATTTTGATGATGATAGTATTAAGCTAATTGCTTCATATCTGACTGCTAGGTCTCAACGGGTTTTTTACAAAGGCAAATTGTCCAGCATGTGTGAAGTTTTTTCTGGTGTTCCTCAAGGTTCCATCCTCGGTCCGCTTCTTTTCTTATGCTTTATTAACGACTTACCTTTTTTTCTAAAAGACAAGTGTGATGTCCTTTATTCAAATGATACCACTCTATATAATAAGAGTGATAATATGGCTCAACTGGTAGCTGACAGTACAACATCTTTATGCCTCACTGAATCATGGTTCAATGATAACAAACTTGCCCTGAATAGGCATAAAACCAAACAAATAATTTTTTCATTAAAAAGGGATTCTTTTTCAAAGGAACAATCAGCTAGTTTTCTTGGTATCACCCTGGATAACAAATTAAGTTGGGACACCCACTGTGATCTGCTATGCAAAAAACTTTGCTGAACTATTTATCTCATAAACTCTGGTAAGATCACTTTCACCTAATGTGCTACTGTCGTTATCATGGCATGTTCCATTGTCATATTTCATACGCTATAATTGTGTGGGGTCATTGTAGCGGCTCCCTTCGGGTTTTCAAGCTTCAACGTAGAGTTGTTCGCATTATGTCTAACCTTGGGTTCCGTGATGACTGCTGTGCATCTTTTATGAAATTTAAAATTTTAACTTTGCCTTGTCTGTTTATTTTACAATGTCTGCTTTACATCAAAAAACAAATCTTTCAATATCAACACAACACTGATATTCATCACTTTGACACTCGCAACAAGGGAAAATTGGTTGTACCTTACCATAGCGGCTCCGTGGCGTAGTGTTATGTGTGTGACTACTACGCCCAAGGTCCCGGGTTTGAATCCCGACACGGTCCGCTTAAAAAATGTTAGGCGAGCATTTTTCACAAAAATACACCCACGTTCGGATGAGAGGTAAAATGGAGGTCCCGTGTGTGAGTGTTGTCATGCACGTTAAAGATCCCTACCTTGCTTGGAACAGCAAGGGTTCGGCAAAATTCCAAATTTTCCAGGTAAAAAAAAACTCGCTTCCTGGCCAATGTAGTACCTTCGGGTGGAGCATTGGAAAATCAAATGTAATGTACCTTCCCATAGGCTAAGTAGGAGCAGAAATGGTTCTAACTACTTTGGCTGTATTTTTTATAATGCACTTCATTCTTGCATAAAAGTTTTGCCTCTTCATCAATTTAAACTGAATATAAAAAGATTCTTATTAGAAAATGCTTTCTACACAATACCTGAGTTTTTAGCTTCAGTTGGTTCTTTAAGGTTGTCCTCTGAAGATTTATAACATAATTTTCATCTTTTTGGTGATTTTTTTTTAATTGTATATTCTAAACATATTTTTATTGTATTTGACAAATTGTTATTCACGTCAGTGATTCACACATGTTTTATTATAAATAAATAAATAAACCTTCATTTACTAAAATAAAGTAAACTATTGATTTTGGAAATGTTTTATGATTTCAAACAACTTTTTGTAACATATATCGTTGTTTCTGAATAATGTTATGGTATTCTATGCGAACAAGAATGAAAACTAAAGTAAGCAAAGAAAATAGTCTGCATCGAATACCACAACAAAAAATGAATCCAAAGAATGCTGTGTTACCTAAAAAGTGACAGATGAGGTGGGTCACAAAGAAAGAAAAAGAAAACCTCAAGAAAGGAAGTTTATTTACACACCTCTAAGTCGTTACAGAAACAAGGTCCAATATACAGAAAAACCAACCCGCAAAAAAAAACTAATTATCCAACATATCCCAAAGGATTTACAGAGTATAAGAATCTTTGCAAAAATAATTAATACACTCCTTAATTACTTCAAATTAATTTTTAACCTCGATTCTATTATTCTAATAAAACAGAAATTAATAAAAATATATATACTTACATAGCATCCACAAGTGCTAAAGAAATGTAAAAAATGTAATAGTAGACGACAGCAATAGCGAAATACCATCTACTGGCTGAAATTCATTTCGCAGCAGCTGTAACAAAATATTATTATGTAATAACATCACAAATAATAGTGTAATTCTAAATTTCTTTATACAGAAAATTGTAGGGACAGTAATTGTTCTTGTTTTTTAATTCATACTCAACCTTACATGTGATTTTCCAATGCTCCACCCGAAGGTACTACATTGGCCAGGAAGCGAGTTTTTTTTAACCTGGAAAATTTGGAATTTTGCCGAACTCTTGCTGTTCCAAGCAAGGGAGGGACCTTTAACATTCATGATAACACACACATGGGACCTACATTTTACCTCTCATCCGAACGAGGGTGTATTTTTGTGAAAAATGCTCGCCTAACATTTTTCAAGCGGACCGTGTCTGGATTCGAACTCGGGACCTTGGGCATAGTAGTCACACACATGCCACGGATCTGCCTAATTCATACTCAACCACTAATAGCTGTCGCATTAGCATATTCCGACGATTTGAGCGAAGTAAGTTCAATTTCCACACTGTAATATCTGCTGTTGTATGATGAGTAACCTTAAAAATACTTAAAAAACGAAAATTTCAAACAATTTTCCCTGAAGGAATCAAAATGACATAGAGAAGAAACATTATAATTTGAATAAGGGCCGCTATACTTGCGGTCACGTCCCCAATGCTCCACCCGAAGGTACTACATTGGGTTTAAACGCGAAAATATAAACGTGCTTCAGATCTAATCTAACTTCAAAATTAATCGATCCTAAATAAAAGCTAACAAACTAATACAAAAACTAAAAATATGGTTTGAACAATGGTATCCCTAACGTTAATTTGGAGTGTGTCCGTTCAACAAAACACACGTGAAAGTAAAAGAGGAGGGATCCGTAATACCGGATAGCAGTCGCCAGCTCTAGTTACAGGTGCGAACTGAAGGGTCGTCTTTAAACTATCCTAATCTAGCTAACTGATATTAAAAATGGATTCAAATTTCTAAGCATTCGCTAAATATTTTAATAGTGAATCCAGCTATTTTGCCTGCTCTATAAATTTGCAGCAAATTCGTCCTCCCTGATCTAAGTAATTTATTATACCTTTAACCTAAATCCATCCCTAGCTTTCCCTGCCATTCCCTAACTAATTTATATTATAATTACATTCTTCACAATTAAAATCTTTGTTCCTATAAAAATGCTGCCACCAAAAATGGCGGCAGAACGTCAGGCAAAACAAATCAAGCTCCAAAAATAAGTGCAAAATAAATATAAATAAATATACTTATGTAAATAGATATCTAATAAGCATTGAGCATATGGCAGTGCACAAAAGCAAAAAGCATTGCCCAATTTATAAGGTGCACTCGCATAAGCACTATGTCGGCTAGCGCCATTACTCACAAAAACCTGCTCATTAAATTATTTTAAATATACTTATTAATACAAATCAATGCTTATGCGAGTGCAGCAGCCACAATTTTTCTTCTTACCTCGATAATAATTTCTCCAGTATCTGAAGATCTGGTCGTCTTCTTACGTCTATTAATATTTTACAGCTAAGGGGAGATGGGTATGCACTGCTAAAGTCCAGGGGGGATGCGCGGTTTCACTCTATTTTATTTTCTTTATTTATCTACTAATTTAAATTAATGAGGGTTTTGATTTAGTTTGTTATTATTTACTTGCTTTTTTTATACAGGTTTTGGTTATACCATGTTCATATCCATTTCTCAAGCCAAGTCAAATCTAAAATTTTCAATTCTCCCCCACCACCTCGCCCTCCGATTTACAGGCGGTTATCACTGTTCAATCTCACAACCCTTCCTGAAAATTCTTTGAATGCTGTCTAGGATGCCTTCTGGTTAGCCACTTCCCCGACTTTCTCTAGACTCTGGCCATGCTTGCCCTGCAACAGCTAATTTCATAGCAGCTAACCCTCGTTTTGCCACCTCGAGTGGGCAGTCGAAGAGCATGTGCTCTGCGCTTTCTGTGCCCTCACCGCATTCGCAGTGGTCGTTATCGGTTAAACCGAACCTTTATAAATATGCTTTCAGGGCGCCGTGCCCTGTTAACAGTTGCACCATTTTATGATCGAGCTTCACCTCGATCTTACCTCTAGCTTCTATGCTCGGTATGAATTTGTGTGTCAACCTGTCCGTAACTGCGCGAAGAAACAGCAAGTTTTACAGTTTGGAATGATATTTCTGTTTTTCTAGCTTGTCAAGAGCGTGGTCTTGAAGGTTCTGATATTTTACAGTCGAGACACAACAGTGGTTTTGTAGTTGACATCAAGGACAAAGGTATGTGATATTAAGTTTCATTTCAAACCAGTTCAAATACTTCAATGAAGAAAATTCACCATCATCTGGAAATAGAAATATTTGCCTAAAAATTTAGCATACTACTCCAATTATTATAGGATGAAAATTTCATCAGTACATCGCTAAAGATAACATACATCAGATGTACGATGCCATTCCATTCAAATAAATAATTTATGTTCTTGACTTCATCTTGTGTAGTTTACATTTTCCTTTGAAGAGCACTTATTAAAAGAGATAGCATATTTCTAATTTTACACAAACCAAACTAACTATTTCTTAAAGAGGAATCATCCGCGATATGATGTAACCTTCCGGTTGGCACTTCGTGTCAGCATTCTATTTATATAATATTTCTAAATTCAATTGTCTGTTGATAGCATTGTCCTGCTATCTATATCGTTGTTACCTTTGCGCTTCGTTTTGTATTAACCTCCATAATTACCTGTTATTGCCGTGTACTCAAATGTACGTAATTTATCTGCATTTAAAATTACAAATATGATAATAAGCTGTACTTTGCTTTTGTCCTTGTGGATAAGAGGCATTCTTGTTTCGATCGTTGTTGGTGAAGGTTGGATTCTGCCGATATAATCGTATTAATTACGGATTTAGGTAGAACAGACAAATTAATATCGGAGTTTGGCAATTTTGGTTTTATGGTTCTAGAATGCCTTTTGCAAGCTTCTATTTTCACTTGTAGTGGATTTAAATTCATCAGCATTGTTCATAATTGGTATGAATTAAAATAGATTAAATTTTATTATTTAAATTTTTGTAGGTGCAGATGTTCGCTATTGAAATCTCAATATTGTAACGTCCTCTTATCTCTAAATCAGCTAGTGCACATGTAATTAACACACTTATGTGGTAATTAATATCCCAATTTTTGTTTGCAACTTGATTTTTAATATTAAATTTTAGGGTTCTTTTTCCTTCCTATGCCTTCTCATTGTGCTTGTTCTGCGTATGCTCTTCATTCTGTTTGTGCCCCTGCCTCCTTTATCTCAAGAACGTTGTTGCACTACCAACTCTATTACTTCTCATTTATTGGCGTTGCCAAACAGCTGTCGTTACTCTGGGTTACCATTCCAGCAGCCTAGGACTTTGACGACCTTTGATGTGAGATAACTAAGTACAGAAGCTAATCATTGAGTAAGATTATTCCATGTATTATTATTCGTTAGTGTTTGTGTTTATTTTGTGCTATTGTGATTTTATTATTTTCCTTACTAGTACTTAATATTAATAATTTGAGCTATTGCTGTTCTTAGAAAGTACATCTACTTCATTCAAAATTCTGTAATACTGATGTACAAAATTTAATATTTAAGACAAATTTTTAGTATATTTCTAGGCACCCTCCTTACTGCCTAGCGTGATTTATTAAGATTATTAGTGAACTATTTCAACAGTACGTTAAGGTATCTAATATTTACACTACTGTTAGAGATTGCTCCCACGAGGTGCTTATTTGAAATTGAGGTTAGAACACCGAGCACTTAATTTATGGTGCATTTTACGTACTACTACATGCTTTCTTGGCCAAGGATATATGAGTATGTGAGTAATTAGTAACATTAAAGCGAGTGGGAAATTAAAAGTTATTCTTCCCTGATATGCACTCGTGCGGGGTTACTTACGGTAATATTTACAAATTTTGTATTTTCTAAGCCTGTGTTAATAATTGATGTAATATTGAAATTTCACTGGTATTTAGAATTTTCGTCATTATTTGTTTGTGTTCCGATGCGATATTAAAGATAGTTATTTTGTGAAGTTGCATGTTTTATATTTATGATCTGGAAGGGGGTTCCTACGAAGTCTGTTGGAACTAGGACTTAAGGTTTCATATGCTCCTTTATTTTTATCAGTTCCTGGCGCCTTTGCATTCCCTGTCCAGGCTCTGATTCAATACTAACCTTTATTAATATAATCTGTGTAATACATTTTCTGATATACCCTGAATTAGAGTCTCACCCTGACTAAGTCGGAGCAAAAGTTGTCACCACCCCCAACCCAAAAACCGCTACCTAAGCACTTTTCTAGTGGCCGTTAACTTGACTAAAATTTTCCGTGACAATATGCCGTACAACCAACTTATCGTTTCATTCACACAAGCGAAACTGCAATACCATGAAATGGAAAATCCGGTTAACGACTGTCAATAGAACCAATCGCAGCGCTTCAAAACAACACGTCTAAAGTACGCAACAAGGAATATACTTCAAATTCAAGGACATGAATGAAGCGTAGGGAAGTTGTCTAATTTTCAGCATAGAATTTTAGAAAATATAGCCCAATGCATAATTTTTCTTCAATACGGTGTAAAGATAACGAAGTGGAAATGTTAAATGGATTAAAATTCGTGTTTGCAAACAACCTTGTAGAAACACATACATACCTCACGGCAATATTTCAGAAAACATTAATAATCCAATACCACATTTAAACGCTATGTCCAAAATAAGTTAGATTCGAGCATTTTCAAATCACAACTAAATATTTTATTAAAATCCTACAGGTTAATGAATAGGTAATCGTTTAAATTGAAAAAGCAGTTGAAATCCATTAATAAAAATTCAAATGCAGGAAATGCAGGTAACAATATGTTTCATGTTCCAGTCTGAGATCATTGAATAGTGTACAGTGTAGAAAATGACTATTCAGAACCATCGAATTTATACAATTCTAAAATTTTAACAAGAGGAAGTGATTGTTAGCATTGTATTGAGTTCAATATTTATTTTTTATAGTGTTCTGAGGTCAGTGTCATTTTTCGCTTTTATTTGTAAAAATTTTAAACTTCAAGTTGTATCTTTCTGTTCTAAAATAAAAAAATATTAGATCAGTTACACAGGAAAGTGCTGGTGTTTCGTGTTTGATTAATAAGAAGATCAAAACTGGTAGTTTTCATTTTTGTAGGTCAATGGTAATCGATTGCAAAACCACCTAGAGGAATTCATTTTCTAATGAAAGTTGACAGGAGCCGATAAGATATTAGTTTTCTTTCTTGTAGGGGAGATGGTGATCGATTACGAATCCATTTAAAGGATTTCTTTTCCTGCTGAAAAGTATCAGAAACTCATAAGCGATCTTGATTTTCTCTCTAGTAAGGCGACTGTGATGAATTGAACGGTTATGTAAAATATTTCTATTAGGGATTTTAGTTTGATTTCTCGAAGGGCAGTGTGATTGATTGCAAAACCACCTAAAAAAATTCCTTTCGTACTAAAGGGTATCAGGAGATTCTAAAGGATATTGATTTTCTTTCTTGTAGGGCGATAGTGATCGACTGCAAAGCCATCTAAAGGGTTTCTTTTCATGCTTAGTGTTTCAGGAGCCTATTAGGTATTTCTTGAAGGATCATGATGATCTACTGCAAAACCCACCCAAAGCAATTCTTTTTTGACCAAAAGGTAAAAGGAGATCGTATTGGATATTGGGTTTCTTCTTGTACGGCAATGGTGATCGATTGTAAAGCCATCTAAAGGATTTCTTTTCATACCAATATGTATTAGGAACTTATAACAGATTCTATTTCTTGGAAGGCGATGGTGATTGATTGCAAAACCACCAAGTAGAAATTCTTCCCCTACCAAAAGATATTAGGAGATCATATGCAATATGTCTTCTTTCTTGTAAGACGATGGTAATCATTTGCAAAAACCTTTAAAGGATTTCTTTTCCTACCGAAGGGAATCAGGAGTTCATATAGAATATTAATTCTCTGTTGTAGTCTATTGCAGAACCAACTAAAGCAATTCTTTCCCTACCCAAAGATATCAGACTATCATAAGAGTTATTGGCTTTCTTTGTTGCAGGGCGTTGGTGATTTGTTGTGCAAAACAATCTTGAGGGTTTCTTTTTCTGCCGAAAGGTATCAGGAGGTAAAGGGATATGAGTTATCTTTCTTGTGGGACGATGGTGATTAATTGCAAAGCCCTGTAAAGGATTTCTTTTCCTGCCAAGCAGTATCAGAAATTATAAGGCAGCTTTTCCTGCCAAAAGGCACCAGAAGATTATAAGGGATGTTGGTTTTCTTTCTTGTAGGGCAATGGTGATATGTAGCAAAAGCTCAAAAATTTCCTTTCCTGCAAAAGCTATCAGAAAATAATAATGGATTTTAGTTTTCTTTTTAGTAGGATATAAAGGGTTTTTTCTTCCTACCAAAATATACCGTTCGTTTACTTTTCCAATGTTCCACCAGTAGGTACTACATTGGCCAGGAGGCGAGTTTTTTGTTGCCTGCAAATTTAGAATTTTGCCGAACCCTTGCCGATCCAGGCAAGGTAGGGATCTTTAACGTGCGTGACAACAATCACACACGGGACCTCCATTTAACCTCTCATCCGAACGAGGGCGTAATTTTTGTGAAAAATGCTCACCTGTCATTTTTCAAGCAGTCGACCGTGTCGGGATTTGAACCCGGGACCTTGGGATCCGTAGTCTTACGCTTATTGATCCACGGCGACGCCTACCAAAATATACCAGGAGATCATAAGAGATATTGGTTTTCCTTGTTGTAGAGCAATGGTGATCGGTTGCAAAACCACTGTAAGGATTTCCTATCCTGTCAGAAGGTACCAGGAGATCATAAGAGATATTGGCTCTCTTTGTTGTAAGTTGGTGACGATGAATTGCAACGCCATGTAAAGGATTTCTTTTTCTGCCGAAAGGCACCAGGAGGTCATACGGGATATTAGTTCTCTTTCTTTAGGGTGTTGGTGATCAATTGCAATGCCATTTAAAGTATAGATAGTTCATTACGTCTCAAAAAAGGATTTTAGCTCACCTACACTATTTGACCAGCCAGTTTTGACAAATGTCATTACTCTATCTACGATGGGGTTCTTTTCATACACATAAAGGTATATTTTGATATGAAATGGGTAATTAGGCAGATGAATTAAAGGAGTGTATTGAACTATCTATATCTGTCACATCTGCAAGGGGTGACATTGATAATATATTGTCAAATACTTGTGTTCACCTTTTGTACTCGGTTTTGTAATGACATTCCATTCAATGATTCTTGAAGCTGATGATACAAAAATAAGAATTGTCAGAGTTAAGAATTACCTTAAGAAATTGATGGTTTGAGACCAACATGAACAACCTGCCATAAATATCTTTTACATAAAAAATTATCGCTAAAGAAATTTCAAACTGTATAATTTCACTCAGAGTTAGATAACAAACTGAAGGCATAGCATACCGGTTTTTAATATGTCTTCCCGTGGCTCAAAACACCCCCTATTTGATGAGAATTCGTATCACACAGCATTATGGTCACCTTTGCTGGATCATAATGAGTTAGAACTTGATTATCGATAATTATGCTTCTAATTAGAGCAAATGCTCCTTACATGACATCAAAATTGAAATCTATCCCTTTCTCTAAGAAAACTACATAAAGGATGCAACTTGTCTGATAACATCGGGACAAATCGATTCTAAAAATTAGTAATTCCTAGACACTTCACTTAGTTTTTTCTGGCTACAGTGCCTTTCCGATGTCTCCTAATTATTCCTGAGCACTGGCGGCCTTAGACTTTGCGGGGCCCTGGGCAAAAAGTTTTTGTGGGGCATTTTATCGTATAATCAAAATTTAAACCTATTGAAATGCGGATTTACGTTTTTTGGTAAAAGCCAAAAGATTTCAATATTATCAAAGACACTGATTTTTATTGTTAACATAATAAAATGTTTTACATGAACTGTATTAGGATCAAATGAATTGTAATTTAATATTTAAAAATAATTTCAATTTAAATTTAGAAAATAAACAAAACATGAAAATAAAAGAACCATCAATTAACAATTACGATGAATAAGATCCCCTTACTTAGTTTGACCACTGATTATCTGTAGGGAAAACAACCAACAACAAAAGAAATATTAGTGGCACCTTACAAAAAATAACGAAGTTTGTAAAGTGTGCAGTCTTAAGAAGTTTCAAAGATATTAGGTATACAATGTAACTGCTTAATGCTTTCTTATATTGATCTTTGTCCTTAACAGGACGTTTCATTATTTGTTATTGTAAGCATGGAAGTTTCTTACGGTGATTCTTTCGCTCGAAGAAGGTGACTAGTATTATAACTGTAAACTACACAATATGTACTAGATATTGTATAGATTTATGATGCATAAAGATATACTCTAAACAGTTTTGCTATCTTTTTAAATAAAGTGTAACTCAAATTTTTAAAATATGCATTGCGGTGCGCAGGGCCCTTTTGTTTGCAGGGCCCTAGGCACATCGCCCAGTTCGCCTCCCCCCTCTCCTCCACAAGGCCACCTCTGTTCCTGAAATGGGCAAATGGTGATAATAAAATTTTATCTATTATCTAGTTTGAGTATTTCTTTTAGTAAAATTGTGTTTACTCTACCATGGATATAGGTAAAAATAGAATAATATATTATACCATTCAAATACTGAAATATCCAAAATATAACTGATCCCAACTAGTTCAGATAATCGACATTCCACTGTACTATTTTTTTACTAATCATATTTGAACCATGATTAAAAAAATTAAAAAAATGTTCACACTGTTATAATTTTATTAAAAATACTACACTTTTTTGCATTACAAATAGTGTGAGTGGTTAATCTAATATTTACAGTACAATCCTTATGAGTAATAATATTGAATTATTTTGTCCACGATACTTTGGGTATATCAAAGTGTTCAGTTAATCCATCAAGATGCTGATTAAATTTTTCAACCCTTTCCTTGTGTGTCATTGAAGCCTTTTCTAGTATCCGTTGTGTTTGCTACAATTACATGTATTTAAATACAGATATGCTTTATTACGATATTTACCATTTTCTCTTGCATTTTTTTAAATGCAATTTCTGCCTTCGTCCTTTTCGATACTTTAGGCTTTTCTTCTATTTCTGCTTGATCAACCATTTGGGTAACCAGCTGTTCTAAATCTTTTTTATCCTTTTTCTTCTTCTTTTTAATTCCGGAATCGTTTTTTAGTTTTAATTTTCCTTTTGCAACTTGTTCGTAAGGATCCATACTTACAAAATAACCTGTATTGTTTGTATTTCTACAACATAAAACAAACTGATAACAACATTTTTCTATTTTATATTTTGATTATTTTATAACAATTGTATGTAGCAACTCTGTGTTGAAATTACCAATTGCTATTATTGTGTTAGCTTTCAAATAAAGCAGATATCATTTAAATATTCAAATAATTCGATTCCACATACAAATTTTCACAACAAAAAAAAAGTGAAACCCTTCATGCAGAATCGGTTAAAATAATTATGCACTGGTTAATTAATACAATTTTTCAAATTATCACATATTGTATCAGGTAAGGCCACACTTCTTACTAAATTAAGAACATTTCTGGGTACTGATTAATATTATAACGGCATATCTTGTCTTTTAGGCACTTTATATACATCAATTGCAAAAATTTGATGCACATAATAATGAGACAAAGTTATGTTACTGTTTTAATAATTGCACAAATACTTATTATGTGCAGAAACATGATATAACTAAACTAAGCGTTACAGACTAAAAGTGATGCCAATACAGTAGACAAACCCCAATGTAACTTGTCGGCAAAAAAAGGAAATGAACCTGCTTTGTTATAAACTTATCATTTTGTGGAAGGTTGTTTTATAAATGTATTTGTAATTCATGATGTGCACAATTTTTACATTATTCCCTACTTGTGTTTTAACATCAAATAATGAAATTAAACAAATACAAACCAAAGTGCACCAAAACAATACCATTTAATATTCAGTAAAATTCTGCAAATATCAGATTTGAATCATATCTCTGACAAATACGTTGGTGGTTTGGTTGCAGAGAGTTATATCAACTCTTTGGTTGGTTGATTTATCGAATGAAACATCTTTTAAGTGACAAGATTACTTCAGTCTGCAGTCGCTTATAAAACCCATAAGAGGTAAATAGTGTGTATTTTTATGAAATAATATTTTGAGCCTGGTTTGCTGGTGTTAGTATTCTAATATTGTAATAAAAACCGTATTTACAATAACAACAGTTCTTTATTATCAAACTGATTATACACGTCTTTTCAACAACTTGTACCTACAATAAAATTCTAGAAGTTCTCACAAGAATTTCTTTTCAGTTAATCGCTAAGAGTACAAATATTAATTTCTTAAAAACTATGATGCTCTTTTCTTAATTATTTATATCGATGCACTATAATTGATTTATATGATCACTACAATAATTTACATCAATCGCATCAGTAGTTTATATCACAAAGGGCAATTTATACTAAACAGTATGTACCACTAAGCTATTTCATATCACAGCTTTCAAAGCTTTAAATCAGAACTCATTATTATTATTAATATCTTTAAATTATTATTATTAATCTTTACTGTCCAACAGATTTTTATATCCAATTACAAGACATGTCAACAAAAAAAGAAATAAAGTAATATACAAGATAGTAATCAAACAAACAAACAAACAAAACATGCTATAGTTAAATACACTAAAGAGGTAAAGAAAAAGGTAAGTAGATAAAGATATTTTATCAATAAGTAACTCGGCAAATATCTACACGTGTCGCACTACTATACGTCAATACAAACTCATTAACGAACGTAAAATAAGTAAAAGTAGTATCTTGTAATGTTTTTTTAAGTCTGATAGTCTACAATGATTAATGTCACAAAAACCTGCAATTGCATTAAACTTACTATACGTAACGTGAAACGAGACCTTAATAATGTATTAGTTCGTGCTGCGTTACAATAGAATGTTAAAGTGTGCCTGGCAGATAATTGCAATATGTGAAAATCGATTAATGACAATAGATATATGGAATCGATTTTGTATACATTAACTTGTATAACAGTATTAGACCAATCACTATTGTACGGGCTTCGAGGGATTCCTTATCAAACATAGATAGCAGTACCCTGTGATCAATACCAAGAGATGGATAGTAACCATTTATTTTCAAAAACATAAACTTCAGCTTCTTTGTACTTTTTCTAGATTGTCCTTTATATTTATTAGTCTATAATTTTTGATTTTTGCTGGATCATCAGAGTTTAGAACAGGACAAATTCTAGCTGTTTTCCATACCTCGGGAAAAATTGTAGTTCTCAGAGAGAGATTGAATATAATGCTCAGCGGATAAGAAAATAGTGTGCAACATTCCTTAACTGGAAAACAGAATATTATCGGGACCAGAAGTCATTTTGTTCTTCAATTTAATGAAGGTTGATTTGACCTCGTTCGTTGTAAAATGCTCAACATTTATGATAGGTATGTTATTAAAAGCAGTTATACCTGTACCAACATTGGAGTTTGAGTACAGACTGCTAAAGTATTTGCTAAATGTGTTCACAATGGCTTCCGGAGAATAATATGTTTGGTTGTCGATATGCAATTTTCCAGATGTGCGGTACCACATCGCTCTTCCCGAATATATGACCACAGTTGTCTTGGATTAGCAGTAAATGATTGCTGAATATCAATGAGATATTTTTTATAGCATACATTTATTTGCAATTTAACTATGAACGATAAATTATTGAAATTCTTCACACTGATCCCTTTTTCAGTTATTTTATATTTTTTATAGTACAAGCTCTTCAGTTGAATGTACTTGAAAAGCTCCTGCAAAATACCACCTGACACATTTGTGCTATTTACAACTAAATAGTGGTACATAAACATCAAAAAGCATATAAATATAATCATACAAAATATTTGCAAATGACATTCACGTCCGACGATTCTAATAGAAATGACCAATCAGTATTTGCAAGGGTGTTATACAAACCAATGAAATAGGTTTTTTAAGTGTACACTTTTTTATCACGATTAATTGGAAATGCATTACGTCATTAGGAAAATCTATATTTGTTTTCAATGCTGGGTGAAAGAGGTGTTCCTTAATTACACACTTGGTATTTGAAAATACAAGATCAAGTTATTGACCTTGTACATTTGTAAGGGAGTTAAATTGTTTTATATTTAACAGTTGAATGAAGCCTCACATTAGCCTACTTTTGCTATCGTAAACATCTGGGTTATTAAAGTCGCCCACAATTACGATGTTTTCTTATAACAACATTCAAATTGCTCAAAAAGGTCAATGAGTACCTGAAAACCCGTAATCGTTGTGAGAGGAGTTATGCAAATAGCAAATATGTACAACGAATTTGAGTTCAAATTATACTTACATCCAACAATATCAATATTGGGCAGCATTAACCTAATATGAGATAATTCCAGAATTTCAGTCAAATGTGATTCCTTACTGCTGTGCTAAGAGAGCACCGTCACCCCACATTTTGTTTATAACATTATACTGATGATCACGCCTAGAAACATAGATCAGTTTAGAAAAACCTCAAAGCTGAAAATATCAGGTGTGAGTGCAGTTTTAACTAAACATACTATTTAAATTCACAAGCACACACGTATTTCTTGATGTATGTCATGGTCACGTGAAGACCCTCGCCTGCTCATTGGTCAGTAATTCATGTTATTTTTTAATTAATTTAAATATTTAGTATACTGGATAGTTGCAAAGTGCATTTGGAAAACCTTGAGGTAATTATTAATCGTTATTAATAGTTATCAAGTTATAAACCAGTACTTGTGCACTGAACTGTACATATGTGTGATAATTAAAATGAGCCAAAAAGAGATTCACGACTTGAATGAATTGTTTGTAGACAAAATGCAGATTTTGAGGTGCAATTGCAAACTGCACTGACGTGTGGTACTGGTGATAGTAGCACATCTATTAAGGAAATGTTTGGCGAATTTTGTCTAAAACAAAAATAATCAAACTTGTGCAGCAGCTAAATGATCGTTAAACTTCTATTGAAAATAAAGTAGATACCTTAGATAACTACTCATGCAGAAATTGTTTGCTATTACATGATGTTCCTGAGCATAATAACGAGAATCTGGGAATACGTGTTCTTGAAATATTTAGCTCCAACCTAGATACTTAAGATTACCAAGTAGGTGTACTAGAAAGATGTCATCGAATTGGTAACACATCTGGACAAAAGTTGTATCCCATAATAATTAAATTCACCTCCTATAAATTCCGTCAGCGTCTTTGATCACTTAAGAAAAAGTAAAAAGTTCAAAATTTATTTTAACAGAATCCATAAGTAGCATGCGATATCATTTGTTACAAACTGTAAAGTCTAAGCGAGGACCCAGAAACGTTTGGACATCAGATGGGATTGATTGATTGATTTATTTATTTCCACAAAACATTTCCATGTTTGTAGGAAACTATACTTATATTAATTCACAAAATTATCTTAGAGGCTTTTAAAACATGTCCTAATCTAATATAATCACTCGTCTTAATTACAATTAAATGTTAGAAGTATCACTGTAGTATAAACAGCTGTGTTTTATATAGTTTTGTCATCAATGTATTCATGCCCTGAGTAATATGCCTTCTGAAGCAGCATAGCTTTAAGCACCCTTTTAAATGATAGAAGTGAATGGTTTTTAAATCTGTTAGGAAGATGGTTGTACAATTTAACACCCATATATTGCAAGCTGTTTTCAAATTTTCTGGTATCATGTCGTGGCACTACCAGCAATTGGCCCGATTGCCTGGTTTTAAGTATTCTGGAGACTTCAAAGAATACATTTTTAAATTTATGCACGAAGCACAGACATTCAACGATGTACCCACATGGAAAGGTTAACAACTCTAAGGATACAAATAGTTTTCTGCAGCTTTCTCGTCTAGGAGACTTACTAAGTATGCGAATGGCTGTTTTTTGTTCGAGGAAAATTCTATATGCAGGAGATGATATACCCCAAAACATAATGCAATAGCACATTATACTATAAAAGCATGCATGATATACCATCAATAGTGTTGAATGTGACATTACTGTAAGAAGTTTGCGCAGTGCAAAATTGGCTTTTATGAGACGTTTATGAATTTGAGTAATGTGATTCTCCCAATCAAGCGAGCAATCTACAGCAGCTCCCAGGAATTTTATATTGTGACTGACCTTTAAGCCAATGTTATCCATGGAAATTGTAATCATTTTGTTGAATAATATGCAACTAGTTTTATCCAAATTTAATGTGATTCTATTTAATTCACACCAATCAGTTATACTCTTTAAGCTTTTTTGTATTGAAGTATTCAATCCTAAGGGAGTCGTCGAGTTACAAATACATAGAGCATCATCTGCATAGAGATAACTACGTCCTAACTCAAATGTTTGCTGGGAGATCATTGACATAAATCAAAAATAGTAATGGTCCCAAAATGGAGCGCTGGGGAACTCCTTGGTTTAGGACAGCCTCCGATGACAAATATATCCTACCATCAATACCACCAATTGCAACATATTGTTTTCGTTTAAACAAATAAAAACAAATTAAGTCATAGGCTATACCTCTAATACCATAATGTTCTAATTTAAATAAGAGTATTTCATGTATTACGGACTCAAATGCTTTACTGAAATCGCAGGATATACACCCAACATACAGCTTTTTATCTATGCTGGTATGAATTTCTTTTGTTATTTTATAAAGTGCTGTTTCTACACTTTGTCCTTTGACGAATCCATGTTGTAAACTAAAGGTAATATTGCATTCCTTGAAGAAACTAATAAATTGGTTGTAAATTACTTTTCAAAAATTTTTGATAAGCATGGAAGCAATGCTATTGGCCTATAATTATTAATGTTGTGTGAATCACTTTTTTTAAACACTGGTATAACTTTGGCTGTTTTAAAGCATTCTGGAAAAATCCCTTGTTCTAAAAACAAATTAAAAATATACACCAGATTTTCAACAATTGAATACTTGCAATGTTTAATTACTGTGATGGAAATTGAGTCTAACCCAGATGGAGTTTTATTTTGAAAACCATTTATTATATCTATTATCTCATATCGATTACACGGTGTTAGGAAGATTGTTCTACTATTTTGGGCGATCACAGAATTCAATTTAGCTTTTATATTTACTCCACAATTGTCTTTACCTGTACTGAAATTTTGAGAATAAAAACTAAAATGCTTATTAAACAAGTTTGCTATTTGTAAAGAATCCGATATAACCTTGTCATCTATCCGAATTTTAATTTCGTTGACATTTATGTTGCTAGAGAGTTCGCCTTTTATTATTCTCCAAGCCATTCTAGATTTATTATTCGTCAATAAGATTTGTTTATGTAGGAAATTCTTTTTGGCCTGTATGATTACAGTCTTTAGTGTTTTGCAATACACAGTTACATAGTTAAGAAACCAAGATTCTTTAAAGTATTTACAGAGAAAAATTAAACTTCTTTTATTACAACAAGAAACACGTATACCTTTGGTGATCCATTCATTATCTCTATTATGTTGTTTGGATTTTACCAATGGAAAGCACTCATCGAAACACTCTACTAGTCTAGATATGTAATCCTTAGCTAAGGCATTTATATAATCAGTTGTTGCTATCACAATGTTTTCTATTTCATTAGCAAATTTTATGATGTTATTGTTCTTAAATGTGCGAAACCATTTGTGCTCTTTTTTGACCTGTGATGCACCGCTGATATTATTCTGTATACTTACATACAGTGGAAAGTGATCTGATATTTTATAAGATATTACACCAGATTGCAAAATAGAAGGATAATTAGTATATATGTTTTCAATGCATGTACTACTTGACACATACCATAGGATGCAAAAAAGTTCAAAATTTTAAGTTTCTGTTTTTGTTGTTTCGTAGTAACTGAAATGTCTATATTGAAATCGCCACATAATACAATATGATTTTTAACCACTGATAGTTTGTTTAGGAGTCAATCGCATTTTTCCAGAAATAATTCAAAGTCCCCATCTGGGGTTCTGTAAACACACACAATAAATATGTTTTGAACACTTATTATTGAGGTCTCAAAATGCTTCTCAACACATAGTTCACTTAGTCTACAACTTTTCGATGCTTTGATACCTTTCTTTACAAAAATACAGGTGCCTCCTTGTAAGTTGTGAGACCTACAATAATATTCTATCATCTCATATCCGGGTATACAAGATTTATAAATTTCAATTTCCTCTAATCGTAGGTGATGTTCAGTAATGCAAATAACATCATATTTTTTGTCATAACTTTCTATTAGTGTATGTAATTGAAGATTCTTAGAGTTGCGAAGAGATGTAATATTAATATGAATAATATTGAGCGTACACTTTAGTGCCTTGTCAAAGGAATTAAAAAATGATATACATTTTGGCCCCTTATAGAAGTTGATACTGACTTTGAATTTGAAGTGTTTATGGTGGTATATATCTGAGTATTATCACTAATGTTTGTCTTAAATTGTTTTGATGTTGGAGCTATTTCTATTAGATTGCTATTACATTTGTATGTGTTAATCTTCCCTGCATTTTTGATCTGTACTAGGTTAACTATTTTTTTGCAGAGTTTAATTTTACCAAGTGACTTCATATGAAGGCCATGTTGTGTAAAATCCCCCGCATGAAATATTTTATTTAAATCTACACAGTGATGGTGAGTATTCTGTACTTCTCTATAAATATCCAAATTAAGTTTGTAAATAAATTGATTCAAGTAAGGACGTCCTAACCAATACGGTGCAATCACAAATATCACATTAGTATTTGTGGCAACTTTTAATATATTACGAAACTTCTCTTTATCTATAGAATTCCCACGAATAGCATTATTGGAACCTGCTAAGATGACTAAATAGTCATCCATGTCAAAGTTTTTTATAGTAGATTCGACACTTTCAGTAACGGCTTCGTATGTAGCATCCGGTTTGAATAAACATGCTATTTTAAAATTGTCATTACCTATCAGTGAACGCAACATGGATACACATTTTCGTCCATGACTATCTGCAAGTAGTGTTATCTTAGGTTTTGTAAGCCTTGGCAGTTCATTATTAGATGCAGTTGATCTGATGTTTCCTCCATCATTAAAATTTAATTTGACAGATACAATGCTACTACATTCATTATTTTGTACAATTGTGGTATCTGTTACGTCCCATCATGACAATAAATTGTACTTTGGTAGTATGTTAGTACATTCTTTTAATGTACCGTTATAGCTAGGAAATGAGACGGCCTGCGTGCCAGTTTTGCCCTTTCACCCCACCATGCGGTGGCTGTAAATGTATATACTCAGTATTCTTGTGTTCGTGCTACAATAAAGATGCTCAAATCTCGTCTCCTGTTTATTTTAATATAAAAGGAAATATTGGTAAAACACCGTTGTGTTCTCGTTACGTAAGGTGAATTGCAGTACGCCGTCACCTTACATTTGGTCCTTCGTAGAGTCGGATCGCTAATTACAGTGACCGTTATTAATTGAACATTAAAGATATCACATTCCGCGACCGTATGTTCAACAGTACAGTTCTAAGTTAATTCGTTGATAATAAAATACGACCTCGGAAATAACAAATTAACAAGTGATAAAACCAAAACAGGTATTGTTTTCTAAACATTCCTCTTCCTTTATTACAGCTACATTAAATAAACCTAACCCAAACCACTTACCAAAACTACCTGAAATGTATCCTTTACCAACAATAACAGCCTCAACCATAAATCATTCAACCAGCCAAACAAAAAACCCACTCGCCCATCAGACAATAAAAGAAGGGACATATTCGAATGCAGTAAAAGCAAAGCACCAAATGAACAAACATCTGCAAGCAGTTTCCCGTCAAAAGAAAATGCGATTATATTAAATTCATTGCCAAACACGAAGTTAGAAGATTATCTAAATGCAATCACGGAAATAATAGATCCTAAAAATATAACCTTTGCATCAAGAATAGCAAACAACCGGATCTGTATTTATTTATCTACAAAAGAAGATGCTGACCAGTTTGTAAACAACCATCCTAATATAACAGTAAATAACACAGAAGTGGAAATACGTAAATTACTAACGCCGACCATAAGAGTGGTTATTTCAAATGTTAGCCCATCCATACCACACAATGTAATAGAAAACGCACTTATTAAGCTAAATATAACTTTAACAGGCAAGATGTCATTTATAAAAGCTGCATTATCAGAAATAAAATTTAAACACATACTTAGCTTTCGTAGACAAATCTATGTTAAACAAACTGCAAATTTAAACATCCCAGAATCAATAATAGTATTATTTGAAGAAACCCCCCTACAGACTATTTTTATCTACAGAAACATACTGCTATACATGTAAACAAACGGGCCATTCAACCTCAAGCTGCGAGGAACATAATATACAGAGTGAAACAAAACAACCTGAACAAATAACAAACCTAAATGAAACAATAAGAAATAAAAGACCAAATCAGTCACCTGAAAGTACACCTACAGAAGAACTAAATGAAACTTACATTGAACATCAAATAAGAGAAGCAACACAAAAGAAAAAACAAGAAACCAACCAAGAATCAACCCTGTCGAATTTATCACAAACCAAACGGACAAACAAAAAACAAAAAAAGGATCCTACAATTAAAAAGAAGAACTTGGAACAAACTGAATCCCCAAAACACAATACAATAAAGGAAATCATAGAAAGTGATCCAGCCAAATACATTATCTCATTCGACGAATTTCAGGACTTTCTAGAAAACACGATCGAACAAAAAAATACTAGAATTAAGTAAAAACTATACCAAAGATACAAACCAACTCATACAAATGATGCATGAAATCCAAAACAATACTGATGACAAAAAATAAAACAACAATAACAAGAATAACTAAAAAATGGAGGAACAACAAATTGAGTCAGAAATGTCTGATTCCTCAGTCGATAATCAATAACATGAACATCATTCAATGGAATTGTAATGGACTTCAATCCCATAAAGCTGAATTCCAAAACTAATTTAAGAAACACAACCTCATTACATATGCTTACAAAAACACACTTCAAAGAACATCAAAACATAAATACATACAATTTTATACAATATCGCAAGGACAGACTAAACACACATATAGCTAGCGGAGGGTGGCAATTCTAGTAAACAACAAACAACATACAACAAGATGTACAAACTATCCTGAGAGACACATCCAATATTGAACCACTGCTGAACTATCTTAAAGACATAGAAATCCAACATCGTATATAAAATATATAAAAGATAAACATATATTGTACCATAGATTATAAATAATACTTCCAACCTCCGCTAATAACTGTAAAGGTGGAAGCGGATGAAAGTGAAAATAAAAAAAAAAAAAAAGATATCACGCGCGTGTATACGAAGTTTTATATCTCGGTCGGGTAACAGAAGTTCAAGTAGTGCCATCTTTATCGTAAGTTTGGTAGACAAGTTACCAGCTACAAACTGGGCAAGCAACCCTTACAAACGTCTTTCAATTTTAAACACGTTTTAAGAATATAATAAAAGGCATTCCTCTTCTCGTAGGTGGCAGTAAGGGCGATTGCTTGCAAGAATCTTTACGAAATACAACCAACGTGGGCAAACAGTAGAGTGTTCCGTTAGGTTACTCTATTGTTCTCCAGAACTGGTCAGCAAAGAAAGGGTCTTCTGTATACATATTTCTCGGTAAACTAAACTTCTACAATGGAAGAGCAGGAAATAGTTACATTTCAAGCTGAAGTTAAGAAATACAAAAATAAACGCACTTACCTGAAACGCAGCTTAACAATGCTAGATCAGTATCTAAATGAGAGTAAGGTAAACGATGAAACTCGCAATAAAGCTACAAGACAATTTCAGACATGTACTAAATTGATTAATTCGCTTGAGGAATTATTGGAAGAAATTTACGATAGTAATTTTGATTCCGAATTTCAGGACATTTTCGCGGAAAAGGAATGCATTGACGCAACCTTTTCAAAATTGCAACTAAAATTTAATTCTTTTGCTGAAACAAAGCCACAAAACTTGGGCAATCAGCTAGTCGTAGCTAAATTACCGAATATACAAATACCAACGTTCAGTGGAAAATTTGACGAATGGATTTCGTTTAGAGAGACATTTAATTCGCTCATCGATTCTGATGACTCTTTATCGCCAATCGAAAAACTACAGTACTTGAAAACGAGTTTAAAGAATGAGGCTTGGGATACAATTAAGTGCCTTGAAATAACACCTCAAAATTATGAAAACGCTAAACAAATATTGAAAGATCGCTACGAAAACGAACGCGTCATTGTTAACACTCACATTCGTTCAATTTTTGAATTGCCTGTACTTCACAAAGAGTCGTACCAAGGTTTGCGTAACATTATGGATACAACTTCACAACATCTACGTTCTCTAACTGCCATGGGTAGACCAGTGGAAGAGTGGAGCGATATCTTGGTTTATTTAATCACATCGAAACTTCCGCTGCCAACACGAAACGAATGGGAGAATAAATTAGAAGTCTCAAACTTGCCGTCGTACAAAATGCTGTGCGATTTTCTAAATCAAAGGTGCCATGCATTAAACGCAATTAGCTCACGCGAGAACAACAATTTTGCAGTGAAAAAATCCACGTATCAAGGTAATCAAGGTAATTACAAGTCCGCGTCCTGTGGTTTAACGTTAAACAAGTCAGGTAATTGTAATTATGGTTCTGAAAATAATCATTTCACTAGCAATTGTCCAGCATTCTTAAAATTTCCGGTTGATTCGCGCATAGAAATAGCTCGAAATAAACGTTTGTGTCTTAATTGCTTAAGACCTGGTCATTTTGGGGTAAATTGTAAATCTTCTCGCTGTAAGAAATGTTCAAATTTGCACAATACAATTTTGCATTTAACGTCTTCAAATAATGACAGTGGTCGCAATCTGTCGATAAATGAAAACATTAACCCTAACCAGCCTAAAGTCAATTCAGCACAATCCCGTTATAATGAACCTCAAACTTCAAGTGAACAAATACATTCACTTCACGCTGTGCAGAATCCTTGTAGTATTGTATTAGCTACCTGTGTGGTAAAAATCGAGGACGGTAACGGTTCCTACAGCAATGCAAGGGCCTTACTCGACTCGGCTTCTCAAATTAATATAATTCGCGAAGATGTAACAGGAAAACTTAATCTGAAAACGGTGCAAACTAACCTAGCCATTAGCGGCATAAGTGATAAAACAACCAGCAGTAACGTACTCGCGGAAACAAGAATCAAATCAAAACACAACAGTTTTTCAATCGATTTAGATTGCTATGTTTTAAATAAAATCTCAGGGGATCTTCCAACAAAATCGTTTGACCCGTATTTCATAAATATACCAAATCATGTGCAGCTTGCGAACCCACAATATTATATTTCGCGAAAAATTGATATTTTAATTGGGGCTCAAATATTTTTCAAATTATTGCGCATGGGACAAATACGACTCTTAGATGAAAATATTACTCTTCAAAAATCTGTGTTTGGGTGGCTATTTTCAGGATTAGTTCCAGGTAACATTCCAATCGAATCTTTCACCCCTGCGACATGCAATTTAAATACATTGCAACAAATTTCTAAAAACATTGCTAAATTTTGGGAAATTGAGCACGTAACTGAAACTACACAAAATTCTCAAGAACAGAAGGATTGCGAGTTACATTATCAAAACACTATAAAGCGCGATGACGCAGGTCGATTTATTGCTTCTTTACCATGGAAGTCCAACCCTAAATTAATAGGAAATTCGTTAGAAATTGCTAAGCGGCGATATTTAAATCTCGAAAAAAGGTTATTAAAAAATCTCGATATTAAAACGGATTACGATAGGTTTATGTCAGAATATTTAAAACTCGGGCACATGACCGAAATAGGGAGCTTAAGTACCTGCTCGGGCGAGGGTTATTATATGCCTCACCATGCGGTCTTCAAGGACGAAAGCCTTACATCTAAAATTCGTATTGTGTTTGATGCATCCTGCAAATCGTCAACAAATGTTTCACTAAACGATATTCTAATGCTAGGTCCGGTATTACAAAACGATCTTTTCAGCATTCTTACTCGATTTCGATTTTATAAATTTGTTTTATGCTCGGATATAACAAAAATGTATAGGCAGATTCTGATTAATCCTGAAGACACGCCGTATCAAAGAATATTATTTCGCTTTTCTTCAGATGAGGAAGTCAAGATATTCGAATTAAAAACGCTCATGTATGGTACACGACCCGCGTCGTTTATTGCAACAAAATGTTTGTTTGAGCTTGCATTACCGTATGCAAGTTCTGATCCAAATTTATATAGGACGATAACCAATGACTTTTACATGGATGATTTAATTACTGGCGGTAATAATGAAGCTGAATTGTTGCAATTGCGCAACAAAATAATAAACGTTTTAGACTCGGGAGGGTTTCCACTACGAAAGTGGAATTCCAATAACAGTAATCTATTGAAAAATATAGAATCTGATCAACAAAATCTAATTATTCCGTGTAATGAGGGTGACAGTTTGAAAACTTTGGGTGTTTTATGGTGCCCTACAAAAGATGCGATACTATATAAAACACGATTAGATTGCAAGGAATCGCGTGTCACAAAGCGTATGATTTTAAGTCACATCTCAAAATTATTTGATCCACTTGGATTGCTCGGTCCCGTTATTACAATTTCCAAATTAATTATGCAAGAGTTGTGGAAAATTAAAACCGGTTGGGATGAAACCGTCCCAAATGAGCTTCACACTCGTTGGAAAGAATTTAGTTCTCAATTGAACGACATTTCAAATATTAACATTCCTCGCGAACTTGTTTTTGGGAACAATTCACGTATTGAATTATACGGTTTCGCCGATGCTAGTGAGCGAGCATACGGAGCTTGCGTTTTTGTTAGAGAAATTATGTCCAACAATAGTATTAATTGTGGAATTTTATGCGCAAGATCAAGAGTAGCTCCTCTTAAAACAATAAGTTTACCACGATTGGAATTATGTGCTGCTTCATTATTGGCTGAATTAGTCGAAAAGGTGCTAAGTTCGTCCAATATGAAATTTTCGGTGATTAATTATTATACAGATTCAACGATTGCTCTGTGTTGGATTAAATCATGTCCTAGTCGTTGGAAATCTTTCGTAGCAAATCGAATAACAGAAATTCAAAATATATCAAAATCGGAATCATGGTATCACGTTGACACAATCAACAACCCTGCAGATATTATTTCTAGGGGACAATACCCTGCTGATTTAATAAAAAACAATTTGTGGTGGCGAGGCCCTGCATTTCTAAATCAAGCTGATTTTAAACCGAAATTATTTAACTCAATAAAATGCCAGGTAGATGTGCCAGAGGCTAAAGTATTTACTGTTGGGATCAGCGATTGTGACGTTAATGAGTTGCGTGAATTTGCACAGTGCATTTTCTTAAAATATTCGTCCATTACTAAATTAGTTCGTTTAATTGCTACCTGTAAAAGGTTTATTTTTAACTGTAAAAATAAATTAAAAAGGGATACCTCAGAATTGTCGGTAAAGGAGCTCAATGAAGCGGAAACTGCATTGTTAAAGATTGATCAAAGAATTTCTTTTAGTAAAGAGATTGACCAGTTGCAAGGTTCTCAAGGGCTGAATACTAAGTCAAGGTTATTGTCCTTAAATCCATTTCTGGATGAAAACGGGATATTACGCGTAGGAGGGCGCTTGCGTCATTCGAGTATGCAATTTAATAATAAACATCCAATATTGCTTGCAAAGGGCTTACTTTGTGATGCAATTGTCTCTCGAGCTCATAAAGCTAGTTTACATAGCGGTACTCAAGGAACTTTAGCCGCTACTAGATTAAAATACTGGCCTCTGTCAGGTAAAAATGTTGTTAGAAAAATTGTACGGAGATGCGTGCTTTGTTTTCGACATAATCCTTTAACATCACAACCAAAAATGTCTGATTTACCTGCCTGTCGTTTACAAGGTAACAATAGACCATTCTCAAGTGTAGGTACAGATTATTTTGGACCCTTCTTTATCAAGGAAGGTACACGTAAATCTCGAAAAATAATTAAATCGTACGGCTGTGTGTTTATATGCATGGCAACAAAGGCTGTTCATTGCGAAATTGTAGAAAATTTAACCACGGAAGCGTTTATTGTAACGCTTAAAAGATTTGTTGGCAGAGGTGGGGTTCCATTCAAAATATTTTGCGATAACGGGACTAATTATGTGGGTGCAGCCAATGAACTGCATGAGATCGTAGATTTTCTAAAAAATGGAAGGTTTCAGAACGCCATCGAAAGAGAAGCTACTTCCCATAATATAAACTTTCGTTTTAATGTCCCTAGGGGGCCCCATTTAGGTGGTCTTTGGGAAGCCGCCGTAAGGTCTTTTAAAAGGCATATTTATAAGGTTGCGTCAAATGCTAATTTAACCTTTATTGAGTTATATACTTTATTAATTGAAGTCGAAAGTGTACTCAATTCTCGTCCATTAGTACCTCTTTCTCAGGACGCAAACGACTTTGACTATCTGACGCCGGGGCATTTTTTAATTGGTGACAATTTAATGGCAGTTCCAGAAGTGAACTTAACAATGGAACCTATTAATAAACTATCACGATGGCAATACGTGCAGCGCATCCAGCAGGATTTTTGGTTGAAATGGAAAGGAGAGTACCTTCAGGAGTTGCAAGAACGTCAAAAATGGAAGATTTCTCAAGGTTTTCCTTTGGCTCCAGATCAGTTAGTTATCATCTCAGAAGACAATTTGCCATCGCGTATGTGGAAGCTAGGCCGTATAACTGAAGTGCATCCAGGAGTTGATGGTGAGATGCGGGTAGTTAGTGTGCGTACGTCAAGTGGCATAATAAAAAGACCTACTGTGAAATTGTGTGCGCTACCAATCGATATTGACTAATGACAAATGCGCAGCCTAATGTAGTTAGCTTAATGTTAAAAAAACGTTTATGTTTAAATTGAAACAGCTTGTGTTACGTAATATATTTGTTAGAGTGTAAAATTAGCGTAGTTTATCCTTTATTTAGCTTTTCGAAATTACTAATTTCAAGGGAGGCGGCATGTTACGTCCCATCATGACAATAAATTGTACTTTGGTAGTATGTTAGTACATTCTTTTAATGTATCGTTATAGCTAGGAAATGAGACGGCCTGCGTGCCAGTTTTGCCCTTTCACCCCACCATGCGGTGGCTGTAAATGTATATACTCAGTATTCTTGTGTTCGTGCTACAATAAAGATGCTCAAATCTCGTCTCCTGTTTATTTTAATATAAAAGGAAATATTGGTAAAACACCGTTGTGTTCTCGTTACATAAGGTGAACTGCAGTACGCCGTCACCTTACAGTATCCTTAGATGTTAATGTTTTAGTACTATCATTTATGCACTTGGAAACGTTAAGTGGTGATTGCTTATCAAGTTCCTCATTGTATGTTTTTTGTTAGAAATTTATTGATTTCAATTTCAGGCACTTGTCTTCTAGGGATAGATGTTATAAATAAGTTATTTAACTCATCGGCATCTTTAATCTCATGTGAGATATGAGACTTATTTTTGGTATGGATTTGACAACTATCGAAGACATTCCAGAGTTTCTTTGAGTTCATGTGATGAAGTCTGCATTGGTAGTCTAAGTATGCTTTCTTTTCACTTCTGATAGCAAATGTAGCATAATTCCTTAAATCTTTATAATATTGGAATTTAGTCTTATTACCAGTTACTCGATATTGTTTAAGGGCGGCATTTTTTCATTTAAGTATTTGTTTAATAGTAAAAGTCATATAGGGCAGTGCTTTTTTCCTTCTTATTATTGTTATGACAGGTGCATGGAGATCAAACAGGAAGCTAACAGCCTCATTAAGGTATTTTACTTTGCTATCTAAGTCAGATAAAGTCTGTACCATATTCCATTGAATGTTTCCTGCATCAAAGGCGAATTCATCATTATCAAAACAGGAGTAATCTCTACTGTTTAAAGTTAAAGGCTGATGTTTAGGGACCATTAAGTCAAAATCACATATGATCCCTTGGTGATCTGTAAGGTTAAGTAGGTCTACAGTTCCACACCTGTTGAGTTCTTTCTTTAAAGATTGAAGGTAGCAAGGACATTCTTTATCAATTGCAGTATGAGCATTATTGATCTCAATATTTAATTTGGCTTTAGCAGCTGTGCAGTTTGAACATCGTTTGAAGTCAGTAGTACAATTTACATACCTATGTGTACCAGAACACAAGGAGCATATGGTTTCAAACTTGAGCTATGTGACCAAACTTAAGACAGTTAAAGCACTGTGTACCATGCACATGGTTGTGCACACTGCCCATGGACCATCCAATTGCTGCTCTTCCCATTTGAATCAGTGCTTTGTGGGTATCTGAATCAGTTTCAACTATTACTACACTGTTGCCTGTTTTTTCATTTTTCATAATTTTAAGCACTTTTAAATGAAAATTATTGAGATCATTTTTCAATTTGTTTTGCTGAATAATTTTTGCACTTATGTTGTTCATGTCTGTATCACAAACGTCATCATTGTTAATGTTTACTATTCTGATTTTGGGTTTCTTTAAGTTTGCAGCTACTATCTTGTATCTGTTACCGAGTTTACCAACAATCTCTTTTTGTAGTAAGCTTCGTTCTGTTTTGTTATGACAGCCAATAATTATACCACCTTGAGATGAGTCACGAATCTTACAAACATTCATTCCAATGGAGGCTGGATTTATAGTATCTTTGATTTCGCTCCTAGTTTCTTTCCTTTGTTGGTTATGCATTGGTTTTACCACTAGGACAGGTTCAGATTTTGCCATGGATGCGTAAGATGTAATTGGTTTATCTGTCAAAGTAGTTGTCTGAGTTGTAGAAACATATTTTGTTGCCATATCGATAAATTCAATTTTAAACGATTTAAATAGAGCATTTATGTTATTTAATGTCTCTTGAAATTTGGCCTGCAGTAGGCCCTCTAAGCTCTCTAAATCAACATCAGGTTTATTATCTACCTCTGATAGACAAGCCTTACAGTAAAATAATAGACTTCGTCTTTTCAACTCAAGGCATCGAATTTCAGTTATGGTAAGCCCACTACAATTATCACAGGTAGGTGATTGGCTTTTATTACAGTAAAATAATTTGTCCTTATTGTTGCATGAAGTACAGTGTGACCTTTTAGTCACCCTGTATAGTTATTCAGCTTAATTCAATTGTATAAATAGAGATAAACATAAAAATAGTGTGTTGCTATGTTTATAACTACTAAAAGCAAGGCTATGTAGATAATACTGCAAATGCTGCTTTTAACTCTAATTGTTTATCTTCTAATTACAGATGTTTATATTTCATTCCAATTACTGTAATCTTTGCAATTATAAATCAAATGATTTCATAGATATGATGCACCTTGTTTATAAAAGGATATTTTCATATGAAAGTCAGTGTAACAAGCTTGAAGAGGATACCAAAATTAGTATATAAATAGCACTAATTATCAGTGAAATTTGTAATACTGTGAGGAGCACATTAATACACTTGTCACTTGATCAACATTACATGTTATTCACCTGGAACCTGTCTTGCTAGCTTTCAACCAGTTATAACAGACCTAGTATGGAAATCTTTTAAAAAACTCAAATCTAATGCAGAGGGTAAAGATGGAATTGACAGGAAGATGCTATTGTTAATAATGCCATATAGCATTGATGTGATTACACACATCATTAACTTCTCACTTCAACAAGGCTCCTTTCCTACTATATGGAAGGAATCGCTAGTTACACCTATTCAGAAAATACCACTAGCAACTACCTTTGCAGACCTACGTCCAATAAGCATACTATCTGTTATATCCAAAGTTATAGAGCATTTGGTATATATTCAATTAACTCAGCATATCGCTAATCATAATATACTACCTGCACATCGGTCAGGTTTTCGTAAAGGCTATAGTACTGCTACAGCATTGACCAAAGTCATATCTGATCTTAGTAGTTCAATAGATACAGAACAAGTTACATACCTGGTATTACTTGACTTTAGTAAAGCTTTCGATGTAATTAACCATACACTGTTAGAAGCAAAGCTAACTTACTATGGAATTCAAGGTATTGTTCTACAATGGTTCACAAGTAATTTAAAAGGAAGGACACAGTCAGTCAAAATTAACAACCAAATATCCATGCCCCTTGCTGTTGCTCAAGGAGTTCCACAAGGTAGCATCCTGGGACCACTATTGTTTGCAATCTTCACAGCAGATCTGCCTCAACAGTTATCATCCGCTTGCAAATATCGTATGTATGCCGACGATGTGCTTCTATATACTTCAACAGACATTTACAATATTAACCATGCAATCAATCAGTTAAATGATGATCTTGCAGCAGTCAGTTCATGGATAGCCAATAATGGTTTGGTACTTAATGCAACTAAGACTGTAGCTATTTGTGTTGGTTCCAAAACTTTCTGCACCAAGGCTGAAATGAGACGCACTGTTGACCTACATATTGATAATTCAATAATACCCATTTGTGATTATGCTAAATACCTGGGGTAACTATAGATTCTCAACTTAGCTTTAAACAGCACGTTAATACAAAAATCAGAATTGCTTATCACAAAATGCACACCTTGTACAGATACAAATTACTTCTAAGTTCTTCCATAAAATGGAGACTTTGTAACAGTCTAGTATTGTGTAATCTTGACTACTGCAGTGTGGTTTATTACAACTTTCTATCACAACTATTCAAACACAAAATACAGGTGCTGCAGAATGTATGTTTTAGATACTCATTTAACGTAGAATCTAGGGAACATGTAACACCTCATTATAACTCCAGAGCAATACTTAAATTCCATAATAGAGCTACACTGCAGTTCTCGTCCTTCACATATCAAGTAACCACTGCAAAATGTCCTGCATACTTAGTTGAAATGCTGCTACCCAGGGCACTGGCACATAAGTTAAACTTAAGGAATATTCAAGAGTTATCTATTCCTTATCGTTCAACTAGAAAATTTCATTGTTCTTTTCTGTACATGGCTCCATCCATATTCAATAAATATTATTCACTCTTTCAAGTTAGCCGCAAGGAGAGCTTTAAAAAACAAATTTTGGTAGCTTTATTAATGGATTAATGCTACATTAGTAGCACATAGTTATATGCCCATATCTTGTAGTATTCAAAATACTGTAATTTACATGTAAGGCTTATTGTTTGTTTAGTTGTATTGTTTTAGGAGAGCTTGTAAACCAGCTTAGCTGAAACTCTTCTTATTGGAGTTCTAGTTCACTGTACATGTGTCTAGTGTACCAATGAATGAATGAATAAATAAATAAATAAATTTGCATTAATAAATGTTTTTCTGTATCTTAAGATACTGGATAAATTTGAATTTAAACCAGTTCCAAGTTTGTTTGTGTTGCTATCTTTTACCTTAATATTCCTATCTTCATATTTTGTTTTACTTGACCTTTCCTGAGCACCTGTTTCTTTGTTGAGATTAGAATTATCTCTTAAGCGTATGACCTTATCAGGTGATATAATGTTATTATTTAATGTTGTTTCTGTATTTGTATTTACTATATCTTTCGATTTAAAAATAGGCGAATATCCCATCATTATTTTAAACCATTCATCAGAAAAGTTTTTGTCAGAATGTTCGTTTCTTGTTACATATGTACTTAGCTCATTGTTTATGAAATGTGTCTGAGTTTGAGTAGAAACAAATTCCTTATTAACTTTAGTTGTAAGTAGCAGTTTCTCCAACTCCACCCTTTTACATTCAGAATTGTGCAGTAGGTCAGTCATAATATTTTCATTTTCAATTGCTTCTGTAACAAATTCATCAAATTGCTTTTTGAGATTATTTAAAAATTTATCTTTGGTTTTAACATCTGCAATGCTTTTTTCAAATTCAGTTATCAAATGATCATCTGTTTTCTATTCATTGTCCACAAACTGCTTGTCAACACAATCACCACAAACTAATACATTATCATATAGTAATTTTTTGTTCTTGATACGAAAAAGACAACTTTTATGAAATAATTTTAAACAAAACTTACACACATATATTTTACATGCTTTGTTATTGCAGCATTTAAAGTTTAATTGAGGAGATTCACTATGTGTCACTTTACTTTCGGCCATCTGGAATAAAGGGAGTTTATTATTGAACACTGGCAAAAAACGTCGTATTACCACACAGCAGGAACAGAAATAGTTAAGCAAAACCCTCCCCGAATCTGCAGAAACTACAACTGAACCTCCTCTTCACCAATTACGTAGTAGGGCATATCCCAGGAAGTAGGTCTTTCGCATTCGTATTGCATTTACCTTGGCTCTTAACGGGAATGCTTTTGAATATATGCTTGCTTAATATTTGTAATAGTATACATGCCCTAATGTTATAAACTTAACTAACACTATTATTGCATGTCATAATATATTATCTTCGTTTTATGTTATACTAAGTATTAAACTTTATCTTATCCTTCCTAATACATTATATTGTATTGATATTTAAAAAAACCTATAACGACAGGAGTGGCTATGACCATATTATTTCAGTCTAGGTCAGTTATTGCAAATACCATAAGTGTTTGCCCTTTAATTAGTTAATCTGTTGTTATGTTTTATAGCTTTTTCTTTAAAGTCATTATCGAGTTTGTATTAGTTTTAGTATTAGTTTTAGTTTGCCTTATTTATGGACTGCATGATATTTGTGTGAATGTGAATGCGGTGCTTAGTATTTCTTGCCTACCAGGGACAGACAACTTTTAAATTATTACTTTCTACTGCCTATGGCTGATCACTTTTTAGATCTTTGTAAAATTGATATCGAATACTTTGATAAGAAGGACGAATCAGATATTCTTTTATGCCTACCAAGCGTACCATCTGCTGCCAGTCTGCTTCAACAATCTCAAAAGAAACATTCTCGAATTTTTAATTGTTGTCAAATAACGCTGAATCATTATTAAGCAAATTTGATGATTTTGTCAATATATTTGAAATAGTGTTACCCATTGTATTGCAATTTCTTAAAGTTGGTTGAAGCCTTCCCTTGCAGATAATTTAATCCATTTACATGGGTACCGTCTCTACAGAAATAACCGTACTAAGCAGCGTGGTGGTGGTGTAGCTTTATTCACTAGAGACGACTTGATAGTGAAGGTGGTTGCGGTTTCTCAATCAGAATAGCGGGCTCGACCTGAATATTTATTTGTAGAAATTTCGTTTAAAAATATCAAAATTTTAGTTGGGATAGTTTACCGCCCGCCTAGTGTGGCTCATTTGTCGAACACAAGATGTATTATTTGATTGTGTACCTCAAGTATACTGAAATTATTATTTTAGGAGATTTCAACGTAAATTTGAGTAATGATGGTAGTGACATGTGTCAATTAAATCGCATTATTGATTCCTGTAATCTACATTTATTACCACTGCAATCCACTCACAATAAATTAAACGTCAGGCAGGAAACGCATTCAACTATAGATCATATAGTAATGTCAAATATTACTAAGGCGTTTTTTGGGCAAATACCGGCTCTTGAACTATCGAAGCATGATCTTATTTATGTTTGTTATTCAATCACACCCCCTAAGTGCGCATGCATGCATGTGTGTGCATGCGTGCGTGCATGTGTGTGTGGGTTATTTTACTAGGCTACATAAAAATATTTATTTATCTATTATTGATAATTTCCTTTTGTATTTATTTGCGGTTATTTTTGTTAGGTGTAAGAGTGGGCTCTTTAGCCCAAACCTCGCCAATTTGGCCGTTTTATATTTGCTGTATATTAATAATAATAATAATAAAGACATTAATAAATAAAAATAAATAAATAAAACATGATAAAACTAATATGCAATACACTGGGCAACAGGAAATGTTTACGCAATAACACAGTTAGTATAAACTGGAAGTACTTTAAAAACATTGTAGATTTTCAAGAATGAGTATGCCTGCACACAGGAAACAAGCTCGAATGGAGCCACGTAAATTTCAGAAAAGAAATTATGAAAGTAAATTTGGATGTGTAAGTCCTTAGTAATAGCATGGCTAATTCATTACACTCTCTAGATAAAGATCTTGAGCTAAAAGACTTCAGAAATTCCGAACGTAGGGTCAGGTGGGGTAATTGTAAATTCGGGGTAATTGTAAATGGTGTCAGTATTTTCTTTTGTTTTGAAGTTTATGTTGGATAACCTGGAGTCACATGTTTGTTGAGATTCCTTCCAAAGCTATTTCTAGCTTTAGTATTCACAGATGAGCTTATGCTCCATTAACATCAAATCTTCCACATAGTGACAAAAATTAATATAAAACATTTCAGCGAGTGTTGTGAATTTAGTTGTTGTCCTCGATGCAAATGGAAGAACTTCAACAAAAAACCTGATTGAAGGTAACTATACATTACTATTAACATTTTGGTTATGAGTTTAATATGTTCTGGTGGGGGTTTGTCTATTGCATGTTGTTATCTACATTTACCCCAACCATTTTGGTGTTTGGGATAAATGTAAATTAAGAATTGGAGGAATTGTAAATATGAACTTACTTATCTAAATCGTTGCACTAAAGCTAAATATTACTAATTAGTTCAATTTGTTGTTGATTTGAAAAATTAAAAAGTATGTATGGTTTATTGATTCAACATTGATTGATTAACTATTCCAAACAACAGTAGGAAAATATATTATATCAACTAGATTAGAAGGCCTAAATATGATCCATTGGATTTGTTCCTTTTAAACATAGGCCTAATTTTCTTTAGCCTAGTAAAATGTTTTCTTTTCCACATGCCCTGCAAGTATATAAAAGAGGCTACAGCGGTCTTATACTGATGCGGATATGGTAAGAGCGGTTCGAGATGTTGAAAATAAAAACTCTACTTATGCTCAAGTCCCTAGAAGTGTGATATTACACAGGATAAAAGAAAGGAAAGTTCCTATACATCAATTAGGAGCAGGTCGACCAACTGCATTGTCATCAGAAAACGAGAAAGAGTTGGAAAAATGTATCATAGCTAAAGCAAGAATGGATGCCCTTGCAACAAAGAGGACATAATAAAACTAGTTGCAAAATTCGAATTGATTAACAATTTGGATACCCCTTTCAAAGAAAGTGTTCCAGGCAATGACTGGTATTATTCGTTTATGTTGTGTCACCCCAAGCTTTCTTTTAAAAACCCGAAACACCTGCAAAAAAATTGAAAAACAGCTAGAAACCCTAACGTCATTTATGATTTTTACTCAGAGTTGAATGAAATTGTTAACAAATCTCAATTAAATTCAGAAGACAGCATCATTTGTTTTTAATTGTGACAAAAGTAGATTTTCATCAGACCCTAAGCGTTTAAGAGCAATCGGAGGAAAGGAGTGGGTTTCAGAAGGCTCTGGGAGAGAATCAACTATAGTTTTAGCTACGATATCTGCTGTGATGCAGTTGCGGCTAGATGGACGTCAGATAAAGCTTATTCTGGAACTACTTCTTCAACATCAGCAAATAGGTAGATGGAAGAACTCCAGATCTTCGAGTGGTTCAGCACTGTTTTTGTACCTCATGTAGTTCAGTTAAAAGCTGCTCGAAACCTACGAAACCAGGGGTCCAAAATAATCCACTCCTGTATTGGTGAACGCAACAGTGTTAGTAGCAAGTCTACACAAGGGAAGTGGGGACATTTCTGGTGTTTTGGGCACAGCTTTCATAATTTTACAAACCTGGCAATCTCGGCGTATTTTATTCAGACATCTTCGCAGTTTGGCAATGTAAAACGTCTGTCTAATTTGATTTACTACGGTTTCGTGGTTATGGTGCAAAAATAAATTATGGTAGTGTTGAATTATTAACACCGTGAAACAGCTTTCAGGCGGTAGTATAATGGGTCTTTTCGACTCCCAATTCAGGCAGTTTGCAGCATCCAATCTTCCTCTCATTCTTAACGCCCCTTCTTGGTCTAAATACGGTGACAATCCAAATATTTTACTTGACCTCTGGACAGTCGATTGGAGTAAGGCTGATGAATTTTTTTGTAGTTCTCTGATCTCTTCAAAATAGTATACCCTTTGGACTAAATGAATCAACGTATTTCGTGCTCGAGTAAGCTCTTCAGGGGTCAAAATATTACTGACTTTGAGAAACTTATTGGCGCGGAAGTTAATGAATCTGTGTACATATGCCATCGTACGTAGCAATTTATTATATGTGCTAAACCGTTCCAACATTACTGGAGAGCTCATAACTTCGTGAGCTGCAACAGACTCTGTGGTTTCACAATTTGCTATGATATCTATAGGCCAATATTCCTCGTTCAAATACAAGAATTCTTGTGCCTTGAACCACCGATCAGATACTTTTAGCGAGGGTAGACTAGCCCATTTCGTTGCTTCATCCGCCACATTCAGTTTACTAGGAACATATCGCCAGTTTGATGTCAGAGAGTTGTCCTGTATTTCCGCAATGCGATAGGCAATAAACTTGCAAAATTTTCTCGGATCTTCTGACCGAATCCAACTTAATACGGTTACAGAGTCAGACCAATAATGGATCTTACTGACTGTAACAGCTAAATGTCCGAGAATACTTTTTGCAAAACGCGCCCCCAATATCGCACTTTCCAGTTCCATCCGTGGAATTGTTTGTAACTTTATTGGTGCGACTCGAGTTTTCGCACCCAACAGCGTACATTCTGTAGTATTTCCTTGGATTATTCTTAAATATGCTACAGCTGCACTGGCGTTTTCGCTTGTATCGACAAATATGTGCAGTTCCACTGCAGAATTAAGCCAATTAGTAAACGTATTTAAATAACATCGCGAATCGCAAGTTTTCTATCACTAATAAGTGTTTCAGCCACATAAGCCATTTTTCATGCTGTTTATCAGTGATAGGTTCATCCCAGGTTATCTTACTTCGCCAAATCTCCTGAAGTAGTATTTTTAAATACACTAAAAAATTTGATATGTCCTAGGGGGCCATAGATAGACATCAAGGTCCGCAGAATTTCGCGTTTAGTTGGTTTGCGTACTCCTTGTAAAACGTCCTTGTTCGCTTTGTTAAAGCGTAGTGAAAATTCAAAACAATCGGTATTTAAATTCCACCACATACCAAGGACCTTTTCTATTTTATCTTCACAGTTAACATCTAAGCTGAATCGGGCTGGGTTCGGTGGCTCTGAAGAGTTCATTTCTAACATAAATTTCTGTGAATTGGAATACCATTTTCTAATTTCGAAGTTAGCTTTTGAATGGATAAGCGTAACTTGTTTGGCGTTTTCAAGGGCCTCGGATTCTGTGTCTGCAGTGTCCAACAGATCATCCAAGTAGTGGTTTTTGATGATCGTTTCAACAGCTTTAGGGTATACTGCAGCGAACTTAGTCGTGTTATAGTTTTTAACAAACTGAGCTGAATTGGGAGAACAGGCAGCACCAAAGGACATTACGGTTACTACATAAGTATTAAAAGCTTTATTAGGATCCCCTTCACGCCAGTAGAAACGCTGAGAATGCTGATCCTGTTCTCTTATACCCACCTGTAATAACATTTATTTGATATCTGCACTGTACCCAATTTTACTTTCCCTAAATCTAAGCAAAATCCCATATAAGGACGCTAGTTGGTCGTCACCTTTCAAAAGCATTGAATTTAGAGATACCCCATTAACAGCAGCCTTGGCGTCCCAAACTATTCAAATTTTCCTAGCTTGTTTGGATTTAGAACGGGAAATATGGGGAGATATCAGATTCTTTCATGTTTTTGACAGAGTTCTTCATCTGATAACCTCCTAATGTACTTCTTAGCTAAGAATTCATTTATTTGTTGATTCAACTTCACACCCAGTTCAGGATCATACTTTATTCGTCTCTCTATACAGTTCAATCTCCGCAATGCCATTTGTCTGCTGTCAGGAAAATTAAAGGAATCAAACTTCCAAATCAAACCAATTTTATACTGATTGTCCTCTTGAATCAACGTAGACTGCATTATCTTATGTGCCCGTTTAGATTCCTTTGAAGCGATGGTTTTGGTTGGGGTAATTCCTAAACTTTCTATTAAGAAAAATTGTTTAACCGCCTCATGCAGTTCTTGTTCGTCATGCGATTTGGACGAGCATTGGCAAATGTGATAACTATAATTTTGTGGCTCAGGCGGTCCCAAGGCAAACACTGTCCAACCTAGTCTACATTTAGCCACGATCGGTTCCTTCTCGGCACCCTCTCTCACCTTGAGTGGCACTGCTAAATCCCAATTATCAAGGCCAATAAGAATCTGTGGATTGACATCGTAATAAGAGTCTATAGGTAATCCGTTGAGGTAGGAATATTCTTGTTTGAGCATAGAAGAATTTAAAGTTTGTACTGGAAGGTCTAGAGTTTTAACCGTGCGAGAGGGACGATTATGAAATCGCGTAGCGCCTTGAAAGCTTCCGCCAATACTGATTAGGATCCTTTGCGACTGGTTTTCAATTCGTTGATGCTTACCCGTCCATCTCAAACATAATGGTTCATTATCGCCCTGTACATCTAATTTTCTAGCAACACTTTCGTTAAGCATTGTGATAGATGAACCTTCATCCAAAAAGGCATATGTATCAACCGTCTTGTCTCCATTCATTAATTTTACTGGTAGTATCCGGAGCCTGATACTTTGATTCAAGGCTTTATGACACACTAAATTCTGCATTAGAAACGTCATTGCGAACGGTCTCGCATAATAATGGGGTTTTAGGAGCTGATCCCAATTCAACATCTTTGTGAAGAAGAGGGTGATGCTTATTTTGACACTGTGTTTGATCGCATTTAACTAGAAATCTACATGGGAAGCGATGTTTTCAAGCATAATTTACAAAGATTAAGTTTTAACAGTCTCCATTTTTGTCCAAAACATACGCTTTGAACTTACTGCACTCAGCGATGGATCTACAACTACCCTGGCATAATATACAAGTGGTTCGTTTATTGTTAGTAAAACTACTTGTAGGCTCATGGATATTGAATCTTCCTTTTTAATGATTTTTGTTGTAGATATCTAAAGTGGGTAGAGACGCGCAAACATTAGTGGCTAGATGGTATAACCAATCCGCAAGGTCAGTAAGGCCAGAGAACTCATGCTTAGTACTACGATAAATAGCCCAATTTATCTTCAGCTGGGAAGGTAGTTTTAGAAGAATTTCTTGCATTAGAGTAGGGTTGTTTAAATAGTCTTTCATATTGGCCGCTTGTAAAGAAATACAGATTTTTAACCGCTAAAGCGAATTCCATTAATGTCTCAAGTTTATCATCTTTTGGGGGTGGTTGATGACGGATAGTCTTTATGTAAGTTTCTAGAACTTCCTCCGGTCTTCCAAACAGTAGTTTTAGAGTAGAGATGATATCAGGTACACATTCCGGCAGCGTTAGAAAACTGCAAACAGCCAACTTAGCAGGTCCATTCAAACTTTTCTGTAGCCGTAATAGATTTTCGCAATTTCTAAAACCGCAAAGCTTGGTTGCTGCTCATAACTACTAATGAACAAAGGCCATTCTTGTGAATTTCCGTTGAACATTGGCAGCTCTTTCGATATGTTTCTTCTAGCAGCATGCTGTTAAGATTTTACAAGTATTTTAACCGTTTCCAGCTCAAGCACACGAAATATTGATGCCTTAATTAGCAAAGATATTACCACATCTACAGCTGATAGTTTTATTTACATTGAAAGTATCTTAGAGTATGTGATTAATGTAGTTGAATATATAGAACAATTTGCAGCAAAACAGTGGCCAAAAATATTGATCTCGTTGTTGCTATTTAATATTTTCTATCGAATCGAGATCATTTCTGCTGCTAACAAAGCACCATGTAGGGTTATGTAAAGCACCATTAAATTTTATAAAACTACCTCATATTGCTGAGTACAGATGATGTGAACTTCGTGGTACAGGAACAGTCAACCAAATATTGCATACATTAGGCAAAATTGATTCCCACATTTACTTCTAAAAATTCACGATCACATCTTATCTCAATATGCTCTACACGATAATTTATTACAGTAGATGAATATAATTTTAAGGGTTTATATTTCTATAATAATTGGGTACGTTAGCAAGTGTAAAACCAAAGAACTAGTTAAAGTACAACAAAATATATCAAGTATATATTGTTTAAATATCAGTAATTTTGTATATATGTACTTTTTATTTATCAATTTATATTTTTAATGCATTATAGTTAAACACTAATGACAAAATCAAAGGCATTTTTGTTTATTTTGACAATGCTGATTGTTTGTACGTGCTCGCACACTATAATCTTATGCTACAAAAAACCTATTTGTACCAGAAATGGTAGTTGCCTAACAACCTTGCATCACCACCTTTGTATACATGCTATATTATACATGCAGCCTAGTTATATCATATCTCTGATTAATTGAAGTATTAACATCCTCTATATTGGTTGATATTCATTTTTGGAAATGCTCAAAATGGGTTATTATATAAAAACAACAGCAAAAACAAAAAAAAATGGCATCTACCATGTTTGGCTATACATTTTAGTTTCTTAATGCTGCAATCGAAAGTACTACATTGACCAGGAAACAAACTTTTAACCTAAAAATTTAGACCAAATCCTTGCCATACTTCGCAAAGTTGAAGTATGTGCCAAAACCTACATATGCAACCTACAATTAATTTCTCACCTCAACAAAGCGAATTTTTCTAAAAAATGTTCGTTTAATATTTTTCAAGTGGTTATGTCAAGAATCGAACTAAGGATCTTGTTAATTAGTGGTCACATGTAAATCTAACTAATTCATTAAGCGCTCAGCTAAGTTTGACTATCTGACATCAGAGCAATGACTGATTATGTTTAGAAAATTAAATCAGCAAACAGGTGTTCAAAAGCCACAAACTTTACATAAAGACTTAAAAATATACATAATTCTGTATACGTTCTAAACAAAATTTTATTTATGGTTAGTCATATATTGTGCGTCGCCTGTGACTAGTGAAAAGGGTCAGATTTACGCACTTTGGGATCCCAGATATTTTCTTCTTACCGGACCCCCTCATTCTTCTACAAGAAATGAAGAATACAAAAATATAAATATAGGCTGCTTAGAATACATATATTATTTTTATCGCTATAAAAATTCTAAATTATCAAAAGAATTACTTTTAATAAAAAGAAACATAAGAACACATTTTCTTTAGATTTTAGAATTTGCAAGAACCTTATAGAAAGCTATATCATTTTGTTTATTTGTTTGGAAGATCAGCAATATCTATTTGTCTCCCAACAGAAAACTACTAAAAAAATTGGTTCTCTGTTTGGATTTCACAAATTCTGATGTGTATGTTACTTCTTTGTTTTGCAGCAGTTCACAACTTTAAAACAACATACCGATATTTTATTGTCGGCTGCAAAACAAACACAAAGGTCATCAATAACCTTGTCAAGTTTTTAAAATATTATAACTTACTTCAAACAATCAAAATATATCAGAGCTCTGCCTAAAGGGTACACTCAAATAAATGTATAAACCTTTCCAATGATGTTGTATCAATGCATTCATTGGACATACCTAACCCAAGCATTCCAATACTGATTGATTTAGTATTCTGAAATTAACAATGTATTAAGTTAGAGAAAAAACACTAATATTAGCCCTTGGCAATGTTGTAATAAATCAACAAAATAAGAGACAAAGGAAACTATTCAAGGAAAGATAACCTTAAAAATAAAATTTTGGTTACAATTTTGTCACAGTACTTTGTATTTTAGTAAGATATCTCAAAGACGCACTACTGACAGGATTTTCTCATCAGATAATTTGAACTAGTATAGCATCTTAACAAAAAATCACGATATTCCATATATAATCTTATGTAAGTATAACAACATACCTTTATAACAATAAATATGTTTTCACTTTAATAAACATCCAGGATAAACAGAGTAACTGATATATAATACATAAGTTTATCGCAGGAAATTAAATAACAATCTAATATTTGACAATTCAAAATGAGGTTATTAATTATTTCTTTGTAGAGGATGTGACTACGTCTTGTTTGTCGTGAGTTTAGTTTTAAGATCGTAAAGTTTAAAAATACAAATACCCGTTAATTCTTCAGCACTGTCAACGCATTGTATAAAAACTGGCTACAAAATGAATTATACTGATGCAGTAATTCTAGATGTAGAAAAAGACACTACAAAAAGAAAATTTTTAAAAATGGTTAGGATTGTACAAGAACCAGAAGCACTAAATTTAAAGAAAGATATAGATAATGTGCGTGGTTGTGTGTTTTTATGTATTTATGCTTGTAATTGTAGGCATTCGTTTTTTGTCCCCTTTTTCTTTTGTTTGATATTTATATATATTTTTTATGTGAGTGTATTTACATACGTACGTACGTACACACATAGATATGTCTATATATTTGCGTATGTATATACAATGTAAATGAATGTAACTTTATTGCTACTACATCTTCCTACTAACTTTACAAATGATCTAATTTAGACTGGCATACATTTGCAATTAACCTTTGCCTGTTAGTTAGTTAATTATTAAAATACTTGTTATATGTTTAAAGTTGATCCACGGAATTAGTGTTTTTATATTACTAAAATCTAAATCTGGTTGTACGCATTGACATTGACATTTATACCTTCAAAATTTGAAAACTTTTTGTAATTTAGAATTGATATTTTTAATTTAAGTCAAACCTCGCATTTGTAAGTATTTAACTTCCAAAACTTATTTATTTGTAAACCATTATATGTATTTAGTTACTCCTGAAGAAGAGAAAAATAAATTCTCGAAAGCTCAAGTTATAGAATAAAGAGTAGACTTCCATAAATGCTGCATTCCTCAATAAATTATATAATGTTAATATATATATATATATATATATATATATATATATATATATATATATATATATATATATATATATTGCTTGAAACCTACAAAAAGTCTCACCAGAGTAAAAAAAAAACATTCGAGCCTCTCGAATTGGGCGCCTAGATTTGCTTTGATTCTCTTGTCCGTTGAATTGCCTCTTTACTCTCTCCGCCTGGGCTGCTCACCTAGTTAAAACTTTCATCCTCCTTCATAAAAAAAAACAAACACATTCCTACCACAAACATCAACGTTAACTCTATTAACATCAATGTTCATAATACATTAAAATTTCAAAATTAAATTGTAGCATAAATTTCAGCATCATAAAATTTCAAGTTAAAATTTGTCATCATTTTAATTGGCATCCAGAATTAGAGTCCTTGTAGGATGCATACTAATTAAATAAACAATATTTGCAGACCTGAGTCTGAATAAAAGGGAGCATCTCCCACCCCTTTACGTTAATTTAACAGGCTAGTCTAATTGAGCTCAAAGACAGACCCCAAATTTTTATCATAATCAAAAACATAAACCTGATAAATACTCCTTTCTACTTATACAAGAATAATTTACCTTAAAACTAAAAATTTGTTGTTTATACAAATTTACTACTGTTCATTTTTTATCAAACAAATTATAAAGATATTCAACACACACCAAAACATCTAAGATCGAACAAAATGCATAATTTACCTGAACGTTACTGCACTCGTGGCTTCAATGTACATCGGACTTGCTCATCCCACCATTCCAGCTGGTTTATGTTTACGGCTTCAGATTCTGACCGCTTTTAAAATTTTTCTTTACCACCATTCATCTAAATTGTTTCAGGGCTTCTCAGGAACTCATCTACGTATATCTAAATCTTGTTTTGTGGATCCAATCATGTTTACGAATAACATATGATTATTAACACCCCCGAAAAATAGCACTGAAATTCATAATTCTTTCACGCTATACTAAAACTGCATACTTCAATGTATTTATTTATGGCTACTAATTTGGATAATTGTTACAGTAATACTCGCAAATATAACTAGACTTTATTACCTTGTATCTTCTCTAAGTGTACTAATAACTTTTATTGTAGCACATAATCACCACGTATTCTACTTAAAGTATCAAAAAAATAAAGAGCAAAACTGTTTAAAGTATCGAATAAAATCAAAAAATATAAGAGAGCTAAACTCCTATAAACACGGGTTTATATAATGGCCGGCTTGCACGTCGAATTTGTCCCGCAACCGACAATTTTTAGAATTTCGCATTCTCTTTTCCCTTTTGACGGCTCGGCACAGCGATTCTATTAAATTTGCACACGTCCAAGTTGAAAATCTAAGAATTTTCTACACGGCTCGCAACGCGTCCGCGAACAACTAACTAATTTTATACAGAAATTTTATGTTTACACCTCTCATGTTTGCATCTTATTTCAACCAATCGTAGCCTTAGTGAAGCTTCACAAATCACGCCTTTTATTATCTGTGTCTCTGTTTTACGCTTTTTATCCGTTCTTTTCTACCTTGGTCTGAGTGGTACAGTAGATGATATACCTTCCTTCTGGGCCACTTCGATCCTCACTCGATCGATCCCCCCACCCTGCCTTCTAGTTCGCAGTTGTTGAGGTGGTGTGCCTTGTAAATTCTGACGATCCTCAATACACTTCTGGCGCACACCGTTTCTCACTGGATCGCCACCCCCCCTCCTACCCCTTTCTGCTTGCCTACTAGTTGTAGGGTGTTGAAGGGGAAGGGGGTCTTATGACAATTCTCATGACTCATTCGAATTCTTCATTATGTTTATCGGCTTTGCGGGTGTCCTAATCAGCATTTTGCAGACCAGAAAATTTTTAACGATAGTGATAGGCAGATATAATTGTGAAATTACATAGGATTATTTAGCACTATTAATTTAATATTTTAATTTTACTTTTTAACATATATCATTTTTAATATTAGACTAGTATAAGTATGTTCTTAAATTTTAGAATTAAGTTGACTCCATAATTGGACTTGTATACCTATGTCTGTGGAGACTTTATTAATAAATGAAATTATGTTTATCGGCTTTGCGGGTGCCCCATTTGGCATTTTTGCGGTCTAGAAAAATTTTTTAACGATCCTCATGACTCGTATGAATTCTTCATTATGTTTATCGGCTTTGCGGGTGCCCCATTCGGAATTTTGAGGTTTAGAAAAAATTTTTAAAAATTTTAAATCGAGTGAACATATGTCCTGGGGTTTAAAAAATCGAATCGAAATTATATAACATAGATATGGGGAAAAGTTATTGGCATCGTAGTAGGTCAAATACTTACACGTTGTAATGAGATCGTACTCTTCGTCCATGTACTTGTTGGCTGCAGCGCAACGTTCCGTATAGGCGGGCGGACCGGTTGCACGGGCGGGCGGGCGAACGAATACGGATGAACGGCGGACGGGCTGGTGGGCGGATGGGTGGATGGACGGACGGGCGGGCAGGGATGGACTATTTAGTATAAAAGACTGCTTTTTGAAATTTTTGAATCAGTCTTAGCAGTATATTTGAAAGATGTACACAAAGCAATCTTTAGAAAAAGCAATTAGTGAAATTCGGAAAGGTGTGTTAAATACGCGTAAAGCTAGTAGGTTGTATAATGTGCCTAGAACAACGCTACGGGATCACCTCTATAAACTTGGTGTTCGAAATAAAAGTAGAGAATCAAATATCCCGGTAGAAGCTGCACGACAAAAAGTTAAAATACCCATACAAAACTTTGATACATATACCACTTCTAGTGCAAAGGAAGTTGGTAAACATGGACCTTTGTTCCCATCCAATATAAGGGCAATATTTGCGGGACCATCGAGTTGTGGAAAAACCAACGCTCTAATATCTCTCATTTTACATGAGAATGGACTTGCATTCCAAAACGTCTATGTGTTTTCTAAAAGTTTATATCAGCCAAAGTATGAACCGTTAAGAAAGTTATTTGAACCCTTAAAGACGGATATTGGGTACTACGAATTTGGGAATTATAAAGATTTGATAAGGCCAGAGGATGCAAAAGAAGATTCAATTATTGTCTTTGATGATATTCATGCAAACGAACAAAACAAGATCGCACGGTTTTTCTCCTGTGGTAGACATAAGAGTATCGATTCCTTTTACTTATGCCAAACGTATGCCAGCACAGTAAAGCACGGACTTAGAGATAACGCTAATGTTATTTCAATATGGAAACAGGATGATGCAAATCTTTGGCATATCTTTCTAAATCATGTTGGCAGTGATATGCCCTTTATAAAGTTTAAAGAAATTTGTCAGCGATGCTGGAATGGTGGTGACTCGAAATATAGTTTTATTACTATTGTAAAAGATTTTGATTTGGGTAAGGGGCGATATAGAAAAAATTTCGATGAGTATATAAATATAGAAGAAGCCGTTAATGATTAGCCCCAATCTCAAGTTTCATGATGACGGCCGCTAAAGATTTTATTGTAAGCAAACATAAGCATCATTTTATGCAGGATGCCGTACGAAGGAAGTTTGTGGAACGCAAAAAAGATATACTACTTCACAACCAGATTTCAAAGAAGCTCATAAACATTGCATGAGCCTTTGCAAATCACCGCTTCCCAGTCATAAGGAATAGCGGAAAAATACTAAAACCTATGAAGGAGATTAAAGTTGAAAACAAAGGCGAACTTTTAAAAAGATTAAGTTACCAGTTAACGACGAGCCTGTACATCGTTAGTATACGAACGTGCTGGTTAAAACTGAAGACGAAAATATATACACGTCAGTTTATGGAGTTAAGTATAATCCCCAATCTGATACGCATAGTTCGGGAAAAAGTATATTGGAAATTGATACAGAAAACAGTGACATAACCTTAAATAATAGAGGTCATCCTAGCACTAGAGGGTATCTATAATAGAAGAATTAAGAGAAGAGGGTTGTATAATAGAATAAGCATAACACAAATCGAGCACAATCGGGGCATATCCGAACAAGAGTAGCTCATATAAAAGGACTGTTGGCATAGAAGTTATAATTTATCGATTATACAGTTTAAAGAGGTGATTAAACAAATATGTATAAAGACTTTGGGAAGGTTATTCGAAGATTTCGCAATGCTCTACGAGTAAAAAAGGCGGAATGCGGGCAACGGTTTTCGATAGAAGGACAAAAATGTCTTATGTGCCAGTCATACGAGGAAGCAATACAGCACTGTACTGCTGTGTTAGTATTACCGAAGATTTGGATGATTTTATGGAAATAATCGAGGAGATGGGATTTATAAAACTGTTGGCAGATATTCAGATGGAATATCTTTTAAATTCTAAGTTTTAAGATAAAAATTTAACTGTCTCAATTACTGTCATAAGAAATGAATGATGAGAATTTACATCAACAGTATCAACAACATCAACAACATCGATAACATCAACAACATCGATAATATCAACAATATAATCAACTTTACCAACCTCATGAAACCATTAAACAATTACAGCACCAACGCCCACAACATCAGCTTTGCCGTCTCTAATATTATAATGGGCAGGAGCAAAATATTAATTGGATAAGAAAAATGCTTCCTTATACATCCAATAGGGTGGAACGCTAGACTACCGAAAAGATTCCAAAGGATAGCCAATAACTGGATATCTATATAATTTGTATCAGCATTGTATTTTGTAAAAATAAAGTTGTATAAAGTTGAATAATGTTTTGATAATACGCTCATAATGAAATGTCGTTTTACATCACTTTTGCGAATACAGCGCTAAGGTCGTCGTAACGGATACTATTGGGCTACGCTCGATCAATAGTTGCTCAATCGATTGCAATCTAAGTCGCCAATACATTGTGATATTCTAATCGTACCCGATGTTACTCTAACCTATGATCCAACAGTCCCATATATATCCAAATTGTCACATTACTAAGTAACTTACTACAGTTAATCACAATAGCATATTGCAATATAAAGCCTAGGGATGGGGTACGACGGTTCTTTATAGCCACCAGGCAGCGCTTTTTTTATACTATATATACCTGACATTTTAATGGATGACATCCTGGTTTGTAAGCAGGATTAGGATCATCAATGCCGATACACTCCCACATTGTGGTATCTGTCGTATAAATATGGCCAACCACCAGTTTAAACCCCAAACCATTTTCCAGTAGCTTTATATCCATGATGCTATTGTTAACAACCGAGTTTACTTATTGTTATGATATTTGGGCGCAAGGTAACACGGTGCAATAACACTTACCTCATAGCCTATTCGCTGAGCTTTTGATGTTGAATTGGAACCATGCCGCAAGCACCGTGGACCCGGCTTTAGTCAGAGGCGTGTGCAATGGTCTACCATGCGCACAAAGATCAAAGCAACATAGTAAATATTTTTTGACACCTTTATAAATGAATTATAGCTATTAAGTTGATATTAACAAAACATGCAGTTACATATGCACGATGGATAAGATGCCTGTTGTGCTAGCCTGTATAGAATTATGGACTCTCAAAGCAATTATGCGTAGCCAATAACAGAATGAATAAATGTGATTGTTTTGTTATGATGCAAATTATTAGGTAAAATGAATTAGTAATATTGTAAGCAGAAGGGAGGGAAGGGATAATAAACGACAGCATTCTATAATTTATAATGAATACGACCGTGGGCTACTTCAGTTTTATTGTAGTATTTTTAATAGTTTGTAAATTTTGATATTGAAATTGGAATTGATGTGTAAATATAATATAAGAATTAAAAATTAAAACCAGTAGTTTACATGGAGACTGGGCACGTCACCAACCAGGTCAAAAAATAGATTTTATAGGTATTTCAGTTATTAAAGACATTGCACCAAATTCATTCCTATAATATATCATGATGCTAACCAATCATAATCCTATTACATAATACTAAAAACTAGCGGTAGCGGCGACTTAAGTTGCTGCTACAGTTTATAAACGTATAAAACTTAATTCATATACAAATTTTCATGCTACTGAATAAATAAGATGTAAATAAAATAGCCGAGCGCCTGCCTATTTGCAACATTTATTAAAACGTGTATGCAACGGTCATATTAATATACACGTCTGGCAAATACTAAACACATAATTATGCTAAAATAAGTCTTTTAAAATAAACATCGTCATCATCTGAAACAATGTGCTGTTAAAATCTGGCCACAAAAGTTAGTTTACTTACCTAGAGCGACTTCACAAAACTCGATTCGCAAACTGAAAGGCCGAGCACTTTACGTTAATGTATCAGCATATGTCATAAGGAAATGCTCCGAGTGTAAACACCAGGAATCTATCTATGAGCAAAATGCTTAACCATTTCTATTATTGTGCTATTCATTAGCAGAAATCTGCACAAATCTGCATAAATATTACGTCCAATGCTGTTTTTTGTTTGATGTCTGAAAGCAACTAATTAAAATATTGCATCATCCGTTTTACATAATTCACGTATGTAAAATTTGTAAACATTCAATATTTGTGTAATTTAAAGAACGAAATAATGCTTTACATAATCAAATGAGGTATTTTCATTATACAATACAATAATAATTATTACAATAGGTAACCCTATTTTGACTATTAAAAACAATGTCGATGTGAGCTCAAACGATTAGTTATTTGATAAAAACTTCTTGGGGCGCGATTCAGTGGTCAACGGCCTACTTAAACATGTCTATGCTTGTATAAATGTGCGTGACGTCATAAATATCATAGCTTATAAATATTTCTAGCTGTAAAATATATTAACCGGATGCACGTTTGAGGCTTCTCGCGTTTTACTAAGTTCTATTTTAAAATGAAAATTGTTTTGTATTCACAGAATGTCGGTCTTTAATTTAAAGATCCGAACACATAATAACCAATATAATTTACAGATTTTTAAAAATGGGTCACTAATAGAAAAGATTTTATAATACGTACTAATTTGCCTTATGGAGAGCTGCATTCGCGAGCGTCTTTGGTACCACGATACAATTATGTATCATGAAACCGCACCAGAAAATTGAATAACAACGGCACATATTTTTTCGGAGCACCGATTAATGCAGATTTTATAAAAAATTTGTTCATGCCATCTGGTTCATCGAATTTCACACTGTTGTTTAAGCCCAAACACTAGTAAATTTAAATAAGTAAGATGTTTCTGTATGACAATTAAACTACTGATGTACGATCGTATAGATTGCGGCTATTTTCTGCAATTTACAGAAAGTGAAATCATTATACATATCTGAAAAAAAATATATAAATATCCAATCAAGCATACACACGCCCAAAAATATTCGACTTACCTAGAACGATGTTTAATTACAGTAAAAATATCAGTCGAAGGAGTGTTAACCTCTCACGATCACCCGACGACTATGATTAGTCTCGAACCCCCACAAAAGTTATAAAATGATTACATCATGACTCATCCAAAATTCTACATCACGTCTGTGCGAAGCTCGGTAAAATTGAGGTCAGCGCTGCTTTTATATAGAGTTCGAATATTTTCAATGGATCCTAAGATATTAACAAAAATTATTAAAATTAATTAGAAACCTAAAACTATCTCAAAAACTATGTAGAATTTTACTAAAAGTCGCATTAAATATATAATTCATATACAAAATTGCGTTCGTCTTTGTCAATATCTGGAACCACACTAAACCGTACTAGAAAATTAAATCGTTAGTATCACAACGATACATATATTTTCTTCAGCGCGCCGATTTAACTTGATTTTATAAAAATTTGTTTTTCGCCTAGCATATATGAAAATAAATCATATCTACCTAAAAATCTGACTGAAAGTAAATCTTTGCGTTTCTAGGGCCGCAAAACTCATAATAGCATGATTTTATAGGTTTTCACGATCTAGACACCTATGACTATCATTGAGATTCATATATTGCGGCTTTGACGTTTCAAATAATTTATCATTTAACCTCGGCGTCGGTGTATTGTTAATAAGAGTTTCAAATAAAAATATAAAATTATCATAGATGAGTAGTGAATAATTGTAATTCTAACTGAATAACTGTTAGTGAAGATGAATGATAATTTAGACTGTGATGATGATGAAGAAATTACAAGTACTCCACCGGTGTTGCAAGAAAAAGTGAGCAATGCTTCTTTAAATCTTTTACCTAAAAAGTCTAGAGAACGGTACAAAAAATACTATGAATTATTTAATAAATAGAAAAAAAAATAAAAAAGCTAAAAATGTAACAGAGAATGTTGTAATTGCGTATTTATCAGAAAGATCGAAACGTGTAAATGCTACTACTCGATGGGCTAAATTTTCAATGCTAAAAAGCACTTTTAAAGTCAAAGAAAATATTAATTTCGATAATCATCATAAAGCATTCTGTAAACTACCTTCCCAAAAAATCTAAAATTTTGATTCAAGTACAATAAATGTATTCAATTTTTAAGGAGGCAGATGATTAGGAATATCTAATGATAAAGGTGTACAAATAAAATTATTGTAAATTTTTAGATTAACTTTACATTGCAAGTTTCTCTTATTATGGGAGTATACGGAGCTTGCCGCCGAAATGAGTTGACGAATATGAAACTTGACCACATAGATATTAGTGGACACGTATTGATTGTTACAGTTCCACAAACCAAAAATAATATTACAAGAACATTTACAGTCACAAACACTACAGTTGATGTACTGAATCTACTTACAATATGCAACAAATATGTTTCTATTAGACCTCCCACATTACTCATAATTCCTATTCATTTATTACAAAAATAATAAATGTACAATACAACCGATCGGGAAAATGTATTAAGCAAAATAGCCACCTTTTGAAATTGGTTGAACCTAGTACATACACAGGCCAATGTTTCCGCCGTAGTTCTGCAACTCTATTAGCTAATGCTGGAAGTAATTTAATAACACTTAAGATATATGGAGGATGGTGTTCTTCTGCAATTGCTTAAGGATATATAGGTGATTGGTTATCAAATATGATTAAAATTTCTCAAAATTCTAACAAACCAAGAACATCAACTGTCTAGTACCAGCACAAATAATACAATTCACATGTTAATTGCTCTTAAACCAAATAAATGAAATACCAGTTAATGTAGATAGACCGTCAACGTTATCGTAAAAAATGTCATCATGCTACCAGCATCTCAAATACTTACCAAGTGCCTACAAATTCTGGTATCACTATCCATAATAATGGTCATGGGATAATTAATATCAATTACTATAATAAATAAATACGTCAAATGTTATTAACTTTCTTTATTTTATGGGTTTTTTCTATTTTTTCTTTAATGTTAGACGAAAAACAGTTGTGTATCACACAGGCAAAAATGCATTAGTAGTCCTTAGCTATCAGCTGTCCTCGCTCGCTCAGGCATCTAATAGCTGCGGGCTGCTAATGAGCACTTTTTGTCCTTGTGACACAATATACTATATACCGTCTGGTTACTCGAATTTTGCTGTGATGTTCTTTAAACATTAAGCTGTAATTTAAGTCCAAACATGAAATTTGTATAACAATTATAAGAGCGTAAAAATCTATACATTGAATCGATTTATGAATTTTCAAAAATAATTATCGACCCGTTAGAGATAAAAAATTCTCGGGGGCATGATTCGAGCGATCAACGACCTACTTAAACGTGTTTATGCTTGCATGAATATGCGTGACGTCATAAATATCATAGCTCATAAATATTTCTAGGTATCGTTCTCTATTAATTGTAGAAATGACCATTACTCACGATTTTTGGAAGATTAATACATATATATAACTCGAAAATATCAGTGCTGGTTTGATATATATAGCTAATTTTATAAAATAATTACTGATTCGATAGCAATAAGAATGTTTAGTTTGAATCCAAAATTTATTATTAACGTTTTATATCACATTACTGTGAAATTCCGGGATTATAAACCGAGTAATACAGTTCTTGAATTGCAATTAATTCAGGAAATATATTGTTTCTCTAATAACGCGGTTTCGAATAGGTAGGCTGATATACAGGTTTTTTGTAATATAGTTTATTCATAAAATCGATTTCTTATGCAAATTATTTATTGTACTGTACTATTTATGTGTCGTTTTGCTTTATGCAAATCACAAAAATGGCCGCATTCCATACGATACGATGATACATCTGTCTATAATTAACCGCAAAATACTAATTATAAAATGAGCTATATATTAAAACAGAGAAAAATTACTTTTACCTGACGTTGAGATAATCAAAGCGGTTGATAATTAATCAATTTATAAAACTGAATACCCTTCAAATCGACAGATTTACATATATTTTAAATTCTGACAATTAATTGTTTTATGATGTAACTATGTTGTCTTGACTCATCTAAATTCTTCGGCACGTCTGTGCGAATCTCAGTAAAATTAAAGGTCGTCATAGCTTTTATTAGAACTCGAATATTTCAGTGGATCCTAAAATATTAAAAAAATCGTTAAAAATCTATTAGAAACCATAAATTATATATCGAAAATTATGCAGAATTTCCGTATAATTAAATTAAATATGTCACTCACCTAACTGCTATGATTAATAAACCGGAAAAACTGGTCCGAGCGCACTTCACACTATTATATTAGCATATCTCGTAACAATATGCACCAGGAGTAAACACCTGAGGTCCATCTATATTCATACTACCAACTACCCTATGTGCTATTCTTTAACAGAAATCTGCGTTAACAGATCGAGACAAACGAAAGAATAGCACATAGGTATAGTTGTGTATGAATATAGATGGACCTCAGGTGTTTACTCAGGACATCTTGTTACGATATATTTTGACATAATAACGTAAAGTGCGCTCGGACCAGTTTTTTTTTCCCGGTTCCCGTTTACTATCAATGCAGTTTTGAGAAGTGGTTGAAAGTGAGTATTAAACCTTTGTATACATATTTAACAGCATATTTTTCAGATTATCTGCAAGTTTTACAGTGTTAAAAGACACATTTTAGCTTAATTATATGTATAGCATTCGCTTTTTAGATAGACGTGTATATTAATATGATCGCTAACACGTTTTGATGAGCTTTTAATGTTGCATATAATGAATTACATATTTAATTTTAATTTAGCGTAAATTCGGCTTAGTTTCGGGATAATTGATGGTTTCTAATAGATTTTTAACGATTTTTTGTTAATATTTTAGGATCCACTGAAAAATTCGAGTTCTAATAAAAGCTGTGATGGGCTTATATGTACCGGACTTCGCTCTGCAGCTACATAAAATAAACGTGTCTAAGAATTTGGATGAGTCATGACGCCATAGTTACATCATAAAACAATTAATTGTCAGAATTTAAAATATATGTAAATCTGTCGATTTGAAGGGTATTCAGTTTTATAAATTGATTAATTATCAACCGCTTTGATTATCTCAACGTCAGGTAAAAGTAATTTTCTCTGTTTTAATATAGCTCATTTTTAATTAGTATTTTCGTTAATTATAAAATGTATCTATCGTATGGAATGCGCATATTTGCATAAGCAAAAGCATATAATAGTAAGTACAATAAATAATCAGAAATCGATATATGAATAAACTATATTCAAATTTATCTACTCGAAGCGATAAAACAATATTTCTGAATTTTGCAACTGTATTACGGTTTATAATCGTTTCACATAATGTGATATAAAAGTTTATAAATTTTGGATTAAATACATTCTTATTGTATGTAATCAGATTATTTATAAAATTAGCTATATATATCAAACCAGCACTGATATTTTCAGTTTATGTCAAAATGTGAAATCTTCACAATTACATAGAGAACGTACTAGAAATATTTGAGCATGATATTATGACGTCACCATATTCTAGCATAACGTTTAATAGTCTTGTGTGAATACATGCCCGAGTATTAACGGTCGTAATTATTTTGATATAAATCGATTAATTATAGTATAAGTTATAAACATTTATGTTTGATTAAATTACAGTAATCTGATTTAAATTAACAGCATTGACATATATTATGATATGTGGATCCAAACAGGCCCGTAAGTATTAGATGCCTAGAATGATTTAAGGCTATAATGATTTTTGCTGTGTGATACAAAACGTTTTCGTTAAATTAAAAAAATAGAAAACCCATAAAATTTAAAAAAGTTAATAACATTGACGTATTTATTTATTTAGTAATTGAATTAAAATTATCCATGACCATTAATTAATGGTAGGATACCAGAATTGTAGCACTTGAATATTTATGCTGGTAGCATATTACATTTTAGATAACCGTTGAGGTCTATCCATTACTGGTATTCATTTTTTGGTTAAGAATAAATGTAATTAATTATTGTCTTACTAGACAGTTGATGTTCTTGGTTTGTTAGAATTTTGAGAAATTTTAATCTTATTTGATAACCAATCACCTATATATCCTTAAGCAATTGCAGAAGAACACCATCCTCCATATATCTTAAGTGTTATTAAATTACTTCCAGCATTAGCTAATAGAGTTGCAGAACTACGGGAAACATTGGCCTGTGTAGACTAGGTTCAACCAATTTCAAAAGGTGGCTATTTTGTAATACATTTTCCCGATCGTTATTGTACATTTATTATTTTTGTAATAAATGAATAGAATTATGAGTAATGTGGGAGGTCTAATAGAAACATATTTGTTGTATATTGTAAGTAGATTCAGTACATCAACTGTAGTGTTTGTGACTGTAAATGTTCTTGTAATATTATTTTGGTTTGTGGAACTGTAACAATCAATACGTGTCCACTAATATCTATGTGGTCAAGTTTCATATTCGTCAACTCATTTCGGCGGCAAGCTCCGTATACTCCCATAATAAGAGAAACTTGCAATGTAAAGTTAATCTAAAAATTTACAATAATTTTATTTGTACACCTTTATCATTAGATATTCTAATCATCTGCCTCCTTAAAATTGAATACATTTATTGTACTTGAATCAAAATTTTAGATTTTTTGGGAAGGTAGTTTACAGAATGCTTTATGATGATTATCAAAATTAATATTTTCTTTGACTTTAAAAGTGCTTTTTAGCATTGAAAATTTACCCCATCGAGTAGTAGCATTTACACGTTTCGATCTTTCTGATAAATACGCAATTACAACATTCTCTGTTACATTTTTAGCTTTTTTATTTTTTTTTCTATTTATTAAATAATTCATAGTATTTTTGTACGTTCTCTAGACTTTTAGGTAAAAGATTTAAAGAAGCATTGCTCACTTTTCTTGCAACACCGGTGGAGTACTTGTAATTTCTTCATCATCATCACAGTCTAAATTATCATTCATCTTCACTAACAGTTATTCAGTTAGAATTACAATTATTCACTACTCATCTATGATAATTTTATATTTTTATTTGAAACTCTTATTAACAATACACCGACGCCGAGGTTAAATGATAAATTATTTGAAACGTCAAAGCCGCAATATATGAATCTCAATGATAGTCATAGGTGTCTAGATCGTGAAAACCTATAAAATCATGCTTATTATGAGTTTTGCGGCCCTAGAAACGCAAAGATTTACTTTCAGTCAGATTTTTAGGGTAGATATGATTTATTTCATTTGCTAGGCGAAAAACAAATTTTTATAAAATCAGTTAAATCGGCGCGAAAAATATGTTCGTTGTGATACTAACGATTTAATTTTCTAGTACGGTTTAGTGTGGTTCCAGATATTGACAAAGACGAACGCAATTTTGTATATGAATTATATATTTAATGCGACTTTTAGTAAAATTCAATAGTTTTTGAGATAGTTTTAGGTTTCTAATTAATTTTAATAATTTTGTTAATATCTTAGGATCCATTGAAAATATTCGAACTCTATATAAAAGCAGCGCTGACCTCAATTTTACCGAGCTTCGCACAGACGTGATGTAGAATTTTGGATGAGTCATGATGTAATCATTTTATAACTTTGTGGGGGTTCGAGACTAATCATAGTCGTCGGGTGATCGTGAGAGGTTAACACTCCTTCGACTGATATTTTACTGTAATTAAACATCGTTCTAGGTAAGTCGAACATTTTTGGGCGTGTGTATGCTTGATTGATATTTATATATTTTTTCAGATATGTATAATGATTTCACTTTCTGTAAATTGCAGAAAATAGCCGCAATCTATACGATCGTACATCAGTAGTTTAATTGTCATACAGAAACATCTTACTTATTTAAATTTACTAGTGTTTGGCAAACAACAGTGTGAAATTCGATGAACCAGATGGCATGAACAAATTTTTATAAAATCTGCATTAATCGGTGCTCCGAAAAATATGTGCCGTTGTTATTCAATTTTCTGGTGCGGTTTCATGATACATAATTGTATCGTGGTACCAAAGACGCTCGCGAATGCAGCTCTCCATAAGGCAAATTAGTACGTATTATAAAAATCTTTTCTATTAGTGACCCATTTTTAAAAATCTGTAAATTATATTGGTTATTATGTGTTCGGATCTTTAAATTAAAGACCGACATTCTGTGAATACAAAACAATTTTCATTTTAAAATAGAACTTAGTAAAGCGCAGAAGCCTCAAACGTGCATCCGGTTAATATATTTTACAGCTAGAAATATTTATAAGCTATGATATTTATGACGTCACGCACATTTATACAAGCATAGACATGTTTAAGTAGGCGTTGACCACTGAATCGCGCCCCCAAGAAGTTTTTATCAAATAACTAATCGTTTGAGCTCACACATCGACATTGTTTTAATAGTCAAAATAGGGTTACCTATTGTAATAATTATTATTGTATTGTATAATGAAAATACCTCATTTGATTATGTAAAGCATTATTTCGTTCTTTAAATTACACAAATATTGAATGTTTACAAATTTTACATACGTGAATTATGTAAAACGGATGATGCAATATTTTAATTAGTTGCTTTCAGACATTAAACAAAAAACAGCATTGGACGTAATATTTATGCAGATTTGTGCAGATTTCTGCTAATGAATAGCACAATAATAGAAATGGTTAAGCATTTTGCTCATAGATAGTTTCCTGGTGTTTACACTCGGAGCATTTCCTTATGACATATGCTGATACATTAACGTAAAGTGCTCGGCCTTTCAGTTTGCGAATCGAGTTTTGTGAAGTCGCTCTAGGTAAGTAAACTAACTTTTGTGGCCAGATTTTAACAGCACATTGTTTCAGATGATGACGATGTTTATTTTAAAAGACTTATTTTAGCATAATTATGTGTTTAGTATTCGCCAGCCGTGTATATTAATATGACCGTTGCATACACGTTTTAATAAATGTTGCAAATAGGCAGGCGCTCGGCTATTTTATTTACATCTTATTTATTCAGTAGCATGAAAATTTGTATATGAATTAAGTTTTATAGGTTTATAAACTGTAGCAGCAACTTAAGTCGCCGCTACCGCTAGTTTTTAGTATTATGTAATAGGATTATGATTGGTTAGCATCATGATATATTATAGGAATGAATTTGGTGCAATGTCTTTAATAACTGAAATACCTATAAAATCTATTTTTTGACCTGGTTGGTGACATGCCCAGTCTCCATGTAAACTACTGGTTTTAATTTTTAATTCTTATATTATATTTACACATCAATTCCAATTTCAATATCAAAATTTACAAACTATTAAAAATACTACAATAAAACTGAAGTAGCCCACGGTCGTATTCATTATAAATTATTGAATGCTGTCGTTTATTATCCCTTCCCTCCCTTCTGCTTACAATATTACTAATTCATTTTACCTAATAATTTGCATCATAACAAAACAATCACATTTATTCATTCTGTTATTGGCTACGCATAATTGCTTTGAGAGTCCATAATTCTATACAGGCTAGCACAACAGGCATCTTATCCATCGTGCATATGTAACTGCATGTTTTGTTAATATCAACTTAATAGCTATAATTCATTTATAAAGGTGTCAAAAATATTTACTATGTTGCTTTTGATCTTTGTGCGCATGGTAGACCATTGCACACGCCTCTGACTAAAGCCGGGTCCACGGTGCTTGCGGCATGGTTCCAATTCAACATCAAAAGCTCAGCGAATAGGCTATGAGGTAGTGTTATTGCACCGTGTTACCTTGCGCCCAAATATCATAACAATAAGTAAACTCGGTTGTTAAAATAGCATCATGGATATAAAGCTACTGGAAAATGGTTTGGGGTTTAAACTGGTGGTTGGCCATATTTATACGACAGATACCACAATGTGGAGTGTATCGGCATTGGATGATCCTAATCCCTGCTTACAAACCAGGATGTCATCCATTAAAATGTCAGGTATATATAGTATAAAAAGCGCTGCCTGGTGGCTATAAAGAACCGTCGTACCCCATCCCTAGGCTTTATATTGCAAATTATTGTGATTAACTGTAAGTTACTTAGTAATGTGACAATTTGGATATATATGGGACTGTTGGATCATAGGTTAGAGTAACATCGGGTACGATTAGAATATCACAATGTATTGGCGACTTAGATTGCAATCGATTGAGCAACTATTGATCGAGCGTAGCCCAATAGTATCCGTTACGACGACCTTAGCGCTGTATTCGCAAAAGTGATGTAAAACGACATTTCATTATGAGCGTATTATCAAAACATTATTCAACTTTATACAACTTTATTTTTACAAAATACAATGCTGATACAAATTATATAGATATCCAGTTATTGGCTATCCTTTGGAATCTTTTCGGTAGTCTAGGTTCCACCCTATTGGATGTATAGGAAGCATTTTCTTATCCAATTAATATTTTGCTCCTGCCCATTATAATATTAGAGACGGCTAAGCTGATGTTGTGGGCGTTGGTGCTGTAATTGTTTAATGGTTTCATGAGGTTGGTAAAGTTGATTATATTGTTGATATTATCGATGTTGTTGATGTTATCGATGTTGTTGATGTTGTTGATACTGTTGATGTAAATTCTCATCATTCATTTCTTATGACAGTAATTGAGACAGTTAAATTTTTATCTTAAAACTTAGAATTTAAAAGATATTCCATCTGAATATCTGCCAACAGTTTTATAAATCCCATCTCCTCGATTATTTCCATAAAATCATCCAAATCTTCGGGTAATACTAACACAGCAGTACAGTGCTGTATTGCTTCCTCGTATGACTGGCACATAAGACATTTTTGTCCTTCTATCGAAAACCGTTGCCCACATTCCGCCTTTTTTACTCGTAGAGCATTGCAAAATCTTCGAATAACCTTCCCAAAGTCTTTATACATATTTGTTTAATCACCTCTTTAAACTGTATAATCGATAAATTATAACTTCTATGCCAACAGTCCTTTTATATGAGCTACTCTTGTTCGGATATGCCCTGATTGTGCTCGATTTGTGTTATGCTTATTCTATTATACAACCCTCTTCTCTTAATTCTTCTATTATAGATACCCTCTAGTGCTAGGATGACCTCTATTATTTAAGGTTATGTCACTGTTTTCTGTATCAATTTCAATATACTTTTCCCGAACTATGCGTATCAGATTGGGGATTATACTTAACTCCATAAACTGACGTGTATATATTTTCGTCTTCAGTTTTAACCAGCACGTTTGTATACTAACGATGTACAGGCTCGTCGTTAACTGGTAACTTAATCTTTTTTTAAAAGTTCGCCTTTGTTTTCAACTTTAATCTCCTTCATAAGTTTTAGTATTTTTCCGCTATTCCTTATGACTGGGAAGCGGTGATTTGCAAAGGCTCATGCAATGTTTATGAGCTTCTTTGAAATCTGGTTGTGAAGTAGTATATCTTTTTTGCGTTCCACAAACTTCCTTCGTACGGCATCCTGCATAAAATGATGCTTATGTTTGCTTACAATAAAATCTTTAGCGGCCGTCATCATGAAACTTGAGATTGGGGCTAACCATTAACGGCTTCTTCTATATTTATATACTCATCGAAATTTTTCTATATCGCCCCTTACCCAAATCAAAATCTTTTACAATAGTAATAAAACTATATTTCGAGTCACCACCATTCCAGCATCGCTGACAAATTTCTTTAAACTTTATAAAGGGCATATCACTGCCAACATGATTTAGAAAGATATGCCAAAGATTTGCATCATCCTGTTTCCATATTGAAATAACATTAGCGTTATCTCTAAGTCCGTGCTTTACTGTGCTGGCATACGTTTGGCATAAGTAAAAGGAATCGATACTCTTATGTCTACCACAGGAGAAAAACCGTGCGATCTTGTTTTGTTCGTTTGCATAAATATCATCAAAGACAATAATTGAATCTTCTTTTGCATCCTCTGGCCTTATCAAATCTTTATAATTCCCAAATTCGTAGTACCCAATATCCGTCTTTAAGGGTTCAAATAACTTTCTTAACAGTTCATACTTTGGCTGATATAAACTTTTAGAAAACACATAGACGTTTTGGAATGCAAGTCCATTCTCATGTAAAATGAGAGATATTAGAGCGTTGGTTTTTCCACAACTCGATGGTCCCGCAAATATTGCCCTTATATTGGATGGGAACAAAGGTCCATGTTTACCAACTTCCTTAAAAATTTTTTCTAAACCTCAAAATTCCGAATGGGGCACCCGCAAAGCCGATAAACATAATGAAGAATTCATACGAGTCATGAGGATCGTTAAAAAATTTTTCTAGACCGCAAAAATGCCAAATGGGGCACCCGCAAAGCCGATAAACATAATTTCATTTATTAATAAAGTCTCCACAGACATAGGTATACAAGTCCAATTATGGAGTCAACTTAATTCTAAAATTTAAGAACATACTTATACTAGTCTAATATTAAAAATGATATATGTTAAAAAGTAAAATTAAAATATTAAATTAATAGTGCTAAATAATCCTATGTAATTTCACAATTATATCTGCCTATCACTATCGTTAAAAATTTTCTGGTCTGCAAAATGCTGATTAGGACACCCGCAAAGCCGATAAACATAATGAAGAATTCGAATGAGTCATGAGAATTGTCATAAGACCCCCTTCCCCCTTCAACACCCTACAACTAGTAGGCAAGCAGAAAGGGGTAGGAGGGGGGGTGGCGATCCAGTGAGAAACGGTGTGCGCCAGAAGTGTATTGAGGATCGTCAGAATTTACAAGGCACACCACCTCAACAACTGCGAACTAGAAGGCAGGGTGGGGGGATCGATCGAGTGAGGATCGAAGTGGCCCAGAAGGAAGGTATATCATCTACTTGGTACAAATCGATATTCTTTACTATCTGTTATTTAAATCCACGTAGAATCGCGACGTGACTTTTAAATAAACGCTGTTTTGTATTTCGTGCTAAAGCATTCACCCGTTCCAATCTACGTAGAATCTGCATGTTTATCAGCTCGAATTTATTAGAATTTGACATTTAAAAGTTTGCAGGTGTGTGCTCCTAATGAATGTTTTTAAATATAATTCTCCGAGCTTTGTTTTCTTGGTATTTTAATCAAACTTGGATTTTCACAGGCTTTTATGCTTATTATATATTACTAATGGTTCAATTAACTTCAATTAAAATAATAATGAATGGCATTGACTTCTACCTTTTAATTTTTAGCGAATACTAATTAAATATTAATTATTATTTGTACACTTTGTTTAATACCCGTTACTTAAAATTGAATTAATTAATATAAATTTCGCACGTAATTTCTATTTGTTTCTTTATACAGGGTGATTAAAATTATTTGATGTCGTTAATTAATTTTCTACCTTGGTCTAAATTTGAGTAATATATATATATATATATATATATATATATATATATATTTGTTTGAAGATGCTTTTCTTGGGTGAATTTACAGATAACCAAATGTTGTAAAGAGGTACAGAGAGCTTATTGATATTTGGTAGTGCTGGAAATTTATATGCACTGTTGTAGAGTTTTATTATGAGCTCATGCTAAGACAAAAGAGTAACGTAAGGTACGAGCAACGCTTTCTTACTTTAAATAAAAATATATGTGTTTAAAAGGTTATCAATTTGCATGATTATTGTTATAAAATTATAAACCTTTATGGATGTACTTAAAGGAATGGTGTTTTAAAATGTACTATGGATCTAATTTAAATAGAGTGTGATATATTTGGTCAATTCAGTTATTTTGAGTGTGTGATTGGTGTGGATATCTATTTAGGTTTCAGCATGAGGATATTGCAAAAAAGTTTTTGGATGTAACAGGTAGGTGTCAACAATATTATTTAGGAAATTAGGTAAGAAGCATTATTTAGTGCAGCCGAGGGCAAGATTCGAGTTTGGCTACACATAATTATGTCAAACCAAAAGTCGGGTATGATTCCAGAGACGTTCCACAGCAAACCACACAATAATATATATATATATATATATATATATATATATATTGCTATGAATAAACAAGAATTGGAATTATCGTTCCCCGTCGTGGGGGTGTCTTATTAATATTGCTATAAACTCCCTCCAGAAACTACAGAAACTGGATTTTATCTTGAACCTACCTTGTCAACCAATAACAAAATTTGATATGTTACCGCCTTACTCGTTATCAATTTCGTATTCAACTTATAGCTCCTCCTTGATTGTTTAAATTATCAAATCACTCCCATTAACTTTATCTTATGACCTCGACTAGCATTTATTTGGGATTATAAAATTCAGTTAATTCGATTCTATATAACGAAACAAATATTATGTACAGTTTTTGTAAATTATTTAAAATACACTTTTCAATTAATTAATGTTGTAAATCTCATTTATTAAAATCATATACTTTTTAATCAAACCCAAATTCACCAAAAAAAACTTATTATTTTTATAAAAAAAAAGAAGTGTGAAACGTTCAAAACCTCTATTATATCACGCACTTTATACGTATGCAAGTCCTCTTTTTGTTGACTTTTTCACATTCATTTTATTAAGCAAATCCAATATTCAAATAAAAAAAATTGAAAAATAATGTCTTATAACTAAAAATCTAACCTAGTCTATTATCTTTGCTATTTCCTTCTCGCAATTGACGCATCAGCTAATATTTCCCATGCATTAAGCCATCCATTTGAATAAAAATTATTTTCCTCCAATTCAAGATTATCACATGCCTATTCGAAATATTGTCTATCCACACGCTTGAACCATTGCATTTAAATTATAGCCATCACTCTCTGGACTACCATTATTAACTTATACTTATGCACCCCAATTTATTGTCATCTCATTCAGACTTATTACCTCTTATCAATTTCCCCAAACTTAGAATTGGATTATCATCCTCCCCAAACTCGAACTTGTATTATTATTCTTCCCGGACTTGAAAATTGGAATTCTTATCATTTATTTTCCCCTGACTCAGAATTGCATTATTCTCCCCGGCTTCAGAAGCCCTATTATTATTGTGCTTTAGTTTAAAATAAATTCTTCAAAATCTACTTACGTTTAATCGGCAATCGTAATCTTCATCTTAGTCGCACTAATACAACTTTTCACTTTATATTATTACGTATCTCACTTTGTCTCAGAGTGGCGCACCTCGGCCTTTGTTGAGTTGAAAACTGCCTCGTTATCACTGTGCCTGTTAATATATCATTGACCTTCTACTCCGTCAGTGGGTATGGTCTACAAACTCGTCGCTCATTTTAACCAATCAAATCTTTGCATTTAAAGTAGTTTCTAATGTAATTTTCTATGCTTTCCAATAATTGTGGCCTGCTCGCAGCTGTCTTGTTATCAAACATGCGGTGTTTTGACGAATCTAATCGCTTTTCCATAAACAACTGATGCAATTCGACTTTTAATTTTCATATATGCATGTTATTTACGCAATTTTTAATCTCCTTTCTTATTGAAAATGGTTAACTAGTTTGTACGCATTTACTATGCTTCTTGAAGCTCTATTTCTTATCTCCGTATTAACCTAATTGTTTGGAACTCTTTTGAATGCGTGTTTAATTACACTTTATTATGTTTACTTATAAAATACGCGTGCTTCCACTGAAAATATCATTATTTGCCTTACCTAAATTAACTAAAACTTTATCTACAGGGTGTTAAATATTTACTTTCTACTTAATGCATGTGTTCCTTATTCCTACGCTAACTGTGCGTCTTCCTGTGTCTATTTGCGTCGCTTAAAACTATTTATACTTTATATACAGGGTGTTGACTGCTTACTATTTACACACTATCTCCATTTCCCAATTCTTTTACTAAATAAATGCAGTTTTCTGCTTCCTATTATAATTTCCAATTCCTAAACGACCTTTACTATAAAGTACGCCCTTAAACAACCCCTTATCACAGCAATATATATATATATATATATATATATATATTGTAGTGGTTTTAAAAGGTTAAATTTAACTATAAACAAAACAATTTGAAACACCCTGTATAGAGGAAACAACCAGAATTTACGTGCGAAAGTTATTTTATTTAGTTCAGTTTAATGTAACAAGTATTAACAAAAATTTACAATTAATGAATAAAATTTAGTTAGGTTCGTAAAGAAAATAAATTTTAGAAGCCAATGCAATTTATTTATTAATTTAATGGAGTTTAATTACGTCTAATACGCATAAAAGCATGAAAAATCAATAAATCCAAGGCGAATAGCGTTCGTTATAACAAACAAATAAATCGGTTGGGTTGAAATACCATGAAAAGAAGCTCGTAGAAGTGTGGTGTTAAAACGTCGGTTAATTAAACACCTGCATGTTTCTAAATGTCAGGTTCCCCTTATTTTTATAGATAACAAACAAGTTTTAAAGAATATCGGGTAAACGGTTGGAGGATTCGCGTAGATGTTAACTAAAGGTGTCTTTAAAGTGCACAAAGGATAGAGGGTCAATGAAATACGTCGGAATGAGACAGGCATACGGACAGTGCATTTCAAAAAGCAAGTATTCAGTCCACATGGGGTCAATAAAACGCGGACAGGAATATCGATTCTCTACCACTGAAACAAGGTTAGAGAGAAACATATAATATGCATGAGAAAGGAACAGCGTTAGGATAGGCGGGATTTTGAAGACGTCAATGCATATACTATTGGTCGATATCGTTAGTTTTAAAACAGGCAAACACGGGGATATTTGAAGTCGGGTTTATTGGAAAATATCGTAACGACGCGCTAAATTTCGGGGATTTCGAAAACGGTTGAAACAAAATTTTAAGGACGTGTTATTTTAAATTAGATTTTTCACGGTAAGAGGGTCTGGAGAAGTTACAGTCGAAGCATATAAATACTTGACAAATTAGCACGGCTCGCTCTCTTATTTCATCGTTCTCTTAGTACTTTGATCGCTTCAGACTACGAACGAGCTTGTAAGTATATAAAGTTATTTTATTTTAAATAGTACAGTGTTGGCCTCATAATTTGATACGCGAATAAGTGGCGAGTCTAAATTTTAATTTGAGGTACAACATTTATTTTAAACAAGCTCGGGAAGTGACGTGAAGTAACGTAAATTTAAAGTAAATTAAACGAAAGTACGTAAGTATGAAAAAAGTGGAATTAATTTGGATTTGAAATTGGATGCACCGGAAAAGCAGCACAACTTAAATGGGGTTCTTCTACGAATAGCTAGAGGCGGACAGCAAAGCAGAGCGAACTACTTTACCGCATCATCAACGGAGTGGAGGTCTTCTAGAAATTCCAGGTAACGCTTTAAAATTGTTGTTGTTATAAACCATGAAACAATGAAAATTGTGTGACGTGTGAGAGTAAATTTTGAAGGTATCGAGCATTATTTTGCGTATTAAAAATAATACGTATGACTAACTTTATTAAGGTATTTAAATAGAAATCAAAAAGGTGTATATAAAGCTTATTAACGTTCCATCAGGAATTTAGAATGTTTATTGTGAAGAGTACATGGGTTTGTTTTTTTTTGTTTGTGGTAAGAGTATGCGAAGAACAAACGCATACATTATTCATAATTAACTGGGTTATCATGAGCTCACCATACTCCAGAGTATACAAATTCAAAATAAATTATAAATACAGAACGAAATAAGGTATTATTCAGGGCCCATTTACTCCGGGTATATTCAATGTGTTTGATATTTTAAATTAAAATCCAGGACAGTACATTTCTAATTTGCTCATATATTATAATTATCAAACTTAAAAAGGGGGGGTTAAAATGCACCAAATTGCCCTATAATTTCCTTTCTTTAATTGATTTATGAACTTCTCTATTAGTTCTTTAAATCTGCGCCTCGACCAATGAAACTCTTATCTCAGGTTAATTTTGTGAAAAAATCTTTATCTGCATACAGCGTGAGTTCTGAACCATATACAGATGTAGGCGACACTGCCAGTCAAATGACCTCTAGTTAATTCTACTAAAGCAATTTCTAAAAGTGACAGTGTAAACAATTACTTGAAAAATACGCACAGTAAAACAGTTTATATTAGTTAATAATTTAAGATTTCAATCGAGTATAATGGATTAAGTGTTTAAATTATGACAGTGAAAATAATAATACAACCTGAACTTCCAATGAAACGTCTTGCTGCTGAACAATGAAGCTCCACTGCCTACTGTGATGATTCGAACTTGATGTGGGTTCTTAATACCTGTGGATAAGTACGTTTTAAAAATTTGTATTACTGAATTTACGCCTTTTATTTTAGGGTTTTAGGTACGCCAAAAATTCTTTAGAGACACTTATACTTATCGTCGTCGGTCTTATCAGGAAACTCAGCTCCGTGAAATCAACACCATTGTTCGACACCAAAAGTTCAGCAATTCCAGCGTTCTGATAGCACCACTTTGGAACTCCTCTGTCTACACAAAAATACTCCCAGAAATCAATGGTCAATAATAAGACATTGACAAGGACTCTTGCATTTATCACTTTTTAATATTAACAGTTCCTTTATACTTTGAATATCACAATTACAATTTCCATATGTTGAATTTTATGTAGGAGATTACAAGAATAAAAGGTATACAATTTGTTAACTGTCACCAAAAAAAGATTATACTTTTTGTTCTATAGTTTGTAAAGTTCTTTTTCAGTTCTTTTTAAATCAGTTTTCCTTAATTTTCAATTTCAACAACTCCCTTTTTAATTAATTTAACAACTGTCACTTCTCTATGGAGATGCCCCTTAAAACATTAAACCAGCCTACTCTTTTACAATTCTTTTCCAACTAACATTCTATGATCCAACTTTTTATTAATAGATCTTATTGCTCTTTTCAAATTCTAATTTGGAGTAAACTAATACACAAATGTCATTGGCCGAAAATTTATAAATTGATATTTTAATCCTAACAACAAGTGAAATTCAAATGATATAATAAGACTTACAACTATATACTGAAAAGTAAATAAAACTTCTACATCTTATAACTAAACTTAAATCTAATAAAAACATACTACTTGACTTTTTAGGCTTTACGTACATATTCACATGGCAGTGAAGTTTCCTTTTAAATATTTTAACACAATTTTATGATATACAAACAACAGCAGTTCACTTCATTGGCACAAACTTTTCAAAATTACTTTATGAAATCACCATCACCCAAGTTGAAATCTTAAAACTTCCTTTTCTTAAATTATCATTTTAAATATCTTTAACAAGTAACTGCCCTCACCATCTCCTTCATCAATCATTTTACGAACTAGAAGTCTATATCTGAGTGGTACTTCAGTGCGCCAAGGTTCAAATCTCATACATATCACATAATATCACTAATATATATATATATATATATATATATATATATATATATATATATTGAAATGATCATTTGGACTTTGCATAAAAGTCTAAGTTATTATTTCATCTTATTAATTGTAATACGTTAGTATTTATCAACTTACCTTGTGTAAAAACTACTTAAAATACTTATATATATATATATATATATATATATATATATATAAATAAGATGTATCTGTAAACAAACTCTATGAAAATAATAGAGTATTGACGAATACAAATCGGGCTGGTAGTTATATAGCCATTAACAAAACATTAGCTTATTACTTCATAGGGTGGAAACATCCACTGACCGACGGTTTCGGCTTTATTAAGCCTCCTCAGAGTGAAATAGTCTCCAGAACCCTATGAGTAATCGAAGCTATTATACTGGTATAATTTCGAAACAATCTCTGTACTATGGCAAGAGTAAAAGAAATGTTGATGTTTATCACCTGATGGCGGTTTTATTTACTTTTGCCATAGTACAGAGATTGTTTCGAAATTATACCAGTATAATAGCTTCAATTACTTCATAGGGTTCTTGGAGACTATTTCACTCTGAGGAGGCTTAATAAAGCCGAAACCGTCGGTCAGTGGATGTTTCCTCCCCTATGAAGCAATAAGCTAATGTTTTGTTAATGGCTATATAACTACCAGCCCGATTTGTATTCGTCGATAGGCTCTATTATTTTCATAGAGTTTGTTTACAGATACATCTTATTTTATATATTGTTATACACAATTTCTGTAAATAACCTGTCTTTTATATATATATATATATATATATATATATATATATTGTTGTGGATTTGAAGGGTAAATAGGTGTAGACAATAAAATTTTAGCAACCGTATATACAGAAATAAAAGCAAATTATTTACGCGCCAAATTAATTTAATTCATACAGTAAAAACGGACGAGTATTATGGTATTTTTATATTTAAATTGGAATGTGAAAATTACATAAGGAAAGAAAAGCTTTAAAAGTACATAAAACTTCAAGGATCCGCATAACTAAATATAATTTCTTTTAATTGAACGCATGAAAGCAGAAAAGGGAGCTTGCATGCATAAGAAAATCAATAATTTCTAACGCCAATATATTCGTTTTAAAAGCTAACGTTTATTTACACCGATACAACGAAGCAAGAAATCTAGGAATTGTTATTTTCAAACGGTCGATAATTTCAAGAAACATCTGTTGGTTAAATGTTACGTTCAGAGAGTAGTAAACGAACGTTAATATAAAATTCTATAGAAATTGTTTTCTACGGTCGATTTGTATAAACTGGTAAATAACAAACCTCTTAAGGAGTGAGTGGAATGAACAATCGATAATGTCAGACAGATAGAGAAGCAGATAGAGCAAGCTTTGGATAGAAGTCACATAAGGTATACACGTGGACTAGGCGAAGGACGTCTACAATATCGATTTTCTGTAGCCCAAATGGGGTTTGAAAGAAGACAACAAACATGCATAGAACAAAGAGGTATAGCGGATAGGTGGAGCATTGGGACGACAGGACATTATATCATTGGTTGATAGCCAACAGTTTTCAAAGAGAGCCCTTACGGTTAGGTAGGAGACTAAATTCTAGATAACACAACGGCGGACGGGAGAAATTTTTCGGAATTTAGAATTGGTTACATTCAAAATTTTAAAATACCGCTTTGAGAGTAAGCTTTTCTCTTGAAACGGATTCCACTGGGGGCTTTGGATTGATATAAATACCCAGGAGAATATATTAAAGCTCTCTTTTCTTTCATCGAGTTCTGAATACGGGTTCAGACCTACATAATAGTCAAAGCTTTCGGTTAGTATTTGTGTGCTTAGTAATGTTACATTAAACATCTTATTTGAAAGTATAAAAGTTGTAGTAGCGGACTAGAAGTTAGTAAAGTGATTGCACAAGTTAATGCTTATTTAAATAAAAGGTACCGTTACTAACTTTTAAGTTATATAGATGGATGATTTTAGGGTAAGCAGAACTGAGAAAAATTTGTATGCGTAATATCTGGAATGGAATGTTACTGGTGAGACGAAGCCAGTATCTTGGGAGAAGTACAGTTATTGTATGGTGGGGATCGGTGGATCCTCGAATCAGCATAGTAGATGGACACAGCAACGAGGGGTTTCTGGTAGCCAGCTCCAGCGGTGTCGAAGAGTGAAGGTGTCTTCAGGTAATAAATTTGAAATTTCTGTTCTTATATAAACTTTTGTGGATATTTTGTGTTGTGTGGTTGACTTATTGGTGGCGTATTTATTGTATTTAAAAGCTTGTTTAAAAAGGTACATGTGCAGGACAATTTAATAATTTTGAGTATTGAAAAAGGGTTTATTGAGGATATGTAAAAAGTTATTCAAGCTATAAATTGTGGTTGTAAGGAGTAAACGGGTTTATAAATTTGTTATAAAAAATGCAAGGTTTAAAAAGCATTCATAAACAAAACTAAGTTATAATGAGCTCATTATACACCAGTCTGAAGTCAAATTAGGGTAACATGTGGGGCCCATCTACTCATATCTACTTGAATTTGTTTAAAATCATTTAAACATCAAGGACTTAAAAACCTTCAATAAATTGAGCTGGTAATAATTGTACCAAAACGTTTGTACTTATGTGTAAATATTTTATCTGTTAATATGTGTAAATAAAAGGTTGTATGGTTGTTGTATTATTTTGATAGTTTCATTAGATGGTATGTGAGTATGAGAAAGGTATGTACGTAAAAATAAGTATTCAAGAAGAGACCGATTGATGAGCTAGCCAGGGTGAGCACAGAAATTCGAAGGCGTGCTAACAAAAGGTGAGAAATTTTTCTTTAAGATTTTATTTTTTTTGACAATTTGATGGCACCCTATCCGTGGGGCAACAAACGAATTTTACTTAACTACCACGGCAATATATATATATATATATATATATATATATATATATATATATATATATATATATATTCTTCTGGCTTACACCCCCTCTTATTATTATTTATTATATTTAATTAATGAATTAATATACTCTTTTTTCGTCGCCCCTTGTCTTATTAAATGAATGATCTTTATATAATTGTGCAACGTTTGGTTGGTTCTTTAATCAAAATGTTTATTACTATTATGCCTCGACTATATGAACTCTTTTCTCAGGGTGTCCACCTACTTACCGTGGGTTCGATGGTAAGTAAATGTGCAATGCCCAACCAAACTGCACTATCTTTTGTTTTATTACTTTTATGAGAATTTACTACTGTATATGCCAAATTTTTACTGATCAACGTAGCTTGGTGCCAAATTAATTAATGTACACAATTTCTGACTTTTGACGTTTTATGATATTACACAGTACTCACCTGAACTATACTTCGCTGATGCCCTTTTTTTATGCTGCTGGCTCATGATCTTAGTCGCCGTATGCGTCTTTACATGGACTCACAATCACTTAGAAATTTTCGTATCGCCTCCAGGTGTCTTAGTACAATTTTGATGACCCCAAATCTGAAATGAATAACCCCAATTTTAGAATTTTGACTAACCGTTGTAATTACTTCCCCTGCGCTAATCCTTCCGTGTTACTTTCTCCGTAGCCTTTAAATATTCCTATCGCTGCTCTCAACTCGCTTACTCCAAATCTAATTTCGTTCCGCTCAATCCAAATCTAGTCTCGTTCCGCTCAATCCAAACCTATTCTCCTTATCTTAAAAACCACTCAATGACATGCTATACATTAATCTCTATCCAAATCAATCCACTCGATGTCCTATTAACCGTAACTCCTTAACCAAACCAATCCAAACTTATTCACGCTAACAATTCTTCACCAATGCCTTCTGCCTTATCAAATCCGTTCCTAATCAATCTTATTTTTCGCTGCTTCGCTCTTTCACCAAACCAATCTTCACTTTAACTCGTCGTCACTATTCTTTACTAACCACCGATGCTTCTTGTAACTCCACTTTAATAAATCAAACTTTTCAAATACAAACACATTTATTTTTTCAAAATATTTAAAACAATATTAACGCAGGTTTGCAACAACACGTCTTTATACAAATTTTAATCGGAAAAGAATCCAGTTTATAAAAATACGTCTTTACATGAATTTAAATTGAAAAAGAATCATCTTGTTTACTCTCCAAGGCGATAAGCACAACAAATCTAGCTTACTTAATTACATTTTACATACATAAAAATATCCAAATAATAATTTGTCCCTTATTTGGTGTCACAAATACCATCACTATTGTCTTTTTACACTTTCCTAAATTCTATCATTGGTCCTAAATATTCACAATTCTCCAATCACATTTTGTACTGCTATAAACTTATAATTTTGAATTTACAAATTCGTCCAAAAGTTGATTCTATTTAAATAAAAAGCCAAAATAATTCACACATGACCTGGATGCGTGGTTGATAGTAGACATCCGTAGACGCATCCGGTTTTCGGACGGCAAATGTACTTTCAATGGCCTATTAAATTGCAACTCAGTATAAAACCTTGAGCACTGTGCATTTTATCAACGTCATCAAGTCATTTAGTTTACCTTTTGGCACATACGTTTCAAACTAACATGGTAAATACTTTAGCATATGTAAAGTACGGCAAAACATAGTTTTTGAAGTACTGGATCTGATATATGGATCATTTTATTTGGCATACACCCCTTTTAACACAAATCTACCCTTAGAAGCCTTGTACCTCCCATTGACACTACAATATATATATATATATATATATATAATGTTAAATGTTTTTATTTTTCTTGACATTTTCACTCTATATTTGTTTGAGGATGCTTTTCTTGGGTTATAGGTCGAAACATTAATATAAAATTTTACATTTTATTGCTACATAACCTCACTCAACTATTTGAGCCTTTTTCAATGATTCAGTCATTCCTATAAATTATTTTACTAATATACTAACCTATCCTTATATAATTTTGTCACTTACCCTAAACTATTCTATTCGTTATACTCTTAACAACGAAATAAACTAAGCCTATTTGTATGTCATTTAAAAGTACGTTACAAAGTTCTTAACCTACCTTATTGTTGAATGTGTATATATGATCGCATGCGTTGCATTAATACAAAATGTTATCCTAAACTGTCGATTATCTATTAATATATTGCTATCACTCCAATAAACCTGATCATCTATTTTAAGTGTATATATATATATATATATATATATATATATATATATATATATATATATATATATCTAGACTTTACGACCTACAAGTTTAATAATTATGCAGATATTTGTGGGTTATAGGTCTACATATATAAAATTAATATAAAATTAAAGTCTCTACAGAACATGTATGCTAAAATAAGGTTGAAGGTTTATGTAGTTCAACCTTATTTTAGCATACATGTTCTGTAGAGACTTTTAATTTTATATTAATTTTATATATGTATTTGCCAGTCAGTGTTCGGTTAAGAAATTTTAAAATGTTTTATTATACACATGCCAATTAATTTTAATCTCAAATATTAAATCTGTGATCAAGAGTAAAAATAAACTCGAAAATTCAGATGGTATAAAAAGAGTATACTTTTATTAGAGACCTATAACCCACATATATAATATATATATATATATATATATATATATATATATATATTTATATCCGATATTTCGCAATTTTATGTTTTTTAGTTTTATTTTATTATTATTTTTTGTTTATTTATTTAATTAAATTATGATAGATTTTACTCAATTTTTTTATATCTATTTTGTCATTAATTGCTGTGGGATTTAATGTTATGAAAATCATTTCATATAACTCTCTCTTTTTTTGGTTTGATTCAATTTTGAGTATTGCCGTTTTCTCGTAATTAAATTTGTGTTTATTTTGTGTTTCATGTTTAGTTAGGGCGGTCGCATTGTTTTTATTATATTTGTGTCCATTCAAACGTTTCTCAATATGCTGTATGCTCTGGCCAATGTATACACTGTCACATCCATCTTGGCATGGGATCTTATATACGGTATGGGTTTTTATTTTTAGGTATTTTATCTTTTATTTTAGTAAATAATTTTTTATTTAGGTTAATACTTTTATGAGTTGTATCTATATCGTATTTTTTAACTAGTTTAGGATGTTCTCAGATAACCCATTAATATACGGTAAAGTTGTATACGTTTTGTAATTTTTTTTTATTTTCGCTTTTATTTTCTGCTATGTTGTAGTATTTATTTATTTGTTTTTTAAAGATTGCATCTATAAAGTGTTGAGGGTAATTGTTTTCCATAAGAGCATGTTTAGCTTTTATAATTGCTTTATGTCTGTATTCAGGATTTAACAATTTTATGGCTCTGTCTGCCAGATCTATTACCACATCCTTTTTGTGGGCAATATGATGTTGCGAGTGGTAGTGGATATACCTTCCCGACCACGTTTTCTTATTATACCATTCAGTTTTTAGTACCTGTTTTTTTTGGTGTGTATAGTCATATATAGAAAATTTAGTTTGTTGTTCTTTTCAATTTCTATGGTAAATTGTAGTTTTTCATGAAAAATATTAAATAAGTTAAGAGTATATTCTATTTTATCCATTGGAACAGCACAAATACAATCATCAACATATCTATAGAAAAAAGGTATGTCAAATTCAAACTTTCTTAAAATGGTTGTCTCAAGTTCTTCTAGCACTAATTGTGCGATCACGCTAGACAAAGCCATACCCATTGCACAACCATTTATTTGTTTAAACACCTTGTTTCTATAAGTGAAATATGTTGATTCTAAAATTAGTTGAGTGGTTTTTATTATTTCTTGTAATGGTAGGTCGGTAAATTCTTTAATCGCTTGCCATTTATTTTCAATTATATTTAATGCCAAATCGATAGTAATGTTGGTGTATAGCGATATTACATCTAAAGAAATTAATAAATAATTTTCAGGAATCTTAATATTACTTATATTATTTTTGATATGCCACGAACCTTTTATATAGTGCGCATTTTTATATAGAATATTTTTCCATGATATTTTTTAAAAACACTGCCAATTTATTAAATGGTAATTGAATAAACGAAATAAGAAGTCTTATTGGTATGCCTTCCTTATGAAGCTTTGGCAATCCATATAGCTTTGGCGGTAACGAATTATTAATCGTTAATTGCTTACATATTGTTGGTGATATGTATGTTTTATTTTCTCAGTGTTTAACTAATTCATTATTTGTTTTTTGATAATTTATTGTGGGATTTTGCTTTATTAATCTATATGTATTTTGGTCCTGTAACGGCTCTTTAATTTTTATATCATAAACCTTCTCATTCATTATTACAGTTTTATTAGATTTGTCTGGTTTTATCATCATAGAGAGAAAGTTTACTGCCAATATTTACGCGTTGTCGTACAACCTCTGGGCGAATGTTAAGCGTATTTATCAACACCAATTCCGAAATGATTATTTTTTTGGAATTGTAGAATATGGTGTTACAGATTGTGTAAAACATGTTACCTGCTTTAATGTAGCACTTGTGTAAGATTTTTATTTTATCTTGGCTGTCTTTCTCCTCTACTATCTCCAAATAACTTACAGGTAAATAGTTAAAACTAAAAACCCAAAGCACATACTTTATCAATTTTTCCCTTTCCTCTGGTTTTTCTGACAACTTAATTTGCAAGCCCGTCAATGTCTTTGTATTGCCATTTCCCGAATACACGCACCGTAGTAGGTTATTATACACTAAGCAGCAGCTATTTTCTGGCTTGTCCGATAACTTACTCTACATTTTGGCAAGTGGTACAGAGTACAATGGCGCCTTTAGGAAGTATAACTTACTATCTTCCAATAAGGTTAAACAGTCTTTTAAGGGATTATACACCCGTTTCGCACTGACATAGCTTCCAATTGTACAGTTGTATATTGTCGCTTCCAATCGCGTAATACCATGTTCTTTGGCCAAAGTAGACGCAAATGTTTCTCTTAAACGTGCATCTGGACAACGTAAAAAATTGAGTATATGATTTCCAAGTTGTTTATTAACACCAGGACTTGTTATCTGACACACAAATTTGTTGTATATCTTAATTTTTGCATTGGTTGTTAGCCATGTTAAACAATCGACTTTATATTAAAATTAAGTTTAAATGGCTCCATGCTTGGCATTAAATATTTTTAATTTTGTTATGTATAATGCCAGAATAAAAATTTTAGAATAGTATTACATTGTTCTTTATTTATGAAAGGCTATGACGTCACAACAACCTTGAAAAAGTAACCAAAACTAGGTAGCCGAGAGCATAGCGAAGTGGTGATTATACCTATATGAAGAATTTTGTTATGTTAAGCAAAAACGTGCAAGTTTTTTATCTCTCCTTAAAAGCTGTATTTTGTATGAAGTAGCAAATAACATTTGGAAAATATACGAAATGTGATATAATGGATCTAATTATAAAGTTTGCGTGTAAAATCTTGTAAAAACAAGTCGTTCACTTCTCACGATTTCAATGTCAAGATAAAATAACAAGAATTCGCAGTCGAATATAACCTCGTGTTTTTTATTAGAATTATAGCTCTGGTAATATATATGCAAATAATATCGACATTCAACTTGTAATATAATGGATTTAATTAACATAAGATGTGTTGCAAAAACATGTCAAGACAAGTATGCTGTATATTTTATTCTTGATTACATCACCCCAAAATAATTTATACAAGTACACTGAACTTACAGTCGGATCTAAAATATAACCTTAAAATGTATGCAAATTATGTCTTTATTTAAAACGTGGTGAAGAATTTGGATGGTGATGTAATCATTCTCAAATGCGCAATGGGATTCCATAAGATGTTCTGAACGGGGGGCTTTGCACCCATTAGGTGATTGAATACTTCAGAGATTTTTAGGTTAAGCAAAAACATGCACGTGTTGAAGAATGTCCCGAGAATTTCAAAAAATTATTTCTGTATTAAATATATATTGTTAGAAAGAAACACACAATATTTTAAGGTTTTATTTACAAAAAATTACATCCTTTAATTGTCTCTATCTTTGTGTGGGTGGCGGTAGCAGATTCTTATTTGAATAAAATATAGATAAGACTTCCACATTAAGAAAAATGCATCTTAGTTAAATGTACGGGGATTTTATTAATTATAGATTAGTAAAGTGCATGGTAGTTAATGACCTTGGGGTTGTGATATTTATAACAACATATCGATATATATAAATTATATATGGCAACTGCATAACTTTAAATCATTTTAGCATAATTGTTAATTACCAAAATTCACAATTTCTACTTTCGTTAAAAACACATTAAGAAAGTGCATCTTGGAGATTTTAATAAGTTTATTCATACCGATAATACAATGGTAAAAATTCTTCTACAACACATTAAACAGCTTATTTATATTTGCTACCTTAAACATCATGACTGTAAATTTCTTTAAAGATTTGATATTAATAGGTAGTAACAATGTTGGTGCTATGTATATAAAAGACTTTATGAGCATAGTTTAAATTAAAATAACACCAAAATTTATGTAAATTTAATAGTTCTGGTTTATACTTGGTTGATCTTTGGAGAATAAATTTTATGAAACTAAGGTTGTAACGTATTTTTTTTTGTTACACCAAGCCTAATAAATTAATAATAAAACAGATAAATTTTAAAGCATTTAATTCGTAAATATTCAGCCAATAAAAATTAAAGTATAATGTTCACAATAATACATAGATTCTAGAAGATATATATTCTCAGGCTTGTTACCAAGCGTTGTCCAGTTAATTATCAGCACTTTTGTTTCCAACGTCGAAGAGTGAAGTCGCTTTTGGTAGACTAGAGATAAAAGTCAAGATGGGCCGACTAAAACACGAGGCGTCTAATAGGGTCAAAAAGAAGACTTGAGTTGAGAACATGGAACGATAATATACATCATTTAAGACATGCAATATCTTATGGACATATCTACAACAACAATTTTCAATGTTAAATTATAATACATTTTCGTCGCAATAATTTAAAGCAGACAGTTATGGTTTCGTTCTATCTATTTAACTACGCCGTATCACAATGGTTTATTCAACAAAGAATCTTGGTACTTCAAACTTACAGATGATTAATACGCTGGAAAAATACAACAGCTGATGTCATGATTTTGCACCTGCAATTTATTTGGATACACGTGAGTGTTTGAAACTTTCCGTAACTTTGAAAGTATAGTAAATTATTATGAGATTTCCTACGTTGATTATTAGAGTAACAAAAATATAAAGTAGTTTTTTAAAGTTAATAACACACCGAATAAATATCTAGTTTGTCAGTTATTTGTACACGAATACAATGTGTTTCAAGATATTTAGAATGACAACTTATGTCAGATAAAAAAAATAGTATAGATTCTGTTTCCTAATCTAGACGCCAGATGCAGTCTTGATTTAATTTTCACATTTTGCTTAAAAACATTCAGGTCATGTAAAAGCTTTTTATTGGTGCTGAAATTCGTGTATATTTTTTGTGTAGACTACAGTTAAATTTAAGTAGTTGCATTTTATGATCGCAATTTTTCTGATGATCAATCTTTGTTGTAAATGGTCAAGGAAGCGCTTCAATGATTATAGTAAAATAAATTCATGTGTTATGAACTAATAAATTATGACATGTTTGCTTAAACTAAATTTTATAGAAATGATCAATTTATACATATTTATTTTAAAGGTTAAACTTCACTAAAATTCTTTTTATAAAAATTTTTTTATGACAAGATAGTAAATATATATTGCAGTCACATGTATATAATCTGATTTTTACATATAAATAGAATTCATTTTGTTTCCTTTGGAAGAAGTTTTATTATACAACATTTAAATTAGGAAAGAAAACTAGAGCAAATCCTCCTTAAGTAAAAGACAGAATAATGAAAATGAATCTCTTTAGTATTTCACAGATGTTTAAAGTCACTTATTATATTTTTGGGCATATGCTTTTGAGGACACAGATAGTGTCCATGTGGTGTTTTGTTTGTTCACAGGTAAAGCTGAGACAACTGTTTGACATCTGGTGGTTGAGGTTTTGGTAAGTGTGTGATAAAGAGTGAAATTCAAATTTTATGGCTATGATAGTGGTGTTAAGATAAGGTTTCCGCATTCCCCTTATACAAACACAGTTAAATTTTGTTGGCACTTGTATTAAAAAATACGGTGGCGCCTATTAAAAATATTTTTGGTCGATTATCCACCCATGACCCATGCTCATGATCTACCCAGAGCTAACACTCTACTAGCCGTTTAATCCCTAAGAGTTTTCTTTGTCTAAAGCCGTTTTCCATCTGACATTACCCTGGGCTTGGAGTCTAAAGAAGAAAATCTCGACCTAGTGACATCAGATTAAAATAGAGAGTTTTAGTATATAGCTGATAGTCACGAGGATAAAGGGTAGTAAACTTACAAAAAGTTTTAATTAAACCCCTTTTACATTACACTGGCGCCCAACGTGGGGCTCGAACCCACGACCCTGAGATTAAGAGTCTAGGTTAATAACATTTAGGTGTGGAAATTCATTGTAAATTGCAATCATCCCAAGATATACCGTAAAAGTTTCTGCTTAACCATACGTTTTGGTATTTGAAGCGAGCTGATAGTCAGTTCCAAGAATATGGTGGTTTCAGCACATACGTTATTGCAACTCCATTCGGTAAGGATAGTTGTATAACAGCCATTTCTTTATACACAAAGTAGTTATGTGCAATTTTAAAACCTTGCACGTCGACAACTAATGGACTATTCGTTTTAGACTTCACTCACAATATTGGTTGCAGGATTGTAGCGGACCAAACGATCGTGTAGAATGAGGCAGTACGCTGTAGTGTGAGCTTTAAGCGCATCTTTCATTTGAAATTCTAATCGTACGTCAACCGCTCCCACTTTCACTATTTCGTTTTGATGGGAACAATCGATGACTACAAGTGGAGCGTGCGTTTGAAATTCATTGGGTGTTAATATCGGTTCACTGATACCTCCGTAGTACGATTGTTGAAACTGTGCATACATTTTATATAGTATAGAATAGCGATTGGTATCGAAATCAATGTTAAGATTATAGTAAGGATACATAGATGAACCCAGAGGTAATTTCATATTGGTCAACTTACAGTGGTCGAACTGACTGCGTCTCTTTTTGCACGATGTATCGGTTTGAAAGCAGACAATAACAAAACGTGGTTTCTCCACTTGAGAAGCCGTCTTCACGGCCCACGTATGCGTGTGTGTTGTATGTAATTCTGGATATTCGTGTAGTTCCCAACTGCAAAAGCTTATGTCCATGGTGGCATTGCGTTGAATATGTTTGAGTAGTTTTAAGCGCTCTGCATCTGCAACGGTTATATGTGGAATCCGCCATGATATATGTGTAATAGTAATTTTGATTGACTCTTTGTTATCAGAATTCGATATAGCTGCATCGTCAGCACTACTTCTAATAAGAATAAGCTCCTGTTTGAAATTTAAAAGAATTTTTCGGTAGTCCTCCGCAAATCCTAAAACCATGCGCAAGGGAATGCATACGTTGAAATGACCATTAGCATCAACGAGATCAAGCTTATCGATGGGGGACCAACCGGCGTTTCTAAAGCGACGGCTTTCGCTATAACCGTAGGATAGGGAATTTTTAATAGTCGTAGTTATACCTGGATTACGAACGTGGTCAATAACCTTTCCACCAAGTTCATAACGAATTTCATCAAATAAAAATAAAACTCCGTTGTTGACAAAATCGGCTGTAGGCGAAACGCCACCATTTGACTTATTCATTGTACCCTCAATATAAATTACGCTGTCCCATGGTAGTGTATAGACATCTTCGTTTTCTATTGGAATCTGTATAACATCGTTCTTCTCATACGTGGTATTGGAGTACGGAGTATGCATATGTTTGTCGGCATTGACGATGGTTGTATCAAATATAGCACGTTGCGTAACATTTAAAATATTGCTATCCATTTTAGCGATGTAGCACTTTGAGTCCTAATGTTTACAGAAATTTAACGTTTTCCGGTGTTAATCGGTGCACTGGTGTCTTGTAACTGGTAAAGGTGCTGATAGCGTCTATTAATAGGTTTTGGTGGTTTATGCTCATAGCGCAAAACCATTGTTTAAAGACGCTTTAGATAAAGTCTAATCGTGATGGTTTCCCGACGAAAAGTGATGAGATTACCGTTTTGATCAACTATTTTAACAATGATGCGATCGATGATTCGTGTATTAAGTGGAATATAGGTGACGTTCGCGGGGTTTTCAATAATCTTGTACCCTGCAGCAACTGCAGGAAAGAATTGATGCAAAATGTGTACAGGTTTGCTATTCCAATACGATCCGACCACAAGATTACATTCAATACATATACAATTGATTGGAAAGACCTGTGCCGGATGGTCCGAAATAGCAGTAGTGAGAGCTGGTAGTTTACGTTTGTCAAAACCCAGCAACGAAGCAAGTGAATTTGGTTGTGTAAAATCCACTATACCTGATGCTTTGATTTCTGTATGTAAACTGTTATTATTGGCTCGAATATCAATAAGATAACGTTTGGATGAAGTGCGTTCACGGGGATCGTTCAGATTACGTCGTACGAACTTATTAATATCTGCCACTTCATAAGTTCCTTCTGGTAAAGTAAGCACGATGTCATCAATGTAAAATTTATTGTTTTGCAGTAAAAATTTTAATACGAAGTGTCCACAGGTAACAGTGTTAAGCGGCTGAAATTGTTCATAATTATAATAGAGAGTGCATGGTCCTGATGAGGTTAAGTATTTGACAAGTTCCCTCGGAGGTCGTAGATTACCAATGCTATCATAATAGACTGCCCTTGAACCATCTTTTTTGTACGCGATCCAATGAGTTCCCACACCACGTGTAGTATCATGATTAAGAATACCACATTCTCGCCAACGAATTGTGTTTGGAAGTAAATTGCGCATGAATATTCCACAAAAGTGGGATATTGGTAAACGTTTTATGTATTTGTTCAAGTCAACATTGGTCAACGCTCGCATAGGTAGGTTTAACGAATGCGTTGAGTTTTTTTTTCGTTGTCTTTGTTTACGCAAACCTTGCCCGTGTGTAAGAAAAGGCTTTAGGTACAGTCCATGTCCACGGCGATAAAGTTTCAAATAGAGACTCTTTCAAAGTGTCACTGCCTCTTGTGCTATAGTATGTTGTTTTGCTTCATCTAATTGTTGTTGTCCAAGTTTAGCATCGTTGACAGCTTTTGCAATCCCAGCTGCTCCACCCGACAACGCTCCAATTGCGGAAAGGGCTGCAAAAATAAGTATCAAAGGTAGGAAACCACCAGTTTTGGGTACAGGAATTACACGTGGGATGCCACGAACCTCATCCGCTATATCTTTAATCGGTGCCACTGCAAGTTTAGCAGATCGGTCGGACGAACGTTTTTAATGCGTTCCCAAATGGTGTGAATTAAACGCTTGAATGGTATACCACTTCCTGTACGTAGACGCTGACCACGTCGTTTTCCTTTACACCTTATCGTTTTCTTGCTACAACCCATACCAAATTTAACTTTGGCATTCATTGCAGAACCAACTGCAAACGCAGCAAGTTTTTCACCTAACGAAACGTCGGGTGCAGTACGACGTTTTTGTGCTGTTTCGGCAAGACGTCGATCAGCTTGGTGTCGGGTTGTTAAGTCTGTAGAAAGATCGTAGGCGATGTCGTGTAGTTTGCAGGCTTCGTCTAAGGGATTACGACCTATATCACCACACTCGAGGCGTTTCTGAAGCTTAGTACCCGGTCCACAGAAGCGATAGCCTGGTAAGTGTAATTCTACCGGTAAACGATTGATAGCACTATTGAGTAACCCGTAGCCACGATAGGATCTCATTAATCTTGTCAGTCGAAAGGTTTAAAGGAGACTGGTCATGCGTGTAGAATTATTCGCTTAAATGCTTACCATACTGCAATTACGTTTTAGTATATAGATAGAATGCGTCTGGTAAAGCAACAATTGGCGTTGCCAATTACGGACCACAACTGCAGCAACAACACTAACGTGCAAAAGCATGGACTACTATTACCGTCAACAATACGGTGTATCATTACAGGTCCATCCAATTGTGGTAAAACTAATGTAGTCATCGATCTCTTGAAACATCCGAATGGTCTACGCTTTGAAAACGTTTATCTCCATTCAAAATCCTTGTATCAACCAAAGTATCAGTACCTAGACAAGTTTTTACAACCAATAAAAGGAATAGGATATTTTGCGTTTAACAAATGGGATGCAATTGTTACTCCAGCGGATGCAAAACCTAATTCGGTATTTATTTTCGATGACGTGTCGTGCGATAAACAAAATGTAATGCGAGAATATTTTTCTTTGGGTCGACATAAGACCACTGATTGTTTTTACATATGTCAGACCTATTCCAAAATACTTAAACAATTGATTAGAGACAATGCTAATGTCCTAGTGCTATTCAAACAAGACGAACTGAATTTAAAACACGTATACGCTGACCATGTAAACACGGATATGTCGTTTAACCGGTTTAAAGAGTTGTGCGGCGTATGCTGGCGAGATCGGTATGGGTTCCTGGTGATCAATAAAGATGGCGATTTGCAGAACGGTCACTACCGAAAAGGTTTTGACACCTATATATACTTATAAAGCACATATCACTTCCTACCCGTTTCTAGACGATGGCAGACGACGTGAAAACCAAACGAGAACTCATAAAAGTACGAAAGGCAGTCAAGAGGAAATTACAAGCGTTAAAAGCAGGTGTGGTTGAAAAGGAGCTTGCATTAAATAAAGCCTATGCACCTATTACAAAACGTTTACAAACACTTCAGACCGGTTTGCTGAAAGATATTAAACAGGAGTCCAAGATCGAAAGCCAGCACTGGTCACCACCACAACATGACGTACAATCTACTCCTAACAGACGCCCTAAATTTCTCGATCGGGTGCGCAGTTCCACACCAATCGCCGCACCACCAATAGAGGAGGCATGGGAACACAATCCTCATAGCCCTGTCCAGTCTGTGGAGTCCACCTTCGAAGAATCGGAGAGTAGAGGCAACACTCCAGAGACCCATACAGAGTACGAACGGTACCTAAACAGCGAAGAACATTAGACCTATTTACAACGATTCTTACCATCGGTAAGATACTATGTGGATAATCTGTTTTCCAACTTTACTGGTAATTATAACACGGAGCACTTGCGCAGTGATAAAGTACGTTTTAATCCGGAGACAGGAAAATTAATGATTGGTGATTCGGACATTATTTTCGGAATTGGTGAAAAGGTGTGTGTAGAACGATTTTGCTACAACGGTAGCAAAGGGTTGTACGAGCAACTGTTCCTTCTCAATCCTTTGGGTAAATTCTCACTTAAAGAAATTAACGATTATGCGGACATTAAAAAAAGAAGTAATGCAATGTATAGCTTACGACAGCAAACTATAAACCCGAGTGGTGGTGGTCTACTCATGGATTATAACGAGAAGCCACTAGAGTATGTATACTTTGATGATCCCAACGAACTGTGCGAACGGCTCAAGCTTCTGGTCGCCTCGCAAAATGCAGGTAACACCGGTCACACCAACGAAATTACATCGATTATGGAAGAATTACGCGAATTGCGTATAATAGCGTAGATCGCGCGACTTGTTATTCATTATCACGATGGTTATCGACAAGTTTGGACATGCGTCTGACTGTGCTTCATATATTTCTTATGATGATTACTACGATTTTGACAACATGAGATTAGCGCGCGTCGCTACACCACAAGAAGATGATGATGCAGTCACGAAAGCGTACTTAGAATCGCGGTTATCAACGCTACACCAGCAAGAGGGCGAACCAACGCTTGGAGGTGGTTCCACTATTCAGCAGTATATAGACACGCTTGTGAAGGAGACAACAAACAGTATGATAACACAATTCTCGCGCGAGTATGTTACAAGAGCAGACTTTAACCATTTTGAAGAGATGATGAGTAACCTTGCTCCAGTCACTGTGAACGCTAATGTTACACAAATCGTAACCAAACGGATAGATGATTCTATGAATAGCATATATAAGACATTAGACGCTGCTATTCAACAAGTGAAAGTACAATTTAGAATAGACATTGCACAAATACAAGCAGATATTCAACAGTTGCAAGAGAAACTTAAAAACGCACGCATATAGCCGTCAACCATACACACAAACACACACACACACACACACACACACACACACATATTAGCAATATGTCTGTAAAGGAGCAAATCGTCCACGAGTTACATAAGCCTGCTCGCATTAACTTTCCTAGAAGACATGTAATCACAAAAGGATTAAACGAGCTGCTTCAAGCCGATTTGGTGGAAATGATCCCATATGCAAAGATGAATAAAGGATTTATATACATTCTAGTTGTTATCGATGTATTTTCTAAATACTTATGGGCCGTACCGGTTAAGCACAAGACGGGTAAGGCTGTTTCAAACGCTTTTCAATCAATTTTTAACAAAGACCATCGTATTCCACGGTACATTCAAACGGATTTGGGAAAAGAATTTTATAATTCAACATTTAAGGCTTTAATGGAAAAATATGAGATTACACATTATAGTGTGTACAGCAATAAAAAAGCTTGCGTATTAGAACGTGTTAATCGTACCTTAAAGTCAAAAATGTGGAAACAATTCAGTTTGAATGGTTCGTATCGATGGCTGAATATACTATCCTCACTCGTGGCTGCATATAACAACACCAAACATCGAACAATCGGCATGCGACCTGTAGATGTGTCAAAACGCAATGAACGCAAACTTTTCAATACAGTGTACAGTACGATCAAAACAGTTAACTTAAAGAGTAAAAAATTTTCTGTTGGGGATCATGTTCGCATTAGTAAACATAGAGGCCAATTTACCAAAGGATACACACCAAATTGGTCTAACGAAATTTTTACGGTGTACAAAGTGCATTTGACTAATCCTTTAACGTACCTATTGCGCGATAGTCGAGGACAACCAATATTAGGCGGCTTCTATGCAGAAGAACTTCAACGAACACACTATCCGGATGTATATTTAGTGGAAAAGTATTGAAGAGAGTTAAAATCAAGTATATGTGAAATGGTTAAATTTAGATTCTAGCCATACTAGTTGGATATTCAAAAATCATATTTTGTAGATTTGCTGTTACGTGTTTGTTTACCATCATATGTCATTCATCAATAAAAAAAATTTTACTGTCATATGCTTTATTATAGCGACACACACACACACACAAATTACATCTATGTACTACTAATTACTACACTAGTTCTACGTCAAGAAAGTTGTTTATAATTCCTCATGCCCGAAGCGCAAAACATTGATGTAGGTTGATTATCGCTGTTTTGGTTGAACTTGAGTATTTCGATGTCCGTGAATATGTGTAAATAACAAGCAGGTAAAAATACATTACCTTCTCAGCTAACAATTTCTCTCCGTACTTGACCAACACTCGAGGTATATATATTTATTGTAAAAGGTATGCGACACGTACAATAGCATCCTCCATTATATCTAATAAGTGTTATCTATAGCGCATCAGGTAAGACTACCAAGACGACATGATTTACATACAAAAAATAGTATTAAACTAAAACAATAACTTTAATAGCATATACACTTTTTTATAATCATCTATACTATTTGATGGCCATTTTCCCGAATCAGGACCACACGTCCATCCTGGTTGCTGTTTTGAGCCCTCCATTGCCAAATTCTTGAGGAGCCAGTTATATGTTGTTCTATGAGGGCCAACTACATTAGGTTGGTACTTATAATTTACCTTATACTTTAAAATTAACTTCAATACTTTTTCTAATACCATAGGTTGTGCAAAATATACAACATCTACAATCATATCGTCAATCGCTGTAACCAGTGATTTATAGTTGCATTTTATATTCACGATAGGATATGCCTTCGTACTCAATACAGCTCGGTTGTTTAGTAATTCTTCAAGGAAATATACATCGCTCAAACAATAATTACTCTCTATTGCGTCTAGTACACCGCGCACCTGATGACATTTTAACTCTGTTTTGCCGTTGCAAGCATCAAATGAAGTTTGATACAATTTTGATCGCACCTACTCTGTTGATTAAACAGCATGTCCATTACATCAATGGATGTATCATTGGTCAGCGTTAGCCATTTGAAGGCTTTAAAGGGAACATGAACGCCTACTCTGAACAGTATACGTTTGATTTTGTCCACATCATTCAATACTATGGCATGTTTCAGATGTTGGTGTAAAATGCGAGAAATATGTTGCCTGATAAATACTCCCTGTATGTTTGTTGTGGTTTTGACAATTTTGACAACGATCCTAGGTCATGGTTCGAAACGTAAAGAAAGATGTTTTTAAAAATTATGAGTGGTTTAATTCCCAACGAAGATCTCACCCCTTTACGTTAATTAAACAGGTTAGTCTAATTGAGCTCAAAGACAGACCCAAATTTTCATCATAATCAAAACATAAACTGCTAAATACTCCTTTCTACTTAAACAAGAAAATTTCACCTTAAAATTAAAAATTTGTTGTTTATACAAATTCACTACTGTCCATTTTTATCAAACAAATTATAAAGGTATCCAACACCCACCAAAACATCAAAGATCGAACAAAATTGTATAATTTACCTGAAGGTTACTGCACTCGTCGCTTCAATGCACATCAAACTTGCTAATTCCACCATTCCAGCTGGTTTATGTTTACGGCTTCAGATTCTGAACGCTTTTAAAATTTTTGTACACCACCATTCGTCTAAATTAGTTCAGGACTTCTCAGGAACTCATCTATGTATATCTAAATCTTGTTTTGTGGATCCAATCACGTATACGAATAACACTTGATTACTCACTCCCGAAAATTAGCAAAGCAATTCATGATTCGTTCACGCTATACAAAGCTGCATACTTAAATGTATTTATTTATCGCTACTTATCTATCACTAATGCATAATAACTTGTATCGTAGCACGTATTCTGCTTGCAGTATCGTATAACATCAAAAAATAAAGAGAGAAAACTGTTTAAAGTATTCAATAAAATCAAAAATCTAAGAGCCAAACTGTTTAAAGTATTGAATAAAAATCAAAAATCTAAGAGAGCGAAACTCATATCAGCACGGGTTTATATAATAGCCCGCTTGCACGTCGGATTTGTCCCTCAACGGACAATTTTTAGAGTTTCGCATTCTATGTTCCCTTTCGACAGTCCGGCACAGCGTTCTACAAAATTTGCACACGTCCAAGTTGAAAATCTAAGAATTTTTCACACGCCTCGCAACGCGTCTGCGAACAACTAATTAATTTTATATAGAAATTGTTATGTTTTCACCTTACATATCTGCAACTTATTTCAACCAATCGCGAACCTAGTGACGTTGCTCAAATCACATCTTTTATTATCCGTGTCTCTGCTTTGCGCATTTTATCCGTCTCTTTCTAACCTGGTCTTAGTGGTGCAAATCGATATTCTTTACTATCGGTTATTTCAATCCACGTGGATTCCTACTTGAGTTAAATAACCGCTCAACTAGCCTTCCCGTTAATATAAGCTACGGTTTATCCGACCGTTTGCAATATACGCAGAATTTTCATGTTTATACAAACAAATTAAACAGAACGTGATATTTAAAAATACGCAAGTGTTCAATCGTAATACTTCTACGATTTGGATATTCAACGTATTTTAATCCTCTTGATAGATTTGTATGCTAGCAACGCGTCTCATATTTGGTATTATTGGGTTTTAAAAGCTTTTATGCATATTATACCTTAATAATCGTTCAATTAACTCCAATTAAAATAATAATAAATGGCATTGACTTCTACCCTTTAATTTTTAGCGAATACTAATTAAATATTAATTATTATTTGTACACTTTGTTTAATACCCGTTACTTAAAAATTGAATTAATTGATATAAATTTCGCACGTAATTTCTATTTGTTTCTTTATACAAGGTGATTAAAATTGTTTGATGTCGTTAATTAATTTTCTACCCTGGTCTAAATTTGAGTAATATATATATATATATATATATATATAAAGTTATGTTTGAATAAAAAGAATAAAAACAAAGATATCTATATATATATATATATATATATTACTCATATTTAGACCAGGGTAGAAAATTAAATAATCACATCAAATAATTTTAATCACCGTGTAGAAGCTTTGGGAAAAGGTACGCTTTATTATAAAACCGTGGAGAATAAAAACTCATTCGTTTTAGTAAAAATAAGAGATTTAAATTATTTATAAGACGCTTTATATAAAAGGAAGCAGTATTAAAAAGCTCTACATGTAATTTAATTATTCCTAGTAAAGAAACAAAGAGAAATTACGTGCAAAATTTATATTAATTAACCCTATTTTAAGTAACCGGTATTAAACAAAGTGTACACATAATAATTAATATTTAATTTGTATTCGCTAAAAATGAAAGGATAAAAGTCAATTTTAGTTGGAGTTAATTAAACCATTATTAATAATAAGCATAAAAGTCTGTGAAAATCCAAGATTAAAATACCACGAAATAAGGCACTTGAAAATGATAACAACACCTGCGTAGTTTAAAAAGCTCATTCGGCGTAAATTTTGCAGATAATTAATGGTTCAGAGAATCTTGGAGAAACCGTCGCATAATAGTTACGAGAAATGCTAAAGGTGGGTTATTTCACACTCCACATGGACTAAAATAATCGATAATAAAGAATATCAATTTGCATCAATAAGAACAGGTTAGATAGAGACAGATAATATGCGCAAGACCGAGACACATATAGTAAAAGGCGTGAGTAGAGCAACGTCATGGGGTTGCGATTGGTTGAAAGTAAAAGGCAAAATTTGAGAGGTAAAAATAACATTTCTGTATAAAATTCAATTAGTTATTTCCAGACATTGCGTGCCGTGTGAGAATTTCTGAGATTTAACTGGGGCTAGTACAAAATTCGTAAAAACCGACGCGCGAGCTACGGAATGGGAACATAGAATGGTGAAATTCTGGAAACAGGCCGTTTTGAGGACTCGACCGACAGACAGGCTAACTTCTATATATACCCAGGTGAATATAAACAAGCTCTCTTACATCCGCGACTTGATTCAATACGTTAAACAGTGCATTTTAGTTTGATAGAATAATTTAAAGTTTGCTCGTATATTTTGGTGATTTAAAACAGTTTGTTATTTACGTGCTAACATGAATGTACTTGAATGCATTTAGATACAAGTAGGCAGTTTTGGCGCATATTGGTGAAAGAAGTATGAATTTCTTTGCTATTTTTCGGAGGTGTTAATGATTAAATGGTTCATAAATGTGTCTGGATCCACAAAACAAGGATCAGATATACACAGATGAGTTCCGGAAAAGCCCAGAAACAACTTTAAATAAATGGCGATGAAGAAAATTTGAAAAGCGTTGAGAATCAGAAGCCGTAAATATAATCCAGTTGGAATGGTGAGATTAACAAAAGGGACGATGTACATCGAAGCTACGAGTGCAGTAACCTTCAGGTAATTTATACTATTTTGTTTGAACTTTGATATTTTTGTGTGTTGAATAACTTTATAATTGATTTACTTTAAATGGACATTAGTGAAATTGTACTAACCATAAAATTTTAATGTTAAGGTGAAATTTGCTTGTTTAAGTAGAAAGGGGTATTTAGTATTGATGTTCGGGATTATGATGAAAATTTGGGTATGTCTTTGAGCTCAATTAGACGAACCTGGTTAATTAACGTAAAGGTGGTAGATGCTCCTTTGTACTCAGACTCCGGTCTGCATATATTGTTATATTAATTAGTAGGCATCCAACAAGGACTTTAATTCAGGATCCACATTTAAATGATAATAAATGTAATCTTGAAAATTTCTGATACTGAAATTTATGCCAAAATTTAATTTTGAAATTTTAATGTATTGTGAATATTGATGTAAATAGAGTTAACGTTCGTGTTTGTGGTAGAAATGTGTTTGTTTTTTTTTATGAATGAGGATGAAAGTTATCTAGGGGAGCAGCCGAGGCGATTAACAGAAGAAAGTCAATGGACCAACACAGTTAAGGTAGTGAATAGCTTTTTGTAGGATTCACAGCATTCTGGACATCCAATTCGTAGGGGCTCGATTCGAAAAGCGGAGTACCCGGATTTTGGTGGTATCACAGCAATATATATATATATATATATATATATATATATATATATATATAAGCTCACCCTATAGCTTTTAGTGTGGCAACGGTCGATAACTCCGTTATTATAAAAGCTACGCAAACCAAATTTGGAGGCATATTAGGCATGCCTAAAGTGCACATTTTAAAAATATTTGGAAGCATACAGGGTGTTTCATAATTCCAGGGCATATTAAACTCTTATTTTTTTAAATAGAACACCCTATATATTCGTACATTTTTGAAAAGCCCATAAAAAGAGTTTTAATTTGATATCAAATCTGTCTATTCCTTTTAGTTTCTGAGATATTCAACTGTTTTTAGAAAAAATGACCCCGATTAGAAACATTGCCACTGCACTAATACACAACTTATGTTAATTTTCAAGATGCAGAAAATTTTACCATATACCATAGTATATTTGTAAATATCACTTTTTGAAATTTCTTCCCAGTATACAGGGTGTGTCAGGTTTCGCAAAATGCAATTTTTAAATTTTTTTTAAATGGCACCCTTACCAATTTTATTGCTACAATGGATAGTTCATTAAGTGTCCTTTCATTTTTGTTAAGCATTCCCTATACCTAAATCCATTACTTTCTGAGATATTTTTGATTTTCTTCAAATTTTATGAATGTTTTTAATTTACATAACTAAAAATAACTTACTATTGGCGAATATTATAAAACAATTAATACATATTGATTAACAATCAACTACACTTATCTAATAACAATTTTCACTAAAGATATAACAACCTACAATAATACGCTATCAACAGAATTTTGCCAGATCAACAATATGCATTTTATAGAAAATGTTCAAACAGGAAATCAGGCAGGCTTTGAAAAAAATAACAATTACAATCAAAATGTCATTTAGGTTCATTAATTGTAGTGTGTTGTCATACTATACTATACTATACTATAATTAAAATTGCACAAAGCTATGTATATATATATAAAAATCTAATAATTGTTAACACATTGTTTTAGTATTTATAGATAAATTTATTGATTATGGTGTTACCGAAACGCGTCAAATAAAAGATTACCACTACATTTGTTATTGCTTATATGTGAAACTTTTCCAATATACCAAGATTTGAAATGTTAATTTTTATTGTCTAATTGATTAGTTACAAGGCTAGCCTCACGCATGGGCGCCAGTGAAACGTAATTTATTGATACGCCTCACGTTGCCGGCACCTATGAGATGTTAATTAGGGTTAAGCCCTTCTTTACAATATTCGCGGTCTAGTCTGGGAATTACCCCAAGGGTGAGCAATGAGTTTGGGCGTGGGTATATGGTGGGCTCGACTACAAACGGGAACAAAAAAAAATAAATGGACGCCACTGCATCTATATAGGCAACAAGCAAAACTAAAGTATCCTACAGGAAGACGCAGAAACCTATAGGATATTATGATTATCAAAAAAACTTACAAACCTCAATATACAATACCTCTGGAAACCTCTGCTCTAACTTCCGCGATGTCGGACCTGTAAGAAGATGTCACACAGAAAAATAAAATATAAGACACCGTTTGTGTCTTACAACAACAAAATATTTCGATCTTTATAGATCGATTAGCCTGATTCAAAACCTTAATAACACCTTACCTATGAGAAAATACTCTACTGGAAATTACTTATTCCTTACTATTAACTGATGCTGTATCAACTTTTTCCACAATCAAAATTTTGCTGATCTAATTTGATCAATGTTAAGTTCAATAAGTGAAATAAAAGACAAAGGTATCGATTCAAAATTTAATCTAAATATGATTCTCTTTTGTTGCAAAAATTACTTGTAAATAAATTTCATTAATCAATATATAAACTTTAAAACTTTCTTAGAGTGTTCCTCTATAATCAAAATAATCAACATTAAATAAGTTACAGAAGTTTCTGAATATACTTCTCAACATAGAGAGGTATTAGCATTTATAAGTTAGTTAATACAGTTTAGTTTTGTAAACATCCATAAACAGATCTGTTCTGGCTTACAAGATTTTTATCTAAGGAACTTGTTACATAAACAGTTCATATGGTTTAAGCATGAAAATAATAAACTCAGATTAACATATGTCAAAACAGCTTAGTTCTTCTACTAATTACAACAAATTGCTAGAAAACACCTTTCATCCAAAGGTGGACTTTATACATATTTTTATCACTTGACATGTGCATCATAAAAGCACTTTGAATAACAACTTTTAAAGCATCTAAAGATTAAAAATTTCTCTTATAAAGCAATCTAGTTCTAAATGAAAATATTTGACTTATTAAATTTTAGGTTATACTTTCAAACTAAATTTTACGTGGTATTTAGGCATAAACACATTTAGCAAACGAACTTGAAATTTACGTTACTTAACGAAGATTTACCATGATTTTGTAAATAGTAAATTAAAGCTTTAACCTTAACTAGCACACGAAATTGATTTTCAGCAAAAGGTTTATAAGTACCTGGTACATTTAATTGTTACAGCTGCGATGTTGACGAATGTAATAGATGAGCTCGGACACTTTACTTTCCATCTGTTTGAAATTCCGAAAGATACCAAAACATGCCTGCATTAACCATAATTCCTCGGACGTTTTAAAACAATTAATCTGATAATACTCGACCACAATCTAAGTCCATCGTTTAGCGTGTTCCTCAAATTTTGCTAAAGGGATTGAATCAAGTATTAGTATTAAACACGGCTAATTAATTACACGGTCCTTACCACCAATGGATTTCTCACCACGTGTTGTAGCTGTTGCTTGAGTTGACTGGGCGGCTTACACGAGAGCTCTTTCGTCAAGCCTCCACGCGACAACCAAGCAGCCCTACCCTTCTTCTAGAGCTATCCTCAGCTCCCACTTACAAGCGAAATTCACCATGTTTGGCAGTGAAGTCTACGTACCCGCGGTTGCTTGCAAGATGGCCGTATTCTTTATTTGTCAATGCTCATAGCCTTCGCGTCATTTTCGCGCAGGCGTTATGTTTAACAAATACTCTAGTGGACGCCAGAACGCCTGTAATTTATGTAACACAAGTTACGCTCAAGGTATCCTTGATATTGAAAGTATAGAAGTCTCTGTTAAATACTCCTTATAGGTAAAAATAACATAAACGGAAAAAGTTGTTCTTCTTTATAGTACATTAAATTAATTAATGATTACACGCTAAATGACGAATTCGCAAAATAATAACAGTTAGAACTGTTTTTTTTTATAGATATGAAATGTAACAAAAATTTTGTTACAGATTTAGTAATGACCTAATTCCAAGATTATTATACCCATATTATATATATATATATATATATATATATATATATATATATATATTATAAGTAGTTTTTTACACAAGGTAAGTTGATAAATACTAACGTATTGAAATTAATAAGATGAAATAATAACTTAGACTTTTTAAGTAAAGCCCAAATGATCATTTCAAATCGAGCTAGTAATTGAAAGAAGGAAAATATAAGGCCTTGGACAGGATTTGAACCTGCATCTCAGTTTTGCCGGAACTATGCGTTTACCAATTACGCTACTGAGGCCGATGGCTATAATTGGGAAATTTACAAATCTAAATCGTGTACAGTACCATATATAAACCTAACTTTCAATTACGTTTAGCATTTTTGTCAATCATATCTGAAATTGTCAAGTTTTTGACTTATGTCAGATATAGACAGGAAGCAACACTCAAAATTACGGCTATAAGCCAAGTATTAATATATAAATATTATAAGTAGTTTTTTACACAAGGTCTATATCTGACATAAGTCAAAAAACTTGACAATTTCAGATATGATTGACAAAAATGCTAAACGTAATTGATAGTTAGGTTTATATATTGTACTGTACACGATTTGGATTTGTAAATTTCCCACTTATAGTCATCGGCCTCGGTAGCGTAATTGGTAAACGCACAGTTCCGGCAAAACTGAGATGCAGGTTCAAATCCTATCCAAGGCCTTATATTTTCCTTCTTTCAATTACTAGCTCGATTTGAAATGATCATTTGGGCTTTACTTAAAAAGTCTAAGTTATTATTTCATCTTATTAATTTCTATATATATATATATATATATATATATATATATATATATATATTAATAGTTATTAAGATGAAATGAAAACCCAATTTTGTATTTAAAGTTGAATTACCATTTCAAATCGAACTAGTAATTGAAAACCACTAAAAGAACGGCTACAGCAGGTAATTCAACTTTAAATACAAAATTGGGTTTTCATTTCATCTTAATAACTATTAATATATATTAAGCATTCATTTGCATTCCAAATGTGGATTATTCTTCTCTATTATATATATATATATATATATATATATATATATATATATTCGCGGCCACAATGATATTTCAAAATGTCCCACACTGCTAATGTTGTTTTTTGCCATATATTCGTTAATGTATGCCATTAATTAAGGGTATGTGAATACCTAAATATTATTGAACATTTTTATCACTTATATCCTGAAAAAATCGTGTCGGTCATTGGCGACCGCTATTAATAAAAACACAAAAGTTATACCTATATAGGCAGTGATTGGTCATCAGTGACCGCCTACCGTTGCGGTTCACATTAACGACTTTCAGTGAAACGCATGCTCTCTGTAATACAAGCCTGAAGTATGAAGAATAGCTTTAGCATTCTGTCTTGAAGGGTTTGACAATTTATAAACAGGTGTGTCCAAGTTACTATTCTTATCCAATATGAATATTAGCCGTGGGCGGAAAATTGTAGAGATGGCGATAACTTGCGTATCAAGCGTTGATAAAGGTATTGCCTAGAATTCATAGATAACTTGTTTACAAACCTATAGAATATTTAATTTACAGAGGAAAGTGGTTCAGATGCAGAATTCTTTTCTGATAATGACCTTGACACTACATTTAAAATTTTCTATACAATTAAAAGAAAGAAAGAAAAACTGAACAATACATATCCGAGCGCTATATCATCCAAAATTTGGAAAGACTATCATGAAAAGAAGAATCTAGAAAAACAAAAAAAGGAAGATAATAAAAAAAAAAATTAGATAGAGAAACTAGGAAAGCCGAACAATTGGTAAAAAAAGGAAAATTGAAGAAAACAAGAAAAAGACACAATTAGTGCAAAACAAATTAAAATGCAATATCTGCCAGGAAAAACTTATCAGCGACGCGGAGGATGATGCTGAGAAAAACATAGGTTGTGATGATTGCATCAGGTGGTATCATCTGAAATGCACAAAACTTAATGAAGTGCCCTACAGTGCGGCAACGCAATCTGATTTTAGATGTGATTTGTGCGAAGTTGCTGAACTGCCTACACAGGATATTTTAAAAAACTTAAACAAATAATGCTGCTGAAAGTTTACACATTTATTTGATTCCTGATTCTTATGTTTCTAAACATATATAATAAGTATAAATAAGTTCCTATGTTAATGATTTTTTTGTGAGTGTATTATTAAGTAATACCTAGTGTTGGAGTTTCCTAAATTATTTCGTATTCGTAAAATCTTCTTTATTTTCAATAAGATTAATTACGTTCAAAAATGCTCTATTATTATTTCTTAGAGCATATTAATGTTCAATTCTATGTAATAGCCTGCCCTACAGGCAGGAAGATAACCTTGAGCACGTGCAGCGCTCACCTGCCTTGGTTTTAATAGACAAACAACAGAGTTTTGCTTCAACTTTCCTAGTTTACAGACGTATTCGCGCGGGCTGTTATTATTCTATATGCTAAAACGCTGTTCTAAATTATTTCTAGTGTGCAAATTGTAATGAATCGTTCCTATCGTAATAGTTATTGATTAACTGAAATACGAGGCATCATTATGCGTAGTAATTTCTATTCTCTCAACACAGGTGCGTGTTTTTCCGGATGTATGTAAATTCTTACAATCGTTCAAGTTATTGATCTTTCCGGTTATAATAGTAAATAATAACCATTTTTCTTAATCTGGTATCACGACAAGTTATCTCGTGCTTGCGTGGTATTAATGCAATGACCCTTTCCATTGACGTATCATACAAAATACGTTAGTGAACTTGATACGCGGTATATGTATTATGAATTCCTAATAGTGTGATAAAAGTAGTATGTTTATACAAGTTCGAATAATTCAGAAATTTAATATACTGTAAATTGTGCTTTTCGCTGTATTTCTAATTCTTATTGACGTTATAATATATGATCCTCTTACTACACGGTGTACGATTAATTGTTTAATTTACTCACTCTATATAGTTCACCAGATTGTCGTTGTGAGTTGTTATATTGACAATAGTGCTCATCTGCAACTTCTCGGTCCTTCGTATCTTCGCATTTCTTCCACTAGTGTCTAACCCCTCTACGATTACAGTTCACTGCTCCGGGAGGTGGAACTTAAGGGGTGCCTACTTCGCTCCACCTTCCCTGAGTTATCCGATCACCTAGCAAGATAATAATATGTTTATAGAACTCACATAAAGAAATACAAATAACGATATAACTAAATTAGGAATGTTATAAATAAATATCTATCTGATTCTTGGGTTCCTATGCATGATTAGTTTTATTTACCAGTAAAATATATTATAAAATTAATATGTATATATATTTTTTTTAATTTCTCATTTTACTAAAAGAAAAATGTACTATATTTTTTAGACAATAAGTTTTATTTTTCAACTACAAACATGATGGCAGTAAACCAGCTAGGATAAGTGGTCGGAAAACGGGAGAATGACTGCTTTTTGGGATTTTAAATTATCTATTATTTATTGGGTTCATTAAACCCAAAATAAAATTAGGAAATAACAAATTATACATTACACAAACCATAAAAGCAACTTGCATTGAAAACAATATAGTCGAGGGAGATATTCATTCTTGAATTAGAGAATCCCATTAAGCGATCGCAAACAGGCGAAACCAGATGCTAATAAATGTATTGATGTGTCACAATCTTCTGCGTGTGTCTGTTAAGGAAGTTACAGAAGCTCTAAATTTGCCTAAGCTATTTAATAAGTGGGTCTATTTTCCTAAATTATAATTTAGAAAAATTAAACCCAATTAAAATGGAGCAAGCATATTTTTGCTTTTTAAAATGTGTTTTGATTATCACTTCTAGATTTCATAACCAACACAAGTACCTAGAAGTTGTAGGATGTATAGATTGCACACATGTTGTAATAGTACCTCACAAGGTTGAGAATCCTGAATTTCCTGAACATGTATATGTGAATTGAAATAATTATCATTCACTTAATGTTCAACTGGAAATCTTTTTTTCATATATTCTTCTTAATGTGAGATATTTTAGATATGTGATGCTTATTTAAAAATATTAAATGTTAACGCTTAATTTCCTGGCAGTACCAGAGACTCATTTATATGGAATCAGTCGAATGTACAAAGAGTATTCAGAAATTTACTTTCTGTTGGGTAATGGTAGTTAATACAGCAAACTACATTACAAAGGAATATATTATTTATAGGTGAATCAGGTTACTCACTACGTAGTTGATTACCTACTCCATTCCCAGAAGTTCAAGATAATATGGAGGAATATACCTACAACAAATTGCATAAGACTACATGTAATAAAATTGAGTGTCGCAATGGGGTTCTAAAGTCTAGTTTTCGTTGCCTCTTCAGACACAGGACGCTTCAATATAGACCGACAACTGCCTGCAAAATTCGATAAATCGGGCTTCGTATCTTTGGGTGCTAGAAATATGCTTAAAAATTATTGAAATGCTGTAATGGGTTTTACGTGAGTGTTATTGTGGGACAGTTTTATTACACATTCGTTAAAGTGGATCTTCTTTAATTTTCGAGCGTTGGTTTGTGTGGATTCCTTGGGAATAACTATTATAAATCTAACCGGGAAATTAAACAATGTTTATGCTGTTGTAGGTTTTTGAAGCAATGCTTACTTGGTGGAGATACAAATATCTCATATTGTTGTTACAACATTTTTGTCTAGCTGCCGTTGTACTCAGGTTAAGTGTATAATAAGGTAAATACATTGCAGCTATCAAAAATCTTTAACCCATAAGTATCTACGAAGTTTTACTTAAAAATTTATAACTATTCAGTGATGTAAAGTAACGGTACAAGCTAATTTAAATACTTAGCGGTTGTTCATATGTGCACATACTAAATTTGAATCTTCTTCCAAATTTAACGAATAAACAACCAACAGTTAAGCGAAAGTCCGTATTAAGTTTCTTTCCTAATAAGTTATTGAAGCTCAACACAAATTGACGTGATTATAGGAATGTATTTTTGTAGACAAGAGTTCCTTTGTGTGCAAATGAACATTCGTTATTAGGCGGTCGTATGTGTTTTGCTGACTTTCTTTTGATACAACCCAATTTCGTAAAAAGCATGCACATCGTCATGCTTTCTAGATTCTCTTTTCTGATACAGGAAAATCACATATTTCGAACAAATGACCGTTCATGAACATGGGACAGCACATGTTTCTTTAAATGACTTTTGCATGTTGTACAATAATCACAATTATTGCATTCGAATGAACGTTCATTAGTGTGCGACTTCATATGTACTTTTAAATTATCTTTATGTAATGCGGCATAATTACATAAATTGCAAGCGAATGGGCATTCGTTAATATGCCACTTCATATGTCTTAGTAAAGTATTTTTCAATGATGCGGCAAAATTACACAAATTGCACGCGAATGGACGTTCGTTAGTGTGCGACTTCATATGTCTTAATAAATGACTTTTCCTTGATGTGGCATAATTACATAAATTGCAGGGGAATGGACGTTCGTTAGTGTGCGACTTCATATGTATTTGTAATTTATCTTTTCTTGATGCGGTATAATAACATAAACTGCAGACGAATGGACGTTCGTTAGTGTGCGACTTCATATGTCTTAATAAATTACTTTTCCTTGATGTGGCATAATTACATAAATTGCAGGTGAATGGACGTTCGTTAGTGTGCGACTTCATATGTCCTAGTAAAGTGTTTTTCATTGATGCGGTATAATTACACAAATTGCAGCCGAATGGACGTTCGTTAGTGTGCGACTTTATATGTATTTGTAAATATTCTTTCCTTGATGCAGTATAATTACATAAATTGCAGGCGAATGGACGTTCGTTAGTGTGCGACTTCATATGTACTTTTAAACTACCTTTATGTGGTGCGGCATAATTACATAAATTGCAAGCGAATGGGCGTTCGTTAGTATGGCACTTCATATGTCTTAGTAAAGTATTTTTCATTGATGCAGCATAATTACACAAATTGCAGGCGAATGGACGTTCGTTAGTATGCGACTTCATATGTCTTAGTAAATTATTTTTCATTGATGCAGCATAACTACACAAACTGCAGCTGAATGGACGTTCATTAGTGTGCGACTTCATATGTATTTGTAAAGAACCTTTTCTCGATGCAGCATAATCACATAAATTGCACGCGAATGGACGTTCGTTAGTATGCGATTTCGTGTGTGTTTTTAAATTGTCTTTATGTTGTGCAACATAATTACATAAATTGCAAGCGAATGCACGTTCATTAGAGTGCGACTTCATATGTACTTTTAAATTACCTTTATGTGGTGCGGCGTAATTACATAAATTGCAAGCGAATGAGCGTTCGTTAGTATGCCACATCATATGTCTTAGTAAAGTATTTTTCATTGATGCGGCATAATTACACAAATTGCAGCTGAATGGACGTTCATTAGTGTGCGACTTCATATGTATTTGTAAAGAATCTTTTCTCGATGCAGTATAATTACATAAATTGCAGACGAATGGACGTTCGTTAGTGTGCGACTTCATATGTATTTGTAAATGATCTTTCCTTGATGCGGTATAATTACATAGAGTGCAGACGAATGGGCGTTCGTTAGTGTGCGACTGTATATGACTTTTTAAAGTACTTTTCTGTGATGCGGTATAATCACACAAATTGCATGTAAATGGACGTTTGTTAGTATGGGGCATCATGTGTCTTTGTGAATAACTTTTTAGTGATTCGGCATAGTTACATAAATTGCATACAAATGCATGTACATTAGTTAATATGCAACTGTGTATGCTAAAGTGCTTTCGAAGATTTCGTATAATCATACAGATTGCATAAATATTCACGTTCGTTAGTATGGACTGCACAGGTAAATGTACAAAACTTGTGATGTTGCATTGTAACTAAAACTGTATACAAATGTATGTTCGTCAAAACGAAAACAAATATTAATTCCTAACTTGCTCTTGCAACATGCTGAATGTGCACATAAAAAGTATTCGAATAGCCGTTCGTTAGTATGTGAGCACATACGAATAACGAAACCTTTATAGTGGGAACAATAATTACATAAATTATATGATAACGAATGTTTCTTAGCATGTGACTCAGCTATATATTGGTAAGTTACTTTTCTGCTGTGCAAATAATATTTAAATTGATGGTGTTTATGGGAGAGCACGTACACTCGTTAATAGGACAATTATTGTAAATGTACAATAAACACACAAATTCCTGCTTATACAAATAGCGTATTTCAATAAGCTAGTTAGTTCAATGTTTATAAAGGCATTTCCTCTTATTACGAGACATAATCTCCTACTAAACGATAAATTCTACCGGACACTTTTTACTTCAATATTGGCTATCGATCGTGTCGTTCACGGGAGCTTTTAAAAGAGTAAATACAAAGGATTCATTTGACTTAATTTTAAATATCTTTTTTTTTGTAATTATGTAGATATTAATTTACCTTAGCGTGTTCTTAAAGTATACTTAAATCATTATCAACGTAGCAACCATTTAAATAAATGTTCTTGAAGGTATTTCATAGAATCGAATGATTTATAAACTACGACAAGGTTTTTAGAAAAAACAGAGGTTAAGTTTGCAAATGCGCTAGTGAAGCGCTTGAACTACTTTACGATTATTCTATTAAAATAATTATAGGAAGTCACCTGCTCTTTATACATAAACCATACCCGCACATGGATGGATGGATGGATTACTATATACAAATAATTGGTTATGGATTCACTGATTGGATGGATTAATCAATTAATCATCAATCACTGAATTCCCTTTCGGTTAACCAAACCTGGCAGCTATATATATATATATATATATATATATATATATATATATATATATATATATATATATATTATCGTGTAATTAAGGGGTCATTGGGATATATAAGGGCACAAGTAAACTCATAGGTGGAGAGCTTTTAAATAAGAGAAAATAAATTTATTTAATTAGGGAGTTGGATATTTTTACAAATAATTTTTTACTTAAGAAGTGTATAATAATGTAGGGTCAATGTAATTTAGCCAAGGATAATGTAAGATATTATTTGTATAAACATAGGGCATAATAAATAATAATTGGGGCAAATTCATTCTAACGTATTTAAATTTGTTGTAAAGTATTATATGAAAATCTAAAAGCGTGGAGCAGGTGTAATAATAACATTTCTGTTCTCAAACGTAAAATGTAACCAGTTTAAACAAAACAACGAAGAGAGATAATATTTCTCGGTAAACTTGGCAACAAACAAACTTTAATGGGTTATTGGAAATGAACAGCCGATGGGATTAATGTAGACGCGGTTTGATGATTTGATTTCATTCTTGAAGGTAGTATAGTAAAGAGTCAACGAAAGACCAAGACAGAATAAAAGTGTATTGAGTGCAAGAGGGATGCGTATACTTAAATCAGGAAACAGTATAGTTGGGAGACCTAAATAAAATCAATAATTTCAAGGATATTTAGAAGCAAACACGAGTCTGTTAAAAAGTGGGGGAATGGAGCCAAGCAATGTGAATGGTGTGGATTGTACAAGAAAAGCAGAGATCCAGCTGATAGAAGGATATGACTAGATAAAGCTATAGGTACAAGGGAGATGAGAGATGTTTGTTTAAGTTGAAGACGTTGACAAATGAAAATGTAGAGGCTAACGGTTGGCGGTTTGAAGCGATTTACCGAGTATTGTTATGTTTGTTATGAATATTCACGAGACGTTAGGGGTTTTTCGCTGGAACAACGAGCAGTTAGAAAAGATTTTCAAGAATTATAGGAACGGGTATACAAGTGTACGTGTCAATTTAAAACAGGGGGAGGGGGGCGAATTTTACTTTTATAATCACTGGCAGAGAGGGGCCAAGCTCTTTTTTTTCGCTCTGATTTCATCCAGCATTGGTGATAATAGTTACATTCAAGTGAATTAGTGCAATTTGATAAAATTTTATGTTGAAGCTGATAAACCATCTTTGTGTTAAAACAATAAAGTGGTACGTAAGTACAAAGCTTGTTAAGTTGGTATTTAAATGCACGAAAATTATAAAATTTGAAATTGTTTGGATAATAAAAAAAGGGATTTTTGAATAATAAAAGTTAAGTTTGTAGATTGAAATTTTTGGATTGGAAATTGAAGCAGCGGTGTGCATGGCAGATATGGTAATTGGACCAGGCAGTTAGCTGATGGACTGGGTATCTACTAGACGGCAGCATCTTCAAAGAGCTAGATGGCGGAGCACACTTAGAAGATAAAAACCAGGTAGGCGATAGAATAGAACACTGAGTGATAATTATTTTTATGGTGTTTGTGATTATTTGGATTTGAGATTGATGTGCTTTATTATTATTTGATATTTTATGAACAAACATTTATGGGACTTTAAAAAAAATTGATTTTTGAAAATAATTAATGAATTTACAGATAACCAAATGTTGTAAAGAGGTATAGAGAGCTTATTGATATTTGGTGGTGCTTGAAATTTATATGCACTGTTGTAGAGTTTTATTATAAGCTCATGCTAAAACAAAAGGGTAACGTAAGGTATGAGAAACGCCCTCTTACTTTAAATAAAAATATATGTGTTTAAAAGGTTATAAATTTGCATGATTATTGTTATAAAATTATTGACAATTATAGATGTACCTAAAGGAATGGTGTTTTAAAATGTAATATGGATCTAATTTAAATAGAGTGTGATATATTTGGTCAATTGATTTATTTTGAGTGTGTGATTGGTGGGAATGTCTATTTAGGTTTCAGCATGAAGATATTGCGAAGATGTTTTTAGATGTAACAGGTAGGTATCAACAATTTTATTTAGGAAATTAGGTAAGAAGTATTATTAGGAGCAGTCGAGGTCAAGATTCCAGTTAGGCTACACATAATTATGTCAACCCAAAAGTCGGGCATGATTTTAGAGACGTTCCAGAGCTATATATATATATATATATATATATATATATATATATATTGAAATGATCATTTGGGCTTTGCATAAGAGTCTAAGCTATTATTTCATCTTATTAATTGTAATACGTTAGTATTTATCAACTTACCTTATGTAAAAACCTACCTAAAATATTTATATATTTAATACTTGGCTTATAACCGTAATTTTGAGTTTTGTTTCCTGTCTATATCTGACATAAGTCAACAAACTTGACAATGTCAGATATGATTGACAAAAATGCTAAACGTAAATGAGAGTCAGGTATATGTATAGTTCTGTACACGATTTAGATTTGTAAATTTCCCAATTATAGTCATCCGTTTCGGTAGCGTAATTGGTAAACGCACAGTCCCAGCAAGACTGAGATGCGGGTTCAAATCCTGTTCAAGACCTTGTATTTCCCTTTTTTTCAATTACTAGCTCGATTTGAAACGATCATTTGGGCTTTGCATAAAAGTCTAAGTTATTATTTCATCTTATTAATTGTAATACGTTAGTATTTATCAACTTACCTTGTGTAAAAAAAACTACCTAAAATATTTATATATATATATATATATATATATATATACATTGTTGCGGATTTAAAGGGTAAATAGGTGTAGACAATAGCAACCGTGCAACCGTGTATACAGAAATAAGAGCAAATTATTTACGCTCCAAATTAATTTAATTCATACAGTAAAATCGGACGAGTATTAAGGTATTTTTATATTTAAATTGGAATGCGAAAATTACATAAGGAAAGAAAAGCTTTAAAAGTACATAAAACTTCAAGGATCCACATAACTAACTATAATTTCCTTTATTTGAACGCACGAAAGCAGAAAAGGAGCTTGCATGCATAAGAAAATCAATAATTTCTAACGCCAATATATTCGTTTTAAAAGCCAACGTTTATTTACACCGATACAACGAAGCAAGAAATCTAGGAATTGTTATTTTCAAACGGTCGATGATTTCAAGAAACACCTGTTGGTTAAATGTTACGTTCAGAGAATAGTAAACGAACGTTAATATAAAATTCTATAGAAATTGTTTTCTACGGGCGATTTGTATAAACTGGTAAATAACAAACATCTTAAGGAGTGAGTGGAATGAACAATCGATAATGTAAGACAGATAGAGAAGCAGATAGAGCAAGCTTTGGATAGAAGTCACATAAGGTATACACGTGGACTAGGCGAAGGACGTCTACAATATCGATTTTCTGTAGCCCAAGTGGGGTTTGAAAGAAGACAACAAACATGCATAGAATAGAGGGGTATAGCGGATAGGCGGAGCATTGGGACGACAGGAAATTATATCATTGGTTGATAGCCAATAGTTTTTGAAGAGAGCTCTTACGGTAAGGTAGAAGACTAAATTCTAGATAACACAACGGCGGACGGGAGAAATTTTTCGGAATTTAGAATCGGATACATTCAAAATTTTTAAATACCGCTTTGAGAGTAAGCTTTTCTCTTGAAACGCATTCCACTGGAGGGCTTTGGATTGATATAAATACCCAGGAGAATATATTAAAGCTCTCTTTCCTTTCATCGAGTTCTGAATACGGGTTCAGACCTACATAATAGTCAAAGCTTTCGGTTAGTATTTGTGTGCTTAGTAATGTTACATTAAACATCTTATTTGAAAGTATAAAAGTTGTAGTAGCGGACTGGAAGTTAGTAAAGTAATTGCACAAGTTAGTGCTTATTTAAATAAAAGGTACCGTTTCTAACTTTTAAGTTATATGGATGGAAGATTTTGGGGTAAGCAGAACTGAGAAAAATTTGTATGCGTAATATCTGGAATGAAATGTTACTGGTGAGACGAAGCTAGTATCTTGGGAGAAGTACAGTTATTGTATGGTGGGGATCGGTGGATCCTCGAATCAGGGTAGTAGATGGACACAGCGTGTTCGCGCCGCAGGAATAAGACGCCAGATAGCTATGAGCTGGGCGGTGCTGGTAGCTTTGGAGTCTTGTCTCGACGTTCTGTTCTGGGTTATAGCCTGCACCTTGTATTTGAACATTATAATCGCGTCGCTTGGGTTTGACGTAACAAAAAAAAATAAAAATAGGAAGTTAGTGCAAAACGTCAATTTTTGAGAACACGCAGTTTTTAATTTATCGCTACCAATTTTTATAGTTTGTGTTCCCCGGGTTTCAACGGGTGTGCCAGCCGAAGATTGCGGTCCTGTTTCCTGGAGCAGTTTGTCAAGCAAGGCCACAGGTAAGTACTAGCAATCCTAGAATTGTAGTTATTTGTACCGTTGATTTCTTGGGGTTCACATTCTCCACGCTATCGAAGGCCGCTAGTATACAGAACCATAGAATTCGCTTTAGGGGGATATTGTACGCACCGCATCCCGCTCCCCCATAGAAGTTGATCCTAATCGAACCGGATACAAAAAACAATCTGAAACTGCATTGGGTATTGGCATAATTCATAAGTTTCCGCATTGCGCTTCTTACCCGCTTCTTAACAAACATACTTGATTTATTGTTACCGGCTCTATAACTGCCATCATGCCCAGAGGTGCACGCGCATCTAATAAAGAAACCGCAATTCTTCAAACGAGTAAACGGACTGAAGAGGAGGCTCGTTTAGCTTTCTTGGAGTCAAAGTTTGCGTCGTATGTTAGTTACGCACAAAAGCTAGTTGCTGCTATTCCAGATAAACAAGACACGGTACAGATAGAAAGTTTTTTGTCCAAATCTTTGCATGTTATCGGACTACGCAGCGAGTTTATGACGTTAGCGGATGAAATCAATAGTTTATCAATGCGCTTAATTGAAGAGTTTGAACCTGAATTTGAAACCGTGTGGTCATTTACGGAAATGTGCAGCTCGATTCAGTCTGCAAGGGAACGCTTTTTGTCAATGAAACAAAGTGATAAACCGGAGATTGGGCATGATACCAAACGCAAAGAAAATTACTTTAAGTTGCCTCGCATTTCGCTAGCCCCTTTTTCTGGAAATAATTTGTCAGATTGGCCTTTATTTATTCAAAACTTTAACATTTTAATACATGAGAATGAACATCTATCTGATACGGAACGAATTCAGTACTTGTTATCCGTATTAGTTGGTAAAGCAAAAAATATTTGTCATGGTATAACACCAACACCTGAAAACTATTTACCGTTATACAACGCCTTAATTGCAAAATATCAAGATAATCGAGCTTTAGCATCTGCTTTTCTTGATCAACTGCTTGAACTCAAACCAATTAGTAACGCAACGTCAAAATCTCTTGACTACTTTGTAGATAAGTTTACATCTGTTTACCAAGCCTTGGGTCAGTTAAAAATTTGTGACTTAAAGGAATTTATGTTTGTCCATATTGGATTAAAGAAGTTAGATTCTGATACTGTTAAATCCTTCGAAAATGGGCACCGAAAAGCTGGTGATATGCCAACTTACGACGAATTTGTAACCTTTTTACGTGAACAGGTGAAGGTTTTAGAACGCACATCAAAATCTGAGTCTAAATCTACGCAGATACAATCTCATTCGAAGTTACAAGGTGGTTCTAAAATTACTCATTCTTTTGTAAACACGGGCAATAAGTTATCAAAAACTGTGACTTGTGCCTTTTGTAGTAAGTCGAATCATGTACACTTGTACCAGTGTGCTGATTTTAAAAAATTAGTGGCTAAGGATCGTTATGCCTTTATAAAATCGAACCATGCTTGTATAAACTGTTTAAGCCTGTCGCACTCTAGTTACACATGCAATTCACAAAATGTATGTAAAACATGCCACAAAAAGCATCATACATTATTACATTTTGATGCTCTACCTGGTGATGGAAATTCTTTGGCTAGTAATGAGTTAAATTTCAACGCATCGCATTCAAACTCTACCGCATTATGTAATGTTGTACCGCCTTCAAATGACAATAACTCACACGTCACGAATGACACTGTGACGTTAACATCGCATTATCGCAGTAAAACCTTGGAAGCAATCTCGCCAATGAACAATGTTTTATTATCTACGGCGCAAGTTTTCGCTCGAACCAACAACAATCCAAGAAAGCTTATCAGATGCTTGATTGATTGTGCATCGCAACATAATTTAATCTCTATTACGTGTTGTGAACAGCTGAATCTGTCCATAACTCCGTTAAATAATTCTGTGATTAAAGGTGTTGGCATGAGCTCCCGTCCTATACGTGGGTACGCCACTCTTACTATAGAATCACGTATTCATCCGCATACCTATAACATCCAAGTTTTAGTAATTGATTGTATTACCGACAATTTACCTGCTCAATACATTGATTCATCGCATATGACACAGCTTAACAAAATGCCATTAGCTGATAGTCATTGGAATGTTCCTGGACAAATTGATTTAGTTCTGGGAGCACAGCTGTTTCCGTTCTTATTGTTAGACGGTCCTATTGATACTCCTACCAACGCGCCTTCTTTATTGAAGACTACTCTTGGGCATGTAATAATGGGTCAAATACCTATTACCGCTCCAGAACAACAGCAGGATTTTACATCTACCACATACTGCGCATTAAATAATAATGATCTGCAAGAATGTTTACAAAAGTTTTGGGAACTTGAAGAAGTTCCTACTACTCGCTTCTACAGTCCACTAGAAACCGCGTGTGAAAATGATTTCATCAAAAATATGTCGCGTGAAAGTGACGGTCGTTATACTGTTGCTTTACCTCTCACTGGAGATGAACACAATTTAGGTAACTCTCGGGGAGTAGCACACAAACGCTTAATCTATCTTGAACGTAAGTTTAAATTGAATCCAGACTTTCGCAAAGCTTACAACGAAGTTATAGACGAATATATTAAAAATCGCTATTTGGTAGAGGTTCCACCAGAGTTGGACAACGATCAGGGGTACTTTATACCTCATCACGCTGTTATAAAACCAGATAAAAGGACTACCAAGGTACGGATTGTTTTAGATGCAAGTGCAAAAACCCATTCAGGGTTATCACTTAATGACGTCCTGTACCCTGGGCCGAATTTACAAGCTGATTTATTTAAACTCTTATTAAATTTTCGCCTCTTTCCAGTCGCCATTACAGCGGATATTCGACAAATGTATTTGCAAATTGGTGTTATTAAGGAACACCATCAATACCAAAGGATATTATTTCGCTTTGATAGTAACGAGAGCATTCGCTCGTTCAAATTCACTCGTGTTCCTTTCGGATTAAAATGCAGTCCATTTCTTGCTATGCGCACTGTCAAGCAGCTCGCCGCAGATGAAAGATACAGATATCCGGATGCTGCTTGGATGGCAGAGTCAGAGTTTTACATGGACGATTTAGTGTCGTCTGTATTAAACACTGAACAAGCAGTGAAGTTATCGCACCAGCTGATAGCTTTATTTACGGCCGGAGGGTTCGATTTGGTTAAGTGGGCTAGCAATTCACTCGAACTGCTTAGCACCCTACCTTTATCGAGTTGTACACCTGTGAATTTTACCGACGGTAGTAACCAAAAGATTCTAGGTCTGTCATGGGATCCTGGAAACGACGCCTTTTGCTTTCAAACCGCAGAAATCTCAACCGCATCATGCACCAAACGAATAATCTTGTCTTGTGTTGCAAGATTATTTGATATATTGGGGTTGGTCTCGCCTGTAATTTTATACGCCAAATTGCTAATAAAAGATCTCTGGAATGCAAACCTTGGATGGGATGATGAACCTCCTAAGCATATAACTGAATATTACTTCAAGCTTGTGTCTGAACTTCCATTACTAAAGAATGCAGTTATCCCACGTCATTTAAAGGTCGCTAATGACTGTACTGTAAACATAGTTGCATTCTGTGATGCAAGTTTAAAAGCCTTTGGTTGTGCAGTCTACTTGCATGTAACAGATTCAGATGGTCATATTTTAATACGCCTCGCTTGTTCAAAGTCAAGGGTTTCTCCTATAAAAATAGTGACTTTAGCTCGCCTGGAGCTTTGCGCTGCAGTTCTACTATCCACATTGGTAAGAAACGTGTATGATATATATAATTCACGTTATCCCATAGAAAACTTATACGCATTTTCAGATTCTACGATAGCCTTATCATGGATTCATTCTTCCCCTCATCGTTGGTCTACATTTGTCGCTAATAGAGTGGCTAAAGTTCAAAGCAACTTAGACCCTAAGCACTTTTACCATATCGCTGGGATAGAAAACCCCAGTGACTGCCTATCTCGAGGCATATTGCCCTCCCAACTGTTGTCGCATGATCTTTGGTGGAATGGTCCATCATGGATGTCGTTACCTCCTCATATGTGGCCCATTAAACAGTTTTCCGCTTCGCCAAATGAAGAAATTCCGGAATTATGTTCAAGAAATTTAGCTATTATTGTTCCCGAGCTTCCGGTATTGTATGAGAGGGCACAAGCTGTGTCCTCGTGGTCCAAACTTTTACGCATTATTGTATATGTGTTACGTTTTGTAAAATTGTTAAGCTTTCTCTTAGAATTGACGCTGATGATCTAAATGTAGCAGAACAGTATTTAATACATGCGCTACAACTAGTGCAATTTTCAGAGCTGATGGAAAGTTTAAAAAAGGGCACTGTGCCTTTATACATAAGAAATTTAAACCCTTCTTAGATGAAGTGGGTCTTATTCGAGTGGGTGGTCGTTTATCACGATCGGGATTGCCTTTTGCCGCTTGTCATCCACTGCTATTACGAAAAGAGATCATATAATAAATGTATTAATTGACCACTACCACCGCATTAATTGTCACACAGGTGCTAATCTTCTTAATTCGCTTATTAAACAAAAATATTGGATTATTTCTGCTAGAGATATTATAAGATCAAGGATTAGATTATGCAATTTTTGTTTTCGAGTAAATCCCACACACCCCACGCCAATGATGGCAGACTTACCATCATGCCGTGTGCAGCAAGCCAAAGCGTTTACGCACACTGGGGTGGATTACGCTGGCCCTATCAATATTACGCTTTCCCGCAGAAGAGGCAGCGCTCTCAAAAGCGTATCTCTGTATATTTGTTTGTTTGACTACTAAAGCTGTCCATATAGAGCTAGTCTCGAATTTGTCGACCGAAACTTTTTTGGACGCATTTAAGCGCTTTTTGTCACGTCGCGGTCCAGTTTCCTGTATGTATTCTGACAATGGTACCAGTTTTATAGAGCCAAGTCCAAATTAAATGAAATTTATGATTTGATTACATCTTCAAAATTTCAAACTGCTTTAAATCTTGAATTCAATAATCGACGCATCTCCTGGAAAATGAGTCCACCCCAGGCTCCACATTTTGGTGGAATTTGGGAATCTACGGTAAAATCTTTTAAAACGCATCTGTACCGGATTTGTTGGTGGTCATTTACTCACATATGAGGAACTTTTGACTGTGCTGATCCAAATTGAGGCACTTCTAAATTCAAGGCCACTTTGCGTGTTGTCGGAGGATCCTTATCCGGAAGTGTTAACTCCAGCACATTTTTTAATGCAAACTCCCCTACAATATTTACCCGCTTACGATATGTCAAAAGAGCATTTGACAGTGAGGGATCGTAAACGCTTACTAGATTTGTTAGTTCAATCATTTTGGCGCAAATGGAGGATTGAGTACTTGCACACATTACAGGTTAGAAAAAAGTGGTGCACGCCCGATAATCCTGTAACGGTCGGAACCGTTGTTATTCTAATGCAAGATGGCGTTCGACCATTAAGTTGGCCTTTAGGTATTATTGAAGAAGTGTACCCTGGGGCTGATGGAGTTATTCGCGTGGCTTTGGTTAAAACCAGAACTACTAAACTTAAACGCCCGGTAGTAAAATTATGCCCAATACCTAATCAATAATCTCACAATCGGGATTGTTTAGTTATTTAACTTAATTTATTACGCAATACTAGTTTTTCTTTTCTTTATATACTTATTTCTTTTGTTTTCAATTTTTTCACAACTTGAGTTAATTGAAAGTTCTACATACTTTCAAAGCGGGGAGAATGTTCGCGCCGCAGGAATAAGACGCCAGATAGCTATGAGCTGGATGGTGCTGGTAGCTTTGGAGTCTTGTCTCGACGTTCTGTTCTGGGTTATAGCCTGCACCTTGTGGTTGTATTTGAACATTATAATCGCGTCGCTTGGGTTTGACGTAACAAAAAAAAAAATAGGAAGTTAGTGCAAAACGTCAATTTTTGAGAACACGCAGTTTTTAATTTATCGCTACCAATTTTTATAGTTTGTGTTCCCCGGGTTTCAACGGGTGTGCCAGCCGAAGATTGCGGTCCTGTTTCCTGGAGCAGTTTGTCAAGCAAGGCCACAGGTAAGTACTAGCAATCCTAGAATTGTAGTTATTTGTACCGTTGATTTCTTGGGGTTCACATTCTCCACGCTATCGAAGGCCGCTAGTATACAGAACCATAGAATTCGCTTTAGGGGGATATTGTACGCACCGCATCCCGCTCCCCCATAGAGACGAGGGGTTTCTGGTAGCCAGCTCCAGCGGTGTCGAAGAGTGAAGGAGTCTTCTGGTAATAAATTTGAAATTTCTGTTCTTATATAAACATTTGTGGATATTTTGTGTTGTGTGGTTGACTTATTGGTGGCGTATTTATTGTATTTAAAAACTTGTTTAAAAAGGTACATGTGCAGGACAATTTAATAATTTTGAGTATTGAAAAAGAGTTTATTGAGGATATTTAAAAAGTTATTCAGGCTATAAATTGTGGTTGTAAGGAGTAAACGGGTTTATAAATTTGTTTTAATAAATGCAAGGTTTAAAAAGCATTTATAAACAAAACTGGGTTATAATGAGCTCATAATACACCAGTCTGAAGTCAAATTAGGGTAACATGTGGGGCCCATCTACTCATATCTACTTGAATTTGTTTAAAATCATTTAAACATCAAGGACTTAAAAGCATTCAATAAATTGAGCTGGTAATAATTGTACCAAAACGTTTGTACTTATGTGTAAATATTTTATCTGTTAATATGTGTAAATAAAAAGTTGTATGGTTGTTGTATTATTTTGATAGTTTCATTAAATGGTGTGTGAGTATGAGAGAGGTATGTACGTAAAAATAGGTATTCAAAAAGAGGGCGATTGATGATCTAGCCAGGGTGAGCACAGAAATTCGAAGGCGTCCTAACAAAGAGTAAGAAATTTTTTTTTAAGATTTTAATTTTTGACAATTTTATAGCACCCTATCCGTGGGGCGACGAACGAATTTTACTGAACTACCACTGCAATATATATATATATATATATAATATAATGTTAAATGTTTTTATTTTTCTTGACTTTTTCACTCTTTTTTTTTTTTTTAGGATGCTTTTCTTGGGTTATAGGTCGAAACATTAATATAAAATTTTACATTTTATTGCTCCATAACCTCACTCGACCATACGTACGTTTTGACTAGTTGAGCCTTTTTCAATGATTCAGTCGTTCCTATAAATTAATTTACTAATATACTAAACTATCCTTATATAATTTTGTCACTTACCCTAAACTATTCTATTCGTTATACACTTAACAACTAAATAAACTAAGCCTATTTGTATGTCATTTAAAAATACGTTACAAAGTTCTTAACCTACCTTATTGTTGAATGTGTATATATGATCGCATGCGTTGTATTAATACAAAATGTTATCCTAAACTGTCGATTATCTATTAATATATTGCTATCACTCCAGTAAACCTGATCATCTATTTTAAGTATATATATATATATATATATATATATATATATATATAAATATTTATATCCGATATTTCTCAATTTTATGTTCTTTAGTGTTATTTTATTATTATTTTTCGTTTATTTATTTAATTAAATTATGAGAGATTTTACTCAATTTTTTTTATATCTATTTTGTCATTAATTGCTGTGGGATTTAATGTTATGAAAATCATTTCATATACCTCTCTCTTTTTTTGGTTTGATTCAATTTTGAGTATTGTCGTTTTCTCGAAATTAAATTTGTGTTTATTTTGTGTTTCATGTTTAGTTAGGGCGGTCGCATTGTTTTTATTATATTTGTGTCCATTCAAACGTTTCTCAATATGCTGTATGCTCTGGCCAATGTATACACTGTCACATCCATCTTGGCATGGGATCTTATATACGGTATGGGTTTTTTATTTTTAGGTATTTTATCCTTTATGTTAGTAAATAATTTTTTATTTAGGTTAAAACTTTTATGAGTTGTATCTATATCGTATTTTTTAACTAGTTTTGGATGTTCTCAGATAACCCATTAATATACGGTAAAGTTGTATACATTTAGGGTAATTGTTTTCCATAAGAGCATGTATAGATTTTATAATTGCTTTATGTCTGTATTCAAGATTTAACAATTTTATGGCTCTGTCTGCCATACCTATTACCACATGCTTTTTGTCTGCAATATGATGTTGCGAGTGGTAGTTGATATACCTTCCCGACCACGTTTTCCTATTATACCATTCAGTTTTTAGTACCTGTTTTTTTTTGGTGTGTATAGTCATATCTAGAAAATTTAATTTGTTGTTCTTTTCAATTTCTATGGTAAATTGTAGTTTTTCATGAAAACTATTAAATAAGTTAAGAGTATATTCTATTTTATCCATTGGAACAGCACAAATACAATCATCAACATATCTATAGAAAAAAGGTATGTCAAATTCAAACTTTCTTAAAATGGTTGTCTCAAGTTCTTCTAGCACTAATTGTGCGATCACGCTAGACAAAGCCATACCCATTGCACAACCATTTATTTGTTTAAACACCTTGTTTCTATAAGTGAAATATGTTGATTCTAAAATTAGTTGAGTGGTTTTTATTATTTCTTGTAATGGTAGGTCGGTAAATTCTTTAATCTCTTGCCATTTATTTTCAATTATATTTAATGCCAAATCGATAGTAATGTTGGTGTATAGCGATATTACATCTAAAGAAATTAATAAATAATTTTCAGGAATCTTAATATTACTTATATTATTTTTGATATGCCACGAATCTTTTATATAGTGTGCATTTTTATATAGAATATTTTTTCATGATATTTTTTAAAAACACTGCCAATTTATTAAATGGTAATTGAACAGACGAAATAAGAGGTCTCATTGGTATGCCTTCCTTATGAAGCTTTGGCAATCCATATAGCTTTGGCGAATTATTAATCGTTAATTGCTTACATATTGTTGGTGATATGTATGTTTTATTTTCTCAGTGTTTAACTAATTCATTATATGTTTTTTGATAATTTATTGTGGGATTCTGTTTTATTAATCTATATGTATTTTGGTCCTGTAACAGCTCTTTAATTTTTATATCATACACCTTCTCATTCATTATTACAGTTTTATTATATTTGTCTGGTTTTATCATCATAAGTTCAGAATTACGTTTTAAAAACATTTTCGTTTTTTTAACTTTTCTGCACATATCCTTGTTAATTTTGCTCATACGATTATTGTTTGTAAATCTGTGTGCATGATTAGTTATTATATTACAAACCTGCGATAATAGTTCATCTTTTTTACTTGTGCGTAAATTTTTTAATGCATTTTCTACATTTACTATTATTTCATTGTGAGGCAGTTCAATATGTTTTTCAAGGGGTAGTGCAAATTGAGGTCCTAAACATAGAGTGTCTCGAACATAATCAGGTAATGTAACCTCAGACAAATTTTCGATCCAGTTAGACTTAGCTGTAATCGTATTTATATTAATGTTGTTTGTCTGTAATTTATTAATTTTTTTTATATTTCTATTTTTTATTTTTATAAACATGTCATATTTTAAACGGTGTTCCTTTATTATATGATCAAACTCCTCAGCAGTAACAGTATTTTTAATTAATTTTATAATAGTTTATATTTTATAATTTTATAATTATATAATAGTTAAAAAATACGATATAGATACAACTCATAAAAGTATTAACCTAAGTAAAAATTTATTTACTAAAATAAAGGATAAAATACCTAAAAATAAAAACCCATACCGTATATAAGATCCCATGCCAAGATGGATGTGACAGTGTATACATTGGCCAGAGCATACAGCATATTAAGAAACGTTTGAATGGACACAAATATAATAAAAACAATACGACCGCCCTAACTAAACATAAAACACAAAATAAACACAAATTTAATTACGAGAAAACGACAATACTCAAAATTGAACCAAACAAAAGAAAAAGAAGGTTATATGAAATTATTTTCATAACATTAAATCCTACAGCAATTAATGACAAAATAGATATAAAAAATTTGAGTAAAATCTATCATAATTCAATTAAATAAATAAACAAAAAATAATAATAAAATAAAACTAAAGAACATAAAATTGAGAAATATCGGATATAAAAATATATATATTTAAAATAGATTATCAGGTTTACTGGAATGATAGCAATATATTAATAGATAATAGACAGTTTAGGATAACATTTTGTATTAATGCAACACATACGGTCTTATATACACATTCAACAATAAGGTATGTTAAGAATTTTGTAACGTACTTTTAAATGACATACAAATAGGCTTAGTTTATTTAGTTGTTAAGTGTATAACGAATAGAATAGTTTAGAGTAAGTGACAAAATTATATAAGGATAGGTTAGTATATTAGTAAATTAATTTATAGGAATGACTGAATCATTGAAAAAGGCTCAAATAGTCGAAACGTACGTATGGTCGAGTGAGGTTATAGAACAATAAAATGTAAAATTTTATATTAATGTTTCGACCTATAATCCAAGAAAAGCATCCTCAAACAAATAGAGTGAAAAAGTCAAGAAAAATAAAAACATTTAACATTATATATATATATATATTGCTATGGATGCAAAGGGTCAAATTTGGGGTAAGCAATGCGATTTCAAACACCCTGTATGGAGAAACGAACAAATTATTTACGCGCAAAATTTATTTCTTTTAAACGGACAAGTATTGACGTATTTTTATAAGTAATGATTGAAAGGTTAAAGGTACATAAAGAAAACTAGTTTTAAAAAACAAATAGAAACGCATAATTAATTTAATTTATTTTAATTCAACGTGTAATAGCATTAGAAAACACACCAGGTTATAGAAAATCAATATTCCCAAGGCAAAAGGTTTCTTGGTAACAAACCGACGTCAGTACGGTGAAATATAAACTCCAAGAATTGTTGTTTTAAACGGTTTATAATTAAGAACACCTGCATGTTTAAAAGGTTACCTTCTTCGAAATTATCAGCATAATAAAGCGAACTTTATAGAAAATAGTTTTTAACCGTCAGTCGCTTCGAATAACAAGCTAACAAAGTTTTTAAAGAGTAGAGGAGATGCACGATCGGTAAGATGCTACAGATAGAGACGGATATAAAAGCATTGGTTTTCACGTTCTTATCCACGTGGAGTGGTTAGACGCTGTCAGCAATATCGATTTTCTATAACACAAGTGGGGTTTGGAACGCGACATCAAATATGCATAAGACAGAGATAAAAATATCACAGGCGAAGTTTCATGACGACACAGAACAGTATCATTGGTTGAAACGGATAGTTTTACAAAAGTACGAACATGCGACAGGTGGAAGCGATTTTCGGATCATACGGCGCGTTCACGAGGTGAATTTCTGGAATCTTAAAGTCGTTTATATCAAAATTTGTAGAAATGTTATTAGAAAATAAGTATTTCACGTGAAGTGTGTCCTAGAGGTGGCATTTTGGAGGATATAAATACTTTTGCAGGAAGTAGAAAAGCTCTCTTTGTATTCTCATCGTTTATACTACTTACAACAATAGACCGACGTTATAGTACAGTTCTTGTGAGTATTAAAAGTATTCATAATACAGTAAATGTAGTACTAGCACTTGTAACTTGGTAGTTGAGGTCTTATAGTTATTAACGTTAGTAGTGTCGATTGAATTAAATTAACCGAGGTTTAACTAATACCATACCAAGCTAGTAAACCAATAAACAGAAGTATAATATACGTGAGTTTGTATGCTGTTATGGAATGGTAATTGGAAGCAAGGCGTTTGGCGAATACTGAGGTTATTATCTATGAATATGTGGAGTATCAGAGCGCATAGTCACGAAGCCAAGGGGTTCTGGTAAGCATCGTCGAAGGAATGGAGGCTTGAAGCATTTTCCAGGTAACTTATTTGAAATTTTTGTTATCTGATAAACTTTTGGAATTATTTGGTAATGTGTGAGTGAACATTGGGGTTATTTATGGTTATACAACGTATCCTTGACAATTATTAGGGTTATTTAAAATATTGAAAAAGGGTGCATGTAAAACTTACTAAATTTCATTATGAATTTAAATTGGATCGTTAAGGGTACATGGGTTTATTAGTTTTGTAGTAATTTTATGCAAGGTGAAAGGCATACATTAATAAACTGGGTTATTATGAGCTCACCATACTCCAGTGTGTAATAAATATAGGGTATTATTTGGGGCCCATCTACTCATATTGTATTAAATATGTTTGCAAATAATAATTTAAAACAAGGACTTTAAAACATATCACTTATTGAGTTGTAATTAGTGTACCAAACTATTTATACCTGTAAATAATTTGTTTGTAAATAGCGGTAAATAAAGATTGTATGATTGTTGTATTATTTGGTGATTCTATTGAATGATGTGCGAGTGGCAAGGAAGAATGATTGTAAATTTAGGTATCCGAAAAGAGGCACAGCTGAGCTAGCCAAGGAAGCTGCTGAAAATTGTTGCAGCAGAATAAACGGGTAAGAATATTTTTATAAATTTTTTTATTTTTTTGAAAATCAGTGTTGACACTGGCGATGTCAAACCCATAAGTCCCTGATCACAGCAATCTTATAACGACCCAACGTTGGGGCGTAAATGGTTTTTAGGGAGATCCAAAGACCATGTCCCCACGATTCACAGCTATATATATATATATATATATATATATATATATATATATTTATATATATATATATATATATATAAATATTTTAGGTAGTTTTTTTTTACACAAGGTAAGTTGATAAATACTAACGTATTACAATTAATAAGATGAAATAATAGCTTAGACTCTTATGCAAAGCCCAAATGATCATTTCAATATATATATATATATATATATATATATATATATTGTAATGTCAGGGGGAGCTTCAAGGGTTCTAAGGGTTGTTTTTGAGTAAAAGGTAGTGTATGCCAAATAAAATAATCCATATATTAGATCCCGTAATTTAAAAATGTATGTTTGCCGTACTTTACATACGCTAAAGTAGTTGAAATGTATGTGCCAAGATGTAGATTAAAATGACTTGATGACGTGATAAAATACACAGTGCTCAAGGTTTTATACTGAGTTGCAATTTAATAGGCCATTGAAAGTACATTTGCCAACCGAAAACCGGATGCGTCTATGGTTGTCCACTATTAACCACGCAGATCCAGGTTCATATGTGAATTATTTTGGCTTTTATTTATTAGAATCAAATTTTGGACAAACATGTAATCTCAAAATTATAAGTAATAACAATGTCAAATATGATTGAAGGGTTGTGAAACATTTAGGACCAATGGTAGAATATTATGTATAAAATAGGAAAGTGCTAAAGACAAAACTTAAGGTATTTGTGACACGGACTCAGTGATAAAATGTTATTGGATAGTTTTATTTATATAATATGTAATAGAGTAGGCATAAAATGTTGTAATTATCGCCTAGGATAGTAAACAACGGGAGTTGATTTCGAATTTTTCTTGTGTAAAGACGTATTTATGAAACTGCGCTAAATTGTTAAATATTTTTGGAAGAGTAAATAAATGTGTTTGAATTATAAGGGTTTGATTTATATAAGAAGAGTAAAGAGAAGCATCAGTGTATAGAGAATTAATAACGGCGACGAATAAAAGTAAATATTGGAATTAGTGCGACAGCGAACCGGCGGAAATTAAGATTGAGATTGAATTGGAACGAGATAATATAGGTAGACGGCATCGGATAGGAATTGTAAAAGTGAAGAATTGAATAGGATTGATTGGGATATGGATTTATATGTAGAGGAGCATTGAGTGGTAAACAGGAACGCAGATAGATTTGGATTGAGTATTAAATAGGAACGAAGATAGATTTGGATTGAGTGGTAAACAGGAACGAGAATAGATTTGGATTGAGTGGTAAACAGGAACGAGGATAGATTTGGAAAGAGCGGATTAAAAGCGGAAGTGTACGAGTCAGCGAAGAAATTACTACGGAAGAATTAGCGCAGGGGAAGTAGATAAAAAGGGTATTCTAAATTCTAAAATTCGGGTCATTTATTTCAGATTTGGGCGCAACAAAATTAAAGAAAGATACCTGGAGGCTAGACGGCAGTTCAAAGTGATAGTGAAACATTGTGAAGGCGCATACGGCAACAAGGATTTTGAGCCAGCATTAAGAGAGGCCAGTAACGACGTATAATCCAGGTGAGTTCTGTGCATTATAGCGTCAAAGTCATAAATTTTGTGGTATTAATTAATTTGGCACAAGGCTACGTTGATCACATAAGATTTGGCATATACAAAAGTAAATTCTAAAAAAGGGTACTTAAACAAAAGACAGTGCAGTTTGGTTGGGTATTGCACATCTACTTATCACCGAACCCACGGTAAGTAGGTGGATACCCTGAGAAGAAAGAGTTTATATAGTCGAGGCATAGTAAAAACGATTTGGATTTAAAAACCAACCAAACGTTGCATAAGTAAGGGGGCGTAAAATAGATATTTGCACATCGTATAAAATCATTAAATTAATAAGAAAGGCACGAATAAAAAGTAAAAAGGGGGGCGGAGAGAGTGAGAGCAAGAGTAGAGGTAGTGGATATAAGAATATATTATTGTGTGGTTTGCTCTGGAACGTCTCTGGAATCATGCCCGACTTTTGGGTTGACATAATTATGTGTAGCCTAACTGGAATCTTGACCTCGGCTGCTCCTAATAATGCTTCTTACCTAATTTCCTAAATAAAGTTGTTGACACCTACCGGTTACATCTAAAAACATCTTCGCAATATCTTCATGCTGAAACCTAAATAGACATTCCCACCAATCACACACTCAAAATAAATCAATTGACCAAATATATCACACTCTATTTAAATTAGATCCATATTACATTTTAAAACACCATTCCTTTAGGTACATCTATAATTGTCAATAATTTTATAACAATAATCATGCAAATTTATAACCTTTTAAACAAATATATTTTTATTTAAAGTAAGAGGGCGTTTCTCATACTTTACGTTACCCTTTTGTTTTAGCATGAGCTTATAATAAAACTCTACAACAGTGCATATAAATTTCAAGCACCACCAAATATCAATAAGCTCTCTATACCTCTTTACAACATTTGGTTATCTGTAAATTCATTAATTATTTTCAAAAAGTCCCATAAATGTCTGTTCATAAAATATCAAATAATAATAAAACACATCAATCTCAAATCCAAATAATCACAAACACTATAAAAATAATTATCACTCAGTGTTCTATTCTATCGCCTACCTGGTTTTTATTTTCTAAGTGTGCTCCGCCATCTAGCTCTTTGAAGATGCTGCCGTCTAGTGGATACCCAGTCCATCAGCTAACTGTCTGGTCCAATTACCATATCTGCTATGCACACCGCTGCTTACAATTTCCAATCCAAAAATTTCAGTCTCCAAACTTAACTTTTATTATTCAAAAATCCCTTTTTTTATTATCCAAACAATTTCAAATTTTATAATTTTCGTGCATTTAAATACCAACTTAACAAGCTTTGTACTTACGTACCACTTTATTGTTTTAACACAAAGATGCTTTATCAGCTTCAACATAAAATTTTATCAAATTGCACTAATTCACTTGAATGTAACTATTATCACCAATGCTGGATGAAATCAGAGCGAAAAAAAAGAGCTTGGCCCCTCTCTGCCAGTGATTATAAAAGTAAAATTCGCCCCCTGTTTTAAATTGGCACGTACACTTGTATACCCGTTCCTATAATTCTTGAAAATCTTTTCTAACTGCTCGTTGTTCCAGCGAAAAACCCCTAACGTCTGGTGAATATTCATAACAAACATAACAATACTCGGTAAATCGCTTCAAACCGCCAACCGTTAGCCTCTACATTTTCATTTGTCAACGTTTTCAACTTGAACAAATCTCTCATCTCCCTTGTACCTATAGCTTTATCTAGTCATATCCTTCCACCAGCTGGATCTTTACTTTTCTTGTACAATCCACACCATTCACCTTGCTTGGCTTCATTCCCCAACTTTTTAACAGACTCGTGTTTGCTTCTAAATATCCTTGAAATTATTGATTTTATTTAGGTCTCCCAACTATAATGTTTCCTGAATTAAGTACACGCATCCCTCTTGCACTCAATACACTTTTATTCTGTCTTGGTCTTTTATTGATTCTTTACTATACTACCTTCAAGATTGAAATCAAATTATCAAACCGCGTCTACATTAATCCCAACGGCTGTACATTTCCAATAAACCATTAAAGTTTGTTTGTTGCCAAGCTTACCGAGAAATATTATCTCTCTTCGTTGTTTTGTTTAAACTTGTTACATTTTACGTTTGAGAACAGAAATGTTATTATAACACTTGCTCCACGCTTTTAGATTTTCATATAATACTTTACAACAAATTTAAATACGTTAGAATGATTTTGCCCCAATTATTATTTATTATGCCCTATGTTTATACAAATAATATCTTACATTATCCTTGGTTAAATTACATTGACCCTACATTATTATACACTTCTTAAGTAAAAAATTATTTGTTAAAAATATCAAACTCCCTAATTAAATAAATTTATTTTCTCTTATTTAAAAGCTCTCCACCTATGAGTTCACTTGTGCCCTTATATATCCCAATGACCCCTTAATTACACGATAATAATATATATATATATATATATATATATATATATATATTCGCGGCCAAACTGATATTTTAAAATGTCCCACACTGCTAATGTTGTTCTTTGCCATACATTCGTTAATGTATGCCATTAATTAAGGGTATGTGAATATCTAAATACTATTGAATATTTTTATCACTTACATCCTGAAAAAATTGTGTCGGTCATTGGTGACCGCTATTAATAAAAACACAAAAGTTATACCTGTATAGACAGTGATTGGTCGTCAGTGACCGCCTACCGTTGCGGTTCACATTAACGACTTTCAGTGAAACGCATGCTCTCTGTAATACAAGCCTGAAGTATGAAGAATAGCTTTAGCATTCTGTCCTAAAGAGTTTGACAATTTATGAACAGGTGCGTCCAATTTACATCCAATATGAATACTAGCCGTGGGCGGAAAATTGTAGGGATGGCGATAAGTTGCGTATCATCCGTTGATAAAGGTATTGCCTAGAATTCATAGATAACTTGTTTTACAAACCTATAGAATATTTGATTTACAGAGGTAAGTGAAAGTGGTTTAGATGCAGAATTCTTTTCTGATAATGACCTTGATCTTACATTTAAAATTTTCTATACAATTAAAAGAAGGAAAAAAAACTGAACAATACATATCCAAGCGCTATATCATCCAAAATTTGGAAAGACTATCATGAAAAGAAGAATCTAGAAAAACTAAAAAGGAAGATAATAAAAAAAAAGAAAATTAGACAGAGAGGCTAAGAAAGCCGAACAATTGATAAAAGAAAGCAAAATTGAAGAAAACAAGAAAAAGACACAATTAGTGCAAAACAAATTAAAATGCAATATCTGCCAGGAAAAACTTATCAGCGACGCGGAGGATGATGCTGGGAAAAATATAGGTTGCGATGATTGCATCAGGTGGTATCATCTGAAGTGCACAAAACTTAATGAAGTGCCCTACAGTGCGGTAGCGCAATCTGATTTTAGATGTGATTTGTGCGAAGTTGCTGAACTGGCTACACAGGATATTTAAAAAAACTTAAACAAATAATGCTGCTGAAAGTTTACACATTTATTTGATTCCTGATTCTTATGTTCCTAAACATATATAATAAGTATAAATAAGTTCCTATGTTAATGACTTTTTTGTGAGTGCATTATTAAGTAATACCTAGTAAGATAATGATATGTTTATAGAACTCGCATAAAGAAATACAAATAACGATATAACTAAATTAGGAATATTATAAATAAATATGTATCTGATTCTTGGGTTCCTATGCATGATTAGTTTTTATTTATTAGTAAAATATATTATAAAATTAATATGTATATATCGTTTTTTTAATTTTTCATTTTACTAAAAGATAAATGTTCTATATCTTTTAGACAATAAGTTTTCTTTTCCACCTACAAACATGATGGCAGTAAACCGGCTAGGATAAGTGGTCGGAAACCGGGAGAATGACTGCTTCCTGGGATTTTAAATTTTTTATTATTTATTGGGTTCAATAACCGCAAAATAAAATTAGGAAATAACAAATTATACATTACACAAACCATCAAAGCAACTTGCATTGAAAAACATTAAAGTCTAGGAAGATATTTAACCTTGAATTAAAGAATCCCGTTAAGTGATCGCAAACAGGCGAAACCACCCTATATTTATTGTACCAAGTTTTCTTTATAGGTTTTAACAGCATTGAAATTTTATGGAAATGGTAACTATCAGCCAGATGCTAATAAATGTATTGATGTGTCACAATCTTCTGCGCGTGTCTGTTAAGGAAGTTACAAAAGCTCTAAATTTGCCCGAGCTATTTAATAAGTGGCCCTATTTTCCTTTATTCTTATTTTCCTAAATTATAATTTAGAAAAATTAAACCCAATTAAAATGGAGCAAGCATATATTTGCTTTTTAAAATGTGTTTTGATTATCACTTCTAGATTTCATAACCAACACAAGTACCTAGAAGTTGTAGGATGTATAGATTGCACACATGTTGCAATAGTACCTCACAAGGTTGAGAATCCTGAATTTGCTGAACATGTATATGTGAATTGAAATAATTATCATTCACTTAATGTTCAACTAGTAATCTTTTTTTCATATATTTTTCTTAATGAGAGATATTTTAGATATGTGATGCTTATTTAAAAATATTAAATGTTAACGCTAAATTTCCTGGCAGTACCAGGGACTCATTTATATGGAATCAGTCGAATGTACAAAGAGTATTCAGAAATTTACTTTCTGCTGGGTAATGGTAGTTAATACAGCAAACTGCATTGCAAAGGAATATATTATTTATAGGGGAATATGGTTACCCACTAGTTGATTACTTACTCCATTCCCAGAAGTTCAAGATAATACGGAGGAAGATACCTACAACAAATTGCATAAGACTACATGTAATAAAATTGAGTGTTGCAATGGGGTTCTGAAATCTAGTTTTCGTTGCCTCTTCAGACACAGGACACTTCAACATAGACCGAAAACTGCCTGCAAAATTCGATAAATCGGGTTTCGTAACTTTGGGCTAGAAATATGCTTAAAAATTATTGCTATGCTGTAATGGGTTTTACGTGAGTGTTATTATGGGGCAGTTTGATTACACATTCGTTAAATGGATCTACTTAAATTTTCGAGCGTTGGTTTGTGTGGATTCCTTGGGAATAACTATTATAAATCTAACCGGGAAATTAATTTATGCTGTTGTAGGTTTTTGAAGCAATGCTTACGTGGTGAGGATACAAAAATCTCACAATGTTGTTACAACATTTTTGTCTAGCTGCCGTTGTACTCAGGTTAAGTGTATAATAAGGTAAATACATTGCAGCTATCAAAAATCTTTAACCCATAAGTATCTACGAAGTTTTACTTAAAAAATTGTAACTATTCAGTGATGTAAAGTAACGGTAAAAGCTAATTTAAATACTTAGTGGTTGTTCATATGTGCACATACTAAATTTGAATTTTCTTCCAAATTTAACGAATAAACAACCAACAGTTAAGCGAAAGTGCGTATTAAGTTACTTTTCTAATAGGTTATTGAAGCTCAACACAAATTGACGTAATTATAGGAATGCATTTTTGTAAACAAGAGTTCCTTTATATGCAAGTGAACTGTATGCAAATGTACATTCGTTATTAGGCGGTTGTATGTGTTTTGCTGACTTTCTTTTGATACAACCAAATTACGTAAAAAGCATGCACATCGTCATCGTTAGTGACGGATAACACATACGCTTTCTAGACTCTCTTTTCTGATACAGAAAAATCACATATTTCGAACAAATGGTCGTTCATGAATATGGGACAGCACATGTTTCCGTAAATGACTTTTGCATGTTGCACAATAATCACAATTATTGCATTCGAATGGACGTTCATTAATGTGCGACTTCATATGTACTTTGAAATTACCCTTATGTAATGCGGCATAATTACCTAAATTGCAAGTGAATGGGCGTTCGTTAGTATGCCACTTCATATGTCTTAGTAATGTATTTTTCAATGATGCGGCATAATTACACAAATTGCATGCGAATCGACGTTCGTTAGTGTGCGACTTCATATGTATTTGTAATTTATCTTTCCTTGATGCTGTAAAATAACATAAATTGCACGCGAATCGACGTTCGTTAGTGTGCGACTTCATATGTCGTAATAAATTACTTTTTCTTGATGTGGCATAATTACATAAATTGCAGGAGAATGGACGTTCGTTTGTGTGCGACCTCATATGTCGTAATAAATCACTTTTTCTTGATGTGGCATAATTACATAAATTGCAGGGGAATGGACGTTCGTTTGTGTGCGACCTCATATGTCCTAGTAAAGTATTTTTCATTGATGTGGTATAATTACACAAATTGCAGCCGAATGGACGTTCGTTAGTGTGCGACTTCATATGTATTTGTAAATAATTTTTCCTTGATGCAGTATAATTACATAAATTGCAGGCGAATGGACGTTCGTTAGTGTGCGACTTCATATGTCTTAGTAAAGTATTTTTCATTGATGTGGTATAATTACACAAATTGCAGCCGAATGGACGTTCGTTAGTGTGCGACTTCATATGTCGTAATAAATCACTTTTTTTTGATGTGGCATAATTACATAAATGGCAGGGGAATGGACGTTCGTTTGTGTGCGACCTCATATGTCCTAGTAAAGTATTTTTCATTGATGTGGTATAATTACACAAATTGCAGCCGAATGGACGTTCGTTAGTGTGCGACTTCATATGTATTTGTAAATAATTTTTCCTTGATGCAGTATAATTACATAAATTGCAGGCGAATGGACGTTCGTTAGTGTGCGACTTCATATGTAGTTTTAAATTGCATTTATGTGGTGCGGCATAATTACATAAATTGCAGGCGAATAGACGTTCGTTACTGTGCGACTTCATATGTACTTTTAAAGTACCTTTATGTGGTCCGGCATAATTACATAAAATGCAAGCAAATGGGCGTTCGTTAGTATGCCACTTCATATGTCTTAGTAAAGTATTTTTCCTTGATGCGGCATAATTACACAAATTACAGGAGAATGGACGTTCGTTAGTGTGCGACTTTATATGTCTTAGTAAAGTATTTTTCATTGATGCGGTATAACTACACAAATTACAGGCAAATGGACGTTCGTTAGTGTGCGACTTTATATGTATTTGTAAATAATCTTTCCTTGATGCAGTATACTTACATAAATTGCAGGCGAATAGACGTTCGTTAGTGTGCGACTTCATATGTACTTTTAAATTACCTTTATGTGGTGCGGCATAATTACATAAATTACAAGCAAATGGGCGTTCGTTAGTATGCCATTTCATATGTCTTAGTAAAGTATTTTTCATTGATGCGGCATAATTACACAAATTACAGGCGAATGGACGTTCGTTAGTGTGCGACTTCATATGTCTTAGTAAAGTATTTTTCATTGATGCGGCATAATTACACAAATTACAAGCGAATGGACGTTCGTTAGTGTGCGACTTCATATGTCTTAGTAAAGTATTTTTCATTGATGCGGCATAACTACACAAATTGCAGCCGAATGGACGTTCATTGGTGTGCGACTTCATATGTATTTGTAAAGAATCTTTCCTTGATGCAGTATAAATACATAAATTGCAGACGGATGGACGTTCGGTAGTGTACGACCTCATTGTATTTGTAAATGATCTTTCCTTGATGCGGTATAATTACATAGATTGCAGACGAATGGGCGTTCGTTAGTGTGCGACCGTATATGACTTTTTAAAGTACTTTTCCGTGATATGGTATAATCACATAAATTGCATGTAAATGGACGTTTGTTAGTATGGGGTATCATGTGTCTTTTTAAATAACTTTTTAGTGATGTGACATAGTTACATAAATTGCATACAAATGCATGTACATTAGTTAATATGCAACTGTATATGCTAAAGTGCTTTTAGGAGGTTCCGTATAATCATACAAATTGCATAAATATTCACGTTCGTTAGTATGCAACTGCATAGGTAAATGTCAAAAACTTGTGATGTTGCATTGTAACTAAAACTGTATACAAATGTATGTTCGTCAAAACGAAAACAAACATGAATTCTTAACTTGCTCTTGCAACATGCAGAATGTACACATAAAAAGTATTCGAATAGCCGTTCGTTGGTATGTGAACACATACGAATAGCGAAACCTTTATAGTGGGAACAATAATTACATAAATTATATGATAACGAATGTTCCTTAGCATGTGACTCAGCTATATATTGGTAAGTTACTTTTATGCTGTGCAAATAACATTTAAATGGATGGTGTTTAAGGGAGAGCATGTACACTCGTTAATAGGACAATTAATGTAAATGTACAATAAACACACAAATTCTTGTCTATACAAATAGCGTATTCCAATAAGACTAGTTAGTTCACTGTATATAAAGGCATTTCGTCTTATTACGAGACATACTAAACGATAAATTCTGCCGGACACTTTTTAATTCAATATTGCCTATCGATCATGTCATTCACAGGAGCTTTTAAAAGAGTTAAATACAAAGGATTCATTTGACTTAATTTTAAATACCTTTTTCTGTAATTATGTAGATATTAATTTACCTTAGCGTGTTCTTAAAGTATACTTAAATCATTATCAACGTAGCAACCATTTATATAAATGTCCTTGAAGGTATTTCATAGAATCGAATGATGTATAAACTACGACAAGGTTTTTAGAAAAGCAAAGAGCTTAAGTTTGTAAATGCGTTAGTAAAGCGCTTGAAACTACTTTACGATTATTCTATTGGAATAATTACAGGAAGTCACCTGCTCTTTATACATATACCATACCCACACATTGATGACTTGCTTTTATGCCTTTAGCTCAAATTAGTTAGTGGAATGATTGTGAGAGAATAAAATTTGCTTTTTTTAGTGGCAATAATCAATGAAAAAATAGATTAATATCGAATAAAACGACTTTGTCATGGGTTTGCATTTCACATTACGTCGTGTTATTTGGGTCACCGCAACTGTAAACGTTTCATTAAAAAATGTGAAACAGTCAGCAAATGATGTGCAGATAAATTTGATACGCGTTAATATTAGCGATAATTCATTTTTGGATAATCTGACGATCTTCGTTTTAAGATTTCAAAGTAGTTTGTATGTAGATGGTATTATATTACTTTATACAAATAACTGGTTATGGATTCACTGATTGGATAGATTAATTAATTAATCACCAATCACGGTATTCCCTTTCTGGGTAACCAAACCTGGCAGCTTTCTCTGGGAATAGGTCCGTATAGTGAAAACCAGTTAAGCTGACCGATGACTCATCTTGTTAAAGCATATGCATCAATGCATCAGAACGTATTTCTAGCATTCTGGATTAGTTCAGTTGTTTATACAAAATGGCGCATGCAGTTTATATTGTGACAAATACTAGCTGAGAATGTATGTCCCAGGGCTTTTATAAATGATCCTTTAATTTCTACGAATTATTAGAAATGTTTGCTGGATATACAGTTGCCAACGGCGTTAACATAAGTATCAAATACATTTTTCTTTTATAAAAATTAAACCAAAACATTTAAGGTAAATTGGAAGTTTGGAAGGGAAATAGACCAACATTTTATTTAGATGAATTGTGTTTAAATGAAGATATTAATAATATGGAAATGGACAAGCTATTTTCAGGAATGTAGATAAAATCTTAGTTTAGAAATGTACTGCAGATACTGGATATTTAGCATGGTGTTGCGATATTGTTGGTTTTGAAAACAAAGTGAATTTTCAAGATATTATATTGTTATTAAGTATAAAGATGCGTGTGTTCTAATTGATTCGATAATATCTGAAGACTAATAATTTCTGTTGGAATTAGACTTGTTATTCACACAATTATCAAGGAAATTGTAGTTTCGGGATTTTATTTTATTCCTGTTTTATATGGTTAACAAGCATGGTTGTACATATAAAAGTGTATTTGTAAATATTTAATCAAATTTAGTATTAAATAAACAAAACGGTATTGTATTATTTTATTGTAATATTGCTCTACTACATTAAGAAGTATAAATCTAGGACACCACTTCATTTTATATTAATCAATTATTCTGAAATTGAATCATCTTCATAAGAGTCGTTGCTGCTTGAATCCTCTAAGTTGATAATGTATTTTTTTCAATTTGCCACCATTCTATCATACATTTTTCTGAATGGTGAGTGCATTTTTGCCAATATTTGTCATCTATTCTTCCAAGTGCTTCATGCTATATTAATTGTACGTGCTCGTCATTAAATGTTCCAATATTGTCGTAATAGCCTTTGAAATTACCCCAAATTAATTCTATTGGATTAAATTGGCAATGGTATGGAGGGAGCCTTAATACTTTATGGCCACTTTGTATTGCAAGTTCAAGTATGAATATTTTTGGTTGAACATTTTCCTTTACTAATGCAAGTAATTTTCTTTTAACATTGAAGTGTCAGCAAATACGTTATGTCGAAGCAAATAATTAATTAATTCCTCTTTATTTGAAAAATTGTTAGGAACCTTTTGACTAATTGCGAATGATATGAAGCATTATCTAGCACGATTAAACTTGGACCGCTTAAATTTGGTAATAAACTTTCTTGGAACCATTTTGTGAACATTTCTGTGTTCATATCACCATGATAATCTGCATATTGTGATTTTGAAGAAAACAAAGAGATGCATCATGTATAAAACCATTTTATTTCCAGCATGTATCACAATAAATTTAAAACAACATTTGGTAACTATACAAAGCACAGTGACAGCAACAAATTAACAACTAACCGTCTTCCTGTTCCAAATGGCTTCTTCTTGATGCTTTTGTGAGAAGTATCATGCCAATTCTTTTTGGCAGATCCCCTACTAAAAAGCCAAGTCTCGTCAAGAAAACAGGTTCATATAGTTGTGTTTCCTTATTGGAATGGTAATCCTTTAAGAATTTTATTAGTGCAGCAGCTATATGTTGTTTCTCGAACAATCCTTGCCTTCCATCATCTACTTTATAAAAAATCCTATAGTAGGTAAAAGTCTTCTTAAGCTAGTTAATTTGAAATTACATATGCCGGCAGTAACAAGCTCTTTTTGGAGTGCTTGTGCAGTTACATGAAGTCCTACAAATATAAAAATTAGTTACTAATTACAATTAATTTTTATATTACTTTTCAAGTGCATCTCATAAATTTTACGTTTAACTGCATGTTTTATAAAATCTTCAACATCGCAAGATCTGCTTTTTGTTTGGTTGCGTTTCCTGCACGTCGAATGAATTGGAAAATTTTCCTTTAGAGCTTGTGAGCCTCCTCTCTTAATCCTAGTTAAAACACTAAGGCTAAACCACATATTTCAGAGGTTTGCTGAAGAAATAATTAATTGATTTAAAGGATTAAGTGTATTTATTTTTGTACCTGCATAACACTTCCAAACGAAACTAAAACACATTCATTATCACGCTCTCTTTCAAAATAATCCATGACGTTCAAAATCACCTGGTGTGTTTGGGGTTTGAGATGTTTGTTTCGAAGAATTTTGAACAACTAAAAAGCAAAGAGGTGATAGTATTTAGTGTTTTTATAGGATGGCTGTATTTACCTTTTATAACGTGTAAGAAATCCTTTTACTTTTGAAAAAAACTTTTATATTTGCGATTTGAGCTAAATGTAAAAACGTAAATACAACAAAAAATCAAGAACTACGTGAAAAGACAACAAAAAGTGACAGGAAACTAAAATTATTTATAGGTTATAATAATACATAAATATTAGTTATAACAGACATACGTTTTGATGCTGCCATACCAATCCTTAAAAGACGTATTTTTTTTCTATCCATCCTGTTTTAGGGCAAATAGTTACATGTACTGACAAAGACATGCAATTTTCATTATCATTTCTAATAATGTACCGCGGTGAGTCATCGGTCAGTTTAAATGGTTTTGACTATATATTAATATTGTAATCTACTCATGGGTTAGCAGAATAACGGACATATTTCCTAAATATAAACTTTATTTAACATAAGAATTTTCTTAATTTTACAAACATAATAGTCAGGTTAACTCTTTCTATAACGGAAACCATAATGCGAATCCCTCGACCAATCACACCATTGCTCTTTATAACCAATACGAATGTAAATAGGTGTTGTAACATGCAATAATACGCCCCTGTGTTTTGTTATTTTATATCAGCATTTTAATATCTTAAGTACGTACCTGCAGAGTGTGCGTATTAGAGTTGAATTAAAAATTCAATTATTTGTTGTCGTAGATTGGGTATTCGTGATATATGACAGTTGACTGACAATGCTTTTGTTTTGTATTAAATGTTAAGTAATATAAAACATTATGCCTCCAATTGAGTATTATTGCTTTATTAAAAAGAACAATTTAGCATGGTAGCAGAAACTAGTTGATTGTAGTTTGTTAGAAAACGAAGCTGTGTTGGTGGTTATACAAAAAATACGTGCACGAAGAACATAACATTACACAACAAAAGCATCTATTAAAACAGGAATTGAAAGTAAAATTTACGCTAATAGAAAATGGGTAATTACGACGTTGTAATTGAAAATCTTACAAGGGGTCAAAGTACGACCAGTGGAGACGAGGGTTCATGCTTTTATTAAAATATAAAAAGTGTATTGCTGTTATTGAAACTGAGGTTCGTCCTACAACGATTAAAGAAGAAGATTGGAATTCTATGATTGATAAAGTTATGTACTATTTTTCTGTTGCCGGGCCGGCGGATGATATGATTAATTGTGATACCCCAAAGCAGGTAATCGTAAAATTAGATGGTTTATATATGAAAAAGTCTGAAGCTAAACAGTTACTAATTGAACACCAGTTGTGTAATTTAAAAATGAATGATACTGACGACCGTGAAAAGTTTTTCGAGATGTTTGAACGTAAAATCAATGAATTACAGTGTGCTGGTGATGATGTTAATCGGAAAAGAAAAATTAGCTATTTAATGATGTGTTTACCAGATAGCTGTAGACATCTTATTGAAACAATTGATTTAGAGCCGGAGGCAGAACGTACTGTTGATTATATACGCGAGAAATTAATGAGCCGTAAAGATTTAAATAAAAAGACAGACGATGTAAGATCTGTTGAAAAGGAAATTAGTAACGCTGAACCAAATGCTCAAGTCTCTAAAGCAAATGTTTAAGTATCTGGTAATGCTGATAAGAAAAATATTATATGTTATGGTTGTGGACGATCCGGTCACATAAAAAAAAATTGTTGGGCTCGTACAGCAGAATATCGGACAAATCAAAGTAGTTTTGCAAGCAGAAGCCATGGACATTCTGATTATGGTTGTTGTAGGTCAAACTTTAATTGACGAGGTAATTTTCGAGGTCATACATCGTATTCGGGAAATTTTCATGGAAATCAAAGAAGAAATTTCAATCCACAAAGATATCGAGGGAGTAACTTTGCAGGAAATACTGATGTTACTGAGTCAAAGGAAGAATATAATGTCCAATTATTTCATATTGATGTTAATAGCTCTAACGTGAGTAATAATGAAAAAGATAATGTTATAGTAGATTGGCTGATTGATAGTGGATGCACCGATCACATAATAATGTCAGATAAATATTTTTATAATTATATTATTCTTAAGGTCAATACGCAAGTTAAAGTTGGCAATGCCAAAGTTTTAAAAGCATCAAAAATAGGAAATATTTTATGTAAATTTAAAAATGGAAATTCGGAAAGGGTTGTAGATATTAAAAATGTATTTTGTTCCTGAAATAGGCAAAAACTTGTTAAGCGTTAGTGCTATGACAAGTAATGGAAAATCTGTAATTTTTCAGCCACATGGTGCTGAAGTATACGATCAGAAAAATCAATTAATTTTGTATTCAGGTGTCAAAGATAAACTTTTCCCTATTAGATGCGAGGTAATATTTGAAAGCAATATAATTTCAGCTAATTACACAGCAAAAAATATGTCAGTCAAAGAGCGTTTACATAGAGTGCTTGGTCATGTAAATTTTAATGATTTGCAAATAATGTGTCGTCAAAATTATTTAAATGATTTGCCAAATTCTTTGGATAACATCTTTATGCACTATGAAATTTGCTTAGAAAGTAAAATGTCAAATTTAAAATATGAAAACAATCGACGACGTGCTGACTACTGTGGTCAAATAATACATACAGATGTAAAGTTTATGGAAGAGGAAGGTTTTAATTTTAAAAAATATTTTGTTAGTTTTATCGATGATTACTCGAGAGTTGCAAGAGTATTTTGTATTAAAAACAAGTCTGAGGTGTTTGATTGCTTTATGGAATATTTCAATGTCCTTAAAAACTATGCACCAGGTGCTTTATTAGAATTGAGGTGTGATAATGGAAAGGAGTATCTGAATCAAAATTATTATGATGTGGCAAAAAGGGAAGGTTTTCAAATTGTGCCATGCATGCCATATAATCATGAATTAAATGGAGTTGCCGAAAGATTTAACAAAACCATTATGCACCATGTACTGTGCTTAAGAAAGGAAGCTAACTAGAAAGAAAATACTGGCCAGAAATTGTGTTAGTTGCCTGTTTTATAGGAAACGGATTAAAAAATAGATCGACTCTTGAGAAAAAGACACCGTATGAAATATTTTTTGGTCGTAAATCGAGTGTGAAAAATTTGCAAATGTATGGAAGTGATTTTTTTGTTAAACTATCTGATGAAAAAAGAACTACATCAGATGATAAGTCAATAAAAGAAAAATTAGTAGGATATTTTGATCAAGGTAATAGGATCTTGGTCAATGGTAAAGTGCAATTGGCAAAAAATTTGAGGTTTGTTGAATCAGGCACTGGATGTTTTCGTTTGAATGATGATAATAGCGAGAATGATTCAGGGAAAGAAGAGAAAATGGAAGAGGTCAAAAGTAGATCAGAAAGGAAAAAAAGGGTACCAGTGCGTTATAGCGATTATGTCTTATATTCTAATTATGCAAATTTGAGTGAGCCTAAAACGTATGATGAAGCAATAGACTCTGAGGAGAAAGAGGAATGGCGAAAGGCAATGTTAAAAGAATTTAATTCATTGAAGGATTCAGAAACTTGGGAGCTAGTTGACAGACCTGTAGACACAAAGGTGCTAAATGTAAAATGGGTGTATAAAATAAAATCCTATGGCGTGTATAAAGCTAGACTTGTCGTTAAAGGATTCGAACAGAATGAATTGGTGAATGATGTGAATGCACCCGTTGCTAGGTTATCAACTGTACGTACATTATCAAGTGTTTGTGTGCAACGTGGCTATGACATTCATCAGATGGATGTACAAACTGCATTCCTACATAGTCAAGTGAAATCTGAAATATTTGTTGAACAGCCAGAAGGGTGTGAAATTGAAGCAGGAAAGGTTTATAAATTAAAAAAATCACTATATGGACTGAAAGAATCGCTGAGAAACTGGTATGAATGTTTTAGTAAGTTCATAGTTAGGCTTGGATTTACATGTAGTCAACATGATCCTTGTCTGTATTCTAGTATAAAGATGGATCTCTTTTGTATTATTTTTGTAGATGATATTCTTATTGGTGGAAGTAACATACGTTCTATAGTACTGATCAAAAGAAATTTTACAAATCATTTTAGGATGACCGATTTTGGGAATGTAAAATCATATCTTGGTATTGATATTAATTATGGTAAAAATAACCAACAAATGACTTTAAGTCAAATAAAATTTATTGAAGAGCTTGCAGTAAAATATGGTATCTTAAATAGTAACATAAAATACACTCCGATGGAAACAAATTTGAAATTAGAAGGTTGGGAACTCAATGACAGTTTGAAATATAAAAATTTAATTGACGCATTATTATATGTTTCACAAGATACTAGATTAGATGTTGCCTTCTTGGTAAATTATTTAAGCCGTTTTCAAAATTGTTGTAATGAGATAAATTTTAGGCATGCTTTGCGAATTTTAATTTATTTATATCACACACGTCATGTGTCACACAATTATGGTAAAAATACTGATAACGATACAAATATTTGTTATGTTGATGCCGACTGGGCTGGAGACGTGAATGATAGTAAATCAACTACTGGTTTTCTTGTTAAAGTATCTGGAAATGTTGTAAGTTGGAAATCAATTAAACAAAAAACTGTTTCACGTTCTTCAACTCATGCGGAAGACCGTCTCACGCCAGTAATGCCGTGGCTGCAATGATAGGTTAGGTTACTGTTAGAAATAGATATTGTTATTAAAAAACACAAATCACTTAACACGCATATCAGAACAGTTGTTCTAAAACTATTGCAGACTGTTCTGATATGCGTGTAAAGTGATTTGTGTTTTGTGTTTTTTAATAATAATATCTAATTTGTGTTTTTTAATAATAATATCTATTTCTAACAGTAACCTAACCTGTCATTGCAGCCACGGCATTAGTGGCGTGAGACGGTCGTATATTAGTTGTCAACAAATGTCTCAAATGAAGGCGGCAACATTGCAAAATTTATAAACTGAGAAAGAAACTTCTTTCTGGAGTTAAAATAAGACAAGAATATCATTTGGGTTTGATATGGCGTGACATCATTTGTGACGAAAGTTGGTTTAGAAATTGCGAGAACTATATTAGTAGATAAGACCACCTATGCGTTAGGTGATTTTACTTCAAACGGGATGGCATTTAATAATTTCCAACACTGTCAAGTAATTTACACTGCTGCAATCATTAAATAAGGAAGTACACGCATGACTTTCTTCCTCTAATAAGGTTTGAACCCTTTCTTCATCTGCCGTATTTCCACGTGCATTTTTTATAACACCTACAAATTTTTCGTAAAATTCTAGAAAGTTTCTACACCACAACTCCTCCATTTTATAACATATTAAATCTCGTAAATTTAATAGCTGGAAGCACCCATACTCGGATAGCACAATAACATTTTGGGATTTTTATATTATATGTATTTTCTTCTTGAAATTTATTCGTCGCCCATACACTTCTGTTAGATGTTTCGGTAATCCGTTTTAATTTGAATTCACGATCCAGTTGTAATTTTATAACATTCTCACCAGATATACCATTCGTTCTTATGTTTGCTGCTTCTTGGGTAAATGATATGATTCTAAATTCCAATTCAAAATTGCAAAACTCTCTTTATTTAAAGTAGTCTATTTTTATAGCATAATTTTGACACAATCCCCTATTGCAAATAATTTGTATGACTGGCGGCAGACCACCGTATAAATCATAACCAACTTCCACGTTATGGTGGTGAAAATTTGAAGTAAAATCACCTAACGCATAGATGGTCTTACCTACTAGTATAGTTTTTGCAATTTTTAAACCAACTTTTGTCACAAATGACGTCACGCCATATCAACTACAAATGATATTATTGTCTTATTCTAACTCCAGAAAAAAGTTTCCTTTTCGGTTTGCAAATTTTGCAATGTTGCCGCCTTCATTTGAGACATTTGTTGACAACCAATATTACTTGTATTAGTTATGTTAGATTTTTGTTGGCGTTCTTATTTTATGTCATTAACCTCTTGCATAGTTTTTGTCCTGCATTTTGTGTTATTCTTGCTTGCATTTAAAATTGTTCTTTTCAGAACAGGCTAGCGTTATTTTTGTTTGGGTGAATAAACCATGTCAGGTTCAGGTTTAGGAAGCAGAGGGCAAATCTTAAAAATAAGTTTTCATAACTGGTCGTCCTCTTTGGTTTATGTCCCACTTTAATATCATAAATTTTAAACATTGTTGAATTTTATGGGAAAGTTTTGGTATGTATTCTAAACTTATATAAACATTATTATTGTTATTGTTTTTATTTTCTTTGTTGTTATTATATATTTTATGGATTTTTCGTTTTATAATAGGGTCATACAAAGTTTTACGATAATTATTTTGTTGTAATACTTGTTTTACTTTTCTCAAATTGTTGAGTCTAAATTTTGAGCGAGACAATTGTACCGCATTGTCTACTGGATTATTGATGTTAGTTTTATATTGTATAGGAACGGTTGAATTAAAATTGAAATATCTACCGGACCAGATATTGTTTGTAAACCAATTTGTAAAAATTTTTTGTTTCATTATATATAATTTTTATATTTAAAAATGAAATACTATGGTTTACTTCTTTTTCGATAAAGAACTGTAATTTACTATGGAATGAATTAAATAATTGTAAAGTGTTTGCAATTTGGTTTTCTGGTAGACACATGATACAGTCGTCTACATATCGTTTATAAAAGTGGGGTTTATAACTTAATTTTGTTATTATAGTGTTTTCTAATTCATCCATGACTAAGTTGGCTATTGTTGAGGAAATGGGTGAACCCATGGCAGTTCCAGAAACTTGGGAATAGAAGATATTATTGAAATTAAAATAGCTTGATTGTAGACATAATTTTGTTGCTTTAATAAATTCATCTAAAGGTAATGTTGTGTGAGGTTTTATCGTTTCCCAATTTTTCTTTATGACTGTTAATGCTAATATAATTGGGATATTCTTAAAAAGATATTGGTCTTAATGGGATGTTTTGTTTATGTATTTTAGTATTCCAAATATATATATATATATATATATATATATATATATATGGAATACTAAAAATACATAAACAAAACACAATATATATATATATATATATATATATATTGCCGTGGAACTCGGGTAAATACCTCATCAACAAAAATATATTCGAAAATTTTATTAAATTTTCAAAACTCGAAAATAGAAAAATTTTCAAAAATTAAATAATTAAAAAAACAATTTCTTACCCGTTTTGCTCTCTTCCTCGGTTGAATTGCCTTCTTCAACTGCTTCCGGCTAGCTCAGTTGGACCTCCTCTTGGATATCTATATTCACTTTCATATTCTATCGTTCATGCACACTCCCAATAAAACCACAATATACAACAAACATACAATCTTTTATTTTTCACTATTTACAAATAAAATTAAATATTATCCACATTTCAGTGATTAAGTTACACCTTACTAAATCCTATTTTGTAATGTCCTGGATTTTAATTTAAATTATCAAACACATGAATGTACCCGGAGTAAATGGGCCCTGAATAATATTTTATTTCTCATTTCTTTATATAATTTATTTTAAATTTAAGTAAACTCGAGTATGGTGAGCTCATGATAACCCAGTTAATTATGAATAATGTATGCCCTTATACTTTGCATACTCTTACAACAAACAAAAAAAAACACCCATGCACTCTTCACAAAATTTAACTTCCTGATGGAACGTTAATAAGCTTTATATGCACCTTCAGATTATTATTTAAATACCATAATAAAGTTAGTTATATGTATTATGTTCAATACATAAATAATGCACAATACCTTCAAAATCACTCTCATACGTCACTCAATATTCATAGTTTATAACCACAATTTCAAAGCGTTACCTGGAATTTCTAGAAGATCTCCGCTCTGTGGTCGATGGTATTTGTTTTTTCTCTGCTTTGCAGGCCGCTTCTAGCTATTAGTAGAAGAATTCCATGTAGGTTGAGCTGCTAGCGCTGCCTTCACGTTGTCTCCAATTTCCAAATCCAAATTAATTATACGTCTTTCACAATTATTTACTTTAATCTACGTTACATGACGTCACGACACGAGCTTGTTAAAAAAATTATAGGTGATACCTCAATTAAAAAAATGTAATCTCGGCACACAAACCGCGTACAAAGTATGACGCTAACACCATGCAATATAATTTAAAAATGATTTTATCATACTTACAAACTCGTGATAACTTGCATACGTCGTCTGAAGCGATCGAAATATTAAGGGCCTTTACCATGTTTTTGAAAAGCATTTAAACAACTTAGGCCGCCACCTCCTGGCCGCCTTTCGTCCGAAATCCCCATCTACAACAACACGTTCTTAAAATTTCGAGCTCAACCGATTTCTAAGTCCGCGAATTTCTGCGCGTCGTTACGATATTTTTCTGAAAATTAATATACACTATGCTCGTATTTGTTTTGCGTCCAACTAACAATATCGACCAATCGTATATTTACTGATGATATACAACTCCCGCCTATCTCACGCTGCCCCTTGCTTATGCGTTTTCTACGTCTCTTTCTCACCTGGTTTGAGTGGTAGAAAATCGATATTCCTGACCATCTGCTATCTAACCCCACGTGGACTGCCTTAACTAACCCTCATTAGTATTTACTGCGAACACATGCGACGGTTTACCAATGTTCTTTGTAACCATTTGCTATCTATAAAAATTATTGGAACCTGACCTTTACAAAACACTCAGGTGTTTAATTTTAAACGAATGTTTTAACACAAATCTAAGAGTTGGATTTCAGCGTATTTCAACCCCACCGATATATTTGTTTGTTAGCAACGCGTGTCACCTTGGTATTATTGATTTTTACACGCTTTTATGCATATTATACGTAAATAACCGTTCAATTAAACTCAATTAAATTAATAAATTAATGGCATTGGCTTCTATTATTTATTTTCTTTGCAAACCTAACTAATTCTTATTCATTATTTGTAAAATTTTGTTAATACTTGTTACTTAAAAATGAACTAACTGGAATAAATTTTGCCCGTAAATTCTGGTTGTTCCTTTATACAGGGCTTCGTTAATATTTACTTTTAACCTTTTTAAAACCACTATAGAAATAAAAAATAAATTAATCTGCCATAACGGTCATGCACCATATATATATATATATATATATATATATATATATATATATATAAATATATATTATGGCAGATTAATTTATTTTTTATTTCTATAGGTATATATTTCTTTTTTGCCTAGCTATTTATGAGACTATTCATTTCAATTTGAATTTTGTTTGTAGGGTCATATTTTTCTATTTTATAAGTGGATGTATTGTTTAGTAAGTCATGCATTTTGTTAATATAATCTTTTTGGTACATAATTACAGTTTTATTGCATTTATCTGCAAAGTTAATAAAAATATCTTTGTGATTATTAATAAAATTTTTTGGTATTTTAAGATAATGATTAAGCATACTTTTGGAGTTGTTACAATTTAAATTGTTTATATTTTGGTGGTTTGTGAGAATATTACAAATACAGTTTCTTATTTGTGTTTTTATATCTACAGTTTTATTCTTAATAGCTGCTTTTATGTTGGCAGTGATTTTGTCATAATTAACTTTGTTCGTATTAATAGAAAATTTATTTCCTAGGCTTAAAATGTATTTGACATTATCTGGGATATCAATCTCAGTTAGATTTATTAACCAATTCTGGTTGTTTTTAGGAGTATCTTTAACTTTAATTTGTTTTGTTATCAGGTTTTCTATTTTCTTTTTGTGTTTTTTTTTAATTCTTTCAAATACTGTCTTGTGGAGCGTTTGTTGTTTATTTCAAAAAATTTTTGTTTCATAATTATTTAAGTTACAACGGATCGAATATTCAGTTGATTTAATATCGGTTTTTAGTTGTTGTAAGTTTGAGTGACATTGTGCTATAGATATATTTAAACATTGTAAATAAAAAAAGTGTAAACATTTTAGGTATCAACCCGTAAAATGAAAATTAAAAATACCTTTTTTTAGTTTGTATTTTAAAAATGTTGGAAACATTTGTAGGTTTTTGCATCCAGGGCTGCCGCAATTACTTCTGAAAGTAATTCAATTACAATTACCAATTACCGGCCTTATATCAAATGTAATTGAATTACCAATTACTACCTGTGTTACAAATGTAATTGAATTACCAATTACCCTGGAAAGGAATTCAATTACTTATACAATTACTATAATCGAATTACAATCAATGGATTTGAATTACTTTTTTAGTAATTGAACTACAACAAAAGTAATTGAATTACATTTTGGTAATTCGATTACAACAAAAACAATTGAATTACTTATTGATAATTAAGAAGCAGATATATATGTTGTCAAAAAATGCAATATTATTTATATGCACATGCAATTAAAATATGGTTAATAGATGCCTACTATGTAGTTTTAAAATACGGATGAGATGTGCGATTAAAATAAAAAATATGTAACAAAATCGGATTTTATTATTCTAAAAATAAAACAAATAGAGAAAAACTTAAAACATTTGATATCTATTTGAATTTGATTTCAAAATTACCAACTCCTCGAAATGTTGGTCCGAAAGGGCATGTCTTCTTGGGTTATTTATAATTTCGGCAAATGAAAATAGTCTCTCAACTGGAGCAGAGGACGGCAAGCACGTATTGTATTTAAAAAACAATTTTTTAATAAAAGGATACCCATTTAAAGAGGTAATTTGCATTGATGGGTTATTAATATATTGAAGAATCTCCAACTCAATTTTCTTTTTTTTATTTTCCAGCTCATTCTTTTCTACCTGACTGTCATTGTTGGAGTCACCATCACCATCTAATTTAAAAAATGGATGTAAATTAAAATTTTTACATTTTTTCTGGTTAATTTTGGCTTCTAAATCATTTTCCAAGTTCATATCTTGCGCGTTTTCAAAAATAAACTTTGTAATAGTCTCTGACAAGTCTTCTTTGATGAAGGTTTGAAAACAAGTTTTCCACTTAAGCTTGAATTGAGGCAGCGTAAACGATGCAATAGTTGCCTCTTTTGCTTCTGAGCTTGAAAAGTCAAAATATGTACTAAATCGTTTCAATAAACTATCTCGGCATGCTACTAAAATTGGGAAAGCACTGTTGGTGGTAGCTAAATCCATCCGACTTAGCTTCTTATAAAGAGATCCTAAACATGGCATTAAGTAGCCAAAATAGACATTTTGATCTCCTTGTAAAATATCTATGGCATTTGCAAGAGGTTGTAATATTGCGCAATACTGCGTCAAATATTCTAACTCCCTGTCCTTAAACATTTGGTTCTTAATCGTAAGTTTTTCAAAAAGCTCCGCTAAACGTTCTTTTTTTTTTAATATTTGAGCTATTGCATCATATAGTGAATTCCATCGTGTTGCACCTGGATAACTCAACATGTGGCCTAAAACTTGTTTAACTATTTCACTCGTTTTAGGTTTGCCAGCCATTTTCCACAAAACAATACATTTTGAAAGAGCGTTGGTATGTCTCGTTCTCAATGTAGTATTTTTCTGGATTGCATTTTTTATATCAGTAGTAGCTATAAGATTCAAAGTATGACTTGCGCACCTAACGTGTTTGGGCAATATTATATTATTTGCCATATCGCCCATTTCCAGAAACTCAATATCGCTGTCGTCTACGTCGTCATCAGTACTAACAACGGAAGCAATTGAAAGTCCAAATTCTTCGAAAGCTTTGATAAAATTTGAACCGTTGTCTGATACAGTCGCCACTAGTTTACATTTCTAAGATTGAATTGCAAATGGATGTCTTCCAACATTTCAGCAATTTTATCATATGTGTGCCTACCCGTAAATCGACGACACGCTAAAGTTGCTGAACATCTTTCAAACTGTTCATTAATCCAATGTGCTGTGACGCCAAAAAATCTACGATGCTTTGTCGACCAGACATCTGCCGTCGTACACACATATACTGCTTGATCTAAATCACTTTTCAAAAGAGTCAGACATTCCAAAAAATAATCTCCTATTTTCTTTGCAGCAGTAGTTCTATGCATAACATTTACGTCCATTCCGTCAAACAACGCAATAAAAGCTGGATTATCGACAATGCTTAAGGGTGACATTGTGCTTACAATGAAATTTATTATCTTTTTGTCAAAAACACTTTGATTCAATGTACGAGTACTTTGTCTGGAAAATACATCTGTTATTCTCCTTTGTTTCTTTAATAGATTTTCGGCACCTTCTATAGAACGATCAGGTGTCCTTTTTGACCTTTTTAAATTAATTTTTTTTACCTCCTTGTAAGTGTTATACTCCTCCATTGCCGTTGCGTGCCTTTTCCTCAAATGCTTTAAAAAATTGGTTGAAACGCCTAAAAATCCTTTTATTGTAACATCTTTCGGCAGACACAGTTGACATAGTCCTTGAACTTTTTTCTCTTTTTGATCGATCGAAATAAGTTTAAAAAATTTCCCATCCAAATAAGGATATTTCTCGGTTTCAGATTTTGATATTAGATCTTTACCTTCTGCTTCGTTCAAGTTTATACCTCTTGAAGACTGCATTAAAGTATCAGGTGTTGATGATGAGCAGGGGGCAGATGTAGATGAAGAAATACCGACACTCGCAAGCTTGATTGAACTATTAAAACTTATTTGCGATTTTGACTGCGAACACTGGGATATACTCCAATAGTTATTTGAATTTACATGGAAATAATCTGGAATTTTTTTATTATTTTTATCTTTCTAAGGTGTATACGTTGGGTCTTCCCAATCTGAGACATCATCAAAATTTAATTCAATGTCATTAGTGTCAATAGAATTATTAAATTTAACACTATCAGTATTTACATTCTTGTAACTGATGTCGCTTCTGCTAGCGCCATTAGAGTCAGTCTTACGTTTCATTGTTTAGAAAAAAAAATGAAATTAGCACTTGGCGCGTTAAAAAACTGAAGTCTTTATATAAATGGTACAAACAATATCAGTTGTAATATTTATACTGCATATTCTGCTTAACAAAATCAAACACAAAGTTCAAAAAAATTATTTAGATTCAATTGCCAGTTTATAAAACACCTCAATTACAATTCGTTGCATAATCAATTTGCTTTAAACACAATTGTAACATACCCTCACTAATAACCGCCCGACGTTAACTGATAAAACCACAGCGACACGTGCGACGTGCCACTGCAAACTTCTAGACTTCCAAAAAAAGAATTATTGTGCAATATTCGCAATACTCTGTAATGTGGTAGGCAAAGCAGTTAGTTTAACTACTAAAAGCCGGCAAAAAGTAGTAAACATCAAAGTATTGTTTAAAATGCCGCGGTATATGTTCGCCGATAAGATATGATATAGTAAAAACCATTTAAGCTGACCTATGACTCACCGCGGTACATTATTAGAAATGATAATGAAAACTGCATTGTCTTTGTCAGTATAGGTAACTATTCTGCCCTAAAACAGGATGGATAGAAAAAAATACGTCTTTTAAGGATTGATATGGCAGCATCAAAACGTATGTTTATTATAACTAATATTTATGTATTATTATAACCTATAAATAATTTTAGTTTCCTGTCACTTTTTGTTGTCTTTTCACGTAGTTCTTGCTTTTTTGTTGTATTTACGTTTTACATTTATCTCTAATCGCAAATTTAAAAGTTTTTCAAAACTAAAAGGATTTCTTACACATTATAAAGGTAAATACAGCCATCCTATAACAACACTATATACTATCACCTCTTTGCTTTTAGTTGTTCAAAATGCTTCGAAACAAACATCTCAAGCCCCAAACACACCAGGTGATTTTGAACGTCATAGATTATTTTGAAAGAGAGCGTGATAATGAAGGTGTTTTAGTTTCGTTTGGAAGTGTTATGCAGGTACAAAAATCAATACATTTAATCCTCCAAACCAATTAATTATTTATTCAGCGAACCTCTGAAGCATGTGGTGTTAGCCTTAGTACTTTAAATAGGATTAAGAGGAGGCTCACAAGCTGTAAAGGAAAATTTTCCAATTCATTCGACGTGCAGGAAACGTAATCGAACAAAAGCAAATCTTGCGATGTTGAAGATTTTGTAAAAGATGCAGTTAAACGTAAAATTTATGAGATGCACTCGAAAAGTAATATGAAAATTAATTGTAATTAGTAACTAATTTTTATATTTTAGGACTTCATGTAACTGCACAAACACTCCAAAAGCTTGTTATTGCTGGCATATATAATTTCAAATTAACTAGCGTAAGAAGACTTTTACCTACCATAGGATTTTTTTATAAAGTAGATGATAGAAGGCGAGGATTGTTCGAGAAACAACATATAGCTGCTGCACGAATAAAATTCTTAAGAGACTACCATTCCAATAAGGAAACGCAAGTATATGAACCTGTTTTTCTTGACGAGACTTGGATTTTTAGTAGGGGATCTGCCAAAAAGAATTGGCATGATAATTCTCACAAAAGCATCAAGAAGAAGCCATTTGGAACAGGAAAACGGTTAGTTGTTAATTTGTTGCTGTCACTGTGTTTTGTATGCTTATCAAATGTTGTTTTAGATTTATTGTGATACATGCTGGAAATAAAAATGGTTTTATACATGATGCATCTCTTCTGTTTTCTTCAAAATCACAATATGCAGATTATCATGGTGATATGAACACAGAAATGTTCACAAAATGGTTCCAAGAAAGTTTATTACCAAATTTAAGCGGTCCAAGTTTAATCGTGCTAGATAATGCTTCATATCATTCGCAATTAGTCGAAAAGGTTCCTAACACTTCTTCAAATAAAGAGGAATTGATTAATTATTTACTTCGACATAACATATTTGCAGACACTTCAATGTTAAAAAGAGAATTACTTGCATTAGTAAAGGAAAATGTTCAACCAAAAATATACATACTTGATGAACTTGCAGCACAAACTGGCCATAAAGTATTAAGGCTCCCTCCATACCATTGCCAATTTAATCCGATTGAATTAATTTGGGGTAACTGCAAAGGCTATTACGACAAAAATATTGGAAGATTTAATGAACAATTTAATGATGAACACGTACAATTAATATGGCATGAAGCACTTAGAAGGATAGATGACAAATATTGGCAAAAATGCATTCACCATTCAGAAAAATGTATGATGGAATGGTGGCAAATTGAAAAAAACTTTGATGTGGTACCGCCTCTTATTATCAACTTAGAGGATTCAAGCAGCAATGACTCTTATGAAGATGATTCAATTTCAGAATAATTGATTAATATAAAATGAAGTGGTGTCCTAGATTTATACTTTCTTAATGTAGTAGAGCAATATTACAATAAAATAATACAATACAGTTTTGTTTGTTTAATACCAAATTTGATTAAATAAAAATTAAATATTTACAAATACACTTTAATATGTACAACCATGCTTGTTAACCATTTAAAACAGGAATAATATAAAATCCCGAAACTACAATTTCCCTGATAATCGTGCGAATAACAGTCTCAATTCCAACATTAATCATTAGTCTTCAGATATTATCGAATCAATTAGAATACACGCGTCTTTATACTTAATAACAATATAATATCTTGAAAATTCCCTTTATGTTTTCAAAAATCAACAATATCTGCGACACTGTGCTAAATATCCAGTATCTGTAGTACATTTCTAAACTAAGATTTTATCTACATTCCTGAAAATAACTTGTCCATTTCCATATTTCATATTATTAATATCTTCATTTAAACACAACTCATCTAAATAAAATGGTCTATTTCACTTCCAAACTTCCAATTTACCTTAAATTTTTTGGTTTAATTTTTATTAAAAAAATTTATTTGATACTTATGTATATGCACATCCAACAAACATTTCTTATAATTCGTAGAAATTAAAAGCTTATTTATAAAAGCCCTGGGACATATATTCTCAGCTAGTATTTGTCACAATATAAACTTCATGCGCCATTTTGTATAAACAACTGAACTAATCCAGAATGTTAGAAATACGTTCTGATTGCATTGATGCATATGCTTTAACAAGATGAGTCATCGGTCAGCTTAACTGGTTTTTACTATACCAATGATACGTGCAACATACAACGACACAACAAAAACAAATGACAAAGTGTAGTCTAATACCTTGGATTATTTAAAGTTTCAAAGTAATTGAATTACATTTTAAGTAATTGAATTATAAATGTATAATTTGAATTACTCATTTGTAGTTCCATTACTTAATATTTTTGAAAATCAATTACCAAATACAATTACATTATCTTAGTAATTGAAATTACAATTACAAATTACTCTTCCACAAAACTAATTGAATTAAAGTAATTCAATTACAAAAAAGTAATTGAATTCCATTTTTCAATTATTTTAATTCAATTACCGACAGCTCTGTTTGCATCTTAGTAGAAATACCTTTTTGTTTGGTTCCTTAGCTAGTTTTTTTATTAATAGTGTGTGCTTCTTCATTAAAGGAAGGTATGCTGTAGTTCTGTTGTTTTGATTCATAGTAATATTTGTTAAATATACGGAGTTCTTTATCAATTGCGAATTCTTCAATTAAAGTTGTTAATAATTTTTCCCAAAGTAATTAAGCACATGTTTGCTTTTCTGACCATATTATTAATATTATATGTAGATTTTCTGGATGTTGGTCATCAATAATATTCAACTATTTTTGTATATCTATTGACGCGTTTCGGTTTATTGCAACCATTATCAAAATATCTAAAATACATACAATTAATTACAATATATAAAACGTTATTTGGTATAAATACAGTTTAAAATAATAACATTATAGTTTATACCTGTTCAATTATTAAATAGCAGAATTTACATATCAATAACATGAAAACATTAATGAATATTGTGTCTATTGTTAAAATATATGTGTTAACTGTTGGACTGTTTGAAACAAAGTGTAGGCGAAAGTTTTGTGAGTGTAGATAACAGAACATCATATTTGTTTTATCGTAATAATAATGATTCTGATATTTTACTAAGACGTAAACTTTTGATTTAATTATTAATTATGTTATGGTATATATAGTGAAAACCAGTTAAGCTGACCGATGACTCATCTTGTTAAAGCATATGCATCAATGCATCAGAACGTATTTCTAGCATTCTGGATTAGTTCAGTTGTTTATACAAAATGGCGCATGCAGTTTATATTGTGACAAATACTAGCTGAGAATGTATGTCCCAGGGCTTTTATAAATGATCCTTTAATTTCTACGAATTATTAGAAATGTTTGTTGGATATACAGTTGCCAACGGCGTTAACATAAGTATCAAATACATTTTTCTTTTATAAAAATTAAACCAAAACATTTAAGGTAAATTGGAAGTTTGGAAGGGAAATAGACCAACATTTTATTTAGATGAATTGTGTTTAAATGAAGATATTAATAATATGAAAATGGACAAGCTATTTTCAGGAATGTAGATAAAATCTTAGTTTAGAAATGTACTGCAGATACTGGATATTTAGCATGGTGTTGCGATATTGTTGGTTTTGAAAACAAAGTGAATTTTCAAGATATTATATTGTTATTAAGTATAAAGATGCGTGTGTTCTAATTGATTCGATAATATCTGAAGACTAATAATTTCTGTTGGAATTAGACTTGTTATTCACACAATTATCAAGAAATTGTAGTTTCGGATTTTATTTTATTCCTGTTTTATATGGTTAACAAGCATGGTTGTACATATAAAAGTGTATTTGTAAATATTTAATCAAATTTAGTATTAAATAAACAAAACGGTATTGTATTATTTTATTGTAATATTGCTCTACTACATTAAGAAGTATAAATCTAGGACACCACTTCATTTTATATTAATCAATTATTCTGAAATTGAATCATCTTCATAAGAGTCGTTGCTGCTTGAATCCTCTAAGTTGATAATGTTTTTTCAATTTGCCACCATTCTATCATACATTTTTCTGAATGGTGAGTGCATTTTGCCAATATTTGTCATCTATCCTTCCAAGTGCTTCATGCTATATTAATTGTACGTGCTCGTCATTAAATCTTCCAATATTGTCGTAATAGCCTTTGAAATTACCCCAAATTAATTCTATTGGATTAAATTGGCAATGGTATGGAGGGAGCCTTAATACTTTATGGCCACTTTGTATTGCAAGTTCAAGTATGAATATTTTTGGTTGAACATTTTCCTTTACTAATGCAAGTAATTTTCTTTTAACATTGAAGTGTCAGCAAATACGTTATGTCGAAGCAAATAATTAATTAATTCCTCTTTATTTGAAAAATTGTTAGGAACCTTTTTGACTAATTGCGAATGATATGAAGCATTATCTAGCACGATTAAACTTGGACCGCTTAAATTTGGTAATAAACTTTCTTGGAACCATTTTGTGAACATTTCTGTGTTCATTTCACCATGATAATCTGCATATTGTGATTTTGAAGAAAACAAAAGAGATGCATCATGTATAAAACCATTTTATTTCCAGCATGTATCACAATAAATTTAAAACAACATTTGGTAACTATACAAAGCACAGTGACAGCAACAAATTAACAACTAACCGTCTTCCTGTTCCAAATGGCTTCTTCTTGATGCTTTTGTGAGAATTATCATGCCAATTCTTTTGGCAGATCCCCTACTAAAAGCCAAGTCTCGTCAAGAAAACAGGTTCATATAGTTGTGTTTCCTTATTGGAATGGTAATCCTCTAAGAATTTTATTTGTGCAGCAGCTATATGTTGTTTCTCGAACAATCCTTGCCTTCCATCATCTACTTTATAAAAAATCCTATAGTAGGTAAAAGTCTTCTTAAGCTAGTTAATTTGAAATTACATATGCCGGCAGTAACAAGCTCTTTTGGAGTGCTTGTGCAGTTACATGAAGTCCTACAAATATAAAAATTAGTTACTAATTACAATTAATTTTTATATTACTTTTCAAGTGCATCTCATAAATTTTACGTTTAACTGCATGTTTTATAAAATCTTCAACATCGCAAGATCTGCTTTTTGTTTGGTTGCGTTTCCTGCACGTCGAATGAATTGGAAAATTTTCCTTTAGAGCTTGTGAGCCTCCTCTTAATCCTAGTTAAAACACTAAGGCTAAACCACATATTTCAGAGGTTTGCTGAAGAAATAATTAATTGATTTAAAGGATTAAGTGTATTTATTTTTGTACCTGCATAACACTTCCAAACGAAACTAAAACACATTCATTATCACGCTCTCTTTCAAAATAATCCATGACGTTCAAAATCACCTGGTGTGTTTGGGGTTTGAGATGTTTGTTTCGAAGAATTTTGAACCAACTAAAAGCAAAGAGGTGATAGTATTTAGTGTTTTTATAGGATGGCTGTATTTACCTTTTATAACGTGTAAGAAATCCTTTTACTTTTGAAAAAAACTTTTATATTTGCGATTTGAGCTAAATGTAAAAACGTAAATACAACAAAAAATTAAGAACTACGTGAAAAGACAACAAAAAGTGACAGGAAACTAAAATTATTTATAGGTTATAATAATACATAAATATTAGTTATAACAGACATACGTTTTGATGCTGCCATACCAATCCTTAAAAGACGTATTTTTTTTCTATCCATCCTGTTTTAGGGCAAATAGTTACATGTACTGACAAAGACATGCAATTTTCATTATCATTTCTAATAATGTACCGCGGTGAGTCATCGGTCAGTTTAAATGGTTTTGACTATACACTTTTCCTTTGCCTTTACAACATTCATACATCGTTTTTGGCATGATCCTTTATTTATGACTTCCCACTTGTCGTTCTTTCAGTACCTCCTCTACTGCAGAAACAGTAGTCTTGTAACAGTTCATTTTTCTTCTGCTAAATTAAAGCATAAAAATTATGTGCTGTGTTATAAAATTTTTAAATTTACATCCATAATATAATATAAATCGTATTTCTACAATTAATACAAAATTAAAAACAGAGTATCATAATTTCGGAACACCCCAATTATTGCCCTTCTTTAATTTTTAATCATATAGTAAATAAAGCGCATAGTTATAAATGTCCAGTCTGTATTGTATAATTTCTAGAACGTATCTCCAAGGTGATAACGATAGCGTGTTTGCGCGCACCTGCTTGCTAAGGCTGTTGTCGACGAGTCGACCAGTCGGCTTTTGATCCTTACAACGTCAATATGGTGAAGTCCATATCTAGAGCTGACTTGCGAGTCGTAATTTAGTTTCGATAAATGTATCGATCCGATTGCTTGAAACTCATCATGCGCAACACTAAAACTAACGCACAAAAGAACTGATGCACTAAAATAAATTAAAGTAACACTAAAATCCGGAAGATATAATGTTTAATAACCGAAGTAAAAAATCGTCGAATTAGGCTGTTAAACTTTTACTGCGTCTAAGATATATGCGTTCCTTAAATCTCACCATGGAAATTTTGTTATAATTGAGAAGCAATAGTTAGAGCTGACTAATGGTTGTAGGAAGTTAATGTAATTGCGTATAAAGCGATTACGCATTGGAAACTTACAATGCGGTTCCAATTTAAGAGGCTTTGTTATAACGATGAGGCAACTGTTTTATTATGTGTTTGTCAAATGCTGGAAGTCCACGTGTGGTTTAAACTTGTTTGTTAGATGGTGCAAGCCGCCAAGTCTGAGGTCAAAGTGGTAAGTGATATCCATTTGTGCAGCAAACATCTGTTTGACGTTTAACGTAATGTATAAATCTAACCTTGGTAGTTTGAACCTATGGAGCTTAACATCTTTGTGATAATGTTTACTTATAAATTTAAATTCTCAAACGTTGCTTCTTACCAAAATTTATGCTTTATAAAATTGTCTATGTAACAAAAACTTTATGAATTTGAATTACGAATAATACAATCATGCACTTGTTTATACACGATAACTATTTACGAAGTTAACTTTACTAATTTGAAAAATCTTATTACCAACCTATTTTTATTATATGTGAGTCATTTTGTCAGTACTGAAAAGAAGACATAAAAATCTCATAATTATGTTAATAACATTTATAGTGCCTAGTTGCTTAGAGGCTCTTCCTTTTTTATTTAAATTGCCCAAGATTAACAATAGATATAAAAATTAATTGAATATTCAGAAACTAATAATGATTATCTGTTAAAATAATTCAGAAATAATTTTCAGCTAATATATGTGTACTTACTTAAAGTCTTAATTTCTTTATAAATTTAAACAAAGTTAATTACATTCATGGAAGCTCTTAAGCAAAAGTATTTATTTTGTCCATGCTTATTACTGAATTCTATGAATTTCATATAAACCAGATGTGCATAAATTTATAAGTAGAGTGTCCGTGCACTATAACACAAAAGAAAGAAATCATAGATGTATAAAACCAGTCTGATTTATTTGATTATATTTTGAGGCGCAAATTGCTGTCTCTAATATTATTTTATGTATTTTATTTTATTTTAGGATAAAAGTAGTACCATCTAAAAATACAAAAAAAATTGTATTTTTTACAACAAAATATACTCGTTGAGGTTCCTGTATTTTTCTTAGCGATATTTCTTGTTTTTATACACATTATCTAAGTACAGTGGTGCCCTACCCATGCGTATTTAATTAACGACCCCCTTGATAGTTTCTCTAAACCGCTGAAAATAGAGATCAGAGCTAGTGTGGAAGTCTTCTAAATTCAATTGTGTCAATACGGATAAAACAACACCTTCTGCACGACTTTTGTAAGAAAAAATGAACATCCTTTTAAGAGAGTTTCACTAACGCTCAGTGGAGTGAGGTGGAATCTGTTGTAGTCTTTAACCTCAAAAGACAATTGGTTTCTTGCAGAAAAACCAAAAGTAAAGAAAAGAAATGAACAAAACCAACAGTAATAGCCAAAAGGAGACAATAACTGTCAAGCCAGATAACAACAAGAATGCTGGATAGAAAAGAGATTAAAGTACTTCAAGCTGTGGTACCAAAGAATCGCATCAAACGACGAACCGAAGAAAAGAATAGCTAACTAGACCTAAAAGTCGATTAAGTCTTGGTTTTCAAAGAAAAGAAAAAAATGGACTAGAAAGCACCTACCACAGGAAGTGGATTGAAAATCAAACCCAGTCAGCATGAAGACCGACAGAAAGTAAGATCAACCACAGGAAAAAAGAGAAGAACGTGGAACGAAAGGAACGAGGAAAAACCAAAAAGAACAACACTAAGAAACAAGTACAAACTAAAAACCCTAAAAAGAGCACAAAAGAAAATAAAACATAATCCCAGTGTAGTTATGTATGAGTATGTAAGAGAGTAGTGTGTGTGTGTGTGTGTGTGTGTGTGTGTGTGTGTGTGTGTGTGTATGTGTGTGCGTGGATGTGAGTAAGGGATGTGGTCGACCTTGGGACAGAGCCACCGATCCTCCCGAGCCACTGATCCTTCTCCATCCCATCCACCGATCCTCTTCCTCCGATCCACCAATCCTCCTCCTCCAGATCACCAATCTTCTTCCTCCCGATCCAACGATCCTCCTCACTCCTCCTCCCATCTAACCTAAATATGAGTTTTTTTCGACTAGCCATATTCAGATCCACCTTATGGAATCCGCCGATTGCATCCACCCGATTCATATCTAACCTAGGTTAGAGTTTTCTTCGACTGATTTAGAATTTTCTGGACAATCTAACCCTGTTTGAATTTTTAAAGTCGGGCTATTTCTTACAAAGTTACACCCTGTTAAAGCCTCGTATCTTTAAATTTTTATTTATCTAATTTTAACTCGATCTTTAAATCCTTTTTGTTCATCCGAGATATACTCTTTAACCCAAAATTTCCCGACTACCCCCTACCTTAACACAAACCCTCCACCCAAATTTTTAGCTAATGTATTTCTAGAAATGTTATAACGTGGTTTAAAATTTACCGCAATATACTAACCATTTAATTATTTTAAGAATAACGCCAAAACTTTGAAAATCATTGAAAACATTTTTTAATTCTTTTCTAAAAAGCTCTATAGACAACCAATTGCTTGCATATTTTTCAATACCTTAAAAATCAATTTAGGTTTTTGAAAATCAATTTAAACCTTTTGAAGGAAAACTTAATAAAACACTTTAAACGTTTACTAAAAGAATACCAAACTTGTCTACAGGATAGTTACGAATAAAGCAATTTAATTTTAAATAACTTCTACGTCATATTTTTGAAAAAGACAGGTTTGAATATTTGGTAAGTGAATCACCAAGAGAAAGTACATGCTTAGTGTTATTAAATGTAACCATTAGTTTCTTATTCTACGAGCGCGGTTAATTATTATTTAAAAACTAATTTGTTGTAAATAAAGAAATCGAATACTTGAATAGATTCAATGATTCACCCATTGCCCACTCATTAGTTTGATCAATTTGTATATCATTTGCTAAACGCACTTATAAACCTATTAACGTTGTTTCCAACTTAGGAATAATTATTCATACGAGGTCAGTCAATTTTTTTGAAAGTGAAATTTCGTTTTCCCTAATACAAGTAATTTTTTATTGTATTTACCGGAATTAGAAATTGTCGCCGGCCATACTACTCATTTGAAAAAATTTCCTTACAACTTTCCATAGATTTTATTGCATATTTGGTGACGCTAAAAGGAATGCAATTATCGGTTACACAACTTCAAACCTAACAATAAAAAGAACAAGATAGTTTAATATGTCTATTATTAATTTTTGCTGATGTTGGCGATACAAATAAGTAAAATAAACTTTATCAAGGAATATTATGTTTTTAATAAAATATATACATGTATTGATAACATCTATAAACCGCTGTGATAGCCAGAGTCTGGTGAATCTGAGATACCCAAATCTCTAAACATTTGCGCAAGCGATTGCCTCGCAGTCGCATCTTCTAAGTACTGGATGAGGTAACATTTAATAATTTCCAACACGGTCAAGTAATTTATATTGTTGCAATCATTAGACAGAGATTTTAATACTCCGTTTGGATGTTGTAAGTTTAACAGGTTGTCTCTTTGGTCTTTGGTATCAGTTTAGCGCCAGAATTTTCTCAGAACTTAAATCAGAGTAATTTTGGAGATATTCCAGGTGTTGTAATTTACTTTAATGACCTACTAATTTCAGGATTGATAGAAAAAGAGCATGAAATTTTTTAGATTTAATAGTTAATAGAGCCACAAAGCTAAATAAAAATAAAATTCAGTATAAGGTAAACAAAGTAAGGTATCTGGGTCATGAGTTCTCAGAAGAAAGAATTCAACTAACTCAGATAGGTTTAGGGCTGTAACAAACATGGAAGTTCCTAATAATAAAAAGGAACTACAAAGAGTTTTGGGCATGGTTAATTATTCTAGAAATTTCATACTCAATTTGTCAGCTTAACTGCACCTATACCTAAATTAATAAAAGATAAAGTAGAATTTCAGTGGCTACCTGGTCATACAAAAGCTTTAAATATAATAAAGAAACTTTGCGCAGCTCTAATTTGAGTAACTTACATGTTAATTAAAAAGTTGCCATTCAGACAGACGCATCAAAAGATGGGTTAGGCTGTTGTTTATTGCAGGAGGGAAGGCCAGTGTGCTTTGCTTCTCGGAGTTTAATAGAAGCGGAAAATAATTACTATCAGAAAGAAAAGGAATCTTTAGCCGTAGTTTTTGTCGTGACAAAATTTCATTATTATATCTATAGTAGAAGAGTAAATACTGGATGGATCATATTGAACTTTCCGATTTCCCAAAGTCATTGCTCGAACACTGGGGCGAGTGGAAGGGTAGGGATAGCGTCGTCAGACGCGCCATGACATGCAGTTTTCAGGGTCAACATCGAGCGTTCGTGGTGGAAGAGTTTATTCGAAATGGTGAATCAGTGATCACAACACAGCGTGCGTTTCGTGTACACTTTGCTCTTGGTCGTTATCATACCATCCCCACTGAACCAACAATTAGGAATTGGCTAACTAATTTTAGAGCGACATCTTTGGCATTAAAAAGAAAACCAGTAGTCTGCACTCGGACTTCAACGTCAGCAGAAAACATGGATAGAGTACGGGCTTCAATTCAACAGTCCAACCAGCGATCTGTTCGTAAACACGTCGCTTCACTGGGATTATCTGCCACTAGTATCAGAAGAATCTCCCATAGAGACCTTCAATTGCACCCATACAAGATGCAGTTAGTGCAACAGATAAGTCACAGAGACTTTGACACACGAAAAAATTTGTGCCGTGACATTCTGCAGAGTATTCCTCGTACTGTTGTTTTAATCTTTAGTGATGAGGCCCATTTTTACCTGGCCGGAACTGTTAATAAACAAAATTTTCTGTTTCTAAAAATGTATATATGAATTTTTAAAAGTCAATCATGTGCACTTATGCTTTGGAAAATTAATTAAAGTAAAAATGAACACTTTATTGATTAAAGATTTACCAACGAACGAGTGTTGATTAAATTTAAGCATCACACCATCAGTTTAAAATATTAAAAATGGACTTTAAATAATTTTGAACAGACTATAAAAGTATAAAAAAAGCTGTTATTTGCAGTTTTCTATTAACGATGTATCTAGAAATTGGAATTTATAAATGTCAGGTAACTTAATATGGAAAATATAAAATTTTAGAGAGATAGCTTTGTTGATGGAAATACCTGGCCAAAGTGCGGTTAAGGAATATAGGTTTTACATTTTTTTCATTTAAGAAGAATATATTAGAATTTCAGAATAACATAATATTAGTAGAGCTTAAGTTCAGGTTGAATTTTATTTGAATTTGTTTAAAAACTAGGTAAACATACACATTGGTAAAGGATATCCAGGTACCCCAGTGATAGAAGCGCATTAAAAGGTATTCTATTTTTCAATTTTATATAAATTTATGAAAATTTTAATAATTTTTCTGAGATATTAGAACAAAAGGGTAACGTACAGTCTAATAAGTTTAAGAAGTTGAAGCAAGATATTGTTCCATGCAGAATAACCGTCTTCTGTATAAGGAGTAATATCAAAGTGACTGCTGTGACAGCCGGTTTATTCCTGCCCCTTAATTATGACAACAGGAAAGCTTTTCAGTGCAAGTAATAGTGTAAAGTAGTTTTGTACGTCAGCTACTTTATTTATTATTTTTATATCCTTATTATAATTATTTCAAATTTTACTATTTTCTTTTATAGTTTTTTTCCATAAGAATTCCTTCCCGCACCGCTGCAGGTAGTTGACACAATCCTATATTGTTACGGGGTCTCCGATTCTTCAGTGTAAATCAAAATTCATTAATTTAAGGTAATTTTACCTGTATCAAGCATCGACTGTATTTAGGGATGTTCATGTCTACAATTACCGGAAACTATGTACAACTGCAATTCAGAGCACTGCACCGAACACTTTTACCTATTTTAGGCTTAACCAACAGCTTTAACTGAATATAAACTTAGATGGTGATTCCAAGTATGCACAAATGTTAACTAATTTTTAGGCGTAATATAATTCCAGACTTAAAGAAATAGGTGTAAATAACAAGTTTTGTTTCGTATCTAACGCAGAATTGACAGAAGCTATCCTCAAAAAGTTTTAAGTGATAATAGATGTCGTAAAACTATGGAACGGCCGTGAAACGCTAAACAATTATCGCGTCTTTACAAATATCAACTACTATAATCCCTTTAGATTAGGGCTGCGCCACCTTAGTGGCAAATGTGTCCACTGAACACAAACGGTACATTAGAAAGGCAGCAGTATTTGGTAAGTTAAGTGGTAAAATAGGTGGTTTTTAATAACCGTAATGTCTCCTACAAATGGAGCTACTTCCACTGTTGCAAATACAACAAGTATAAGCAAAGAAATACTAGGGTGAACGTGGATTGTGCAAACTGCGATTATAACTTCCTTGTTTAAACGATATAAGGTACTGTAACGAAGCTACCGGATCGTGACTTAATTATAGTTTGCACAATATGTTACGTTTTTTTTTGTCGCAGGCGCGTTGGGCGCCAAAGTTATGTTACGTTGGCTCGTAGCCGTGCGTAACAAAAAGAAAATCAAAGAGGAAAAAAAAGAAAGTGACCGGGCTCAATCGGAGAGTATGGGGGGTTGTAGAAAGCAGAGCAACATATAACGTACGCGGCTGTAAGGAATTTGTAACAATAGCTGCAAAAGAAAAAGTCAGAATAACAAACCTGCAATAAAAAAATTAGTTAAGCAAACCTGAAAAAAAGAATAAGCATAGCAGCAATGAAACATCTAAGTTAGTCAGTACTTTGTAGCATGTAAATAAAAGAAACTGTTTAGATAAACTATATAATATAACAACAGTAAAAGCAATACAGAAAAATGTTTAGTACAAAGTGCGGTAATATTGGGGAGTAGCAGAAACGTTTCCTCACACACCAATTAACATAAATCAGACAAAATGTTAAAAAAAATAAATAGGTAAGACACAATTGATATGAGTAATTCAGTAGTATTGGTTTTTCTTTCTTTCTTTTTTTTTTTTTTAAAAGCATGCAGTTCTATTGCAAAAGGTCTCAGAACGACGAAGATATGGCAAAAACAACGGGTAGATATTTAAAGTAATAGTAAATAGGAAATAGTTCAACTTACAGAAAGTCCTTCAGTAACGCTTCCTTGTAATTGGAGTGGGGGATTCACGATGTCCTACACTAACGAAGCACTGCACCCTTGACTGTGAGGGTGTGGATGGAATTGCTTACACTTTACACTAATCACTAATCACTGGGGTTAGCAGCAGACATTATCACGCTGATGGAACCAGGTAGCATTGATAAATTTCTTGTTAATTCTATTTCCTGAGACAATAATTCCGAAATATTTTGTAACACAAATTGTAAAGAAAAATAGTAATAAGAATTTAGACTCACGCTTTCAGGTACGATGTAATGCATTAAACTAGCAGTAACGCGAGGTGTTTTATTTGCTACCTATGGTAACAAAGAAAAATCTAATGTTTTTGAATAACGAAGTTTGCACAAACAGTTCCATTATAAAAAGATAAATCAACAAAAACACTATTAGTAAAGCACGTGCAAACACTAAGCAAGTCCGTCAACTGTTCTTCGTCCAACATTATACAAGAATTAAACACCTAGGAATATAATTGAATAGGTTATGATTACCAATTCAAACTCCGCGCCAACCACATAGACATTTAGAACGACCTCGTAAAAATGAAGATAGGTTCACAATAAAAAGAGCGATTTTGCAGATTTCACATTGGGTACCCCGCACGAGTAAATATTACTAATACGCAAAACCACTTTAAATACACATTGTAACAATTTTATTTTCGAATTAATAAATCTTTTCATTAAAGGTACAACGAATATTAAAACACCTTTATTAACTAAAGTAGTAATACGGGTAACAATCAAATTTTTACATTAAAACAGTATCTAGAGTCGTTAGTCTATTTGTTTTGGATGTCGGTGTATTCCACAGCCACTTGCACGCGCGTTGAAAAGATTGACAATCCCCCTCGGGACCCTCCCACCATGCAAGCACGCGGGAGAGGCACTCGTCGATAGGTAAAAGCAGCAACCACATGTTTAGGAAGACAATGGCGAGTGACCTGCGGGTCGCATTAATTGTGAGGCACACTTTCTGAGTAACGGTTGGTGATGTATACTCATTATCATAGTATCTAATTTGAAAATTTGTTTAGCGCAACGAAGACTTACAAACTACGCAACGAAAACTTATAAAACTACGTAAAGAAAATTAGCTACACGCAAGGCTTAGGAATGCAAACCTAAAGTTACAGCTAAGATTAGACGAATTTGAATCAATGTTAAGAAACCCACTTCACTCCAACACCTGTATTTATTGGATGGAAAGCAGGAATAATTAGTTGCAGATTCCGCACGGCGATGCAGTTCCCAATCTAGCCAAGGAAAGCAGCCCGGGGTTTGGTTCGTAGTAGCATTAAGAAATTCTTCTGTGCTTCATTCTGAAAGCACGTTATTTTGTTTTGTTACATAAAAGTACGAATTTGTTATTCAGTTTATTTGTTGCTAAGCTGGTTTTATCCAATATCAAATTTAAATTTCACTTAGTTTAGTAGATATGTGACAACACGTGGCTTCAGCATAAAATAGCAGCTGCGGCTACGTCATTTGTTTGTTTGAAATATGCTGTCAACAATTGCACTATTGCAAGCAGATGTTTAGTATTACATTACTACCACCTTTGATTAAAAATAAAAAATAAAGAAATTATCTTTGTGAACATTTCGACTTCAAATCGATTTTAGTACTTTTAACTTAACGAGAAATTTTTGTATATTAATTTGTAACTGACCTAAACAGATCTGAATGGGTTAGGAAACATTAGTGTAACCAGTCACACTGTGTTGTAATATATTTGAGTAAGAATCAAGTTGATAAACCTTACGTTAATTTTTCAAGTAATTCAAGTATTCATTTAATTTTATTGCATTGAATTTTATTTACAGAAACAAAAAAATTCTTTCTAGTAAATTATTAATCCACGCTTAAAGCCTTTTTATTCTGATCTAGTTTGATCAGACCTGACAACCAAAAAGCAATAAGAATTAAATTTGGATGCTACCCTTATGTAGAAAATATCCTTTTTGCATTTTTAGGCATATTTGAGGGACACAAACAGTGTTCCCATTTTCTATGTGACTTAATTATTATTATTTCTTACAGGAACAGCGTCTTATTCTGTTAAGACAGGTTTTTTGTCAGCGAAGGCGATCTTTTTTTCTTTGGGTCTCCACGACCGCCCTCAGAAATTTGCCATGCCATTAACATGAATCAATCTGGACTTGGTGGCGCCTGTTTGTTTTAGTTTGAGTGTGACCCCCCACAGATTTCGACTTACCCCCCCATTGCTCATAGCTCTACCCAAGGAATAGACCTCTAGTTACGTCGGAAGACTTTGTTTTGTAGACACCTAACTTGGAGCGTGGTAATTATAAAGTAAGAGAAAAAAACGGCAGCACTGGCGCCGGCAACGTTTGGGACCTCGAAATTTGTTTGTTCATAATTTGATTTACCTCGAAATTTGTTTGTTCCTAATTTGATTTAGCTAGAAATTTGTTTGTTCATAATTTAATGTATTTCGAAATTAGTTTACTTAAAATTTGGTTGTGTTGAAAATGGTTAGCTCAAAGTCTGTTTTGCACTGAAGTTTGGTTGTTTGAAAGATTGGTTGCAACATTAACCCCCATACAGTCAATTGATTAACTTGGTCGAATTTATTTTTGACTTTCGTTCTATTTTGACCCCATATAATTTTTTTGATATTGTTTTGGCAAAAACTATTTTACCAAAAACACCTTTTGATTTTTGCCTTTAGTAGCACGAATTTGTTTTGATAACTTTTGTAAGGTTCTGATCAGTTAGATTTATCGGTTTGATTCTATTAGGCTTGAGTAATCATGTCGGAAAAATTCCAAATTGTTTGTCTACTTAAAGAAGAATTGGAGTATGAGCTGAGAATCAGAGGAGTGGTGAGTGAGAGACCAGTGTTGGAGAAAAGGAAAATTTTAGGTAGATTGTTAGCTAAAGAAATAGATAAGCCTGGTTGTTTGATTGATCTTTCGTGTTATGAAGTAGACTTTGCAACGGAAAGTAAAGAAATTTCAGTTTCAGTCGAGTCAGTTCGTAATGTTGTGTCCGAATTTGAAGGTGACTCATCAGACTCAATTTTAGGAGAGCTTGTTCAAGGTTAAACCACCTTTCGGGGCGAGTTAAGCGCATGAAAATTCCTTCAATAAATTCTGAGGAAGCAAGTAAGTTCAGAAATGAGACCGTAGCAACGATATTAACCCTTGAAGCTGAGTTATACGATAAAATCAATAAAAGTACAGAGTCCACCTATTTGGATCGGTCCGTTGTAGTATCTCCTTCAGTTGCTAGTGCACCTATCCATTCGACTTCGTATGTAACGCCTTCCGCACCTATAGGTTCATGGCCTGTAAAATTCTCAGGTGATCCCAAACAACTATATTCATTTTTAGATAGAGTTAGTGACTTAGCACAATCTCGTAAGGTATCCGATGCTGATTTATTTGGATCAGCATGTGAACTTTTTGTGGGTGACGCTTTAGTTTGGTTTAGAACAGTGAAAAATTCATCGAGAGACTGGAACTCTTTGATAGAACGTTTAAGGGAAGATTTTCTACCCGGTTCTTCAGATGATGACATTTGGGAAAAGATCAGAAATCGTCGTCAAGGTAAAGACGAAAGGATTATTTTATTTGTCGCGCATATGCAAACCCTGTTTAGTAGACTGACCAACGAGCCAGCAGAAGTTACTAAAGTTAAGATGATAAGAAGAAATTTGGTTCCTGAATATATTTCAGCACTTGCATTGTCGGACATTCAAGATTTGTCTACCTTAGTAAATTTGTGTAAAAGGTTAGAAGAAGCTTCTTTGATGAAACTAAACTTGGTTTCAGCATCTTCTAGTAAACCTAACAAGACTTGCAACCCCTCTAAGCATCCATTTGAGAACAAACATCCTGGGTTGAATGAAAAAGTTTGTGCTGTTAAGAGTAGGGTGTTTCAGAATAAATTAGTTAATCCCCAAGTAACAGTAGCGGATAAGAGCTCTTTGGAGTCCTCAGCTTGTAATTCCTTTAGTCCCGACAAGAGAAATAATTTTGTTTGTTGGAATTGCTCCCGTAGTGGACATTGGTTTAGAGATTGTAGAGCAACCAGAAAGATTTTTTGTTTTGGATGTGGTCGAAAAGGCGTTAAGGCTACGTCATGTCCACAATGCTCAAAAAACCAGTAAGGCGGCAGGCGCATAGTGGTCGGCTTCCTGTTCCGCGTAATAAGGCCATGGTTATGATTTGTAAACAAGAAAAATACTTTTGTGAAGACGAGTGGTCGAGATGGCTTACAGTTGTTAAAAATTTTTGTCAGGACTCTCCGAAGCCTAGGAATAATACTTTGTTCATTGAAAAGCAGTGTGATAATCGACCTTACATTATGGTGAAGTTAATAGATAGAGACATTACCGGTCTTCTAGATTCGGGATGCACTACCTCAGTGGTAGGATCTTTAGCTCTTTCAATTATTAGGAAATTAGACTTGAAAATTTTTAGTTCAGCAAAAACAGGTATTACTACAGCTGATGGTTCAATAAAGTCTGTTGTAGGCTCAGTTGATTTGCCAATTTGTATAGGTAATGACTGCCGTATCCTTCATGCATTAGTGGTTCCGTCCCTACCTCACACCTTTATCTTCGGTAGTGACTTTGCAAAATTATTTGGTGTAGTTGCTGATTTTAGAAGTAATAATTGGTTTATCCAAAGTAACATTGGGAACGACATTGGGTATATAGGTTCGTCTTCCATCCCTTTGAACACTAAAGATTCCTTATTTGGTTTACATGACCTTTCAGATGCTCAATGTGTGCAAGCACAAGAGTTAATAAACTCATTTAGTGAGATTAGCAGCGACGATAGATTGGGACGAACTCACCTAATTGAAATGGACATAGACACAGGCAATGCCAAACCCTTCCATAAGAAACCATATGTCATGTCACCATATATGAGTAAGATATTGAATGAGGAGTTGGACGACATGCTTAGACTTAAAGTTATAGAACCGTGTACTAGTCCGTGGTCCTCTCCAGTTTTGTTGGTTAAGAAAGCAGATGGAGAATATCGTTTCTGTTTTGATGGTAGAACCCTGAACGACTTAACTGTTCATGATTCGTACCCCCTTGCGAACGTAGATAGAATTCTCAATATGTTGAGAGGTGCGAACTACATTTCGTCACTCGATTTGAGAAAATCGTTTTGGCAAATTCCTCTTAGTGAGTCGTCTAAGGATAAGACTGCCTTCAGTGTTATTTCACGAGGACAATTTAGATTTACATGCATGCCATTTGGATTGAAGAATGCTGCGCAGACACAACAGCGCTTAGTAGATGCAATTTTTGGTCCACGTTTTGAACCCCATGTATTTTGCTATTTGGACGACATAATATTATGTTCATCATCTTTGGAAGAACACCTAAAGTTATTGGTAGAGGTTAAGCAACGTTTAAAAGAAGCTAACCTTACTATAAACATAAGTAAATGTGAATTTTTTAAAAAGACACTTAAATTTTTGGGTTATATAGTAGGTTCTAACTCACTTCGTACAGATCCCGATAAGGTGTCGGCAATGGTTAACTTTCCTCGTCCGAAAACCACAACGGAGATTAAAAGGTTTATAGGAATGTGCAGCTGGTACCGTCGCTTTATAAAGAATTTTTCGTCATTAGTTTCGCCTATCAATGACCTCATTAAGAGTAAGAAAAAAGGTCAAACTGTAAACTGGAGTGCGGAAGCAGAAAATTCATTTGTGCAGATCAAGCAAGCATTAGTTTCTGCACCTCTTCTTTCGCTGCCAGACTATTCGGCACCCTTTATTGTTGAGTGTGACGCAAGCAACACTGGGTTAGGAGCTGTTTTGATACAAAATGTAAAAGGAGAAGAGCGTGTAATTTCGTACGCAAGTAAAACCCTGAGCCGTACAGAGCGCAATTATTCCACCACAGAAAGAGAGTGTTTAGCAGTTATCTTTGCAATTGAGAAATTCCGTCCGTGGGTGGAAGGAGTTCGCTTCACAGTTGTCACTGATCATTTTTTGTTACTGTGGTTGAGTAAGCTTCAGAATCCAACTGGAAAACTTGTCAGATGGTCAGTTCGATTAAGGCAACATTCATTTGATTTGGTGCATAGGAAAGGAAAGTTTAATATAGTCCCAGATTGTCTTAGTCGTGGTGTTCCCTTAGAGAATCCAGGAGTTAATTTAGTAGAAATTAAACTTGGTGGTGTAGACTTGTGGTATGAATCTTTGAGAAAGAAAATTTTGTTGTCGCCCAAAAGCTACCCACAATGGAAAGTGGAAGATGGGTTTATTTATAAGTTTATACCTTCCCTATTACCGCATTCGGCGAATGTTGTAGAGTGGAAGTACTTAGTGCCAAAATCTCAGCGTATAGATGTCATTAAATCATGTCATGACCCCCTTCAGCAGGACATTTTGGTTCTTTAAAACTTTGTCTCGTGTCCAAGAATTATATTATTGGCCAAAATGATCTTTGATGTACGTAAATTTTGTAGGAAATGTTTGATTTGTGGTGCTCAAAAACCACCCAATAAAGGCCCCCTTGGGATGATGGGAAAGGAGAAAGAGGTTGGACTACCGTTCCAAACCATTGCCTTAGATTTGATGGGTCCGTTTCCTCGTTCCAAACGCGGACATAAATGGCTTTTAGTTGTTGGTGATTGGTTCTCGAAGTATTCGATTTTACAACCTTTGCGTAGTGCCACGGCACATTTGATTGAGAAATTTTTGGAGGAAAGAGTATTTCTTGTCTACGGTGTACCACAGTTTGTTATTTGTGATAATGGTCCACAATTAATTGGACGTATTTTTAAAGCTTTGTGTGCAAGGTACGAAATTCAAAAGATTTGGTATAATGCTGTTTATGCTCCCCAATGCAATTTTGTGGAAAGAATCAATAAGACAGTTGGTACAGCAATCCGTTCGTACGTAGAAGGACATGATACGTGGGATAATGAGATATCAAAGATCCAATACGCAATCAACTCAGCAAAACATGAGTCCACCAACTATTCTCCAAATTTTTTAGTCTTTGGTCGTCAGGTACCCTTAAGTGGAAAAGCTTATAGTGATAATTTTAAACCTGGTGAGGATGTTGATGTCGTCTCCAACAGTAGACCGTCTTATGTTCTGGATCGTCAACTTTTGTTTGATATTTTTGGAAATGTCCGTGAAAATTTGCATGTAGCTTATCAACGTTCGAGTAAACGCTACAATCTTAGGAGAAGAGACATTTCATTCCGAGTCGGAGAATGTGTTTGGAGAGCTAATAAGGTCCTCTCGAGTGCTAGTGATAAATTCTCCGCTAAGTTAGCGCCGAAATTTGTTTTGAGTAGAGTTCGAAAAAAACATTCCAATTTAGTGTACGAGTTAGAGAACGAAGATGGAACTAGAGCAGGGAAATGGCACGTAAAAGACTTGAAACCCGTTGAAGCAGCGTGTCCAAATGAAAATGATGATCCTGACTATTAGTTCCGGTCTGGTCATCTCTTTGACGTTAAGTAATACAGTAGTGGTTTGCTTTGTTTTATTCCGATTTTTGATTTAGTGTCGTTTCACTAATTTTGAGTATTTTTGTTTGAAAAGTGAAATAAGTGGTTAGAGATTTTGTAGGTTTTGTAGGTTTGAGGTGTGCCTTGGTGTGCACGCTGGTCTTTTTGCTCGCGCGTTACTCGGAGATGTGTTTAGAAGATGTCTTTAACAGATATCTTTACAATGTAGAAGTAGGTGGGCTATTTAATTGTTAGTCATGATTTCTACATATCTAGGTAGAGAGAATATTAGTTTATTCTTTTCCTTGTTTTTTTGACCGTTCGAAATTCTTTGGTTTGATAAGGTCAAAAGTTGGCTTGGTGAATCTCACCATTTAGTCCATCACTAATGAGATCTGTTGTTTGTTGGAACTTAGTGATAGGATAGTCAGTAGGGCGTAGGAGATTGCAGCCCTATCTGGCTTAACTTTGTATTTGAATTTGTTAAGTAACCCTATGGTTAGGTTACCTTCGTTTTGATTATCTCTTTGTAATAAAGTGATGATACTTTGTATTTGAATTTGTTAAGTAACCTTATGGTTAGGTTACCTTCGTTTTGATTATCTCTTTGTAATAAAGTGATGATACTTTGTATTTGAATTTGTTAAGTAGCCTTATGGTTAGGGGACCTTAGTTTTGATTATCCCTTTGTAATAAATGTTGAATAGATCTGTTTTGATGAGCAAGCATTCCTTTTTTTTGTAGAGGGAGAGCTAATGGAGCTTCAGGAAGTGAAGTTTTTTTTGTGGAATTTGAAATAAATTGTAAAAGGTTTGGTTACAGGTAGTAAATATTAGCCTTGTTAGAAGTAAGAACCTCAAGTTAAAGAATTATTGTGAATTTGAATTTTTTGTCCCGTGGAGTGTTTGACTTTCTAATTTGACCCCCTCCCAACTTTGATTAATACCGATTGTGACTCCCCGATTTTGTCTCCCGATGGACGTCAGGTACACGTAGTTACCAACACACTCGCACTTGTAAATATTTGTCTCCCCCATTTGAATAGATTCATAAAAATTGCATTGATAATTAGGAAGATAGAAAAAGCTAGTATAATTATAATAAAAAAATAAAAAAAATTTTTTTTTGTATTTGTTATATTTGAAGTTTATTCCTTAAAAAAATTTTTTTTTCTTTTAGGAAACGGGTAGTGTAACAATTTTATTTTCAAATTAATAAATCTTTTCATTAAAGGTACAACGAATATTAAAACACCTTTATTAACTAAAGTAGTAATACGGGTAACAATCAAATTTTTACATTAAAACAGTATCTAGAGTCGTTAGTCTATTTGTTTTGGATGTCGGTGTATTTCACAGCCACTTGCACGCGCGTTGAAAAGATTGACAACCCCCCTCGGGACCCTCCCACCATGCAAGAACGCGGGAGAGGCACTCGTCGATAGGTAAAAGCAGCAACAACATGTTTAGGAAGACAATGGCGAGTGACCTGCGGGTCGCATTAATTGTGAGGCACACTTTCTGAGTAACGGTTGGTGATGTATACTCATTATCATAGTATCTAATTTGAAAATTTGTTTAGCGCAACGAAGACTTACAAACTACGCAACGAAAACTTATAAAACTACGTAAAGAAAATTAGCTACACGCAAGGCTTAGGAATGCAAACCTAAAGTTACAGCTAAGATTAGACGAATTTGAATCAATGTTAAGAAACCCACTTCACTCCAACACCTGTATTTATTGGATGGAAAGCAGGAATAATTAGTTGCAGATTCCGCACGGCGATGCAGTTCCCAATCTAGCCAAGGAAAGCAGCCCGGGGTTTGGTTCGTAGTAGCATTAAGAAATTCTTCTGTGCTTCATTCTGAAAGCACGTTATTTTGTTTTGTTACATAAAAGTACGAATTTGTTATTCAGTTTATTTGTTGCTAAGCTGGTTTTATCCAATATCAAATTTAAATTTCACTTAGTTTAGTAGATATGTGACAACACGTGGCTTCAGCATAAAATAGCAGCTGCGGCTACATCATTTGTTTGTTTGAAATATGCTGTCAACAATTGCACTATTGCAAGCAGATGTTTAGTATTACATTACTACCACCTTTGATTAAAAATAAAAAACAAAGATTATCTTTGTGAACATTTCGACTTCAAATCGATTTTAGTACTTTTAACTTAACGAGAAATTTTTGTATATTAATTTGTAACTGACCTAAACAGATCTGAATGGGTTAGGAAACATTAGTGTAACCAGTCACACTGTGTTGTAATATATTTGAGTAAGAATCAAGTTGATAAACCTTACGTTAATTTTTCAAGTAATTCAAGTATTCATTTAATTTTATTGCATTGAATTTTATTTACAGAAACAAAAAAATTCTTTCTAGTAAATTATTAATCCACGCTTAAAGCCTTTTTATTCTGATCTAGTTTGATCAGACCTGACAACCAAAAAGCAATAAGAATTAAATTTGGATGCTACCCTTATGTAGAAAATATCCTTTTTGCATTTTTAGGCATATTTGAGGGACACAAACAGTGTTCCCATTTTCTATGTGACTTAATTATTATTCTTCCTTACAGGAACAGCGTCTTATTCTGTTAAGACAGGTTTTTTGTCAGCGAAGGCAATCTTTTTTTCTTTGGGTCTCCACGTCCGCCCTCAGAAATTTGCCATGCCATTAACATGAATCAATCTGGACTTGGTGGCGCCTGTTTGTTTTAGTTTGAGTGTAACCCCCCACAGATTTCGACTTACCCCCCCATTGCTCATAGCTCTACCCAAGGAATAGACCCCTAGTTACGTCGGAAGACTTTGTTTTGTAGACACCTAACTTGGAGCGTGGTAATTATAAAGTAAGAGGAAAAAAAAAAAAACGGCAGCAACATTATCAGCACTTTATAACAAATTATATACCGTTCTTTGTATTTTATCACAGTTAATTTAGTGAAAAACGAGCTTGGCTCCAACAAACAACATCGCGTTTTTCCACACTCTCTTCAAAGCAAAAGCAAACAGTAAACTTTTGTAATTAATATATCTGGAAACCAAACACGAAACTCACAACGTAACGTAATTAACATATATCTCCCCGAAGAGCAAACTACAACCGCCCATCTATCTATCTCAACTCGTTGTTACTTCCCACCGCGTATCGACTCTTATCTCGACCTCGTTAATAACATAAGCAACATACAAAACGTGAAATGCCGCAATCATATCTAATACTTATTAATTACAGCGGTTTATCAGCGGTTAGACAAGAACGATCCAATTTATAATTAATACGATGCACTCGCATAAGGAGTCAACAAATACCCAATATAAAAATAGTAATTTGTAGAAATGTGTTTACTAATTGGGAAGAAGCGTAACATGTTAAACTATTAAAAATTGCACGTTACAAATACATCAGCTTTTATTCACCGTACATCTAGAAATCGAAACCGTTTTCAACTGACAAAGGCGCAGCTGTCAGATACCGCCGTCAAACAAAGCCACCTGTATCGTATCACTAGCCGGTCGACTTCCAATTTTCAGATCTTTCTAGAAGTTACTGTAAGTTACATAAAGACGCACGTGTGATGGAGAGGGAAGTTGGTTTCGATAGTAAGTAGGGTATACATCTTATAAAAATATTTAAAATAAATTTACTTATTACATGTCCATCGATATAAATTATTTGAATTGAAATATGAAGTGTATAAATTAAACGCTGTACAATTATAAGTGTATATACCAAATCAGATTACTATTCATGTTACTTGCACGAATAGTGATGACGTTGTATACCTTATACCTATTTCGCAAACTCTCTTTAAGTGACGATCCAGGTAAGTGACTAGAGCCAGTTTTACAAGCAGAAAGACAACTTTTTGTTGAAAATGGTTCTGTTCAAGTTAGAGCATACCCACATCTAGAAATTAGAAAGGCATAAAATTCTTAGATCATTTTTATTCGTGCACTTTGGTAATCGGTAAAACATGCGAAAAGAAGTGGCTTTTGTATTTAGTGCATAAGGATGGTGTATTTTGCTTTAATTACAAGCTATTTACTTCAAAAAACGATACTTTCGCAGAAGCTGTTACAAATGACTCGCAACATTTATCTCTCGAGTTATTGCACCATGAAAACAGCAAAAGCACAATAATAGATTTAAAACATTTGTAAAGCCGACACTTTTTTTAAACAGCAAAAACATAATTGATAATCAACGACAAAAATCTTTCACCGCGAAAAAAGCACAGGTATGATTTAATAGTGCGAATTGCGTATGCTACACAATTTCTAGCGAAGCAAAATTTAGTTTTTTTGTAGAGAATCAAATCAGCAGTTTAAACAAAATAACGAAAAATCTTTAATAGGAATAGAAAGAAGGCAGCGGCTCTTTCGGTACTTAGATTGGCAGAGACTATAGGGGTCGGTATGGCAGTCTAAGACACACTACCGCGATGTGGAAGGCAACGGGAAACCACCACATTACCTCCCAAGTACACAGCGTACTTAAATTGAAAAAAACGTGATGGGCATTCTCTGGGGTAAAAGATTCCGGAGTTAAAATAGTCTTCCATTCGGATTTTCGGGAGGGGACTACTTCGGAGGATGCGACCGGAGAGTCCAGAATAAGAGTCCGGAACATATTGCGAGTCGGAGCGTGGAATGTTAGAAGTATGAAGCAAGTAGGCAAGCTAGAGAACCTAAAATTTGAAATGAATCGGTTAGTACTAGACATAGTAGGGATCAGCGATGCTCGGAGGCCAGAGGCGGGGGATTTTTGGAGTGGAGACTTCAGGGTAATTCATACTGGAGCGGAGGAAGGAAAATTGGGGTGTGGGGATAGTTATGCGAAAAAGGATAAAATACTGTGTGAAAATTACTTACAAAAGAACAAGAGAGTACTCATGGTTAGATTAATATTTAAACCGCTAAACACAGTAATAATATAAGTATACATGTCCACCTCTAGCTACAGTGTCGAAAAGGTAGAAACCATCTACAAAGATATCGAAGACATATTAAGATACGTAAAAGGACATGAAAATTTAATAATTACGAAGGATTTTAATGCCGTGGTAGGTGAGGGTAGGGAAGCACGGTAGTAGGTTTATTTGGTTTAGGTACGAGAAACGAAAGGGGAAATAGGATGGTAGAATTTTGCGACAAGAACAATTTAATCATCACAAGCACATTATTTCAACATCATGCTAGAAGACGATATACGTGGAGGATGCCAGGAGAGATAGGAAGATATCAAATAGATTACATTCTTGTTAGACAACGGTTTAGAAATCAAGTAAAAGACTGTAGAAGCTAGCCAGAAGCAGATATGGACACTGACCACAACATCGTAATTATGAAGGCCGCACTTAAATTTAAAAATTTGAAAAAGGAAACGGAAAAAGGCACTTTGACTTTGAGATAAAAATAAAGATATTCAAGAAAGATTCGAAAAAATCAAATGAATTGCTACAAGATATTGAGAAAATATCTGATACTAAGGATGTAGAAACAGAATGGAATAACATTAAATCCAGCCTAAACATGGCGGCCAGAGATATTCTGGGGTATACACACAAAGAAAATGAGGAACCACGGATAACAAAGGATATTCTGAATTTAATAGAAGACAGGCCAAAATACAAAAATAGATCAGACGAAACAGAAAAACAGAGATACAAAGCCATAGAATGAGAAATTATTCGCAAATGCAGGAAAACTAAAGAACAATGGATTGATGAAAAGTGCAAAGAGATACAAACTAAGATGGAAATAGGAAGAACAGATGAAGCATACAAACTAATTAGAATAAATTGTAGGGATATAAAACCGTATAGGAAAATATAAAGGACGCGGGAGGAAACGTCATTATAGAAAATGTAGAGAAAGTGGGTAGATGGCAAGAATATATAGGAATTTATATGCAGGAGAGAAACTAACAGCATTAGAACAAGAATCAGACATTCAAAATGATGACTTGGAATATCTTATACTTAGAGATGAGTTTGAATGAGCATTAAAGTGTCTGAAAAATGGCAAGGTGCCAGGTACAAATAAGGTGCAAGCAGAAACTCTAAAAACCGCTGAACAAGCAGTAACAGAACGTCTCCTCCAAATTGTAAGCTATATGTACGAGACAAGCGAGATACCCAAAGATTTCAAACGTAATATCATAGTAACTATACCAAAAAAGAAAGGTGCGGATAGATGTGAAAATTTTTGAACAATAAGTTTGACAGCACTCGTGTCAAAAATATCAACTAGAATTGTACAAAGACAAATAGAAAAACGAGCTGAAGAGATACTAGGAGAAGATCAATTTGGGTTTAGGCGAAACAGTGGAACACGGGAGGCTATTATAGCTCTGAGAGTGATAATAGAGAAAACAATAGTAAAAGGAGAAAGCGTGTATATAAGGTTTGTAGATATGGAAAAAGCATTCGACAATGTAAAATGGAAAAAAATGTTCGAAATGTTCAAAACGATTGAAACGAGTTATAAGGATAGACGAATAGTACATAGCTTATACAAAGAACAAACAGTAGTAAAAGAATTAGAGCGGGAACGTAGAGAAGTAAACATTAGGGAAGGGGTGAGACAGAGATGTCTCCTATCCCTATTAATTTTTAACTTGCACATTGAAGAGGCAATGAATACTGTCAAATGCACGAAGATATTTGGAATTACTACGCAGGGACAAAAAATTGATATGCTTAGATTTGCAGATGATACAGCGGTATTAGCAGCTAGCAAAGAAGAATTAGAAGCTGCTTCTAATGAAATAGAAACGGTTCTAACAGAGGGATATGGGAATTGGTATGAAAATTAACAAAAATAAAACTAAGGTACTAGTATGCAAAGGAGTGGAAAATAAATGAAAAAAAAATACAAATAAGTAACAAGAACTTACAAGAGGTTAAGGATTTCTGCTACCTAGAAAGTTAAATAACGCAAGATGGGAAAAGTGCAAAAGATATAAAACAAAGATTAACACAAGATCGTGTTACATTTAACAAGAAAAAGCAACTACTGTGTTCAAAGACAACAAAGAAAAGATCGCTTAAAACATATGTGTGGAGCACAGCACTATATGGCTGTGAAGCCTGGACAGTAGAACAAACGGATTAGAATAAGGGTGCTACAGACGTATGATGAAGGGAATAGTGCGAAATATACTAGAATCAGAGATAAAAAAAGAGAAGTAGAGGTAGACTTAGGTTAGACTACTGCACACAGATAGTGAAAGATGTAGGCTGTAGGAATTTCAGGAAAATGTGTAGGCTAGCTCAGAATAGAAATCAATGGAGGTACGCATCTAACTAGTCCCAAGATGGATAAACTAATGACGAAAAAAGTAACTGTACTTAAACATGATGATTATTATAAGCAACTACAAGTATTGGCTGGACAATATTCTCGAATAATGTTAATTGTGTGTATGGATTTACTGAAAAATTATTAATTCGGCAAATCTCTAAGTACTGGGGATCTTGGCTGCCACAAGCTGCTTAACCCCCTTCACTGAATCTCGTTGCAATAGGGCACGAAATTATAAAACAATAGAAGGGGAACCAAATTGTATATAGGCTGGGTGAGAATTTCAGGGAATTGTGTAAGCTAGTTCAGAATATAAATAAGTGCAGGTACGCGTCCAACCAGTTTTAAGACAGAAAACCTAATGATGAAAATATAAGCGCAGATAAATCTGATCATTATTATAAACAACTACAGGTGTTGGCATGTGAAATACCTGCAACTAATGTCGACGGTACGAAAAGACTTATTGGAAAAAAAATTAAATCGGCAAATGTTCAAGTACTGGGAGAACTTGGCAGCCACAAGCTGCTTATTCCCCTTCACAACCGTTCATTTACATTTCCAATGCTCCACCCGAAGGTACTACATTGGCCAGGAGGCGAGTTTTTTGTTGCCTGGAAATTTAGAATTTTGCCGAACCCTTGTCGTTCCAGGCAAGGTAGGGATCTTTAACGTGCGTGACAACACTCACACACGGGACCTCCATTTAACCTCTCATCCGAACGAGGGCGTAATTTTTGTGAAAAAATGCTCACCTGCCATTTTTCAAGCAGTCGACCGTGTCGGGATTTGAACCCAGGACCTTGGCCCCTTCACAACCACCGAATGTCGGAGAAATAGGGTATACAATTGTAAAACAATAGATAGCGACCGAACTGCATCTAACAAGAATGAACAGCGCCTATGATAAAGGACAACAAACATATAAACAAGAAGAAAATTGTCGAAAGCATAGGTGTGGCGCACAGTACACTATGTCTATGAAATACGGGCAGTGGAAAAGCAGACAGAAAAATGGTAGCAGCCTTTGGAATGCTGTGCTTCGGATGTATGAGGATGATAGCATGAACAGACCAAGTTAATAACAAATAGGCTATAGAAATAGTAGGGGAACAGGGATATCTGTGGAAAAAATAGGAGAAATAGAAGGCAGAATACGTCCTAAAGCATTTTTGGGGAGTAGTATGGGATATATCACATGCGGAGATAGGAAAAAGGAGGTAGATGTAGACCTAGATCAAATAGTGATAGATGCGGACTGTGCAAATTTCAGGAAAATGTGTAGGTTAGTTTAGAATAGAAAACAATGAGGGTACGCGTCTAACCAGTTTCAGGACTGAAGACCTAATAATGATGAGCAATAGAAACGATATTAAGGTTCAATGCAACGTTATATGAATACATTCGTAAAATTCAAACATCTACAGAAACGTCTCCACATTTTGATGATAGGAACCAAAATGAGATTATAGCTTCGCATGCAAATGCAAATAAAAAGCATATTCTAAAATAAATAGTACGTCCTAGATATTACTCAATAATTTTGGACTGGTCACCAGACAAAAGTCACCAGAAACAATTAACAGCTATATTACGTTTTGTTGAGTTGAATTTTCAAACAAAGACTGTAGAAATCTCTGAGCATTTCCTATTGTTTGCCGAATATTTAGTTCAACATCTGAAAATTTATTTCAAGATCTTCAGAAACATTTAGAATCTCTACATTGCAATGCAAAAAATATTCGTTGTCCAAGATATGGCAATGGATCAAATATGAAACGGAAGTGCAACAGGCTGCAAAAATAATTTTGGATTCTAACCTTAAAGCATTTTTGTTCCATGCACATCTCACACTTTAAATTTGTTCGTAAATAATTTTCCAAACTGTTGTTTTTTTTTGTATAGTTAAGAAATTTTACGTCTTTTTTGCATCTTCAACTCAACCTTGGGAAGTTTTAGAAAACATCAATAACTTCACAATAAAACCATTATTTGACAAACGATATGAGAGTGGGATAGATTAGATACGACCCCAGAGGCACGGTTTAAAAACAATATGTAAAACATTAATCATGATCTTAGATGACAATGGCAAAGACACTAAAACTCTTCACCAGTCAGCGTGTGTGAAAAAAATTAAAGCTTTTATATTTACATGTTCCATAGTAATATGGTATGGCATACTTTTGTAGATTCATATAGTCAGTAAGCTGTTTAAAAAACTTCCAATAATATTACGTGGTGCTTGGAGCTATCGAATAAAATAATAGCGTATTTCAAGCGAAAACGAACAGCTGACAGCTTAGAAGAATTTGTTCGGAAACTTATAAAAATTGCTGATTTTCTTGAAACAGATGCCGCATTTTGTTTATTGGAAACCATTAGACGTCAAAAGAAAAAGATCCATTTTGTTTATCATCGTGTAGATGAGATGGAAAATGACCCAAAAAAGAATGTAAAATGGAATTTTTACATCACCTCTTTTAGATACGACCAATAACTCACTGCAAGAACGATTTGGGTTTTTATACAGAAAACCAGAATTTAAAAATGAACCAGATTTGAAGTAACACGACCTAGACTTAGAAGTAATATTAATTGACAAGAATGAGAAAGATATCGAAAGAACAGAACTATTCGAAGAAATAGATGCCCCTTTTAGTTGTAGTTTAGAAAATAACAGTAGCTCCTTTGGTATTTTTTGTTATTTGGTACAAAATGATCTACAAAGTTACTTTCTTAATACACTAATTACACCAAGAATAACTTTGACGCTACCTATTTCAGTTGCTTCAGCTGGGAGGTCGTTCTCTAAGCTTCGCTTCATCAAAAACCACCTTACGACCACAATGCTTCAAGAACGTTTAGTTGACCTGACAATGATATCTATTAAGTCAGAAATACTGAATGCATTAAATATATTTAAGTTTAAATTTCAGAAAACTATTAATATATATTAATAGTTTTCTAAAATTTAAACTTTTATATATGGTGAACCTTACAACGACGAATAATTATTAGTGTTCTTTAAGTGAATGTTTATTTAATTGTTACTTAACCTTTAATTTGTAAAAATTGTTTTGCTATTATATTTACTAATATTAAAATATTTTTCTATTAACCTTCTATATGATTGGTACGGGTGACACAATATATCTTGAACACAGGCGGTCCTGCTTGGGATGATGCCAGGTTCTGCACAAGACGATGGTAAAAAGTTGCACCTCACCCGGACGACACGCCTGGAGGGCAGCAAATTGTTTCTATAACCTCAAGCTAGCCTGAACAAATCTAAGTGGGTAAAATATAATATATTGCATTTTAATGTGGTCAGTCCTAATGTATGCTTTATGCTCTATAAAAAACGAATAGAACAAATGTGTTAGAGAATGTTCTATAGGATTGGCTCCCTTTGCGGTCACGACTCTTTTGTAAAAGCGAATTGGATACTTTACATAATAGCTCGACTCAGAGTGCTATTGTGGTGAGTATTTAATCCCTAACATCATTTGTAGCTGAGCTGAAAGGAAGAGCTGGTGCACGTGCAAGCCAAGTTCAAGACATTTGCTAGGAAGGGCTTGAAAAAAGAAATATTTTACAATGATAAGCGGTAATTTAACACACTGACAATGGAAACTGCTTTTCTGGTTTAATAGGCGTATACTATCTTTAAACTGTTACATGTTCTAAAATAACATTTCTCTAATTGAATTTCTGCGTCTCCATGACATAACTCACAATTAGTTAGCTATCTGGCATGTTAGCAGCGATTCGTTGCTAAAGCTTTACCATAACATATAATTTAACAGTTTTCCTTTTTTGGAGGGGATAACCAGGTAATATTTCATTTTTTATAAATGGGAATCATGTAAACATGTTGGAGTTCTTTAACAACCATCAGGTTGCTAATATCTATGTAGAGTCAGGTAGATAAGAAAAAGATAGAAGAGTATAGAAAGACCTTCACCAAGCTAGTCAAATTATTAGAAATTTAGGTTGTGAAGGGTATGTAGAACTTTTTAGATTAGTACAGAACAGAAAAGAAGTTAAAGTTGCGTCAACCGACCTTAAGTAAGGTCAAAAGCAAAATGATTATAAAATATATTTTAAATACCTGTTGCATATTTTACAAAAAATGTTTCATATTTTTGCCCATCTAGCAAATTCTTAAGGTATAAAATCCACAGTGGAGCTTTAGTTGTCATACATACAAGTAGCGCCTATCGTTGATGGTAGATTTTGTTGATGTTTTAAGTGTGTTAGTTAGTGACAATGACAAGTGACGTAAGAGTGCATTTATTGCTTTCTGTGATCTATGTTTTATAAATCGGTAAGCATTGTTTTATAATACTTTAGGTTTTTTTCAAAAGTAGATTGAAACTACCAATCCACAGCAAACCCAAAACCGTTATTTGGCTATCAATCATATAAAAATTTATTTCTGAAATAATATATTTTTTAAAACTTTTCCTTACTTAATTTATCAAAAATTATCAGCTAATTGAAAATATATATTCATTCGATTATTGTGATTTCGACTTGATTTTTTGAGAAAATTAAATAAAAGGATCGGTCAAATCTGTGAGCATATAGGATTGACCGTTGGACTAGTTCTTGCTTTTAATACAAAAATGTTTATTTTTATTGAAACAGAATTACATTATGTATTGAATTCATTTTTATTCTTTTTGATATTTGTTTCAGAATCCCCCTAAACGAAAGAAATTGTCTGAATCTCAGTTTCGAAAACAAAAAGCAGCAAAAGAATTAGAAAGGAAACATTTGCTTGGTTCGATGGACACTATTTTAATAGGTCAAACATAATTAATAAACAAAGTACAAGGGGAAGAAGAAAATGAAGCATCAATGCTTGAATTAGGACCCAGGTCCATACTTTGTATTCCACCAGAAATTGTTTCTATCACAGGTTCTTTTTTACATGTTTCGAATGATACAGAATCAGCATCCACTAACAGGAAATGATGATAAAATCAGCAGGTATCTTACCGGAAGATTCAGCGTTGTGGCAACATACATTAACGACCTCTGAAGTAAGATTTTTAATAGGAAGGGAACCTATTCACTCCATTAACAAAGATTATCCAATCGTTGATAAGGTTCGTAAATTTTCAAATAATTACTTCTATCGACAACTTCCAAACGGCGAAAAAGTTATGAGAGATTGGTTAGTTTGTTCTAATTCAAAAGACTAAGCTTTCTGTTTCTGTTGTAAAATTTTCGATAATGCAAACATTAGCGATCTTGCATACTCAAATCGTTTTTCTGATTGGCAACACTTTTGTAGGTTTACACAAAGACATCAAACCAGTGTTTCTCACAATAATAACATTAAGTTATGTTTTAACTTGCAAAAATGCTAACATTCGACAAAATAGTTAATTCTGATAATTTAGATATTGCAGTCTGAAAAAAGTATTGGTGTAATGTACTACAAAGAATCGTTGCTGTGATAAAATTCTCATCTCCGCAATGACTAGCTTTTCGGGGAACATCGAAGACTATTCGAACGTGACAATGACAATTTCTTAAATGCAGTCAAAATGATTACATCATTTGATCGTGTGATGTGGCAAATATATATCGTGTTCACCAAGCTCAGAACTCTGACACAAAAGTTGTTCATTACCAGTGCGACCAAATTCAAAATGATTTACTTGGATTGCTTGCTAAAAAAATATTAACCAAATTCTAGATATGGTAAGATATTCAAAATATTTTTCCATTATGTTAGATTGCACTCTTGATACTAGTCATACCTAGCAAATTAGTGTTATCCTTAGATATACATATTTATTTTAACAAAGATATACTCAAAGTTGAAATCACGGAAAGTTTTTAGCAGTTCATCCTATAACCGATACAACAAGCGAAGGTTTATTTAAATCTGAACTTAAACTGTTGACCGATTTAGATTTAGATATTCAATGTTTGCGCGGGCAGGGATATGATAATGGGAGTAACATGAGAGGAAAAATATTGGTTTGCAGTAAAATATATTGGACATAAATCCTAGGGTCCTTTTTATTCTTTGTTCGACTCATACATTAAATCTGGTTGTCAACGATGTTGCCAACGTTTCCTATGAAACACTAAACTTTTTTATATTATACAAGAAATCGATGTCTTCTTCTCAATCCTTACAAAACGGTGGGACATCATTAAGCGACATGTGCCTAATTTAAATTTTAAGGTTTTAAGTGATACATGGTAGTCTAGTAGAATAGATGCCATGACTGCTTTTAGGATTTATTTACTAAACCTCTTTGAAGCACTAATAGAGATTAATAAAAACCAAAATTTTAATCGAGGTACACAGCACAAAGCATTGAAAATTCAGAATTTTAACTGTATATGTTTAGTGGCAATCTGATATTTTATCTAAAATATATTTTGTTTTAGCAAAATTCTTCAAACCCCAAAATTGAATTTAACAGGATGTATTAATCAACTTAAAAGTTTAATACATTTTGTCAAAAAGTATAGATCCCATCACAATTTTGAAAATATCTTATGGAAAGCTAAGATCGATGCAGAGATGGTTGATGCTGATTCAAATTTTCCAAGTGTCGTGACAGTTCGTATTTGCAGAAAGTCGAAAAGTTTTGACTACGAACACCGAGATGAAACGTGTGAAGGGCTAAGGCAAAATTTTAAAGTAAGCGTGTTTTACACGATAATTAATCTAGCACTTGGGTATATTTAAAATAGATTCACCGATTTAAAAAACTGCTATCACCCATTTGAATTTTTGTTAAATTTTAATACCTACAGTATTAACGATTTATTAAAATGTACTAACTTAGTGCAAAACCTTACAAATGAATCCAAGCATTAACTTGATGTTAACGATTTGATTCAGAACTTAAAAGATTAAGAGATTTCTCAGTGGCGACCAGTAGATAGTTTTTACCGGTTCTGGGCCCTTATTTCCACCCGAATCTCTAATTTCCACACACATTTACATGTAAATTTTCATAAGGAAGAAATGAGGAGGAGTGACTCCCTCCTTGCTCTCCTCCTTGCTCAGACACCCCACAACCATTTTGATTACGTCACACCCGCATTCTTCCACCCGCGAGATAAATCTTTCTCCACATTTCCACACACGAGATAAATCTATCTTGTTTGGTATCAATTAATATTAGACTTTTCTCAGCTACCCGAATTTCTAGGAACTTTTTAGATAGCATCACCCATCAGGAAACTTCCCTCACTTACAGATTTTTTACGGCTAACATTCTGAACCAAATAGTTTTCTTCAACTAGCCATTGCATCTTTCGAGATAAACCTATCTTGTTTTGTATCAATTAATATTATAAATTTTTTCAGCTACCCGAATTTCTAGTAAATTTTTAGATAACATCATCCCCTAGGGAGCTACCCTCATTTTAAAATTTTTTGCTGGTAGCGATTTTTTCCCGTCCATATAAATTTTTTAGTCATGCAATACATTAAATTAGTCTAGAATTTTATTCAGAATCCAAATATATAAACAGATTTAATATAGCACCATCCCTTACAAAGATACACACATACTTTCTAGCGAACATACCGCGACCGTACCACTACTCCCTTTTAATGTCATCCCATACTTTCTATCTTGTTTAGCTTATCTTTCGAGATAAATCCATCTGGTTTGGTATCAATTAATATTAGATTTTTCTCAGCTATCCGAATTTCTAAGAATTTTTTAGATAGCACTATCTCCCAGAGAGCTACCTTCATTTAAAGATTTTTTTACCAGCAGCGATTTCTGACCATCCTTATAAATTTTTTAGTCATGCAATACATCAAATTAGTTTAGAATTTTATGCAGAATCCGAATCTGTAATTAGATTTAAAATCTAACCATCCCTTACCATTTTACACACCCCCTCTAAATTATAAATTTCCTGCAGCTCATACCTAAAAAAAAATCTAAAAGCCATTCTTAAAACTTTTTATTACAGACAATTTATACTAATACAGTTTAAATTTTCTAAACCACATTTCTAAATACATATTTACAATTTTTTATTCTTAACCTAGAACTCCACACATCGGCATATACTTATTAATATTTATTTCTAAATAGAGCACCTTTGCCAAAGACCAACCGGCCCCGACGTGTTTCAAATTCATCTGATTTTGTTCTCATGGTTTTGATTAAGACCTCGTACATATTTTCCAGATTACTAGAAGACGTTATAACCACATTTTTTGTGTTAAAGGATTTCATATCGGTAGACTCTTTTACCATCTACCATCTCCATCGTCGACACTGGCGTTTTTTATGCGATAGCTAGCCATACGGTTGTTAAACGCAGTGCTAACCATTTCTACGCCATCTTAGCCGGTAGCGGTAACTGTTGCATTATGTCTGTTGCTTCTCAAGTGTGCGGCATAGGTAGTCTTTTCCATTTCGAAATCGCATACTTTACACAAAATTTTGGTTGTTTCGTACAAGATCCTTTAACAGCTGTCGGAGCTGAACGTTTACGGCTTAATGATATACCGAGCTGTTTTTCCTTGTCTCGCAGTAAGTTGTCCATTCTCGTAAAAGCGATACCACAAGACACACAGTTTAAGTACTTTGCTGCTAACGGATGTATAAGCTTAACCGTGGACGATGTTACACCACGACATTTGTTCTGGTACCGTTTGAGAGCATCCCTCCTGGTAAAGTAGACGTGACAGGGCTCGCATTTAAAAACGTTTGCAGGTACCATTTTAGTACAAAACAAAATCCGCACTATAGGGCTTTGGTTAAACTTGTAAGCGAACTAACGTCATCTTTTGCCAATCCTTGCTGCTCGTCCAGTACATTTAGCACCAATGCATGCGCCCGGTTTGCTTCGTCCATGATGCGAATGCAGTTAGTAGAAACATCGGAAATGTCTTCCATGTTATACGGACCAACAATCGCATCGCGTGCATATTAAAAATCTAAAAGGGTGGTAGCACACGCACACAAATTGGTTGCAAGTTTTGCGGTGGAAAATGCAGTGCTACTATAAACAAAAACTTAATAAAACACCTTAAACCTTTACTAAGGGAATACCAAACTTGTTGTCTACAGGTTACCTACTAATAAAGCAATTTAATTTTAAATAACTTCTATGTCATATTTTCGGAAATGGCAGGCTTGCATATTTTCTTTGGAAACAATCGAAGATTGCCGAAGACACTCGAAGAGTGCACAAACGCGGTCACTAAACCAATTAGCATTAATACCGAGTAGTCTGTGCTTTCGTAGGTTGCTCATTTTCTAGAACCAAATCTTCCGCATAGCAGTCGGTAGCACGTAATTATTTCTAGAACCGGTAAGTACTCGATATCGCCCAAATAGAGAATTAGATGCTCGATGTCTGTCAACTTCCGATTCCCTTGTAAAAGGTAGAAAAAGAACTGGGTCAATCATCCATCTAACTTATACTCCGACCCGCCTCCGTTCAGATAATTTCCAAACATTTTTCAAACGACAATGGTCTCAGAATTTTTGAACCTCCGAGGGATCTATAAGTTGTGATCAATTACACATTCGAGCTACCCGTAAACCAACAGTGCGCTGTATAATACATGCATACCCCTTCTCTGAACTACAGCTATTCTTGTAGTTGCTTGAAAAAGTCAGTCGCCTTTTTTTACTGCTAGGACCGCTGCAAAGCATCATTCTATACTTACTTTAAAAGTATAGCACATCGCGCACTTTTTTGTCTGATAATTAATTTTTGCTTATGTAGGCTTTTACACTTTCGCATATTTAAACAGCTAATACGATCGATTAACCACTTTTGATTATTCTAACGGGAACTACCATACATTCCGCCGCACCGTTGTTTTTGAATCCAACGATCCGATGGGCTTCCAAACACCTAACGTTTCTTTCGTACTATTTGTTAAACAAAAACTACCGGCATCGCCATGCCCGTATGTGGACGTAAGCAGATGTTTGTAGATGTGTACGAGAATATGTAACCATATACATTAATCAGTCTAAGCTTTTTTATTTAGTCCACGAAAACTACTATTTTTCTAAAACCACAATAATAATAGCCTTTATAGGTTCCACATTTCTACCATTTCCCAATGACTGGTGCTACGTACATGGAAACTTTAATTTCTTATTGGAGAGAATCCTTATTCTCCCACGCACTGCTGCGTAGTTGCATGCCCACCCTTTTGGGAATATATGCTCGTTATAGGTTGTAGGACCGTCGGTTTTACTTAACTACACTTTGTGAGACCCCTTTAATCTTTTTAATCGTGTCTTTCTCGCTTACAATACAGTAGGACTTAGCCCTACTACCAACAAATTATAATATTAGACCCCCATTAAATTTGTCTCTGAATTTTCCTACAACTTTTTTGTTGACAAGCGGTAAATTGTATTTATTATCTGTGGGATAGTAACTCTTTTAAAATAATTATATTTTGTTTGGTATCAACTAATATTAGATTTTTCTAGGGAGCCCAAATCTGTAAATAGATTTTAAATAGGATCACCCCATACAAAGTTATGCCTTTTAAAAACTCAAATCTCAAATTTTTGCCCATATTTATTTAACTACATCCTTAGAACATTTTTCCGCTACACAAGAAATATGCATTAACCATCCATTTCCTGAGAAATCTAAAACCGATGTGTCCCGCGAACACCACGTGGAGATAACACGTATACTCTGTCAACCAGGATAGAAGCAGGAAGGATTTGGAAGGTGGGAGAAGAACTTGAAAATTATGAAATCTTAAAATTAATATATACAATAGATTTACAAAGTCTATACAAATATAAACAACTATCTTAGATTTATATCTTTATGCCCCCCATGCGTAGATTGATATGCTTCCAGAACGACGTTACGCTTGTCCGGAGTGAGGTTAGGTTAGTTGGACTTGTGTGGACTTAGGTTAGATGAAAGGAAAAATGTATAGGTTAGGTCAACGCCGCCGCGCTGACCTAACCTATGTAGTGGGAGAGCCGCGATTAAAAGATTGTCACAAGCTGCAAGAATTACACGAAGGAATGGATCTGGTTGTCGGTGGCATCAAAGACTTTATATATAGAGGCTAATTTCGGTACATTTTACAATTCGAAAACCTAGACAGTCTCTATATATCAAACTATTGGCTAGAAAAGGAGAAAGAGGACTTGGGTGTCTATTTAAATTTTAAGCTGCGAATAAAATCAGATAAAATAAAAACCACTCCAAACAAAAACAAAGAAAGGACTGTTTTCTGTGTATAACTTTTTATTAAAATTAAGTTTATATGACTCCATGCTTGGTTTTAAATATTTTTAAATTTTGTTATGTATGTCAGAATAAACATCTTAGAATAGTATTACATTGCTCTTTATTTACAAAAGACTGTGACGTTACCACGAAATAGCAGTCGCACAGAGAGGGGTGCGCATGGGTTTGGGGTGCTCACGTGCAGAGGCGCGCATGGATAAAGGTGCGCACGCGCAGGGGCACGCACGGGCAGGTGTACGCACGCGCAGGGGTGCGCATGGGCAGAAGTGCGCACGGGTTGGGATGTGTCTGGATGTACACGAGGGAAGCGGGAGGTAATTTCTATCTAAAAAAATCCTAGAAATTCAGGTAGCTGAGAAAAATCTAATATTAATTGATACCAAACAAGATAGATTTATGTCGTGGGTGGAAATGTGGAGAACGATTTATCTCGCGGGTGGAAAGAATGCGGGTGTGACGTAATCAAAATGGTTGTGGGGTGTCCGAGCAAGGAGGGAGTCACTCCTCCTCATTTCTTCCTTATGAAAATTTACATTAAATGTGTGTGGAAATTAGAGATTCGGGTGGAAATAAGGGCCCAGAACCGGTAAAAACCAACTACTGCGACTCTTTATCTGTCTTTCATAATTTAGGTGCGGCTTTAAGAATCTATTTGACTTTACCAGTGAGTGTTGCATCTGGCGAAAAATCGTTTTCAAAAATAACAAGTTGAAAATGCAAGGCATTGTCGCAACGAACTTCCAAATGTAGACTTACTTTAAAACAATTTAAAGAAATTAAAATTATTATGTTGTAATAATTATAAGTATTCAGATAAAATACAAAAATTTATAAACAACAAAAGAGACATTTTAATATATTTTATTTTATTGAATAAATATTTTAAAAGCTATATATTAGTTCTCATCAATAAGATAAGATTTTTTTTTTTTTATATGAATCTAATTATTTTCGGCAATCAAAATTTAAGTTTAAACAATGTCTATAATATTGGAATAATTGGCATGAAATGCCATAAATTGTTCAAATATGTGTCGCATATTGATTTTAAACTTATTAAAAATTTTAATTATCCCTGTAGATTTTCCCGCGGGCTCGGCGTCCCCGTGGCCCGATTTTAACTGACATCAAAACTTAAGCTCTGGACAACCGAGCTGAATCGATTGATGTATCACACATTGATGTCCGACCATTAGAAAGGCCTCGGACGGACAGACGGACAGACAGACGGACGACAAATCGATTTCATAAACGTACGAAGTTCGTTGAAAATTATTAAAAATTTTGAGAGGTACAATGGGATAAGAATGACTCTCAAATTTAACTGTTAGTTATAGAATACGACTTAGTAGAAAAACTCGATTATGGTGATGTGATAAAGAAATTTGCAAAATAAAAAGTAGAAAAGTAGATTTTTGATAATATACAGACTATCGACATGTAAGAAGCAGGTTTTTAAAAATGGCATTGTTTAGTTTGGTTTTTTACTATAGTATACTTTAATTTTATGTTTTTTTATATTACGTTGTATTATATTTCTGACTTTAGGTTTTTATTTTTTTTGTTACTATTGCTGTGTATCTGAACCATAAGAAATATTGTTTGTTGCTAGTAGAGTATAATTGGGGCTCCTGCCGCCACATTTCCTCCAGAATCCCACATTTCCTCACACATCTGGACCAAAAAGTTTTCTTCGACTAACCATTTTTCATCTTTCGAGATAAACCTATCTTAAATTTTTCATCTTTCGAGATAAATGAGCATCCTCATTTCCTCCCACATCTGAACCAAAAAGTTTTCTTCGACTAGCCATTTTTATCTTTCATCTGAACCAAATAGTTTTCTTTGTCTAGCCATTGCATCTTTCGAGATAAACCTATCTTGTTTGGTATCAATTAATATTAGATTTTTCTCAGCTACCCGAATTTCTAGGAATTTTTTAGATTGCATCACCCCCAAGGGAGCTACCCCAATTATAAGATTTCTTACCTGTAGCGACTTTTGAGCGTTCTTATAAATTTTTTTAGTCATGCGATACATCTTGTTAGTCTAAAATTTTATGTAGAATCCAAATCTGCAAACAGATTTGAAATCGGACCACGCCCTGCAAAGTTACACATATACCCTCTGCGAGATAAATCTTTCTCCACATTTCCACCCACGAGATAAATGTACTTTGTTTGGTATCAATTAATATTAGAATTTTCTCAGCTACCCAAATCTCTTTAAATTTTTCACATTGCATCACCCCCCAGGGAGCTACCCCCATTTTAGGAGTTTTGATTTTGATTTTGATTTTGATTTTGATATTTGATTTTGATTTTGATTTTGATTTTGATTTTGATTTTGATTTTGATTTTTGATTTTGATTTTGATTTTTGATTTTGATTTTTGATTTTTGATTTTGATTTTTGATTTTTGATTTTGATTTTGATTTTGATTTTGATTTTGATTTTTGATTTTGATTTTGATTTTTGATTTTGATTTTGATTTTGATTTTGATTTTGATTTTGATTTTGATTTTGATTTTGATTTTGATTTTGATTTTGATTTTGATTTTTGATTTTTGATTTTGATTTTGATTTTGATTTTTGATTTTGATTTTGATTTTGATTTTGATTTTTGATTTTTGATTTTTGATTTTTGATTTCTGACCGTCCTTATAAATTTTTTAAACATGCGATACATCTTGTTAGTCTAGAATTTTATGTAGAATCCGAATCTGCAAACAGATTTAAAACAGGACCACCCCTTACCATTTTACACACACCCTCTAAATTATAAATTTCCTGCGGCTCATACTTAAAAGAAAATCTAAAAACTATTCTTAAAACTTTTTATTACAGACAATTTTTACTAATACAGTTTAAATTTTGTAAACCACATTTCTAAATACGTATTCACAATTTTTTATTCTTAACCTAGAACTTCTCATACGGCTTGTACTTATTAATATTTATTTCTAAATAGAGCACCTTTTCCAAAGACCAACCGGACTCACATGCTTCAAATTCCTCTGATTTTATTCTTATGGTTTCGCTTAAGACCTCGTACATATTTTCCAGATTACTAGAAGACGTTATAACCACATTTTTTGTGTTAAAGGATTTCACGTCCTCTACACCCTCTGCCGCAGTCATTTTGGTGTAAACGCCGTAGAGTTCGCAATAGACTTTAATTGCTGTATGTTGTATTCTTTTTTCATTTATTAATCGAATAAATCGCTCTTTCTGCTTCCAAAGAAACTTGGACACTCCATCGTCGACACTGGCGTTCTTTATGCGATAGCTAGCCATACGGTTGTTAAACGCTGTGCTAACCATTTCTACACCATCGTCGTTAGTAGCGGTAACTGATGCATTTTTATGTTTGTTGCTCCGTAGATGACTAGGGTATGCAGACTTTAACACTTCCATGTCGCACACTTTACACATAATTCGTGGTTGTTTCGTACAAGGCCCTTTAACAGCCGGCGGAGTTGAACGTTTACGACTTAATGACATGCCGTGCTGTTTTTCCTTGTGTCGCTGTAAGCTGTCCATTCTCGTAAAAGCGATACCGCAAGTCCCACAGTTTAAGTACTTTGCTGCCGACGGATGTATAAGCTTAACCGTAGACGATGTTACACCACGACATTTCTTCTGGTGCCGTTTGAGAGCATTTTTCCAGGTATAGGAAGCACCGCAAGAGTTGCACTTAAAAACGTTTGCAGGTACCATTTTAGTACAAAACAAAATCCGCACTATAAGACTTGACTTGTAAGCGAATTAACTTATAACTAAAGAGTTTACTCTTGCGCACCGGCTTTATGTACCCTATAGAATGCAAACCGAAGGTTTCCGAAGATACCCGAACGAAGTTGAGGATTCAGCAGGGCACTAAATGACGTCATAATCCCTGCTGCTCGTCCAATACATTTAGCGTCAATGCATGCACCCGGTTCGCATCGTCGATGGTGCGAATGCAGTTAGTAGAAACACCGGAAAACGTCTTCCATGTTATACGGATCGCGTGCATATTAAAAATCCAAAAGGGTGATAGCACACGCACACAAATTGTGTGCAAGTCGTGCTGTAGAAGCTGCAGTGCTACTATAACCAAAAACACTTTAAACCATTACTAAGGAAATACCAATTTGTTGTCTACAGGGTACTTACTTATAAAGTAATTTAATTTTAAATAACTTCTACGTCATATTTTAGGAAATGGTGGGCTTGAATATTTTTTAAATGAATCACCGAGCGAAAGTATATGCTTAGCAGTATTAAAATTAACCATTAATTTCCCATTTTTACGACCATAGTTAATTATAGATTAAAATTTAATTTGTGCACGTTCGAGCTTCTCGTAAACCAACATATTTTATGGCAACAATGCGCTGTATAATCATGCATACCCCTTCTCTGCGCTACTGCTATTCTTGTAATTGCTAGAAAAAGTCACTCTCCTTTTTACTGTTAGGATGCAAAGCACCATTTTTTTTCTTATACTTTCTATAGCACATCGCGCACTTTTTCGTCTGATAATTAAATTTTGCTTCTGTAGGCTTTTACACTTTCGCATAGCGGTCAACCGCACGCAATGATTTCTAGAACCGGTAAGTACTTGATATCGTCTAAATAGAGAATTAGATGCTCGATGTCTGTCAACTTCCAATTCCCTCGTAAAAGGTAGAAAAAACTCAGTCAATCATCCATTATACTTCGACCCGCTCCTGTTCTGATAATTTACAAACATTTTTCAAACGACAATGGGCTGAGAATTTTAAACCTCCGAGGATCTTTAAGTCGTGATCAATTACACATCCCAGCTACGCGTAAACTGACATATTTTGTAGCAACTGTATAATACATGCATACCCTTCTCTGCGCTACTGCTATTCTTGTAGTTGCTTGGGAAAGTCAGTCGCCCTTTTTACTGCTAGGGCTGCTAAAAAACACCATTCCATACTTTCTTTATAAGTGTAGCACATCGCGCACTTTTTTGTCGGTTAATTAATTTTTGTTTATGTAGGCCTTTACACTTTCGCTTATTTAAGCATCTAATACAATTGATTAACCACTTTCGATTATTCTTACGGAGACCACCATACATCCCGCCGCACCGTTCTTTATGAATCCAACGATCCTATGGGCTTCCACGCACTAACACCTGACGTATCTTTCCTACTATTTGTTAAACAAAAACTACCGGTATCGCCATTGTGGACGTAAACAGATGTTTGTGGATGTGTACGAGAATATGTAACCATATACATTAACCAGTCTAAGCTATTTTATTTAGTCCACGAAAACTACTATTTTTCTAAACCATAATTAATAATCGTCTTTATAGGTTCCACATTTCGACCATTTCCCAATGACTGGTGCCGCGTACATGGAAACTTTAATTTCTTATTAGAGAGAATTCTTATTCTCCCGCGCACTGCTGCGTAGTTGCATGCCTACCCCTTTTGGGGGTATGTGCTCGTTATAGGTTGTAAGACCCACGGTTTTACTTAACTACACTTCGTGAGACCCCTTTAATCTTTTTAATCGTATCTTTCTCGCCTACAATACAGTAGGACTTAGCCCTATTACCAACAAATTCTAATACTGGACCCCTATTAAATACGTCTTTAATTTTCCCTACAACTTTTTTTGTTAACAAGTGTTATATTGTATTTAGTATACGCGGGGTAGTCACTCTTTTAAGATAAATATATTTTGCTAGGTATCAACTAATATTAAATTTTTCTACGGACCCCAAATCTGTAAATAGATTTCAAATAGGACCACCCCATACAAAGTTATGCGTTTTAAAGACTAATTTTTACCCATCTTTATTTAACTCCATCTTTAAAACCTTTTTCGCTAACCAAGACATATGCCTTAGCCAACCATCTCCCGAGAAATCTAAAACCGCCGTGTCCCGCGAATACCACGTGGAGATAACACGTATACTCTGTCAACCAGGATAGAAGCCGGAAGGATTTGGAAGGTGGGAGAAGAACTTAAAAAATATGGAATCTTAAAACTAATATATACAAATATAAACAACTATCTTATATCTTTACACCCCATGCGTAGATTGTTGTACTATTAGGAATGATGTACCTTTGTCATCTTCCTCGATAAACTAATTTTATTAATAAACTGCGTATGCAAATCGTATTTTTTACTCCGGATACATACGCAGGCAAGTACTCGATACCATCCAAATAAAGAATTGGATGCTTGGTGACTGCTAACATCCGCTTCCCTCGTGTACGCCCAGACACATCCCAGCCTATGCGCACCCCTGCGCGCGCGCACCCCTGCCCATGCGCGCCCCTGCGCGTGCGCACCCCTGCCCATGCGCGCTGCCTATGCGCACCCCTCTCTGTGCGACTGCTATTTCGGGGTAACGTCACAGCCTTTTATAAATAAAGAGCAATGTAATACTATTATAAAATGTTTATTCTGACATTACACATACCAAAATTTAAAAAATGTAATGCCAAGCATGGAGTCATTTAAACTTAATTTTAATACAAAGTTATACACAGAAGACAGTCCTTTCTTTATGTTTGTTTGGAGTGGCTTTAATTTTATCTAATTTTATTCGCAGCTTAAAATTTAAATCGATACCCAAGTCCTCTATCTCCTTTTCTAACCAATAGTTTGATACATAGAGACCGTCTAGGTTTTCGAATTGTAAAATGTACCGAAGTTTGCCTCTATATTTAAAGTCTTTGATTCCGCCGACAACCAGATCCATTCCTTCGTGTAATTCTTGCAGCTTGTGACAATCTTTTAATCGCAGCTTTCCCACTATATCCTGCATACGTATCTTGTTAGCTTGATCGACTTCTTCTTGTCGGTATTGGAGGAAATCCTTATTCTCAGCGCTGCGGCGCTGACCTAACCTATTAATTTTTCCTTTTATCTAACCTAGGTCCACACTTGGTTTTTAATAGAAAAACTCATTAAAAAGCAATTAGTGCTAATGGGTTTTTAATGAGAAAACTCATTAAAAAGCAATTAGGTCATATGGTCATGCGGTCATATGGTCATGTGGTCATGTGGTCATATGGTCATGTGGTCATGTGGTCATGTGGTCATATGGTCATGTGGTCATATGGTCATATGGTCATGTGGTTATGTGAGCAGGGAGATTAAATTTGGTATATAAGGAAGTAGTTTTGGGTTGAGCTTAGTTATAGTAAGACATTTTTAACAACATATTCGACTATTTTCGGTAATATACGCCCCACTCTGTAGGATACATAAGGGAACAAATTTTCGTATTCAATTTAGTATTTGACGGTAGCTAGAACGGTAAACATGAGCGGCTCCAAGGTGATTAACGTTTCTCAACTTCTTGGGAATAAAGTGAAACCGACAAATGAGCGATTTGGATTATGGCTGTTGGCAGAAAATATGTGCAACAATAATCTGGTGACAGATATTGGTAATATTTGTTATGTCGAAGGCGAAAAGATGCTGACTGGCGGACTACACACACCAATTACAGAACCATTTTGTGACAATATAATGTTGGTTAAAATTTGCGACTTTTCTGACACCGAACAAGCATCTGCAAACAAACGGATGTTTATCCTAAAAAAAGAAATTTGTGGCGCATTTAACAGCTATCTACGAAGAAAGTTCGACCGATTTGTTTCCGCTAGGCATGGTGTTAAAGCTAAGCTTCCGTTTTCTCTGGAAAGCAGTAACAAGATAGGCCAGAGAGTAAAAGAAATTATCGGAAAAGAAGACCTCGAATGCATTAATAAAAAATTCCAAAATCCTATATGTGTTCCATACAAAGTGGAACTAGCAGATGTTAAGTTGGAAACTTTATTGGAGGAACTACCAGATATATTAGACGAAGTCGAAAAGATTATTTCTATCTTTTGACATGGATGTAACCCAAGATTTTGCAGGCATATTTAGCAAGATGGAGATGTGTAATTATTTAACTACAAAGCATAACTTTTGCTATAAGGGAGAATACGAAGAAAAGTGTAATATTATAGTTGACAACGATAAAACTGCGGGATTGATTGTTTAACATGGCTAACAACCAATGCAAGAATTAAGATTTACAACAAATTTGTGTGCCAGATAACAAGTCCTGGTGTTAATACGCAACTTGGCAATCATATACTAGATTTTTTACGTTGTCCAGATGTACGTTTAAGGAAACATTTGCGTCTACTTTGGCCAAAGAACATGGTATTACGCGATTGGAAGCGACAATATACAACTGTGCAATTGGAAGCTATGTCAGTGCGGAACGAGTCCCTTAAAAGACTGTTTAACCTTATTGGAAGATAGTAAGTTATACTTCCTAAAGGCGCCAACGTACTCGGTACCACTTACCAAAATGTGGAGTAAGCTATCGGACAAGCTACAAAATAGCTGCTGTTTAGTGTATAATAACCTGCTACAGTACGTGTATTGGGGGAATGGCAATACAAAGAAATTGACAGGCTTGCAAATTAAGTTGTCCAAAAAACCAGAGGAAAAGGAAAAATTGATAAAGTATGTGCTTTCGGCTTTTAGTTTTAACTATTTACCTGTAAATTATTTGGAGATAGTAGAGGAAGATGTCCAAGATAAAATAAAAATCTTACACAAGTGCTACATTAAAGCAGGTAGTACATATTTTACACAATCTGCCACACCATATTCTACAATTCCAAAAGAAATAGTCATTTCGGACTTGGGATTGATAGATACGCCTAACATTCGTCCAGAGATTGTACGACAACGCGTAAATATTGGTAGTAATCTCTATCCGTTTACGCTAAAGGAAATTGCCCCATTATGTATACCATACGCTGTAAGTGGAAGGAAAAGACAACTGGGATTAGAGGAAATGGATGCAAAAAGGCGAAAATTGGACTACATGGAAAACACTGCGACAATACGCGATCAATACAAAGATGTGTTAGACAAAGAACATCTTATTAGAGAAAATGAGGAAGAATTAAAAGATTATTTTATGTGCCGATGGACTGACTTAGATACATCTGGTTTCTACAAGTTGTATGCATTTGTGGTTAGTAAAAAAGACTCTTTTAGTTATGTAGGCGTCCTTGCGGAAAAGGATGGTACTAAATCCGTATATTTTTTAAAAGGTTATTCTAAAAACGTATTTATCAAAATGGTAGATAACAAAGACGAACTAAGGAATGCGGGTTTCGTAATCTTTGCGTACACCACAGGCAAAAGGGGGTCCGTTAAACATTGTATATTTGCCTAGTAAAGAACCTTTTGGATCATTTAAAACCGAGGGTCTTACAACCTATAACAACCATATATTCCCAAAAGTGGTGGACATGCAACTACGCAACAGTCTGTGGGAGAATAAAGATTTCCTCCAATACCGACAAGAAGAAGTCGATCAAGCTAACAAGATACGTATGCAGGATATAGTGGGAAAGCTGCGATTAAAAGATTGTCACAAGCTGCAAGAATTACACGAAGGAATGGATCTGGTTGTCGGCAGAATCAAAGACTTTAAATATAGAGGCAAACTTCGGTACATTTTACAATTCAAAAACCTAGACGGTCTATGTATCAAACTATTGGTTAGAAAAGGAGATAGAGGACTTGGGTATCGATTTAAATTTTAAGCTGCGAATAAAATTAGATAAAATTAAAGCCACTCCAAACAAACATAAAGAAAGGACTGTCTTATGTGTATAACTTTGTATTAAAATTAAGTTTAAATGACTCCATGCTTGGCATTACATTTTTTAAATTTTGGTATGTGTAATGTCAGAATAAACATTTTATAATAGTATTACATTGCTCTTTATTTATAAAAGGCTGTGACGTTACCCCGAAATAGCAGTCGCACAGAGAGGGGTGCGCATAGGCAGCGCGCATGGTCAGGGGTGCGCACGCGCAGGGGCGCGCATGGGCAGGGGTGCGCGCGCAGGGGTGCGCATAGGCTGGGATGTGTCTGGGCGTACACGAGAGAAGCGGATGTTAACAGTCACCAAGCATCCAATTCTTTATTTGGATGGTATCGAGTACTTGCCTGCGTATGTATCCGGAGTAAAAAATACGATTTGCATACGCAGTTTATTAATAAAATTAGTTTATCGAGGGAAGATGACAAAAGGTACATCATTCCTAATAGTACAACAATCTACGGATGGGGGTGTAAAGATATAAGATAGTTGTTTATATTTGTATATATTAGTTTTAAGATTCCATATTTTTTAAGTTCTTCTCCCACCTTCCAAATCCTTCCGGCTTCTATCCTGGTTGACAGAGTATACGTGTTATCTCCACGTGGTATTCGCGGGACACGGCGGTTTTAGATTTCTCGGGAGATGGTTGGCTAAGGCATATGTCTTGGGTAGCGAAAAGGTTTTAAAATGGTGTTAAATAAAATGGGCAAAAATCAGTGATTTGGGTCTTTAAAACGCATAACTTTGTATGGGGTGGTCCTATTTAAAATCTATTTACAGATTTGGGGTCCCTAAAAAAATTTAATATTAGTTGATACCTAGCAAAATATATTTATCTTAAAAGAGTGACTACCCCGCGTATAATAAATACAATATAACACTTGTTAACAAAAAAAGTTGTAGGGAAAATTAAAGACGTATTTAATAGGGGTCCAGTATTAGAATTTGTTGGTAATAGGGCTAAGTCCTACTGTATTGTAGGCGAGAAAGATACGATTAAAAAGATTAAAGGGGACTCACGAAGTGTAGTTAAGTAAAACCGTGGGTCTTACAACCTATAACGAGCATATACCCCCAAAAGGGGTAGGCATGCAACTACGCAGCAGTGCGTGGGAGAATAAGAATTCTCTCTAATAAGAAATTAAAGTTTCCATGTACGCGGCACCAGTCATTGGGAAATGGTCGAAATGTGGAACCTATAAAGACGATTATTAATTATGGTTTAGAAAAATAGTAGTTTTCGTGGACTAAATAAAATAGCTTAGACTGGTTAATGTATATGGTTACATATTCTCGTACACATCCACAAACATCTGTTTACGTCCACAATGGCGATACCGGTGGTTTTTGTTTAACAAATAGTAGGAAAGATACGTCAGGTGTTAGTGCGTGGAAGCCCATAGGATCGTTGGATTCAAAAAGAACGGTGCGGCGGGATGTATGGTGGTCTCCGTTAGAATAATCGAAAGTGGTTAATCAATTGTATTAGATGCTTAAATAAGCGAAAGTGTAAAGGCCTACATAAACAAAAATTAATTAACCGACAAAAAAGTGCGCGATGTGCTACACTTATAAAGAAAGTATGGAATGGTGTTTTTTAGCAGCCCTAGCAGTAAAAAGGGCGACTGACTTTCCCAAGCAACTACAAGAATAGCAGTAGCGCAGAGAAGGGGTATGCATGTATTATACAGTTGCTACAAAATATGTCAGTTTACGCGTAGCTCGGATGTGTAATTGATCACGACTTAAAGATCCCTCGGAGATTTAAAAATTCTCAGCCCATTGTCGTTTGAAAAATGTTTGTAAATTATCAGAACAGGAGCGGGTCGAAGTATAATGGATGATTGACTGAGTTTTTTCTACCTTTTACGAGGGAATTGGAAGTTGACAGACATCGAGCATCTAATTCTCTATTTAGACGATATCAAGTACTTACCGGTTCTAGAAATCATTGCGTGCGGTTGACCGCTATGCGAAAGTGTAAAAGCCTACAGAAGCAAAATTTAATTATCAGACGAAAAAGTGCGCGATGTGCTATAGAAAGTATAAGAAAAAAAATGGTGCTTTGCATCCTAACAGTAAAAAGGAGAGTGACTTTTTCTAGCAATTACAAGAATAGCAGTAGCGCAGAGAAGGGGTATGCATGATTATACAGCGCATTGTTGCTATAAAATATGTTGGTTTACGAGAAGCTCGAACGTGCACAAATTAAATTTTAATCTATAATTAACTATGGTCGTAAAAATGGGAAATTAATGGTTAATTTTAATACTGCTAAGCATATACTTTCGCTCGGTGATTCATTTAAAAAATATTCAAGCCCACCATTTCCTAAAATATGACGTAGAAGTTATTTAAAATTAAATTACTTTATTAGTAAGTACCCTGTAGACAACAAGTTGGTATTTCCTTAGTAATGGTTTAAAGTGTTTTTGGTTATAGTAGCACTGCAGCTTCTACAGCACGACTCGCACACAATTTGTGTGCGTGTGCTATCACCCTTTTGGATTTTTAATATGCACGCGATCCGTATAACATGGAAGACGTTTTCCGGTGTTTCTACTAACTGCATTCGCACCATCGACGATGCGAACCGGGTGCATGCATTGACGCTAAATGTATTGGACGAGCAGCAGGGATTATGACGTCATTTAGTCCCCTGCTGAATCCTCAACTTCGTTCGGGTATCTTCGGAAACCTTCGGTTTGCATTCTATAAGGTACATAAAGCCGGTGCGGTGCGCAAGAGTAAACTCTTTAGTTATAAGTTAGTTCGCTTACAAGTCAAGTCTTATAGTGCGGATTTTGTTTTGTACTAAAATGGTACCTGCAAACGTTTTTAAGTGCAACTCTTGCGGTGCTTCCTATACCTGGAAAAATGCTCTCAAACGGCACCAGAAGAAATGTCGTGGTGTAACATCGTCTACGGTTAAGCTTATACATCCGTCGGCAGCAAAGTACTTAAACTGTGGGACTTGCGGTATCGCTTTTACGAGAATGGACAGCTTACAGCGACACAAGGAAAAACAGCACGGCATGTCATTAAGTCGTAAACGTTCAACTCCGCCGGCTGTTAAAGGTCCTTGTACGAAACAACCACGAATTATGTGTAAAGTGTGCGACATGGAAGTGTTAAAGTCTGCATACCCTAGTCATCTACGGAGCAACAAACATAAAAATGCATCAGTTACCGCTACTAACGACGATGGTGTAGAAATGGTTAGCACAGCGTTTAACAACCGTATGGCTAGCTATCGCATAAAGAACGCCAGTGTCGACGATGGAGTGTCCGAGTTTCTTTGGAAGCAGAAAGAGCGATTTATTCGATTAATAAATGAAAAAAGAATACAACATACAGCAATTAAAGTCTATTGCGAACTCTACGGCGTTTACACCAAAATGACTGCGGCAGAGGGTGTAGAGGACGTGAAATCCTTTAACACAAAAAATGTGGTTATAACGTCTTCTAGTAATCTGGAAAATATGTACGAGGTCTTAAGCGAAACCATAAGAACAAAATCAGAGGAATTTGAAGCATGTGAGTCCGGTTGGTCTTTGGAAAAGGTGCTCTATTTAGAAATAAATATTAATACGTACAAGCCGTATGAGAAGTTCTAGGTTAAGAATAAAAAATTGTGAATATGTATTTAGAAATGTGGTTTACAAAATTTAAACTGTATTAGTAAAAATTGTCTGTAATAAAAGTTTTAAGAATAGTTTTTAGATTTTCTTTTAGGTATGAGCCGCAGGAAATTTATAATTTAGAGGGTGTGTGTAAAATGGTAAGGGGTGGTCCTGTTTTAAATCTGTTTGCAGATTCGGATTCTACATAAAATTCTAGACTAACAAGATGTATCGCATGTTTAAAAAATTTATAAGGACGGTCAGAAATCAAAATCAAAAATCAAAATCAAAAATCAAAAATCAAAAATCAAAAATCAAAAATCAAAAATCAAAAATCAAAATCAAAAATCAAAATCAAAAATCAAAATCAAAATCAAAAATCAAAATCAAAATCAAAAATCAAAAATCAAAAATCAAAAATCAAAATCAAAATCAAAATCAAAATCAAAATCAAAATCAAAATCAAAAATCAAAATCAAAAATCAAAATCAAAAATCAAAAATCAAAATCAAAATCAAAAATCAAAAATCAAAATCAAAAATCAAAAATCAAAATCAAAATCAAAATCAAAATCAAAATCAAAATCAAAATCAAATATCAAAATCAAAAATCAAAATCAAAATCAAAACTCTTAAAATGGGGTAGCTTCCTGGGGTGATGCAATGTGAAAATTTAAAGAGATTTGGGTAGCTGAGAAAATTCTAATATTAATTGATACCAAACAAAGTACATTTATCTCGTGGGTGGAAATGTGGAGAAAGATTTATCTCGCAGAGGGTATATGTGTAACTTTGCAGGGCGTGGTCCGATTTCAAATCTGTTTGCAGATTTGGATTCTACATAAAATTTTAGACTAACAAGATGTATCGCATGACTAAAAAATTTATAAGAACGCTCAAAAGTCGCTACAGGTAAGAAATCTTAAAATTGGGGTAGCTCCTTGGGGTGATGCAATCTAAAAATTCCTAGAAATTCGGGTAGCTGAGAAAATCTAATATTAATTGATACCAAACAAGATAGGTTTATCTCGAAAGATGCAATGGCTAGACAAAGAAAACTATTTGGTTCAGATGAAAGATAAAAAATGGCTAGTCGAAGAAAACTTTTTGGTTCAGATGTGGGAGGAAATGAGGATGCTCATTTATCTCGAAAGATGAAAAATTTAAGATAGGTTTATCTCGAAAGATGAAAAATGGTTAGTCGAAGAAAACTTTTTGGTCCAGATGTGTGAGGAAATGTGGGATTCTGGAGGAAATGTGGCGGCAGGAGCCCCAATTATACTCTACTGTTGCTGATACAATACATAGATAAAAATTTAATTTCTTATTTTTTATATTTTTTGGTTTCTGATTATTTGCTCTATTATATGTTGAATGTTTAGTATTAATAATATTTCCTTCTTGACAAAAATTATTTGCCTCTAATTTTTCCGGCAGATAAATTGTATACTAAAAACTACTCCTTGAAAATATTGCCAAGTATGGGTAATAAAACAGAAAGGGGCGCCACTTTTTAGTAATGCAACCGGGCGGTTTTCATTTTTGCGATGGGCCTAGATGATGCCTTAAATGAAACGAATATATGAATTTTACTAAAAATCACGCGTTTTCTTTATTCTTGGTTCAAACTACCGAAGCTCCTAAGATATCTACTCGTGCAGCAGACTTCGCTGTCAACATTCATTATGTGAATGTAATTTTAATGGACTGTAATATCGCAAAATGATCCTATTTAAATAGGTTTCAAGAACTATTTCTATTGTTGCAAACAGCTATAAATACCGAAACTCTCAAACCACTCAACACCGCATAGACTGCATGGAAACCGTTATTAACGTACCTTTGAAAGTTGTACAAAATAACACATAAACCTACAATCATCAATTATTTACTACGAACTATAACATGCTTTACAACATTAAATGGTTGTAGCTCGAATAATAATTTTATATTGACGTTTTTACGTTTGAATTATTAGGTAGCTTAAAAAATTATTACTTTTATAAAAGACAAGGCACAATACAGCAGAACTGTTGTTATTTACAAACGCTAGATAATTATTTAATGAATAAATTAGCTTACCAGCACATTAGCTAAATAATAAATCATTTATAACCAACAGTACGATTACTATTTTTAAAAATGTTTTGCAGGATTGATAATATTGGACCAATATAAGTCAACTAATACAGATTACCATTTTGAAAACTTCCTTCGGTTGAACTGGATTTTCTATTCACCTCATTGTAGCATTAAGTTCTTTGACGTCATCAACTGCATAACCAACTAGTTGAACTGCACCGTTGGGTTCTAGTAGTGAATATAATCCTATCACTTCATCACCATCCCAAACTTATTATTGTTTTTGATCTCTAGTAAGAAATTCCAAGTAGTTTAACGTTTCCAATTCCAGAATAGCCAATATTTTCTACTTTATTTTCATTACATGACTGATAAACAAAACTTTTCAAAACTAAAGCAAGTTCTGAGTAATGCAAGTTGCACTACGCGAATAAAAAGATAATGCAAATAAACTATTTATTAAAAACATTTATAAAACTGCATAGTAATAAATTATAAATCCTACTGTTATTAGAAAGTCTAGTTACCGTAGATTGCATTGGAACCAAACTAAATTGAAGAACTGACGCCGGTTGGATGTACGGAATTTCCTATTTTTCTAACTGCTGCGTTAAATCCGTTCAAGTCATCGGCTATATAATCTACAACTCGAACTGAACCGTCAGGTTCTACCAGTGAATACGATCCTCTCACCACATCGCCATCACGGATTTCTTGTTGTTGTTTTTGGTCTCCAGTATATCTGTCAGCAACTTGATAGTTGTAAGAATACTTTGGATAAGCCTGGAACAAAGCAAGCTGTTGAAGAATGGATAAATCAATACTCTCCAAAATTACATATTCGAAATAATTTTTTTTAGACAGCATTAGAAAAAATTAGTATAATGAAGTGCACAAGTCTAATTATGTGAAATCCATTTTTTTCACAGCACCTTAATCAGAAAGTACTAGAAGGGTATTAGGAATTGATAATAAAAACTAGCAGATGGTTATGAGTTGCAAGCTAATTTTACGTATCAACCTTTTTATGTTTTAACTATTTTCTAGAGTCACTCTTTCCCTACTCTTTGAATTTGGTAAAGATAATAAATTATATAAAGATAAAGAAAAATTACTTTTCTATGCAATTCCAATGATCTGTCGTTTTCATATTATTGCAATTACTAAATTTTCAAACGTTTTCTTCAATAATATTATTTAATAACAACTCATTTATTAGGAATTATTACCAACTATGCTATTGGAAAGCAATGGCAAAGATCTCACAATAAAAATTTTTTTTAGCAAATCAATTACGTGTTGTTATCAAAATTTTCAGAAATTAAAACAGGCTAATTTTGAAATGAATTACTAAATGGGCTTGGATGGTATTCTTCAATCGCAACTAACCCAGTTTTTTTTTAAATGAATTGAATGAGTTAGCACTATTGTAGATTAAAATTGTAGGAAATGTGTAATTAAGTAATTTACTCAAAATGTTTCCCTAATAATATTGTTGACGCTGGTAACAAATTCATTTTCATTTTAACTACAAATATGATTATTAGATAAATTATTGCCAGAATAGCATTTATTTCAATGCATATGAATTTGTAGATAAATTTAAACATTTGCCGATTCTGAAAATAACTAAATTAATACTTAGATAGCAACAAACATAGGTGTTATTCGATTTTCTTGTAAATAGTGGTGTTACGTATTCGATAAAATAATCCATTTTACTCGTCTGAGGAGGTGGGTTCGAAAGCGATGCCGCTATAAATTGGCGATCTTCGCCTTCCTTCAATGATCATCCTAAATCGCACTCTTTCACGTATTTAAAGTGAGCTACAGATCTTAGGCAAGTCCATCATCCTAAATCGCACTCTTTCACGTATTTAAAGTGAGCTACAGATCTTAGGCAAGTCCATTGTTTCTTTTTTATACAGTTTAAAATATACTGTGATGAACTAGGGAGGGGGGGAAACAACGTTTTGGAAAATAATCGAAAGGGAGAGGGATGTTTTGAATAGATAAAAGGGACTGTAAAATAAATTAGCAATCTTAAGTACGAAATTTTCGTGATATGATGACAAGGTCTTTATAAAGCAAGATTGTTGCTACGAACAATGACGTAGCCGGAAGAAAAGTAGGTACCAGGCTAACTACTAGACGCGGAGAGTGGGGGAATTTGCCTACATACCAAGGAAACAAAAAATACAGTACATCGTCCACGATTATCTATTAACACAAAAATAAATAAAGGATTCTGTACAAAGAAGCAAAAAGAAAATAAATTAAGCGATACTATTTTACAGCCAACAATAATATTCTACGTAAAATTTAGAAATTTAGCTACGAAGTGCGCATCTCGTATTTACACAAAATAAAATTAATCAGTATCGAAAAAAAACTGTGAGAGCTTTTGTCAAGTGTTTTTAAATTTTTACCTAATAATTTTTATAGTAACTAATTAATAAAGTAAATAAACATGTGCGTTCTTTTGTCACGCATCTTTAAAAATGGTACATCACACATGTAGAGTGATAATATCGGATCGCAGCAACAAATAATATTTTTACAATGTGACGTTTCTTGTCACGTAACTATACCAACCGTTGATGAAACATGCCCTTGACGGACCCAAAAGAAAACAAGTTGCCTACCGGTAGATATCCTGATACTTAGCTCGCAAGCCGTCGGGGTTGAGTCACCATAGAAACGCCATGGTCGTCAGCATACATTTACTCTGCTACCATAATTGCAGCAGCAGTATAACGAACGAAGTTGTTTTACATAGCGAAAGAAGTTGTTTTTCATAACGAAAGAAGTTGTTTTACATAACAAAAGAACCCATTTGGCATCCAGGTGATAAAAGCTAAAAAGAGCATCTGATTAGAATGGGTACGCGCGGGGAAAGCTCACCGAATACACGCAGGATACCTCCTAGTTGTTGAACAGAAAGACGTGCATCGCTTTTTGAAATACAGTGACGAATAAAATGTAGAAGACCCTTCGACGTACACGCTACAGAATCAAACTCAACAATGGTTCAAACAACACGAATTCGAACTGCCAATTCCTAGCTTAGCGAAGCGCGTTAAAACTGGAAAACCCGGGTTTATATCGAATTGTGCGCGACCTTATATTAACAAGTTGTTACCTTGGAACAATAGAGAAAACCATTATACGGCGATCGTAAGATATGCCAAGATAGCGGGTACCTAAAAACAGGATACACCGATTTACCTTATAGAATAAATGTGCGTTTTAAAAGCACAAGGGTTTGAGTTGAGGAGTTTATTCGAGAGCGTGTTTATTATGAATTAGTTGAAGGATTTAACAGATTTATGGTAAAATGGGTTTATGAAGTAACAAGTAAATTATATAGGGGGTTGTTGAAGAATTTAAGAATTGAAATGGAATTTTTTCGAACGAGTAATGAATTAACATACGAAAAAATTTAAAAACAAAATTGGAACATAACATGGTATATATATATATATATATATTGCTGTGATAAAGGGTTGTTTAGGGTTGTGTTAAGTAGTAAGTGTCGCGTAGTAACTGTAAATAGCAATGGGAATCAGAAAACTGCATTTATTTAGCAGAAACATAAATAATTTGCACATTATGTAAATAGCAAACATTTAACACTCTGTATATGGACCGTAATTAAGTTTAATCAATGCCAGTAAGCATACCTTTCAATAATAGAACGCGTATTCAGCAGAGAAATAATCATACATGTAATTAGACTACGTTGAGAAGTGTTCCACAAGTTTACAAGACAAATACGCAGAAGATAAGATAAATCCTAGTAAATCTTCATGCAATTACGCTGGAACAATAAGCACTTTGATAAGAAAACGCACTTTCAAATATCAGTTCAAAACAGCATTCATGTTACATCATTTATTTTTGTACAATTCTCCAAAAGCTTTATTTATACAAAACAACAAACATAAGTTTAAAAGTCCAGAAACGATAACAATAGTAAATAACAGCGTGATACCAAAATTGAAATAGTTTTATCAGAAATCAGTTTGAAAGTACTAGTAATATTAAAAACAAACGTGGTTGGTCGCAAAAATCTGTAAGACTGTTTGGAAAACCAATCCAAATGTAGTGGGAAGAAGCTATATAACGCCCACAAGTGATAAGGCAGAGCAGTCTCAACTTCAAGCACGTCGAATCCACAATACTTTTAATCAAATATGTACGCGTCAGATAAATAAAATTTATATTATAGTAAAAACAGTGCTGTATAAGAATTACGTAAAAAAGCTTTTGCCGTTTTTGCAGAAAACGTAAGTAGAAATTGGTTAATTAATTTATATTAAATTTTTATAATGATATAGTGTTTCTAGTCGGCTTCTGCTCCAATTCTAATAGACTTCTGGTTCACTTCTAAGATAATTCTAAATTTATAATATTAAGAAACCTACGAGTTTTAAGTGGTATTTAAGGGAAGAAGTACAAATCGTATCCAGAGAAATATAGAATAAAGCACACGGCAATTTTTGAAAACAAGGGGTCACCGTACTGAAATATTGGTTCAACGTGTGTTAAGGAGTACAAAGCAGAGCATTGGTTTTCGATTGAAGATAACAAAAGGGTGTTGATCCACAACACGAAGCAACTTATCAGGAAATCACTGGCAGACCTACCTAGAGATTTAAGGAATCTTTTCAAATATAAATGTTAACGCTGAATATATTAAGTTTTTTAAAATTTGTAAAGAGTCAACAGGAACATTGAATACGTTGAAACTTACGTAAAAATCATAAAAAGGTCTCGAACGTTCCAGATTTTTTTGTAAAGGTGTTGTTTTTGGTGACTTTATATTAAATTAAAAAGGATATAAATTTTGGGATAAATAATCCATATAATATTAAGTGATTGAGGTGTGTATTTAGAGAATTACAAAAATTGTGAAGTGTAAATATTATTTCCTTTCATTATATGAATGTTGATTGACTTCGTTTTATCAATTCAAACAGGTAATCATAAAGGGGTAAATGAAAATTGATCATCTTAACATTATGCACTCTGTGTAAATTAAAAAGGGCTAGCCGTGGCATAATAAAATTAGAAGATTACAGAAAAACAGAGCGGTGGCGTTCAGTTGGACGTTTAGTACCCCGAGTATGGCGTCATCATATCAATATTTAAATGACACAACAACGGGGGGGGGACGGACAGAAATACATAGTAATATATATATATATATTGCTGTGATAACGGGTTGTTTAGGGGTGTATTGTGTAGCAAGAGTCGTATAGTAACCATAAATTGCGATAGGAAGCAGAAAACTGCATTTATTTCGCAGAAAATTAAGAAATTTGGATATTATGTAAATAGTAAGCATTTAACACCTTGTACATAGATCATAGTTAGCTTTAAACAATGCGAATAGGCATATCTTACAACAATGGTACTAGTATTCAGCAGGAAAATAGGTAATTCATACATTAGGTAAATAATAAATATTCAACACTCGGTATATAGATCTTTATTAATATTAAGTAATACAAAGTAAGAATATCTTTCAGTAGAAGTAAGCTTATTCAGGAGAAAATCATAGTAAATGTAATTAAACACGCGTTGAGAAGTATTCTAATTAGTTATAATATAATACGAAGATAAAAGATAAAACCCAACGAGTTTTACGCAATTACGCAGAAATAATAAACATTTTGATAAGAAAACGCAGTTTTAAAAAATAAATAAACGAAAGTAAAATTGAAGCTACATCATGTATTTTTGTATAATATGAAATACGCGATATCTAAACAAAACAACGTATGGTCAAGATAGCGAATAATAAGGTATCAAATACACCATTACATGGGAAACCGATATATTACATCAGAAACCACTTCAAAATGCACGGAATACAGAGACCTTATTGGTTAAGATATCTACGAGACTTGTTGAAAACCCAGCCCACATGCAAGGGGGAAGAGCCTATAATTAACAGCGAGCAATGATAAGACACTTCAGTTTAAACTCAAGCAGGGCAAAACTGCGTTACTGTGAATCAAAAAGTCACGCGAAATTTTAAATATTTAATAAAATATATCAAGTGATAACAGTGCTACAAATATGAAGACTTCCTTTGCCGTTTAACGGCTCTTAATCCTAGTTGGTTGATAATAAATCCGAATGTGGATAGATGTAATAATTCTAATGGATGGTACATTTTGTTTATAATTCGAATTGATGGTATAGTACTTTAAATGTGTGGATAGATATAATAATTCGAATGTGGGGATATTTTAAATGGATTAATATATTATTTCAAATCAGCGTCGACGATTTTGGTACAATTCTGGTACAATTTTGAGTTGCGAGAATCAATAAAGAAGCACGAAGTAATTTATGGAAAACGGGAGGTTCAACTAAACAGAGCAGTGATAGATGAATGAGGACAACAAAGGGCTGTTAATACACAATCCGAAGAACAACCTGTAGCAGGTCAGATCTAACTAGTTTTAAGATATTTTTTTCTATTTAAATTTCAATCCTGAATTTATTCAATTGATATAAAAAGTGTAACGAAGTCAGCTACAAACATTTCATACGTTAAAAGTACGTAATATAATAAAGGGATCTAGGACGTTTGAGGTTTTTTTGGTAAAAAGGGTAGTTTTTGGTGACTTTAGATAGATTTCAAAGCATATAAATTTTGGGGGTAAATGATACATATGATATTGATTGATTGAGGAGTGTATTTTGATATTTTTCAAAACATGTAAATAATATTTCTTTTCATTATATGAAATTAATTGACTTCATCCTATAGTAGAGGATAAAGAATACTACTATAGTAAGCCTGCTTATTGTAAAAGGCGATTAAAAGGCGCAGCAAGGGGCAGCAGCCTTGCTGGCTAAAAGATATTGGAGGAGGGTCGGTTGGTCTCGGGCGATCCTCAATAATTTACAAGCTTGTTGGGGGTTGGCCGTGACGGATATGGCTTTCTGCTAAAATTTTTAAAAAACTGCGTTGTGGAAAGATATGGGAGCCTACCACAATACTTCCCAGGTGTGCGTGGCCTAAAACACGAAATACATATGATGAAGAGCTCACAAGTAAAATTCTTGTCCGGAGGTAAAATACTCCCTCATTCGGATCTCCGGGAGGGGGTACTTGGGGCTCGTCATCGTAAGAATATAAAACAACAGTTCGATTTAGTGATAGGGACTTGGAATGTAAGGTCATTACTTAGAGTAGATAAGTTAACGAATTTATTAGTTGAAATGAGAAAGGAAAAGCTGGACATTTTAGGTATTAGTGAGGTGAGATGGCCAGATAGTAATGACTTTTGGAAAGATAATTATAGAATAATTACAACTTCTTCAACTAATGGACAGGCAGGCGTAGGAATAGTGTTAGGTAAAAGATTAGGGCATAAAGTTAAAGAGTACTTACAATTTAGTGATAGAATAATTATGGTTAGATTGAGTACAAAACCCACAGACACTGTTTTAGTTCAGGTTTACATGCCAACGACTCAGTACGAAGATGAGGAAGTAGAAAAGGTATACGAGGATATAAATAGTATAGTGAGAAAAGTAAAAGGAGATGAGAATTTATTAGTTATGGTCGATTTTAATGCCTCAGTGGGAGAAGGTAGTGAGGGAAAAATGGTAGAAAAATTTTGGTATGGCAGACGAAATGATAGAGGAGAAAGATTAGTTGAGTTTTGCCAGGAACATAAATTAGTAACTGTAAACACCCTATTCGAACAACATGTTAGGAGAAGATATACCTGGAAAGCGCCAGGTGATAGGGCTAGATACCAAATAGATTATATTTTAGTTAAACAAAGATTTAGAAACCAAGTTAAAAACTGTCGTAGTTATCCAGGGGCTGACATGGATAGCGATCATAACTTAGTTAAAATGAAGTGTAAACTGAAATTCAAAAAATTGAGAAAGGTTAAAAGAGAGGGATGGGATCTAGGTAAGCTTAATGATAGTAGGGTAAAAGATGAATATAAACAAGTATTAGATAATAAGAGCAAAGAGATATCTGTAGGAGGGAACGTAGAAAATAGATGGAAAGAAATAAAACTGACTGTACATGATACAGCAACACAGACTATAGGTAAGAAAAAAATAGAAGCGAGAAAACCGTGGGTAACAAAGGAGATATTGGATTTAATAGAGAATAGAAGAAAGCTTAAACCTTTCAGAGAAGTGGATAGTGAAAGTAAGCAAAAATATAATACAGCTAGAACTAAGATAGTACATGAGTGTAGAAAAGCTAGAAATAAATGGATGGAGGAGAATTGTAAGGGAATACAAGATGATTTGAGAGTAGGTAAGACAGACAGGGCTTACAGGGTAGTTAAACAGTTTTTTGGGGAAGATAGGAAAAAATATAATGGTATTAGAGACGAGAATAGTGAGCTTCCAATTAATAAAGTTGAGGTAGCAGATAGATGGAAAAGATATTTAGAAGATTTATATAAGGGAGACGATATGGATGAGTTAGAAAACGAACAAGAAGAGGATGTAGAAATAGGGTTCTCAATATTAAGAGAGGAATTTGATAGAGCTGTTCGGAATCTTAAAATAAATAAAGCGCCAGGGATAGACGATATTCCAGCAGAATTAATAAAATATGCAAGTCAGAAAACTTTAAATAGATTATATGAACTAGTAAAAGCAATATACGACACAGGTGAGGTTCTAATAGATTTCAAAAAAAATATTATTATCCCAATCCCAAAAAAGTCAGGAGCTGATAGGTGTGAGAATTTTAGAACGGTTAGTTTAACTTCTCATGCTTCCAAAATACTAACAATAATAATTAAAAATAGAGTAGAAGCTTTGACAGAGAATTATTTAGGCGAAGACCAATATGATTTTCGTAAAGACAGAGGGACTAGAGAACCGATACTAATGATTAGGGTAATTATCGAAAAAAGGTTACAAAAAAATAAAAAGACTCATTTCGCGTTTGTAGATTTAGAAAAAGCATTTGATAGGGTTAATTGGATTGTTATATTCAGGGTTTTGCAAAAAATAGGAATCTCTCATAGGGATAGAAAAATTAATTACAGTCTATATAAAAACCAAAGCGTAGTAATTAGATTTGATGAAATAGAAAAGGAAGCTAAGATTAGAAATGGTGTTAGACAGGGTTGTATACTGTCTCCCTTGATTTTTAATGTTTATATTGAGGAAGCTTTAAACTTAGCTAGAGAGAGAAAGAGATAGGTATTAGTGTACAGGGACAGAAAATAGACATGTTACGTTTTGCAGATGATATAGCCATTATAGCAGAGTCTAGAAAAGAGTTAGGAGAGTTTTAAATATTTTAGATGAGATACTACAGAGTAACTATAGTATGAGAATTAACTCAGTAAAGACAAAAATAATGACAAGTGAGTTACAGCCTAGTTCTAAACCAAAATTAAAAATAGGTAATACCGAGTTAGAGGAGGTGGATGAATTTTGCTATTTAGGTAGTATAATTACAAAAGATGGACGTAGCAGAAGGGATATAGTAGCTAGAATAGCTCAAGCTAGAAAAATGTTTTTAAAAAAGAAAAACTTACTAATAGCTAATAGTATTAGTTTAGATAATAGAAAAAGTTTCTTAAAGTCGTACGTATGGAGCGTTCTACTATACGGTAGTGAGACTTGGACAATTAAAGAAGTAGATAAGAAAAAGATAGAAGCTTTTGAAACTTGGTGTTATAGGAGACTGTTAAAGATTAGTTGGACAGATAGAGTAACAAACGAGGAAGTTTATAGAAGGATAGGTGAGGATCCCTGTATATGGAAACAATTGAAGGTCAGGAGAGATAGAATGATAAGGCACCAGTTAAGACATGAGGGACTATTTAGTAAAGTCTTAGATTATAGACTACCAAATAAAATTAGAGTAAGAAGGCCTAGACAAAGCTATATTAGTCAAATTATTAGAAATGTAGGTTGTGAAGGGTATGTAGACGTTTTTAGACTAGCTCAGAATAGAAAAGAATTTAGAGCTGCGTCAAACCGACTTTAAGTAAGTTCGAAAACAAAACAAAAAGAAAAAAAATCAGTTAACTAAATGTCACCAGGACATGACTCACAATTGGTTAGCGGTCTGGCATGTTGGTAGCGTTTCGTTGCTTAAGCCTTACCATAACATATAATTTAATAAACGTCACCATGACATGGCTCACGGTTGGGTAGCGGTCTGGCATGTTGGTAGCGTTTCGTTGCTTAAGCCTTACCATAACATAATTTAATAAACGTCACCATGACATAACTCACAATTAGGTAGCGGTCTAGCATGTTGGCAGCGATTCGTTGCTTAAGCCTTACCATAATATATAATTTAACACTTTTCCTTTTTGAAGCGGATAACCAGGTTATATTTCATTTCCTTATAAATGGTAATTATGTAAACATGTTAGAGTTCTTTAACAACCATCAGGTTGCTAATATCTATGTAGAGTCAGCTGGATAGGAAAAAGATAGAAGGATATAGGAAGACCTAGACCAAACTATATTAGTCAAATTATTAGAAATTTAGGTTGTATAGGGTATGTAGAGCTTTTTAGATTGGCAGAGAATAGAAAAGAAGTTAGAGCTGCGTCAAACCGACCTTAAGTAAGGCCGATAACAAAATGATGATGAATTGACTTCGTTTTATAATTCAAACAAATAGGTAATCATAAAGGGGCCTAGAAGAAAAAATTTGATCATCGTAACGTTGTGCAATCTGTGTAAAATAATAAAAGCTAGCCGTGGCATAATAATAAAATTAGTGAGATTTAAATTTGATTAGGAAATTAGAGAGGTGGAGTTATAGAAAACGTCATTACACCGAGTACGGCGTTATCATATCAATATATATATATATATATATATATATATAAATATATATATTTATATATCTAGAGATTGTATAATTAAATAAGATACTAATTTAAGAATAGTTAAAAATATAACATGATGATACAAGGCATGTACGAATAGTCATTTTAAAAATATAGAAGTAGGCAGGAGAGAAAATTAGGGTATAAAAAAATAATGGTAGCAGAGGGTCGCTAGGGTAACAGTTATTAGTTATAATTTTGAAAGATAGACAAAAAATTAAAAATATACTTAGAAGAATATAAGGGGTGATTTTTTAAGAGCTTGATAACTTTTTTTAAAAAAAAAACGCATAAAATTTGCAAAATCTCATCGGTTCTTTATTTGAAACGTTAGATTGGTCCATGACATTTACTTTTTGAAGATAATTTCATTTAAATGTTGACCGCGGCTGCGTCTTAGGTGGTCCATTCGGAAAGTCCAATTTTGGGCAACTTTTTCGAGCATTTCGGCCGGAATAGCCCGAATTTCTTCGGAAATGTTGTCTTCCAAAGCTGGAATAGTTGCTGGCTTATTTCTGTACACTTTAGACTTGACGTAGCCCCACAAAAAATAGTCTAAAGGCGTCAGATCGCATGATCTTGGTGGCCAACTTACCGGTCCATTTCTTGAGATGAATTGTTCTCCGAAGTTTTCCCTCAAAATGGCCATAGAATCGCGAGCTGTGTGGCATGTAGCGCCATCTTGTTGGAACCACATGTCAACCAAGTTCAGTTCTTCCATTTTTGGCAACAAAAAGTTTGTTAGCATCGAACGATAGCGATCGCCATTCACCGTAACGTTGCGTCCAACAACATCTTTGAAAAAATACGGTCCAATGATTCCACCAGCGTACAAACCACACCAAACAGTGCATTTTTCGGGATGCATGGGCAGTTCTTGAACGGCTTCTGGTTGCTCTTCACCCCAAATGCGGCAATTTTGCTTATTTACGTAGCCATTCAACCAGAAATGAGCCTCATCGCTGAACAAAATTTGTCGATAAAAAAGCGGATTTTCTGCCAACTTTTCTAGGGCCCATTCACTGAAAATTCGACGTTGTGGCAGATCGTTCGGCTTCAGTTCTTGCACGAGCTGTATTTTATACGGTTTTACACCAAGATCTTTGCGTAAAATCTTCCATGTGGTCGAATAACACAAACCCAATTGCTGCGAACGGCGACGAATCGACATTTCACGGTCTTCAGCAACACTCTCAGAAACAGACGCAATATTTTCTTCTGTACGCACTGTACGCATTCGTGTGGTTGGTTTAATGTCCAATAAAGTAAACTGAGTGCGAAACTTGGTCACAATCGCATTAATTGTTTGCTCACTTGGTCGGTTATGTAGACCATAAATCGGACGTAAAGCGCGAAACACATTTCGAACCGAACACTGATTTTGGTAATAAAATTCAATGATTTGCAAGCGTTGCTCGTTAATAATGTAGAAGGACAAGTTATGTGAATAAGTATAGAACTACCAAAATTATTGTATATCGAACAAAAATTTTCATATATAAGATTTGGAGGTTGATTGTTATATCAAACTATATTATAAATTTGAGGTAGAAGTAATTTGTAAAAAAAGTAGTATATATATATATATATATATATATATATATAGAAACATCCACTGACCGGCCGGTTTCAGATTCCTTAAACTTCGTCAGATCGGATTAGTTTCCAACAACACTATGAAGTAATCGAAGCTATTATACTAATATAATTTCGAAAGAATCCTTGTACTATGGCAAAAGTAAATAATATCGCCATCAGGTGGTAAAACACCTACACTACTAAGCGTGGAATTACAAAGATTGATTCAAAACTACATCGTCGTTCTATAGATGGCTATGCAGGTTTGTCTGGTCTTTGGGCTTTGCGGAATGTTATAGCAAACTTTATTTGCAAAATAACAAACCTTCTCGTGGCGACACCCGTTTCTTGCTCCAAAGGCAATTCATAATAACAAAAGACTAGTTATTTGCAGTCCGCAATAAGGAATTGTGTAGAACATAATAAAAAATAAGGTGTATCTGTGAATAAACTCTTATGAAAGTAATGGGAACTTTATTCACTTATACAAATCGAACTATTAGTTGTATAGCCATTAAAAAAACAATAGTTTTAGTAATTCACAAGGGGAGGAAACATCCACTGACCGGCCGGTTTCAGCTCCCTTAAGCTTCGTCAGAGCGAATTAGTTTCCAACAACCCTATGAAGTAATCGTTGCTATTATACTAATATAATTTCGAAGGAATACATCCTATGTGGAGTGACCTAGAAATTCACCTAAATTAATATCACACTAAGTTATTCCAACTCAAGGCTTTCCAAAAATTTGACACAAAAATTAACCCATTTGAAATTTCAGAAAGAAGTAAGTGACAGTGATGCACTGAATAACTTCAAACTAATGAGTATTTGAGAAAACCAGGATTATTGAGAAAAGATAGGGTGTAAATCCAAAGAAATATAGACAGCAAAAGTAATTGTGAGTACGTTAGTACTGATATCCAAAATTAGCATCAAGACACGTAACCTAAAATTTGACAACTATCACTTTGATAGTTGTAAGAGTAGAAAATATTCAAATTCATTTAGGAGCTTGCTTAGATAGAACCTTATTCATTTATTGATATACATTTCCGTTATTGTGAATAATAACAACCCTACTTGAGGTGAGAGTCAGAAGGGAGTGGAGCAAGGTTAGTCGGAGCAACATATTAAAAGGTATAGGAGAAGTTTTATCAAAGCCCAACAAATCATAACGAGTCTCAATATAACATTACAATACAGTCCGCTGTGTCTTAACCGAGCGTTAATAAATATATTGCTTTAAAGTTTGCATTCTTCTGCTTGGTATGGTATGCAGTGGCTATTCGACAATTACGATAATATTAAATTTAGACATCTGTAAATGAAATCTGTTATGCTTACGTAATGATTAGCGTGTGAACCTCCCAAATATCCTGGTGTACTAGGCCTTCTATATGACAAACCGCTGGGTCCGGATGATCCCAAGTTTCCAAGTCCAAAGTATCTCGAGCTTTCATAATTTGGATATCCCAAATTTCCTCCAAATAATCCAACGTTATCAATACCAGAATACCCAAAATTACCCTGTCCATCATAACCAAAATTTCTTAGGCCAGGATACTCAACATTTTCATGGTCATGATATCGTGTCGTTCCTGCTAAACTAAATGGGGCAGTTCTAGCAAACGCTTGATTTCTATATGGGACATTGTTGAGGTGTTCACCACGATATCCATAGTTTCCATATTGAAATCTTCTTGAATTAATGATGTTTCCAATACCAGGCGCGTTATCACATAACACCATCATAGCAAATATTATAATTGTAAATACCTAAAAACAATTATTTTGTAAGTATATTCACAGCTTTAAATGCTTATTTGTAATACACTATTTATTACTGCAAACATATAAATAATACATAATCTAATTTTGAAGCTCTACACTTTTATAAAGAATGATTTTGTCAGTAGCTGAAATTTTCATTTTATGAGTTATGTTCAAGACTTTTGTATAAATGTTTTATTTTCTTAATATTCTTGGATAATTCACAATAAAATGTCAATTAAAAGCCAAGTTAGTCACAGAATTAAGATGTTCCGAGTTTTTTCGGAACGATTTATTGTGAGACCCTATTATAGTAAAGCTTTTTTATAAACTCCAAAGCGCACGATTTCGAAACAGATACAATTTTGATCATGTAGGAAAAGTTTGTTTATAGGTACATAAAACATGAGCCGTATGATGAGATCAATTTTGATGCAAAATGGAAAGTAATATTTCGTGGCAAGCAGTTCCAAACGTTCACGAACAAATTATCAATAACACTAAACCGTTAAGATTTTTACGAACATGCGTGCTCAAACTATTTAAAAACATCATGTCTTTTTATGAATTTTGGAATAAAAATGCAAATCCTACTCTTAAATGATATTTTCCCTAATATTGTCCCTGAAAAGTACTTGATTCGAGTTTAGCATGCTGCATGTGAAACGAGTTCTACAAGAACTTGTTCTTTTTCTGTATATGCCGTGGAGTAATTTTTGAACGGAGTGAGGGGAATCCTTTATTCTCTAGATTGTAGTACAGCTACAGTCGCAAAAAATATCTGCACGACTAGCTATTTTTCGGTGTGCCAATTGAGGAAGATGTTTGAAGATAAATTTTGTGGTTTACAAATCACGACGCTATGTAGGATTTTTCGAAGGATTTGTGCTACGAACATCAATTACCAATTTCACTTATGTAAAGATTTTTTAACGTTATGATACAGCTAGTATTTCAATGTACATCAATAATCAGATGAGTTACATTCAAGGGAAATCAAATTTTTAGCAGATAGTTTCTTCAAACGTACTGCGCAGGATGCCCTACTGCCTGATACTGTGATTGGGATGATCAGAACAGCTGCAATGCAAACTTCCAATGAGTATAATCCCTTGACCACAAAGGCCAAAATATTTTAAGAATCATGGTTATTTGGTTTACTACAGTAGCTCGGCAATTTAGTACCTTGATCAACTTCCAACAAACGCAGAATAGAATGCTGGCGTAGACGGAACAAAATGTTAACCGTAAAGAAGAAAACTGGTACGATACGTGAATAAAGCTGAGCCATAAATCACCGCATCTACAGAATGTAATCCACCTCATTTTATTGTATTTCTATCATAATTATAAGTTGTACACATGCAGACATGAAGTTTTTGCTTAAACCAAATGACAGTATACCTAACAAGACAACAAGAGTATTTTAAATTTTCCACAAAACATTCCAAAAATATTTACAAGAAAGGAAACGTTTTTTAATTAATATGATTAACTAAATATAACGTACCTGACAAAATGCCATGGCTGTAGATAAACATTCACAGAATTGAAGTGATACAGAAAAATCCCTTGCAGCAACTATATATAGTATAAGGAGATTATGTAAAACAAGCTGCTATTGCTCAAATATTGTTACACGTGTTACAATTAAATAGAAATAAATGTGATTTCATTAATATATCCTAAATCTAATATATGTCTAATAATTTTTCTAATTAGCAATCTAACGATTTCACAATACTCGTATAGCTGACTCTCAAATACATTTGTATAGAATGTTTCTAGTTGGTTGGGGATTACTCGTGTTGAAATTATATTTGAAAACAATTTTGATTTAAAGTAGTTCGATAACGCGTAAAACACATTGTTTTAAGAACACACACTATTGCAAATTTGAAGGAATGATTATGTTTCGGCGGAAAACTATCTACTTAAACCAATACACTTTAGCAGTATTTAAATATTAATCTAATTACAATTTAAGAAGAATCCTTGGGTAGACTATCACTTTCATGTATTTGTAAATGCATAACACCAAAGGCAATGGTATTGTTTGGAAACATATGTGACAATGCATAAACAATGTAGCCATTTCTGCAATCACAGTTGTTTTAGATCTAGTGAATCGTGTTTTTGTAAAAATGGAAAACTGTAAAGTAGTTGCCATGCAATTGGACATAACTAAGTTTTATTCAGGGATTATTAAGTTTAGAGATACCCATAGTGATGTATAACACCCTTAGGGATTGACTACGAACTGCAAGGAGTTCATGCCAAAGAAAATACAAATTGGTGGAGCATGAGATATAAATGGGGGTCCACGAGAATAAATCCCACTTAAGCAGGTGGTGACCGAAGTTTTGGCTTTTTATAAATGGAATAATTCACGTTACGTAGATAGTACTTATGTACTTCCATAATACTTTTTACAATAGACGAATAAATAAATTATTTTAAAATATAAATGTTCATGAAACATGATGAAGATTTGAGGAACTTTAAGACTCCGTGGCCTTAATCGTGCGAAAATTTGATATCGTCAGTGTGATCGTTCCCCGTCAACAGGTCAAACCAGCAAGTTAATTAGTTTGAACTTTAATTAATACTAATTGATAGAATATTCTCTTGAGTTCAATCAAGCTATTTGTTTTACTTATAAAGTAATTGTGATACTTTTGTTATTGAAATATACGAAGGCGTAGAAGGGTCACAAAAAATCGCTTTTATTTTAGTTAAATTTCGACTTCGATGTCGAAATTTAGTTAAATTTCGACTTCAATATCGAAATTTAGTTAAATTTCGACTTCAATCTCGAAATTTATTAAATTTCGACTTCGATGTCGAAATTTACTTAATTTACTTAATTTACTTTCGAGTTCTATCTCGAAATTTTGCTGGTTAATAACTTACAGTCAAAAGTTTATTCTTGTTGGTATTTCGAGATCAAAGTCAAAATTTAACTAAATTTCAACATCGAAGTCGAAATTTAACTAAATTTCGAGATGGAAGTCGAAATTTAATTAAATTTCGAGATCGAAGTCAAAATTTAACTAAATTTCGACATCGAAGTCGAAATTTAACTAAAATAAGTAGAGCGATTTTTTTGTGGCCTTTCTACGCCTTCATAGAAATATTAGTTATTATTTCCTTATATATCAAACTGTTTAGGACTTACAATAAATTTCATAATAAACAATTATTTTATGTATTACACTCAATTACATATTAATTGAATGTTGCTCAAAAATTGGGCAATTACTTTATTCGCTTTGTGATCGTAACAGTTGTAACTTGTAAGAACTTGCACATTTGATATTAGTATATCAACTTGTTTTGTGCATCCACGAAGAAGCAACGCCTGTCCAGACTTGTATCAGAGCGTTGCAAAAACAGCGCAGACTTGAACAAATTGTGCTTGTACGTACTTGTATAATTCGTCAATTATAAACACGAATGAATGTAAGAGACGCACACTGTTCTTTGGATTACGAAATTTTGAAAAGAAAAGTGCTAATCAAATATTTTAAAACTATAAACAGTTAGGTACACAACATTTAAAATGTAGTAAAATCGTCTTGTTTAGGAGTGCCGCAGAAAAGTTGGTACATTATTGTTAAAAAAATTTTATTGTAATTCTTCCGATTGCATAGATTCGCCAATCAAAGCTTGAGGTAATATACCTTTCATTCGAACTAGTCGGTAATGTACTTAGCAACAGGTTTTCCCAGTTCCCACAAAACATCCCGAAGATGTCCACGAAAATGACAATTTTAATTAATATAATTAATTATGATAGCAACGTACCTGAAGAAGTGCCATGGCTATACTTTAACACTCGCAGAACTGTACTGATACAGAAAAATCCTTCCCCTCGATTATATATATATATAGTATAAAAAAATTATGTAAAATAATTCACTATTGCTTAAAGAATGTTATAGATGTTTCAATTAATTAGAAAAACTACGCGATATGATTAATATATCCTAAATATAATTCATGTCATAAATTCTTCACGTATTTAGTAATATAGAATGGCATCACAATGCTCAGATGCAAGATTCTCAAATAAATTTCTTTTTAATGTAATTACTTTATATAGGATTAGTCTATTGAAATTATATTTAGAAACAGTTGTGGGTTTTAATACTACAACTGTATATGGTATAAATTTTTTATAAATGAAGTTTTAAAAAGCAAATTGTTGGGAATAAAAGCAACAACATTTCAACAGATACTGGTTAATCGAGGATACTAAAGCAACGTTTAATTAAGTGTTTTACTATTACTTATGCTGAAGTTTCATGGCAATCTCCATAGTTAACAATCAACTATTTACCTATATACAAATACACACAACTTTGGAAGAAAATTGCGTAGCGTTAAAATAAATGTACCACAAACATTAAGTTACATTCATTTCCAGAGTAAAGTTTATTCTAGATTCAGTAAATCGAGTTGGTCGTAATTGTAATATTATTGCAGTCGGACATAATAAGACACATCTAGTGATTGGCTAGATTTAGACTTACTCAAATTTAGAATCTGTTTTACTTTTAATTTGCTGGGTATGGAATCTTTTTACGTTTCACGATAGTATTTAGTGAAATATAGAAAGATGCGCATACTCCGTATCCTAGAAAGCGTGCTAAAGCAAAGTATGAAAGAAGTGGTCATTCATGTAGATGTCTCCCCTACAAATGTAGTAAGTCGGGGGGATCATACCAGTGGCGTCGCCGTGGATCAATGTAGTAAGCGTAAGACTACGGTCCAGGGTTCGAATCCCGACACGGCCGACTGCTTGAAAAATGGCGGGTGAGCATTTTTCACAAAAATTACGCCCTCGTTCAGATGAGAGGTTAAATGGAGGTCCCGTGTGTGAGTGTTGTCACGCACGTTAAAGATCCCTACCTTGCCTGAAACGGTAAGGGTTCGGCAAAATTCTAAATTTCCAGGCAACAAAAAACTCGCCTCCTGGCCAATGTAGCACCTTCTGGTGGAGCATTGGAATGCACGGGATCATACCAGTCTAATTTCAAAGACCACAAAAGCGGAATTAAACGTTTATTAAAAAGTTCAAAGAGATAAAATTCATACAGAGTCGAAAATACGGACTAATTTGAAGAGTAAGTTGCGCTTAATACAGGCAGTACACTATGACTGAACTAGGAAACAAAAGTTGTCAGAAATGAAATGTCATTAAACCTAAAACTTTTAGAGGCTAGCGTCAAGACCCGTAAATAAGCGAGGTAAAGATTTAACGAAGAGCGGAGCAGTCAGTTTGAGATTAGCGAAATGAGCAAAATTTTCAGAATAAATATTAGTAGTAGATAAATTTTCACAAATATATGGAAATACGACAGCTTCGAAATTGATAATAGGTGAGGAAGCTCCTATAGGTTTGAGCGAAACTGTTATAGCGCTATGAACACCCGCGGAGCGCATGGAGCCTAAACCACTAAGGGTTGAAGTATGCAAAGTAGCGTGGAAACCTAAAAGTTTCACACTATTTTGCGAAATAAGGCACGGAATGCTACCCGAGACGATTAAACAAATTTTTGGAAAGAACCAGAGCGATCAGCGATTACCACTTGAACGGTGGAGAGTAACACAACTGAAAGTATGGCTAAAGAATTAAATAAAACAAAATTCTACGTTAACGGGCTAGACAAAGTGAACGTTTCTTCAGAAGCAAAAGGAGCGGATGGTTTATAGTAGTCCTGAAGAGCGGAACTAGTAGCAGGTGAAACCTTAGACGCAGCGAGAGCAGGGCTCAATCAGGGCTTGTTACTAGTAGCAGTAGCGAGCTTGAGTGAAATGCGAAGAAAGTGCTATAAAGAACGATGACGTTAATTACATTGGCGTCAGGAAATAGTAGATTTACACTTAATCAAAACGTGCAAACTACCAAGATAGTTGATGCAAGGTTTATGTTGTTAGACAATAGTGTAGCGATGTTGTGGGGAATCTTTAGCGAAATCGATATAAGGATATAGTTTCCATTCTTATTTCCACCAAACATTCGTACCCAAACATTATCCATTTATTAAACCCTCCTATATCTAAATGACTCATCATCATTAGGTCTTCAGTCCTAGAACTGGTTAGACGCGTACCATCATTGTTCCCTATTCTGAACTAACCTACAGATTTCCCTGAAATACGCACAGTTTGCATCTATAACTGTCTGATCTAGGTCTACATCTACCTCTTTTTTCCTATCTCTGCTTGTAATATATCACATACTATTCCCCAAAAATGCCTTAGAACGTATTCCGCCCTACTATTTCTCTTTTTCCCCAGATATCCTTGTTCCCTTACTATTTCTGTAACTTATTTGTTATTATCTTTGTCTGTCTATGCTATAGTCCTCATACATCTTAAGCACATCATTTCAAAAGGCTGCTACCGTTTTTCTGTCTGCGTTTCAGACTTCCCGTATTTCATAGGCATACTGTGCTGTGCTCCACACATATACTTTCAACAATTTTCTTCTTATTCTATGTTTGTTGTCTTTCCTCATAGGCGATGTTCTTTCTTGTTAGATGCAGTTCGATCACTTTTTATTGTTTTACAGTTATATGCCCTATTTCTCCGACCTTCAATGGTTGTGAAGGGAGGTAACCAGTCTGTGGCTGCCAAGTTCCCCCAACACTTAACCATTTGGCGATTTAATATATTTTCCAATTTATCTTTTCGCACAATCAACATTAGTTGCAGGTATTTCGCAGCCATTAGGTTTTCCGTCTCAAAACTGGTTGGACACGTACCTGCACTTATTTATATTCTGAGCTAGCCTACATAGTTCCCTGAAATTCTCACACAGCATGTGTATTCAGGTTAATCTTCTTTGGGAATTAAACCACTCATAGTTTATAAAATCAACTTTATTTACGTTTCATTCCATGACCTAGGATCGTTGTCAAAATAATAATAAAAACTTCAACTTTGACATTCCCTTTCTATTGTTTTCTAATTTTATACCCTATTTTACCGAGATTCAGTGAAGGAGGTTAAGCAACCTGTGGCTACCAAGATCCCCCAACACTTAGACAATTGCCGAAATAATGGTTTGCCAGTAAATCCTTTCATACACTTAACATTATTCGAGAATATTGCCCAACCAATTCTTGTAGTTACTTATAATAATCATCATGTTTAAGCACAGTTATCTTTTCGTCATTAGTTTATCCATCTTGGGATTGGTTGGATGCGTACCTCCATTGATTTCTATTCTGGGCTAGCCTACACATCTCCCTGAAACCTCTACAGCCTACATCTTTTACTATCTGTGTGCAGTAGTCTAATCTAGGTCTGCCTCTTCTTCTCTTTTTTCCTATCTCTGCTTCTAATATATTCCGCACTATTCCCTCATGCCGTAGTATGTGGCCTATCATCCTATCTCTCCTATTTTTTACCGTTTTCCACATATTTCTTTCTTCTTTCTTCTAAATGACTATTAACCCTTTAATCTACAAGTTTTTAAACCTTATTAAGCCGTATGTAGTTTTCTTATATGCCGCGCACGTCCCTTCCCTGATATGTTATTAGTAAGTAGTCTCTTAAGGGTTTCATGTTATTTATCTATCTATCGTTAATATCTACGCGAATGGCATAAAGTAGTTTTGTAGTAAGTTTTAGGCTATACGATTTTGAACCTACGGGGTTAGGCGTAACCTCGCCGCAGCTTGTAGTATTAAAGATGCTAGGGAAGAGGAGTCAGTTCGCTACCGGTGCATGAAGAGGTATGATGAATGCGACGGACTTGTGTATACGGTCAAATAGTTTTATCCCAATGGTTTCAATTATTAATCTTGTAATTGAATCGTATTCATATGCATTGGATTAACGGTTATAAGCTAGTAGCATCATCGAAACAGTTAGTGGAATTTTAATTAGATAAACTCATTTTGTTAAGCTGTACGTGTTATTTTAGCTGTTGTCAAGGTGCATTACGGTTTTAACGCACTCCCTAATTTCGATTGGAATGTTAGTAGTGTAAACCCACTTTGTAGTCTATTAATTTATGGACGCCAGTATACTTATAACGAGAGATATGCATGCATACGGTTACATAAGAAAAGCCGAAAGAACGTAATTCCTTCTTATATTTTACGCTTGTTGTCTTAGGTAAAACAAGCGGCGGTTTAGTGCAAGGCCAGCAAAACCGGAGAATTGGAAACACTCGTGTGTTAGCTTATAAGTCCAGCTGAATTATAATTCTCGCACGTTTATTTATTTAGGATCTAAGGACACTAGTATTAAAAGGGGTTATATCATGATGAAATTTACCGGTTTTGTTATTGTATGCTTACTATTAATAAATTTCTTGCTAAATGGTTTGGAGAGGTTCATATTCAGAGTAGCTCAACGTTACAGATCCACGCTATTTATCAGACCCCACCCTGATATTTTGAGCCCGCACTTATTTTAAAAGATAGCCCTTCCATATCTGGCTACAACATTTTTTAAATGGTAATTACTTGCAAGTATACAAAATTTTCTTTCGAATCTTTATCTTCTATTTGGTTATTATTCCACAAACTAATACAGTTATTTTCGTAGTTGACTTATGTTTTGTTTGAACAACCCAGCGAATCTTTACTACTTGTCTTAAGCTGATGTCTAGGGCTAATACTTTGCTCTTTGGATAAACACAGGATTGCTAGCTATGCCTCTGTAGTAAAAAGTCAGTTTTCACAGTTGCGGATACAAAAAATTTCTATTCGACATGTTTCTTACGCATATATTTAGATCTTTTTTTATATTTTCGCCATCAATCTTATTAATATGTTATACTTATTTGTTTTTCCTGAACGTATTGGTGAGAGACTATTGCCTTGTCTTTATAAATATTGTTGCTTATGTTATTGCTGTCTCAAAATTCCCTATTGTTATCTTTATTTAACAGTCTATCGTACAATTACCGCTGTGTCCATGCCAATCAGGTCTTTAAAATTGTGGGTAGGGGGGGGGCGTTATATTTAAGTTGCTTACGATATCTTTGTTTGATTTCATTATCGCAGCGGATGTGCTCGGTAGAAAGATGATTTGTCTGAGTTCCATTTGAAATCTAGTTGTTTTCGAGTATCTACGTGGTGATATAAGTTTTATCTTATCGTTAATATCACAGTTGGTTATTTAAACCAATCTGTATTAGCAGGAACATTCTCTTCTCTCTACTCCTTCTTTAGCAAGCTTATTCAAAACTCTGCTTTTTCTTATCTCGCTATCTCCGTTTTCAATCTTAATTTTTCCTCTAATGGACCTATCTTAAGTCGCGAGACATCCGCCCATCACATACGAGTGGTGCTCTCCCACTCAAGGCTACTGACTATACTTTGGATGGTCGAGTAGTGCTTTGCTATACGCCGTTTTTTTTCTATCGCTATTGCATAATGCGAACCCGTCTTCTCTCTTCTACCTTGGTTGCTATATAGCTCCTATTATCCCACCTCCTTCTTTTATCTTTTCTTTATTCCCTTCTTTTCTTTTATTTTCAAAGTCGGTGCATAGTTAGAGGATTGCTTCTTTACGACATTGGGCGGTGGGCGTGGAAAGTCTCCGTCTAGCTGTACATCGCCACTGTCTTCTGTTGATATCCGTTAACCGTGAATGTTGTTATCGATCCTGATCTTCCTAATCGACGCGGGAATGTAGAGATTGCATTCCCTTGGCGAACTGGTTCCGCAAGCCGTTCATGTGAACGAGTGCTGCTTCACGGGTCTTCTCCTTTTTGGAGGGCATATGTTAGAACTACATTTTACGTTCTTACGGGGTCACTCTACTCCCTCGCGAGTCCTCGTTCTATCCTGTTATTACATTTATAGGAGGGGCGGTGTGCCTTGAGAATAAGGCTGCCAACACAGATTTAGTTTTCACGTTCTTTTTTTAAAATAATTTTTGTGTAACATATTATTTTATCTTAATTTTTAGGTTGAATCATAAATGTCTAATGCCTATCTTCTTTTTTAAAATCGTCTTAAGGATTTTAGTTTATCTGATAATATGTGACCTAAATTGGTTAATTATCGGTTGGTACTTTAATTTAACTGTGTACATTAATGCACGTTTATTTACACAAGTACTGATCGACATACTGTTGTATCCCAATTTATATCAATATTAATTGTATTTATTTCAACAATTCGATTAACCATTCGTTTCATATTACTCTACAGCGATGATATCTATATCTCAGCTAATGCCTTCTATACTTTACCAGAAATTTTGTTCGCTTTTAACCAGTTATTTAAATACATCATTGTTGCTCTAACTCGTTTCATTATTGATTTAGTAATTTTATCTTTTTCATTTCTAGATCGTTTACGGGGACCTGTTTTAATTTGGTTCCTCACTAAAGACCCCACTAACTTGGTCAAACTAATAGTTTAGCTCATTAGATCACTGGAACTCTCAAGCCGTTCCGCAATTTCTAGTAATCTAGAACTTCTTAAAGGTGCAGGTCCATTCAGAACGGCATTCTTTGTTACCCATGTTTTTTTATTTTCTTTTTGTTTATACTCTAGAATATATCTGGTCGCCATTCTAAGCTCGATTTATTATTATTCTATTCTATTTCTATTTCTTTAGTATTAGAAAATTGTCCGATGCCGTTCAGCAATTCATTTGATCTTTTCTAAAGCTTTTTTGTGGATATTTTTATTGTCTAGTTTCTCAAAGTCAAAGTTGCTTTTCCATTCTCTTTTTTAAATTTTTGAATTTAAGCGCGACTCTCATAATTACGATGTTGTGGTTATTTCTGCTTCTGGGTAGCTGCTACAATCCTTTATTTGATTGCTAAAGGTTTGTCTAACAAGGACGTAATCTATTTGACATGTTCCTATGACTACTGGCATCTTCCTCGTGTATCGCCCTTTAGAATGATGTTTATATAACGTGTTTATGATGGTTAAATTGTTTTTGTCACAAAATTCTATCAGCTTATTTCCCTTGTCGTTTTTGTGCTTAAACAAAATAGACTTACTACCGCTCCCCTCTCTTACACTGCATTAAAATCGCCCATAATTAATAAATTTTCATGTCCTTTTTCGTATCTTAGTATGTCTTAATTATTTGTATGTCACTTCAACCCCTCTTTCTCACTGTAGCTAGAGGTCCTTTCTCTGATCTTGTATGAATTACCTTAAAATCCCCTCTTATGACCTCAATTAATTTACTATTTATATATGTATATATATATATATATATATATATATATATATATATATATATATATATATATATATATATATATATATATAGATGAGTATTTTCTTGCTGTGTGGTTTTAATAGCGAATTGAGTATTCTTGGGAATAAAACAGCGATAGAACTATATTCTCTTTATTCTTTTAGAACTCGAGCTTTCGAGAATTTTTATCTCTTCTTCAGGAGTAAACTACAAATAGTGGTTGTACATAATGGTTTATACTTAAATTACTTACGAATGTGAGAAATGGATAAATTGTAAAAATTTTATGGTTTGAAAGTTATTTTCTATTGAATGAAAAGTAATTTGTCAATGTCAAATTTTGAGTATTGTGATGTATTTGATATTTGAATAAATCGTTGTTGGACATGTATTTTAGATCATGTATTATTTTTATTTTGAATATTAATGGGTTTCTGGTGACAGTGAAATTATTTGTGGTGTATTTAAAGTGGAAACATTGCTGAAAATTTTGATGTGTTGATTATGGGACGTTTTTGAATTGTAATTGTGATGAATTTGAGTGTATGGATGAATGGTGAGAGGAGATAGATACTGGAAACGTGTCAATTGTGGAAAGTGATGTAGAGAAGTTGTATTATTAATGTTTCATGTTTTTGTCTATTTCTAGAAGATAAGCATAGACGCAACTTAAATTGTCAATGTCTTTCCTTTGATTTAACGCTTTTGGTTCTTGTGAAATTCTTACCATTTCAATGAATTTTCTTTTATTGGAATTTCTTTCAAAATCTAGAATTTGGCTATTTTCGTAATCCATGTTGTGACCAGTTTCTATTATGTGGCGCGAAAGAGCTGAAGAGTTGATCATTCTTCTTGTGTCACTTTTGTGTGAAGTGATTCTTTGGTGTAGTGTCCTTGATGTTTCACCAATATAATGTTGTTTGCAATTGTAGCAGGTGATTTTGTATATTAGATTCGAGTTGAATTTCTTTGGTATGGGGTCCTTGACTTTGTGTGTAGATTTCTGCCAAGTTTTGTATTTTTATCGCTATTTTGATGTTTGGGTTTTGATAGTGGAAGATATTCTTTTGGTAAGACCTTTGATATATGGTAAAATTGCAAATGTTTTGATGTTTTGTGATTGTAGATCAATTTGATTTGTACATTCTTCGGATGTTGTGGGTTTTTTGTTGGGTGTGTTATGTATAAGTTTTTTTAAAAAGGTTGGTGGATAACCATTTTTGATTAAAATGTTGTGAATTAATTTTAAATTTTTGTCGATATATATTTGATTCGAGAGTTGTGTGATTCTGGTTTTTAGATTTATGATCGTGTTGATTTTGATGTGCATTGGATGATAAGAGAAATAGTTTATGTATCTTCCTGAGGCTATTGGTTTCTTGTACCAGTCTGTTGTGATGGTGGTGTTGTTTCTAATGATTTTCATATCTAAAAATGGTACTGCATTATGTGTTTCATTTTCTATTGTGAATTGAATGTTTTGGTCGTAGGAATTGAAAATTTGTAGAATGGTTTCTTGTGTATCTTTGGGTATTGCACAGATCAAATCATCTACGAATTTTTTACAAAAAGGTAACTCGAATGGTAATTTTGGTATGCATGTGTCTAGAAGTTCATCTATTACGTATTGTGCAATTATTGGTGAAATAACTGAGCCTATGGGAGTTCCTGTTATTTGTTTATAGAATGTTCCTTGAAATGAAAAATAGTTGGAGTTGAAGATGAATTGAATGATTTGTATGAAATCAGATAGTGGTAATTTGCAATGATTTTGATAGTCTCCCATTTGTTTCTTATGCTTGAGATGGCGAGATTTTCGGTTATGTTTGTGAATAAAGATGTAATGTCTAGACTTATAAGAATGTAGTTGTTGGGTATCTGAAAGTTGTTTATGAATGATGCGAAATGGAAAGAATCTTTGGTGTGGTATGTGTTTTCGATATTGTATGCCGTTGTTAAGATATCTGTGATGAATTGTGTAATTTTGCTGCTTGGACAATCGATTGAAGAAATTATGGGTCTCAAAGCTAGTTCAGGTTTGTGGATTTTTGGTAATCCATAGAATTTTGGACATACACTGTTGTAAATCATTAATTTCTTGGCTGTTAGAGGAGTTTCGAAAATTTTTTGTTCTTTTAAAGCTTTCACAATTTTATTTGCTTTTTGTTGAAGCGTACTTGTTGGATCTCTGGGTAATGTTGTGTAATATTTGTTGTTAGATAGAAGGTTTAATGCTAGCTCATTGTATTTGGATTTTAGCATTAGAACTGTTACATTGCCTTTATCAGATTGGATGAGAACGAGTTCAGGATGTTTTTTGAGAAATCTCTTGGATTTGTTGTATAACTCATTGAAGTAATCTCTTGTGTTTTTATTATTATGAAAAAAGTTGGTGATAATATTTGTAATTTTAGTTTTACTTAAGAGTTTTTCTTTTTCATCTAAGGAATGGTTTGCTAGTTCCACTTCTGCTAGTAATTGTGGGATCGAGATGTCCTGGTTGGTGGGTTTTATTCCAAATTTTGGACCAAGTGCCATGAAAGTTTTAATATTCTCTGGTAGGTCTGTGTCAGTAAGGTTTTTGAACCATTCACTTTCTGTATTCATATTGATCTTTTGAGTTGAGAGTAGAAAGTCAAATTTTTTGGTGTTTTTGGTTTTAGTGTTATAGAAGCATTTGTTGAATCTTAAATTGATTCTACGTTTATATTCTGACCATATATTTGTTAGTAAAGTTTGAGTGATGGTTGTGACAAGAGCATCTTGTCTTTTTACTAAGAATGATAAGTTTTGTTGTGTTAGTGATAGTTCCAAATTGATAATTTTGTGTTTGAGTTTGGTGCTGAAATCACTTAGTTTGTGTCCCATGTATGCATTTTTATATTCAAAGATGTTGTCAATTTTTCTAACACTGTCATTGATGTGTTTTGGATAGATATTGTTGGTTTTGCATCTCGTTAGAAAAATTCTTCTGTTTTTGATTTTGGCTAATTTGTTGGAGTTATTGGAGAATTCCTTGAGATTTTGAACCATTTGTGTACCGTAGTTATTTTCTATGTCTTGATAAAATCCCATGTTAATGATATAGATGAGTATTTTCTTGCTGTGTGGTTTTAATAGCGAATTGAGTATTCTTGGGAATAAAACAGCGATAGAACTATATTCTCTTTATTCTTTTAGAACTCGAGCTTTCGAGAATTTTTATCTCTTCTTCAGGAGTAAACTACAAATAGTGGTTGTACATAATGGTTTATACTTAAATTACTTACGAATGTGAGAAATGGATAAATTGTAAAAATTTTATGGTTTGAAAGTTATTTTCTATTGAATGAAAAGTAATTTGTCAATGTCAAATTTTGAGTATTGTGATGTATTTGATATTTGAATAAATCGTTGTTGGACATGAATTTTAGATCATGTATTATTTTTATTTTGAATATTAATGGGTTTCTGGTGACAGTGAAATTATTTGTGGTGTATTTAAAGTGGAAACATTGCTGAAAATTTTGATGTGTTGATTATGGGACGTTTTTGAATTGTAATTGTGATGAATTTGAGTGTATGGATGAATGGTGAGAGGAGATAGATACTGGAAACGTGTCAATTGTTGAAAGTGATGTAGAGAAGTTGTATTATTAATGTTTCATGTTTTTGTCTATTTCTAGAAGAGAAGCATAGACGCAACTTAAATTGTCAATGTCTTTCCTTTGATTTAACGCTTTTGGTTCTTGTGAATTTCTTACCATTTCAATGAATTTTCTTTTATTGGAATTTCTTTCAAAATCTAGAATTTGGCTATTTTCGTAATCCATGTTGTGACCAGTTTCTATTATGTGGCGCGAAAGAGCTGAAGAGTTGATCATTCTTCTTGTGTCACTTACTTCAATGAGTTATACAACAAATCCAAGAGATTTCTCAAAAAACATCCTGAACTCGTTCTCATCCAATCTGATAAAGGCAATGTAACAGTTCTAATGCTAAAATCCAAATACAATGAGCTAGCATTAAACCTTCTATCTAACAACAAATATTACACAACATTACCCAGAGATCCAACAAGTACGCTTCAACAAAAAGCAAATAAAATTGTGAAAGCTTTAAAAGAACAAAAAATTTTCGAAACTCCTCTAACAGCCAAGAAATTAATGATTTACAACAGTGTATGTCCAAAATTCTATGGATTACCAAAAATCCACAAACCTGAACTAGCTTTGAGACCCATAATTTCTTCAATCGATTGTCCAAGCAGCAAAATTACACAATTCATCACAGATATCTTAACAACGGGATACAATATCGAAAACACATACCACACCAAAGATTCTTTCCATTTCGCATCATTCGTAAACAACTTTCAGATACCCAACAACTACATTCTTATAAGTCTAGACATTACATCTTTATTCAAAAACATAACCGAAAATCTCGCTATCTCAAGCATAAGAAACAAATGGGAGACTATCAAAAATCATTGCAAATTACCACTATCTGATTTCATACAAATCATTCAATTCATCTTCAACTCCAACTATTTTTCATTTCAAGGAACATTCTATAAACAAATAACAGGAACTCCCATAGGCTCAGTTATTTCACCAATAATTGCACAATACGTAATAGATGAACTTCTAGACACATGCATACCAAAATTACCATTCGAGTTACCTTTTGTAAAAATTGTAGATGATTTGATCTGTGCAATACCCAAAGATACACAAGAAACCTTTCTACAAATTTTCAATTCCTACGACCAAAACATTCAATTCACAATAGAAAATGAAACACATAATGCAGTACCATTTTTAGATATGAAAATCATTAGAAACAACACCACCATCACAACAGACTGGTACAAGAAACCAATAGCCTCAGGAAGATACATAAACTATTTCTCTTATCATCCAATGCACATCAAAATCAACACGATCATAAATCTAAAAACCAGAATCACACAACTCTCGAATCAAATATATATCGACAAAAATTTAAAATTAATTCACAACATTTTAATCAAAAATGGTTATCCACCAACCTTTTTAAAAAAACTTATACATAACACACCCAACAAAAAACCCACAACATCCGAAGAATGTACAAATCAAATTGATCTACAATCACAAAACATCAAAACATTTGCAATTTTACCATATATCAAAGGTCTTACCAAAAGAATATCTTCCACTATCAAAAACCCAAACATCAAAATAGCGATAAAAAATACAAAACTTGGCAGAAATCTACACACAAAAGTCAAGGACCCCATACCAAAGAAATTCAACTCGAATCTAATATACAAAATCACCTGCTACAATTGCAAACAACATTATATTGGTGAAACATCAAGGACACTACACCAAAGAATCACTTCACACAAAAGTGACACAAGAAGAATGATCAACTCTTCAGCTCTTTCGCGCCACATAATAGAAACTGGTCACAACATGGATTACGAAAATAGCCAAATTCTAGATTTTGAAAGAAATTCCAATAAAAGAAAATTCATTGAAATGGTAAGAATTTCACAAGAACCAAAAGCGTTAAATCAAAGGAAAGACATTGACAATTTAAGTTGCGTCTATGCTTATCTTCTAGAAATAGACAAAAACATGAAACATTAATAATACAACTTCTCTACATCACTTTCCACAATTGACACGTTTCCAGTATCTATCTCCTCTCACCATTCATCCATACACTCAAATTCATCACAATTACAATTCAAAACGTCCCATAATCAACACATCAAAATTTTCAGCAATGTTTCCACTTTAAATACACCACAAATAATTTCACTGTCACCAGAAACCCATTAATATTCAAAATAAAAATAATACATGATCTAAAATTCATGTCCAACAACGATTTATTCAAATATCAAATACATCACAATACTCAAAATTTGACATTGACAAATTACTTTTCATTCAATAGAAAATAACTTTCAAACCATAAAATTTTTACAATTTATCCATTTCTCACATTCGTAAGTAATTTAAGTATAAACCATTATGTACAACCACTATTTGTAGTTTACTCCTGAAGAAGAGATAAAAATTCTCGAAAGCTCCAGTTCTAAAAGAATAAAGAGAATATAGTTCTATCGCTGTTTTATTCCCAAGAATACTCAATTGCTATATATATATATATATATATATATATATATATATAATTTTCAAAAGTATTGGAGTTTAGGTCGGCTGGATTATTTAAGAAAACTCTTTTATAAACCTGAGCTTTCGGATTTATTTTAATCCTTTTCAAAGGTTTATAAAAAGAGTTTTCTTAAATAATCCAGCCGACCTAAAACCCACAATACTTTTGGAAAATTAGAATAAAGGAGGTCGTTATTAATAATTCATTATTATATATATATATATATATATATATATATATATATATATATATATATATATGTAGGAATATCTCTTAATACTAATTTAGTTAGAAGTAGGTTAAACCTTTAAGATACACCCATGCGGAATAAGAATATAGGATAAGGTTGAGCAAACAGTACTGCTTTAATGTTTACCTGACCTTAAGAACACAAAAGGAAGGGAGGCCAATAGCAGAAGATTGTTCATTCGAGGTCGAGCTAAGACGAGCTGAAGACGTGTGTCCTAGGGAAAGACGAATCTTCTACAGTTGTTTCAGTTATTCAACCACGCTATACCTATAACCAGAGCATAATCCACTTAAGCATAAGGTATACACTAGCTCATTCACAGATTTTAATTCGTTGGTTTTACCAAGTAACCGCAATCTTACTTTATCTGATCGATCTTTACATTGTGCTATTAGTGTGATGAGTTTTTCACGTATCTAACTACCATTTAGACTCAACTCGAAATCGCCTTGGTTTGTAATTTACTATAATGTGTTGTAAAGGGAGGGGATTACTTAAAACTATTTTGATAATATTTGCTTTTTGTAAATAAAAAAATTAAGCTTAAATGTACTATTTATTAACAAAGTTTGTAAACATTTTAACTTACGACTGAATGAATTTTTATAGAACGTCGTTACCATTTTCTGTGGTTAGCTTGATTATTGTAACTTCTATTGGAACCAAATTCTATAGACGACGAACTAACACCCGTTGGATGTACTGAATTTCCTAGTTTCCTCACAACTGCATTGAAGCCGCTGACGTCATCTGCTGAATATTCTACTACCCGAACTGAACCTTCAGGTTCTACTAGTGAGTATGAACCTGTGACCACATCTCCATCGCGGACTTCATGTTGTTCTTTTTGATCTCCAGTAAATCTATCGTTAACCTGATAGTTGTAGGAGTACCTTGGATAAGTCTGTAACAAAATAGGAAAACACATTTGGATAAACCAATAGCTCAAAACCGAAAGGAAGTTGAGTTTAAAGAAATATTTTTTATTGTAGGTGTTATAAGTAACGTACTGTTATGAAACGCTACGATCAAATTTTTAGGAATATTTATGTATATTCCCACATTTTGTAAGTCGAAGTATGATGTATTTGTTATCTATAGCTACAGTAGAGTTATGTATAATGACCGTATAATATCACCTAGAAGTTGGAAAATACGTGAAATGCAAACACATTCGTTTAAAGATCTGAACAAGCGAATAAAATAAATGAAATTCAACGGCGTTAACACCTTTATAATTAATATAGACTTGAAAATATCTCTCAAACACAGAAGTTTTATGCGAAGGAAGATTAAGAAGGTCTTTATAACGAGAATCAAATTGTGCATAATTATTCTGGATGACAATTTCTCATGTAAGTATTATGGGGTTTCATGAACAATGTTGAAATACATACATGCAGTCACTCTGTCGTATTGAACAATCGGGCTTCAGATTATTTATCAAAATATTGGTAAAAATTTTATGATTCCGTAAGTCAGTTAGTTTTGCATGCTTTGAATTTTGTTTTTGTGTTCGATATCAACAGCGGAAATGTAAACGAAATAGCAAAAGATAGTATTGCAACAGTATTAGTGTCTTGTACAGGGTTATTTTCATGTTCCGGATTAGAGAACATTAAAATTAAAATTAAAGCTATTACTCTGTAAATAAAAAATGTGATGCTTACGTAGTAGTCAGACGGTGCATCTTCATAATTGTTTCCAAACTGTCCTGGTCTTCTATACGCTAAACCGTTTGGCCCAAATTGTACGACATTTCTCTGCCCAAGGTATCTCTCATTTCCGTAACCGGAATATCCCAAACTATCACCAATGAATCCATTGTTTTGAATTCCATATTGGCCAAAGTTATCGTGTCCGTAATATCCAAAATTGTTTCGCCCGGGATATCCAATATTCCCAAATCCGCGATATGACGCTGTTCCTGTATAACCAAGTGGCCCAGAAGGATCAAACTTTTGACCTCTATAGGGCACGTTCCCTAAGTTACCATTGGGATATGCTAAATTTCCATATCCAAACGTTCCTGAATTGATGTCACCGTGTCCAATACCAGGTACATTACCGCATGTAACAACAGTAGTAAATACTACAAATGCGAATGCCTAAAAAATATTAAAACTGCTTTATACATAAGAATACGTTAAGTATACTATTTTTTTTAGCAAAAACTTAGAAATCTCTTATGCAGTTGAATTTCTAATTGCGTTATTTTACGTTTATGTAACTTTTTGATAAAAGCATGTTGTAATTAAACTTTGTACTGTCAACGTATGACTAAACTTATGAATTCTGAAAAACTGGAACACTTTGAGATAAAGTATCCTTGTAATACGTAAAATATTCAATGGACAAATCTCCAATTGCTTCACATGGACTTTGTGTTATTTACTATCACTATATTTATTAACATGTTAGTATAATTTTGAAATATGAAGAAATGAATTGGGCACCTTAGAGAGACAAATATACATATTTACGAGAAAAGGAAGATTTACAGCATTAGCTGCGCCATTTAACATTGCTGTAACAGATTCTAATAAAATTAGTTTAAGCATTTCTAAAGAAGCCTCTGGAAGTATCCCCCATACCCACATTAATGCTAACATAACTAAATAGTTCTATGAAAATTTACGAAAAAAAAATAGGGCTTCGTCAAAATTTTATTTCACTAACAGGACTAGGAGTTAACACTTAGAGACTAGAAGAAGGTTACATAAGTTTACTTTTTACTTCATGGACCTATTAATAATTTGCCCATTATTGACCAAACAATTAATTATGTTAAGGTTATTTATTTGAGTCTGAATTGATATGCAGAAGATAGTAAATCGCGGACGGTAATTAAAAAACAATTATGTCGAAATTTATTTTAAAGGAGTCTTGAACTAATATAATTAACGATAATAATAAAAAATGTTACCGATCAATTAAAATTTCTACGTACCTGAATGGATGCCATGGCTATACCCGAACACTGGTAAAACTAAAATGATACAGAACTGTCCCTGTATTCGACTATTTATAAGTAGATATTTCGTTAAACAATTCACTATTGCTTGAAAAACGCATTCCTCATGTTACAATTAATTAGAAATATGCGATTTGATTTACGTATCCTAAAGCAACTTATGGCTATTAAATCTTCATAAATGAAGAAATAGAATTAGCTCATCCTGTTCATGTAACTAGGGTTTTATGTGAATTTGTATTAAACGTAGTTAGGTGTTTGAGAATTTTCTTTATTGTAATTATATTTAAAATAATTTTATCTTTGGTAATATGCACTAACGCATAAAATTCCTTATGTATAATTGTAGTTCTCAGAAAATTTGATTTTGGTAACTTTTAATAAAGAGAACAGGATGTGTGTTATTATAATTACGATGTCATTTGATATGAGAATCTCTGCATAAGTCGATCAATTATTTGTGTACATTTGTATGCAGAATGATTCAGGCAAATTGTGTTGTCTCAGGCTATGTAATGCAAATATTAAATTGCATCACGTTAATAACACGGTCATTACGACGATAAACGTTGTTTTAGATTGGTTGGTTCGTTCTATTCTGTGATACCAACGCAGGAAAGCCTGACAGTGCTTATCGAAACGGAGTAGTGAATAACTAAGATCCATGTAATAATATTTTGTTTAAACCTATTTTCTGGACAGAAATACATAAACCGCCTATTAAGTTACATTTTTGCCAATGGAGGGTATTTTCTTCACTTTGGCTATAGTATAAATCAACGATTCCCAAAGTGGTCTATAAAGACCCCTACGGGTAGCTTATACTATACACGACGAAGGGGGATTGATATGCGAGCTACATCTTATGCGATAATTAAGTTAATTTTATCTATAATTGCAAACAGAACATACCATCTACCAAAATTGCAAGGCATTTTTGAAAAGAAAATATTTTCGCGAACAAAACCAAAACAAAAAGAAATATACGTAGAAAGATAAATGAAAATCTACCACGAAGATATAGGATAGAGCTTGGCGACAGAGCGCTTCAGCTCGTAGTGTGTGGTTTTTAGAGTGACAACCCTAACGACCGCATAAGCTCCTGGATAGACCGCAACAACACGAAGGGTGGGACGATATTGGCGTTAACTAACACTAAGGTATCCACCTCAACCAGCAGAGACGTTTTGTGTCATTTGGACAGTGTCAGAGCGTAGGCAAAAACTTTTTAGACCACCGATACCAGAAATGTTAATGAGTTCGCTGGAGTAATTGCTAACGAGCAGGCGGTTGAGCGGTAGATCAGAAAGGTTCTGGAATAACGACTACAGGAGTTAAAGTAAAAAAGCGATCTGGTGTCAAGCAACTCAAGTCGTTGGGGTTACTGCTTACGGGTGTGAAAGGACGCGAGTTCAAGATGGCCTCAATCTGAACAAAGACAGTGGCTTGTTCCTCGTACGTCAGAAATTGCTCGTCTATGGTACAAAGAAGGAAGGTTTTGACCGACTTTACACCAGGTTTCCACAAACCAGCAACATGAGGCGCAGAGGACGGTATAAAATGCCAAGATTTTGCGAGAGAAAATAACTGTCTACAGGCACCCCCAAAATCTGTGCCGCAATCACTGTGGAGATGCTCGCAGCGGCCACGCCTGGCAATAAATCGGTGTAGAGCTGCTAGAAAGGCGTCAATCACAGATTACAAGCTGATCCAAGGTGGAGTGCTTTGGTAGCCATGCAGATAAGGAGACACAAATATGCTTCCAACATTTTAGCCACCCGTACTCGCGACATGGTAGTAGAAAACGGGCCAGCAAAATTAACGCTCGAACTCAAAAGACTTGACTTGAGTGACTCGACATGGAGGAAAGTTACCCACAGGAGGCTGCGATGCGATAGAATGAGTCGTCCACCAAGTCACACATTGACTTAAAGCTCGATGAATAGCCTGTTTACTTGAAACTATCCAAAAAGTTGACGAACAATAAAATCAACTATTTGAACACCAGCGTGGAAGTATCATAGATAAACAAAGTTGATATACAAATGTGTAAAGCAATTTTTACTAGGTAAAGAAGCGGGACATTTCCAGTTGGAGGATAAGGGTGCGTGAGATAGGCGACGACCAACCCGTTAGATTCTCTTTCTAATAAAGGGGGACAGTTTGCGAATATTCTTTTTTAGAACTGATCCGGCCAGCTCAATAGATAAGTGAGTCTGTTGAGTATATTCAATCACAAGGCTCAAAGCGCTATTGACTCGCAACAGAACAAAGGTCCAGTATATTTTGTCAACGGATTTTATATGTTATGGATAAAGCGGAGAGTCCAAGTGACAATGCGAATTATAAATGGAAAAGATCATTGACTTTCCAAAATCCCTGTTGCTCGATGAGAACTTTCAAAGAATTAAAAGGCGCAATTAGTGGACTGTAAGTGTCGAAGGAGCGATGCAAAGCAGGCGATGCCACTCAACATAAAAGACAATGACACAAGTCTGAAGGCAGTAAACCACGAAATCCGACATAGGCAGGATTCTCAGTGAAAGGAATGTGATGCCAAGAAGCGCAAGAAGTGTTTTCCTGAATAAAGAAGACTCGATTGACGACGAATGTTTTCCATCGCTGCGGTGGGGAACGAATCCAAGAAAGAACGACCATGGAATCAAACTAGCAAAAAGTAATATGGGGATCGAAGGTTTTGAGGATAAATAATAATAGTTTCGAGGCCAAAGCGGGGGCTGACAGTGCGAGTCTATGCAAAGAGAGGGTACGAAGCAGAGCAACCTTGGCCTTATTACAAACTAAGCAAACCTCAACGGAGGAAGAGGTAAAAAAAAGGAAAATAAACTACAGAACAATAGCCGCGTTCGGAAGCGTCCACAAAGCAATAGACTTCAGACGTAGAAAATTGTGACAGACGTAGAAAACGTGGTAAAGCATAGTAGGAAATAAGTGATAATTCGTGCAGATGTCTCTCCTACAAACACAGTAAGTAGCAGAAGGCGCGGTATCATCCCCGTCTAATTTCAAAGACCACAAAGCGGAATAGACGTTTACCAAAAAAGTTCAAAGAGATAAAATTCCTATAGAGTCGAAAATATGGGCTAATTTGAAAAGTAAGTTGCGGTACACTATGGCTGAACTAGGAAACAAAATGTATCTGAGGTAATATTCCATTGAAGACCTAAAATTTTCAGAGGCTAGCATCAAAATCCGTAAAGGACCGAGGTAAAAATTAAACGAAGAGCGGAGCAGCTAGAATAAATATTAGTAGTAGGTAAATTTTCACAAATTTTTGGAAATACGACAGCTTCAAGATTCATAATAGATGAGGAAGCGCCTATAGGTTTGAACGAAACCGTTATAGCGCCATGCACAGCCGTTAGGGATGGTCTCGGGCCCGACGCAGAAAGGTAACCGGCCCGGCCCGAGGCCCGGCCCGAAATGAAAATTGACGGCCCGGCCCGGCGGCCCGGCCCGGCCCGGCCCGAAACTTCGGGCCGGCCTGACTTTTATTCGGCGAATGAGAAGATATTTTTTTCTGTTGTGTTCAACAAGTAACTATCATTCTTTTGTTTAATTTAAGAGTATATGATTTTGAATTACAATCAAGATACTTGTGGAACATATTGTAGTATATCATTTGATTTTTGATTCTGTTACGTACCTAGACGTAGCCGGAAGTAAAGTAAGTACCAGGCTAACTATTAAACGCGGAGAGTGGGGGGGATTTGCCTACATACCAAAAGGAAACAAAAAACACCTTGCCCTCGATGATCTATTAACAAATAAAAATAAATAACGGATTCTGTACAAACAAGCAAGAGCAATAAATTAAGCGTTACTATTTGAAAGCAAACAGTTAGGTGATATGAACAATTTAGTACATTAGATACGAAGTGCGCATCTCGTATTTACACAAAATAAAATTAATCAGTAGTAAATAAACCTGTGAGAGCTTTTGTCAAGCATTTTAAAGTTTCACCTAATACTTTTGTAAAATAACTAATTAGTAGGAAAGAATTAACGTGTGGAGCTTTTGTCAGATATCTTTTAAATCGTACATAGTACCGTTTGTAAAATAAACTAATCAGTACAAAGGAATAAGCGTGTGTCTGTCCAATACTTTTAACACAGGTACATCACACATGTAGAGCGATAATATCGATTAGCAGCAACGAACAATAGTTCTACAATGTGACGTTTCTTGTCACATAACTACACAAAATGTTGATACGGAATATCCCATTGACACAACACACAAAAGGAAACGAGTTGCATACCTGTAGGTATCCGGATACTTAGCTTGAAAACCGTCGAGAGTGAGTCAACACAGAAACGCCGCGGTATTCAGGATTCATTCACCCTGGCATCGTAACTACAGCAACGACCTACGGACAAAAGATGTTGGTCTACAGAAAGGAAGAACGCATTTGATGTCCAGCTAAAAGAAGCAATCCACGCAAGACACCTAGTTGTCGAACAGAAAATAAACAGACGTGCACTGCTTTTCAAATACGGTGATGAATAATGTAGAAAATATGTTGACGCACAAGCTGTAGAAGCAAATTTAACAATGGTTCAAATAACACGAATTCCAACTGCAAATCCTCGCTTATCGAAGCGCGATTAAAACTGGTAAACCCGGGTTTTATCAGATAGTGTGCGACCTTATTTCTACAAGTTTTTACATTGAAACAATAGAGAAAATCATTATAGGCGGTCGTAATGTATACCAAGATAACGGGTACCTGAAACAGGATATAACTATTTAGTTGTTGCATAAACTTGTCGTTTCAAAGCAACTAGATTTAAGTTGAGAAATGTATTCGAGAGCGTGTTTATTATTAATTATGTTGAAGGATTTAACAGTAGAAACAGAATTATTCGAGCGGGTATTGAATTAATAAGGGAGAAAAATAGGGTAATTAATTTATGCTGAAAATAAACGTAACAATTCTTTTAAAAACCCTAAAAATAGGTAACAAAGGTATAAAATGTTTAGCAATTTTCAATGTTTATGAAATTGTACGCTTAACGCACCTTATAACCTTTATAATAAATTTGCGTCCGCTTTATTTTGTCGTTTCTACTTCAAAGAATTTTACTAAAATTACCTACTTGAAATTAGAGAGTTGTTGCAAACTCATTCCAAGCAGACTTTATTAAAAGAATCTTCAAATAAAGTATTCTTTTTTAAAAGTTTGCATCTAATCTAAAGGAGTGTTAGTGCAAGTGTTTTTTCCCTTACTCTTTTTTCTGACATATATGTTTAGTATTCTATATCTATAGGTTATGTTTTAAAATGAATAAAGAATTAATCTCTTTGTGATAAGGTGATCTACATGTTTAACTATATTGGAAAAATCAAAGAAATTGTATTCACACAAAGATGAACTTTTTTATTATTTGAGTCTTTTATTTCCCACTGATTCGATGACATTTGTATGTGTTGTCAAAGTGTTTTCACGGAATACTTTTGAGTTTACTTCAAGACACTGTTTTACTTCTTTCCAAGCATATAGCATATCCGTTTTCAAAAGGATTTTACAGTTTACTTCTAGGAAAAGCATTACAAAACAGCATCCTCGTATTTAGAGCGTTGACGTTTTATATCTTTTTCGTCTTATAAACTTGGACATTATATTTCTAAATTTAATTACAGAAACAACACTACAAAAAACCATTTATTTCGCTATATTTATACACAAAGCAGACAATTAAATGTAAGTTTGTACGTTAGGCATTTGGCATATGTCAAAATTAAGGCGCCTTAAATAAAAGCATTCCCTGCCTGTGTTTAAATTAAATAAAGGTGTCCTGTATTTTAATAAAGTACAAACATTAAAGGTGTAAATACTCCCTGTATGTTTGTTGTGATTTGTTTAACATTCTTCTTAATTTTCTTTGGGAATTAAACCACTTATATTTATGTCATAAATGTCAAACTTGAAGTTTTTATTATTTTGACAACGATCCTAGGTTATGGAACGTAAATAAAGTTGATTTTAAAAAATATAAGTGGTTTAATTCCCAAAGAAAATTAAGAAGAATATTAAAGGTGTAATTTCGCATGTGTAAATCTCAAATAAGGGAAAACTTTATTAAAAAATTGGTAAAATGAACTTTGCAATAACTCTCTAGTGTTTTAGGCGGTAGACATAAATTATACACGTGATTGATAATATCGACGTTCGCCGCATGATTGAGATTTAGAGTATATACATATACATAATATAAATTGTGCAAACTTTTGAATTATGAATAAATCACCTAGTTTGATGTTCCTGAGCATCTTTAACTTGCCTAAAATACAACATGAGGAACATTAAATAGGACTAGAAAAAATATTCGGTATAAGAAGCGAGTTATAATATCACGTTTCCTTTACACTAAACAAGACGAAAAACTGATTATTAATGGGTTCATGAAGACACTATGTGAAAATATAGTTAAGAACGTTTACTTACTTAATGTAAGATAGAAGTGAAGGGACGATGGAGTATCTACTCGTGCGTTTTTCGGCCCGAAAAGTTCGGGCCGGCCCGAGTCGTTTGGCCCGGCCCGGCCCGAAAAGATAGGCCCGGCCCGGGCCCGGGCCGAATAAAGTAGTCAACGGCCCGGCCCGGATTCGGCCCGAAATCGGGCCGGGCTCGGGCCGGGCCGGCCCGAAAGCCCGAGCCCGAGTCCATCCCTAACAGCCGTGGAGCGCATGGAGCCTAAACCACTAATGGTTAAAGTATGCGGAGTAGTGTGGAAACCTAAACGTTTCACAGAACTAAGTGTTTGGTAAAAATCAGAGCGATTAGCGATTTCCATTTGAATGGCCGAGTGTAACACAACTAAAAGTTTGGCTCAAGATTGTTGACGGGCTAGACGAAGTGAACGTTTCCTCAGAGGCAAGAGGAGCTTATAGTGTTCCTGAAAAGCAGAACTAGTAGCAGGTGAAGCCTTATACGCAACGGGAGCAGGACTCAATCAGCCCTTGTTACTAGTAGCAGTAGCGAGCTTGGGTGAAATGCGATATAAGTGCAATAAAGGACGATGACGAGGATTACATTGGCGTCAGAAAATAGCGGATTTACACTTAGCCAAAACGTGGGAACTACTAAGACAATTGATGCAAGGTTTACGTTGTTTGACAAAGGTGTAGCGATGTTGTGGAGAATATCTAGCAAAATTAATATAAGGATATCGACTATAGATTTTTTGGTTTTCATTATTTAGACCAATTTTTTAGCTTATCTCTCGTCCCCAAACCCCCTTATATCTAAATGACTATTAACCCTTTAATCTACAAGTTTTTAAATCTTATTATGCCGTATGTAGTTTTCTTATGTGCCGCGCACGTCTCTTCCCTGCTATGTTCTTAGTATGTACTCCCTTAAGAGTTCCATGTTAATTATATATCTATCGTTAATTCCTATGCCAATGACATAAAGTAGTTTTGTAGTAAGTTTTAGACGGTGCGATGTCGAACCTGCGGGGTTAGTCATGACCTCGCTATGAGTTGTAGTATTAAAGACGCTAGGAGAGAGGAGTCAGTTCGTTACTGGTGTCTGAAGAAGCATGACAAATGCGACGGACTTGTGTATACGATCAAATAGTTTTATCCTAAAGTTTTCAATTATTAATGTTATAATTGAATCGTGTTCATGTACATTGGATTAAGGGTTTATCTGTCAGAAGTATCCTCGAAACAGTTAGTGGAATTTAAAAAAGGTAAACTCGTTCTGTTAAGCTGTACGTGTTATTTTAGCTGTTTATCAAGGTGCATTACGGTTTTAACGCATCCCTCAATTGAATTGGAATGTTAGTACTGTGAACCCACTTCGTGGTCTTGTAATTTATCAACGCAAGCACAATTATAACAAGAGGTTTGCATGCATACGGTTACATAAGAAACCCCAAAGAGCGTAATTCGTTCTTATATTTAACGCTTGTTGTTTTAGGTAGGACAAAGCGGCGGCTTAGTGCAAGGTTAGCAATACCAAAGAATTGGAAACACCCGTGTTAGTTTATAAGTTCCGCAGAATTATAATTCTTGCAAGTTTATTTATTTAGGGTCTAATGACACTAGTATTATAAGGGGTTATATCATGATGAAATTTACCGGTTTTGTTATTGTATGCTTAATATTAATAAATTTCTTGCTAAATGGTAAGGAGAGGTTCATATTTAAAGTAGCTCAACGTTACAGGTCCACAGTATTTACCCGATATCACCCTGAAATCTTGAGCCCTCACTTGTGGGCACGTTCACTTATTTTAAAAGATAGCCCTCTCATATCTAGCTACAACATTTTTTAAACGGTCATTACTTGCAAGTATACAAAATTTTTTTTCAAATCTTTATCTTCTATTTGGTTAGTATTCCAATAACTAATACAGTTATTATCGTAGTTGACTTGTCCTAAGCTAATGTCTAGGGCTGATACTTAGCTCTTTTGATAAACACCGGATCGCTGCCTAAGCCTCTGTAGTAAAAAGTCAGTTTCCACAGGTGCGAATTAAAAAAATTTCTATTCGATGTGTTTCCTTACGCATATATGTCGATCATTTTTTACATTTTCGCCATCAATCTTTATATATTATAGGAATGATAATGCAATTTATTAGTTTTTCCTGAACATATTGGTGAGAGGCTATTGCCTTGTCGTTATAAATATTGTTGCTTATGTTATTGCTGCCTCAAAATTGCCTATTGTTATCTTTCTCTAACAATCTACTGTACCATTACCGTTGTGTCCATGTCAATCATATCTTTGAAATTATGGGGTGGGTACAATTAAATTGCTTATGTTACCTTTGTTTGATTTTATTATCGCAGCGGATGTGCTCGGTAGAAAGACGATTTGTCTGAGTTCCATTTCAAATCGTTATTTTGGAGTATCTACGTAGTGATGTAAGTTTTATCTTATTGTTAATATCACAGTTGGTCCTTTAGAGCAATCAGTCTAAACAGGAATATTCTCTTCTCTCTGCTCCTTCTCTAGCATGCTTTTTCTAAAGCTCCCCTTTTCTTATCTCGCTATCTCCGTTTTCAATCTTAATTTTTCCTCTACTAGACCTATCTGAAGTCACGAGACATCCGTCCATCACATAAGAGTGGTGTTCCCCCACTCAGGGTTACTGACTATATTTTTGGATGGTCGAGTAGTACTTCACTATACACACTTTTTTTTCTATCGCTATTGCTCAATGCGAGCCCGTCCTCTTTTCTCTTCTACCTTGGTTACTATATAGCTTCTATACTCCCATCTTCTTCTTTTATCTTTTCTTTATTTCTCTTCTTTTCTTTTATTTTCAAAGTCGGCGCATAGTTACAGGATTGTTTCTTTACGATATTAGGCCTTTGGCATGGAGAGCCTTCGTCTAGCTGTATATCGCCACTGTCTTCTGTTGATATATGTTGAGAGAGAACGTTGTTATCGATTTGGCTATCCTGATCTTTCTAGTCGACGCCAGGATGCAGAGATTGCATTCCCCTGGCGAACTGGTCCCGCAAGCCGTTCATGTGGACGAGTGCTGCTTCACGAGTCTTTTCCTTTTTGGAGGGCATATGTTAGAACTACATTTTACGTTCTTACGGGGTCTCTCTACTCCCTCGCCAGTCCTCATTCTATCCTGTTATTACATTTATAGGAGGGGTGGTGTGCCTTGAGAATAAGGCTGCCGACACAAATTTAGTTTTCACGTTCTTTTTTTAAAATAATTTTTTTGTAACATATTATCTTATCTTAATTTTTAGGTTGAATCATAAATGCCTAATGCCTATCTTTTTTTTTTAAATCGTCTTAAGGATTTTACTTTACCTGATAATATGTGACCAAAATTGGTTAATTATCGATTGGTACTTTAATTTAACTGTGTACATTAATGCACGTTTATTTACATAAGTACTAATCGACATACTGTTATATCCCAATTTATGTCAATATTAATTGTATTTATTTCAACACTTCGATTAACCATTCGTTTCATATTACTCTACAGCGATTGTATCTATATCTCAGCTAATGCCTTCTATGCCTTACCAGAAATTTTGTTCGCTTTTCACCAGTTATTTAAATACATCATTGTTGCTCTAACTCGTTTCATTATTGATTTAGTAATTTTATCTTTTTCGTTTCTAAATCGTTCTACCACTCTACGTACCGAAAGAGCTGCTGTTCTCTTTCGGGACCTGTCTTAATTTGGTTCCTCTCTATAGGCCCCACTAACTTGGTCAAACTAATAGTTTAGCTCATTAGATCACTGGAACTCTCAAGCCGTGCCGCACGTTCTAGTAATCTAGAAATTCTTAAAGGTGCAGGTCCATTCAGAACGGCATTCTTTGTTACCCATGTTTATTTTTTATTTTCTGTTTGTTTATACTCTAGAATATCTCTGGTCGCCATTCTAAGCTCGATTTATTATTATTCTATTCTATTTCTATTTCCTTAGTATTAGAAAATTGTCCGATGCCTTTCAGCAATTCATTTGATTTTTTCTCAAGCTTTTTTGTGGATATCTTTATTGTTTAGTTTCTCAAAGTCAGAGTTCCTTTTCCATTCTTTTTTTAAATTTTTAAATTTAAGCGCGACTTTCATAATTACGATGTTATGTTATTTCTGCTTCTGGGTAGCTGCTACGATCTTTAATTTGATTGCTAAAGGTTTGTCTAACAAGGACGTAATATATTTGACATGTTCCTATGACTACTGGCATCTTCCTCGTGTTTCGCCCTTTAGAATTGTTTTTGTCCCAAAATTCTATCAGCCTATTTCTCCTGTCGTTCTTGTGCTTAAACAAAATAGACCTACTACCGCTCCCTTCTCTTACACTGCATTAAAATCGTCCATAATTATTAAATTTTCATGTCCTTTTTCGTATCTTAGTATGTCTTAATTATTTATGCCACTTCCACCTCTTTCTCACTGTAGCTAGAGGTGGGCATGTATACTTGAATTATTTACTTTATTTACCGGTATAGATTCCAATCTAACCATGAGTAATCTTTCGTTCTGTTGTAAGTAGTTTTCTAGACAGTGTCCTATCTTTTTACGCATAACTATCCCTACACCCAAATTTCCTTTCTCTGATCCTGTATGAATTACCCTAAAATTTCCGCGTTTAAACTCAATTAATTTACTATTTATATATACCTTTAGTATATTTTAAAAACAATGGCCTGTTAAGAAGAAATACGAATTAAATCCTTAATTATCTAGCAGATAGTTGTAAGGTCTATTAGCATCCTAGAAGGAATACATTTGGGTAATATGTACAATCAATTTGATTTTTCTAAATCAAATGAATCTTCTACAGTTGTTCCAGTTATTCAACCACGCTATATCTATAACCAGAGCATAATCCACTTGAGTATAAAGCATACATTAGCTCATTCACAGATCTTACTTCGTTGGTTTTACCAAGGAACCGCAATCTTACTTTAATCGATCGATGTTTACATTGTGTTATTAGTGTGATGAGTTTTCACGTATCTAACTACCATTTAGACTTAACTCAAAATCGCCTTGCTTTGTAATTTACTGCAATGTTTTGTAAAGGGGGGATTACTTAAAACTATTTTGATATTTGCTTTTTGTAAATAACTGATCGATCTTTACATTGTGCTATTAGTGTGATGAGTTTTCCACGTATCTAACTACCATTTAGATTCAACTTGAAGTCACCTTGCTTTGTAGTTTACTATAACGTTATGTAAAGGGAGGATAATACTTAAAACTATTTTGATAATATTTGCTTTGTGTAAATAAAAAAAAAAAAGCTTAAATGTACTATTTATTAAAAAAGATTGTAACATTTTAACCTTACGACTAAATGCATTGTTATAAAACGTCGTTACTATTTTCAGTGGTTAGCTCGATTATCGTAACTTCTATTGGTACCAAATTCTATAGACGACGAACTAACACCCGTTGGATGTACTGAATTTCCTAGTTTCCTCACAACCGCATTGAAGCCGCTAACGTCATCCGCTGAATATTCTACTACCCGAACTGAACCGTCAGGTTCTACTAGTGAGTATGAACCTCTGACTACATCTCCGTCGCGGATTTCTTGTTGTTCTTTTTTATCTCCAGTATATCTATCGTTAACCTGATAGTTGTAGGAGTACCTTGGATAAGTCTGTAACAAAATAAGAAGTTACACATTTAGATTAACCAATAGCTTAAAATCGAAAGGAAGTTGAGTTTAAAGAAAAAATTTTTATTGTAGGTATTTTAAGTAGCTTAATGTTATGTAGTGCTACGATATAGCTTCCATCAGATTTTTATGTATACTTATATATATCTCCACATTTTGTAAGTCAATGTATGATGCATTTGTTATGTATTGCGACAGAAGATTTATGTACAATGACCGTATAATATCAGCTAAAAGTTGGAAAATACATGAAACGCTAAAACCTTTGTTTAAAGATCTGGACAAACGAATAAAATATATAAAATTCAACGGCGTTAAACACCTTTATAGTATTGACTTGAAAGTATCTTTCAAACACAGAAGTTCTATGCGAAAGGAGATTGAGAAGGTCTTTATAACAAGAATCAAATTGTGCATAATTATTCTGGATGACAATTTCTCGTGTAAGTATTATGGAGTTCATGAACAATGTTGAAATACAAACATGCAACCATTCTGTCATATTTTACAATCGGATTTCAGACTATTAATGAAAATATCGAGAAAATTTTATGATTTCGTAAATCAGTTAGTTTTGCATGCTGTGAATTTTGCTTTTGTGTTATATTTCAAGAGCGGAAATGTAAACAAAAGTGCAAAAAATGGTGTTGTGACTGTATTAGTGCCTTGTACAGGGTTATTTTTATGTTCCGGATTAGAGAGTGACGTAGTGAAGAATATCATTTGAAGCGTTTTAGGTGTGCAAAAATTTTCCTGCTGGCAAAATCTCGTCATTATCCGACAATGCGCACAAGTTCTGTACAGTACCTTTTATAGAGTTATCCACACAATCAACAAAGATTAAGAGTTTTGATCAAAGAATCTCTCTATACCTACGAGACCGATATTTTCTTTTTTGAATGATTATTTGCTGTCCTACTTCAAGAATTTCTTTGAAAAACTATTACCAGGTAACTTTTGTAACGCAGATCTGTAGCTTATTATAAAAAACAAATTTTCTTTACATTTAGCAAATTTATGTACAAAAATTATACTGGAGAGGTACTTCCTCCAGACTTTAAATTGGTTTACGATATGTTTTTAACCGTAAAGGTTAAGGTGAGTTCTAATATATTTTTCTTAATATTGTCATGACAACCCCATTGTCATCGATCGCTATTGCTTTTTAACGAAGTTAATTTTAATCAGTCGATTCTATTATACAGGAACTATGCCATCACGACATTGTTGACTTGAGCGCTAATAAAGTAAGCTTTATTTATTATACTTTAGATAAGCACGACATATATAAGAAAATACTTGTACACAAGCAAGCCTTTAGAATTTATTGCTGGAAGATCACGTCAATTCAAATATTTAGTGTATTTGTAAATTACCTCTCAAAGACCTGCGCCACTTGGAAGAATTACAATGTTACTAATAACAAACAATGGTATTGATATAGAAGGTATCTTAAAAAAGCTGTTAAGTATTTTTACCTGTACTTGTACTTTGTGTGATTTATTTTACATATACAGAAACATGTTTTAAGCTATAGTGTTGTTTGCAAAGCTCCGCCTTTGTCATTTGAAGATAGTTCACGGTTTATCTAAGCAAGTATTAATATCGAAACAACACGTTTTGTAACAGAACGAATTGCTCTTTGCATGCTCATTTTATTATAGCTATTGATAGCTTATTGAAGTAGATGAAATTCTTTCTATTTTGCTCAAAAAAAGTCAGTTTTAAAAAATATTAAGAAATCAAATGTTACCAAAAATCTGCAACACATGCGTGATTCCAATCATAGGAATTGGTTCGTCCAAAAGCAGTCTGATTCCTTGAGAGACTATTTTGACTAACAGTTCTCCACAACTGAGAAATTGGTTTCTTCAGATTATATTTTGTTATATAGCTCAATACTTCAGCAATTTTTAAGCGATTTTGAGTAATTAATCTGGTAAATTTATTGAGTTAAAGACATGGGGGGATTTGTTCACTAGTACAGGAAGGAACCCTCCTCGAAATTCACGAATGTGAAATTTTACACATTTGGTTTGGCATTTTCCGTGGTTTTTAAAGTAAGAAATTCAAATTTGACGATTTTTAATAATTTTTTTATACAACTGAGTATCCCAGGTATACCCTTAAAAGTAGTGAGATTGGATTTTTGGTATTGAGACTGGGATATCTGCAGTTGCAATTTCAACTAAAATTCTGTAAATTTACAAATTAATATGTCATGGAGACCCCCATGTGTTTGATACGTATTGTGTGTTTATATTCCATAATTTTTGAAATGGAAATACGGCTAAAAGCCCGGGAAGCTTGAAAACATTTGATGCCTGTAGTTAGGTGCATCGCTTTAAAGACTATTAACAAATGAGTATGTGTGTGCTTTAGTATGGTAAGTAATTACCATAGCGATAATAACTACATTAAAATTAAAGTACTCTGTAAATAAAAAATGTGATGCTTACGTAGTAATCAGACGGTGCATCCTCATAATTGTTTCCAAACTGTCCTGGTCTTCTATACGCTAAACCGTTTGGCACAAATTGTCCTAAATTTCTGTGCCCAAGGTACCTTTCATTTCCAAATCCGCGATATGACGCTGTTCCTGTATAACCAAGTGGTGCAGAAGGATCAAACCTTTGACCTCTATAGGGCACGTTCCCTAAGTTACCACTGGTATATGCTAAATTTCCATATCCAAACGTTCCTGAATTGATGTCACCGTGTCCAATACCAGGTACATTACCGCATGTAACAACAGTAGTAAATACTACAAATGCGAATGCCTAAAAAATATTAAAACTGCTTTATACATAAGAATACGTTAAGTATACTATTTTTTTTAGCAAAAACTTATAAATCTCTTATGCAGTTGAGTTTCTAATTGCATTATTTTACAGAAGGTAGTATATCGCGAACGGTGGGTAAAAAAACAATTATGTCGAAATTTATTTCAAAGGAGTCTTGAACTAATATAATTGACGATTATAATACTAATAAATGTTACCGATTAATTAAATTTTCTACGTACCTGAATGGATGCCATGATATCCCAACACTGATAAAACTAAACTGATACAGAACTGCCTCTGTTTTCGACTATTTATAAGTAGATACACCGTTAAACAATTCACTATTGCTCAAAACGCATTCCTCATGTTACAATTAATTAGAAATATACGATTTGATTTACATATCCTAAAGCAACTTATGGCTATTAAATCTTCATAAATGAAGCAATAGAATGGGCTCATCTTGTTCATGTAACTAGGGTTTTATGTGAATTTGTATTAAACGTAGTTAGGTTGTTGAGAATTTTCTTTATTGCAATTATATTTAAAATAGTTTTATCTTTGGTAATATGCATTAACGCATAAAATTCCGTATGTATGATTGTAGTTCTAAAAAACGTTGATCTTAGGAAATTTTAATAAAGAAAACAGAATTATATGTGTTATTATAATTACAATATCATTTGAAATGAGATTCTATGCAGAAGTCGATCAATTATTTGTATACATTTGCATTCAGAATGTAACAGACAAATTGTGTTGTCTAAGACTATGTAACACAAATATTAAATTGCTTCAATATAATAAACATGGTCATTACTACAATAAACGTAAATTGGTTAGTTGGTTCTATTCTGTGATACCAACGCAGTACAGCTTGACACTGCTTATCGAAAAGGTGTAGTGAATAACATTACATGTGATTTTCCAATGCTCCACCCGAAGGTACTACATTGGCCAGGAAGCGAGTTTTTTTTACCTGGAAAATTTTGAATTTTGCCGAATCCTTGCTGTTTCAAGCAAGGTAGGGATCTTTAACGTGCGTGACAACACTCACACACGGGACCTCCATTTTACCTCTCATCCGAACGAGGGTGTATTTTTGCAAAAAATGCTCGCCTAACATTTTTCAAGCGGACCGTGTCGGGATTCGAACCCGGGACCTAGGGCGTAGTAGTCACACACATACCAATACGCCACGGAGCCGCCTTGTAGTGAATAACAAAGATCCATGTAACGATGGTTTTTAAACATATTTTCTGGACAGAAATATATAAACCGCAAATTACCTTACATTTTTGCCAATGGAGTGTATTCTTTTCACTTCGATTATAATATAGACCAACGATTCTTAAAGTGGTCTATATAGACCCCTATGGGTAGCTTATACTATACACTACGGAGGTGGATTGATCTGTAATCTACATTTTATGCGATAATTAAAGTTAATTTTTACTATAATTGCAAACAGAACATACCGTCTACCAAAATTGCAAGGCATTCTGGAAGGAAAATATTTGCGCCAACAAAACCAAAACAAAAAGAATATACAAAAAAAGATAAATGAAAATCTACTACGAAGGTAAAACACAGAGCTTAGCGACAGAGCACTTCAGCTTGCCATGTGCGGTTTTGATAGTGACAAACTTAACGACCGCCATAAGCTCCTGGATAGACCGCAATAAAACGTCAAAGGGACTATCGAATGGGTGGAACGTTATTGGCTTTAACTAACACTAAGGTGTTCACATGAACCAGCGGAGACGCTGTGTGCCATTTGGACCGTTGTTGGAGCGTATGCATAAACTTCTTAGACCACAGATACCAGAAATTTTAATGAATTCGCTGGAGCAATTGCTAACGAGGCAGGCGGTTGAGCGGTAGATTAGAAGGGCTAGATTCTGGAATAGCGACTATAAAGGGGTTAGAGCGAGAAAGTGACCTGGTGTCAAGCAACTTAAGTCGTTGGGGTCACTGCTTACGGGGGTAAAAGGACGCGAGTTCAAGATGGCCTCAATCTGAACAAAGACAGTGGTGTGTTCCCCGTAGGTCAGAACTTGCTCGCCTATGGTACGAAGGAAGAATGTTTTAACCGACTTTACACCCGCTTTCCACAAACCACCAAAATAAAACGTAGAGGGCGGTATAAAATGCCAAGGAATATGTTATTTCACAGCAGCTGATTTTGCGAGAGAAAATAACTATTAACAGTACCCCCAAAATTTGTACCGCAATCACTGTGGAGATGCTCACAGCGGCCGCTCCTGACAATAAATCGGTGTACAGCTGCTTGAAAGGCGTCTGTTGACAGATCACAAACTGATCCAAGGTGGAGTGCCTTGGTAGCCATGCAGATAAAGAGACCAATATGCTTTCAACGCTTTAGCCTCCCGTACTCGCGACATGATAGTAGAAAAGGGACCAGCAAAATTAACGCCCGAACTCAAAAAGTGATTGGCTTCAGTGGCTCGGCATGGAGGAAGGTGGCCTATAGGAGGCTGCGATGCGGTAGAATTAGTCTTCCACCAAGTCACACAATGACGCAAAGCTCGAGGAATGGACTGTTTACTTAAAACAATCCAAAAACGTCGACGAACAATAAAATCAACCATATGGACACCAGCGTAGAAGTATCTTAGATAAACAAACTTTATATAGAAATTCGTAAAACGACTTTTACTAGGTAAAAAAACGGTACATCTCCAGTCGGACGATAAGGGCGCGTGAGATAGACGACCACCAACACGTAAGATTCGCTTTCTAATAAATAGGTACAATTTGCAAATATTCTTTTTTAGTACTGATCCGGACTTGATGACGTTCAGCTCCATTGATAAATGCGTCCGTTGAGAATATTTAATCAGAGGGCTCAAAGCGCTATGGAGCTCAAAACAGGACAAAAGTCCAGTGTATTTTGTCAACGGATTTTGTATGTTATGGACAAACAGTAGAGTCAAAGTGACAATGCGAATGATAAATTGAAAAAGTTATTGACTTTCCAAAAACACTGTTGCTCGATGAGAACTTCCGAAAAATTAAAAAGCGGAATAAATGGAGTGTAAGTGTCGAAGGAGCGATGCAAAGCAGGCGATGTCACTCATCATAAAAAACAATGACACAAGTCGGAGGGTAGTAAACCACGTGATGTGACATCGGCGGGATCCTCTGTGAAAGGAATATAATGCCAAGACCCGCGAGAAGTGTTTTGCTGAATAAAGGAAACTCGATTGGCAACAAATGTTTTCCATCGCTGTGGTAGGGAACGAATCCAAGAAAGAACGCCTATGGGATCAGACCAACAAAAGGCAATATGGATATCAAAGTTTTGAGGATAAATGTTAATAGTTACGGAGCCAAAGCGACGCCTAACAGTGCGAGTGTAAACAAAGAGAAAGTACAAAGCGAAGCAACTCTGGCCTTATTACACACTAAGCAAACCTTAACGGAGGAAGAGGTAAAAAGCGAAAATAAACGACAGAATAATAGTCGCGTTCGGAAGCGTCCACAATGTAATGAACTTCACACGTAGGAAATTGTGTCTTAGACAGGGCAAAGCGGCGGTTTAGTGCAGAGTCAGTGATACCGAGAAATTGGAGACACCTGTGTGTTAGTTTATAAGTACCGCGGAATTATAGTTCTCGCATCTTTATTTATTTAGGTTCAAAGGGCACTAGTATTAAAAGGGTTATTTCATGATGAAATTTACCGTTTTTGTTCTTGTATGCTTAATATTAATAAATTTCTTGCTAAATGGTTAGGATAGCTTCACATTCAGATTAGCTCAACGTTACAGGTTCACACTATTGACCCGAACACACTTTGAAATCTTGAGCCCGAATGTGTGGACACGTTCACTTATTTTAAGAGATAGCCCTCCCGTATCTAGTTACAACATTTTTTTAAATGGTAATTACTTGCAAGTATACAAAATTTTCTTTCAAATTTTTATCTTCCATTTGGCTACTATTCCACAAACTAATACAGTTATTATCGCAGTTGGCTTATGTTTCGTTTTGAACAATCTAGAGAATCTTTACGACTTGTTTTAAGCTGATCTCTAGGGCTGATACTTTGCTCTTTGGATAAACACAGGATCGCTACCTATGCCTTTGTAGTAAAAAGTCCGTTTTCACAGTTGCGAATACAATAAATTTCCATTCGATATGTTTCCTTACGGATATATTTCGATCATTTTTTATATTTTCCCCATCAATCTTTATATATTATAGAAATGGTAGTGCAATTTTTTTGTTTTTCCTGAACGTATTGGTAAGAGGCTAATGCCTTGTCGTTTGTTGCTTATGTTATTGCTGCCGCAAAATTCCTTTTTGTTAAATATATTTAATAGTCCATCGTACAATTACCGCTGTGTCCATTTCAATCATGTCTTTGAAATTATGGGGTAGGTATATTTAAGTTGCTTACGTTACCTTTGTTTGATTTCATTATCGCAACGAATGTGCTCGGTAGATAGATGATTTGTCTGAGTTTCATTTGAGGTCTAGTTGTTTTCGAGTTTCTACGTGGTGATCTACGTGTTAATATCACAGTTGGTCTTTTAAACCAATCTGTCTTAACAGAAACATTCTCTTCTCTCTACTCCTTTTGTAGCATTTTTATTCTAAAACTATACTTTTTCTTATCTCGCTATCTCTGTTTTCAATGTTAATTTTTCCTCTAATAGACCTATCTTAAGTAGCGAGACATCCGTCCATGACATAAGAGTGGTGTTTCCCCACTTAGGTCTACTGATTATTATTTGAATGGCTGAGTACTTCGCTATACACAGCCCGTCCTTTTCTATTTTCTACGTTGGTTGCTATATAGTTTCTATCCTTCCACCTCATTTTATCTTTTCTTTATTTCTCTTCTTTTCGTTTACTTTCAAAGCCGGTGCATGGTTAGAAAATTGTTTCTTTACGACATTGGGCCGTAGGCGTGGAGAGACTCCGTCTAGCTGTACATCGCCACCGTCTTCTGTTGATATAATGTTGTTATCGATTTGTCAATCCTGATCTTCCTAAACGACTCCGGGATGCTGAAATTGCATTCCTCTGGCGAACTGGTCTCGCAAGCCGTTCATGTGAAGGAGTGCTGCTTCACGGGTCTTCTACTTTCTGGAGGGCATATGTTAAAATTACATTTTACGTTCTTATGGGATCTCTCTATTCCCTCGCGAGTCCTCATTCTTTCCTGTTATTATATTTATAGGAGGGGCAGATTTAGCTTTTACGTTCTTTTTTTAAAAGAATTTTTTTGTAATATATTATCTTATTTTAATTTTTAGGTTGAATTATAGATGTCTAATGCCTATCTTTTTCTTTAAAATTGTCTTAAGGATTTTATTTTACTTGATTAATATGTGACCAAAATTGATTAATTATCAACTGGTACTTTAATGTAACTGCGTACATTAATGCACGCTTATTTGCACAAGTACTAATCGAACTACTGTTATATCCCAATTTATATCAACATTAATTGTATTTATTTCAACAGTTCGATTAACAATTCGTTTCATATTACTTGTGAATTAAGACTGAACTAACTACTCATCAACAGCGATGGTATCTATATCTCAACTCATGTCTTTTATGCCTAACCAAAAATTTTGTTCGCTCTATACCCGTTCTTTAAATACATCCTTGTTGTTCTAACTCGTTTCATTCTTGATTTAATGATTTTCTCTTTCATTTTTAGATCGTTTTATAATTTTATGTATCAAAAGAGCTACTGCCTTCTTTCGGGAAACTGCGTTAGTCTGGTTCCTCACTAAAGACCCCACTAACTTGGTTAAACCTATGGTTTAGCGCTTTAGATCATTGGAACTCCCAAGCCGTTCCACACGTTCTAGTAATATAGAACTTCTTTAAGGTGTAGTTCCATTCAGAACGGCATTATTTGTTTCCCATGTTTTTTTTTTATTTTATTTTTGTTTATACCCTAGAATATTTCTGGTCCCCATGCCTAAGCTCGATTTATTATTATTCTATTCTGTTTCTATTTCCATAGAATCAGAAAATTGCCCGATGCCTTTCAGCAATTTATTTGACCTTTCCTCAAGTTTTTTGTGGATATCTTTATCGTTTAGTTTCTCAAAGTTCCTTATCCATTCCTTTTTTTCAAATTTTTAAATTTAAACGCGCTTTCATAATTACGATGTTGTGGTTATTTCTGCTCCTGGGTAGCTGCTACAGTTTCTTATTTGATTCCGAAACGTATGTCTAACAAGGATGTAATCTATTTGACATGTAGCTATGACTACTGGCATCTTCCACGTGTATCGTCTTTTAGAATGATGTTGATATAATGTGTTTATGATGGGTAAATTGCTTTTGTCACAAAATTCTATTAGTCTATTTCCCCTATCGTTCTTGTGCTTAAACAAAATAGAATTACTACCGCTACTCTCACTTACCAATGCATTAAAATCCCGCATTATTATTAAATTTTCCCGTCCTTTTAGGTATCTTAGTATGTCTTCAATATTTTTGTAGATCACTTCTATCTCTTTCTCACTGCAGCTAAAGGTGGGAATGTATACTTGTATTATTACTTTATTTACCGGTTTAGATTCCAATCTATCCATGAGTTATCTTTCGTTCTGTTGTAAGTAGTTTTCTAGACAGTGTCCTATCTTTTTCCGCATAACTATCCTTACATCATAATTTGCTTACTCCGATCCTGTATGAATTATTCTAAAATCTCCGCTTATGACTTCAATTAAATGTCGTCCAAGAAAAATTTTCTATTTATATATAAGTAGTGGAAAATCAAGGATCCCACTGCCACATTTCCTCCAGCATCTACATTTCCTCACACATCTGGACCAAATTTACATGTAAATTCCCATAAGGAAAAAATGTGGAGATGAATCTCCTAGGAGGAACTGTGGAGATGAATCTCCTAGGAGGAAATGTGGCGATGAATCTCCTAGGGAGGAAATGTGGAGATGTAAATTCCCATAAGGAGGAAATGTGGAGATGAATCTCCTAGGAGGAAATGTAGAGATATAAATTCCCATAAGGAGGAAATGTGGGAATGAATCTCCTAGGAGGAAATGTGGAGATGTAAATTCCCATAAGGAGGAAATGTGGGAATGAATCTCCTAGGAGGAAATGTGGAGATGTAAATTCCCATAAGGAAGAAATGTGGAGATGAATCTCCTAGGAGGAAATGTAGAGATATAAATTCCCATAAGGAGGAAATGTGGGAATGAATCTCCTAGGAGGAAATGTGGAGATGTAAATTCCCATAAGGAGGAAATGTGGAGATGAATCTCTTAGGAGGAAATGTGGAGATGTAAATTTCCATAAAGAGGAAATGTGGAGATGAATCTGCTAGGAGAAAATGTGGAGATGAATCTCCTAGGAGGAAATGTGGAGATGTAAATTCCCATAAGGAGAAAATGTGGAGATGAATCTCCTAAGAGGAAATGTGGAGATAAATCTCAGTTTTCATCGACTACCCATTGCATCTTTCGAAATAAATGTACATTGTTTGGCATCAATTAGCATTTGATATTTCTCAGTTATCCGAATTTCTAGGAATTTTTTAGATTGCAACATCCCCCAGAAAGCTACCCTTAAAAATTTTTTTAGCCAGGCGATACATCAAATTAGTCTAGAATTTTACGCAAAATCTGAATCTGTAAACAGATTTGAAATAGGACCACCCTTTACCGTTTTACATACATACCCTCTGCAAGATAGATCTTTCTCCACATTTCCACCCACGAGATAAATGTACCTTGTTTGGTGGCAGTTAATATTAAAATTTTCTCAGCTACCCAAATCTCTTTAAATTTTTCAGATAGCATCATCCCTCAGGGAGCTACCCTCATTTTAAGATTGTTTGCTGGTAGCGATTTTTGGCTGTCCGCATAAAGTTTTTAACCATGCGACGCATCAAATTAGTCTAGAATTTTATGCAGAATCCGAATCTGCAAACAGATTTGAAATAGGACCACCCTTTACCGTTTTACATACATACCCTCTGCGAGATAAATCTTTCTCCACATTTTCACCCACGAGATAAATGTGCCTTGTTTGGTATCACTTAATATTAGAATTTTCTCAGCTACCCAAATCTTTTTAAATTTTTCAGATAGCATCATTCCCCAGGGGGCTAATATCATTTTAAGGTTTTTTTACCGACAGCGATTTCTGACCGTCCTTATAAATTTTCTTAACCATGCGATACATCAAATTAGTCTAGAATTTTATGCAGAATCCGAATCTGCAAACAGATTTAAAATTAGACTACCCCTTACAAAGTTACACTTTAAAGACCCCAAACCTCTAAATTTTTGCATTAATATCTAACCTAGATAAATTTTTCTTCGACTACCCATGTTAATCTTATCTTTAATTTACCAGGCATTCTAAAACCGTGGGAATTTTAGAAATAAACCCTTTATAAACCATAAGTGTTTAATATATAAAACCATTTTCAAACAGTAATGTACTGTTTTAGAATATTTAAAACCACGATTTTCAAAATTTTGAACACGTCATAACATAATTATGTAGTCAAATTTAAACAGGTACTTGGAAAATACAATTCGTACCCGAACTAATTTCTTGACGATTATGAATTACCCAAGTTACATGTGAAAGCAGTGTATAATTCCTTTTAAAGCGCATTTCTTCTCTAAACAAATACATTAATTACATAAGAAAAGTACGTTGAATGCAAACCACTTAATAGCTAAGAACACAAAGAAATTAAGCACACAAAAGCTTAATAATTTATTTTATCAAAAATTGCCGAAGAGACACGAAGGATGCACAAGCGCGGTCAGTAAACCAATTAGCATTAATGCCAAGTATTCCGTACTTTCGTAGGTTGCTCATTTTCTAGAACCAAATCTTCCACAATGTACAATGTAAAATCTATGGCTTAAAATTTAAACATCGCTCGTAAATGCGTGGAATGGAATTCTGTTGTACTCTTGAATATACTCAACTTGTTTACAAATACTGTTTTCAAACAATCTTGGAAAGATTTTTATAAATCCGTATAATATGACCTCAATATCACTATTACTGTATTTGCTTTTAATTACATCATGTGCGAGATTCTGTAAGACATCACTCCTATTAAATCTTTCCATTGCTACATTTAACAGAAACAGATCTATATTAGGAGTACCGTTTTCTTTAGTTCTTTCAAAGTATTAGCATGGTTGAGAACGATCTGAGATACCCCTAAAAAGTGTTCTAAAGTTCCTTTGGTAAATAACATATAATTCTCATCAAATGTCACCATATTCACTAAACAATTCTTATTTAAATAAAAACGCAAGTTGTCGAATTTGCATATCTGATTTCGCATGCCAACTTTACAGTGCGTATAATGTATGGAAGATTTGATATAAACTTCCTAAATACGTTGAGGGATACATCAAGTACGATCTGCGAAATGGTGTCAACAAATCTGAAAATTATTTTATAATCGCCGAACGGATTCAGGCCTACAATTATGATTTTGGAAGAAGATTTTGTTATGGCGTATAGTTTTTTAAATAGCAACTTGGTTCACTCTAACTGAATTGCGGCGTTTATACATTTTTTATGCGCTGCGGTCGATTGGTTTTCCAAATCCTTAATTTGTTCTCACTCATTGTCTGTAATTTTTAGTTTCTCCTGGAAATAAACCATCTCGATGTGCCTCTCGTTTTTTTTTATGGCGTCACATCCAGTAAAAACGCTTTCACACACACTGCATGCAATACTTAAGATGTTCATTCTAGAAAAAATTAATGATTAACAGTTTTTGAATTATACATGTAAATATTAATTTCTTCTACGTTTGCAAAATTCAAACTAAGACTTATTCTTCTTTGTTGATAGTCCTCACACGAAATTTTCAAAGACGGAAAATTCTGTAACACTATTACTTACACTTTGAACGACTTTAACGTTTTACAAAAATTAACTTAAAATGAACTTTTGGTATCATTTCCCCCGTATTTATGTACAAAGAGAAAATATAAGTATAAGTTGTCCTTACATTTACCCAATTTAAATCAAATTATAGAATGCGTATTCCCGAATATTAACTAGAATTGTGAAAGGTACTTTTATTAAATTAATAGTCAGACGTCATTGACAAAACAATGCAAGGCTGATGATCATACATATCACTACATTTATTTAGAAAATACGTCTTATTTTGAACTACATTTAAAATAGATTAACAAACCACTTTCTAGTCCACGGTACCGGCAATCTTCGAAAAAATAAATTATTAAACTTTTGTGTGCTTAATTTCTTTGTGTTCTTAGCTATTAATTGGTTTGCATTCAACGTACTTTCCTTATGTAATTAATGTATTTGTTTGGAGAAGAAATACGCTTTAAAAGGAATTATACACTGCTTTCACAAGTAATTTGGGTAATCCATAATCGTCAAGAAATTAGTTCGGATACGAATTGTATTTACGAAGTACCTATTTAGCATTGACTACATAATTATGTTATGACGTGTTCAAAATTTTAAAAGTCGTGGTTTTAAATATTCTAAAACAGTACATTACTGTTTGAAAATGGTTTTATATATTAAACACTTATGGCTTATAAGGAGTTTATTTCTAAAATTCCCACGGTTTTAGAATGCCTGGTAAATTAAAATAAGATTAACATGGGTAGTCGAAGAAAAATTTATCTAGGTTAGATATTAATGCAAAAATTTAGAGGTTTGGGGTCTTTAAAGTGTAACTTTGTAAGGGGTAGTCTAATTTTAAATCTGTTTGCAGATTCGGATTCTGCATAAAATTCTAGACTAATTTGATGTATCGCATGGTTAAGAAAATTTATAAGGACCGTCAGAAATCGTTGTCGGTAAAAATCTTAAAATGAGATTAGCCCCCTGGGGGATGATGCTATCTGAAAAATTTAAAGAGATTTGGGTAGCTGAGAAAATTTTACTATTAGTTTACACCAAACAAGATACATTTATCTCGTGGGTGGAAATGTGGAGAGAGTTTTATCTCGCAGAGGGTATGTATGTAAAACGGTAAGGGGTGGTCCTATTTTAAATTTGTTTACAGATTCGGATTCTGCGTAAAATTCTAGATTAATGTGATGTATCGCATGGCTAAAAAAGTTATAAGGACGGTTAGAAATCGTTACCGGTAAAAATTTTTTAAATGAGGTTAGCTCCCTGAAGGATGATGCAATCTAAAAATCTAGAAATTCGGATAGCTGAAGAAAATCTAATGTTAATTGATTCCAAACAATGTACATTTATCTCGAAAGATGCAATGGTTAGTCGATGAAAACTGAGATTCATCTCCACATTTTTTCCTAAGAGATTCATCTCCACATTTCCTCCTTATGGGAATTTACATCTCCACATTTCCTTCTAGGAGATTCATCTCCACATTTCCTCATTATGGGAATTTACATCTCCACATTTCCTCCTAGGAGATTCATCTCCACATTTCTTTCTAGGAGATTCATCTCCACATTTTCTCCTTATGGGAATTTACCTCGCCACATTTCCTCCTAGAAGATTCAGCTCCACATTTCCTCCTAGGAGATTCATCTCCACATTTCCTCCTTATGGGAATTTACATCTCCACATTTCCTCCTAGGAGATTCATCTCCACATTTTCTCCTAGGAAATTGGGGTGGTTGGATTTTAAATCTGTTTACAGATTCGAATTCTGAATAAAATTCTAGACTCATGTGATGTACTGCATGGTTAAAAAATTTATGCGGACGGCCAAAAAATCACTACAAGCAAAAAATCTTAAAATGAGGGTAGCTCTCTGGGGGATGGTGCAATCTAAAAAATTTAAAGAAATTTGGTTAGCTGAGAAAAATCTAATATTAATTGATAGCAAACATTGTACATTTATCTCGAAAGATGAAATTGGCTAGTCGATGAAAACTGAGATTCATCTCCACATTTTCTCCTTATGGGAATTTACATCTCCACATTTCCTTCTAGGAGATTCATCTCCACATTTCCTCCTTATGGGAATTTACATCTCCACATTTCCTCCTAGGAGATTCATCTCCACATTTCTTTCTAGGAGATTCATCTCCACATTTCCTCCTTATGGGAATTTACCTCTCCACATTTCCTCCTAGAAGATTCATCTTCACATTTCCTCCTAGGAGATTCATCTCCACATTTCCTCCTTATGGGAATTTACATCTCCACATTTCCTCCTTGGAGATTCATCTCCACATTTTCTTCTAGGAAATTGGGGTGGTTGGATTTTAAATCTGTTTACAGATTCGAATTCTGCATAAAATTCTAAACTCATGTGATGTACTGCATGGTTAAAAAGTTTATGCGGACGGCCAAAAAATCACTACAAGCAAAAAATCTTAAAATGAGGGTAGCTCTTTGGGAGATGGTGCAATCTAAAAAATTTAAAGAAATTTGGTTAGCTGAGAAAAATCTAATAATAATTGATAGCAAACATTGTACATTTATCTCGAAAGATGAAAATGGCCAGTCGATGAAAACTGAGATTCATCTCCACATTTCCTCCTTGGAGATTCATCTCCACATTTCCTCCTTATGGGAATTTACATCTCCACATTTCCTCCTAGGAGATCCATCTCCACATTTCCTCCTAGGAGATTCATCTCCACATTTCCTCCTTATGGGAAGTTACATGTAAATTTGGTCCAGATGTGTGAGGAAATGTGGATGCTGGAGGAAATGTGGCAGTGGGATCCTTGATTTTCCAATACTTATATACCTTTATTATATTTTAAAAACAATAGCCTGTTAGGAACAAATACGAAATAAATCCTTAATTATCTAGCAGAAAGTTGTAAGGACCAGTGGCGGCGTTAGGCGTCGACGACGTCGGCGATCGCCGACGGCCTCGCGCCCAAAAGGGCCACGCAAAAAAACGGCAGAAGTCGATTAGTTGACAAAAAAAATGATTGTCGTAGAACGAATGCCAGCATTCTGCAATGTTTTAAATGTAGAATTAAACCCTTATATAAAAGCAAGTATTTCTTATCGCAAAGGCAAGCAATGCATCACACTAACAGACCCTGTCGACTACCTGTCCCGGCAGAGAGAAGAATTCAATGCACCCAGTGGTTACGATAAGTCCATTGTTAAAAGGCCTTTTATTTTAAAGAGCATTTGAAAATACATGTTCAATTTACATTTATTATATGCCATAACTATTAGTAACTTTTGTGCGATATAATTGTAAATAAAACCTACTTCGTGGTTTTGCGATTGAAGCTTTTGTAGAAAATAAATCTTGAAAATGATTTCTTGGCCAAAATGAATAAAGTTCAGGCTAAAAGCTACTTAGGTATTGTTTGATGTCTTCTCAGGTTGACAAAACCACTGTAATGTAAAAGGGGTTTAATTAAAACTTTTTGTAAGTTTACTACCCTTTATCCTCGTGACTATCAGCTATATACTAAAACTCTCTATTTTAATCTGATGTCACTAGGTCGAGATTTTCTTCTTTAGACTCCAAGCCCAGGGTAATGTCAGATGGAAAACGGCTTTAGACAAAGAAAACTCTTAGGGATTAAACGGCTAGTAGAGTGTTAGCTCTGGGTAGATCATGAGCATGGGTCATGGGTGGATAATCGACCAAAAATATTTTTAATAGGCGCCACCGTATTTTTTAATACAAGTGCCAGCAAAATTTAACTGTGTTTGTATAAGGGGAATGCGGAAACCTTATCTTAACACCACTATCATAGCCATAAAATTTGAATTTTACTCTTTATCACACACTTACCAAAACCTCAACCACCAGATGTCAAACAGTTGTCTCAGCTTTACCTGTGAACAAACAAAAACACCACATGGACACTATCTGTGTCCTCAAAAGCATATGCCCAAAAATATAATAAGTGACTTTAAACATCTGTGAAATACTAAAGAGATTCATTTTCATTATTCTGTCTTTTTACTTAAGGAGGATTTGCTCTAGTTTTCTCTTTCCTAATTTAAATGTTGTATAATAAAACTTCTTCCAAAGGAAACAAAATGAATTCTATTTATATGTAGAAATCAGATTATATACATGTGACTGCAATATATATTTACTATCTTGTCATAAAAAATTTTATAAAAGAATTTTAGTGAAGTTTAACCTTTAAAATAAATATGTATAAATTGATCATTTCTATAAAATTTAGTTTAAGCAAACATGTCATAATTTATTAGTTCATAACACATGAATTTATTTTTACTATAATCATTGAAGCGCTTCCTTGACCATTTACAACAAAGATTGATCATCAGAAAAATTGCGATCATAAAATGCAACTACTTAAATTTAACTGTAGTCTACACAAAAAATATACACGAATTTCAGCACCAATAAAAGCTTTTACATGACCTGAATGTTTTTAAGCAAAATGTGAAAATTAAATCAAGACTGCATCTGGCGTCTAGATTAGGAAACAGAATCTATACTATTTTTTTTTATCTGACATAAGTTGTCATTCTAAATATCTTGAAACACATTGAGTGCGTGTGCAAGCAACTGACTAACTAGATATTTAGTCGGTGTGTTATTAACTTTAAAAAAAACTACTTTTTATTTGTGTTACTCTAATAATCAACGTAGGAAATCTCATAATAATTTACTATACTTTCAAAGTTACGGAAAGTTTCAAACACTCACGTGTATCCAAATAAATTGCAGGTGCAAAATCATGACGTCAGCTGTTGTATTTTTCCAGCGTATTAATCATCAGTGAGTTTGAAGTACCAAGATTCTTTGTTGAATAAACCATTGTGATACGGCGTAGTTAAATAGATAGAACGAAACCATAACTGTCTGCTTTAAATTATTGCGACGAAAATGTATCATAATTTAACATTGAAAATTGTTGTTGTAGATATGTCCATAAGATATTGCACTAAAGTGAAATATATTAGTTTAATTAATAGTATTAATCTATACCAACTGTCTTAAATGATGTATATTATCGTTCCATGTTCTCAACTCAAGTCTTCTTTTTGACCCTATTAGACGCCTCGTGTTTTAGTCGGCCCATCTTGACTTTTATCTCTAGTCTACAAAAAGCGACTTCACTCTTCGACGTTGGAAACAAAAGTGCTGATAATTAACTGGACAACGCTTGGTAACAAGCCTGAGAATATATATCTTCTAGAATCTATGTATTATTGTGAACATTATACTTTAATTTTTATTGGCTGAATATTTACGAATTAAATGCATTAAAATTTATCTGTTTTATTATTAATTTATTAGGCTTGGTGTAACAAGAAAAAAAATACGTTACACCACCCTCATTTGTCCATCTTAAACTGTATGCGTAAATTGTTACGGATGTTCAGTTGTTGTGTATACGTTAAGTGTGTAGTTAAATTACTCTTAGTATGAAGTTATAACCAACGACTAAAGTAACGCGTAGTTAACATAAAGATAAGGAATCTATAATTGTTGGTATTTTTGATTATAAATACTAAAAGCTTCTGTGCTAATATTGTTTGGATTACATGCATACATTTTACATTGGGTATGATGTGAATTACATGTGTTAGTTTAATTTTTTCTATAATTAATTGTTAAGTTACTTCCCCTATTTTAAGTCAGTAATATATAATATTCAAAGCTTTTTGCATTTAATCTGCGCTGGTATAAGCGTGTTTGCTTTTTATATTTGGTATCGTCATTATAATGTCAGGAGGGCTTTCTAGAGACAGAGATATAGGTAGGAAATGAGAATCTGGTGCGTCAAGAAAAAAAAGAAAAGTTGATAAGGCTCTGTCCAACCAAACCATGAGTTCCAGTATGATGACATTTCTTAAGAAACATTCATCAGGACCGGTCGGTACTACAATAACATTAAAGTCTGATGACTCTCTTGTACAAGTTTCTGAACCAACCTCAGATCCAGAGTTGGCAGAATCTACAGTTATTCAAGTCTCTAAACCCAGTAACGGTAAAAAGTTAGACTGTGACGACAACATTCGTGACTCAATGATTCAAAAACAAGCAGCCCATTTCAAAGCGTTGTTTATGGATTCTGATCCGGGGAAGTGGGTATTTCCAATAACGGACTCGCTGCGTCATGACTTAATTCAAAACGGTCCTCACCAAAACCTAGAGACGTCTGACGAAGGTTATCCCAGAGACGATAATAATAGACATTTTTCTAAATTCCACTTTAATCGAAAATTGAGTAATGGGGAAAACCAACATCGCAGGTGGTTAATTTACTCTATATCTGAAGATATAGTTTGTTGCTTTCCATGTAAACTTTTTTTCCCATTTGCAAACACAGATGGTAAAAAAAGGATGTTGCGACTGGAAAGATATGAGTCGAATATTGCAAAGACATGAACAAAGTCATGGACACATGGTGTGCATGATTAAATGGATTGAATTTTATAAAGGAATTAAACACTGAAAAACAATAGATGCAGAAAACGATAGACTGGTTAAAGAATCGCAAAAGTATTGGTATAACTTGTTTGAAAGGTTAATTGATATAATTAACTACTTAGCTTCACATAATCTGGCATTTAGAGCTCATCGAGAATCTTTTAATTTTAATTTAAATAATAGCGATAATAGTGGCAATTTTATAGACCTACTTAAATTGTTATCAAAATATGATGTGACGCTACGGGAACACCTGCAACGCATTAATAAAAAACAGCTTAATCAACATTATTTGAGTCACGATATTCAAAACGAATTAATCACATTAATGTCTAAATCAGTTGTTGATGAGATAATACAAAGAGTCAAACAAGCAAAATACTACGCGTTTATGCTTGATTGCACCAGGGATGTCAGCCGTGTTGAACAAATGTCGATAACATTAAGATTTTGTAATTCCTCAACTGGAGCGATAGAGGAGCACTTTGTTGGGTTTATTGCCGTCGCAGAGACAACAGGAGAATATTTAACAAATTCAATATTACAAGAACTAGAAAGAAATGGTTTAGATATCCAAAATTGTCTTGGGCAGGGATACGATAATGGCGCTAATATGGTCGGCATTAACAAAGGAGTTAAAACTAGAATCCTTAATTTTAATCCAAGAGAGTTTTTCACGCCTTGTGGATGTCACTGTTATAATTTACTGTTGATAGATGTAAGTAATTCTTCTATAATTGCCAAGACGTTTTCCGGCTTTATCAATAAAATATACCTTCTATTTACGAGATCAAGCAAGCGTTGGGATCTCCTTAAAACCAAATTAAAATCAACATTAAAATCCCTGGCCGAAACAAAATGGGAGAGTAGAATAGAAGCAGTTAAAGCGATATTATTGCAATTTGATGATGTTGTCGATTGTGTAAATGACCTGAAAAACGAAACTGAAGATTTCGAAACTCTAAGTGACTGTGAAGCTGTACTCAACGAAATGTTAACTTTTGAGTTTATTGTTGCAATACACGTTTGGTACAAGATTTTACTGCGCGTGAACAATTTAAGTAAATTATGGCAATCGGTTCAAGTTATCTTGAAGATCGCTGTTGATACTTTACGTTTGCTATGTAACTGGATTCAAGAATATCGTGATACAGGATTTGAAAAAAAGCGTTGCAGAAGCCAGATTGTTTGTGAAAAAAAGTAGTTATGAGATTTCGTCTCAATTTAAAGAAAAAAGATTGGCCAAAAAGAAAAGAATGTTCTCGTATGAAAATATTGATGAACCAATACAATCTGCTAAACTGCAGTACAAAGTTGACTTTTTTAATAAAATGTTAGATGCTATCATAGTCGACACCGAATGCCGATTCAAATCGCTCCATAATTAATTTTGAACAATTTGGCTTTATTTTTGACATAAACTATTTAAAATCTATACCAAAACAAGACCTTCTTAAACATTGTTGATTTAGCTGCAATACTTTGAAATGGCGAAAACAGCGACATTAGGCATTTCGAACTATGTGAAGAACTTCTGCTTTTACAATCGAATTCACTGATAGACTCTATCAAAGATGTCAAACCACTTATACAGTACAGTCTAGAAAATAATTTGTAAGAAGTATACCCGAATGTTTACATAACAATCAGAATTATGCTTACAGTTCCGGTCACTACAGCTTCTGCTGAGAGAAGCTTCTCAAAGCTAAAATTAATTAAGACCTACTTACTAACTACTATGGGCCAAGAGAGACTATCTGCGTTGTCAATTTTATCGATTAAAGCAAAAATAGCAGCTGGTCTAAATTATGATACAATATTGAAAATATTCAGTGAACTTAAAAGCAGAAAAGTTCGTATATTGTAATTTGTGTTTGAGTGTGTAATTCGTATATTTGTGTTCGGTCGTCTTAAAACTATTTAATGTTAAATTTGCGCTTAGAACAAGGGTCAGGTGCTTCATCACTTCGAGCTTTACGCCGCTTCAGAAGTGTTAGCTTCACTATCCATATAACAATTATACATGCTTCGATAATAATATGATCCACTAGACTAGAGCTTTGAACGTTACGAGTTGTAATGTTTCGTGTCAATTAATTCAACGGATAAAAATGTCTCAGTGAAATTTGCATGTTAAATTTTTGTGCAACCAACAACCTATGGATAATGGATATTTTCTCACCTCGTTATTTCAGGGTAAGTCCTTAATCATAATTTATAATTTTTAAAAGAAATTGTTTGGTTGTACTTCTTTGACAAATAACATGTGAACCCAAGTGTTATATATTATAGACACTCAAATTGTCTATTCACCTTCATTCATGTATCTTACCTTCTACTACGTACAGTTAATTTGCGCCTTGAGTTCTAATTAACCGCCACAGTTTGATTAGGTTAGCAACAAAATACTTATATATACCTAGTACATATTGGTATAATTCAGGTCATTAAACGTTTTGTTTTGGGCTCTGAGAAATGTTAGGGGCCTCGAAAAACTGATGTCGTCGACACCCACGTTTGATCTAGCGCCGCCACTGGTAAGGTCTATTAGCATCCTAGAAAGAATACATTTGGGTATATGGACCATCAATTTGACTGCTCTAAATCAAATGAATTTTCTACAGATGTTCCAGTTATTCAACCACGCTATACCTATAACCAGAGCATAATCCACTTGAGCATACGGCATACATTAGCTCATTCACAGATCTTATTTCGTTAGTTTTAGCAAGTAACCGCAATCTTACTTTTACCGATCGATGTTTATATTGTGCTACTAGTGTGATGAGTTTTTCACGTATCTACCCACCATTTAGACTCAACTCGAAATCGTCTTGCTTTGCAGTTTACTATAATGTTATGTAAAGGGAGGGGATTACTTAAAACTATTTTGATAATTTTGCTTTTTGTAAATAAAAAAAATTAATCTTAAGTGTACTATTTATTAAAAAAGATTGTAAACATTTTAACTTTACAACTAAATGCATTCTTATAAAACGTCGTTATTATTTTCAGTGGTTAGCTCGATTATCGTAACTTCTATTAGTACCAAATACTATAGACGATGAACTAACACCCGTTGGAGTACATAACATACATTAGCTTATTCACAGATCTTACTTCGTTTGTTTTACGAAGTAACCGCAATCTTACTTTAATCGATCGATGTTTACATTGTGTTATTAGTGTGATGAGTTTTCACGTATCTAACTACCATTTAGACTTAACTCGAAATCGCCTTGCTTTGTAATTTACTGTAATGTTTTGTAAAGGGAGGGAATTACTTAAAACTATTTTGATAATATTTGCTTTTTGTAAATAAAAAAAATTAAGCTTTAATGTACTATTTATTTAAAAGTTTGTAAACATTTTAACCTTACGACTATATGCATTCTTATAAAACGTCGTTACGATTTTCTGTGGTTAGCTCGATTATCGTAACTTCTGTTGGTACCAAATTCTATAGAAGATGAACTAACACTCGTTGGATGTACTGAATTTCCTAGTTTCCTCACAACGGCATTGAAGCCGCTGACGTCATCCGCTGAATATTCTACTACCCGAACTGAACCGTCAGGTTCAACTAGTGAGTATGAACCTCTGACTACATCTCCGTCGCGGACTTCTTGTTGTTCTATTTGATCTCCAGTATATCTATCGTTAACCTGATAGTTGTAGGAGTACCTTGGATAAGTCTATAACAAAATAAGAAGTTACACATTTGAATAAACCAATAGCTCAAAACCGAAGGGTAGTTGAGTTTAAAGCAAAATTTTTATAGTATATATTATAAGTAGCGTAGTGTTATGTAACGCTACGATATAGCTTCAATCCAATTTTTATGAATATATATATGTATCTCCACATTTTGTAAGTCGAAGCATGATGAATTTGTTATTTATAGCTACAGAAGAGTTATGTATAATGACCGTATATCACCTAGAAGTTGGAAAATACGTGAAATGCAAAACACATTCGTTTAAAGATCTGAACAAGCGAATAAAATAAATGAAATTCAACGCCGTTAAACACCTTTATGATATTGACTTGAAAGTATCTTTCAAACACAGAAGTTCTATGCGAAGGGAGATTGAGAAGGTCTTTATAACGAGAATCAAATTGTGCATAATTATTCTGGATGACAATTTCTCGTGTAAGTATTATGGGGTTTCATGAACAATGTTTAAATACATACATGCGGCCACTCTGTCATATTGAACAATCGGGTTTCAGGATATTTATCAAAATATCGAGAAAATTTTATGATTCCGTAAGTCAGTTAGTTTTGCATGCTTTGAATTTTGTTTTTGTGTTCGATATCAACAGCAGAAATGTAAACGAAAGAGCAAAAAATGGTATTGCAACAGTATTAGTGTCTTGTACAGGGTTATTTTCATGTTCCGGATTAGAGAACAATGCAGTGAAGAATATCAATTGAAATATAGAAGCGTTTCAGGTGTGCAAAAATGAACTTGCTGGCAAAATCTCGTCATTATCCGACAATGCATCTAAGTTTTCGTACAGTACCTTTATAGAGTTATCCACACCATCAACAAAGATTATGAGTTATTTTCAAAGAATCACTCTAACCTACGAGGTCGAAAAATAGTTCAATCGGATGTTTTGTTTTTTGAATGATTGTTTGCTGTCCTACTTCAACAATTTCTTGGAAAAGATATTACTAGGTTACTTTTGCAATACAGATCTGTAGCTTATTATAAAGAACAAATTTGCTTCACATTTAGCAAATTTATGTACGAAAATTATACTGCAAAGGTACTTCCTCCAGACTTTAAATATGTATACGATATGTTTTTAACCGTGTTGGTTAAGGTGAGTTTTGATATATTTTTCTTAATATTGTCATGAAAACTCCATTCCCATCCATTTCTATTGCTTTTTAACGAAGTTATTTTTAATCAGTCGATGTTGGTAACTTTTCTATTATACAGGAACTATGTCATCACGACATTGTTAGTTTAAGCGCTACTAGTGTAAGCTCTATTTATTATATTTTAGATAAGCCCGACATTATTAAGAAAATACTCTTACACATGCAAAGTCTTGAGAGTTCATTGCAGGAAGATCACATCCAATCAAATAGTTTGCGTATTTGTAACTTTAACCGGCGCCACTTGGAACAATTACAATGTTACTAAAGACAAACAATGGTATTGATATAGAAGGTATCCTAAAGAAGCTGTTAAGTATCTTTACCTGTACTTGGACTTTGAATGATTCACTTTACATTTACAGAAACATTAGTATTAAGCTACCGTGTTGTTTGCAAATCCCCGCTTTTGCCATTTGAAGATAGTTCACGGTTTATCAAGCAAGTTAATATCGAAACAATACGTTTTGTAACAGAACGAATTGCTTTTTGCATACTCATTTTTTATAGGTATCTGCTAAATTTATCAAGTTAAGGGCATGAGATTATAAACTTGGGGGGATTTGTTCCGAATGTGTAATTTTACACATTTGGTAGAATTAGCATTTTCCGTGGTTTTTGAAGTAAGAAATTCAAATTTGAGGATTTCTAATAATTTTTAGATACGACTGAGTATCACATGTATACCCTCAAAAGTAGTGTGATTGGATTTTTGGTGTTGAGACTAAAATTCTGTAAATACACAAATTAATATTTCATGAAGATACCGATGTGTTTGATATGTATTGTGTATTTATATTCCATAATTTTTGAAATGGAAGCATACGGCTAAAAGCATGTGAAGTTTGAAAATATTTGATGCCTGTAATTAGGTAAATTGCTTTAAAGATGTTCAACACATATACTATTAACAAAGGAGTATGTGTGTGCTTATAGTATGGTAAGCACTAGCCATAATAACTACATTAAAATTAAAGTTATTAATCTGTAAATAGAAAATGTGATGCTTACGTAGTAGTCAGACGGTGCTTCCTCATAATTGTTTCCAAACTGTCCTGGTCTTCTATACGCTAAACCGTTTGGTCCAAATTGTCCTAAATTTCTGTGCCCAAGGTACCTCTCATTTCCTTAACCGGAATATCCTAAACGATCACCAATGAATCCATTGTTTTGAATTCCATATTGGCCAAAGTTATCGTGTCCGTAGTATCCAAAATTGGTTTGCCCGGGATATCCAATATATTCAAATTCGCGATATGACGCTGTTCCTGTATAACCTAGTGGTCCAGTGGGAGCAAACTTTTGACCTCTATAGGGCACGTTCCCTAAGTTACCACTGGGAAGTGCTAAATTTCCATATCCAAACGTTCCTAAATCGATTCCACCGTGTCTGATACCAGGTACATTACCACATGAAACAACAGTAGTAAATACTACAAATGCGAATGCCTAAAAAATATTATATATACTATTATATTATATACTATTTATTTTAGCAAAAACTTAGAAATCTCTAATGCAGTTGAATTTCTAGTTGCGTTAATTTACGTTTATTTAACTTTTTGATAAAAGCATGATGTAATTAAACTCTGTATTGTCAACTTATGACTAAACTTATGAATTCCTAAAAAACTGGAACAATTTGAGATGCAGTATCTTTATAATACGTAAAATATATTAATAGACGAAACTCCAATTTTTCACATGGACTTTGTGTTATTTACTATCACCATATTTATTTACACGTCCGTATAATTTTGAGGTTTAAAAAAATGAACTGGTCACCTTAGAGAGACATATATACATATTTAAAAGAAGGATTACAGTGTTTACAGAGCTATTTAACATTGGCGTAACAGATTTTGATGAAATTAGTTTATGCATTTGGGAAGAAACCTCTGGAAGTATCCCCTATACCTTCATTAATGCTAGCCTGACTAAATAGTTCTATGACGATTTACGATAAAATAATAGGGTTTCCTTCCTCAAAATCTTATTTTACTGACTGACTTAGAGACTAGAAAAATAATACATAAGTTTACTTTTTATTTCATGGCCCTATTATCAATTTGCGTTTTGTCGACCAAACAATTAATTATGTTAAGGTTATTTATTTGAGTCTCAATTGATATTTAGAAGGTAATATATCGCGAACGCTGGTTAAAAAACAATTGTGTCGAAATTTATTTTAAATGACTCTTGAACTAATATAATTATCGATAATAATAATAAATGTTACCGACTAATTAAAATTTCTACGTACCCGAATGAATGCCATGACTATATCCCAACACTGGTAAAGCTAAACTGATACAGAACTGTCCCTGTATTTGACTATTTATAAGTAGATATTTCGTTAAACAATTCACTATTGCTCAAAATGCATTCCTCATGTTACAATTAATTAGAAATATGCGATTTGATTTACGTATCTTAAAGCAACTTATGGCTATTAAAACTTCATAATTGAAGCAATAGAATGGGCTCATCCTGTTCGTGTAACTTGGGTTTTATGTAAATTTGTATTAAACGTAGTTAGGTGTTTGATAATTTTCTTTATTGTAATTACATTTAAAATAGTTTTATCTTTGTAATATGCACTAACGCATAAAATTTCTTATGTATAATTGTAGTTCTCAGAAAATTTGATTTTGTTAGCTTTTAATAAAGAGAACAGGATGTGTGTTATTATAGTTACGAAATCATTTGATATGAGAATTTATGCATAAGTCGATCAATTATTTGTGTACATTTGCATGCAGAATGATACAGGCAAATTGTGTTGTCTCAGGCTATGTAATGCAATTATTAAATTGCATCAATATAATAACACGGTCATTACTACAATCAACGTTGTTTTAGATTGGTTGATTCGTTCTATTCTGTGATACTAACGCAGCAAAGGCTGACAGTGCTTATCGAAACGGAGTAGTGAATAACTAATATCCATGTAATAATATTTTTTTAACATATTTTCTGAACAGAAATACATAAACCGCATATTAACTTACATTTTTGCCAATGGAGAGTATTCTCTTCACTTCGGCTATAGTATAGATCAACGATTCTCAATGTGGTCTATGTAGACCCCTACGGGTAGCTTATACCATGCACGACGGAGGGGGATTGATCTGCAAGCTACATCTTATGCGATAAATAAAGTTAATTGTATCTATAATTGCAAACAGAACATACCGTCTACCAAAATTGCAAGGCATATTTGAAAAGAAAATATTTGCACGATCAAAACCAAAACAAAAAAAATATACGTAGAAAGATAAATGAAAATCTACTACGAAGGTAAAGGACAGTGCTTACCGACAGAGCGCTTCAGCTCGCCGTGTGCGATTTTTGGAGTGACAACCCTAACGACCGCTTACGCTCCTGGATAGACCGCAACAACACGTACAAGGGACCATTAAAAGGTGGAACGTTATTGGCTTTAACTAACACTAAGGTATCCACCTGAACCAGCGAAGACGTTTTGTTTCATTTGGACCGTTATCGGTCGGTAGGCAAAAATTTCTGAAACCACAGATACCACAAATTTTACAGAATTCGCTGTAGCAATTGCCAACGAGACAGGCGGTTGAACAGTAGATCAGAAAGGATAGGTTCCGAAATAGCGAGTAAAGGGGTTAAAGTGAGAAAGTGACCTGGTGTCAAGCAACTCAAGCCGTTGGAGTCACTGCTCACATGGTTGAAAGGATGCGAGTTTAAAATGGCCTCAATCTGAACAAAGACAGTGACTTGTTCCTTGTAGGTCAGAGCTTGCTCACCTATTGTACGAAGGAGCAATGTTTTAATTCACTTTACACCCACTTTCCACAAACCACCAAAATGAGGCGCAGAAGGCGGTATAAAGTGCCAGGAGATATGTTCTTTCACAGCAGTTGATTTTGCGAGAGGAATTAACTGTCTACGGGAGTTACGTTTTGGGCCTTGAGAGCTGCCTTTTTAAAAAGTCTTTTACCAGAAACGCTTGTAACAATTTTTATTTAATTAGAAATCACAAGTGGAATTTTACAAAACTATATAAAATTACTCCAAGTCGAAATTACTGTTAAATGAAATTAAATTAGGGTGAGTAGGTCGAACAACCAACAATGCAAAAGTTGCGGGGTTCAAGACTGACTGACTATCTTGGGGCTGCCGTGGTATTTATGTTGTCCCTGCCCTTCACATTTCTGTGGGAACTGCAGAGCTCATATCTGGTGATTTCTTATTCGATTATATAATACAAAGTAACACTCTTAATTCTGATAATTGTGGTTTTATAAACGACTGTGACCTGCACCTGCTGTATCATTTACGTCTGGAATACAATGTATTCACATCCGTTCTTACAACTTGCTTGTAACCTTTCATTTATCTTCTCTTTATTTATCCTTGAATTACATTGTTGCATCTGACTTAGGTTTTTCAATAATTTCTATATAATTATACATATATTGATTTGGGGGATGTGTAACTCGGGCACCCCCAAAATTTGTGCCGAAATCACTGTAAAGATGCTCACAGCGGCCATGCCTAGCAAAAAAACGTCGTAGAGCAGCTAGAAAAGCGCCGGTTGACTGATCACAAACCGAGCCAAGGAGGGGTGTCTTGGCAGCCATGTTGCTAAAGAGACGCAAATATGCTTTCAACACTTTAGCCCCACGTACTCGCGACATGGTAGTAGAAAAGAGGCCGGCAAAATTAACGCCCGAACTCAAAAAGAACTTGGCTTGAGTGACTCGGCATGGAGGCTGCGATGCGATAGGATTAGTCTTCCACCAAATCACACATTGGTTCAAAGCTCGACGAATAGACTGTTTACTTGAAACAATCCAAAAACCTTGACAAACCATAAAATCAACTATTTAAACACCAGAGTGGAAGTATCTTAGATAAACAAAGTTGATATACAAATGCGTAAAGCAACTTTTACTATGTAAAAGAGCGGGACATTTCCAGTCGGAGGATAAGGGTTTGGGAGATAGGCGAGCACCAACCCGAGATTTCTTTTTAGTACTGATCCGGACTGGATAACGTTCAGCTCAATAGATAAGTGAGTCTGTTGAGTATATTTAATGACAGGGCTCAAAGCGCTATGGAGCTCAAAACAGGACAAAAGTCCAGTGTATTTTGTCAACGGAGAGTCTAAGCGACAATGCGAATATAAATTGAAAAGTTTATTGACTCTCCAAAATCCCTTTAATCCAAGAACGTTGCACGATTATAACTTCTAAAGAACTAAAAAGCGGAATGAGTGGACTGTAAGTGTCGAAGGCGCGATGCAAAGCAGGCGATGCCACTCGTCATAAAGAACAATGACACAAGCCGGGAAGTAGTAAGCTACATAATCCGACATCGCCAGGATTCTCAGTAGAAGGAATATGATGCCAAGAAGCGCGCGAAGTGTTTTCCTGAATATGGGAAACTCGATTGGCAACGAATGTTTTCCATCGCTGCGGCAGGGAACGAATTCAAGAAAGAACGACCATGGAATCAGGCCAACAAAAGGCAACATGGGGATCAAAGGTTGTGAGGATAAATATTAATAGTTTCGAAGCCAAAGCGTCGACTAACAGTGCGAGTCTAGGCAAATAGAGGGTACGATACGAAGCAACTTTGGCCTTACTACAAACTAAGTAAGCCTCAACGGAGAAATAGGTAAAAACGAAAATAAACGACATCACAAAAGTCGCATTCGGAAGCGTACACAAAACAATGAACTTTACACGTAGAAAATTGTGGCGGAAGTAGAAAGCCTATCATCCCAGTCTAATTAAACGTTTACCAAAACAGTTCAAAGAGATAAAATTCCTATAGAGTCGAAAATACGGACTAGCTTGAAAAGTAAGTTGCGGTTAGCACAGGCGGTACACTTTGGCTGAACTAGGAAACAAAAGGTACCTGTGATGAAACTCCATTGAAGACCTAAAACTTTTAGAGGCAGGCATTTAGACCCGTAAAGGAGCAAGTTAAAGATTGAGCGAAGAGCGGGGCAGCTATTTTGAGATTAGCTAAATGAGCAAAATTTTCAGAATAAATATTAGTAGTAGGTAAATTTGCACAAATTTTTGGAAATACGACAGCTTCGAAATTCATAATAGGTGAGGAATCATATATGTTTGAGCGAAACTGTTATAGTGCCATGCATAGCCGTGGAGCGCATGGAGCATAAACCACTAGGGGTTAAAGTTTGCGAAGTAGCGTGGAAACCTAAACGCTTCACACTATTTTGGAAATAAGGCAAGGCATGCTACCCGAGTAGAGTAAACAAGTAAGTTTTTGCAAAGAACCAGAGCGATTAGCGATTTCCACTTTGGAGATTAATACAACTGAAAGTTTGGCTAAAGAATTAAATAAAACAACATTCTACGTCGACGGACTAGACGAAGTGAACGTTTCCTCAGAAGCAAGAGGAGCTTATAGTGGTCCTGAAAAGCGGAACTAGTAGTAGGTGAAACCTTAGAGCAACGGGGGCAAGGCTCAATCAGCCCTTGCTACAAGTAGCAGTAGAGAGCTTGCGTGAAATGCGATGAAAGTGCAATAAAGAACAATGATGTTAATTACATTGGCGTCAGGAAATAGTGGATTTACATTTAACCAAAACGTGCGAACTACTAAGACAGTTGATGCAAGGTTTATGTTCTTTGACAAAGGTGTAGCGATGTTGTGGAGAATGTTTAGCGAAATCGATATAAGGATATAGACTATAGATTCTTTCGTTTCCATTCTTATTTCGACCAATTTTTTAGCCTATCATTCGTACCCAAACATTATCCAGTAATTAAACCCTCCTATATCTAAATATCGATTGACCCTTTAATCTACAAGTTTTTAAACCTTATTATTCCATATGTAGTTTTCTTATGTGCTGCGCACGTCCCTTCCCTTATTAGTATGTAGCCCCTTAAGGGTTCCGCGTTATTTACCTATGTATCATTAATTCCTACGCCAATGGCATAAAGTAGTTTTATAGTAAGTTTTAGGCGGTGCAATTTCGAACCTGCGGGGCTAGGAGTGACCTCACGTAGGTTGTAATATTAAAGATGCTAGGGGAGAGGAGTCAGTTCGTTACCGGTGCGTGAGGAAGCATGATGAATGCGACGGACTTGTGTATACGGTTAAACAGTTTTATCCCAGTGTTTTTAATTATTAATGTTGTAATTGAATCGTGTTCATGTGCATTGGATCAAGGGTTAATCTGCCAGGAGTATCCTCGAAATAATTAGTGGAACTTAAATAAGGTAAACTCATTCTATTAATTGCAATCAAGATTTTGGCGCAGCCTTGTTAGTCAATCTAGGGCTTTTCCCGAGCATCCCGTCGAGTTTAGATGGCGTCCAGGGTATTTCCCGATCAAGACCCCTCATTTCATATCCGACAGCATTCTAGAACTTTCGTCAAACACTTACATCATCCGTCCCACTGAGTTAGTCGACAAAACAACGTTTTTGTTCGTACCGTCAAGGTTTTCGGTATGTTTTCGGCAAGGGATTTTTAGCAGAGTAATTTACCGAATTTCCTGTGAATTACCTGCTAGATATTATAAGGGCCAAAACTGTACATACAAATTGCTAAATAATCGTGCATTCTTGATCTGCAAAAAATATTAGCAAAAAATGTTGGGAGATTTTCTACGGAGGAGTTGCGATACTATTGCGCCGACAACAAGAAAAATATCACATTTAATATTTCTAAAAATGAACCAAAATCTCAAACCTACCAAGTAAAAAAAACACAAAACTAAATATTAATCAGAATATATGAGACTTAATATCTCAAGTATGGTGCGTAATTTATTTTTGGTATGAAAGTAACAACTGACAAACATTTATCAAATGTCACATATTATTTACAAACTCAGGCATGTAATTCACAAAATCAAATCACCATTTTATTACACAAAAACAACACGAATAACAAATATTGCACGGTCAACTCACTTTTAAAACACACCTTGTTAGAAAACTGATTAATTTTCAAAATGAGGCACATAAAAATTGGCAAATTCCCCTGGATTTTATAGATTCGTACCGTAATAAGCTAACGCCTAATATTAATAATTTCTTTATCCATTTGAAAAAATATGCATTATCTACTAAAGAAACGTTATCTATCTAGAGCATAATTTCGCGGGTTATAACTATTCATTCTAATACAAAATAATATAACGTAGGGCGCTCCACTAGCTAAATTGTTGAAAACTTTCGTCTTTTGTAATGAACTCGCCTGCTATGCAATACTTTATGCGGCCAGTGAATTCCAGTCGTGGGATATTATACATTTTCTAAAAGCTTCTTTACCATCCGGTACCACTGAAATTTGCTCTTCAATATAAAATAAAATTTATACAAATCTATGCCTAGATTTTCGTTCAATTTAATAAAAATCTCAGTGTTTACATACAATAATCATTTTAACAAGTGATGTTCAACAATGTACTACATGCTTTTATTTCGTTCAACAAATAGCAAATTGCGCTGTCAAAAACTTGTGAACTAGTACAAGCTTAACGTAATTAAACTTTGAACATAAGAGAGTTCAGAATATGAATCGTTAAACAAGACAAATTCATAATTTCGCTTCTATTTATTTATACTTAAGATTTCGACGTCACAAACAGACGTCGTTTGTTTATCAAATTTTACTCAGAATAGTTCACTATTATAGGCCATCTGCATTTTAAAATCCTAGATCTCCAACATACCTGTGTTGTGGTTTTGAACACGTGCATCTAAATTGGTTTCGTCGAATTGTACTAGAAAAGTTTGTTGTAATCTCGTGTTGTTAAAACACCACTGATAATTTTTAAGTGTGGTGTTTGTTAATTTTCACAACTTATAGCTTCAAGTATGTGAACCCTTCTAATTAAATTATTCTAGAAAGATAATAACTTCAAGTTTATCTATCTGATGTAAATGTTATGTCTCCATGTACTCTGTGTAAAAGATCCAACATAAAAATACTCACATCGATTATTAATATATTAACACATTAACATATTTTCTCATATACTCGACTAAGCGTTGTTTACATAGTCCTCTTAGCGTGAATAGTTCTTCATGTATCTAACTTCCATTTAGACAACTCAAAGATCCCTTATTTTCTAATTTACTTTAAAAGGTACTAGTTACTTAAAATTATCTTGATAATACTTGCTTTTTGCAAATAAAAAAAATTAGTTTTGAATGAACTATTTATTCAAAACTTATGTAAATCTTATGGTTAAATGCTATTGCATAAAATATAGGTACTATTGTCTGTAGTTAGCTCGATTATAGTAATTTCTATTGGTACCAAATTCCATAGACGACGAACTGACTCCCGTTGGATGTACTGAATTTCCTAATTTCCTCACAACAGCATTGAAGCCGCTGACATCATCCGCTGAATATTCTACTACCCGAATTGAACCGTCAGGTTCTACTAGCGAGTATGAACCTCTCACTACATCCCCGTCGCGTACTTCTTGTTGTTCCTTTTGATCTCCAGTATATCTATCATTAACTTGATAGTTGTAGGAGTACCTTGGATAAGTCTGTAACAAAATAAGGGGTTACATATTTAGATACTCAATACCGAAAAGAAGCTGAATTTGAAGAAATATTCTTTATTAAAAGTATCATAAGTAGTGTAGTATTATTTACTGATACGCTATAGTTTGGATCAAATTTGTATGAATATTTATATATACCTATTTATGCAGTTTGTAAGTCAAAAGATGTATGTATTTGTCACCAATAGCTCCAAAAGACCGTATAATATGAGCTAGAAAATGAAAAGACATGTGAATTACCTGTATCATCTTCTAAAGACCTTGACGAATATATAATATAAATGAGATCAAAGCTAGTACTCTGTAAATAAACAATATGATACTTACGTAGTAATCAGTCAGTGTTTCTTCATAATTGTTTCCAAACTGTCCTGGTCTTCTATATGCCAAACTGTTCGGCAAGAATTCTCCTAAATTTCTCCGTCTATGATATCTCTCATTTCCGTAACCAGAATATCCCAAACTATCACCGATGAATCCTCTGTTTTGAATCTCATATTGGCCAAAATTATCGTGTCCGTGGTATCCAAAATTGTTTCGCTCGGGATATCCAATATTTCCAAATCCGCGATATGACATTGTTCCTGTATAACCAAGTGGTCCAGAGGGAGCAAGCTTTTGACCTCTGTAGGGCACGTTCCCTAAGTTACCACTGGGATATGCTAAATTTCCATATCCAAACGTTCCTGAATCGATTCCACCGTGTCTAATACCAGGTACATTACCACATGAAACAACAGTAGTAAGTACTACAAATGCAAATGCCTAAAAAATATTAAAACTACTTTATACATATACATACGTTTATGTAACTTTTTGATAAAAGCATTTTGTAATTAAACTGTATTGTCACTAACCTTATGAATTCTTAAAAACCTGGAACAATTTGCGATACAGTATCCTTGTAATACGTAAAATATTTAATAGACAAATCTCCAATTTTTCACATGGACTTTGTGTTATGTACTATCACCATATTTATTTACGTCAGTATAATTTTGAGATTTAAAAAAATGAACTGGTCACCGTAGAGAGACATGTATACATATTTAAAGAAAAATTTACAGTACTTACAGAGCCATTTAACACTGGCGTAACAGATTCTGATGAAATTAGTTATGCATTTGTGAAGAAATCTCTGGAAGCATCCTCTATACCCTCGTTAATGCTAGCCTGATTAAATAGTTCTTTAAAAATTTACGATAAAAATAATAGGGTTTCGTCAAAATTTTATTTTACTGACAGGACTAGGAGTTAACACTTAGAGACTAGAAAAATGTTACATAAGTTTACTTTTACTTCATGGACCTACTAATAATTTGCGTTTTATTGACCAAACAACTAATTATGTTACGGTCATTTATTTGAGTCTCAATTGATATACAGAAGGTAGTATATCGCGAACGGTGGTTAAAAATACAATTATGTCGAAATTTATTTCAAAAGAGTCTTGAACTAATATAATTAACTATAGTAATAATAAATGTTAACGATTAATTAAAATTTCTACGTACCTGAATGGATGCCATGGTATCCCAACACTGATAAAACTAAACTGATACAGAACTGTCCCTGTTTTCGACTATTTATAAGAAGATATACCGTTAAACAATTCACTATTGCTCAAAACGCATTCCTCATGTTACAATTAATTAGAAATATGCGGTTTGATTTATATATATTTTAAAGCAACTTATGGCCATTAAATCTTCATAATTGAAGCAATAGAATGGGCTCATCTTGTTCATGTAACTAGGGTTTTATGTGAATTTGTATTAAACGTAGTTAGATGTTTGAGAATTTTCTTTATTGTAATTATATTCAAAATAGTTTTATCTTAAGCAATATGCACTAACGCATAAAATTCCTTATTTTTAATTGGTAAATTTTAAAATATAAGACAGGATTATATGTGTTATTATAATTACGATATCATTTGATATGAGAATCTATGCAAAAGTCAATCAATTATTTATATACATTTCCGTGCAGCAGTTACAGGCAAATTGTGTTGACTCAGGCTATGTAATGCAAATATTAAATTGCATCAATATAATTACATGGTCGTTACTACAATAAACGTTGCTTTATATTAGTTGGTTCTATTCTGTGGTACCAATGCCGGAAAGCTTGACAGTGCTTATTCAAACAGAGTTATGAATAAGTAGAATTCATGTAATGATTGTTTTTTTTTAAAATATATTTCTGGAGAGAAATGCATAAGCTGGATTTTAGCTTACGTTTTTTTCAATGGAGAGTATTCTCTTCACTTCGGCTATAGCATAGACAAATGATTCCCAAAGTGGTCTATATAGACCCCTACGGGTTAGTTCAGAACGCAAGGGGTTCATGTCAGTGAAAACCAAAAAAGAAACGAATATTTGGGTACTTTAGTAAAAGAAATATAACCCTAAGAACAAAGAGTTGTACTTCACTTTGATTACCATATGTCTTGCCTTAACTTCGATAATCACAGTTGGCAAAAATAGTAGACGTGTAAATATGTGCAAAGTTTATATATGCGGAACCTGCAAATACTTTCCAGTAATACTTCAAATTTAAGCAGCGACGGCTTTGGCGGAATTCAAACGTAAACATTTTTATAGCATCGTAGCTACGATCACACCCGTCTTTTTACAACTGTCGCGGTACACCACAACACAAAGTACTTGAAAGTTAGCCGTGGTAAAAGCCATAGTTTATACTATATACGACGCAGGAGTGACTGACCTGCGAGGTACATCTTATGTGACAATTAAAAGTAATGTTAACTATAATTGGAAACGGAACATACCACCCACCAAAATTTCAAGGCATTTTTGAAAAGAAAATATTTACGCGAACAAAACAAAAACAAAAAACCTTATACAAAGAAAGATATATAAAAATCTACAATGAAGGTAAAGGACAGAGCATAGCGACATGGCGCTTAGCTTGCCTTGTGCAGTTTTGAGAGTGATAACGCTAACGTTAATTAATGAAAATAAATAATATAATTGTGGGCGATAATGTACTTCCAAGTGCAAGGAGCAGCTGGCAAGACTTTGTAACGCAAGCATCAATGAGATAGTAAATAAATAATATTTAATCTTGAATGGATTTGCATGTTAGGAAAACACTCTGTAGAATTTTAATTTCGTGTGAAATAGTGTTTAATAACTAAGACGCCATCAAATTTGTATTTTTATTTTAATTAAATTGAAAACCATAAATATAATCGTTTTACCTCTGTATATACACAGGGAAACTTGAGAAACGGCTTGTAAATTATTTTAATACCACAAGAATGCACCCAAACCCATAATATTTTAACCATAAAATTTTATAGTAAAAGTCTGCAATCAGAAGCTTTCAGAATTATACTAAGGAACTCATCAATATGCACACTAAATATGAACTTTAGGAGGTTGTTAAAAAAATTCTAAGCAATGTAACATAGTTCTAATGAACATTTTGCAGCTATCATAAAGTAAACTACAAATACACTTTGTATAATGTAGCATTCAGACGCCGAGACATGATTATACACACCTATAGAATTTTAATGATCTAATACTTTTATACATTAGACTGCAATGTGTGCAATTATAGGGTTTCAGATCAAAAAATTACAGATACTATCACTTGAATTACAGTATAACAGGGATTTCCTACAGGATATTTGTCATAAACTTTATATCAATATTCTGTAACACACGATGTAGAAGAAGGATTAAAAGGATAAAGCGAGTTGAACTTGAACCAGTAAGATAATAAAATAGAACCGAGTTACCGGAATACCTTCAAAATGTAGCGACACGCGCGCGGGTAGAAAAGGGAAGGCTATTGGGGTGATAGTAGTGAATATTTATATAGGGGTTTGACCGAATACACAGAAGCTCCAAGAGAAATTGTGTAACATGCTCAAAGGGCAATAAATTTGGCAAATGACAAAAATGTTGAAATATCGCGCATGTGATAGGGTATTTTCATTTACGCGTAAGTGCAGGTTTAATGTCAAAAGACCGTTTAAATCGCAGGGCTTGAACCAGGTGAGTCATACCTATATTAAATTTTGGAACCTTGTAAGCTTGATTAGTGCAAGGGAGTTTTTTGTGTAGAAATATTAAAGCACGGATTGCAACAGTGGGGTTCTTGGATACACCGGAAGTACGCAGTGAGTACATAATTGTACTTGTAAAAATTTGATTACGCATGTATGAACTAAAATGTAATGTTAAATGGTTGTTATTTATATAAGAGGGAATTAATCTAAACGTGAAAAATAATTATTGGATTGTATGAATTAGTGATAGAGGGAGTGAATAGTGATTTGAAATTTATTAGTGAAACGTAGGTTAATAATGGGATGAAAACTTACGCACTCTGAGCAGGACAGCGATATAGCACAAAGTAGGAACCTAACTTCTTTTTTTAAGAATATTACCAATAATTTAAGATTTATTAATGTCTATTCATTAAATAGGAAAACAGGGAACCTTCAAGTGGTGAATAGCTTTGATGGCTTAGAATTAGTGTTTTTGAAGGCTTTTAAGATTCATTTTTAGAAAAGTATATTTTATATCTACATGTACGAAAATGTATTTTATGTTAATCGTTAAGTTCAGTTAGGTTGACTTTTATTCAACTTATTTAGAAATAAGCAATCATGATTTGTAAAGGATATCCAGCTACAACAGTGCTGGTCATATCTGGAAGAATATTTCATTTTAAGGGAGTCTAGAATTTTTTTAATTAAAACCGTGTTATTTATCATTTCTGTAATTCTTTATTGTTTTTTTATATTCTTTTCTTATTTATCAATAGGAATGCGCTCCAACGCCATTGCAGTTAGCCGTCGCACCCTTTATCGATACGGGGTCCCCCACTTCTTCAGGGCAAATCAAAATTTAAATTATTTTATCGTCTATTTCACCCGTGACAGTAAAATTTCACCCGCAACAAATTGCTGAAAGTCTGCTCGAAGGAAAATCATATTTTGGAGAAGAAAAATTTATTAATTATTTAAACGTTTGTTATATTTTAAAAATATTAGCTTGTCAAGAACAAACAGGAATCAACTTCTTAATTATCTAGCTAAAGGATGTAAAGTTTGTTAGGATCCTACAAGGAATATATTTAGGTTTGTGTACAATAAATTTGACTGTTTTAAACTAAATGAATCTTCTACTGTTCCTGATGTTTTTTAACCATTCTATTTCTATAACCAGAGCATAATCACTTGATCATATGGAATAGATAAATTACTGCACCGATTTTGCTGCGTTGATTTTAGTAACTAGCCGCCTTCTTATTTTAACTAGTGAAATATATGTCTGTTATCCTTTATAAATATTAAACGGAGCTCGTAACCAGATTTACAAAATTCTATACCACCACTGACGTAAACAGCCGGCTTGTGGATAAATTGAATAAGCAAATTGAGCAATCTGAGTAGGTTAGTTTGACTGCACCACTAACTAAGAATAACCGCTGGATGTCATAAAGTATGGACTTAAAGGCTTTCTCTAGTAAGACTACTGGTTTTTTTCAGACATAAAGGTAGGATCCCTACTAAAGACGTGGATCAGTTATAAATTCAACTAGGCTCATAATTATGCACAGTAACTGCTTCGTGAGAATGTGTATAATTATATAGGGCTGTACTTGCATATCTCCTAGTTGCGTTTTCGACGACATATACAATGCTTAATCATGCACTTGGCCAATCTAGAAAGTTAGGTTTTGAAGATATGATATATGGAATACAAATGTTATAGCGCGTAACACTTGTATCGTATATAATAGTTATTTATGTACCAAGTCAATAAAGACGCTTTAGTGACATGGTGCATACAAACTTTTATATATAACATGATATTTTATTATGACAACGTAAACATATATAAATAATAGCTAATACAAAATCAATCTACTAATTTTTTGTTATATTAAACGTGAACATACACCCTGACGGATTATAGAAATTAATTCTAGAAGTTGAAAGAGTTTGAATCGAAAATGTTTGCTGATTATTATCTATGTTGACAAATTGTAAATCGTTAATAGAATTATCATTGGTAATAACTATATGGTCAGTTTGACCTTCACCTAAAATTATCTTTGCGATTTTTGTTTCATTGAGCACAGATTCCTCAACATAGGACTTTACAACCGTTTCGCTTTTCCATCCTCCGTGACGTTTTAAATTTTATTTACTGCCTCCCGCGTTGGCAAAAAACAGAGTAGCGGACTTTCGCCGAAAGTGATGGATCTGACAAATGCAGATAGTTGGCAATTTTGCTTGGTATACTTCTAAAAGTATGGATTCCAACTGGTTGGATTGTGCATTTTCCATTTCTTTAAGTTAAAATCGGTCATGAGGCGTCTCTTTAGGACGCAGAGCTAAATAGTTGTTAAATAATGCTATGGAGTTTACTTTTTCTTTAAACTCTAAAGTGATCACAAATAATCGAGGTCTATTGGTCTTTATTTTAGTTATATGAACAATTACAATGGTTTCTTTGTGCTCTATGTCCCTTACATTTAAATTCAAAAGTTCATTACGTAAAGCCCCAGCAATACCAAACACGACACAAATCTAAAATTTGATACTAGATTAATATCAAGCTGGTTTTGAAAAGTTTGTATAAATTGTATGTTTATATAAATTATCAGGTAGATTTCATCCGGCGCATATAGTAAAAACTGAAGTATTCTACTTGTGTAAAAGTTTTTGACTTTTTTGGAACATGATTTCTTTCTTTTTGTTTTAAGAAAGTCGTAAGGTTTTTATATTTGCTAATATCAACATTATTTTTTGCTGAAAGGGTTGCTTTTACCATGGAATAGTATGACCACAGTGAAAAAGGAGAATACTTTTTCGATAAATCGGAAAAATACGCCAGTACAACGTTTTCACTGTATTTTGTAATTCCATGTTTGTTGCACTACTCTATGAATATATCGTACTGGCGATTGTATTTTCGAGCGATTATTGTGGTAGAATTTCGAAAGACATCTATAACGACTTCTTCTTAATTTCAGGTGGCGTGCACTGAATATCTTCTTCCATTATTTTATAAAAATAACGAGCGACAAAACTTTCACTGTTAGAGACGTGACAATGACAACTAGTTTTTGTTTAATGTTATACATCAGTCATTGGTATGTTGATTAATTTGCGGTAGGTAAAACGTTTGATTTTTACAGTAAGATAAAGTGTTTATTTACTTCCGAAAATTGCTATGGAAATGTATGGTTATATTGACCGTTGGCGATAATAGTATATTATACAACGGGGCTATAAAGAAGGCTATTAGTCCCGCTCGTGTAGTAATCATCCGAGGGAATAATAACCATTATAGCGAGTTGTATACTATATTTTATCTACAACTAAGTATCAATTAAGAGAGCATAATTTATATAACTTGACTTTCCAAATTATCAAAATTTTACAATAAATTAGCGAAAACCAACACGGTTAGTTGTTTGTGTTATTGAATCGTGACATAGTATTTGATATTTGGCATTTGACGTTTGTTTTAAATTTCAAAGGTATTGGGATTTAATAATATTATTTTCCAGTTGGTTTGTAAAATGGAATAAAGAGCCATTATTCACTCTGCTCTTAATTATTCTCTAGCGTGATGAATATATAGCATTATACTGCAAAAGCCACAGTTGTAATACGTATATTATATATTACTTGCAGATAAAGTATATTAAACATCGCTTGAGAACGTAATCGATGGCAACCGTCATCAAATAATTTTTACCGTATGTTCGCAGGTATAACAAAGAGGTTTTAGAAATAGTAGGGGAAGAAAGATTTTTATCGAAAACAAAAAGAACAGGAGAAATAGAAAGACAGGACGCGTGCTAAGGCAATTGGAGAATAGTGCGGGATGTATTACAAGCAGATATACGAAAGTAAGAGAGGTAAAAGGAGACCTGGATCGGACTATTACACGCAGATAGTGAAAGATGAAGGTTGTGGGAATATCAGTGAGACGTATAGGTTAGCTCAGAATAGGAAACAACGGAGGTACACGTCTAACCAGTTCCAGGACTGAAGACCTAATGATGATGTTTGCAAGTCGCAAAAGTCATGGAACGTTTGTGACATCGAAGTAATTATAATAATATTTCATTTTAATAGTTTCTGCATAAGTGTAGCCCAGTAATGGGATTAGCATATTCTCTTTAGGAAGTGTAAGTTTAAGGCTTATATAAATTCAGAGAGCATTATTTTACATCATATTCGATCCATAGTCAAAGGTTATAAAATTCATATGTCAGTTTCAAAAAAGGTTTGTTTTAGATTTAAAATAATTCTGGTTTTAATAAATTTTTAGGTATATTTTAAGCTAGAGTCACTTTCCTTATCTCAAGATTTTGGCACCGCCTTGTTAGTCATTCTAGGGCGTTTCCTGATCATCCCGGCGACATTAGATGGCATCCAGGGTATTTCCCGATCATGACCCCTCTACTAAAAAACCAAATCTATCTAGAGCATAATTTCGCAGGTTATAACTATTCATTTTAATACAAAATAAAATAACGTAGAGCGCTCTACTAACTACATTGCTGAAAGCTTCCGTCTTTTGTAATGAACTTGCCTGCTATGCAATGCTTTAATGCGACCAGTGAATTCCAGTCGTAGGTATATTATACATTTTCTAACAGTTTCTTTACCATCCCGTACCACTGAAATTTGCTCTTCAATATAAAATAAAATTTATACAAATCTATGCCTAGTTTCCTTTCAATTTAATAAAAATCTCAGTGTTTACATTCAATACTCGCTTAAACAAGTGACGTTCAATAATGTACTACATGCTTTTATTTCGTGCAACAAATAGCAAATTGCGCTGTCAAAAACTTGTGAGCTAGTGCAAGCTTAAGGCAATTAAACTTTGAACAAAAAAGAGTTTACAGTTAAAGAAGACGTGTTACAGGCGGAAAAGCTACTAAAAATAAATTTTTCCTTAACAGTATAAAAGCGGGGTGGCCTGTAAAACAAAAATTAAAGGGGGATCACCGGCACTAGCTAGCGGAAGGTCGTGGATCATATAAAGCGTTAAAATTTTGCAGAAAGGGCTAAATTAATATATAATATACTAAAAAAAAATTGGCACTTACCTTTCATAAATATTGTGGCTTAATGACAATTACCAAGGGCGTCAGACAAGTCGAGAATGTCCAAATGTTCATGCAAAACCTTGAGAGACTTGTCATCCCAAGGAGGACAATTGTTTCTTTTAATCAACTCTTACCTTTTTGATTACTTATGCACCTTTCATGATCAAAAATAAAAAATTATTGACTTAATCAACAGTAAACAAAAACTATTTAATCACCAGAGCAATAAATGTGAACCTCTTACATTCATTGATTTTAATTTAGAAATGTATTTGAATGGTTGATATGGAATTATGATAATTTTACGTACATAAGTAATTCCCAAATGCTTTATATAGAAAAGACTTATCTTATAAATTTTACACTAAATTAATCCTACGGTTTATGGCCAAAACATCCTAACAAGTAAATTAACTAAAAATTGGTCATGCTAGCTTAACTGTAAAAACTTACTTACTAAAAATCGCCAATTATTTGATGGCCTGCCTTCCAACGCAGAACAGCTCTTAAATTGGGGGAGAGAATCTCGCTTGTTGCTCTTGTTCCTTGCAATTATTAAATAATTCACTGGCACACAAACCCGGCAGGATCTTATTGATAATTTAACTTAACTTGTGCGTCACACGCATACAAGCTTTTTATTCTATACTTTATATCACTATAAATCCGCGAACATACGGGCGTAACCCTCGCGAACTGGAAGTGTTAATTACTCCTTTCCAATTTCACTATCGTGATACTAAGTGCAATATCATATCTGTGATGCCGGAGAATGCTACCCGCGAACTTCTGTGGCTACGTTTCTATCTTTTGACAACGGACAACCCCATTGGATTCTCTGTCTTTTGGCTAAAGCCTTAAGTTATATATTAATCCCTACTCTAACCATTATCTACGTCATATTTCTGTTATCCAATGACTTAACAGAACCTCCCAAAAACAAGATTTCAGAAACTCAAATCCAACCCCTTTCAAGATGAGGGTCACAGAAGCAATTATTTTTCTAATGATAAAACTATGTTGTATTTTCTTAGAATATGAATTTTTGAATTGTGGACCATACCCATTGGCGACAGTTGTCTGCTATTAATAAAAGACCGGATAACCCACTTGAGCGCAAATGGATTTTAATACAATGGATGTATAATTATTTATGGTTCCGGGTTGGGACCGTGTCATTTTATAAATTAAGGTCGACGTTTCGCCCACTTTTGTAAGGGGCTTCATCAGGACAATAAATATATTAAAAGTTAATATTAAATAGATAAGTCACAGTGTAAAGAGAAGAGTTACTCCTGAACTAGCAGACTCACTAGCCCATTCATAGCCAAAAGGTGTCTTGTGGCGAAGTAACTGGTGAAATTAGTGAAAGTGGTGGTTTATATTGGGCGAGAACTTGATGCATGAGTGATCATGCATAGAGAGGAGTGTCGTAGTGGATCAGTGAACGTCACGGTTCCGCTGTTGTGAACATAGGCTTGTTTTCCAAATAGGGGGAAGGTAGTAGCCATCGTCTTTGTTTAGATTATTAAAATTTTTATTGATTTCTATGGATTCTCTAATTTTTCTATTGTAGAAAAATGGAATTCTGGCAATCAGTTTCGTCTTGTCGAAGTTGATGGTATGGCCTGTTTCATGTTGGTGTTCGGCCACCGCTGAGCGATTGTACTGGCTTGTCCTTAAGCATCGCCTATGCTCGTTTAGTCTAGTCTGTACTGACCGTCCTGTTTCTCCTATGTATACTAGACCGCAACTGCAGGGTATACTATATACGCCTGGGGCTTTAAGACTATTTTCGGAATCTTTTGGGGTTGGTAATATTTGTGAAATTTTATTAGTGGGTTTATAGATTGTTTTGATGTTGTATTTACGTAGAATTTTGCCAATTCGGTCTGTTACTCTGTGTATATATGGCAGGATTGCTAAAGACCGTGTATCGAGATTGCAGCGTGGTTTAGGGTTCGTGTAGGATGTACATGTCGGTTTATTACTCTGCCGATATCTGAGTTGCGATAGCCATTTTTTATAAGACTAGTTTTAAGATGGGCCAGTTCAATAGATAAGTTTTCCGGTTGTGAAATCTTCATTGCACGGTGGACTAAAGAGTTGATTACCGATAATTTTTGTGAGGGGTGATGATGTGACGACGCATGTAGGTATCTGTCTGTGTGTGTGGGTTTTCGATATACGGAATGACCTAGTCGTCCGTTAGGTTTGCGCTCTACAAACAAACTTCGGGCACACCAATGGGCTCACCTCTGTCCCCTATTGTGGCCAATATATTCATGGAGTCTTTGGAATCCATGGCCCTAGAATCCACAGACCTTAAACCAAAAACTTGGCTCCGTTATGTAGACGACACTTTTGTAATCTGGCCCCATGGACATCAAACGCTTAATAATTTTCTAGATCACATAAACAATCAACATAAAGACATTAAGTTCACTATAGAAATTGAAAAGAACGGAACTCTGCCATTCCTTGACGTTCTGGTAGAGCGCAAACCTAACGGACGACTAGGTCATTCCGTATATCGAAACCCACACACACAGACAGATACCTACATGCGTCGTCACATCATCACCCTCACAAAATTATCGGTAATCAACTCTTTAGTCCACCGTGCAATGAAGATTTCACAACCGGAAAACTTATCTATTGAACTGGCCCATCTTAAAACTAGTCTTATAAAAAATGGCTATCGCAACTCAGATATCGGCAGAGTAATAAACCGACATGTACATCCTACACGAACCCCTAAACCACGCTGCAATCTCGATACACGGTCTTTAGCAATCCTGCCATATATACACAGAGTAACAGACCGAATTGGCAAAATTCTACGTAAATACAACATCAAAACAATCTATAAACCCACTAATAAAATTTCACAAATATTACCAACCCCAAAAGATTCCGAAAATAGTCTTAAAGCCCCAGGCGTATAAAGTATACCCTGCAGTTGCGGTCTAGTATACATAGGAGAAACAGGACGGTCAGTACAGACTAGACTAAACGAGCATAGGCGATGCTTAAGACAAGCCAGTACAATCGCTCAGCGGTGGCCGAACACCAACATGAAACAGGCCATACCATCAACTTCGACAAGACGAAACTGATTGCCAGAATTCCATTTTTCTACAATAGAAAATTAGAGAATCCATAGAAATCAATAAAATTTTAATAATCTAAACAAAGACGATGGCTACTACCTTCCCCCTATTTGGAAAACAAGCCTATGTTCACAACAGCGGAACCGTGACGTTCACTGATCCACTACGACACTCCTCTCTATGCATGATCACTCATGCATCAAGTTCTCGCCCAATATAAACCACCACTTTCACTAATTTCACCAGTTACTTCGCCACAAGACACCTTTTGGCTATGAATGGGCTAGTGAGTCTGCTAGTTCAGGAGTAACTCTTCTCTTTACACTGTGACTTATCTATTTAATATTAACTTTTAATATATTTATTGTCCTGATGAAGCCCCTTACAAAAGTGGGCGAAACGTCGACCTTAATTTATAAAATGACACGGTCCCAACCCGGAACCATAAATAATTATAATGACTCCGGCCGTGAAAGCCTCCGACAATATCACAATGGATGTCTCCAGACTACTTAAAATTACTTGCAATTTTTGAACAAATCAAATTGGAAAATAGTTTGGCTATTTATAATGTTTCGTTTTCTATAACCCTTATCAATCAACGAAGTTATTAAGAAGATTAACTTTTACAACTGAAAACTGCTTTTCTTTGTTTACGTTTAAAAGGTACTATTCCATTTAATTTTATCAGATTTGTTAATTTATAATCAACATAAGCTTTAAAAGAGTTATTGTATTCGGATTTGCTAGGTAAGACCATTAAATTATGATGACTGCCGCTGGACTTTATAATATTTAAGCCTAAAGCTATTTCTAAACCTGGTCTTTATTATGAAGTATGCTAACTAAAATATAAAAGTAATGTATTATGGAATTCTTGCTTATAAGTTATACAAGTTAATGAAATTTAATTAATCAATTAATCTGTTTATAAGTTAACATTTCAAAATAATGATACAGACGAAATCATAATTTCGCTTCTATTTATACTTAAGGTTTCGACGTCACAAACAGACGTTCTTTGTTTATCAAATTTTACTAAGAATAATTCACTATTATAGGGCATCTGCATTTTCAAAATCCTAGATCTCGAACGTGTTATGGTTTTGAACACGTGCATCTAAATTCGTTTCGTCGAATTATACTAGCAAAGTTTGTTGAAATCTCCTGTTGTTAAAACACCACTAATAATTTTTAAGTGTTGTGTTTGTAAAATTTCACAACTTATAGCTTCAAGTATGTGAAACGGTTTAGTTAAGTTTTTCTAGACAGATAATAATTTCAAGTTTGTCTATCTGATGTAAATGTTATGGCTCCACGTACTCTGTGTAAAAGGTGTTTACGTAGTTCTCTTAGCGTGAATGGTTCTTCATGTATCTAACTTCCATTTAGACAACTCAAAGATCCCTTATTTTCTAATTTACTTTAAAAATTGCTAATTACTTAAAACTATCTTCATAATACTTGCTTTTTGCAAATAAAAAAAATTAGTTTTAAATGAACTATTTATTCAAAACTTATGTAAATCTTATGGTTAAATGTTTTTGCATAAAATATATGTACTATTGTCTGTAGTTAGCTCGATTATAGTAATTCCTATTGGTACCAAATTCTATAGACGACGAACTGACTCCCGTTAGATGTACTGAATTTTCTAATTTCCTCACAACAGCATTGAAGCCGCTGGCGTCATCCGCTGAATATTCTACTACCCGAACTGAACCGTCAGGTTCTACTAGTGAGTATGAACCTCTGACTACATCTCCATCGCGGACTTCATTTTGTTCTTTTTGATCTCCAGTGTATCTATCATTAACTCGATAGTTGTAGGAGTATCTTGGATAAGCCTGTAACAAAATAAGGGGTTACATATTTAGATAAACCAATAGCTCAAATCCGAAAAGAAAATGAGTTTGAAGAAATATTTTTTATTAAATGTATTATAAGTAGTGTGGTATTATTTACCGATACGCTATAGTTTCGATCAAATTTGTATGTATATTTATAAATACCTATTTCTGCATTTTATAAGGCAAAAGATGTATGTATTTGTCACCTATAAATCCAAAAGAGTTGTGTATAATGACCGTATAATATCGGCTAGAAATTGGAAAGATATGTGAATTGCCTGTATCATCGCCTAAAGACCTTGACAAATATATAATATAAATGAGATTCAATGGTGTTAAATACCTTTGTTATAGTGACATGAAAATGTCTTTCAAAACAGAAGTTAGATGCGAAGGTAAGGTAAGACGGTCTTTATAACGCAAAATCTATTCTGAATGACAATTTCTAATGTAAATAATATGGTGTTTTATTAAGAACATTGAAATACAAGCATGCAGCCAGATATTGCGCCTATTCCGTCATATTAAGCCATCGGACTTCAGACAACTTATGAGAAACAGGAGAATGTTTTATGATTCCATAAGTCACTGCAAACGTTAGTTCTGCATCCTTTGAATTTGTGTTTCATATCATATCCGGGAACGTAAACGAGAGAGCAAAAAATCGTAATGTGACGGTATCACTGCATTATACAAGGTTATTTTCATGTTCCTGTTTAGAGATTGACGTAGTGAGTAAATTCAACTGAGATTTAGAAGCGTTTCAGGTGTGCAAAAATTAACGTGCTACCGAAATTGCGTCATTATTCGACATTACACCCAAGTTTCGAACAGTATCTTTCGTAGAGTTATCCAAACCATCAATAAAAAAGCTATCTATACCTGCGAGGTTAAAAAGTAATGCAATCGGATGTTGTCTTTTTAAATGATTATTTACTGTCCGAGTTAGGAAAATATTATTAAGTTATTTTTTGTAACACAAATATGTAGCCTAATATAAAAATCAAACTTGCTTTACATTTATCAAATATTTGCACGATGATTATACTGTAGAGATATTTTAGTTCGGACGATTTGTTTTGAACCGTGAAGGTTGAGGTGGCTTTCACCAATATTGCCATGAAAACCTTGTTGCCATCGATTCCCATTACTTGCTACTGAAGTTATTATGATCACTTCATGTTAGCAATTTTGCTATTTTGTAGAAAAAATGCGTTTTGGACATTGTTTGTTTGAGAGCTACTAAAGTAAGTTTTATTTATTATATTTTAGATAAGTATTACATAAATACGAAAACACTCTTTTGCACACGAAGGCCTCTAAGGTTCATTGCAAGAGGATCACATCCATTCAAACAGTTTGCCGATTTGTAAATTAGTTAGTTCTCAATGACTAGGCTCCACTTAGAACAATTTACAATGTTACTAAAGACAAACAATGGCATTGATATAGAAGGTATCTTAATGAAGCTGTTAAGTATCTTTCCCTGTACTTGCACTTTGTGTGATTCATTTTACATCTAGAGAAACATTTGTATCAAGTTACTATGTTATTTGCAAAGTTCCACTATCACAATTTGAAGATAGTTCGCGCTTTACCTAAGCAAGTTATAATATCGAAACAATGTGTTCATCTTAGTATAGACGTTAGCTTGCACAGAATGGTAAATTCTTTTTGTTCTGTTCATATCATTTACAGAAAAATATGTAAAAATTGATTGTTTCCAAAAATCCGCAACATACGCAGAATCTCAGTCATTAAAATTGGATATTTTCCAAAAGCTCGCTTACTTCTTTAAAGACTATTTTGACTTAATAGTTCACAACAACTACGAAATTGGTTTCTCCGGATTCTTGTTGGTATACAACCAACCCGGTACTATGTCAATTTTCAAGCGATTTTGCGTAAACTAGTAAATTTATTGAATTAGGGGCATGAGTCTATAAACTTTGCGGGAGATTTGTTTACAAGTACAGCAAAAAAAAAGTCCTCCTAAATATTTACGAATGTTAAATTTTTTCTATTTGGTGGAATTAGCATTTTCTGAGGTTTTTAAAGAGACAAATTCAAATTTACGATTTCAATAATTTTCGAACAGCCGTGTAAATTTTTAAAAAGCAGTGATATTGGATTTTTACTATTGAGACTGGGTTGTTTGAATTTAATAATTTAAACTAGAATAATGTAAGTTTACAAAATTAATAATTCACGAAGGCACCGGGTTCCTTGATATGCATCGCATGTTATATTCTATAATATTTGTATTTTCTACCTACGGTGTTAGTGGAAATGGAATTATAAAACGAAAAGTTTGTGAAATTTGAAATCAATTGATGCGCGTAATCAGGTACATTGTTTTAAAGATGTTGTTCCACATGTATACTATTAACAAATAAGCAAGTGTGTGCTTTTGTATGCTAAGCAATAATCATAGCGATAACAACTACATTCAAATTAAACATAATACTCAGCAAATAAAAAATGTTATGCTTACATAGTTATCAGTCGGTGTTCCCCCATAATTGTATCTTAACTGTCCTGGTACACCAGGTCTTCTATACGCTAATCCGTTTTGCCCAAATTGTCCTAAATTTCTCTACCCAAAATACCTTTCATTTCCGTAACCGGAATATTCCAAACTACCACCAACGAATCCATTGTTTTGAATTCCAGATTGATCGAAATTACCGTGTCCGTAGTATCCAAAACTGTTTCTCTCGGGATATCCAATATTTTCGAATCTGCGATATGACGCTGTTCCTCTATAAGTAAAAGGTCCAGGTGGAGCGAACGTTTGACCTCCGTAGGGCACGTTCCCAAGGTTCCCACTGGGATATGCATAATTTCCATATCTAAACGTTTCTGAATTGTTGCCGCCGTGTCCAATACCAGGTACACTTCCACATGAAACCACAGTAGTAAATACTACAAATGCGAATGTCTAAAAAATATTTAAACAGGTAAGTACATGTTCTGCTTTATGTGAATACGATAAGTATAGGCAAAAACTTAGAAATCTTTTATGTGGTTGAGATTTCTAAATGCGTTGCTTTTGGATTATGTAACCTTCTGATGAGAGCATATTGTAATTAAATTTTACGTTGTAAACTTATGACTAAACTTATGAAATCTTGAAAAACTATTGAGATTCAGTATTCTTGCAATGCGTAATTGACGAATCACAAAGATTTTCAAAAGGACTATATTATTTACTATCACCATATTTTTTATCACGTAAGTATAATTTCGAGATTAACAGAAATGAACCGGAGATCTTAAATACACATACATATTTAAAGAGAGATTTACAGCAGCTTAAATTAATATTGGTATGACAGATTCGGTAAAAATTATTTTAAGCAATTGTAGAGAAAATATCCCTATTAGTGCTAGCCTACCTAAATAGTCCTATGACGATTTACGATAAAAAAGTTGGGCTTCGGCAGAGTACTTATTTCACTGACAGAACAAGGAAATGACCCTTGCAGACTAGAAAAATGTTAAATAAGTTTGCTTTAATTTCATAGACGTTTTAGCAATTTGCATTTTATTTATAAAGCAATTAATTATGTTAAGGCTATTTATGTCCGTCTCAATTGATATAAAGGATGTAGTATATCTATCACGGACGGTGATTAAGCGTCCTTTCAGAAAAACCTATAATGTCAAAATTTATTTTAAAAGTGTTTTGAACTAATTCAAATAACGATAATAGTAAATGAAACCGATCAATTAAAATTTCTACGTACCTGAATAGATGCCATGGCTATATCCCAACACGTGTAAAACTAAACTGATACAGAACAGTCAGTCTTTCGACTATTTATAAGTAGATATCATTGAACAATTCACTATTGCTCAAAACGTTTTCCTCATGTTACAATTAATTAGAAATATACGATTTGATTTACATATCTTAAAGCAGAGTATGGCTATTAAATTCTTCATAAATGAAGCAGCAGGATGGCCCCACACAGTTGATGCATGCACTAACGCATAAAATTCTTTATTAAAATTAAGTTTTACGAAACGTTGATCTTGGCAAATTTTAATAAGGAAAACAGAATTATGTGTGTTATAATTACGATAACATTTGCTATGAGAATGTAGGCAAAAAGCAATCAATTATTTGTATGTACTTTTATGCAGAATGTTACAGGCGAATTGTGTTATCTCAGATTATGTAATGCGAATATTAAATTGCATCATTAATATAACACGGTCATTTCTACAATAAACTTTACTCTAGATTGGCTAGTTCCAATCTATGACACAAAGGCGGGAAAACTTGACGGTGTTGATTGAATTTCTGAAGTTGTGAATAAGTAGGATTCATGTAATGGTTGTTTTTTAAGCATGTTTTCTGCACAGGAATACATGAACCCGATTTTAACTTATATTTTTGCCAATGGAGAGTATTCTATTTACTTAGAATATAGGACGTATAGACCAATGATTCCCAAAGTGGTTTATATCGACCGCTAGGAGTTAACTCGGAACTGCAAGTAGTCCATGTCAGCGAAAACAAAAGAAACGGATTAGTTGTGTATATAAGTAAAAGCATTATGGCTCCGAGAACAAAGAGTTGCACTTTACTTCGATTGTCATGTTTAAAACAAAAATTAAATATCGCGCACTAGAGATTTTCGTATCTTTAATAAATAAAAAACTAGCCACGGCAAGTTGCTTAAATTTATCGAAGTTGCTACTACAGTATTGCCCGAAATAAACAGTACTGAAACTAAGTTGGCGGAGTTTTTATGCGCGCGCTGTCACACTCAAGTTAGCTAGTATAGACCTGTCAAGTAAACCTCAAACAAGTAATTAGTAGGGCCTAATTGTTAAAAATGGTGTTAAGTACAGAGGAGAAAGTGTTTCTGGTAGAGCATTATTTTCGTTCATACGGAATCGGCCGACGTAATGGTGCAAGTTTGCTATACGTGTCTGATCAATTCGCACAAAGGTTTAATAAACGTTCTCCAAGTAATGCTGTAATTTTGAAGGTTATTGAAAAGTTTAGAAATACAGGTAGTGTACTGTGCCAACGAAAAGGAAACTCGGGGCGTCCCAGGACAGTTAACAACAACAATAACCATGAACGTGTTTTTGAGCAAATCTTAGAAAATCCGAAAGTCAGCCAGGCAAGGACAGCGTTACAACTTGATTTAAAAAGAACTTCGTTTCAAAGAATCCTGAAGGAGCTGGGTACATTTTCGTATGTGATTCAGGTACATCAACAACTACATCCTCGGGATTATCGCAGTAGAGTGGAATATTGCGCCAGAATTCTCGCGTTACAGTATGAAAATCCTGAATTTTTGAAAAATGTTTGGTTTTCAGACGAAGCACATTTTCACTTGTCAGGCTATGTGAATCGTCGCACAAATCGATTTCTGGGCTTTGCCAGACCCGATGAGGTTCAAGAGGTTCCTTTACATAGTGAAAAAGTGAGTGTCTGGTGTGCTGTTTCCGGACACGGAATCATTGGTCCGTACTTTATCGAAGAGAATGGTAGGCAAGTCACACTTAATCAACAGAGGTACAGACAAATTTTAACACGATTTATCCCTGATCTACGTCAATTCTGTCGTGCACGTAACTTGGCATTTCGAAACCAATTTTTTCAGCAGGACGGGGCAACATTTTCCAAGCAAATTCATATCACGATTTACTGACTTCCCTTATCCTTCACATTCTCCAGACCTCACACCTCCAGACGCATACATTTGGGGCATGGCTAAAAATGCCGTTTTCAAACGGGCACCACAAACCATCGATGAATTAAAGGATGCCGTTAGAGTCTTCTTCGCAGCCCTGAGACAACCCTTATTCAATAACATGACCAGAAACTTAGAACATCGTTATGAAGTCTGTCTCGAACGAGAAGGTGCACATTTAGAACATATAATAAAGTGTCAATAATATGTATTTTTTAAATATACAAAACAATTACAATTTCAGTACTGTTTATTTCGGGCAATACTGTATAATAACAGATAATTTACTTTGTTCAAAACTATCTTCATCCTGCTAATGTGCATTAAAACTGATAGAGATAAGATGTCTATGGATAAAATATATTGTATTCTTTATCTTAACGAAACAACAACAAAATTGTAATAATTTAAAGTTGCAGAAAACGTGTTGACACTTCTTTGTTAATATTAATTTAAACACTTTTGAAGAGTTGCGGGTAATATGAGCGATAAGTTACAAATTTTGATTTGCTCTGACGTAGGGAGGACTCCATTACAATTTAAGGATGCTTCGACTAACTGCTGTGGTGCGGGATGGGTTCATATTGAAGATAATATAAAAATAGTAAAAATAAAAAACTAAAAATAATTATTATGTAGACGATAAATTAAATGGCTAAAGTACAAACAAACTACGATACACTAATTACTCACTTTGAAAGGCTTTTTCTTTTTGTTATAAATGAGGACACCAGATTGACTGTCGCAGCAATCCCTTCGATATTTACACAGAAGACGGTTATTCTGCATAAGTCTCTTTCGCTTCGGGTTCACAAATTTTTTCCATTATTCTTTATCGTTTTCTAAAACACCGTCAAATCACTCAAATTCTTATAAGATTAAATAAATTCTCAAATCAAGCCGTTTTTTATATACGATTTTATCACCTAGGTAACTGGATATCCTGTTACAGATGTGCCTGTTTACCTAGTTCCTAAATAAATGCCAATAAAATTCCATCTACACTTAAGCTCTATTGACATCAAATAGTTTCGATATAAATACAAATATACAAAAAAAAAACCAATTTTTTAACGTCAATCTGACTAAGTATTACTAAAAAACTCCTAGAGCAAGAACATTAAAATAAATTCATCAATTATACTATCACGCCAAATTTTCCCGTTTTCCATAATGCTTTACCGTTTTCTAAAATAACTCAAATTCTTGTAAAATTAAATAAATTCTCAAATTAAGCTTTTTTCCATATACGACTTTATCACCGAAGTAGCCGGATATTCTGTTACATATGTGCCTGTTCACTTAGTTTCTAAATAAATGCAAATAAAATTCCATCTATACTTATGCACTATTGGCATCAAATATTTGCGATATAAATACAAATACACAAAAAAAACAAATTTATTTATCTCAATCAGACCAGGTATTACTAAAAATTCTAGAACAAAAACATTAAATTAAATTTATCAATTATACTACCACTACAAATTTTACAGTTTTCTATATTAAATTATGACTATTATAAATCTCAATTTCTAGAAATGTCTTTAATAACATACATAGATAACAGTTAAATATCAGCTTTTCGCTTTGTTCTTTCACTGTCCATTCTAAATAATAATGTTTTTTGCTTTAACTAACTTTAAATTCTATATTTTAATTTACGTTTAAATTTTCGAACTTACACATTTCTTAATGTTTTAAAATGTTTCAAACTACTACAACTTCCTTGCACGATAATATCATGCTTAAATTTAACCAACGCTAATACCGTCGCAAATTCATCGTTCAACAACATAAGTAAGCTTTCGAATTCATTTCTGATTACCAACCCGGTTACATTTAAACGTCACATATGCACTAATAAAAAGTAATATACAAGCTCATAACATTATTCACTCTTTGAATTCGAATATTAAAACTTTCCGGTTTTCCTTAAACTCCCCGTATGCAAATGTACAGCTAACACAACTTCCTTTCCAACCAACATAACATTGTTAACTCAACATAGCACAAAATTCCAAATTAATGTAGGGGTAATAATCGTCAGGTCATAACCTGTATAACCGGTCGTAACGACAATAGTTCCACAAAGATGTGAATTGAAAGTAGCCTGCCCGTGCAAGGGTAAATTCAAAAAGAATAAGTGACACATCGTGTTTTGATCTTTGCGGTAAATCCAGTGACACTACATCTTAAACTTGAAGTTACGTTGGTTTTCAACCTGCAACTTCTTGCAACCCCCATATTACTCATCGATATTATTACGTTTGACGTTTTCTAATAAACTGTTCGCGAATAATTAATTAATTCTTTTACTAGGATGTTTTACTACGTGTCATTTCTTCCACTATAAAAATTTTATTAATTGCGGTCAGTATCCGGTAATATAATGTAACCATTTTAATCTATGCTTAATAATAATATTATTTTCTCATCAGTTACCTAAGATTCGCGTACTTTTGCCATTTACCTTCAACGTTTAGCCATGTTTCAGATATGATTCTGCATTTCTCACGCATTAATTTATTTCATAAATGTATACGCTGTGGTTTTTGTGTATTGAATAACGCCCTGAATTCAAAACATATTTATTACATTGTATGTTTTATGAAATCTTTTATAACTGCGGTTTCTATTCTGCCGACGCTTATTCTACTTAATGACTATTGCGTAATCTTAATATTAAACTGAGTTAATTTACTTTAAAAAGTTACTTTTATTACTTTAATTATATTAACTACCCTAATTAGAGCTATATTTTTTAGAACAATAGAATTAAAATATTATGCTTAACTCGTATTAACCCTTCATGAAATCTACTATACAGGTTGCGTTGAGCCTAGTTTACCCAAATTTGCTAATTTTTTCCATCCTTTCTAACTTATAGCTTGCATAACTCACGTGTTACAAAAATAAACCTAAAACTGTGGAAAAATATTCTATTTCGCACAAAATTACTTTAAAAAAGTTATTTATAGGAAAGAAATTATTGCAATTGTTGCAACCTTTTATCAATTTTTTTAAGAAACATTTTGATGCTTGTGAAATCCAATGGAATGTTTGTCTTCGATTATTAATTAAAGCCAGCGTAATATTGTGTGCTGTAACAAGTTTCACTGGCAAGTTGATGCTAGTTTTGCATCGTTCCCTTTGTTACTTGTTAAGAAGTTGTACAGGGCATTTGTAAGTAATAAATAGACTCATCTGCTCAAATTCGTCTTATACATTCGCAAAACATCTGCATTCTGATTTTGATTTTCAGGAATATATTTTTAGAAGGTACGATTTTCGAACTTACGTATTAGAATTTAAATGGTTTTCGTAACATATTGCGTTTGCTTCCTAATTTATCAAAATAGAAAAACAAATACAGTTCCTTGTTTCCTTTTTACAACGATGTTGTTAGCTGGGAAGTAGTCATAAAACAATTATTTGTGACTTTCATAACCTCAAGTTTGGCTTGGCACAACTTTTCACTGTTATTTATCCTGTGTTAACTCTTTTCTGCCCTGTGATTATATCTACCTATATCTTTCTTAATCTGGTATATATCCTAGACCTTCTTCCTTCCTCTACTTATTTCATCATCCGCTGTATCCTTTTATGAAATATTTCCTCATGCCTCAAAATATGGCATACAGTTCAACTACGTATTCTTAATTACATTTGCAGTATATTTAGTTTTCTGAAATATTTTTAGGACGTTGTTTACTCACTCTGTTCAACCAATTCTAAGCGTTATCCCATAGTAGCTCCAAACGTTCTTTGCTCATAGTCCATATTCAGCCACCAAATATTACCACGCTCTAAATGGTATTTCCTCAATATCTAAAGCTATGACGGATTTTGGTAAAACATCGTGCATCTCAAAAACGTTCATTCATCGGGTTATGCTATCTTTTACACCGATTTGATCGTCGTGTCATTTCTGTTCCAATTTCTTAAATAGTAGAACTATTTTACGAATTCTACTCTTTCAGATCTAGGCCTTAGTTTATTCTTTTTAATGCAATCCTTTTTATTATATCTTCTATATTTGTTTCGCTTGTGAATTTTTTGTCTAAATTTATATCTAAAATTTAATTCATTTTATTTAGTTCTGATCTGTTTCTGCTCATACTATAATCCGTACTCATCGACATTTCGGTTTTTCTTCGGTTAATTACAGTACCTATCTCTGTAACTCCTTTGAATTTGTTTATTGCTTGCGCCATGTACAAGTTGAATAAAATGACAATGTGGTACGAAACATGCTAGAGGTACTGTTTCAGGAGTTCGACGTTTGAATCTTGGTATGCGGTTTCTATCTAAATGGTACGACATCTGCCATGAAGGGCGTTGATTGCTATTTCCATAAACATGGTAACTGCAGAAACGGTTCCGACTGTCCTTACCGCACATATAAATATGGAAGATTCTCCTTTGTATGAACATTCTTGAGTAATTGAATTAAGCATCACTGAGACTAATCGGTTTAAAGTTTAAATTTTAAATTATGAGGTTCTGATATGAAATAAATAAATACATGTAAGTGATGTAAATTGTTAGAGCGAGTGGTCGATATGAATTAACGGTTAGTATTTGTATAAATAAGTCAGTAGTGTTTTGAGGTTTAACTAAGAAGTGTATTATCGTTTTAAAGCAAATTAGTGTGTTAGTGATTAGCTGGAATAAATTGTCCTTATTAATTCAGAATCGTATTGTACCTAAAAGTAAAAATGCTTGTATAATCAGCCGATAATAAACAACTGTTGTTATAAAATAAGTTGCGTTACAATATATTTTCATATGTTATTAACTGTTTGTAGTTGTATACGTTCTAATATAAAGACTCCATACCCTTTTCTCTTCAGTTGATTTTCTCATCTCATATTGATCAAACTTTAGTTGTAATTCACTTATCTGTCTGTTTTTTTTAAAACAGGTTTGCAAAATTTAGAGTTGTTAAACCATTGCATAACCTTGAAGATGTTTAAAGTTTATGGTTTATATTACGTTAATGACTCATATTGTCAAAATATTATAAATACTTCTGATACGTCATTTTTAGTTGTACCTATTAAAACATTTGTGTAGTGATATAGGAACCTGTTAATTATTTTTACTTAATGACCTATACGTGTAATCAAATTGAATTTAGTTACACTACAGCTAGTATATATAACTTTATATATAACTTTATTACACAACACAGTTTGAGATTAAGCCATATAAATTAATAATAGTGTCTATATTTGTTGGGCGTATTTCATAGTGCATAGTCAACTACATTCATCTAATAGATAGGGGAATAAACTCTGCCATGAGAACTTCAGTTACATTAGGCCGGAAAAAGCAGCGTCTGCTAAAAAGTCCAACGGAGCCTAAATGCTGCTTATACATTATTTGAACTTTGGAAGCAATGCCTCAATAGTCCCCATTAATATCATGCTTGCGTTTTTAGTTATTTAAGATGAAATTCCCAAAATATAAAGAACAGGCCATTCTCGACAAAAAGTATGTGGTGCCGCTGTTAGCGGTAAATACATTTACAATACTATACAATCCACCGAAAGGTGGCGTTGCCTATTGCTAATACAACACCCGGTATTATAATAAATGTCTCCCACTCCGTTGGTGACGTTTCCTTAGAAATAATTATAATCAAATTTCATTTTAATAGTCTCTGAATAGGTAAAATGCACCAATAGGATTAGGTTATTCCTTTAGGAAATATAAGTTTAGGTTTCTATAAATTCTAATTTAAGAGATAATTCTTTTACATCATATTCGACCCAAAGTCGAAGGTTATAAAATTCATGTCAGTTTCAAAAAGGTTAGAGATAATGTCTAGATGGTAATTAATACAGCCTGATTTTGTTTTGTGTAGAAAATATATAATGGCGCCGATGGGTTCATCCTCTTAGAGCAAAATCAGGTCAAATACAGATTTGTACTCGCTCAGATTACATGTAAAACACATGCGTAAGTTTAAATATATAAAGGACAGATAGAGAAAGCGACATAAGGGAAGTCTAATTTTGATTCTTCAGTTCGAAGTTTGCCGAGAATGCCTAGTGTGGTTTTAAAAAAGCAGTTTCATTCTTCAAAGCAGAGACTCCATTTCCAACATCCAAACTCTAAACATGTCTCTTTGTTAGGTTAAATTACCTTGGCTAGAGGTGGGCGTACAAGGCTGATTAATCTAAGCTATTAATCTATTAGTCTTTTCGAACAAGCTGGTAATTACTTGAAAATCTCAATAACTGAACCCCAGAAGAGCTCTCGTTTTGAGTTAAATTTGTAGTGATCGAATAACAGATCTATTGCGGTGGCTAAATTTCGTAACATTATTCATTTACAGCATCGTACCTAAGCACTTTTAATGCTAAATACTTACTTTTTTTTGGTACATTGATCTAAAATTTGTTTTTAACCTTGATAGAAAGTGCAAACATTTAAAAATAATTATATTTACTTAGTTCTACAGTGGAAATTTCTACAATAAAAATGATTTCATTGTCTTTTGCATATGCCAATTGGCAATTTTTTCAAACAGAACTATATCGTCAGGGGTTACATCAAAATTTAATAAAAAGTGTGATTGTCTGTAGTTCCGTCAATAGATCGTTGGGATCAATTATGCTAGAATGTAGCGTATTTAACTGTGGAAATGTAAGAGCGTTTCCTAAAGTATTATGGATTTGCTGTACTGAAATTGCTGCAATTATCTGATAATACTGTGTAAAAGATAACTAGGGCGTACAAATTATTATTGTGTATGTTTACGTAGTTCATGTTTTTCTCTAGTTGCATAACTTTATCCTGCATTATCATTTGATTGCTAGCTAGTTTAGAAATGGTCTGATTAAATTTGATTGTAGTAGATTGGGTTAGTAATATCTGTTTTTTAACGAGATTTTCCAGTCATCTTGGTTTCAACTTATTTTTTGTATTAATTTGTCATAGCATTCGGCGTCTGTCTGATCTAAGTTTCCTGTGATTATTTTTAACAATTGATTCGAGTCCGTTGATGAATCCTCCCTTCTGTCTCTTACTACTCGTTCTAGGTACGAGTCTGTAAAAATTTTCATTCGTCGTCTGTAACATGATTTCTACAATGAAAACGTAAATGTGCATTTCTCGTGTGTAATTTTTGTCAAATTTGGTTAAATAAGCTGAATTACTAATGAAATGATAGCTTCGTTCGGGTGTTTGAAATTCTGTTTTTATGCTGGTTAAGTCAATTTTTTGTACTAAAGTCTAGTAGTCAATTGTATTCTGCATAAGTCCTAATTTTATTGGTATTACACCGGGTTTGTTTGTAATTACTGAAAAAAAGTGGTGTCCTAAATTTTTAAGGTGTACATATTTTATAGTTTTACCGTTGTCTAACAAGGCAATGTTTTTGTTAGAAATTTTCCTTATATGAAAGGTCCTAAATTTCTAGACGCTGTCTTATATTTTTTGCTTTTAAATTTCTTTTCGAATAGTGTTTGTCTTGTTTCGAATTTTCGTAATGTGGTATCTGCGTTACGCCTGTTTAAAACTCGTTCCTTTTCCGTAATTAACTGATTCCTTAAGTTATTATATACAGTACTTAATTTATCTTTATGTTCCTTCGCATAACGCTGCTATACCTGTCGGTTGTAAGGTACTTAAGTTATATTAAGTTATATTTACTTTCGCTTTAACATTGATCTTCATAATATATTACACAGTCTCTAATGCGTAACTTCTACATTACCTTATTCATTACTACCACATACTGAGAGGTTGTGAACTAAAGGCTTTAAGTTGACACTTACCCTTACATAATATCGTATTATAAGTATCTATGAATTAATTAAGCTTTCGAATATCCTATTATTAACGCTACTAATTGAGAGATTGTAACTCGCTCCCCTAATTAAATTGCTGAATTGTATAGCAGCTTTTTAATTATTCAGCACCACTGAATTTTGCTCTTAAATATAAAATAAAACTCGTATAAATCGATGCCCAGATTTCGTTTTAATTTATTGAAATCTCAGTATTTGCATACGGCATTCACTTAAGTGAGTAGCATTTTATAATGTACTAGACGCTTTTATTTCGTTCAGCAAACAGCAAATTACGTTGCAAAAACTTGCTACGATAACATTGTGGGCTAGTGAAAGCTTAACGTATTCAAACTTTGAACAAAAGAGAGTTCAAAATATGAAGAGCTAAAGAGTATGAAATCACAATTTCGTTTTTATAGGGTGGGGCAGCAAAAAATCTCTAACTTTGAAGGTAAATTAAAAGATAACAAAAAATGCTAGAACAAAAGACTATCGGGGCATTAGAAGGTTTTAAGCAACATATCATTCAAATGATGTCCCTCATTGTCAATGCACTGCTTTAGGCGGTTTCTGAAGTTCTGCATAACTCTGCGAAGCATCTGTTGCGGAATGCAGCCAACTTCAAGGCGTATTGTATGCTTCAAGGTTTCTAGGGTCCTGGAGCGATGTTGAAATATCTAACTGTTGAGGTAACCCCATAAAAAGAGTCACACCGAGTCTGTTCTGGCGAGCACGCAGACCATAAAATTACCTATATCGGGAGATCAAGCGCCCGGGGAACATCTCCCTTAAAACAGCCATCAATTTCTAACAGTATGGGCCGCGGCACGATCTAGCTGAAACCACACTAGTCCCCAAATTAATCTGTTGAAGTTGTGGTTCGAGAAACAGTCGGATCGTGTTTATATACCTCTCAGAATTGATAGTAACAGGGTGAAGGTTCTCAAAAATAAGAACCAATGATGCCTTCACTGCTGATTGCATATCAAGCGGCCACTTTCTCACTGCGTATAGGCCTCTCATAAATTAGTTTAGGATTTTTACTACACCAATATCAAATATTCTGCTTATTCACACTTTCAGAAATGTGAAAGTGCGCCTCGTCATTAAACAAAACGCGTTCTTGAGTGAATGGAAGCGAAGGTTTCGTGTAGAATTCGACGTACAGTATGGCTATAAAGTGCCAGGGCGGATACATGCTTGCGAGCAGAACGATTAGGAGACTGCAAAATTGATCTTCTTACACGGTCAACGTTTTCTGGAGACAGTCCTTTAAGCCCCAACCATCTTTTGCACAACACTACCACATGCATGGATGTTCTACACTTATAACAAAATTAATCTTCAGGCAAGAACATTATTGCGAGGAGCACTTCCATAACGGGTACGTTGGCTACGCTGCAATGCAACGATAAACTTGTTGTTGGAAAAATAGGTCTCGACGTCAAAACGCGTTGCTCGTTCGACCAAGGCATGTCTGCAACTAATGGCTACAACAACGGAAACTTCCAAGGCTAAAGCGTCATTAGAGCATTCATCAAATCCTGCAACATGCCCCGTTCATTTACCATGCCTCCTCAAAAGTAGGGATACTTTGCAGCCCCATCCTGTATTTATACTAAAGATCTCGACATCACAATCATACATTCTTTGTTTTCCAAATTTTACGTAGAATAATGAATTATTATAGGCCACTTGCGCTTTTAAAATCCTAGATTTCTAACATACCTATGTTGTAGCTGTGAACACGCGCATCTACATTATAGTGTTTCATCGAATTGTACTAGAAAAGTTTTTTTAAATCTCCTGTCGTTAAAACTCTACTGGCGATTTTAAGAATGACGTTTGTTAGTTTTCACAACTTATAGATTCGAGTATGTGAAAAGTTCCAGTTAGATTATTCTAGAAAGGTTTCTATAATCATTTCAAGTTTGTCTATCTGATAGAAAGGTTATGACGCCATGTACTCACTAGTCTGTGTAAAATACCCAACATAAGAATACTCACATCGATTATTAACAGCTAGTGTTGAAACGATATTACTTATACTTGTTACAAATTATAAGCAGGTTGTAAAAGAATTTCCTAGTCGTTGTTTTAGTTTTATTATATTTTCTCACATACTAGACGAAGCACTTGCCATTTAGGCTAAACTCGAAAATGCCTTATTTTGTAATTTACTATAATGTATTTAAAAGGGGCCGATTACTTAGAACTATCTAGATTATACTCGCTTTTTGCAAATAAAAAAAAAAGGTTTAGATGAACTATTTATTAAAAACGTAGGAAAATGTTTCAACCTTATGGCTAAATGCTATTGTATAAAATGTAGGTACTAACTATTGTCTGTAGTTAGCCCGATTACCGTAGATTCTATCGGTACCAAATTCTATAGACGACGAACTGACTCCGGTTGGATGTACTGAATTTCCATGTTTTCTCACAACAGCATTGAAGCCGCTGGCGTCATCCGCTGAATATTCTACTACCCGAACTGAACCGTCAGGTTCTACTAGTGAGTATGAACCTCTCACTACATCCCCGTCACGCACTTCTTGTTGTTCTTTTTGATCTCCAGTATATCTATCATTAACTTGATAGTTGTATGAGTATCTTGGATAAGCCTGTAACAAAATAAAGGGTTAAATATTTAGATAAACCAATAGCTTAAAACTGAAAAAAAGCTGAGTTTGAAGAAATATTCGTTATTAAAAGTATTATTAGTAGTGTAGTATTATTGACCGGTACGCTACAGCTTGGATCAAATTTGTATGTATATTTCTGCATTTTCTAAGTCAAAGCACGTATGTATTTGTCACCTATAGCACGATTATACTGTAGAGATACTTTGTCCCGACTTTTAAATTTGTTTACGATATGTTTTTAACCGTGTAGGTTATAGTGGCTTTTGATATATTTTTCCCCAAGAAATCCTTGTTGTCATTGATTTTTTTTTTATTTATTTTTATTTATTTTATCAATTTGTCCAACAAACTTTGAATCTAATTATAGAACAACACAAGACATAGTTACATTACTAAATTATTAAACAAACATCAAAAATACTTAATACTTAATTTTACAAAAACAAACAAATAGTTGCATTTAATTTAATTTGCCTTGTCCTATTTGTTCAAAAGATCAATTGAACAAGTCAATATCGTCCCCAACATTACAGTAGTTAAGGATCATGAAGTGAACTGGGTAAAATTTCAAGATATTAGTTCGAAGGTTTGTAAGTAAAATAGGGAGTTAGGACGAGTGCATGTAACGAAATTTGTCTTAATAGGACGGGGCAGTCCAACAGACCATTTAACAACTTAAATAGCAAACTGGCTGAGTGAATACTTCTGCGCGTGTACAAAGCTCATTTAAATTAAACCTATTAAAAAGAACAACCTGAGGAAAGCCACGTTGGGGATAGGTCCCATCAGATTTGTACCACAAAAACTTAACATATCGTTTCTGAATCTTCTCTAACGTCCAGCTGTGTGACGCATACCCCGGATTCTGGGATTCTGGACAACAGAAGCATATTTCAATTTACTAAGTACAAAGTCATTATAAAGCAGAGATATGGTTCCTGTTTGTGAAATTTAATGCACACTTCGGATTACAAATAGGGATGGATTCGGGCCGAGCCGGGCCGGGCTTTTAGACGCGGCCCGAGCCGGCCCGAAATAATTTGCTCCGGCCCGGCCCGAACCAAAACGCATCGGCCCGGCTTGAGGCCCGGCTTGAATTTCGGGCCGGGCTTCGGGCCGGGCCGGGCCGATTCGGGCCGGAATGTAACTAAAACCTTAAGTGATGTATAGATTTTTCAACATCCAAATGGAACGTATCGTTTGTTAATATATGTATTTTCAGTTGTATAAAAATACTTTTTTACTATTATTATGTTTTTCTACAAAAGTTGAATATATCAACCTTAATAAATTATAGTTTATAGTATCATTTTAACCTCGAAGAATCTCAAAGGTATTTGGAGATGATGCACACTTGCACAGGCAATCCAAAATAGAAGGTGGTTTGCGTCAAACTTCAACCTTAAGTAACAAAATGCATTTTAGAATTCATGTACTACTACTAGTATATAGTAAAATATTTCAAGGAAGGTATTCAAAATTTGATTGAATATTGTTTCCTCATATTCTAAACAAAGAACGTTGCCAATTTCCATTTTACAGATTGCTGGTGTATAGGTCTACATTTCGAGAATGTGCTAGCATCCGTCCAGAGAACTGATTATTCAAGTCTCTCGTATCAGGTAGACATTACTTTGTTGTCTATGAATATTTTTTTGTCGCATGCTTTACTGGAAATTTTAATTATTATGAAAAAAAATGCCGCAACATAGAATATTATTTAGTATTTACATTTTAATTTTCTATATCCATTTGTTATTTAAAGCTATAAAAAGCTAATCGCATTGTATTCGGGATGGTTTTCAACAAAAGATACATTCAAATAATTAAATCTAATTAAGCTGGTTTTTTGTAATCGTGCAGTTTTAAATATTTTTACATATACAGAGTGGTTTCGATTTATTCATAAATAATCTTTAGTGCGAGGCCACAATAATAAGTTAATTAATAAGTACAATACAATAAACCAGCTCAATTAACATACGTTGCAATACTCCTTCAAATTAATTAAATATAACACGGACAATTTCTATTTCAAAGTTCTTGAAAAGTGGAAAGAAGTGAATATTACTTAACGAAAACAAAATCGAAATTCACAAATCGGTTTAAATCAAATCATTTTCGTTTTCGATTTATTTCCATTATGACACACTTACCAATATGTGTGTAACTGTACCTGGGTGATATATTAAGAAGAGCGTTAATTATAATTTTGTTTAAGAGGCACCTAAAGAAATCATTAAATGAAATTATTTACTAAATCAATAAATTGTATATTTCGTTATATAAACTTCGGGCCGGCCCGAATAGCCCGAAAGGCCCGAAAAGCTTGAGCAGTCTGGCCCGGCCCGGCCCGGGCCCGACACGTGCTTGGCCCGGCTTTGGCCCGAAAAAAATTTGACCGGCTCGGCCCGAAGCCCGGCTTGATATTCGGGCCATCGTGGCCATCCCTAATTACAAACCCCAAGGGCTATAGCACTTCCTTCTGTATTGTTTCAACATGCTTAGTAAAACTAAGTTTTCAATCAAAAGTTACGTCAAGATCTTTTATGATGCTACACTTTGACTATAATGGCATAAGAGTAAGAAAAGAGTTAACCTTACGGATGTAAGTGCCTAAGTAACACTTCGTTATATTTAGAGGCAAATTGCTAGTTTTGCACCATAGGTTTAAACTAACTAGATTATTTTGAAGTTGCTTACAATCATCAATTGAAGATAACAACATATATAATTTTAAATCGTCCGCAAACAAAAGTGAGCGCAACAAGACTGATATCGTATGATATCATTAATAAAAATGATAAACATTAAAGGTCCAAGAACAGAACCCTGAGGCACACCTGAATTAGTTACAAAGTCAAAAGATTGATGTCCATTATATTCAACATATAAATTACGGTCTCGTAAGCAGAGTTTAAAGAATGTTAGAAATCGTAACGAAAGCCCAATTCCAGAGAGCTTAGTCAGGAGAATTCTATGATCAATCCTATCAAAAGTCTTCAAAAAAATCGGTATATAATACATCAGCTTGACCCCCACAAACAAGCGTGTCAGCAATAAATTGAGTAAAGCACACAAAATTGGCAACTGTGGACCTTCTAGGAACAAAACCGTATTGCTAAGGACATATTAAGGTTTTGACGTGAGAATAAATTGTCATATATAATATTTTCGAAAACTTTTCCGAAATTAAACAAAATTGTAATTCGTCTATAATTTTCAATTTGTAACCTAGAACTCTTCTTATAGACCAGTCAAATTCTAGACATCTTCCAGTATTGTGGAAATTGGTTATTATCCAAAAGCTCTCTTACTTCTTTACATACTATTTTGACTTAATAATTCATATCAACTGCGAAATTGGTTTCTTCGGATTCTAATTGGTATACAACCCAATACTCCAGCAATTTTTAAGCGATTTTGAGTGATCTAGTAAATTTATTGAATTAGGGACATGAGTCTATAAACTTTGTGGGAGATTTGTTCACAAGTACAAAAAAAAACCTTCCTGGATAATCACGAATGTCAAATTTTTACTATTTGGTGGAATGAGTTTTTTCCGTGGTTTTTAAGGAGAGAAATTCAAATTTACGATTTCGATAATTTTCGTGTACAACCGAGTATATCCTGTATATTATTAAAAAGCAGTGAAATTGGATTTTTACTCTTGAGAGTGGGTTGTTTGAATTTAATAATATAAACAAGAATTCTGTAAATTTACAAAATTAGTAATTCACAAAGGCAGCGAGTTCCTTGATGTGCATTGTATGTCACATTCTATAATATTTGTATTTTCTACCTACGGTGCTAGTGGAAATGGAAGTAAACAGTTAAAAGTTTGTGAAGTTTGAAATCAATTGATACGCGTAATCAGGTACGTTGTTTTAATATTAACAAATAAGTAAGCGTGTGCTTTTGTATGCTAAGCAATAGTCATAGTGATAACAACTAAATCAAAATTAAAGATAGTACTCAGCAATTAAAAACTTTTATGCTTACATAGTTATCAGTCGGTGTTCCCCTATAATTGTATCCAAACTGCCCTGGTACACCAGGTCTTCTATACGCTAATCCTTTTGGCCCAAATTGTCCTAAACTTCTCTGCCCAAAATATCTTTCATTTCCGTAATCGGAATATCCCAAACTACCACCAACGAATCCATTGTTTTGAATTCCAGATTGACCGAAATTATCGTGTCCGTAGTATCCAAAACTGTTTCTCCCGGGATATCCAATATTTTCGAATCCGCGATATGACGCTGTTCCTCTATAAGTAAAAGGTCCAGGTGGAGCGAACGTTTGACCTCTGTAGGGCACGCTCCCTAGGTTCCCACTGGGATATGCATAATTTCCATATCCAAACGTTCCTGAATTGTTGCCGCCGTGTCCAATACCAGGTACATTTCCACATGAAACCACAGTAGTAAATACTACAAATGCGAATGTCTACAAATATTTAAACAGTTAAGTGTATGTTCTACTTTATGAGTATACGTTAAGTATAAACAAAAACTTAGAAATCTTTTATGCGGTTGAGATTTCTAAATGCGTTGTTTTTGGATTATGTAGCCTTTTGATAGGAGCATATTATAATTAACTTTTACGTTGTAAACTTATAACTAAACTTATGAAATCTTCAAAAACTATTGGATTCAGTATACTTGCAATACGTAATGGACGAATCACAAGGAGTTTCACATGGACTATATTATTTACTATCACCATTTTTTTTTTCACGTAAGTATAATTTCGAGATTAACAGAAATGAACCGGAAATCTTAAACAAAGAATTACAGCAGCTTAAATTAATATTGGCATAACAGATTTGGTTAAAATTATTTTAAGCAATTGCGGGAAAATATCCCTATTAGTGCTAGCCTGACTAAATAGTTCTATGACGATTTACGATAAAAAAGTTGGGCTTCGGCAGAGTACATATTTTACTGGCAGAACAAGGAAATGACGCTTACAGACTAGAAAAATATTAAATAAGTTTACTTTAATTTTATAGACGTATTAGCAAATTGCATTTTATTTATAAAATAATTATGTTGAGGCTATTTATGTCCGTCTCAATTGATACAAGGGATGTAGTATATCTATCGCCGACGGTGGTTAAGCGTCCTATCAAAAAACCTAAAATGTCAAAATTTATTTTAAAAGTGTTTTTAAACTAATTCAATGAATGATAATAGTAAATGATACCAATCAATTAGAATTTCTACGTACCTGAACAGACGCCATGCCTATATCCCAACACGTGTAAAACTAAACTGATACAGAATGATCCCTCTTTCGACTATTTATAAGTAGATATCATTGAACAATTCACTATTGCTCAAAACGTTTTCCACATGTTACAATTAATTAGAAATATACGATTTGATTTACATATCTTAAAGCAGAGTATGGCTATTAAATTCTTCATAAATGAAGCAGCAGGATGGTCCCACACAGTTGATGCATGCACTAACGCATAAAATTCTTTATTAAAATTAAGTTTTACGAAAGGTCGATCTTGGCAAATTTTAATAAGGAAAACAGAATTATGTGTGTTATAATTACGATAACATTTGCTATGAGAATCTAGGCAAAAACAATCATTTATTTGTATGTACTTTTATGCAGAATGTTACAGGCGAATTGTTTTGTCTCAGATTATGTAATTCGAATATTAAATTGCATCATTAAAATAACACGGTCATTTCTACAATAAACTTTATTCTAGATTGGATAGTTCCAATCTGTGACACAAAGGCGGGAAAACTTGACGGTGTTGATTGAATTTATGAAGTTGTGAATAAGGCGGATTCATGTAATGATTTTTTTAAACATGTTTTCTGGACAGGAATACGTGAACCGGATTTTAACTTACCATTTACCAATGGAGAGTATTCTATTTACTTGGACTATAGTAGGTATAGACCAATGATTCCCAAAGTGGTCTATATCGATCGCTAGGAGTTGACTCGGAACTACAAGTTGTCCATGTCAGCGAAAACAAAAGAAACGGAATAGTTGTGTATATAAGTAAAAGCATTAAGGCTCCGAGAACAAAGAGTTGCACTTTACTTCGATTGTCATGTTTAAAACAAAAATTAAATATCGCGAACTAGAGATATTCGTATCTTTAATAAATAAAAGCTAGCCACGACAAGTTGTTTAAAGTTATCGAAGTTGCTACTATAGTAACAGATTATTTACTTTGTTCAAAACTGTCTTCATTCTGCTAATGTGCATTAAAACTAATAGAGATAAGATGTCTGGATAAAATACATTGTATTGTTTATCTAAACGAAACAACAACAAAGTAGTAATAATTTAAAGTTGCTGAAAACTTTTTATACTATTGAAACTTCTTTGTTAACATTTATTGAAACACTTTTGAACATATGGAGTATACTAGTATTGCTTCGTGAAAAATGTTACGGGTAAAATTAGTGTTCAGTAATAAATTTTGATTTGCTCTAACGAAGAGGGGACCCCGCAACAATTTAAAGATGCCTCGACTAACTGCTGTGGTGTAAGGGTATGCTCTATGGAAGAAAATTTAAAATAGTAAAAAAATTAAAAATAACAGTTATAGATGATAAATAAATTGTCTAAAGTATAAACAAACTACGCAACACTAATCGTCAGACCGTCTGTCGCAGCAATGCCTACGATATTTACACGGAAGACGGTTATTCGGCATAGGTCTCCTTCGTTTCGGGTTCATAAACTTTTCCCATTATGCTATACCGTTTTCTAAAGCACCGTAGAATCACTCAAATTTTTGTTAAATTAAATAAATTCACAAATCAAATACTTTTCCAAATACGACTTTATCACCGAGGTAGCTGGATATTCTGTTATATATGTTTCTGTTTACCTAGTGCCTAAGTAACTGCAAATAAAATACCATATACACTTAAGCTCCATTGACGTCGAATAGTTGCGATATAAATACAAATATACAAAAAAAACAACAATTTTTTTACCTCAATCTGATCAGGCATTCTTAAAAAATTCTAGAACAAAAACATTAAATTAAATTCATACTATCACTCAAATTTTCTTGTTTTTCATATTAAATTATATGATTATTATAAATCCCAATTTCTAAAAATGTCTTTAATAACACACATAGACAATAGTGAGATGCCAGCTTTTTCCTTTGTTCTTTCACTGTCCATTCTAAATAACAATGATTTATGTTTTAACAAACTTTAAGTTCCATCAATTTAATTTACGTTTAAATTTTCGAACTTACACATTTCTTAATATTTTGAAACCTTCCAAACTATTACAACTTACTTGCACGATATCATGCTTAAATTTAACAAATGCTAAGTCCGTTGATAATTCATGGTCAACAAAATAAGTAAGCTTTTGCATTCGCTTCTGACCAACAACCAACATTTAAACTTCACATATGCTTTATTATTAGCTGGAATAAATTGCCTTTAGTACATTTGAATTGCACTGTACCTACGAGTAAAACGGCTTATGTAATCAGCCAATAATAAAGGACGCTAGTTCTAAAAGAAGTTGCATTACAATATAGTGTTTTTACCTTCTGACATACTTTCATGTGTTATTAACTGTTTTTAGTTGTATATGTTCTAATATAAAAACTCCATACCCCTGCCTAGTCACTTGACTTTCTCTTCTCGTATTGATCAAACTTTAGTTGTAATTTGCATTTAACTGTTTTTTTTAACAACAGGTTTGCAAATTTTAGAGTTGTTGAAAGCATTGCATAGCCTTGAAGATGTTTAAAGTTTATGTTTCATATTACGTTAATGACTCATACGAGGGACACTACTTATGTATTGAGAATAGAAAGAATAAACAAATAAATTTGATGAAAAATACTTTTATTGCTTTTCAAAGTAATCGCCTTTAAGATCTATTCACTTTTGCATGCGATTGAACCGCCCTTCAAAGCATTTCGTCCAGTCAGAAAATGGTAGCTCTAAAACATGCGTTTTGAAGTGCCTCAACCGCTTCTTCGGTCGATGAAAATCGTTGTTCAAACAGTTTATCTTTAATTACTGGAAACAAGAAGAAGTCATCGGGTGCTAAGTCGGGACTGTAAGGCGAATGACCCATCAATTCGATCTTTTGTGTGTTCAAATACTCGTTTGTTGCATGTGATGTGTGTGAGCTCGCATTGTCACGATGCAAAATGATTTGTCGTTTTGGGTTGGCTTCTCTTAATTTACCGAAAACTTCAGACAAACAAATGGTCGAATACCACGCTGAGTTAACGGTTTTTGATTTGTGAAAGCCACAGTTGCCACAGGACCGGTTTTCGTGTAGAAAAATGCCACCGTTTGCTTCTTAACGCTTCGAGAACGAATAACTTTTGTTGGCTTTGCTTCCCATTAAAACACCCATACTGCCGACTGGCCTTTTCTATCTGGCTGATACGCATAAATCCACGAATAGTCACGTGTGACGATGTTGTATGCAGCTTTGAATTCACCGCAGTTGTATTTTGAAATCATTTTACGGCACCAACCGACACGAACATTTTTTTGAGCATCTGTCAACAAAATGTGGAACCTAACTCTCACACAGCTTCCGAACACACAAATGTTCGTGCAAAATCTTATGTGTTCTGGTCATACTAATGCTTAAATATCTCTCGATTTCTTGATGTCACAAGCCGATCTTCTTCAATTAGTTTTCGCACAGCTTTGATATTCTCTGGCATAACAACCGATTTTGGACGACCTGCTTTAACTTCGTCCGTGAGCGAACTACGTTTATGTTTGAATTCAGTGTACCAGCGATATACAGTGGCTGTGAATGACGCTTCAACGTCAAAAGTTGATGCATTGTTCTTGAGTTAGGCCACGTCGAAGGTCATAATTAATCAAAGCTCGAAAATTTTCTCGAGTTAATTCCATATTTAGGCTGCGATGAAATTTTAAACACTGCAAAAAACACAAATAGTGCTCGCACGTCGAAACGTTCTGAGTATCTATAACCTCAACAACGTCAAACTTTACGATGGCAATTTCAGATTTCACCATGCAATACCAGTGTTGCCACTTCTCAATATATAAATAGAGTCCTTCGTACTTGTACAACAACTTACTGTCATAATATAGTATAAACTATACAAGCACGTACAAACGCACGCGCGCACTTACACATGTAAACTCAATTTTTGCAGATTATGTCATGATTTTAATTTATAATTCAAATTGCTTTGAAAGCAATGTCTAAAAAGTCCTCATCAATATCCTGCTTGCGTTTTTAGTTACTTAAGATCAAGAGTCATAAAACTATAAGATTCTTAAATATCCTACATTTCGTGAGTCTTAGAACTTCTTGCGTTATTACAAAACATAAAAACAGAAAAGTATGTGGTGCTGCTGTTAAGGGTAAATACAATTAAAACACAATACATCCATCTAAACGTGGTATCTATTGTTAAAATTACTCCCGATATTATAATAAATGTCTCCCACTCCGTTATTTTGGTTTTGAGTTTCAACCGTTGGTCGCCGCTCGTCACTCGTCTGCTCAAAGTTTTTTGTCTGGGTTTTTGCTCTCCATGTGTTTACATTTTTAGTTTAAAACTACTTTAAAAAGTATAAACATTTCGTTTTTATTGTTTGTAATCGTAAAACTGACCGTAGCAATGGATGATTGTTGTTTTATTTGCAGTCAACCGTTCTTGAAAGGTGATACAGTGACTGTAAAACGCGGCATAAACGAGAGATGCAAGTGCGGAATGAGGAGATGAACATACAGGACGCTTAAGGGGTACAGATTCTGTAATGATACATAAAAGCTATCGCGAGGTGAATAATTGGAAGAGTAGCATAGTGGCGTTTCATTTCAAGGAGGCTGAGTTGTCGATACTCCCGATACATCCCAGTGTTCTCTTCTTAAAGTGCGTTCTAACTTGAAATCTTTTGGTTCTCAAACTTTATGATATTTTTTGGGGCGAAGAAGCCAAGGAGGAAGCAGACACCAAAAAACCTAAGCAGTATCGACGTATAATTAAAGAAGTAAGTATACCTCTATTTAAAGACACTGGCATTAAGGCAGTTAATCCACGCGGTGACACATATGGAAAAACTGTTAGAGACCGTATTAATTATAAAAATGACTTAGTAGCTACAGAAATAAGATATAATAAGTGTCGAGTTTCTTTTTCTATCATGAATTCGGGTATTTCGAAAGGTCGTCCATTAGATGATAAAATAAGCAAATCTATGGAATAGATTTCATATCATGTTGGATATAACGAAGATTGCCAGTTTATGTTGGTGTGAATTAACAGAAATTAGACTGGATTATATTCCAACAATTATTACAAAATTAACAGGACGTTACGGTAAATCAAGAACAATGACTGATATTTGTTTCCGCGGTACTCAAAGTAACATTTTAAATATAGCTCATTATGAAAATTAGAAATCACAACCGGCAGAAAAACGCCTTCGAGTTGTACAAACTGCGACAAAAATGATCAGAGAAGCCATTTGTTCCATGACTCCATTCCCAACAAAACGTTTAACAATCTTAACGCTTACTAAGCATTTCATACTTTATTAAAGAATTAATTTTATAGAGCAGAGAAGTCAAAACTGGCCATCCTATGCGTAAGTGTACCGTAATTTGTCATGCTATTTCGGCTGCGATACATCCACGATCCTTTACATCTAACCTTTTACTTGGCCTATATTTGTTCCTTTACTGTCGATATGGTTCTCAACATCTACTAGATATTTTTCCAAATCTTTGATTCAGCGCCTCGTGTAGAGAAACATTGACGTATGAAGTTGCCGCTGCGTACCATCCGCAACAAGACATTCCATCATCTGAGACTGGTGACCTTAGTCAGTATTCAGCGCACAATGCAAATATCATGCCTACACAATCGGCGAACACAGAACACTCCACATTATTGGATTATTGAAATAGAAGCTTCAAACAGCACCGTTCTGAAGAAGCCATAAAGAGATATACAACGGTGCCACCTGCAAAAGAATTAGCTGCTGTTGCTCACGTGCCTCCTCAGATGTAGAAAAATCTTAGTATTTCCCGAATGAGCAAAATTGTAGTTTAGGAATAATATAGTTGATTTGTTGTGGATCTATGGTAAATGGGTAAATGGAGTGCTTTACTCGAAATAATAAAAACATTTTACAATCTCGAATTATATTCCTGTCATTTATTTACCACCCGGCAAGCAACTACAATACAATTTATATAACACTAAATTGTGCAATAGAAAATGGTTGCACAAACACGAAACTTGTATATTTACATTCGATCAGCCACTTTATATGAAAGCTTGTGAAATTGTTGCTGCTCTTTAGCTGGATCAGATACTTCAAAAGTTATAATTAGACTTGGAGGTTTCCATAGGCTTCAATCATTTCTTGGATGTATCGGACAAATAATAGCTGGAAGTGAAATCAAGCAAGCTTTCAGAGTTATTTACGCTCTAAGTTCCGTAGAAAAAGTGGAAACGTTTTTGCACGAGGTGTCGTAGAGGGCACATTACTCCTTGTCGTCTTATCAAGTACTATTTTCCGAAGAATAAAAATTGATTATGACATAAAAGACGCCCTCAAGTATCACATTAAAGACATAGTAACTGGAGAAGTACGATATGAAATTAAAAAATCTAGACCCCACGTGACAATTATGGGCACAGTACATCAATATGGTGAAGAAAATGTTTGCCTATTTCCATGCTGCAGGGCCTTTCTTGTAGCTAAAGTCAGTACATTTGTACCCACAAGGTATGCTACAAATACAAAAGAATACGGACCAACAGGCAATCGAGAAATTGTTTAATGGATTTTTTACGATTAGAAGGTAATACAAGTTTAACTGCAGAATGTGGAACAATATGATTATAGAGCAAACCTTAATAAAATCCATGAAATCTGAAGAAGTTGTCTCCAGGGGACAAAATATACAAAAAAGTGTACTGTGCAAATGTATTTATGGCGTACATGTAATAAATTAGATCTGCGAAGAAATTGAAAAATTTTGACCCGTGTTTCTGGACACGGCTGATTAATGTTTTATTTCTTAAACCAGGGAAAGAAACGATAAAATCACAAACATACTCTTCTTCTAACCTTAATATATTTCCAAATTGTAAAAAGTATCAGTCATTACGGCACATTATTATTGGCCGTGTCACAACTTCTGCACTCTTTAACAAAGAAAAAAAGTAAGTTTATAAAATGTTCGAGAGGCGTCCCGAGTTCCATCAATTTGTGGAAGTTTTAATCAAAATAATTGTAGAGCCGAGACGATTTTGGAATATAGATTATGCATCTATCTGATACCCTATGGAGCTTCTAAATCAAATTTATCCATTGAAAACTATCGAAACATGACATTTACTAAGTCAATAAGACTTAACAGTCCAGTAAAATTACTATCACTTTTATGTACTGTCGCAGCCGCACGCCAACACCTTAGTTTAGTATATTTTTAAGTATAGAATTGGCTTGGTAATGATTTAAACCAGAACAATGGGGCTGGATGATAAATAGTAATGTTTTGGAGCCCATTATGACAATGCCACATTTTAAATATTATTTTATGCAACTACACTAAACGATGTAACACAAATTGCTGGTGCAGAAAATTGGACTGTCCTATTCGATGCTTTGTGGTTATTGTCATGGTCAACAATGTCTTAACAGAAATGTCGAGAGAGCTCCCGAGGAAGATATTTAAAATGAATAAAATAATAAGTTTGATCCCGTTGGTCTCTTGACACAAAATATAACAAAAGAAAAAGATAATGTGGGGAAGAAAGTAATCACTGAACAGAAGAGAAGGAACGGATACTTAAGGTTGTAACATATTTTCTTTTGTTAGATATAGATTTTCTGAGGACGGCCTTTGTTGAAGATGTAATAGGACCAAACGGTGCTGCAAAGAAAATAGGGTGTTCTCGGTGTAAACTCGGGGTATATTGCTGCAAAGGTATGAGGAGGTCGAGCTATTTTCTGAGACTAAACTGAAATATAAAGAAACTTGGGCGCCACTGCGTCAATAAAAACCAATACTAAAACAAAATCATTCTAAGGATAGACGCAGAAAAGCCTTAAGGGGATTATACCTGCCTGAATTTAGATATATAGTAACCTAATATTTTTCTTAGTTTCATTATCTTAACTAAAATTAATAGATTACTTATTTCTTTTATTAAACTTTTAGAAATAAAACGATTATGAAATTTGACTGGTATCTAATAAAATTTGTTCCTCTTCATTTTTGTACAAAAAAATTAACAGTGTATATACGACAGCATAGAAATGAATGCTGAAGAAAGTATTAAGTAGGCAAAAATCACAATAATTAACAGGCTAGGCCTGTCATAAAAAATTACTTAATATTTTATTATATTAGTTATACGCTGTAATCAGATATCTTTGATGTAACTAACAAAAAATTGTCTTTAGTTTAAACCCTAATTCTTCCAAGGTTCTATCTTATTTTCTTGATATAACGAATTTGCCTAATACAAGTTTTACTCAACAACATAAGTGTCATCTGCTTTAATTAGATATGGAAAAAAGATTTTTATCTCTACATAAGCTATTTTGATATGCTGAATCTAACGATCGTTTAATATAAGAATATAGCTACAATAAAAATTGCCAAATCATCATAAATACATTAAATAAAGATGTGATTTGGCATTAATAAGATAACCTTCAAACTAGATACACAAAATGTTAAATCTAATATTTGCTAAATAATTAGTTTTCAGATTAGCTAAGTGGATTTTTTTAAACAAAGCGTTTATTAGGTATGCGTTGATTTTTCTTGATCGTTAAAAAGGAATTGTACTCACCCAAGCTTGACGACATTAAGTGACAACAATAAAATACTAAACACTTGTCTAATCAGAGCATCATGAATCCGCTATCTTCTTTACCATAAACAAGAATTTCTTCCCAAAAGCTAATAATTATCTCTTGAGTTAACAATAATTTTATTTCGAAATCGATTTACTCTTTTATATTTAGCGTTCACAAATGTTATCACTTAAAGCTGCTTGCGTGTTATAAATATCCTGTTTTAATTAAATCTACGTTCTAGCATAACTCAGTGCTGTGGTCCCAAAGCCAAGGGCGACTCCGTGGCGTAGTGGTATGTGTGTGACTACTACGCCCAAGGTCCCGGGTTTGAATCCCGACACGGTCCGCTTGATAAATGTTAGACGAGCATTTTTCACAAAAATACACTTTCGTTCGGATGAAACGTAAAATGGAGGTCCCGTGTGTGAGTGTTGTCACGCACGTTAAAGTTCCCTACCTTGCTTGGAACAGCAAGGGTCCGGCAAAATTTAAAATTTTCAAGGTAAAAAAACTCGCTTCTTGGCCAATGTAGTACCTTCGGGTGGAGCATTGGAAAATCACATATAAGGTCCCAAAGCCAAGCAATATGGCATTGCCATGAGTGGACCTTTTTTCGTCCCATGTTAGTTTAAAACTCACACCACCTTTTCTTTAAAAAACGTGTGTACCGACTACATGCCACGACAAGAATAATCTTTTTGTGCTTTCCGATCTATGCACATGACCATCCGGACCACAGTTGCACGGGTTTTCAAATACATTAGCTATAACTCTCTCGCCCAAATTCCGACAACCCACATAGCACGAAGTGCATTATGTATTTGCCTAAAACTAAAGAGTTACACGATGTCAGACGATGAGAACCTGGAGGGGCAAAAGATAAGAATTCGGGGGGGACGACAGAGAACAAATACGTGGAACAGAATGTAGAGAAAGAGGATGATGATCAGCTGCAAAAGTCACTAAAACAAGCACACTCATGGATTGGGTTTGAGGAAATCATGTACAAAAAAACGCACCTTGCAGCCTGTCCCTAAGGTGGTGTGAAAACGAACGCACCATTTTCCTGGCATATAACATTTTCTAAAAAGTGTAACGGGTGCTAGCGCGAACAGGTTCATCTACTTAAAACACGTGCCTGAATGTGTGCCTGTATGATCCTCAACTATTGTATTTATTTAATCTTCCTTAATAAATATTTACTTTGTTACTTAAATCTCCAGGGAGACCTTATCATCAGGGCTAAACAGTGGGTTCTTTGTTTTATCTCTGTGGTTGCATACACAAGGAAATAATTTATATAACAAGTACTACACTGAATCGGTTTGAAATAAGACTACAACATGTAATATAATTACGTTTAATAATTGTAATTGAACTAACAAGAATAATCAAACTTTGGATTATTTTAGTAAAATAAAAATTAATCTTTAAGCAATTTCAATTCTCTTAAGACTCTAACAAAACATGTTGAATAAGATAGCCCGACCTCAACAAATGCGCAGAATACCAAAGTACGCCTTTTGATCCCTACCTAACAGAATTTCTACTAATAAGACAAAGGAAACTGCTTTTCCGTTTAACTTATAACTCAAATGCAGGTAAATGAAGTTGCCTAACTACCAGATTTGTAACAGTTAAACCGAACTGTTACAAAAGTATTTTTTAATCTTTATTTTTATCATAATCAAAAAGGTCTACGGACATATAGGAAGCAAAATATTTGCGAAAACCGATTTCTGGAATATTTGACCTTGAATAAACTTGAAGCGCAAGCTAGATATCGGTGGAAACTTTTGACACATTATTTAATATCCAAGTAAAAGTGTATGCAAAATTTCCGCCCATTTTGGTTTTTTTAGTACATGAATTCTTATGTGAGTAGAGAAAACCGTACCTAATATCGCTATAAGGATAATTAATATTATAGTTTAATTGAGATACTAGTTCCATATAAATTTAGATTAAATTAGTTATATCATTCTTAATTATATAGAATATAATGGTAATCGGTAGTATAAAAAGCAACAGCCTACCGATACTAAGTTTTCGGATTGTGTCACTTCAAAAATAGTTAGTTAGTTTTAATGCGTAGAAAGGAATTGAATATCTTATTTATGTAACCCAATAGATGTCTACCAATTACCTCAAAATTACAGCTATATTGTTCTAGATTTAGATGTAAATGAACTACAATGAGTTTTGTAACAAATAATTAAATCTATAACTGAAGTTACTATGGATATATTAATTTAACTAAGTAGGATCTGACAAACCTGATTCAGTGTTCGTAAATGTTACATAAAACGACATCTATGCATAAAACTTATAGGTCCTGATTCATGAATTAAAGAGAAATTGTTTATAGGTGTTAATAATCGCTTTAAAATAATTATTGAGTAAGGTTTTTAACAAATTACATAGTGCGTTTATTGTAATAATTCGAACTAATTGTGGCATGAATAATGAAACTAGGCAAGAAGGAATTGTTTATATTAATCGAGCTATAAATATTGTTGACCAACAATAATTATGTATCAGTTTATTTTGTCAGTGTTGAAGTATAACAACCACGGAATTTTTCATTTACGTGAAATAACTGTCCAATCCTTTAAATTGTTATAGTAAACCTGTATACTTTATTACGGTGTATATACTACAAAAATTGGTCTTTTCCCAGAGGTATAGAAATAAGAAACAGAAGGGTAGATTCAAGTTCAGTCTGATATACCGATATAGCGTTAAGATATCGCTAATCCTAGAAAATAAGTTCAACACAAAAGATATCAAAACAGAGAGTCGTGTTGGTTTAGTATTAAATATCTATTTTCTCTAATTCAACTGTTGGTTTGACTGGTTATGGAAGTCTCGAATATTTTGAACTTAGTAGAATTCTTTTGGCGTTAGAGAAGCAATGCTGGTATCTGTAAATAGAAACCTTATATTTGTTAAAGATAGCATATAAATCAATCTAACTTATTTTGTTATATTCTTTCAAATTTAGAATACACCAGCGAGTTCTGTGTTATTTAGCCTACACGCTTTCTGCTGCAGGTTACCTACGATAACAGGATAGCGAAAAGATCGTGGTTTGCTAAGGCAGAGGCAACGTTTATTTCAAGTGTGTAGGATTGGAAAAAATGTAAAGGTGAAAAGCAAAAAAATGTTTCAAATTTCTCATTGCTGTATCGTTTCACAGCACTCTTTTAGCTTCCGCTCCAAAGAGACGATGTCACAGCAATATATATTGTAACATTTCGCATATAGGCCATTACCAAACTGCTATATGTTCGATGGATTGCCGCGATCCAGGCGTGAATATGTAGTCGACTTGTTTATCGATCCGCACCGTCATGCGCGTGGCGTTCTAGGCGTCGGCCCGATGTACTTGATCCATTATTGTATCACATGTAGTCAGCTAAAGACGGATACTAAAGAAACGTGGTGGGAAGTTCCCTGCCAAGATGGGTCGATTAAAATTCGATTCGTGGGAGTGACACGTCGCTTGGTGCATGAAGAGGGCATAGATTATTATTATTGAAGACAATCAGCATCATAAACAAGGTCGATAAAACGCAAGCAGTTTCATCTATCAGTTTCACCTTTAACAATAAATATATAATGGATTTCTGAATTGATTAGCATAATTTTTGTCCGTATGGAAGTCGATTAGCTTTGGAGATGTTGATTCATTCGTTCGTAATGTAGCCATGTTGGCACGTGATTATAATCTGCAGGTGTTGTAAGTGTTAAACACTTCAGTTCGGTGAGTACGCTATAATTTGTTGTATCAAACACTGACTCAAACAAGAATTAAGCTTATTGTGCAACATGTCGACTTAGAGGATATATAATTTTCTAAATGATTTTTTTTTAAATTCAATAAATTTTTGGTAATTAAATATATTAAAGTTTTCTGTTAAACGATTATAAAATTGTAGCATACTTTCATATACTAAGGTATAAAAGCTTTTTTATTAAAATTAATTATGTGTCACTGAATACATATAAGGTAATTTGCTTAACGATTCAAAAATAATTTTAGTGTTTTTGAATTCAGAATTAGAAAGTCTTCCGGTATAAATAAAATCACCTTATTCAGAATATGTTAGATAATCTGACAAATTTCTTGTATTAATTGTTAAATTTAAATAGTTTATTAAGGCACATCTTGGTTTAACATCTGCCAGATAAACATCTGGACTTGCATGTTTACTCAAACAAGTTAAATGTATGTTGTACAAATGAATTGTATGATAAGCTAATCTTGACTTATCCTTGTCAGCCGAGAACGAAGATCTTTGCTTGAAGCATTTGTTGAATGTAATGAAATAATTTTATTTGATGGGCTTCACCCACTAACAATCGCTAGGTTTGAAGCGTTTGCTCAATGTAATGAGATATTATTTTATGATGGGCTTCACCCACTAGCACCTGCTAATTTGTCAATTCAACATCGATAAGACCTTTCCACATGTTTTTATAATTTTGGTTGTCTTTAATTTATTTTATTTATCTTTTTTTGTATATACAAAAACTTCAAATAACTTTATTACATATCTGCAACTTAAGGTAATAGTTTTGTTTCTGGAAATTCTAGCTACAAGGTATAAGAGTAAAAGAAACACAGTTATGTTGTTGAGTATCTATCTTCAGCCATAAGTTAATTCCCTTAAGGTTTATCTACGTCTTTCCTTAAGAAGATTATTTGTTTATGTGTTTGACGTAGTGGCGCCCTAAAATTGTACAAAGACAGGTTAATTAATGAAAAAGACCCCCCCTCCGGGTCTTTTTCATTAACTTATGGCTGAAGATAGATACTCAACAACATAACTGTGTTTCTTTTACTCTTATACCTTGTAGCTAGAATTTCCAGAAACAAAACTATTACCTTAAGTTGCAGATATGTAATAAAGTTATTTGAAGTTTTTGTATATACAAAAAAAGATAAATAAAATAAATTAAAGACAACCAAAATTATAAAAACATGTGGAAAGGTCTTATCGATGTTGAATTGACAAATTAGCAGTTGCTAGTGGGTGAAGCCCATCATAAAATAATATCTCATTACATTGAGCAAACGCTTCAAACCTAGCGATTGTTAGTGGGTGAAGCCCATCAAATAAAATTATTTCATTACATTCAACAAATGCTTCAAGCAAAGATCTTCGTTCTCGGCTGACAAGGATAAGTCAAGATTAGCTTATCATACATACATATATATATGTATATATATATATATATATATATATCCCTATAGTAGGGGATAAAGAATACTACTATAGTAAACCTGCTTATCGTAAAAGGCGATTAAAAGGCGCAGCAAGGGGCAGCAGCCTTGCTGGCTAAAAGATATTGGAGGAGGGTCGGTTGGTCTCGGGCGATCCTCAATAATTTACAAACTTGTTGGGGGTTGGCCGTGACGGATACGACTTTCTGCTAAAATCTTTAAAAACTGCGTTGTGGAAAGATATGGGAGCCTACCACAATATTTCCCAGGTGTGCGTGGCCTAAAACACGAAATAGATATGATGGAAAGCTCACAAGTAAAATTCTTGTCCGGAGGTAAAATACTCCCTCATTCGGATCTCCGGGAGGGGGTACTTGGGGCTCGTCATCGTAAGAATATAAAACAACAGTTTGATTTAGTGATAGGGACTTGGAATGTAAGGTCATTACTCAGAGTAGATAAGTTAACGAATTTATTAGTCGAAATGAGAAAGCAAAAGCTGGACATTTTAGGTATTAGTGAGGTGAGATGGCCAGATAGTAATGACTTTTGGAAGGATAATTATAGAATAATTACAACTTCTTCAACTAATGCACAGGCAGTCGTAGGAATAGTATTAGATAAAAGATTAGGGCATAAAGTTAAAGAGTACTTACAATTTAGTGATAGAATAATTATGGTTAGATTGAGTACAAAACCCACAGACACTGTTTTAGTACAGGTTTACATGCCAACAACTCAGTACGAGGATGAGGAACTAGAAAAGGTATACGAGGATATAAATAGTATAGTGAGAAAAGTAAAAGGAGATGAGAATTTAATAGTTATGGGCGATTTTAATGCATCAGTGGGAGAAGGTAGTGAGGGAAAATGGTAGGAAAATTTGGGTATGGCAGACGAAATGATAGAGGAGAAAGATTAGTTGAGTTTTGCCAGGAACATAGATTAGTAACTGTTAACACCCTATTCGAACAACATGTTAGGAGAAGATATACCTGGAAAGCCCCAGGTGATAGAGCTAGATACCAAATAGATTATATTTTAGTTAAACAAAGATTTAGAAACCAAGTTAAAACTGTCGTAGTTATCCAGGGGCTGACATAGATAGCGATCATAACTTAGTTAAAATGAAGTGTAAACTAAAATTCAAAAATTGAGAAAGGTTAAAGAGAGGATGGGATCTAGGTAAGCTTAATGATAGTAGGGTAAAGAGGAATATAAACAAGTATTAGATAATAAAAGCAAAGAGATAGCTGTAGGAGGAACGTAGAAAATAGATGGAAAGAAATAAAACTGACGGTACATGATACAGCAACACAGACTATAGGTAAGAAAAAAATAGAAGCTAGAAAACCGTGGGTAACAAAGGAGATATTAGATTTAATAGAGAATAGAAGAAAGCTTAAACCTTTCAGAGAAGTGGATAGTGAAAGGAAGCAAAAATATAATACAGTTAGAAATAAGATAGTACATGAGTGTAGAAAAGCTAGAAATAAATGGATGGAGGAGAATTGTAAGGAATACAAGATGATTTGAGAGTAGGTAAGACAGACAGGGCTTACAGAGCAGTTAAAAAGTTTTTTGGGGAAGATAGGAAAAAATATAATGGTATTAGAGACGAGAATAATGAGGTTCTAATAAATAAAGTTGAGGTAGCTGATAGATGGAAAAGATATTTAGAAGATTTATATAAGGGAGATGATATGGATGAGTTAGAGAACGACCAAGAAGAGGATGTAGAAATAGGGTTCTCAATATTAAGAGAGGAATTTAATAGAGCTGTTCGGAATCTTAAATTAAATAAAGCGCCAGGAATAGACGATATTCCCGCAGAATTAATAAAATATGCAAGTCAGAAAACTTTGGACAGATTATATGAACTAATAAATGTAATATATGACACAGGTGAGGTTCCAATAGATTTCGAAAAAAATATTATTATCCCAATCCCAAAAAAGTCAGGAGCTGATAGGTGTGAGAATTTTAGAACGGTTAGTTTAACTTTTCATGCTTCCAAAATACTAACAATAATAATTAAAAATAGAGTAGAAGCTTTGACTGAGAATTATTTAGGCGAAGACCAATATGGTTTTCGTAAAGACAGAGGACTAGAGAACCGATACTAATGATTAGGGTAATTATCGAAAAAGGTTACAAAAATAAAAGACTCATTTCGCGTTTGTAGATTTAGAAAAAGCATTTGATAGGGTTAATTGGATTGTTATGTTCAGGGTTTTGCAAAAATAGGAATCTCTCATATAGATAGAAAAATTATTTACAGTCTATATAAAACCAAAGCGTAGTAATTAGATTTGATGAAATAGAAAAGGAAGCTAAGATTAGAAATGGTGTTAGACAGGGTTGTATACTGTCTCCTTGATTTTTAATGTTTATATTGAGGAAGCTTTAAACTTAGCCAGAGAGAGAAAAGAGATAGGTATTAGTGTACAGGGACAGAAAATAGACATGTTACGTTTTGCAGATGATATAGCCATTATAGCAGAGTCTAGAAAAGAGTTAAGAGAGTTTTTAAATATTTTAGATGAGATACTACGGAGTAACTATAGTATGAGAATTAACTCGGTAAAGACAAAGATAATGACAAGTGAGTTACAGCCTAGTTCTAAACCAAAATTAAAAATAGGTAATACCGAGTTAGAGGAGGTAGATGAATTTTGCTATTTAGGTAGTATAATTACAAAGGATGGACGTAGCAGAAGGGATATAGTAGCTAGAATAGCTCAAGCTAGAAAAATGTTTTTAAAAAAGAAAAACTTACTAATAGCTAATAGTATTAGTTTAGATAATAGAAAAAGTTTCTTAAAGTCGTACGTATGGAGCGTTCTACTATACGGTAGCGAGACTTGGACAATTAAAGAAGTAGATAAGAAAAGATGGAAGCTTTTGAAACTTGGTGTTATAGGAGAATGTTAAAGATTAGTTGGACAGATAGAGTAACAAACGAGGAAGTTTATAGAAGGATAGGTGAGGATCCCTGTATGTGGAAACAATTGAAGGTCAGGAGAGATAGAATGATAGGGCACCAGTTAAGACATGAGGGACTATTTAGTAAAGTCTTAGATTATAGACTACCAAATAAAAATAGAGTAGGAAGGCCTAGACAAAGCTATATTAGTCAAATTATTAGAGATTTAGGTTGTGAAGGGTATGTAGACCTTTTAGACTAGCTCAGAATAGAAAAGAATTTAGAGCTGCGTCAAACCGACTTTAAGTAAGTTCGAAAACAAAACAAAAAAAATAAAATCAGTTAACTAAATGTCACCAGGACATAACTCACAATTAGTTAGCGGTCTGGCATGTTGGTAGCGTTTCGTTGCTTAAGCCTTACCATAACATATAATTTAATAAACGTCACCATGACATAACTCACAATTAGGTAGCGGTCTGGCATGTTGGTAGCGTTTCGTTGCTTAAGCCTTACCATAACATATAATTTAATAAACGTCACCATGACATAACTCACAATTAGGTAGCGGTCTGGCATGTTGGCAGCGATTCGTTGCTTAAGTCTTACCATAACATATTATTTAACACTTTTCATTTTTGAAGCGGATAACCAGGTTATATTTCATTTCCTTATAAATGGTAATCATGTAAACATGTTAGAGTTCTTTAACAACCATCAGGTTGCTAATATCTATGTAGAGTCAGCTGGATAGGAAAAAGATAGAAGGATTTAGGAAGATCTAGACCAAACTATATTAGTCAAATTATTAGAAATTTAGGTTGTGAAGGGTATGTAGAGCTTTTTTAGATTAGCACAGATTAGAAAAGAAGTTAGAGCTGCGTCAAACCGACCTTAAGTAAGGTCGAAAACAAAATCATGATGATATATATATATATATATATATATATATATATATATATACACCTCCAGTGAAGATCTGGTAGAATACCTACATCTAATTATTCCTTATTGCTAAGGAGATGTGAATGCACCGTTGAAGTTCTGGTGGTTATGAAAAGATACGTGGTTTTACTCTAACTTAATTTCTTAGTTTATTTGATTGGTTTAAGTTAATTAGGATATCTGATTTAGTTTTGTAATTTATTAGCCTTGTTTGAAGTTATGATTTAATATCCAGTGTTTTGTTTCGCACGTTTTAAGTTTAGACAGTGATTGATTTAATGCGAAATTCATTGTGCATATTCAGAAATTTATGTCCTTTTTTGGTTTTGGTTTCCTGTATATTTATTTTTGATTTTTTCTAAATTAAGTATGTCGTAATACAAAATAAATGCTTCTCAAGTTTAAACTAAACTACCTCCTACTCCAAATTTCAGATAATCCTCCCACCCCCCCTCTTAGGCAATTTTATCCCCTTGAAATATAATTTTCTGTCCGTCAACCTTTTGCTAACCGTTTTGATCGCGAAGTCAAAGAGCATGTGCTCGGTGCTTTCCGCACCTTCTCCGCATTTATACCGGTCGTTATCGCTTAACTTGAATCATCGCCTGTAAGTTTTCAAGGCCCCATGTCCTGCTACTAGCTGCATCAACTTGTGGTCTATTTTCACCTGTATCTTGTCCCGTGCTTTGTTGCTCGGTGTGAACTTGTGCGTCAACGTGTCCAAGATAGCGTTGCTCCACCTCTCTTCCTATTGCCAAATTGATCTTTCTCGAAGCATTCTCTATATTAACAACCTCGGTGTCAATAAATATGCCGCCGGAGAGAATTAACTTGTAGTGGCTTCCTTGACCAGCTCACCTGTACTACCGTTTCCTTAATTGCCGCCATGCAACCCAACTTAATAAAACTTTAAATCCCAGATCTCGGTGCTAAACGCGCTATCCTTCAGACCTGTCCTTGGAGATCCGCCGAGGTGTACATCTTCTATAGAGCAGTTATAATTGATTTACTATCGCTGATAATATAGTATATTACACTTTAGATGGTGAAACATTTATATGGTGATAGATAGTTCCTAAAAGCCGGTAATACAGTTACCAAAGTTCATAAGATACATCACGCAATGAATAAGGCAAGTGACGCCTCTAGCGGAGGAAAGCGCAAACCTTTTACAGATTTGGGGCGCGGCCATCCACCATGACGTCACCAATCCAAATTACATTGCGCCATAACCGGAAAAATATAAAAAGTTAAATAAACAATTAACAAGAGTTCATATTCGTGAACAATTTAAACACGGTATTACTCACCCCGGAAATACGAACTCGGCGGGGTTGAACCAAAGTTGGCCTCTATCAGGGCTCCATGTCGGAGGGATTAAAGATGTTGATTCCTCCGGATCTGCCAGCGGCGCATGTACCTCAGGGTCGTCTCGGGTCCAGTAGCCGAAGGTTGCTGATTGCCTACCTATGTAGGGATCGGAATGAGGAACATGGTAGAGGTCGACAACAAAAGATAATTAACAAAGAAAATCTACATAGGTAAAAGCTACGATACGATACCTCCCAAACGACCACACACCTTGAAAATTCGGACAAACAGCCACGATTCAGGGCGTCACCCAAACCTCTCACCACTTTGTCCCCACCCTTTGTCTAGTATTCCTCTACCCCTCTAGGGATAAGCACACTGCGCAAGCTCACTACTCTGACGTACGGAAGTACCGCCTAGTCTATTAAAAAAATTCCCGCGCACCGCGTATTTGAAAATATGCCGCGAAACTTCCGTACACCAAAAACTAACCTAAAACAATGTTTAAGTGGCAATGGCACGTAACAATCGCGACAAAGCCACAAAAGAAAAAACTTAAAAAAAGAAAAAGTCTGTTAGCACAGTAACAGCTTAAAATATAAATCCTAACTACCCTATATAAACCCTAACTTAAAACCTACAAAATGTTTATATAAGGCGCCACCTGGTTTTTTCGACCGATAACACGTCTACCGAAGTACCAGGAAACGGAATAGGTAGCCCGATAGTCTTTGACTACACTAATTATCCACAGCACAAATTTGTCGGGGAGCATGAAACACTACTTAACTAACACGGGTGCGACAAGTCGCCTAAACTATCTAAACCTATCTAACTAAAGCTAACATAAAAGTTGTTATGTGCAGACACACATGAGTGTTGCATCAAAACTATTCTTCTTTTTGGCAAGAAGTGCCCAAATTTAAAAATGTTCATGGAGCGCGTCACTCTGCACTTTAGCAAATTTTGTTACTGGTACTTTGGTTTTCTACGATGCACATTTAAAACTTGTCCATGACATAGTTGTGAATCAACAAATTTACCAAAAGTACCACCTACTAAATCCTTATATGCTAACCTGACAAATTACATTTCTAAATCGGGTTAGCTTTTTCACTTAAATTTCAGGAGAAAAAAAAATAATTCCCACGTCTGGTCATATATACCACACGTTAAGACGATAAAAAGATAAGGCAAGATCTCAAATTGTTGTTAAGGATAGTAGATAAGATAATGATATTAAGCTTAAGTTGTTATCCTCAAAGGTAATGAATAAGATAACGGTATTAAGCTTTAGTTATTATTTGAGATACTCGATAAGATAACACGATATTAAGTTAAAGTGATTATAAGAGATAGTAGGTAAAGTGACATGAATTTAAAAAGTTATTACTAAAGATAACCGGTAAGATAACGCGAAATAACTCGAAGTTATTCCTAACGGTAGTCGGTAAGATAACGAGAAATTAAACCAAAATTATTACTAACGGTAATCGGTAAGATAACGATACTAAACTAAAGTTATTATTAAAGGTAATCAGTAAGATAACGATATTAAAACTAAGGGTATTGTCAAAGATAATAAAGAAGACAAAGATATTGGCCTGGTTATTACCCAAGACAATGAATAACAACAAAAGAGTGGCTCCAGTAGAGCCGTTTAAATAGGATTGACTCGTGCCCTCTAAAAAGAGAAACCTGTGAAGCAGATCCGTTTGCAATAAACGGCACGAGAGACCGGCAAAGACATTTGGGTGCATCCCTGCACCCGGCGATAATCGATATCGGTGGTACATACTATCACCCGATATCCACACGGTATATACGATATACAGTTATATACACATTTACACACTCATCCATACCTTCACTGCCAGAGCCCATGCACTGACAACGGCACCGCATGACCCCACGAAAGATTCGCAGAGACATGGTCCAGGTGTCTGTGAAAACCTCCCGCGCAACCACACGGTGACTAACAGAAATGAAAGGGCAGTAGAAATAGGAAAGGTAAAAAGAAGGAGGTTGGTTTTTTGGAGTGCATAAGAGACACTTCCAGGTAGAAGAAAGTAGAGGAAGGGCTCGCATTGAGCAAAAGCGACAGAGGGAAAGGTGGATAGCAAAGCGCTACTCAACCAGCCAATGTGACTAGTAGCTCGGAATGAGGGAACATCATTCTTATGTGGCAGACGGGTGTTCCGGGACAAGAACAGGTCCACCGAAAGAAGAATAAGGCATAGCGGAGATAGCGGGTTAAGAAAAAGTATAGTTTTGGACAAGCGTCCGAGAGAAGGTAGAGAGTTGTCCCTATTAAACACAGCGCAGTCTGAAGGACCACCTGCGATATTGATCCGACAAGATAAGATATATCATATGTTGACATTCACTAAACACTCAAGAGAACTAGTGCGATCATTTTCCTAACGAGTACATTGACTACGATAAGAAAATCAGACAAAAGTTGACACGACAACTTAAAAGTATCATTACAGATACAAACACACAAAAACAAACTGCTTTAAGGTAGTTTTTTAAAACGGTAGCACCCTAAACACACAAAAATGCCCAATTATAAGCAGTTAAATACAGGTACGCTGTCCCCATATGCTAAAACAACCGAGAATTTAATAAGATAACAATAATAAGCAATAGCATCTCACCACAAAGTTCAATAAAAAACAATGAAAAAAAAAATGTTTATAAGTTATGTTGATTTAATAGAAAAAACAAATAAAGATATAGTATAATGATGTAGTATAATGTGGGCGACTGCAATAATTCAGAAGAAAAACACATGGAATAGACAATCCTAATTTTTGCAACTGCGAATATGAACTATTTCTTTCAATGGCATAGGTCGCGAACACTATGTGAGCCCAAAGAAGAAAGCATTCACTCAACATCAGCTAAAACCAATCATAAAAATTCAATGAGTCATTGCAACCAAAGTTACGACAATTATCACACAATTAAACCATGTAAGAAAATACTAAAAACCAAATAATATGTAGTAGGAAAAGTTCTAGGGTTAATTAAATGAATCGACAGAGTTATATTGGGAGGTGTAGAGGATGAAGTGATATATAAGTAACGGTATGGTCAAGGAAAAGTCAACCAGAAGCAAAGGGTTTAAGGTAAATGAGTTAAACGTATAAAACGTAGGTGTATAAGAGAAGGAATAAGTAATTAAAGATACTAATTGATGGTGAAAACAGAAAAATATTAGGTAAATCGTAAGGAGAATGGAACATGAAAAACCTAAGTAGCATTTGGGTCAGCAGAGAATGGCTTAAGGTCTTTAATATGCCACCTGCCTTGGCGTTTTCCTTCAGCATCCTGAAGTTCGTAGATAAGGGGACTAATGACACGAGTGATCTTACAAAGAATGAATTTAGGGGCTAATTTTGAAGAGAATTTCTTAGATGCATCCGATAAGACATAGTTCTTTTTCCAAACTTGTTCGCCCAAGGCGAAGGAAATATTTCGTTTACGTAAGTTATAATGGTCCTTGCTTTTTTCGTAAGCTTTTAACAAATTTTTTCTAACGTCGTTAAAGATAGAAGGTAATGACTGTTGGTCCTTGTCCCAACGTACTTTATCGTCAAATTCAATTACGTTAGTATCGTCGGGCGCTAAACCATAGTAACTCCCATCGATTGGGGTATATCTTCCAAAAACAAGAAAAGACGGAGTGAATTGGGTTGCTTCGTGTTTAGATGTACGCAAAGCTTGAGCAATTTTAAAGATATGTTCATCCCATGTAGTATGGTCTGAATCAATATAGGAAGAGATAGCGGTGATTAAGACTCTATTTACTCTTTCGGTAGGGTTTACTTGGGGGTGATATTTTGCGTTAAACCAAATTTTTTGTACTTTGTAACTTTTAACGAAATTCTGAAAATCTTTAGAAATAAATTGTGCACCATTGTCACAAAGAATAATCTGGGGGACACCAAAGATAAGAAAGACATTTTGTTCTAGGAATTTAATTATTGCCGCGGAAGTAGATTTACGTAAGGGTTGCACCATAACAAATTTAGAAAACCAATCGGTAACGACTAAAAGATATTGATTACCTCTTTTCGATCGAGGGAGAGGTCCTAATAAGTCAAGCGATATTAATTGAAAGGGATAAGATACACGTTTAAAGATACCCATTAAACCAGGACGAGCATCTTGTGAACTCTTATGAGAGCCACAAATTTTACAGCTCTTAATGTAGCGACAAACAGATTGCTTAAGTGTGGGCCAGTAATACAATTCAGATATTTTAGCGAGAGTTTTTGTAACACCAAGGTGTGCAGCTATGGGATCATCGTGACATAATTTGAGCACCTCACTGCGGTTTGCAGTGGGCACGACCAGTTTCCATTCAGGGATATTCGATATTTTATGCGGGGACGAAGATACAAATTTATATAGTCTATTATTAGTTACACGGAAGGTAGGGAATTTGTCGGGATTATCGGAAACTTTTTTAATCATATTGAGATACCAGGTATCCAGAATTAAATTTGGAAGGTTAAGAGAGACGACGTCACGAGATAATGCATCAGGTACGATATTTAATTTGCCAGGCCTATGCCTAACATCGAAAGTAAATTGAGATATACGCAAGTTCCATCTTGCCAAACGACCTGCGGGCTGTTTCAAGTTATTAAGCCAAGTGAGGGCTGCACAATCAGTGATTACGGTAAAGTGTGTACCTTCGACATATCCTCTAAATTTCTCGATGCCAAAGATAACGCCCAATAATTCTCGTTCGGTAGCAGAGTATTTTTGTTCGGCAGAAGTTAAGGCACGGCTCGCATAGGCGATTGGATGTTCTAAACCATTGTTTACCTGGAATAACATTGCACCTAACCCAGTAAGTGAGGCATCGGTTTGTATATAAAACTTATCATCGAAATTAGGTGAAATTAAGATAGGTGCTGAAGTGATTAATGTTTTAATTTGTTCGAAAGCCTGTTGAGATTCTAAATTCCACTCGATAGTTTGGGATTTTTTTATATTTTTAATTAAAGCGGTAATGGGTGCAGATATAGTTTAAAGATTGGGTAGAAAGATGCGATAATAGCTAATCATTCCAATTAAACGTTTGATTTCGGTAACAGTTTTAGGTGTTTTAAATTTAGTAATAGCATCGACTTTAGCAGGATCTGCTCGTAGGCCAGTCCCATCGATAATAAAACCAAGAAATGTGAGGGACGAACAACAAAGTTGACACTTTTCCCAGTTTATCTTAAAACCTGCTGCATTTAAACGTTCTGCAACCTCGTTTAGTGTGGCGATATGTTCATCGAAAGAACTTGAGATAACTAAGATATCATCCAAAAACACAAAGGCACGTTCTTGATGTAAGATAGGACCTAACGTTTGATCCATGGTACGTTGTAGGGTTTGTGGAGCGTTACAAAGACCAAATGGCAAAAAATTATATTCGAAAAGACCCCGGCCTGGGACACAAAAAGCAGTTTTTTGACGAGAAGATAGGTGGAGAGGTATCTGATAAAAAGCTTGTCTAAGGTCGATAGATGAGATAAATTTTGCGTTTCGAAGCCGGCTTAAAATCGAGTCAGTTCTAGGTAGAGGGTAAGCATCAGAAACAGTCACAGAATTCAACTTTCTGCCATCGAAACAGACACGCCATTCGTCATTCTTTTTCCGAACTAGTAATACAGGAGACGTCCACGGTGAATTTGAGGGAGAGATAACACCAGACTCTAACATTTGGTCTATTTCAGCATGTAAATGCTTTTGTAATGCCGGCGATAAGGGATATTGACGTTGCTTAAAGGGAAGGGCATCACCTGTAGAGATAACGTGTGTTGCCGTTGTAACACAACCAAGTTCAGAGGTATTAAGTTTGCGAAATTTGTCAATTGTAGCGTTAAGAGTTACATTTTGGGAGTCAGTAAGAGAAATTTTGTTAGATATTCCTGTAGATGCACAAGAATTCGTTTTAATAGAGGTTTGCCATGAAAAATCCTGGAAATAAAGTGACAGATTAAAAAGTTTACAGAAATCAACGCCTAGTAGAAAGGGATAAGCTAATGCAGGCACAATCAAAAATAAAACATCACGTTCAAGAGATTCTACTCGAATTTTTAACTTAAGGGAACCGGTTACATGTATTTGATTATCGTCAGCTAAATTTATGGAAGTTTTTTCGGGAATAATTTGAATATTAATATTTTGTTTGGATAATTGATGTAAACCTTCGTTATTTATAAGGGAACATGAAGAACCTGTATCCAATAAAGCAATTACATTTAAGGAACCTATTGAGAAAGATAAGTGTGGACGGTTATCGAAGGGTTTTTTAACAAGTTGTGAGGCAGCAGTCTTTTTATGATAAAAGGAATTGACGGTTTGTAACCACTTAGACCACTCGGCTGGAGTAGTATAGCATAATTCCTCTAATGAAGGTAAGGCATTTTGTACATTGATAGTAACCGTATTATTATTAGATAAATTTAATGACGGTACAACGTTAGAAGTAGTTTTATGATTTGAATTTATTGACGTCTGGGTCCGTTGAATGATTGGTGATGAGGCCGATTTTGGATCCTTGAGATATTCACACCCTGATTTGAAATATCTCGACGGGAGTTTCCCGATACATTAGGATTACAGTTGGTGCAGTTAGATTTGTAGATATTTGAGCGACCACAACCATAACAAAAAATATTTCTGGGGTATGTGCAGACATTATAGTTATGTCCACTTCGCTTACAGTTCCAACAGGTAAGTGAGTTATTAGTAACGGTAGAAGGAACGTTAAGGGTAGATACTTTACGGGAAGCTCGAGCTTGGCAAGCTAAATCGGGTTCTAAAAGACCAGACTGTTTCTCTGGGGGCGGACAATATTTGTTAATCCGTAACTTCACTTCTTGAAGAGAACGACATAGGTCTTTAAAGTGAGTTAACGAAGAGATTTGCTGTAATGCCAAACGTTCAGAGAAATAGGGGTTTAAATTCGTAAGTAACTGATCGATAATTTCAGATTCTGAAGGTTTTTTGTCGAGTCTGCTATATAAAGCTTGCTAGTGAGGTAATAAAAGAAACAACATTTTCGTCAGGACCTTGGGTTCGGTTACGTATTTCGTTCCAAAGGTCGTTAATATAACCATAAGGTAGGAAACCTCGTTTCAAACACGCAACTAACTCCTCCCAGGTAGAAATTTTGTCTCGTATGTTTCTGTACCATATTAACGCTGAGTCTGCGAACAAGTCACCAGCTGAGACAAATAGGTCCTGGTCTGTACACCAGCGAGAGATTTTGAAATCATTAATCCGATCAAGAAAAGACGATAAAGAGACCTGCGAATCAAACCCTTCGAAAGTGAGACCCCATTTGTATACAGGTATAGATTTTCCTACAGGTTTGGGTGAAGCGAGAGCGAGATTTGAAAAGGGTAACGATATATCTGCGTCTGCATTAGGATTAAGTCTTTCAAGAATAGTCCCTTCGAGTAATAATACTTCGGACAACAAACTTTGTTTAGCTTGGGTTGCTTGCGCATCGTCATATAAAGATAGTAGTTCTGTACGTTGTTTGACGTGCGTTATTCTCGAAGCCAATCTCCCTAGCTCGATATTACTAGCACCAGGATCTGTTCTATTTATTATACCCGACATGCCATCTAAAGACAATTTAATTTCCGATACGTTCAGAGGCCAATCGCCAACGGGTTTCTTTAAGATAGCAATGCCTTTCGTTTCCTGGGCTAAAATGGCCCTGAGCTGAGATCTTCTATCGTTTTGGTTACTAGCTGCAATAATATTCCTACACTCAAGCTCGTAAATTAGTTCGAGGGATTTTAAATGAGAAACATTCATCGTGAATAGAATATTCGAGACACGATATATATAAAATATATAGTACTGACGTAGATCAGAAAGTAAAGAAACGTGACAGCTACTTTAGGTTAGTACGATACGGTTTTTAACGGTGAAAACTTGTTAGGAACGTCACCGATAAAGAATAATATGCAAATGTTAACACGTTGATTAATCAAAACACTAAAGAAACACATTTAGGGTGTATGAAAGCAAAGTCAATGTTCAATTAAATAAATATTTTGTTGATAATTACAAAAAGGCCCTCCTAAATAGAAAATGCACGCAGGTGATATGTTATTTAACCTATAAAAGCAACAACCCATAGTCAAACACTTCTTAAAAAGATATAGAAACCAATTTATTTCACTCAGTGTTTTTAAACACAAGAGTTTCTTGTAAAGGTATTTGAGATATTGTTAATTGAATAGATGAAAGACTAATACAGTTTTTAAAATGTAACATACAAGACAGTGCATTTAAGTTTCAAAAAACGGGCTTTTAAAGTTAAGAAAACAACAAAAGTTATATTTTAATAGATAATTTTGTAATAACTATATTTAAAGGTATCTAATCAAGGTAAATGCTTATTTGTAATACTTACATGAATAAAAGTACGGTTCCTTAAGTGAGAAATCTGTTTAAATAACATCTGTTAATACATCGAATGTTTATATAAAAACAAAGGAAAATTCCCCGGTTCCTAACCTCCACATTTAAAAGGCGCCATTCTTATTACACTTTAGATGGTGAAACATTTATATGGTGATAGATAGTTCTAAAAGCCGGTAATACAGTTACCAAAGTTTATAAGATACATCACGCAATGAATAAGGCGAGTGACGCCTCTAGCGGAGGAAAGCGCTAACCTTTTACAGATTTGGGGCGCGGCCATCCACCATGACGTCACCAATACAAATTACATTGCGCCATAACCGGAAAAATATAAAAAGTTAAATAAACAATTAACAAGAGTTCATATTCGTAAACAATTTAAACACGGTATTACTCACCCCGGAAATCCAAACTCGGCGGGGTTGAACCAAAGTTGGCCTCTATCAGGGCTCCATGTCGGAGGGATTAAAGATGTTGATTCCTCCGGATCTGCCAGCGGCGCACGTACCTCAGGGTCTTCTCGGGTCCAGTAGCCAAAGGTTGCTGATTGCCTACCTATGTAGGGATCGGAATGAGGAACAAGGTAGAGGTCGACAACAAAAGATAATTAACAAAGGAAATCTACATAGGTAAAAGCTACGATACGATACCTCCCAAACGACCACACACCTTGAAAATTCGGGCAAAACAGCCACGATTCAGGGCGTCACCCAAACCTCTCACCACTTTGTCCCCACCCTTTGTCTGGTATTCCTCTACCCCTCTAGGGATAAGCACACTGCGCAAGCTCACTACTCTGACGTACGGAGGTACCGCCTAGTCTATTTAAAAAATTCCCGCGCACCGCGTATTTGAAAATATGCCGCGAAACTTCCGTACACCAAAAACTAACCTAAAACAATGTTTAAGTGGCAATGGCACGTAACAAGTACTTGTAACGTATCGTAAAACCTCTTGTCTATAATCTTAAGTGTATTGGGTGAAGACCGCGCGGAGTGTGAGAAGGAGCGAAGAATCTTGAAATTACAGGAGCAGTGAACGTGCATCAAAATAAGCTCGACGTGTTTTTCTATTCCGGTAGTGTGTTGATCTCCGCAGTACCATATAATATAGGATGTTTTCGAAAAAAAGAAATTCAAACTTTTATTTTGAATTATAAATTAAAATCATCCCATAATCTACAAAAATGGAGTTCATATGTGTGAGTGCGCGCATGCGTTTGTACGTGCTAACGTGCGTGCTTGCGTGCGCACGAGCATGCATGCATGCGTGTGTGTGTCGTGATATTATTGAATTTTGTATAGTTTATACTATATTATGACAGCAAGTTGTTCTACAGGTACGAGAGACACTATTTATGTATTGAGAACTGGCAACAATGGTATTGCCAGGTGAAATCTGAAATTGTCATCGTAATGTTTGACATTTTTGGGGTTATAGGAACTCAGGATGTTTTGATGTGCGAGCACTATTTGTGTTTTTGCAGTGTTTAAAATTTTATTTCGCCAAATTTTGGAATTAACTCGCGAAAATTATCGAGCTATGATTTATTATAACTTTTGACGTGGTGTAACTCAAGAACAATGCATCAATCAATTGAATTCAACTTTTGGCGACGAAGCGCCATCCACAGTCACTGTATATCGCTGGTACAACAAATTCAAACGTGGACATAGTTCGCTCACGGACGAAGTTAAAGAATGTCGTCCAAAATCGGTCGTTTTGCCGGACAATATCGATGCTGTGCGAAAACTCATTCAAGAAGATCGTCATGTGACATATCAAGAAATCGAGAACTGTTTAAGCATTAGTATGACTAGCATACATAAGATTTTGCACGAACATTTGTGTGTTCGGAAGCTGTATGCGCGTTGGATTTCACATTTCTGGACAGATGCTCTAAAAAATGCTCGTGAAGATTGGTGTCGTAAAATGATTTCAAAATACAACTATGGTGCATCCAAAGCGGTACAATATCGTCACAGGTGACGAGTCGTGAATTTATGCGTATGTGTAAGAAAGATAAGGCCGGTCGGCAGTTTGGGTGTTCCAATGTGAAGCAAAGCCAACAAAAATTGTTCATTCTCGAAGCGTTGAGAAGCAAATGGTGGCGTTTTTCTTCACGAAAACCGGTCCTGTGGCAACTGTGGCTCTCGAAAATCAAAAGACCGTTAGTTTTCCGAAATATATCGATCTCTGCTCTAAATTGTATTGTAATGGTTCTCAGGCAACTATTGTTATTGTATTTGAAATGCCGATACTTAGTACATCAGAATCTTTTTACTATTAATTTTAGAAGTGTTCAAATTATTTTTAAACCTTAAAAGAAAGTATAGATTTTTTTAATAATGTAACGCATTTATTTATAATTTAGTAAAAAGAATATAAAAAACTTACACACTAAAACGAACTAAGTTATCTTATAAGCTGTATCACCATGCGAAAATACTTAAACAGAACCAGAACGAATACTTTAAAGAGACTTTTGTCAACTATTAATTAGCTGAAATAAAATTAGCACAACGATTTGCTGGTTGGTCTCTACATTTCCACATATTATTAATTTTAACAATTTTATCCTCTTGAGACAGCTTGATTAAATGGTGACTTATATTGAAAGCTACAATTTTACAAAGTCTGTTCGGTAAATTCGTATAAATGGATTTAACTAAATCCATTTCATTAAATAATTGGTTAGGGTGACCTTCTAAAATAGAAAGAATATGTTCCTCACATTCATTTCTAACACGAAGGTAAAATTGTATTGTTTCCTGGGGTTGCTAAAAAAATAAAGATTATCTAGTGCTTTGTACAATTTAAAGGCACTTACTGTAATGACATTTCCATGACCTGGATAAATAACTTTTGGCTGTAGCTCCAATATAGTGACAAGTGAATTGGTGTAATCGTTTAAATCTTCAAACATACATGCGCCGTCCCCTACAATTGCATCCCCACTTAAAATAGCATTTTCTTCTAAAAGTAGAAAAGAAACATGATCTGATGAGTGACCAGGTGTATAAATGACTCGTATAGTTGCATCTTCAATACCAAATTCTTGCCCATCTTTAAAATAGTTAACGGTAGTCAATGAATCGATTTTATCATCAGCACCACATTTGGAAGGATATTTCCAAATCTGACAGTAAGCTAAAGTAAAAAACTTACAGATAATGCTAGAATTCAGGTTAGTAAACTTACGAAGATTTTCTTTCAATTCGATGATTTCGGAAAGGCCTCCAACATGATCCTGGTGTCCATGAGTAAGGAAAATATGGGAGATTGTAAACCTTTCATGAATAATTATAGCTTTAATGTAGTTTATGTATTCTGGAATATTTCCTTCTCCAGTGTCTACAAGTATGCGCCTGAAACAAAACGGTTTAATAAATATCATAGATTGAACGAAAGAAATTGCCTGAAAATAAAACAAAAATACGTAAGTTTCCCACGTTGTTTCAAAATTTGCTGAAAAGCTATAACCCCTAGGTTGATAACCCTTGCACGTTGTTACCCAGAACTACAAATTATATTTTTCTTGTATCCTAATGTGCGACGAGTGTTTCTAATAGGATTTTTCTCGCTGATTGCGATTCTGTTAATAAAATTATTCCATCGCCTTTCTGTCAAAGTTATTAATTTTTTGTAGTTGCATGTTTTATATGTTTTGTTTACATTTGTTATAACACAAATTATGCATACCACGTCAATACCGAATCTTACAATTTTACGGATGTGATTTTCCTTTGGAGCTCCCCTGATTAGATTCTCTTGGTATCGCTTTTCAAAATACATAATGTCGTGGTGAAACCTCTTACCATGTTTGTTTCTCACACAGCGTTTTTTTGCTAACCTTACATTTGATTTTCCAATGCTCCACCCGAAGGTACTACATTGGCCAGGAAGCAAGTATTTTTTACCTGGAAAATTTGGAATTTTGCCGAATCCTTGCTGTTCCAAGCAAGGTAAGGATCTTTAGCGTGCGTGACAACACTCAAACACGGGACCTCCATTTTACCTCTCATCCGAACGAGGGTGTATTTTTGTGAAAAATGCTCGCTTAACATTTTTCAAGCGGACCGTGTCGGGATTCGAACCCGGGACCTTGGGCGTAGTAGTCACACATACCACTACGCCACGGAGCCGCCTGTTTCTCACACACCTAAATTTGTGGGGAAAAAGTCCAAATGCGAGTGGAGAAAATGAATCTTTAAATTCATTGCAACTCATATCTGGTTATTTATGGAGAGGTACATTCTGGCTATCAAAAGCTAATAACTTCAATTTTTCAAGTTCATGATTTCAATGGATTATTTTTAGGTGTTGCTTTTGACTTAAAAAAATAAATGTTTAGGTTTTCGATATTTACATCTTAATGCTATCGCTGTTTAAAATAAGAAGGAGAAAGAGAAAGAGTGAGAGACAGTAGGGGGAGAGAAATTATTAGAAAAGCTTTAAAATCCTAGCCGCATTATGCCATTCCCCAGGAGAGAAAAAGTCGGTATTGTAGAATCATTATTTCTGAACGCTCAGACTCACGCTTTCAATTAGACCAAAATGCATATTGCCGCAAAGTAGTGGCGATTTGCTTCATCAACTAATGTTCGGCAGAAATTGCAAAAATTTCTTGTTTCAAAAACAACTGCTATTTGATTGCGAATATAAAATCAAGGGTGAACTAGTGTTTAAAATTACTCTTTACTTTTTTTCTTAATCCATCTAATAAATACGAACAAGAATCCTAATGTTTAGTGTAAAAATACTAATAGCAATTCATCTGTTTCTTCATTTGTTATATATCTATATATTGTTCTTTGTTACTTTTTTGTTCCTTGGTTAACAATGATCTACGTTTACGATATACTAATTCGGAAAGACTTCGTTTTTTTATTTCTAGTGTTTTACTAGATCGATAGTAAATTTGTTATCCACCTAGAGCGTACATACATCTTGTGCACTATATCACCATGCCGGAGCTGAATACAGAACAAACTAAAGAATCGCTGTTGACTATATCAAAGTACACGAGCTGAACACAGAACAAACTAAGAATCGCCCGAATTTCCAACTTATTTTTTGTGGTACCCAAAAATCAGCACGCTCATTGGTCGAACTAAATTTGGAGATTCTTTTACATTCAAAAATTGAAACACATAATTTCATTGGTTAAAGATATCGTTAACGTTTTTCAACACAAGAAGCATAGGGAATGGAAGTGAAATGGAAGTGAAATTCTACGAAAGATATTCCTTAGTGCACCCCACAGCCTATAGAATCAACTGGCAGTGCTCCTCGTAGCCAGCTGACACTTCTGCGAGCAGCGCTCTCCATTGCCTGCTATACTTCAGCGCGCAGTGCTCTCCATAGCCCGCGTATTCTCCGGCGGTGACGCTGTCCACCGCCGTACCTAAGGCACGTCACTATAATTCATCAATCAATAGTTAATAAACTACGTATGGGCGTTAAGCTCCGTTCCATCCATCATCGACAAGTCGTTATTGCGATTGCGTCTGTCAGGTTAATCTCCGGGACAACACCCCCGTAGAGTTCAACAGCGACGCACCCGACGAGGCCTAAGGCACCACTACCACGACGCTTTCCGAAGGGTTAAGAAGATCACCGAAGACCTCCGAACTCTTCCAAGCTATACATACGTCCACACCATAATTCTTCATACCCTCACGTTGTCTCACAAGAAAAACACGAAGCCTTCCGAAGAATTCCAAAGACGTCTGGGCCTCTTAAAACTGTAAATATTTTCTAACTATCGCTGTTCAAGTTCTTAGTAGGCGTCACCAATAAATTCCGAAGCCTTTCGAAGAGTTTCAAAGGCAACCGAAGACTCCTGAACCCCTCTATACTTGTATATATGTTCAATTAATAGTTTTTAATTTAAAATCATACTTCTTTGTAACTTAACGTGGTCCCACCAGTAAAACACGAAGTCCTCCGAAGAGTTTCGAAGACCACCGAAGACGTCTGGACCTCTTCAAACTGTAAATATTTTGTAACTACCGTTATGCAAGTTCCTACTCGGCCTAATAAGCAACTTCCGAAACCGAAGAGTTCCGAAGACTACCTTTAAACTGTATATACATTCATTCGATAAGTATTTAAGTTTCACTTGGTTCCACAAGCAACTACGAAGCCTTCCGAAGAGTTCAGAAGATTACCGAAGACTTCCGAACTGCTTCAAACTGTTAACATTATTCAATTCTCACTATTTCATTTTTTATTTTCATGTATTTATGAAACTTATAATTATTTTTGCTTATACTTATTAAACAAATAATCAAGCCAAACCTACATACTTTCTGACGCCGCCAACCCGAACTATAACAATCTAAACTATTTATATAGTGTCACCAATCAAACATAGGACTTGGGAGGTGTGTCCTTGGTGTCAACCTGCTAAGAAGTACACTCAAAGTAGAAAGCTTTTACTTGTCAAATTGAAATATTTGTAAGGATAGGTTATTAATATTCAACATTAATGGTATTATTGTATTTTTTAATCTTTAATAATTTTAGACGATTTCATTAACAATGACATGACAACACACACAATAGAATTTTAAATTTGCTTAAAAAGGCTTTGTTTCCGCATAGTTTAGAACAAATCGCTTTCTGATTGGTTCCATATGTTGTTGTTGGAAGTTAGTTTACATATTTTCCGGGTCCTATGTTTGCTTGGTGGCACTGTATATAAAAGTCAATAATAAAATAAAGTAATACACACCAATAGAACTCTAATGATAGTGGTCTTTGTAAAAATAAATGCTAGAAAGTACATTGTTCCTTTATTGAAAGTTATGCTGATGTACCCAACGTAATTCTGTGCATATTTTATCACTAAAAGATTGTTTTAAAAATTTAATTTTGATACTAACCTTTTACCAGTCCCAATGATGTAGGTATTGGTTCCCTGTAAAGTCATAGGACCGGGATTGCACCCCAAAACTCTTATTACCCTCGGTGATAACTTGGTAACGACAGGGATAACTAAAGCCATTTGTCAACTTGCAAATTTGCCTAAAAACAAAATTATTTTATTATTTTAGTCGATTAATTTGAATTGCATTTTAAGTGTTACAAATTTTTTGAGTGGTTGTCTAGTCAATTAAGATTAAAAAGTTTTGACTGAATATTTTAGAAGAGTTTTACTCTAACATCGTTTATGTTTTCTTGAAGTGCACAAATGGCACGTTAAAATTAACACTTTGTAACGTTTCTGCTTTAAAATGTCGTAAGTAGAAGACCACAAAAAATGTTTCTTGATTTTCCTCAAGTATTTGGTGGAAAAATAAACTTTTTTGAAAGACTTATTACACCACATTAAATTACAAAGAATTTCTTACACTTCTCATATAAATTTTCTTTATCAGGTGAATAGTCTTGGCCTGTGAGTAAAATTCCGGCATTGGATGGCAAAATTGGAACTACAATGCTGATACATTTCAGTCACCACCTTGATATCTTTAGTTATTTGTATTTATATTAAAGTTATGTATGCATTTGCACTATTTATTTTTTAGACTATTTTGTTAATATGCTGACCAGATACTATATATCCATTTTAACTACTAAGCTGTTTTTGACCTACTTTCGTAGTTGTAATTCTACTGCACTGTAATTGGGTAAGTATGTTTAACATCTGTTACAGTACAAACAAAATAGCATTAAATTAGAAAGCTAAGAAAAATATAATTCCGCAAATTCAAGGTGGATGAAAACATTCGTGTGCATTCTTGTAGAAAGTCGACTTAAGCAGAATTATAAGTACGGTGTTCCCTAAAAGTTAAATGTATTTATCTAAGAAACATTTGAAGGAATGTAACTAGCAAAAAAGAGAAAAAGAAAAGTACAGGCGTTATATAATTAATATCACTAAAAATGGTTTTTTTGATCATGTTTGATAATCGCAGTTCATTCGCGAAGGAAATTTGGTGTACATTATGATAGAAGGTGTTGAAAGATCCACGGAAGTAGCAGGAAGACTGAGGAATTCCCTGGAAGTTCGAAGAAGTTTGAAAGTTCAAGTAACTCCCAGGAAGTCCGAGGAAGTCCGGTGAGTACAAGGTAGTGTGAAGTAGCCTCGAAGAGTCCAAAGAAGTTCCGGGAAGTCTGAGAAAATTCAAGTGTAGGAAGTCTAGTGGTTCGGGTGGAGCATTGGAGACGTGGCCGCAAGTACAGCGGCCCTTATTCAAATTATAATGTAGGAAGTCTGGTGTACTTAATTTTCCGTCGCGAATAACTCTTCGTAGACAGCAGATTCATAGTGTTCTTTTTCTTCATCAGGTGATGGCTCAGGTAGTATCTTTGAATATTGGACCATTAGTCTTGAGTTTCCTATTATATCTGGCCACGAAGGAGTTGAAGTTATCACAATAGACGTTGGATTTCACGCAGTAAAACGAACAAAATGAACTTGCTTTCTTGTACACGCATTTTTCCGTACAGTTCTTTTGTAGTTGCAGGATATTTGAGGTAGAACAGCTTTTAATTCAAGACATTATACAACTGTAGCGACTGCGATGCTACTATAAAAATAACTCAAGATTTTTAAATTTTTGAATGAAAGCGAGTTATGTTATCCCCCAATTGATACATGTGTAAAGAAATAGAGTAATTAAGAAATTATTAGAAAGTGATGTGCAACATTGTAAAACAAGGACAATTCATACAGTTTATTAACGTTCATGGGAACGGAAGCGCTACTTTGTAGCACAGACGATGGTGACACTGCGGATGTCAGGTCACAGGTGGTCGCAGACGGTCACGTACTAAGATTACCTAGAAAATAAGATCGCAACTATGTATTTATGAATAGAATTAAGTGTAAGCAGACATAAAATCTGCAAGTTCCCACAGCCATGTGGAGGGGGTAGGGATGTTATAAAAAACCCGGGAGCCCCAGTCGACGACAGTCAATCCATCGTTCAGCCTTAACATTGCAGTTCGTTAGATTACTCATTTCGATTAAATTAATATTAATTCAAGTTAGTCAAAATTCCAAGTCAATTCTGTATAATTAAAAATAAATTGTTAAGAAGTTTGGAAATGGTTTTTTATAAAAGCCGCTCCTGAACCACGAACCTTAACTAGCGTTATATAGTGTTCGACTACTAGTTACCTTTTTATATATAAAAACTGTAGAATTGTGTAACGCAAATATTAACAGTTTAAATAAAACTACAACTACCACAACAGCTTCAAGTTGGTGATTGAAAGATATAACTCTAGGGCATTAGTAAAAGAAACATTAAGTAGTAGACAAGCCTTTATGAAAATAGTTGAGTTAGATTAGCTATTTTACGCAATGAAACACTCATAAAATTTAGAAGCTTTTGTAGTTCACATTTAATAACGTGCTATTTCAACATAATATTAAATTAAGATGAAGAACTAAATTAGGAAACGCCCAGTATATTAAATATAAACTGTAGTGACTCTGTATTTCAAATCGTTTCGTATTAAATTCCGAAAACTTCAAATATATATATATATATATATATATATATATATATATATATATATAGTTATTAAGATGAAATGAAAACACAACCTTGTATTTAAAGTTGAATTACCATTTCAAATCGAACTAGTAATTGAAAACCACTAAAGAACGGCTACAGCAGGATTTGAACCCGCAACCTCTGATTCACCGGATCAGTGCTCTAACCAATTGAGCTATCTAGCCTAATTGATTAGATGATGTTATACTTAATACTACTGAATACTACTGAATCAATTAGGCTAGATAGCTCAATTGGTTAGAGCACTGATCCGGTGAATCAGAGGTTGCGGGTTCAAATCCTGCTGTAGCCGTTCTTTTAGTGGTTTTCAATTACTAGTTCGATTTGAAATGGTAATTCAACTTTAAATACAAGCTTGTGTTTTCATTTCATCTTAATAACTATTAATATATATTAAGCATTCATTTGCATTCCAAATGTGGATTATTCTCTATTAATATATATATATATATATATATATTGCTATGTTATAGCCCCACAATTGGGTATTATTTTTATTGCTATATTATGCCCTTATTATGATTGGGCGTTATTTTATTTGTATGTTTTACTACGACTAAGCTCACTGATTACTCGACTTCCTATTAAATCTTATTTACCCTTTAAAAAAATAAAGCAGTTCAAAATCACACAATATAATAATTGATAATATTTACAATGTTGTGTAACCTCAAAATTTTTCCTTGTATAGAATATTTACATTTACCAAATTTGTGCTTTTCTGAAAGCCAGCAAAATATCTTTTAATTACTCTCAAGTACCTTCGAACGTTCTAAGATGTTTTTCCCTGTTTTCATATTTTCAAGTGATCTTTTGATGACTTTTACAAATACATAATGTATAACAAATATTAAATTTAAAAGAGCCTTTAAATAATAAAGTGTTTAAAAATTGCTAACCTGAAATGGTCACTGTAGTTTTCCTTATAGTGTCTGTGGTCTGCATCCCTTGTTGTATCCGCTTTACTTATTAGCCAGAGTTATCCACTTTAGACGTATTTTTAGATCTGCGTTAAGGCTTAGATCTCGACATGATCAATGTCTAAATAAAAGACGTCACAACCAAAATGGTATCAACAAAATGCCGTCTCAATAAGATGACATCAGCAAAAGCCGTCCCAATAAAAGCCGCCTCAACAAAAGCCGTCCTAATAAAGGAAGCCCCAACAAAAGCTGTCCTAATTAAGGAAACCGTCTATTTGTATAAAATTAAATAAAAACCCTTAACCACAAAAAATATTTAAATTACTAGATACGTATTTCGACCACTATGTGGTCATCATCAGTAGAAAAAAAAAAAAAATATTAGCTGTATAATTTACTATATTGTTGCTTTAAACACTATCGAGGATATTCTCCTCACCCGCAGGCTGGTGTTCTCAACAACAAACAAGTGAATTGTGACATTATAACTTAAATCTACCTAATTTATACTAATTCTAAATCTACTGAAGCGGAACCAGTTTAATCTTGCTTTCTCATTGGTTGTTGACCAATAGGGAAAGCAAAGCAGATGACTCTATTGGCCCTTTATCGGTGTTTAAGAGGGGTGTTTGTTGTGGAGAACACCAGCCTGCGGGCGAGGAGAATATCCTCGATAGTGTTTAAAGCAACATTCTAGTAAATTGTATGTTGGGAAGGTTCACTTTAGCCTAAGTGGTGAGGAGAATATCCTTTGAAGTGTTCCGGAACAACAACTAATTATTAGTTAAAATTCCTACTGATGATGACCACATAGTGGTCGAAATACGTATCTAGTAATTTAAATATTTTTTGTGGTTAAGGGTTTTTATTTAATTTTATTTAAATCGTGCCACAGTGTTCCTATAGATTATCGTCTATTTGTAGATCGGCTTATTTTCGTCGCACAAGTTTTCACTTTCAAACTTTAAATATTATTTAATTTTGCTTCACTAATGTTTATTAATTTTCTATTGTATTTATACACCCTTCAACTAATCGTTTTCATTGGTGTGTTTATTGATCAAGGCTTGTACTTTCCTTATCTCTGGCAGACTTCGGTATTTTCGCAAATTCTCTGGTTTAATTCTTCGACGAGATGCTTTCACAGTCACGTAAGCGTTCTGCTATTATTGCATTATTTTGTTAGGATTTCCGATTATTGCTTTTATCCAGGTCACGTATTTAATGTTTGTCAATTGAAAGTCCAAGATATAATTGAACCGCCTGTTGTTTATTTGTTTGTTACAGAATTTTGGTTTTCTGAACAAATGTATTCTCTCTAGTCACGTATTTTGTAACGTATTAAGATGCGTTTGCATATAGGTGCGTTGATATTTTCGACGTAATTATTAAATATTTGGAATGCTAATTTATCTATGTTTCCCGATAATTTATTTGCTGTAATCAGTTGCTTCTAAAATCTTATCTTTACTCGTAAAATCATACTTAAACATATTCTACAATGCTCACATTACTATTTTAATTAAATGGTATTGGATTATTACTAAAGGAGCTTCTTTCTCACGCATTTAATCAAATATCTTTTATATACAGTGTCCTTACAATTGACTTTTTGTAGAATGGTTGATTTACTCCTATAATTTATGGAATTATTTAATTTTCTTAAAGTTAAAGTTATTTATATCTATCCTACGACCCTTATGACTTAATCTACCTTTAAACTACCCTCTTATCATTGATTGATTTTCAAAACTTCTCTTACATAGGACCCTGATGAAGATTTAAAAAATAAATCAAAAGCTTGGTGAAAAAACAAATAGTTTGATTAAAAATAGGACCAATAAACCTGTTATTACAGTTATTATATATGTACATATATAAGCTATTTGAAAAAATTCACATAGGTTAAAGAAACCATCGACTATAAGAGATACACCCCCAGAACAACAGACTAATAAAAAACAATCATAAAATGTGATGTGTTGAGAATAGAACGAACGAGTGACGCACACGATTGATATTACACGTACAACGGTGAGAATGAAATTTGTTGAAGAGAAAGTGTTCCATAACTAACTTCGACAAAAGTTGAGAAAGAAAAGGTGGTTAAGTGACAGCGGAGGTCTGTAAACGCTAGACTGTAGGCCCTCAGTGTGTGTGGCCGGCGACAAATTGTTTTTAAACTTTGCTGGGTAAGTAGGCCAGAAAGAGCTCAAACACTTGTGTATAGCGGAATTTCTATCGCGTCGGTCGGACACAAAACAATGAATTTATTCAATGAAGGGGTGATAAATTGGTTTCAGTCTACAACAAAATGTTGTAATTTAGATAAACATGTCAAGTAAGAGAAGGCAAATTATTACCGCTCCAGACGTCTTTAAATTCTAAACATGAATTGGAAATTAACTCAGTCGGGTTTCAGCTTCTTTTTGTTTATGATTTATAAATATATACGTGTGGAATTGTAAGTATAGGTTGTAGACAGTTTGTTGTTATTTAATAGAAAAACAATATTCCGTTAAATAGTTATTTTATTGGACTATGAACTAGCCATGAAACTAGTTTTGATTAAAATTAAGCATAATACTATCGAAAAAGGGAGTTGGAAAACTTTAAAACGCCAAGAAAGATGTGCTTATAAATTTAAAATTTTTGAGATGTATTGTTGGTTAATGAGTGAAAATTTAGTATTTTCAATGACCTAATGTTTTTTTGGGGATTTCTGTTGATAATAAGCTAGATGTTATATTAGGCTTATTTGTTTTTAAGTTTAATGCATATGTATCTATATTTCGAAAACTCGCTTTTAATGAAGTCTAAGCTTAGATGAAACTTTATTCGGAGTTATTTATAATATAAGTATAGATAGAGAAATTTGTGAAGGGATATCCAGCCACCCCATATGATGAAGTCGTATTTGCGTTAGGCCTTTACTTTAAAATTTTCTTTAATTTGGGCAAAAGTTAATGAGTGTTTTTAAGGCATGGCAGAAAGGGTTAAAGTATAATGTGGCAAAATGTAGGAAACTAAAAGCAAAGGAGTCCTATCCGGAATAATCGCATTCCGAGTAGGGAAAAGATCAAAGATTTGGCGCTCCATATGTATGAAAACCAGCAAAACCTTTTAAGAAAGGTGGTCCTTGTAAAGTAGTTTTTGTGTTTTATCCATTTCACATTTTTATTTTTACTATTTTTAGAATTTCTTTCATAAAATCCATTTCCTCATAACTGTGGTTAGCCGGTGCAAGTTTCCTCCCCAACTGGGTAAATCTAAATTTGTAACGTAAATCGCAATCAATCGCATCAAATCGCATCAAATCGCAAATTAGTTCAACGATATGAACACCGAAATTTGTAAATACCGCTGAAATTTATTTTACTCAATTAAGTGTAATAGTTTTGCAAAAAAAATTTATACTCTACCAAATACAAGAATAATTTCGTTTTTCACGCGTTTCCACAACTTTTAAGAAGAAATGTTACAAGGTAAAATATTTGAGTAGCACAATATTTAAGTAGCACAACAGAGAAAAGAAAAAAGAATCTCCATAGTTTTCTATGTAAAATCCTGAATTGACTGGTCTATAAGGTTAGTTACACGATTCGTTGTTGATAATTTATACAAACTGAAGTTTAATTGATTTTCTATGATTAAAAAAGATGCTAAAAATTAGAAATCTACCTCACGGTGTTAAGAAGAATTGAAGAAATATGTTCAAAGCATGTGATATGGCGTTTCAAAAATCTTAAAACCAATTATGTACGCTAAACGTGTGCAAACAATAACTTACTTTTGGAAACGTATGTAAATAGTAATAATTGATTGGGTATTTAAACAGTAGTGAGTGTAATAAATTATTTTAAAAAATAAACTTACTGTTTTTCTTTTTAACTAAAGTGTCGTAACACAAAAAATTCAATCAAAAGTTTACTGCTTGGATAACAAGTTTAAACTCACTAAGAGGCTTCATCGGAGATTTTATATACACTGGGTAGTGATTAAAGTTTAATTATAAATAATCAGCTATTGTCAGTTACTTGCACTTTGATACATTTACTTAATGTTCTCTGAGTATGACCTTTTGCGACTTCTACTTTCTGATAATTTTTATAAAACGACTTTGAACCGGTTTAATCCTCGATATTTATGAGTTCGAGTATATCATGTTGTTTTTCTCCTTAATATAGATTTATTAAGTAATTATATTAGAAGCAGCCAAAACATGAAACGATTGCGTGATCAAGAAGCAGTACGTTAAAAGTCAATGATAAAAATGGTACATTAAGAGATAAATCCACACATTTGGGGACATTATTTATTAATTGTGATTAGGGGGGTCCGTCCTTCAACTGGATGTTTCAAAATATGATGTGTTATTGTAAATTATAATTATTTGCATTTTGTATCAGTTAATTAGCATAAAATAAACTTACAAGCTTCTAAATATGATATTTTCAAGTAACTGGTTTGATCGCTTCAAGATGCATTTAAATAACATGTACAACTAGATGGTAGTACTCAAAACCTCGTACTGATAGCCGAAAAGAATGAGTTTTTCACAGACTTCCTTTTATAAATGAGTTAATGCTAGTATAAGTTTACAGCTAATCTAGATTCATTTTTGAAAGTGCTTGTTCGTTTACTTGAATTTTTTTTTTGCATATTACAAAAATGTTGCATTAGCCTTCACATATTTGAAATCTAAATTATAGTGTCTTACCTACGTACTTAGTCCTTATAGTAGAACGCATTAAAAGATGAATTTCGCATACTTTTCAACTTTGACCAATATATGAGCAGGATAAAACTACGGTTGTTGCAGTACACAAACTGCTCATTTAAACAAATGTAAAAATGCAGGAAGTTCCGCTGATAAGAAATACACGGAGATTGTCTCTATAAGGAATATGTGTGTGGAGGAGCGACGACATATATTAACCTAATTACATCGCTAATTGCACCTGCTTGTCTGTCTCACAAGGCCTCCAGGTATATTATTAACTTGCTCGTTTAACACGTCATCCAAGAGTTTGAGTAATTTTGTCTGGCATTGGAAAAGTAATTTAACCATAGAAGAATAAAAATTAATGTAAAAGTTGCTTATTTTGCAAAAAGAAAAGCCCGGCCATTTGTTTATTTTCGTATCCAGGAGAAAGCAATGTTGCACAATATGAGCACATATATTTTTAAATTAAGTTACTGCAAATGTTTTTCTACCTCCCATTACACATATACAGGCAAATATTGATACCACATTAGTACATAGATTTTTTCTAATTATTCCTAGAGTTAGCTATGTTACATAATAATTGAACAAAGTAATCTTTTTAAGCCCTTCAAATTACATATACCACTATGCATTATTCTTACAAATTAGTCGTATGATGTGTTGCCTTTAGGTGCCAGGCTTCTCTATCTTTATATGGCATACGCGTTAACATGTAATTTATGTTTTCTAATTAACCCTAGAGTACGCAGAACTTTATTTCCAAATTTTAGCGCATTTAGTATCGTTGGTGTTGTACATTTCACAATTTACATGTGACGTCACACTATTTGCAAACCTAACACATATATTTTGCAATAAACAGGTAAATCCTTCCATAATATTAGCACATATATTTTTTTAAATCCTAAAGTAACCCTTGTTGTACAATATTTGCAAAAAGTATTCTTTTAAGTCCTTCAAGTAACATCTACCACTAAGCATTATTTTTATAAATTAGACGTACTATGTGTTGCCTATAGGTGTCAACATTCACCATATATACATGGTATACTTGCTAATTTTAAACTTTTTTAGAAACGGGTTAAGTACATTTCGCAATTTACGGGTGACGTCACACCATTTGCAAACAATAAGTATTTATTCCCTTTGATATACCTATTTAAAATCTTGCAAATTTTAGTTAACATTTAGTTAACATAAATGAACTAAGGAATGCGGGTTTCGTAACCTTTGGCGAACACCACATGCAAAGGGTTCCGCTAAACATTGTATATTTGACTAGTAAAGAACCTTTCGCATCATTTAAAGCCGAAGGTCTTACAAGCTATAACGACCATATATCCCCAAAAGTAGTGGGCATGCAACTACGCAACAGTGAGTGGGAGAATAAGGATTTCCTCCAATACCGACAAAAAGAAGTCAATCAAGCTAACAAAATACGTATGCAGGTTATAGTGGGAGAGCTGCGATTAGAAGATTGTCGCAAGCTGCAAGAATTACACGAAGGAATGGGTTGTCGGTGGAATCAAAGACTTTATATATAGAAACAAATTTCGGTACATTTTACAATTCGAAAACTTAGACGGTCACTATGTATCAAACTATTGTCTAGAAAAAGAGATAGAGGACTTGGGTGTCGATTTAAATTTTAAGCTGCGAATAATATTAAATAAAATTAAAACCACTCCAAACAAACATAAAGAAAGGACTATTTTCTGTGTATAACTTTGTATTAAAATTAAGTTTAAATGGCTCCATGCTTGGCATTGAATATTTTTAAATTTTGTTATGTATAATGTCAGAATAAAAATTTTAGAATAGTATTACATTGCTCTTTATTTATAAAAGGCTATTACGTCACCAATATTTTGGAAAAGTAGCTGAAACTAGGTAACCAAGAACATAGCGAAGTGGTGATTTTACCTATTTGAAAATATACGTTAAGTTGTACACTGTATATTTATAATTAAATAAAATTGTTTTAAAGGAATGTGTACTACTTTTTTTAAGGTTAAATTAATGGTAGATTCGGACTTCCAAGACAATCGGTATTACCATACACGATTAGAAACTGTTTATAAATAAAAAAGTTATAAAATTTGGGTTTGATGATTGTAAGGGTTGGTCCTAAATTTTAGGGGTTAGGTTACCGATTTTTAGGGTAAGGATGGTGGGGTTAAAAATGAAGCAAGGAAACCCTCCTCCCCATAAGGAGGTCCACAGGGAGGGAGCAAGAAGGAAACCCTTTAAAATAATTTAAAATAAGACTTCACAGATTTTCCTTATGGGAATTTACATGTAAAAACCTAGGTTAAATATGAATCGGGAGGATCGGGTGGATAGGGAGGAATGTGGATCTGTTTCAGGATGACCCTATCCTACTACTGAAGACATAGAATGGTTACGAAATTTTATGAAACGAAATCTAGCTCTTTTATTGAGAACGCATGAAAGCTGTAGTTTGGCCCGTGCTACATCTTTCAATGAACGTAATGTCAATAGGTTTTATGACAATTTGTATAATGTAATGCATAGACATGAACGATTTTGTGATGGTACTAGAATTTATAATTTGGACGAAACTGCATCAGTAATTATACAAAAGTCTGCTAAAGGTATAACAGCAAAAGGTGTAAAACAGGCCAACAAGGTCACATGTGATAAAAAGGGAGTTTGTTAAAACTTCTATAGAAAATGTCTAATCTGCTGAATTTGTAAAAAGATAAAATAAAAGAGTTGGGTTGCAGGCTAGACAGAAGTATAAATAAGATTGTCATTGTGATTAGTTTTTGGAGTTGTATTAAATAGATTTAATTAACGAATCGTTATTTACTTGTTGTACTGCTTGTACTGCATCAACTACCAACGACTTAGTAGTCGAAGAAGACCCTTTTCTGGTAGAAAATAGACAATTATTAACATAGTTCTTGTGACAACATGTGCTATAGTTGTTGCTGCAGAGAATCATCTTCCGCCCCTAATGGTATTTCTTCGTGTACACTTTAAGGAGCACATGATTGTAGGAACACCACCTGGTACTTTGGGACTGGCATCCCCATCGGGGTGGATAAACTCCGAGTTGTTCTTGAATGTGATGACACATTTTATTAAGCACACAAATAGTTATAAAGACAATCCAAGTGTTCTCTTATATGATAATCACGAAAGTCACTCGTCTATAGGTGTCCTTAATCTTGCCAAAGAAACCGTGGTTACCGTTCTAACCTTCTCTTCACATTCAACTAACAAACTTCAGCCATTAGACGTTGGGATTTTTAGGTTACTTAATTTAGCGTACATTTTTGAAGTAGATAGTTTGTTAATGCATCACCCAGGAAAGCCCATAACTAGTTATGAAGTTGCTTTTTGTGTTGGTGAAGCATGTTTAAAATCAATTCTTCCAAGTAACATCACTTATGCTTTTAAGAAATGAGGAATTTATCCTTATGATAGGCATATATTTACGGAAGTGGATTTTTTACCTAGTTCTATAACTGACAGACCTGCTCCAAATCTGTAACTCGAAGAACTTGAAAAACAATCTGCTCATTCGCATATGCAAACCTCGCCTAGGACGACTTCGCCACCAAAAAGAACCCCACCAAATATAAAGCAATTCGTTACCCCGGCAGATATCCGAACTTATCCTAAAGCTGAGACAAGAAAAACTCACAACAAGGCAGAAAGAAAAGTAAAAGTATTATTGCAACAGACACACCGAAAAAAAAATCAAGTAGAAGAAAAATACAAAAAAAGACAAGAGGAATTAGAGAAACAAAGTAAGAAGATAGCGACCAAGGGAACGATTTTGGAAGCTGATGAAGAAACAGAAGATAAAGAGTAACATTCTGACGACAGTAGTAATAATTTTGAACCTGAAATATACTCCACAAACTTGAACAGTTGGAAAGGTCTTCAGTTGAAGATCATGTCCTATTGAAATTTGCGTCAGAAAATTCAAAATCAAAAAGGTTTATTACATAAGCAAAGTGCAAGAGGGGATAAAGGAAAAAACCGAATTTGAAATAACATTCTTGCGAAAAAGTAGTAAACTACCAGGAAAATTCATATTACCGGTTATACCAGGCATTTCCATTGTTATAAAAAAAGATATAAAGATGATTTTGCCGAAACCTTTAAATTATGGTCAGACGAAACCTCAAAAATGCATATTATACATTTGAAATTGAATATTCGATGAAATATTGGCATTAGCACATAAGCACAATTTGTATTTACATCAACATTTAAAAAAGAATCACCAAAGCATAAATTCTCATGTGCCACTGTTCCTTATCAACGGGTAACATTGAGAGACATGCCATAGGTGAATTTATTAATTTATGTACCAGAGAGCATTTAGCTTATTACCAAATTAATCAGTTGAAAACAACAACATAAATGCTAGAATCGATGGTTAAATTTTCAATTGAAGTTATGGTTAATAATAGCTTAATTGAGGACATTTGAAAAAAACGTCTCACTATTACCCACTCTCTCAGGCTGCTGCGTATAAATATTTTCCTCTATATTTTCAAATAAGAAGGTCGTATTAACATCGAATTTTATTAAGTGCAGTTTTTCGGTAGCTGTAATACTTAATACCATCCGTATAGTATTGAAACGTATAACCAGACTAAACGCTTCGAAATAATCAATACTGCTGCGCTGAGAAAAACCACGTACCGCTAGTCGAACTTTGAAATGTTGAACATCATAATTGGCATTTTTTCAGTCGATAAACCCATCGATTGATGATCGGTTTACGTCCGTTTGGTAATTGAACTAGCTTCCACGTCCCGTTTTCATTTAATGAAGCCACTTTTTCATCCATTGCAGCTTTCCACTCCTCAGCATGTTTTGAACTTATAGCTTCATTGTAGCTTACAGTTTCGCAAACTTCCGCTACCATAGACTAAAACCAGATTTAATACATAATTATCGCTCTTGTTACGTACAGTAAGCAACACAGTTCTAATTATTAATACATCTATACGTACGCCATACGCTTTCGACGTGTTGTTTATATTTGTATACATTCTCTATATTTATACGGTATACTTGTCAACATTTAACTTCTGCTGGACATCTAACAAACCGTATGCCACTAATTCTAGTTACCAAATTATAATTTTGACATGGCAGGCACTTACACGATTACGTTATACATTTTGACTAATTATTAGCTACAGTATGCAATCTACAGTACATAAACAATTTTTACACTGCACAGTCACCTGGCCGTGGTTACTCGTAACCTGTTAAGTATATTTTACAGTTATTATTAGTTTTATATTCCACTCACCACTTAGTATTATTTTCTTTGCTTCCTAGAGCACAATGGAAATCGCAACTAAGGGATTTACTGCCGTGTCTAATTTGTGGTAGACTTGTTACTCGTGATTTAAATTTATAACATTTGAAAAATTGAAAGGTCTGTTAAAATAATTGTAAAATGGTGTATAAGCCATTTGTAACTAAAAACCGCACAAAACTTTTTTGAATCACTCTAGAAATATTTAATTAAAAACCGTATAAGAATTCATCGGTATAATAAATGGAAATATGTAATACAGAATACTTTAAATATACATAACCACCTGAAAAATTTATTTCCACTATCGGAGAGTTGAGAAAATATACGGGTTTTTTTGTAGAAGGGCATATATACCAATTTAAAGTGGTCCCTTTTGGTTTGTCTTCAAGCACAGCTGCATTAGTAAAAACTATGCAAAGTATTTTGAAAGCGTACTAGGAATTTTGCATCCACTACGTGAATGACGTTTTAATATTCAGCGACAGTATTGAACAAGACTTTGTACACTTTGAAAGGAGTTACTTGTGGCAGGTTCAAAATTAAATCTGAAGAAATGTGAGTTCTTCTAAGAAAGGGTAAAGTTCGTGGGATACCAGATCAGTGCTGAGGGCATATTAATAGAAAAAAATTGGTTATCAGAGATATTAATATATCCATACAAGGAACGGCAATAATTGTACATAAATATTAACAAATTGTAATATAGATGATTTATGATAGATACATGTAAATAGGGGATCAGAGTAGGATATAGTTATAAGACAAGTTAGGCATGGATAGGAATTAAAATAGGGATATAGTTATAAAATGAGTTAGGCATGGATAGCGATTAGAATAGGGAAATAGTGGTAAGATTAGTTAAGCGTTATAATAAAAAGAAATAAATAAAAACTTAAATAGATAAGGGGGTTAAGAAAGGATTAATTTCAACATAAACAAATAAAAATACAAGAATTTCGGACCATTGGGAATTTTGTCTTTACGTTGGGTGCCAAAAATAACATCGATAAAAAATTTATATATTAATTTGGGGGGAAATGCTATGATAATAGGGTTATTTAGAAGTATATAAGGTCACAAGTGTTTTACACTCTATGTACACGACACCAAAGTCTAGAAAATTAAACATTTTTGTCATAATGAGTAATCAATTTGCCAATTATACAAAAAGCAAATATCAAACACACTGTATACAATTCATAACCAACTTTAATCAATTAAAGAAAGCTCATTCTTTAAGAATTCAATTACATTTAGCAAGATAAATAACTTTGTACGCAACCCAATTCATTTTTAAGAATTGCAATGCATTCATAAACTTTAAATAAACACGAATCAGGAACATCGAACGTCAAACAAACATGAAACAAATTTTTTTAAACTCGACGCATTAATAATCATGCGTGCCCATAAGAAACGGGTCTTGCAGAACAAGTAAATTGCAGAACGTAAAAGGTCAATAAAAACGCATCTTCTTTACGTCATCTGTTAAAGAATGCCATTATAAAATTTGACTATATGATCTTTTAATAGTAAACTTGGCTAAATTTGAATAAAATCCAGCACATTGCTAAACAAAAATAAGGAATCATACGTTTGATTACGTGAGGAATTAAACGAAAAGTTTGAATAAATTTCTTTACAAATAAGACGATGTGACTTGAAAAGGTACAAGGTATTATGATCAACAAAATCCACAATGTAAAATTTTAATGTCTACGTGATGTGCTGAAGCATTGCGACAAAATTTAGGATGGGAATTTTATGGAAATCCTAAGGCTTGCACAATAAGACAAGTGCAATGCCTCAATCAACAAGATAAATTTGGTAAACCAATTATAACAGGTGGGTTGGCGTATCTTTAAATAGCGCACGAGCTGATAAAGGGTCAGTTTTTCTACAACCAAGGAACGTTCTGTACTTGTCTGAACCAAGATAACACGCGAAGTTAAAGTATGAAATTGAATAATAGTATTTAAGTGAAAGTCGGTGATTGAAAAATTTCAAATACTAGTACAAGTGCAAATATACAACAGAAATTCACCGTTTGACATTTAAAATGTAAGTTCAAAATTCTAATTAAACATAATCTTTAATACACCAAGTATTACACCAAGTATTGAACTAATGTATTGAACTAATTATTGAACTAATCAATAATCTATAGGAACACTGTAGCACGATTTAAATAAAATTAAATAAAAACCCTTAACCACAAAAAATATTTAAATTACTAGATACGTATTTCGACCACTATGTGGTCATCATCAGTAGGAATTTTAACTAATAATTAGTTGTTGTTCCGGAACACTTCAAAGGATATTCTCCTCACCACTTAGGCTGAAGTGAACCTTCCCAACATACAATTTACTAGAATGTTGCTTTGAACACTATCGAGGATATTCTCCTCACCCGCAGGCTGGTGTTCTCCACAACAAACAACAATTCACTTGTTTGTTGTGGAGAACACCAGCCTGCGGGTGAGGAGAATATCCTCGATAGTGTTTAAAGCAACATTCTAGTAAATTGTATGTTGGGAAGGTTCACTTCACCCTAAGTGGTGAGGAGAATATCCTTTGAAGTGTTCCGGAACAATAACTAATTATTAGTTAAAATTCCTACTGATGATGACCACATAGTGGTCGAAATACGTATCTAGTAATTTAAATATTTTTTGTGGTTAAGGGTTTTTATTTAATTTTATTAATTTAACTTATCATTGAACTAAGGGTTGAACTAAATTTAACTAAGTAAACGATTAAGTGTTATACTGGGCGTTTAATCAAGCTGTACTACACGATTCAATAAAGAACTACCAAACAAAATCAATAAAAAAATCTAACTGAAAACAATCCAACCACACTGGTCTACAGTACGCAGCGGTAGTTCTAAGAATTGGGGTGCATGCAGAGACGCGTATTCACAACAAGAAATTCAACAAGGAAAAACAACAGGTCAGAGATAAAATTCATTAATAGCATGAGACATTGATTTCTTTTTAAACATTTATAATTTTTGTATGTACTGAGATATTTATGTAAAGGGTCATCAAAAATTTTTGGTTGATACGTAGAAATTACGTGAAAGGGAAAGAAGGTCACAGGTAGTATACAGAGTAATTTTTGCTGGCGTTGGGTCACGTGGTTTGTTACCCACCGAGTTACTCCAATGTTCGTTATGGTGGGACCGCTTTACCCATTTTTGTACATTTTCAAGAAATAAATAATGTTTCACGTTCTAGTGGAACCGCAACAGGTACTAAGTGAAGAACGGTTCGTTTCACTCACTACTACTTTGTCCTGTAATGTATTGGACGTTCTACTTAAAAATCAGTCTTCTTTTCTTTCTGTCGTTCGTATAACAGCTTATATCTTCCGCTTTATTAATAATGCCAGGCATCATTTAACTAAGCGTACTGGATCTGTATCCGCTCATGGGTTGGAGCTCGATTTGGAATGCCTTGTTAAACATACCCAACAAATATTTTACGGTTTAGATCAGGGCCCTTCAATCCGGCAAACCACTTGCTAAAAGGTTACATAAATTATGCCTCGCTTTTTTAAATGACGTGCTTCGTGTAGGTGGCCGGTTAAGTTACGCCCTTATTTCTTACGATAAACGATTCCCCGCTTTATTGCTCAGTAAGAGCCGTTTTACGGGTCTGTATACTCAATACATTCATCGCAAATATTATTACGCAGGTATTCAAACAACACAATTCCTTATAAGCCAAAGATTTTGGGTAGTTTCTGCGAGAAGATCTATTCGACGGCACTTCGCTCATGTACCCCTTGTTGGAAAACACATCCCAAGTCTTTTTAGCCCCCCATGGCCAATCTTCCATCTGCTAGAATAACTCAAGTCTCAACTCTAAGCTTTGAAGAGTTGTCAACCGTTTTCATCCAAACTGAGGCTGTTCTCAATTCGCGCCCTCTGACGTCAGTTAGTATTGATCCTAACGACCTTAGTTGTATAACGTCGAGTCATTTTTTGACCTTTTCCGCTCTTTCCGCCCTGCCTGGTCCCGCACTGGCGGCACTGCCTTTAAATCGTTTGTCTCGATGGCAATTATTGCAGCGTATCCACTAAGACTTTTGAGCGCCCTAGTATCGGGAATACTCCCACGTCGAACGTCGTCGTGAACAGACGTGCAAACGATGTAGTCCGTAATTTAACTAATTTTATTATTTAAGTTTTTTAAAATAAGTTTAGTTATAAAGTGCAAACCACAAACAAGTAACAAAGATCATCAAAAAACAACAACATAGGAAAAACGATTTTTGAAACTTCTCTGAATTTTACCACGTGAAGGACTTTTGTAAGTAATTAGTGAATATACAAAGTGCTCTATAAATGAAGGTATGTTTTTTGGGGGGGAGCTTTTGTTGGTAATTTTAAACTGTCTTAAACTGTTTTGGGAAGCTATTTTGTGAAGTGAGCCCGGGTTAAGTGGTTCAACTACGTACCAACGCAATTTTAGGCACGGTGCATTTATTAGTCAGCTTTTCACCGGTGTTAAGTGCAAAACTAATTTTCCAGTTAAATCAGACAGAATTTGAGGTGATTTCTGGGTACCATAGTTGTCAAAACTACACAATGACGTTTCCGCATATCCGCATACCAACGTTTACGTAAACAGCGAAATTAGGAAGAGTGCCAAGGACAAATAACACAATTATTTATATTACTAACATCAGCATTATTTCATCGGTTTTTATTTCTTCATTATATAAATAACAAATAACAATTGCATACCAAAACTAGGATATAGTGCCAAGAACAATAACATTATCATTAACGAGTACATTTCCGCATTAATACGTTACCATCGTAAAGTGGGTGTAAAGTCGTAACAGTGCAATAAACGCGCTCGTGTATTGGCATACCAGTAGATGTAACAACTATATTTTAACATAACACTTTTCAACGTGCAGAGCATAGTCTAGAATAGCGCTTTTACTGTAAAATACGAACTTTTGTCTTTTTAATAATTCTTTAATTAAATTTAAATAACCTAATAACAATTAACACTACTAAATTAGAAAAACGAGCAGCATATGATAGTTTAGTAGAACGCTTTTACTGCATATTACGGACTTTTGTCATTTCATTTGTTTTTTAATTAAATTTAAATAACTTAATGATAGATGTTATCACATCAGACAGCTATTGTACAAGATGCCTACACAACATTCCCCAAAAGTTTTCCTTGGGGGTAAAACAACACCAGATCTTAACTTAAACTCACATCCTTCACTACGTACCACCTCGACATTACCAATGCAGCTTGATCCTGCTTTTCAAAGTCAAATAAGCGTTGTACTAACACCCTCTGCCCACCCACCAACGACCAAAATACCACGGAACAAAAGATTGAGAGGAAGCCCCAGCTACAACAACCCGGAAGATATGAAACAGTCTATCTTAGAGCACCTAGAGAACCTAGGGACCGACCTTCTTAACTTTATTGACAATGAACTAGACCCAAGTAACCGTTTAAGTTTAGGGGCCCATAAAACCCTTACAGATAAAATAATAAAATTAATATATCTACAAGCCGAATTAACTGGCGAACATAAATTCATAAAACAACAAAACAACACACTACAAGACAAGATAATCGAAACTAAAGTAGAAAACAGCCATCTGAAACAACAGTCAATGCTCAATCCAACCATGTCTTCAAACACGTACGCAAACGTGACGGCAATACCAACACAGACGTACGCCAGTGCTGTAGCACAAAAACCGAAAGCTCCAAAACAATACGCAATTTCAAAAGCGATCTTGAACCAAAATACAACGGTGTTCATAACGTCAAAACGTGGTGAAACACCTAGACAAATTCAAGAAATTTTTTCAAAAACAGTAAATCCACTGAAAGATAAAATTAAAATTAAAAACATCCGAACAACCAACAAAGCAGTAAGTATAGATACTGATAACGAAACCGAGGCAAACAAAATTTTAAACCATGCAACCCTAAACCAACCCTAAATTGCAAAAAACCACGCAAGAAAAAACCTTTAGTTATTATATACGACATACCAACGTACCTGAAAGATCAAGACGTAACAGATTTAATTTATACTCAAAACCTTGAACACCTAATTAACAAAGAGGATTTTAATAGGGACTTTCAACTTAGTTTCAAAACAGGACCGAAAAACAAACCGACTCACCATCATGTTGCGACGGTAAGTGGCAAAGTGAGGAATATATTAATAAATCTAGGGAAACTCTATATCGAATATCGCTGTGTTACAGTGAAAGACTTCTTAGTAGTACCCAAATGCCTAGGATGTCTCGATCTAGGACACGTCACGAAACATTGCACACGCACTACCGATACATGTGGCCACTGTGGGGAAGAAGTCGAAGCACAAAAGGGCAGACTGCCCTAAACACGGACAACACTCAGTTTGCATACCATGCTTAAAACGTAACAAAAAGTGCGCTTCTAACCCTAAAGATTGCCCAACCCACAAAATGTTAATGGACAGACTCATACAAAAACCGACTATGGACAGTAAACCTAACCAAACTGAACACAAACAACCCTCACAAATTCAAAGGGACAAAGAAATGGCAATCACGTATCGACAACATCTTCAACAAACAATACAAGAAAACATGCACACAGACAAAATAGCAACCCACCCACAAACGGAATACGAACTTACACTCACGCACAACATTTTCACACAAACACAAGCAACAACCAGAATGCAGCATAAACACCTATTACCCCCAATGGACGACGGAAAGATCAGAATTGGCCAAATAAATGCCATGCACTGTGCAACTGTAATGAAAGAGCTTAGACAACTAGCTGAAACCTTACGATTACATGCACTTTTTATACAGGAACCTTATCTGGTGCATGGGAAGATTCCAAGCATGTCAGTCAGGGCAAGTCAAATACATACAGGTAAAAACCCACAAACGGCAGTGGTCATTTTTGATCCCACATTGACAATCACGACAATCCAACGATACAGCGGAGAACACTGTACATGTCTGGAGGTTTCAAACGGTCGGATTGGAAAGTGGATCTTGGTAACGAGCTACTTCCAGTACAGACTGGATCCCCAGCCGTACATAAACAACATACGCAACATATTACACATTTACAATAACAAACCAATAGTTATTATGGCAGACGTAAATGGAAAATCTCCGATGTGGCACAGTTCCCTTACGGATGAACGCGGAGAACAAGTCGAAAACTTGATTAATGAACTACAACTCGAAGTAATCAACCTTCCTAATAACCCATTCACATACAACACCCATGCAGGAACAGAAACAAACATAGACGTTACACTGACTAATGGGCTGGCGTACAACTACATACAAGACTGGCAGGTATTAGAACACCAAACTGTTAGTGACCACAACCTAATCACGTTCAACATTGACATGACAACGAAACCATTTGACACACCACAAATCTTCACCAAAGTACAACGATACAAAATACGAAATGCAAATTGGAACAAACTGAGGGACACATTTGTATCCCCACAAGATATAAGATCACATGGAAACGTTCGCGAGTATACAAAACTACTCACCAACACAATTAGACGCACAATGGAGCAAGTGCTCCCAAAACAACGGAAAACACGACGCACAAAGACAATTCAATGGACAAGACGCTTACAAAACCTAAAAAAGGAAACACAGCGAGCGAGAAAAAGCTACCAAAACTCTCTAACACCGGCCGAGAGAGCATACCACCTAACAAATTATCTACAATTAAAAGACATATACCAAAAAGAACTGACTGACATGAAGAGGAGGTCATGGGAATTATTCGTGGAAAGACACAAACTGACGCCTGGGGAATACCCTATAAAATCACTCAGGGTAAAATCAAACCACCGATGACTTATTCAACTTTAATAAAACAAGACGGTACATACACAAAAGACTGGGGTGAAACTGCGACACTACTATTAAAAACACTTTTGCCTGATGACAACGTTCTATACGACACTAACGAACAACGACTCAGACGACAAGGAGTAATCGACAGAAACCACGTAGGTAACCGACCATGGAACAGACAAGACGACAACTTAGATCCTTTTACAGAAGACGAAGTGAGATACGCACTATGTCAATCGAAGAGCAAAAAAGCACCTGAACCGGACGGAATTTTTGCGGAAATTGGCATAGCGCTACAAGATAAATTAACACCGACGCTAACAGCACTGTACAATGAATGCATACGACAAGCTGTTTTTCGGAACATCTGGAAACAGGCGAATGTCGTGATTATCCCTAAAGGGAAAGGTAAAGACCTCAAACAACCGGGCTCTTACCGCCCCATATGCCTTTTGAACACGCTAGGAAAAACGTATGAAAAATTATTATGTAAACGAATGCAGGACCACAGACAAATCACAGGAGTACATCCAAGACAATACGGCTTTACAGAAAACAAATCGACCGAGGACGCCATAAACCAAGCAATACAAACCATCAAACAATCACACAAAAAATACGTGCTATTAATATTAGTGGACATAGAGGCGCATTTAATAACCTTTGGTGGCCTTCACTTTTTACAAGACTTACGACCATAAACTGTCCATCACAACTATACCACTTTTTCAGGAGCTACTGCAAGGACAGGTATGTGACCCTACAAGGCACGGAGAGCATTACCAAACATATAAATAAAGGTTGCCCCCAGGGGTCCATATGCGGGCCCCTATTTTGGAATATTGTAATGGATTAACTCCTGGAAAAGCTGTACACCGTTGACGAAGTGTTGTCGACGATTGCATACGCCGACGACATCTTGCTGGTGATCGAAGGCAATTCCAGAAGGAAAATCAAATGTAAAGCTAACATCGCCCTTACCTATACACAAAGTTGGTGCAAAACCAACAAAATGACCATAACACCACAAAAAACTACATACCTTGTGATGAAGGAAACCCTGGCAAGGGACCCCACCATCAAACTAGACGGTGTAAATATAAGTAGAACACAAAATACAAAATATCGGGGCTTAACATTAGACGAAAAACAGAATTACTCTGCACATATAAACACCGTCTGTGCAAGTGCAACTTCTGCACTGCAGAATATTGCAACGCTGGCCTAAAGGACTTATAAGATACCACTGAGTTGCGTAAGGCTATATCATTGTGCTCGGTGCTATGGTGTCATACGCCGGGAGCGCGTGGGAACATCGCCTTAACACAATCAAACCTAGACAAAAATTAACAGTACACAACGAAGTGTTTTACTGCGACTGACGGGGGCTTATGGGACTACCGCACATGATGCACTTCATGTACTGGTGGGAACTATGCCCTTGGACCTAGTAGTGAAACAGCGAGCTGCAATGTACAGTCTTACACACAATGACAACCAACAACTACAACGTATCTTAAACACAAACCAACTGCCCACGACAAAGACGGAAATAAAGAACTACATACTTGCAGAATGGCAGGCAAGATGATCCCAAATATTAAAGACCGCCTAAAAGCCAAATATCTGGTGCCCAGTCGGGGATTTATTCATTACCTAACTGGGCACGGACCCTATCCAACATACAGAGAACGCATGAACTTAGTTGACAACAAGTGTAGCAGTATAAAATCATGCTAATATCACTATAGGTAGGCAACCCTAATTACGTGCGTATACATCTATGGTAGTATAAATTTCTATTGCAAATAAAACCAGATAGAACGGAGTAGTGGTTCGAGGTCCGACGGCGATACTCGAGGCCATCGTGGTTTTTCTGGTTCTTGTTGAGTTGAACTCGCAAGCAAGATGATGTGTCGAAAAATCGTTTTGATAATGATAATTCTGGCGAAGAAGCGAGTTCGTCTGAAAATGTTTATTTAAGAAACTTACAGCAGGCTAGTGGTAAGAGAGCTTTCTTTTAAATAAAATTTGGCTAATGAGGTATTACAAATTTTAGCTGTTAAGTACGATCGAAATAAATATAATTAAAGACTGATGCAACAAATTGGACTTGAGTAATGGAATCTATTATGAAGAATGAATATTCGAATTTAATTTAACACGCGTGACGAAATTACAAGTGCAAGATGGAGAGCAAGGGTTGATGCTACACTTTCATTGTTCATAGCAAGGGTCAAATCGAGTCAAGGACGCAGCTGTCGGTTAGGTTGGCTGTTGGCAGTCAGATGACATTGTTTTCCTACAAGTTGTAACTGGGTAATTATATCTTTCTTATCGGATCGGGTTTGGAACAAAACTTTTAGTTTAAACAAAGAGTAAATACTATAAATTTTATTTGTAAAACATTCCTGGACGTTTTAAAGTTAATTTTTAAATTGTTAGAAAGTCAATTGATGCCTGCGAAGTACGCAGTCACTCGATATTAAAATTTTATCTATAATTGACCTTTACCTCAATCTAATTTCACTTGTATAATATAGCACCTTTGCAGAATGTGCTTAGTACACATTTGGTGTATTAATAAAACAGTGTAACACTGATAAGGTTATGAGCTCAAACACTTATCGGCGCATTTGATTTATTTGTAACAGATTTAACGTAATTTAATTCTTTATTAATTGATATAAAAGTTGGGACTTATGAAAGTTTAAGTCGCCTTGTAAATAATTTTGTTTATTGAATTGTTTTATTAATTGATATAAATTTGGACTTATGAAAGTTTAAGTTGCCTTGTATATAGTTTAGTTACTTGAATTGTTTTATTAAGGAACTAAGTCGAATCATTTTTTTATGGTACATATTTTTTTGTACCTATATTACCTAAAAGAAACATTAGAACTACTTTGCTTTACAATTGTTTTATTTATTGAAATGGTGTGTTGTGACTTAGTGCATTAAATGGTACACTACTGTGTTAAGCTATACCGGTCAGCCCACCCCTGAGGAAGTTATTAGATGTTTCATGCTCTTAAATGATTATAGCTTAGGCTATGTGTTTGTGGTAAGCAAAATTTAGTGTTTTGTTTAGATTCTGCCATACTTGAGGAGACGGAGTTTGCAGCCAGTGCATCAGTCCCGAGGTAATTGGTATAATTCTACTCCCTTACAGATAGGTGCAACAAGGAGCAGGACACGTGGCGCCCAACTAAAAAGAAAACCAACAGGGTGGAGCTACGTAGGACACGAGCCGCCCAACAAAAGATATTTATAGCAACCAACGTTAACAAGTGACACCAACGAAGTTGATAGTAATTTTATTTGGTCAAAAATTTTTTAAAATTTATAATTTTTTAGATAGCAATGACATTAACGCATGCTAATACAGTAGTGATCAGTTGAATTTTAAATTTCAAAATTGAATATTAAGTACTAAACGAAGAATTATGCACTGACACCGAGTTCATTAAATAAGACAAACATTTTAGAAATTATTTTGATACATGTATTTTATAACTATTGCTTGTGATATATTAATATTACATTAAAATTTTTTTTCCGAACTACAGGTCGCGTAGGTGGCGTGGTGACTATTGGCGTTTTGTGGTAGAACCTCTGATCCCTAGAAATAGAGATCTGGGAGCGCTAACATAAACCAATAGAAGCTGAAGATTGTCCTCGTCTAAAAGTAGGGATCATCAAAACCATTTCAAAAGGCTAGAACCCCTTGATCTTCAACCTACCCTGTTTTGTTGTGAATTTTTTTTCAAAATATTCGAATATAATTAAATGAACAAGCGAATCTTGTAAATTAATTATAAACAATCTGGTACGTGGAATATTCCTGCGGAGACATAACAGTTATTAATTGATTGTTAGTGTTGGAGGTTTTTTTAAAAATAAAATTTTTTTTGTTGCATAAAATTGCGTCCATTTGTAAGTACAGTTTGAAAGAATTGTTTGTTAGTAATGGCATGGATAAATTGTTTGTCTACAGACGAGTTATCGTGGGAATTAGCAATTAAGAAAAAAGCAGCGGTATCACACGATTATAGCCATCAATGTTGAAGCAGTTGAATGAGGAAATCGACAAGATATTAGAGCAAGGAGTGATAAGACCATCAAACTCACCATGGAGCTCGCCTTTAGTTAGTGAAAAAGGAGAGTGAGGACATGCGTGTGTGTTTTGATGGAAGGAAACTAAACTTTATCAAACAAGTTTAGGGATTCTAAATTCTTATCGTCAATTGATCTAAAGCGTTTTATCAGATAGGATTAACGCCGCAGTCTTGTGAGAAAACTGCGTTTTTAGGCCAAGAAGAGGGCTATATGAATTTACCGTACTGCTGTTTGGCCTTTGCAACATTCCTCAAACTTTACAAGGCGTACCAGCGAAATAAAAAAAAAAAAAAACAAATTTGTCTACACCTAAGGGAGACGTTTCTGCGGGGAGTTGCTTCTTTTTAAAGGGGTGGGTTTGCACCTTGCTGTCCGGTTAGCCTGGTGGGACCCCATGTTTTTCAAAGGGAGGCTGATTTTCTTCAGAAAAGTTTGTTTTCTTCATGGTGAGAGTTTCTCATGTGGGGAGGGGGTAGTGTAGCAGTATAAAATCATGCTAATATCACTATAGGTAGGCAACCCTAATTACGTGCGTATACATCTATGGTAGTATAAATTTCTATTGCAAATAAAACCAGATAGAACGGAGTAGGGGTTTGAGGTCCGACGGCGATACTCGAGGCCATCGTGGTTTTTCTGGTTCTTGTTGAGTTGAACTCGCAAGCAAGATGATGTGTCGAAAAATCGTTTTGATAATGATAATTCTGGCGAAGAAGCGAGTTCGTCTAAAAATGTTTATTTAAGAAACTTACAGCAGGCTAGTGGTAAGAGAGCTTTCTTTTAAATAAAATTTGGCTAATGAGGTATTACAAATTTTAGCTGTTAAGTACGATCGAAATAAATATAATTAAAGACTGATGCAACAAATTGGACTTGAGTAATGGAATCTATTATGAAGAATGAATATTCGAATTTAATTTAACACGCGTGACGAAATTACAAGTGCAAGATGGAGAGCAAGGGTTGATGCTACACTTTCATTGTTCATAGCAAGGGTCAAATCGAGTCAAGGACGCAGCTGTCGGTTAGGTTGGCTGTTGGCAGTCAGATGACATTGTTTTCCTACAAGTTGTAACTGGGTAATTATATCTTTCTTATCGGATCGGGTTTGGAACAAAACTTTTAGTTTAAACAAAGAGTAAATACTATAAATTTTATTTGTAAAACATTCCTGGACGTTTTAAAGTTAATTTTTAAATTGTTAGAAAGTCAATTGATGCCTGCGAAGTCCGCAGTCACTGATATTAAAATTTGATCTATAATTGACCTTTACCTCAATCTAATTTCACTTGTATAATATAGCACCTTTGCAGAATGTGCTTAGTACACATTTGGTGTATTAATAAAACAGTGTAACACTGATAAGGTTATGAGCTCAAACACTTATCGGCGCATTTGATTTATTTGTAACAGATTTAACGTAATTTAATTCTTTATTAATTGATATAAAAGTTGGGACTTATGAAAGTTTAAGTCGCCTTGTAAATAATTTTGTTAATTGAATTGTTTTATTAATTGATATAAATTTGGACTTATGAAAGTTTAAGTTGCCTTGTATATAGTTTTGTTACTTGAATTGTTTTATTAAGGAACTAAGTCGAATCATTTTTTTTCATGGTACATATTTTTTTGTACCTATATTACCTAAAAGAAACATTAGAACTACTTTGCTTTACAATTGTTTTATTTATTGAAATGGTGTGTTGTGACTTAGTGCATTAAATGGTACACTACTGTGTTAAGCTATACCGGTCAGCCCACCCCTGAGGAAGTTATTAGATGTTTCATGCTCTTAAATGATTATAGCTTAGGCTATGTGTTTGTGGTAAGCAAAATTTAGTGTTTTGTTTAGATTCTGCCATACTTGAGGAGACGGAGTTTGCAGCCAGTGCATCAGTCCCGAGGTAATTGGTATAATTCTACTCCCTTACAGATAGGTGCAACAAGGAGCAGGACACGTGGCGCCCAACTAAAAAGAAAACCAACAGGGTGGAGCTACGTAGGACACAACATATGCACGTGCGGAGAAATAGGAACACCGGAACATATAGTATACGAGTGTAATGACTTACAGCCGTACCTCTACGCACATAGACAAATATTATTAAACAAGACCCTACACCAGATGATTTGGAACGAAAACCTTTATCCACACTTAAATGCACTCACACAGAAAACCACGGCACTCATCCACCAACGTTATCTTCACGGATAAAAGACACAAACAAAACTACCCGAACAGAGACATAAAAGTACCGCTTCTCCTCGAACCGAGGCTCTGCTCCGGAGACCGGAGACCGATCTCCTGGAATTCCAAGAGCACTGGTTAGGACGACCAGAAGCAACAAGATCAAACCATCAACCCGACTTTGAAACGATCCAACCCCCTAATATGTAGAATTTGCATGCTTCTACATATTAGCAACCCTGTCTCTAACAATTAATAACCAACAGTAGTAGTATAAGTTAACTTTAAGTACTAGTATAAGTTAATTTTAAGTAGTAGAATAGGGAATTTCTTTTCTTTTTAACTAACGCTAAATTTTAAGAACTGACACATACCCGAGGCAAGCAATACAGCAAACAAATCTTTTCCTCTGAAAGAACCTAATTTTTTATTTATGTAATAGTATAAGTTTAAACATGTACAAAATTATAATAATTCAATCCAACCTTTTAGTAACCTGGGCAAACATAAACACAAATTAACATTTTAAAACACACCTCACATATACACACAAACACACACACATACACACATAAACACACAAAACACACAAAACACTTCTTATGCACTGTGCAAACACAAAACACCATTCACACACTTACATTGTCTTTTCAACATCTGGATTTCCGGCTGCCGATGGTCCAGACTGATAAGGCAACATCTGTCGAGCATTCCTCTTTGACGATTGGGATATCTGGCTTCCGATGGTCCTGGTCCTAAAGGTGAAACGTAACACGGATGCCAACATCACACACAACACACAAACACACAACTCTCTCTCTTTCTCACACACACACACACACACACAGACACACACACACACACACACACACACACACACACACACACCTCAATACACGCTTCCATTGCCTTTTCAACATCTGGATTTCCGGCTGCCGATGGTCCGGACTGATAAGATAATATCCGTTGTGCGTTCTTTTTTGACGACTAGGATATCCGGCTGCCGATGGTTCTGGTCCTACAGGGGGAACGTAACACGGACCAACATCACACACAACACACATACACACACACACACACACACACACACCCCACCCACACACACATACACACATAACACATGATGGTTACTTTCTGTGTGGAAGCCAGGTCTGCTTAAATTTCAGGTAGCAAACTACTGAAACGTTGGAATAAATAAATAAAATAAATACCCTTTAAGTAAAATCTAAATGGCCTGTACCCAAAAATAATATTCAACCGGTAGACCTAGTTCTAATTAGAGCCGATTCTGTTCCTCCTCTTCAGTGATCACTAGCGCGTATTATCTCCGTGCATCCTGACATCGACGGGATGGTCGGCGTTGTCACCGTTAGAACAGCGCGTGGTTAGTTTAGGCGTACTGTGGTTAAACTCTGTCCTCTCCCTCTAGATGAAAATTAAAATATTTCCATCTTGGGGGGCGGTATGTTCCTTCCAACCCATTATATTCATTTAGTTTCTTTACATTATTACTATAAAGTTTAAGTTTATTTTTTAATGGTAATATCTGCTCTTTTATTTAAATCTAATAAACCCGGTCACGTTATCACCTTCAATGTTCTATTTTCTTTGCCATATGTTTCGTGATTGCGCGGCCTAACTCATTCTATTGTCACCGCTTGAACAATAAGTTTCTGTTTCGGAGGTCAGTCCGCGTATTGGACTACCTTACCGCTTTATATTATTTTTCCAGTGTAGTAATAAGTGTTCTGGATCCAAGAATCTTCACCGCTTTAACTGGGCATCAGGAAAGAATATTGAAGGCCGCATTTGTTTAATATCTGTTTTGTTATACACCCGCTTTTCTCTCCTGAGTATCTTTTTTATGTACTCAACACCTGGTGTACCAGACCTTGAGGCAGAGCCTTGTAGTTGCACATGCTCCTACGTTGATATTCTCCAGTACGCACCTGTTTCATATATGGACTAAATGGTACAGGAGCGTGTAGATGTGAATATGATCCAGAACTACGTGAAAATTCTAAGGATACAAAAGACATAGATGAATGCGATGAATCAGCTATAGAAAGTGGAGGCGAGATTTATGATGGAGACTGTAATCATTGATAAATTGTTCTTGAGTGCAATGCAGTTGATATGTGTTTGGTATTTGTAATTAACTTTGAAGTCTAATACTGTCTAGGATTATGCAATTCAATGATAAAGTTAACATTTATAAAATTACAATTAAAAAAATTAAAAAGAACACTCTTCGCTTTTAGAAAACAAAACCATAAATGCTTTATTCAAAAGCCGTAGAACATTGTGTAGAATTTAATACTGAATACTTATATTAATAGTAATAAATAAATTAAAACACTGTGGCACGATACGAATTAAAATAATTAATAACCCTTAACCACAAAAACTATTGTTAAAAATTAAATATGTATTTCGACCACTAAGTGGTCATCATCAGTAGTAAACTTAAAAAATAAAACGCTTTAAAAATTGTTCAGGAAACCCTTCTGGGGATATTCTCCTAACCACATATGCTGAAGTGATCCTTCCCAATAGACAATTTACTAAAATTGTTTTGAACACCTAACGATATTCTCCTCACCAAGTAGGCTGGTGATCTCTACAAAATAAAGTCATCACTTTATTTTGTAGCGATCACCAGCCTACTTATTTACTTATTTGCAAGTCAACTAAAATTTCGGTTAACGAGTAGTAAAGTTGAAGAGCAACACGTGCCACATAAGGTGTACTACAATATTATTCTGTACCTGAAAAATTCTATAACTCAATTTTCTGTGCGTATAAGTTATCAACAATAGGTAGGGATTAATACAAATGTAAAAATTATTATAACACAACAACTTCGTCATAATAATCTTTAGATTAATCCACTTTGAACTATGATTCGTTGCAATCTTATTGAATCGAGAAAATATATAATGTTTGTCTGAGTTGTATAAGATGATTGACTTCTTTTAATGCGTTCTACTATTATCAGTAGACAAAGTAAAGTTACAAAACTATTTATTTTATGCTACGCTAATTAACTAATGCAAGTTTTTAAAATAATATAAAACATTGCGTATAAAAGAACAAAGACCAGAAAATAAATTTAGAATCTTTTAGTTTCCTACCAAGTTAGCCAAGAACTTTGAGCATTACTCATCAATTACAGAAGAAATAGATGAAGAAGTCATTTTCCTTAGTCATCAATTAAGGAGATATTATCATTTAATTGCACGTTATTTTAATGCACTGTAAAATACAGACAACAAAACCATTTTACTTAAAAATATTTCGTTTCTTTTAAGGTTATTTTATATTGATTACTAATGCAATATTCAACATCATTATGATATACAACAACAAATTATATCTTAAGGCGTACAGCTGAAGAACATATCCTTTACCGATAACATTTATAAACTGTATACTCAAATCGTGGTTCTATCTCTTAATGTGATATATTTATCAGTTAGGTTTTGTATGTTAATCATGTAGTCGATTTATGTTTTGGAGTTTTGAGGATAATTGAGTAGGGAACACAATTTAGGGAAAAACAAAACTACATACTTGACTTATAAATATAAGCATACGAGATGCAAAATTTGGACTAATCGAAACTGTTATTAAGGAATAAATAAGGCGGAAAATAAATACCACTTCAGGTTTAGTTGAGTATGGAAAAGTTTCACTTTTGTTAACATAAACTTTTTCTTTCGGTACTTAAGAATCTCGACAGTTGTCTATCCACAATTAAAATAAACATTCAAATTAAGCTACGAATTATTCCAGCAAAATTATTACATACCTCATTCACATTTAATTATAAACAAGCAGCTGCTGATTTCTATGGATTTATTCGCCATCTCCTGTCCAGCAACATTAGCTGTGTCTATACTTAAATTAGATCACTTACTAGTAACCATCATTTTTTCAGAATGAAAGTTCATCTAACACCACAACATAAGTTTTTAGTGTTTGGTTAACTCTTCATTACTCAACATTGTTAGCTTTCATTGTTAATAAACACTTGTGTTCTATTGAACAAAAATGTAGATTTGGTCTAGTACCGTATATGCCATGAAATGGCGTAGCTACTAAATTACAACACTCAATGGTGTTTATTTATTTCAGTAAGAAGTACGAAGTAAACACTTTCTACTTTCGCAACATCAAGGTCGTCTGAATTCATCACGTGCTGATTTGCAACGAACAACATATCTATCGCTCGCAAAACATATCTAGAGTTTAAAGATTTATGAAAATCTTGTCCAATCCCTTTTACTATTTCTTTTGTTACACAATTTATCTATATACCTATTGATGCCCACTGTATTTTATATCATACGTAGCGCCTACGAATGCGTAGTACCGTCTACTAATAAATATTCAATGTATCTCCTGTTGAATTTTTTGTTATTTATTCGCTTGACGACAAATAATCTATGTATATATATATATATATATATATATATATATATATATATATATATATATATATATATTAATGTGTTTGAATAATGACCTTGCAATGAGTATAATTAATATTCTTCAATTATGGGTTTAAGGTCAGCTGGTAGGATTTAAAAGTAAACTCTTTTTAAATGCCTAAATTTTCGGATCTATATTTTATCCTTGATCACAGGCGTTTCTAAAATAATGTTAACTGGACTAAAGTTTACATAAAATAAATATAACTTACAAATTGAGAAAATAAAATTGACATCTGAATGAATGGATTTTGTATATAAAAGTTTTGGATTTTATTGCTTTTTGAAGTTGAAAAATTGTATAATTTGTAAAAGTATTAAAATGTCAAAAAAAATTTTGTTTCTAAATTGATGGATTGTATGATTTTGTATGTGTGCATGCAAATTTATGTTTGTAGGAGTGTTTGTGCACATGTTTGCTTGTGTTGTGTGTATGCGTGTGTGTGAGTGCAACTTGTATGCGTTCGTGTGTGTGTATGTGTGTGCGAGCGTGCATATGTGAGAGCGAGCGTAAGTGTGTGGGTGTGTGTGAGAGAAAGAGAAAGAAGAGAGAGAATGAATGTACATATATATTTTAGTGTTACTTGAGTTATGTGTTTATGTACTAACAATTCTTGCATTAACTATTTATCAACTAATGCTCTAAAATTAAGGAGATAGGTATAAATCGAACTTAAGCCATTAATATCGGTTCTTTTATTTATTGCATTTTGATTTTGAAAGATATGACACATTTCTAAGAACAATCTTTTCTGTTTATCTTTTTCAAATTCTAAAATTTGAGGATTTTTAAAATCCATTTTGTGATTAGAAGTAATTAAATGTGGCAATAAAGCGCAGGAATTTGGCTTGACCTTAATGCAAGAATTGTTAGTACATAAACACATAACTCAAGTAACACTAAAATATATATGTACATTCATTCTCTCTCCTCTTTCTCTTTCTCTCTCTCTCTCTCTCTCTAACACACACACACACATACACACACACTCACGCACGCTCTCACATGTGCATGCACGTACACACATACACACACACGAACGCATACAAGTTGCACTCACACACACGCATACACACAACACAAGCAAACATGTGCACAAACACTCCTACAAACATAAATTTGCATGCACACATACAAAATCATACAATCCATCAATTTAGAAACAAAATTTTTTTTGACATTTTAATACTTTTACAAATTATACAATTTTTCAACTTCAAAAAGCAATAAAATCCAAAACTTTTATATACAAAATCTATTCATTTAGATGTCAATTTTATTTTCTCAATTTGTAAGTTATATTTATTTTATGTAAACTTTAGTCCAGTTAACATTATTTTAGGAAAGCCTGTGATCAAGGATAAAATATAGATCCGAAAATTTAGGCATTTAAAAAGAGTTTACTTTTAAATCCTACCAGCTGACCTTAAACCCATAATTGAAGAATATTAATTATATATATATTATATATATATATATATATATATATATATATAGATATGAAAAGGCCGCACGTGGAACGCCACTAAATTATTGCTATGATAACGGCCACACGTTGGACTACCGCTAAATTAGTGATACAACAACGGTTGGCGTTAAGCGCCGCTAAAAGAGTACCGTGATACAAAAAACCAAACTTACATATACCTTAGACAAATAATACAACAAACAAATCTTTTCCTCTAAAAGGACCTAGTGTTTAATATAATAGCATAAGTGTCAAACCTGTATAAAGTTACACCAATTTAGTCCAACTTTTCGGTAACCTGCGCAAACATAAACACAAATTAACATTTCAAACACACTTCAAGTATATCTGCTAAGCATTCTTCTCAGAAGACTGAATTTCCGGCTGGCGATGGTCCTAGTACTAGGGAGGGAATGCAAGGCGGATACAAATACCACACAAACACACACACACACACACACACTCACATACACAAACACCTCTCAAACACTGTACAAACACCTATTCACACACTAACATTGCCTTTTCAACATCTGGATTTCCGGCTGCCGATGGTCCAGACTGATAAGGCAATATCCGTTGAGTGTTCTTCGTTAACCAATGGGAATGTGGGCACAAGTGGCAACGTAGCAGCAATTCTTTTTTACGATCGTCGTTGGACTTCGGGGCTAGTCGTTTGTTGGTGGATGTTGAACGGCTTGCCTTTTTGATGTTGGACTCTACTTTGGCTAAGCGGACAGCCAAGTTCAATATCGTTTTCGGCGTGTGACACTTGATCCCGTTCAGGAGTGCCGGAAAGAGTAAACGTGTGGTAAAATCTAGGTCCTGAGTTTCAATGACCTCTCGTGAACCATCTATCACGTGAATATGTATGTAATTTCTATAATGTATATAATGTATATTATGTATATAATGTATATAATGTGTATAATATGTATAACGTGTATAATGTGTATAAAGTGTATAATGTATATAATGTATATAATGTGTTTTTTTTGTAAATGTCAAACTTAAGGTTTTTTGTAGAAGGTCCGACAACCAGCGTGTCCAAAAAAGGAATACTGCGGTTGGCTTCTTTTTCATATGTAAAAATCAGATTAGAGTTGTAACAACTAAAAATATACACCGTAGACTCTATCAAATGCTCGAGAATAGAACTTAAAATATCATCAACATGTTTAACTATGATCAGCATTTCAAAAGGAACTAAACAATAGTTTAAATAACTATTACTTTTGCAGATAGGCAAGACTTTTAATATGTGGCTATGTTGTGTAGACGTTCAGTTGCTTGCGGTTCGCCACCGCTCTGTCTGTAACTAGCCTAGGTTAAATTTTAGATTTCACACAATTCGTTTAATATGCCTCAACAAGCAAAAGTGATATATTTTTCAATAACGTTGTGTTTATATGAATATCTTAATACATTCAGAGGAAGTGTCAAACCAAATCTGCATAATTTAACGTAGCGATATTGTAATTAAATATATAAATTTACGCAGGAATTTTAATATCTTACATCCTTAATTTGATTTAGTATATAAAAGTAAATATACAAATTTTCCTTGAATTGTGAATTAAAATTTGTAGTTTTTGAAAGTAATACCAGTAGATATAAATAATTCGTTTCAAAAAGCAAAAAGATATGTCTATATATGAAAAATTACTTTTTATGTCTACTGTTGCCGTTGCCGAAGTCGATTGTTACGTTTTTTTCGTGGCAGCCACGTTGGGCGCCAAATTTATGCTACGTAACACAAAGAAAGTCAAAGAAATTACCGGGCTCAATCGGAGAGTAGGGGGGGTTGTAGAAAGCAGACTGACCTATGATGTATGCGGCGGTAAGGAGTTAGTAACAGTACCTGCAATAAAAGAAATTAGAATAGCAAACCTGCAATAAAAAAGATTAGTCCTGCAAACCTGAAACAAAGAAAAAGCATAGCAGCAATGCATAGTCTAAGTTACTCAGTACTTGGTAGAATGTAAAAAAAAACGGAACAAAACACAAACTACCACTCCTCTCTCTAATCTGTTTATATGAACTCGTTGCTATTCCAACCTTTTATCGTCTATTATCTAAACTTGTTAGTAACATAAGGAACATTCAATAAAATGAATGCAGCCATCCTATCCACTAAATAATTACGAGCTGTTTATCATTTTTCAAAAAGTTGGAAAGTAATTTACGAATAATCCAATTTACAATTCTTCCTTGCAATTTATTTATTAATGAAAATCAATCTTCAAATTATCTACTTTTAAAGTAATACCGACGAGTTAAATTGCATACAAATCTGAATTATTCTGAAGTATTTCCTTTATACAAACAGCGATCTCAAAGAAACGATGTATTTTTAAGTACGTTAACAGAAAGGAAGCGAAAAATGTTAAACTACAAAAATGCCCGTTACACGATTCAATTCCTAAACAGTATTTAGGAATTGAATATAATTATCGCTAATATTATTCAACGCCTCGGTAACTTCCCTTATAATTAATTTACGAAAGGGAAAACTGTGACACCGCTAAACAACGTCCGCTATTAGAGTATTCGTTGAAGAACGAATACAATTACTACGTTCAGAAACGTATACAAATTTCAAGAATCGACTTTCTGACGATGTATTAATTCATGACGTCACGAAAGTGTACTTTCAGTAACGAATAGACTCAATGACTCCCCCCCTCCCGTACAGGACACTCTAGTTTGACGGTAGCATCGTAAAAATAAATTAATTACTAAGTGATACGCCAGTCGTGATATAAATTAAATTAGTGTAAGTAGTATAAGTTATGTAGCTAGTGTTTTGTGTTGTAAAACGTTAGTAGAATATATAGCTCATGTAAATAAAATTAAATGTAAATAAAGAACGTGTTTTAAATAAGGTTACAATAGGTTAGACGTTAACCAACATGGCAGCACGCACTTTGTGCATGGTCGGTCTCGGGATTGAACGTGTCAGATGTGTATTGATTGAAAGATAATTTTAACTAAACAACTGATCTAACTGTAAAAAATTGTAAAAGGTTTAAGGGCAAACAAAATGCGACCAAAGAAATTATCTGGAACTGCATTTCGGAAACAGAAAAAAGAACGAGAAAAGTTTGCTTCGAGTCTTGCTTTAAGTTTTGGAAAATGGCTTACGCAAACAGAAGGTGAAGAGATTCCAGAACCATCTCTAGTTACCGCCAGTCAAGAAAACGCAACTATCACGCACGAAAATTTATTATCACATCGAATGTGCCATGTGTCGGAAAGAATTAGAAAAACGCGTAAAAGAAGGGACAACCTTGGACCCAGAAATTCAAAACTCTATTCAAAAGAAGGTTTAGAGGTGGCGAAACATTATAAGAGTAATTGTGGATGTCATTTTATACTGTGTAAAAAATAACTTGGTCTTGAGAGGTAGTATTGAAAAGATTGGAGAGTAAGGATGAGGTAAATATTTGAGTATTCTGGAACTTATTATTCATTATTACCCCCCGTTAGCAGAACATGTTGTTTATGTAAAATCCAAGAAGAGCGCACTGTACGATTTTTCTTCAATTATTCAAAATGAAATAATTGAGTTAATAGGAAATAAAGTTCGTTTTGGCATTTTAAAAAAATAAAAGCTGTAAAATATTTTTCAATTATGCTGGACTGCATACCTTACAGCGAACACAGGGAACAAATGACCGCAATAATTAGATTTGTAGATATATCTGATGGTAATTGCAAAATTGAAGGAAGTTTTATTGACATCATTTATACTAATGAAAAAACCAGAAAAAGGCCCCCAACCAATATACTTAACAAACTTCAATCTGATGGATTAAACATTCCGGACTGCAGAGGACAGAGGTTTGATGACGGCGCCAACATGGCTAGAAAGTACAAAGTCGTCCAAGCTCGTATACTACAAGTAAACGATCTGGCTAGATACGTTCCATGTGCTGTTCGTAGCATGAGCCTTGTGGGAAACCATGTGGTTCATGTATCTACTTCCATGATAAAATTTTTTGGAATAGTACTAGATATATCACATTTTTTAGTAAGGCTACGATGAGAAGGAAAAATCTAACTGAAAATCTTGGAGTATATCTTAAGGGCCATTGTGGTACAAGGTGGACTTTCAAACAATGTGCTGTTGCTACTCTCAAAAATAAAATTACGGATATTTTCTCAGCCCTTTAGGTATGACAAATGCCACTAAATGGAATTCTGACAGTTTCTGGAGCCAAAACTATTATACAACAAATTGATTTGCAATTTCTTTGCTTGTTATAAATATAGAATAGAGTTCTTGCCAGTATCGACAAAATAAACAAAACTATTCAAAGCAAAAGCTGTTTTACTGGATGTAGCTTTCAAAATGCTACAAGGCCTCAGAAATCAATACCAATAATGCGTATGAAAGCGTAGTTCCAGCACTTGATTATGGAAGACAAGCCGCTGAAGTAATGGAGATTACATCTAATTTTCCAGAAAAGAGGAAAAAAATAAAGGTTATAAGTTCTGAATTGGCGAAAGATGACTGTTACTCTTTATCAACGAGCGAAACTTTGGGAAGGAAGTCAATGCCGTGTATGGCCAACTGATGATGGAAATGAAGAAAACATATGAAACTCTTGGATCTATTTCGTCAAATTTTAGTTTCTTATCGTGCTAATCTATAAAAGATAAAGCCGTCAGTTACGTTCAAAAATGTGCTGCTGATTTTGCGCTTCAGTATTCCAAAAATATTAATGTTGAGCAGTTGGTTAGTGAAATTGAATGTTTTAAAACTCAAGCCGTGGAACTTATTAAGGATATAGAATCTACTATTCAATTTGACTTACTACAGTGTACATGCTAATACTCGCTTAAAGATGCGTATCGAAATATTGAAATTGCTTTGACAATTTTTTTAACGTTACCTGTTACTGTGACGACATACGAGCGCAATTTTACTAAATTAAAACTTATAAACGTATTACCTTCGGTCTAGCATGGGACAAGAACGTTTGACAAACCTTGCTATTCAATCCGTTGAACAGAAAGTGGCAGAAAATATTGATTTTGACAACATAATAACAGAATTTGCATTGTTGAAAGCTAGAAAAGTTAAATTGTAGATAATTTTAGAAATAGAATTGTTTGTTTTTTATATTTTGGAAATACAACTGTGTAAAGGTTGCGATTTTTATTTGAGTCTATGGAATCATGTGTATAAATATTACTTCTATTATTTTTAGGACCAGGTTACATTGCATTGCGAACAAGAATACCGACGATGGAATATTTGAAGGTTGGAATACGGAAGATACGCGAATATATGATGCGACCTAACCGATTTGATGCGAGTATGCAGGCCACACATCAACGTATTTACTGGTTTGTGTACATTCAGACGACCAAAAATTTTTACGGATTAGCATGCAATGAAATCAGCCCCTTGGTTCACAGGACGCCAAACTCTACCTTTGCAAAGGGCGCTAAGATCCCCTTATACGGAACTGGAGATAGATATCACTCCCATGCTCATATCACCAAAAATCTCACGGCATATTATTTTTGTCCATTAGCAAACCCACTATCTATTTTATTTTAGTGTTAGTTAATTCTGATCATCACACCGAAACGTGCGTAAGATATTTTTCCAACAGTTTTGGAAAACAATTAAAGCATTAGTTTTGATATCTATTTAAAATTTAAATAACGGTAGAAATTTCATGCCGTACTTTTTTGAAGTATATAGCAAATGTAGATACTTTAAACAACGGCTAAATCTTCTTAGTTTCAATTTTACATTGATTCCATTTTTTAGGTGTTGTTTATGAATTATGATATATCTAGGTCACGTAAGGTTATCAGCATAGCTGTGTGATCAAGAAATATTTAGTTAAATCTTAGTTCTGTCGACTTATCTCTAAGAATAAACAGCCATTTCCAATTAGTGAGAAATATGAATCTCCAATAATTTTAACAACAATGCGATTAAACAAAATCTTACTGATATGCAGCCCTGGTTTATACAAATAAAATAAACATTAAAAGTATTTTTGCAATTTTGAAATCAATGACATATTTAAAACAGAAAACACTTTTGTCACGGTTATGAATCAGCCGCGATGTCCATTTAATTTAATGAGCTGAATAAACTTAATTTAAGTCGGTTTTCGGTCATTTTTAACAGCATTAGTCAAATTTTAAAATACGTTTTTAATAATCTTTGTAGCAATTTTATTTTCTACCTAGATATGTTCGTATAATTAATCCCTTTATTTAATAATAAATAATATAATGCATAATAATGCTATTCAATCCATTGATTAAATATTACCTATTGCCCAATAAAGTATTAGCATTCAGTTCAAATTAAAATTTAATTTCCACGGTGACAAAATAAAAGCTTCTATTAAGTATCATTCCTAGAGCTCCATCTATTAAGAAATTACGAAGTAACGTTGTTACCGGGCAGCAACTCGCTTGTCGACACTTCTAACACAGCTGTGGTGAAAGCAGGTCGATTTGTTCTTAGAAACAATGGTTTTTGCTGTTTTCGTGTTGGAAGCACGTACGGATTAAGTTCTGTTAGGAGAATGTCATCTCCGAGAGGCATTTTTGATAGTCCATTTGTTGGAACAGCTCGCAGATGACGAAAGATTTTTTGGTTGAAAGGCCGTGGTAACAGTAAGTAAAAATCTGATTCTGTAACGATATTAATTAAAAATTTTCAGTACAATTTATTTATATATGGTATTCAATTTAAATTACAAACAACTTTATTTATATATAATATGAAATTTTATAAATGATAGTATTCAAGTTAAATTATCAAGCATCATTTGATGGTTTTCGTGGTTTAATGTACACATAAAGCAACTTTAAATTAACATGCAGATTGGTAATCAGGAGACTGGTTTACGTTATTTTTGATTAAAAGCAAGAAGAAATATGGTTTTTACGCTTTGTTCTTGGAGTGGTCCTGGCGGAATTTAATTACTCAAAATGGAGGCCGAGTAATGTGATTTTCAGTATGCAGTACAATTATTTGTTCGAAATTGGAGATTTCCGTATTTCAATGCTGACGTATGATTCCTTTATGGTATTTTTCAGACAGACGGAGTTCTGGTATGTAGAAAAATTGTTTTCGTATGTTAGTTGAACTATGAACGTAGTAACGAGATAAATTTTTGTTTAATCGAGTTGTGTAAACTTCTAAATAGGTCAAGGACAGACCACAATTATATTTTTCAATATTAAGCAATAGGAATCTGTAACTTTTACTTACCTCATTCTTTTATTAATTCAATGAAACAACAGAAGATGTCATTACGTGTTAGAGAAAGTGAATTCTTATATATATGAGAACTTAAAAATTAAATTTCTATGTTTGATATTTCATTCATACTTATTTGGAATTATCCATTGTAAGGTTAAGGTAGATCTACCCTAATTAACATTTTTGTTATCAATAAGCAACAATTTAGAAAGCAACTTTATGCTTTGTCAATTTGTTAAATAAAACCACATTTAATGTGATTGGTACTGATTTTATCCAGTGCCTTTGTAAATAATTTTTCACAAATTAAATTAATCAGGACATAAAGAAAGAAAGATATTTTGTATAAAAGCACATAATTGAATACTAGAGGAATAGATTTTTATTTTCGAACAAAAGACTATTCTTTTTATTTAGGATGAATGAAAGATGATTCCAATTGAATTTAAAAATTTTTGAGTAGGAATGCACAAACAGTGCTTTTCTTTGTTTAATCTGTTCACAGGTGTTGCAGAGGATTACTAAGGTCAAGGTCGAGCCATATGGTAAGAAACTTTAGGGATTATGTGGTCTTTAATAAATTGAATAGCGGTTATAGCATAAAGGTTTCCGCATTAGCCTTGTACAAGGGACTTGAGTAAGGTCTTCTCTGTATAGAAAAATACGGTGGCGCCTTATTCTTTATATTTGTGGTCGCAATTCAACCCCGACCCACAGCTCATGTTCCACCCAGAGCATATAGTTCGACTAGCCGCTTTGCCTTTGAGATTTCCACAACTTTGAGCCATTTTCCATCAGAACTTGCCGTGGGCTCTCTTCGCTTATTGGAAAATCTCGTTAAACAAAATCCCAAAATAACTTAAAAGGCTATATCTTTACCTGAAGTTATTCCAATACTTGCTACCTTATAAAGGTTTGGTGGTTTTAAAAATATTTTATTTAATAATACATTAACTAGTTAACAAGGAATACGAATTCCAATGGTAGTATTTCTGTACAAAAGGTATACTTATGGACGGTGACGCTCTTGTCGCAGATTTTTTCAAAGTAGCACGAGATTTAGATACTAGACTTTAAATCTTATCCAAAAGTATAATAACAGTGTGAAAGAATTATTTCGTATTAAAGAATCTCGAACTTCATTACTTTCTTTATAAGTGTTTCCGCGTTCTTGACGCTATATTCGAATGACAATTGAAATTTATCTTTGCAAAGATTTTCCTAGATATTTCCTTGGCAGTAGTAGTATCCAACCAGCCTCATACTACCATGTACTAGTAAAGTCGATAACCTCTGCCGTAAACCGTGTTCTGTATACAGTTCAGCTTGAGGGAGACAGAAAATTTGCATATTTTTTTAAATTTTTGTATAAGTGTGCAAGTAGACGTTTTTATGGGAACTGACCCACTTTTTGCGCATTGGAATTTTTGCTTATTTCAGGATTTTCTAGATAACGCAAATCTATTTATTTTTATAAAAGGGATTAACTCTTGCCGAGTTACAACCTTTTTAAGAGGCAAACCTCCAAAATTTTTGCTTTTTGTCCAATAGGTAGGTTTTTAATAACTTTTCTTCTCACCTAAGACATATATTTGATAGATAATTGAAATCCTTTTAAATTTTTCAAATCCGAGCAACCCTCACCTACATTATAACCATAATCCTCAAAATTACTTTGCATCTAGATTTCGATTTATTTCCAAACATTCAAACAACGTATTTAATGCAAAACCTTCTGCAGATATAAAACCTTTTAAAGTTTTTTTAAATCGGATAACCCTTACGGAGCCGTAACAACAAAAAACAGAAAATTACTTAATATCTAGATTTCGTTTTGTTTTTCGAGAACTAAAGCACAAATTTAATCGAAAAAAATCCACGACATTAGAAAATGCTTTAATTTTATCCTACAAGAGATATACATCAAAGTCTAATTTTATACACATATAAATTTATTAAGAAAATTGTAATCTGTGTGCATTGTTACCTTATAATCATTTTGCTTTTGATAAAAACCTACATACTTTTATTCACCTAAATAAAGTAGTAAAGATTTAGGGGTGGGAAGGCGAGGAAAAATTTTACAACTGATATATACATACTTTATAAGAAAACTTGCATCTACCATAAACTTAAAATTAGGAATATTTATCTATTTCTTTATGCCCTCATGCATAGATTGACTTTTTGCGGGGAATGATGTAATGTTTGTCAAAAATTTGTTAGTAAATTGTGTATAAATGTAATGTTTCTTACTTCGTATCAATATCATCGTTTGCAGACTTCTAATTAGATTTCACGTCACATTCTTTTTTCTGGAATTCAAACCTTTTGGAAGTAAACAAATGCAATTACGTGTAATTTTCTTCAAAGTTCTAAGGTTTTTAGAATTTAATTAAATATTTAAAAAGTCCTACAGTATGGTTCTAGGAAATCACAACCTATTTTATTTGTCTCGTCAGGAAATGAGTAATCCTAGGGCAAAAGTTAATAGCAAATACCAACAGATTTCCTTAAAATAAATGAACTCGCAGTAGTACATTATCAGGGTAATCACCCCCTCATTTCCCCCAGCATCCTCATTTCCCCACACATCTGGACCAAAAAGTTTTCTTCGACTAACCATTTTTCATCTTTCGAGATAAATATCTCAAATTTTTCATCTTTCGAGATAAATGAGCATCCTCATTTCCACACACGAAATAAACCTATTTTTAAGATTTTTTTTTTTTACCGCTAACATTCTGGACCAAATAGTTTTCTTCGACTAGCCATTTTTTATCTTTCGAGCTAAACCTATCTTGTTTGGTATCAACTAACATTAAATTTTTCTAGGGACCCCCAAACCTGCAAACAGATTTGAAATAGGACCACGCCCTTTAAACTCCGGAACCTCTACATTTTTTTTTTACCCATTTATGGTATATGCTTTAACCAAAGACTTAGAGGTAGTAACACAAAAATTAAGAACACAAAAGTTTAATAATTTATTTATCCAACTTACAGTTTAATAAACTAATTACAATTTTTACAAAGTATAACATTATTTCCTGTGCGTAGCCGAAAGTTTAACCTGTAACAAAAAAGATTAATGGGTTGTTTAAATAGACCTGTAACAAAAGAGATTAAAGTAAAAGAAAGGAGACGTGTTTTCAGTCAATAAAACATATTGTTGGAACGTATTGATTTTTTAAATAATATTAACAAAGCCGTTAGTTCGCATGATCTGAAATTTGTGTAAACAAGGATGAACTCCATTCAACGGTACATCAACTACTTATTTTCTATTTAGAATATACGCCAGAAACTTGCATGCTTTTAATTAATTAAAAGCAGAAAGTTTTGTCCGGAAACGCTACTGTAAAATATATAGAGCAAATAAATTATTCCCTGAATGTGTTTTCAATTGTAATAACTGACTATACAATCACTTATGAATTTTAAATTACACTTTATTTAACTAAGTTACTTTAAACAAGAAATTACCGCATCCAAAAATTCCAATGCATGCTTAACAATAATGTAGAAATGGCAAGGTCGACTTTTAGTGTAAGGATCGCTTGGTTAATAATTAAGAAAGCGCATTTTGCTTGTATGAAATCTATGGAATTTCTCCTGTAATGAAAGAAGAATGCATTCGTAATTGTAAATGCGTGCTATAACTTTCGCTAGATACAAACCATGTTAATTAGAAATTTTGTGTATGACATCATTAACTACCTAAATTTCAGAATTAACAAAATGTAATAAACCAGATTAAGTACTATTCAATAATAATCAGAGTGAAAGTAAATGGGTCTTATTACATATTGAAATCCTAAATTACCTTACGTGACGCGGTAGAAGCATTATAACGCAAATTCCGGAAACTTCCAATGTAGTATTAATTCATTTGTAACTCGTAATCCAGCAAATATTCTAGATTCTTAACGGACATGTGAATCACATTTAAAAGCTGTTTATAATTTCTTCTCCAAACAAATGCGGTTATTACAATAGGAAAGTATGCTAAAATGCAAGTCAATTAACAACAATTTAATAGTGTTTACTGACCTACCTTAATTGTTTGTACAAGGAAACACAATAAAATATATACAAATATAGTAACTACCTTATTTATTTATGCCCCATGTGTAGCTTGCTGTACTATTAGGACCAGGGTATGCAGACTTTAAAACCTCCATCTCGCACGCTTTACACAGATGTTGGTTGTTTCGTACAAGACCCTTTAACAGCTGGCGGAGCTGAACGTTTACTGCTTAATGACATACCGTGCTGTTTTTCCTCGTGTCGCTGTGAGCTATTCTTGTAAAAGCGATACTGCAAGACCCAGAGTTTAAGTACTTTGCTGCCGACAGATGTATAAGCTTAACCGGGGACGATGTTACACCACGACATTAAATGGTATGCTTGAATATTTTCTTTGGAAACAATCGAAGATTGCCGAAGACACTCGAAGAGTGCACAAACGCGGTCACTAAACCACAATTAATAATCGCCTTTATAGGTTTAACATTTCTACCATTACCAATGACTTTAATTTCTTATTGGATAATCCTTATTCTCCCACGCACTGTTGCGTAGCTGGATGCCCACCCCTTTTGGTGATATATGCTCGTTATAGGTTGTAAGACCCTCGGTTTTACTTAACTACACTTTGTGAGACCCCTTTAATCTTTTTAATCGTGTCCTTCTCGCGCACAATACAGTAGGACTTAGCCTTACTACCTACAAATTCTAACACCAAGTCACCGTTAAACTCGTCTTTAAATTTCCCCACAACTTTTGTTTACATGCGGTAAATTGTGTTTATTATTTGCGGGTACACCACTTTAAACTTAAAAATAAAAACAGGATAGTTTAATACGTCTATTAATAATTTATGGTAATGTTGGCGGTACAAATATGTAAAAACAAACTTTATCAAGAAAATATAATGTTTTAATAGAATACATACACGTATTGATAACATCTATAAACCGCTGTGGTAACCAGAGTCTGGCGAATCTGGGATAGCCGAATCTCTAAACATTTGCGCAAGCGATTGCCTTGCAGTTGCATCTTTTAAGTACTGAATGGGAAACATTTAATAAGTTCCAACACTGTCAAGTAATTTAAATTGCTGCAATCATTAGACAGAGAAATACTGGTACTGCTCTCTCCTCTAATAACGTTTGAACCCTTTCTTCCTCCGTCGTATTTCCACATACTTTTTATATCACCAACAAATTTTTCATAAAATTCTGGAAAGTTTCTACACCTTAACTCTACCATTTTATAACAGATCAATTCTCGCAAATTTAATAGCTTGATGCACTCGTACGCAGGTAGCACAATAACATTCCCATCTTTCGTAATCTCCATATTATATGAATTCTCTTTTCAAAATTGTTCAACAGCCACATACTTCTATTAAAGGCTGTGCTCAGCTGCAATTTGAAATTTTGATCCAATTGTATGTCAACAACATCGTTTCCAGTAGTCAAACCATTTAATCGGACTTGTTTTGAGTCTTGAGCAAATTGGCGAATTTGAAATTCCACTTGAAAAGTACACAATTTCTTCCAATCGAAGTAAGAGAATGTTATCGTAGAATCAGCACACATACCACTACAGCAAATCACTTGGATGACAGGTTGAAGACCACCATATAAATCAAAACCAACTTCTAATATATGGTGGTGATAATTTGAAGGAAATTCGCCTAACTTATAGGTTGACTTACCAACTAGTTGGTTGATATTTAATTGTGGTACTCGCACATCACTTGTAACGTCAACACAAGAAAAATCCATTTTTAATTTATAATTTTAATCCAACTCGACGATACTTTGACGACTAATGCACTGGAACATGGCTCTCGCCTTTTATGCCGATGGTCGAGCGTGCGCAGCTCCTTATTATATTAGTTGGTGTTATATGCAAGTCTTGACTGGAAAAGTGACGCGTATAATTGTTTTATAGTGGGTTTTACCTGTATGTATTTAACCACCAACGCCATTTTTAGAATTATTAAACAAAATTACTCTTAACAGTATTTTTAATATACCATCGTGTAATATTTCAATTATTATTGTGTTTTTCCTCAGGTTCTCAAATCCTCGGAAATTTTTCAAATCGAATGACCCCTTACTGATTTGCAGAATAACCTTTGCAAGCACCGTATATAATTAATCTTTAATCTATTTCTAAACCGTATCGCTCTGTCTTTTGAGATAAACCCATGATGTAACCTATAAAATTAGTATAGAATTTTCCTGGGGAATTGAAATTAATTATCACGTCTTTTAAAATTAGTTCCAACAAAGACTTGTACATATTGTATTAATATTCAAAACCTATCAGCAAAACACCTTTGCATTTTATTTAGATTTAGCTCGATAATAGAGTTAAACTCAAAAATATTTATTAGTGGCTAGAATTGTTAAAATTTTCAATTAGTGAATCCTCATGCAAATGATTAAACCAAAAGGTATAATACATATATTAATTCTGCACGATGACCTAGAAAGTGGTTCGATAATCTATTTTAAATGTAGTTCAACATAAGACGTATATTCTAAATAAATTTAGTGAAATGTATGATCATTAGCCTTGCATTGTTTGTCGATGACGTCTGATATTAATTTAATAAAAGCACTTTCCACAATTCTAGTTAATATACGGGAATACACATTCTATAATTTGATTTAAATTGGGTTAATGTAAGGACAAATTATACTTATACTTTCTCTATGTACATAAATACGGGGGAAATGATACCAAAAGTTCATTTTAAGTTTATTTTGTAAAACGTAAAGTCGTTTATTGTGTAATTAATAGTAATACTGAATTTTCAGTCTTTGGTTTAAAATTTCGTGTGAGGACTATCGACAAAGAAGAGTAAGTCGTAGTTTGAATTATGCAAACGTAGAAGAAATTAATATTTACATGTATAATTCAAAACTGTTAATCAATAATTTTTCTAGAATGAACATCTTAAGTATTGCGTGCAGTGTGCGAAAATGTTTTACTGGATGTGATGCCATAAGAAAACACAACGAAAGGCACATCGAGATGGTTTATTTCCAGGAGGAACTAAAAATTACAGCCAATGAGTGGGAACAAATTAAGGATTTGGAAAACCAATCGACCACAGCACATAAAGAACATATAAACGCCGCAATTCAGTTAGAACGAACCAAGTTACTATTTGAAAAACCATACACCATAACAAAATCTTCTTCCAAAATCATAATTGTAGGCCTGGACCCGTTCGACGATTACAAAATAATTTTTAGATTTGTTGACACCATTTCGCAGAGCGTACTTGATGTATCCCTCAACGTATTTAGGAAGTTTATATCAAATCTTCCACACATTATACGCACTATGGAAGTTGGCATGCAAAATCAGATATGCAAATTCGACAACTTGCGTTTTTATTTAAATAAGAATTGTTTAGTGAAGATGATGACATTTGATGGGAATTATATGATATTTACCAAAGGAACTTTAGAGTACTTTTAGGGGTATCTCAGATCGTTCTCAACCATGCTAATACTTTAAAAGAACTAACGGAAAAGGGTACTCTAATATAGATCTGTTTCTGTTAGATGTCGCAATGGAAAGTTATAATAGGAATGATGTCCTACAGAATCTCGCACATGATGTAATTAAAAGCAAATACAGTAATAGTGATATTGGGGTCATATTATACGAATTTATAAGAACCTACCCAAGATTGTTTGAAAACAGTATTTGTAAACAAGTTGAGTATATGGAAGAATACAACAGGTTTCCATTCCACGCATTTACGAGCGATGTTTAAATTTTAAGCCGAAGACTGAAAATTTTGTAACACTATTAATTACACTTTTGTTTTCTTATACGTTTCTAAATTGTTGTATTTCAACTACAGATATTAATAGATGTCAATAAAATTATGTTATAGTTTTAAATAAAACGATTCTGATTAATAATTTTGTAAAACGTTTATAACACCCTTTTAATAAATAATACACATCTTTGTTATAATTCTTTTCATAATTACTTAGATACCTATTTCAGTTACGTGAACATTTGAAAAATTAAACAATACCAATGTATGCTTTATATTTTAAAACATAAACAAGGTAATATAATCAAAAATAATTACTAAATTCACATCATTCATTTCTTATGATAACAGTTGTGGTGGTTAAATTTTTATTTTAAAACTTACAATTTAGTATATATTCCATTTGAATATCTGCCAACAGTTTTATAAACCCCATCTCCTCGACTATTCCCATAAAATCATCCAGATCCTCGGGCATTGATAACACTGCAGTACAGTGCTGTATTGCTTCCTCGTATGACTGACACATAAGACATTTTTCTCCTTCTATCGAAAAGCGTTGCCCACATTCTGCTTTTTTTACTCGTAGAGCAGTGCGAAATCTTCGAATAACCTCTCCAAAGTCTTTATACATATTTATTATATTGTCTCTTTAAACCGTACAATCAACAAATAATAACTTCTACGCGAACAATCCTTTTATATGAGCTACTCCTATTCGGATATGTACCGATTGCACCCGATTTGTGTACACGTACGAAGCAACAGGTAGGGAATGTATTCTATGAATTAATCTATTACATTCCTTAACAAAATGCTAAGGACTTTAAAAATAATTATAACTCTTGTTAGACCTCTAGTCTCTAGATAAATGTTATTATTTTAGGTTGTGTCACTGTTTTCTAAATCAATTTCCTACATACTTTTCCTAAACTATGCGTATCAATTGACGGTTATACTTTACTCCATAACCGACTTGTATATATTTTCGTATTCGTCTCTAGCCAACACGTCCGTATAATAAAGATGTACAGGCTCGTCGTCAACTGGTAACTTAATCTTTTTTAAAAGCTAGCCTTTGTTTTCAACTTTAACGCTTGTTGTAGGTGTGGAAATTCTTTCCGCTATTCCTTGTGACTAGGAATCGGTGATTTTGCAAGGATCAATCAATTGTTTGTGCACCTCTTTGAATTTTGTAGAGATGTAGCGTCCCCCTTTTTGTATACCGCAAAGTTTTTTCGTACAGAATCCTGCATAAAATAAAGCTTACGTTTATTTACAATAAAATTGTTAACGTTCGTCATCATCCGACTCTGGATGGGAACTAACTTTTTTTTGAATAATGTCAAATATTTATATATTCGTCGAAATTCTTCCTATATCGACCATTATCCAAATCAAAATCTTTCACAACAGTTATAAAATTATGTTTTGAGTCACCCCAACACTGTAAACACATTTCTTTAAATTTCGGATATGCCATGTCACCACTTATATGATCCGAAAAGATATGTCTGAGATTGGTTTCATCCTGTTTCCATAATGCGATTACATTGGCGTTATCTCTGAGTCTATGTTTTAAGGCACTAGCGTAAGTTTGACATAGATAGAACGAATCTATTGCTTTATGTCGGCCGAACGAGAAAAATTGAGTGATTTTGCTTTGCTCGTTTGCAGGTATATCATCGAAAACCGCAATTGAATCTTCTTTGGTATCTCTGGGTTCAATCAAATCGTCGTAATTTTCAAACTCATGGTATCCAATTTCTTCTTTTAATGGTGTAAAAACGTTTCTTAACAATTCGTATTTCGGTTGATATAAACTTTTCGAAAATACATAGACATTTTGGAATCTAAGACCGTTCTCGTGCAGGATCAGAGGCGCCGCGGCGCCGACCTAACCTATTAATTTTTCCTTTTATCTAACCTAGGTCCACACTTGGTTTTTAATGGAAAAACTCATTAAAAAGCAATTAGTGCTAATGGGTTTTTAATGAGAAAACTCATTAAAAAGCAATTAGGTCATATGGTCATGCGGTCATATGGTCATGTGGTCATATGGTCATGTGGTCATATGGTCATGTGGTCATATGGTCATGTGGTCATGTGGTCATATGGCCATGTGGTCATGTGGTCATATGGTCATGTGGTCATACGGTCACGTGGTTATGTGAGCAGGGAGATTAAATTTGGTATATAAGGAAGTAGTTTTGGGTTGAGCTTAGTTATAGTAAGACATTTTTCGAAAGATGTCGCATTCAAGCAATCAGTGGTGCTCCAAACAATCAATTACAAAAGCAGCAGAGGATATCCTGGATGGCTCGAGTTTCTACGCTGCTAGTAAAAAATATAATATACCTAGAACAACGTTATGCAGATATGTTAAAAGGTTGCAGAACGTGAAGAAATTACATAATTCCAACGATGCATCCAGAGATGCATCCAGAGATGTTTTACCAGAAGTTAAAATACCTATACAGAATTATGATAACTTTGCTATTGCTAGTGCAAGAAAGGATGGTAAACATGGCCCATTGTTCCCGTCTAACATACGAGCTATATTCGTGGGACCATCGAGTTGTGGGAAGACCAACGCTTTAATATCTCTGATCCTGCACGAGAACGGTCTTAGATTCCAAAATGTCTATGTACTTTCGAAAAGTTTATATCAACCGAAATACGAATTGTTAAGAAACGTTTTTACACCATTAAAAGAAGAAATTGGATACCATGAGTTTGAAAATTACGACGATTTGATTGAACCCAGAGATACCAAAGAAGATTCAATTGCGGTTTTCGATGATATACCTGCAAACGAGCAAAGCAAAATCACTCAATTTTTCTCGTTCGGCCGACATAAAGCAATAGATTCGTTCTATCTATGTCAAACTTACGCTAGTGCCTTAAAACATAGACTCAGAGATAACGCCAATGTAATCGCATTATGGAAACAGGATGAAACCAATCTCAGACATATCTTTTCGGATCATATAAGTGGTGACATGGCATATCCGAAATTTAAAGAAATGTGTTTACAGTGTTGGGGTGACTCAAAACATAATTTTATAACTGTTGTGAAAGATTTTGATTTGGATAATGGTCGATATAGGAAGAATTTCGACGAATATATAAATATTTGACATTATTCAAAAAGTTAGTTCCCATCCAGAGTCGGATGATGACGAACGTTAACAATTTTATTGTAAATAAACGTAAGCTTTATTTTATGCAGGATTCTGTACGAAAAACTTTGCGGTATACAAAAGGGGACGCTACATCTCTACAAAAATTCAAAGAGGTGCACAAACAATTGATTGATCCTTGCAAAATCACCGATTCCTAGTCACAAGGAATAGCGGAAAGAATTTCCACACCTACAACAAGCGTTAAAGTTGAAAACAAAGGCTAGCTTTTAAAAAAGATTAAGTTACCAGTTGACGACGAGCCTGTACATCTTTATTATACGGACGTGTTGGCTAGAGACGAATACGAAAATATATACAAGTCGGTTATGGAGTAAAGTATAACCGTCAATTGATACGCATAGTTTAGGAAAAGTATGTAGGAAATTGATTTAGAAAACAGTGACACAACCTAAAATAATAACGTTTATCTAGAGACTAGAGGTCTAACAAGAGTTATAATTATTTTTAAAGTCCTTAGCATTTTGTTAAGGAATGTAATAGATTAATTCATAGAATACATTCCCTACCTGTTGCTTCGTACGTGTACACAAATCGGGTGCAATCGGTACATATCCGAATAGGAGTAGCTCATATAAAAGGATTGTTCGCGTAGAAGTTATTATTTGTTGATTGTACGGTTTAAAGAGACAATATAATAAATATGTATAAAGACTTTGGAGAGGTTATTCGAAGATTTCGCAATGCTCTACGAGTAAAAAAAGCAGAATGTGGGCAACGCTTTTCGATAGAAGGAGAAAAATGTCTTATGTGTCAGTCATACGAGGAAGCAATACAGCACTGTACTGCAGTGTTATCAATGCCCGAGGATCTGGATGATTTTATGGAAATAGTCGAGAAGATGGGGTTTATAAAACTGTTGGCAGATATTCAAATGGAATATATACTAAATTGTAAGTTTTAAAATAAAAATTTAACCACCACAACTGTTATCATAAGAAATGAATGATGTGAATTTAGTAATTATTTTTGATTATATTACCTTGTTTATGTTTTAAAATATAAAGCATACATTGGTATTGTTTAATTTTTCAAATGTTCACGTAACTGAAATAGGTATCTAAGTAATTATGAAAAGAATTATAACAACGATGTGTATTATTTATTAAAAGGGTGTTATAAACGTTTTACAAAATTATTAATCAGAATCGTTTTATTTAAAACTATAACATAATTTTATTGACATCTATTAATATCTGTAGTTGAAATACAACAATTTAGAAACGTATAAGAAAACAAAAGTGTAATTAATAGTGTTACAAAATTTTCAGTCTTCGGCTTAAAATTTAAACATCGCTCGTAAATGCGTGGAATGGAAACCTGTTGTATTCTTCCATATACTCAACTTGTTTACAAATACTGTTTTCAAACAATCTTGGGTAGGTTCTTATAAATTCGTATAATATGACCCCAATATCACTATTACTGTATTTGCTTTTAATTACATCATGTGCGAGATTCTGTAGGACATCATTCCTATTATATCTTTCCATTGCGACATCTAACAGAAACAGATCTATATTAGAGTACCCTTTTCCGTTAGTTCTTTTAAAGTATTAGCATGGTTGAGAACGATCTGAGATACCCTAAAAGTACTCTAAAGTTCCTTTGGTAAATATCATATAATTCCCATCAAATGTCATCATCTTCACTAAACAATTCTTATTTAAATAAAAACGCAAGTTGTCGAATTTGCATATCTGATTTTGCATGCCAACTTCCATAGTGCGTATAATGTGTGGAAGATTTGATATAAACTTCCTAAATACGTTGAGGATACATCAAGTACGCTCTGCGAAATGGTGTCAACAAATCTAAAAATTATTTTGTAATCGTCGAACGGGTCCAGGCCTACAATTATGATTTTGGAAGAAGATTTTGTTATGGTGTATGGTTTTTCAAATAGTAACTTGGTTCGTTCTAACTGAATTGCGGCGTTTATACGTTCTTTATGTGCTGTGGTCGATTGGTTTTCCAAATCTTTAATTTGTTCCCACTCATTGGCTGTAATTTTTAGTTCCTCCTAGAAATAAACCATCTCGATGTGCCTTTCGTTGTGTTTTCTTATGGCATCACATCCAGTAAAAACATTTTCGCACACACTGCACGCAATACTTAAGATGTTCATTCTAGAAAAATTATTGATTAACAGTTTTGAATTATACATGTAAATATTAATTTCTTCTACGTTTGCATAATTCAAACTAAGACTTACTATTCTTTGTCGATAGTCCTCACACGAAATTTTAAATTAAAGACTGAAAATTCAGTATTACTATTAATTACACTATAAACGACTTTACGTTTTACAAAATAAACTTAAAATGAACTTTTGGTATCATTTCCCCCGTATTTATGTACATAGAGAAAGTATAAGTATAATTTGTCCTTACATTAACCCAATTTAAATCAAATTATAGAATGTGTATTCCCGTATATTAACTAGAATTGTGGAAAGTGCTTTTATTAAATTAATATCAGACGTCATCGACAAACAATGCAAGGCTAATGATCATACATTTCACTAAATTTATTTAGAATATACGTCTTATGTTGAACTACATTTAAAATAGATTATCGAACCACTTTCTAGGTCATCGTGCAGAATTAATATATGTATTATACCTTTTGGTTTAATCATTTGCATGAGGATTCACTAATTGAAAATTTTAACAATTCTAGCCACTAATAAATATTTTTGAGTTTAACTCTATTATCGAGCTAAATCTAAATAAAAATGCAAAGGTGTTTTGCTGATAGGTTTTGAATATTAATACAATATGTACAGGTCTTTGTTGGAACTAATTTTAAAAGACGTGATAATTAATTTCAATTCCCCAGGAAAATTCTATACTAATTTTATAGGTTACATCATGGGTTTATCTCAAAAGACAGAGCGATACGGTTTAGAAATAGATTAAAGATTAATTATATACGGTGCTTGCAAAAGGTTATTCTGCAAATCAGTAAGGGTCATTCGATTTGAAAAATTTCCGAGGGATTTGAGAACCTGAGGAAAACACAATAATAATTGAAATCTTACACGATGGTATATTAAAATACTGTTAAGAGTAATTTTGTTTAATAATTCTAAAATGGCGTTGGTGGTTAAATACATACAGGTAAAACCCACTATAAAACAATTATACGCGTCACTTTTCCAGTCAAGACTTGCATATAACACCAACTAATATAATAAGAGCTGCGCACGCTCGACCATCGGCATAAAAGGCGAGAGCCATGTTCCAGTGCATTAGTCGTCAAAGTATCGTCGAGTTGGATTAAAATTATAAATTAAAGATGGATTTTTCTTGTGTTGACGTTACAAGTGATGTGCGAGTACCACAATTAAATATCAACCAACTAGTTGGTAAGTCAACCTACAAGTTAGGCGAATTTCCTTCAAATTATCACCACCATATATTAGAAGTTGGTTTTGATTTATATGGTGGTCTTCAACCTGTCATCCAAGTGATTTGCTGTAGTGGTATGTGTGCTGATTCTACGATAACATTCTCTTACTTCGATTGGAAGAAATTGTGTACTTTTCAAGTGGAATTTCAAATTCGCCAATTTGCTCAAGACTCAAAACAAGTCCGATTAAATGGTTTGACTACTGGAAACGATGTTGTTGACATACAATTGGATCAAAATTTCAAATTGCAGCTGAGCACAGCCTTTAATAGAAGTATATGGCTGTTGAACAATTTTGAAAAGAGAATTCATATAATATGGAGATTACGAAAGATGGGAATGTTATTGTGCTACCTGCGTACTAGTGCATCAAGCTATTAAATTTGCGAGAATTGATCTGTTATAAAATGGTAGAGTTAAGGTGTAGAAACTTTCCAGAATTTTATGAAAAATTTGTTGGTGATATAAAAAGTATGTGGAAATACGACGGAGGAAGAAAGGGTTCAAACGTTATTAGAGGGAGAGCAGTACCAGTATTTCTCTGTCTAATGATTGCAGCAATTTAAATTACTTGACAGTGTTGGAACTTATTAAATGTTTCCCATTCAGTACTTAAAAGATGCAACTGCAAGGCAATCGCTTGCGCAAATGTTTAGAGATTCGGCTATCCCAGATTCGCCAGACTCTGGTTACCACAGCGGTTTATAGATGTTATCAATACGTGTATGTATTCTATTAAAACATTATATTTTCTTGATAAAGTTTGTTTTTACATATTTGTACCGCCAACATTACCATAAATTATTAATAGACGTATTAAACTATCCTGTTTTTATTTTTAAGTTTAAAGTGGTGTACCCCGCAAATAATAAACACAATTTACCGCATGTTAACAAAAAGTTGTGGGGAAATTTAAAGACGAGTTTAACGGTGACTTGGTGTTAGAATTTGTAGGTAGTAAGGCTAAGTCCTACTGTATTGTGCGCGAGAAGGACACGATTAAAAAAGATTAAAGGGGTCTCACAAAGTGTAGTTAAGTAAAACCGAGGGTCTTACAACCTATAACGAGCATATATCACCAAAAGGGGTGGGCATCCAGCTACGCAACAGTGCGTGGGAGAATAAGGATTATCCAATAAGAAATTAAAGTCATTGGTAATGGTAGAAATGTTAAACCTATAAAGGCGATTATTAATTGTGGTTTAGTGACCGCGTTTGTGCACTCTTCGAGTGTCTTCGGCAATCTTCGATTGTTTCCAAAGAAAATATTCAAGCATACCATTTAATGTCGTGGTGTAACATCGTCCCCGGTTAAGCTTATACATCTGTCGGCAGCAAAGTACTTAAACTCTGGGTCTTGCAGTATCGCTTTTACAAGAATAGCTCACAGCGACACGAGGAAAAACAGCACGGTATGTCATTAAGCAGTAAACGTTCAGCTCCGCCAGCTGTTAAAGGGTCTTGTACGAAACAACCAACATCTGTGTAAAGCGTGCGAGATGGAGGTTTTAAAGTCTGCATGCCCTGGTCCTAATAGTACAGCAAGCTACACATGGGGCATAAATAAATAAGGTAGTTACTATATTTGTATATATTTTATTGTGTTTCCTTGTACAAACAATTAATGTAGGTCAGTAAACACTATTAAATTGTTGTTAATTGACTTGCATTTTAGCATACTTTCCTATTGTAATAACCGCATTTGTTTGGAGAAGAAATTATAAACAGCTTTTAAATGTGATTCACATGTCCGTTAAGAATCTAGAATATTTGCTGGATTACGAGTTACAAATGAATTAATACTACATTGAAGTTTCCGGAATTTGCGTTATAATGCTTCTACCGCGTCACGTAAGGTAATTTAGGATTTCAATATGTAATAAGACCCATTTACTTTCACTCTGATTATTATTGAACAGTACTTAATCTGGTTTATTACATTTTGTTAATTCTGAAATTTAGGTAGTTAATGATGTCATACACAAAATTTCTAATTAACATGGTTTGTATCTAGCGAAAGTTATAGCACGCATTTACAATTACGAATGCATTCTTCTTTCATTACAGGAGAAATTCCATAGATTTCATACAAGCAAAATGCGCTTTCTTAATTATTAACCAAGCGATCCTTACACTAAAAGTCGACTTTGCCATTTCTACATTATTGTTAAGCATGCATTGGAATTTTTGGATGCGGTAATTTCTTGTTTAAAGTAACTTAGTTAAATAAAGTGTAATTTAAAATTCATAAGTGATTGTATAGTCAGTTATTACAATTGAAAACACATTCAGGGAATAATTTATTTGCTCTATATATTTTACAGTAGCGTTTCCGGACAAAACTTTCTGCTTTTAATTAATTAAAAGCATGCAAGTTTCTGGCGTATATTCCTAAATAGAAAATAAGTAGTTGATGTACCGTTGAATGGAGTTCATCCTTGTTTACACAAATTTCAGATCATGCGAACTAGCGGCTTTGTTAATATTATTTAAAAAATCAATACGTTCCAACAATATGTTTTATTGACTGAAAACACGTCTCCTTTCTTTTACTTTAATCTCTTTTGTTACAGGTCTATTTAAACAACCCATTAATCTTTTTTGTTACAGGTTAAACTTTCGGCTACGCACAGGAAATAATGTTATACTTTGTAAAAATTGTAATTAGTTTATTAAACTGTAAGTTGGATAAATAAATTATTAAACTTTTGTGTTCTTAATTTTTGTGTTACTACCTCTAAGTCTTTAGTTAAAGCATATACCATAAATGGGTAAAAAAAAAGTAGAGGTTCCGGAGTTTAAAGGGCGTGGTCCTATTTCAAATCTGTTTGCAGGTTTGGGGGTCCCTAGAAAAATTTAATGTTAGTTGATACCAAACAAGATAGGTTTAGCTCGAAAGATAAAAAATGGCTAGTCGAAGAAAACTATTTGGTCCAGAATGTTAGCGGTAAAAAAAAAAAAATCTTAAAAATAGGTTTATCTCGTGTGTGGAAATGAGGATGCTCATTTATCTCGAAAGATGAAAAATTTGAGATATTTATCTCGAAAGATGAAAAATGGTTAGTCGAAGAAAACTTTTTGGTCCAGATGTGTGGGGAAATGAGGATGCTGGGGGAAATGAGGGGGTGATTACCCTGATAATGTACTACTACTCGCCCATCGGTATATAAAACGTTGTTTGAATGCGTAATTGTTTATTCATTTTTGCTTTAGTACAAGCAAGTTGAATTCAAATCGTATCAAAAAGTAAATAGTCCCTGTATGTTTGTTGTGGTTTGTTTAGTATTTTTCTTAATCTTCTTTGGGAATTAAACCTAGGTCATGGATCGAAACGTAAATAAACATGATTTTAAAAACTATGAGTTGTTTAATTCCCAAAGAAGATTAAGAAAAATACGTATCAAAAAGTGTGTAATGCCATTGTATTTGCATTACAGAAAAATGAATCGAATTAATGTATTCAGTTGTAGCGCATGTGGAGTTTTGTTTCGAAAAAGAGCAACCTTAAGCGACATATGGGCTAATTTTTGCATCCACATCATAATTTCTTAAACGTTCAGCTCCGAGGTGTTTACATCGAAACATATTAGAGTTGATGAGCAAGCTAAATTTGATATGTGTGATGTGGTGGTAGAAAAATCAGCGTTTACCGCGTATCTGGTAGTACTGCGCTTAACAATGCTTCTAGTGGTATCAAATGGCGATAAAATAGTGGAAACTCTTCACATTGCGTTCAAGTTCCAGATTGTCACACACTGGATGAAGAATACGAACGTTGTTAGTGACATAAAAAACTTTCTTCAAGACCAAAAGAAAGGTTTGCTCCCTTAGTTGGTGAAAAATGCAAGCAACATAAAGAGATGAAGAATAATTGCGAGCTCTTTGGATTCTACATCAAAATGGTTGTAGATGACGAAACTATTAATATAAAGTCCTTCAACACAAAAAAAATGTAGTTGTAGAATCCTCCCGCCGCCTTAAGGATGTATACGGGGCTTTATCGGAGCTTCTGAAAACAGAAGCAGATGAATTACTGGTCCGAGAATCAGGTACGACGCTGAAAAAATACTGTATTTGGAGATTAATATAAAAAAAATAAACCTTCTAGGGGACTTTCATGCCTAGAGTTATGAAAATGAATCAAAAATAAGGCTGCTATCATTAATATAAAGAAAAACGAAGCAGCATGTTCTACATGGTTGATAGTGGCAGCACTACATTCTGTTAGTCAACACTCTGAGAGTATTAAAGTACACTCACTACAGTATTGTATTGAGCTTAAGTAGGATCAATCTACTTATGGAGTTAAGAATATTCAGAAATTCGAACAAACAAATGATATTAGCTTCAACGTGTTTGCTATGGAGAAAAACTCAGCATATAAATTTTTTTTTTACATTCAGGAAGATGAAAACCTACTATTTTTAATCAAAAATTTAAGTCGGTTGGTAGGAAAACAATTGTCAGATTTCAAGCGTGGTTATGCGATGGTTGTTTAATATATTTAGGTCTATTAAGTTGTCTGAGTCAAATTATCAGAACACATCAAAATATATATAGGAATTATTTGCTAATTATTTGTCTTTTTTGCTGATAAAACCAATTTTTTTTGCTATATCTGTAAAAAAACAAAAATACCGACACAAAATAAAATAAAAAAATTAACAATATATAAAATATTTGCAATTTTTTTGCTACCATTTGCAAAACAAAAAAAAACAAATTTTTAAATAAAAAAACAAATATCAATATCTACAAGAGTAAAGTACATTACAGAAATTAATTGCTGGCATGACTAAAGAATATCTACGTTTTATGAATTATTCACCCTTAAAATATGCAACTCCCAAATTATCAGAATATATCAAAATATATATATATATATACGAATTATTTCCTAATTATTTTCTTTTTTTGTTAGGCGAGCAGTTTTCACAAAAACACGCATTTATTCAGGCAGGTGGTAAAATGGAGGCCCCGTTTGTGAGTGTTGTCACGCACGTTTAAGATCTCTACCTTGCTTGGAACAGCAAGGGTTCGGTAAAATTTAAAATTTACAGGTAGAACAAACCGCTTCACGCCAATGTAGAACCTTCAGATGGAGCACTGAAAAATCAAATGAAGGCCAGAGGTGAAAGATTTTGGAAGCGCAGACTATAGGGTAATTCTTACAGAATCGGAGGAAGGAAATTCAGGTATGTGGATAGGTATGCAAAAAAAGAAAGGTCATTGTGTAGAAAACTACTTGCAAGGGAACAAAAGGTAGTTATGGTTAGATTAGAATCTAAACCGATAAACACAGACAAGTTTACCTGCCCACTTTTAGCTGCAGTGAGAAAGAGGTAAGTAAAAGCAATCTAAAAAGATATTGAAGATATACTGCGATTCGTAACAGGCACGAAATAGACGAGGAAGTACAAGGTGAAGCAGTAGATTTATTTGGTTTGAACACGAGATACGCCGGGGAAAGTAGTATGGTAGAATTTTGCGACAAAAATAATTTAACCATTACAAACACATAATTGCAACATCATGCTAGAAGACGATACACGTGGTAGATGCCAAGAGACATAGGGAGATATAAAATATATTACATTCCGGTTATACAACGGTTGAGGCATCAAGCATCAACTGTAGAAGCTACCCGGAGGCAGATATAAACACTGACCAAAACATAGTAATAGTGAATGCCGCAATTAAATTAAAAGATTTGAAAAAGAACGGCAAAGGGCATTTCGACTTTGAGACGCCAAATGATAAAGATACTCAGAAAAGGTTTGAGAACAAATCAAACGAACTGTTGAAAGGCATCAGAAAAATTTCTGATACTCAAAAATTAGAAGCAGAGTGGAATAACATTAAATCCAGTTGGACGTTGCGGTCAGAGATACTGTTCTGTATATAAAAGACTAAGAAATCAAGAGTTACAAGGGGTATCCTGAATTTAATAGAATAAAAATGAAACTATATAGAGAGACCAGACGAAGCAGAGAAAAAGAGATACAAAACCATGCAATCGACAATGCAGGATAGCTAAAGAACAATGGTTTGAGAAAAAGTGCAAAGTGGTTCAAACTAGGATGAAAATAGGAAATACAGACAAAGTTTACAAATTAATCAGAACTTTAGGGCTATAAAACCGTGTAGCAAGGATATGAAGGGTACGACAGGACACACCATTGTAGAAAATTTAGAGTAGTAGATAGACAACAGGAATCTAGAGAGAGTTTATATGCAAGACAAGAGCTAAAAACATTAGGACAGGAATAAGACACTGAAAAGGTTGACAAGAGATATCACATACGTAGAAAGGTGTTTGAATTGGCATTAAAGGGGCTGAAAGGAAATAAGGCGCCAGGTATAGATAAAATGCAAGCGGAAACTGTAAGAACCGCTGGACAAGCAGTAACAGAACGTCTTCTCGAACTTGTAGACTATATGCATGAGACAGGCGAAATGCCCAAATATATCAAATATAATACAGGGTTATTACAAATGAAATAGACAGTTTGGATAGCCTTTAAAAAATCAGACTGGTGTATTTGAATATAGTAAGCGAGATAGGTTTATAGGGAATTTCTTAAAGTTTATGTTGGTACAACTGTTAGGTTGGTACTGCTGTTAAAACAACGACCAGCCTAGCAAAATGGCCGCTACTAAAGTGGAGAAAGCTTATTGTGTTCTTGAATTAGCCAAAACAAAGGCTGTTACTGTTGTGCAGCGTCATTTCAGAACAAAATACAGCAAAACACCACCAACAAGGCAATCAATCTGTGACTGGTATAACGTTTCAAAAATAGTGGATGTCTGTGTAAAAGAAAGAGTACTGAAAGACCTCTTGTTACAAAAGAACAAATCGATAGTGTTCGTGATGTTTATTTACGAAGTCCAAGACAATCGACTACATTAGCAAGTTTAGAATTGCAAATTCCTCAACCTACTGTGTGGAAAATTCTGCGGAAACGTTTGAAAATGAAACCGTACAAATTGCAGTTAGTACAAAGTTTAAATGCCGGTGATAAAGTCGTACGAACAATTTTTGTCTGGAGATGCAACAATGTCTCGAAAATGATGACACATTCTTTAATCGCCTAATTTTCAGTGACGAATGTACCTTTCACATTAGTGGAAAAGTTAATAGACATAATGTAAGGATATGGGGCACAGAAAACCCAAGAGCGACTTTACAACATATACGCGATTCCCCTAAAGTTAACGTGTTTTGCGCTTTATCTCGTGAAAAGGTTTACAGGCCGTTCTTCTTTCACGAAGTGTCAATAACCGGAGTAATTTATCTGGACATGTTACACGAATGGTTAATGCGTCAACTACAGGAAGATAGTGATAACTTCGTTTTTGTACAAGATGGAGCTCCGCCTCACTGGCACTTACAGGTCTGAAAATATCAGAATGAACATCTTCCTAGACGATGGATCGGCCGTGCAAGTGAGGAAAACCTTATGCTTAAGCCGTGGCCACCTCGTAGTCCAGATTTAACGCCCTGCGACTATTTCTTATGGGGTTATGTAAAAGACAAAGTTTTCATACCACCGCTTCCTGTTGATATCGACGAACTTAAACAACGTATCACAAATGCTCTTGCTACAGTTGACCGTTACATGCTTAATAGCGTGTGGCAAGAATTCGACTACAGTGTTGATATCTGTCGTGTTAGCAAAGGTGCACACATTGAACATTTGTAAAAATTTTAAATAGAAACTTAATCATAAAATAAACTTTCTATAACCTATCCAAACTGTCTATTTCATTTGTAATAACCCTGTACTAAAGTCACTATATCACAAAAAATGAGTGCGGATAGATGTAAAAATTTTCGAACAATAAGTATGACAGTACTCGTATTAAAAATATTAACCAGAATTATAGTCAGATGAAAAACGGGCGAAGAAATATAACGCTGTGTATTGTCTTTGTAGATCATATAAAAGTCTACGCAGACGTGTTTCGGTTTGATGAAATATGCAGAGTGTTGTAGTAAAAATGGGGGCATTTCAACTAGGGTAATACCGAAGGCATTCTTAATCCTATATAAAAAAAAGATAACCCCAAAGGTGTATCTCTTGATAAAATTTATATGCGTGAAACTACTTTTAATATTCTTCCAGCATTTAATACTAATTTTTAGTCTTTCAATTTTGGGGATATCTCGTAGAAATTGTACAAATTAGGGTTTCGCCTCACTGCGTAATAAGCGATATAGAAGCTAATAAGTTTGAAGGTATCAATAAGCAGCAAGTAAATAAATCTTTGTGATATGATGTGGTTTTTCATTATAACCGCAAGTGCAACTTTCTATTATAAGAGAAACATTAATTAAGGACTCTAAAAAATTTCAATTTTTCAAAAGTTTCGGATTACGATTACTACGTCCGTGATTAGAACGGTTTCTTTTTTATAGATTACAGTGGCACCAAGCAAACATACGACTCGGAGGATATGTGAATTCATTTCCAACAACATATGGTACCAATCAGAAAGTGATTTGTTTCAAAGTACACTGCAGGAACAAAGCATTTTTAAGCAAATTTAAAATTCCATCGTGTGTTCCGTATGTGCATTTTATAAATTTCTTTAGATTAAGGTGTGTGTTATGTCAGGTCATTGTTAATTAAATTTTCTAAAATTATTAACGATAAAAAATTAAATAATGCCATTAAAGTTGAATATTAATAACCTAACCTTACAAATATTTCAATTTGACAAATAAAAGCTTTTTACTTTGAGTGTACTTCTTAGCAGGCAGTGACATCAAGGACTCGCCTACCAAGTCTCGATGTTTTCTTGGTGGCACTATAGCTGCAGCATATTGGCGATCAATTTAAAAATTGGAGAACATTTTCTATTTTAGCAGAAAATTTAACATCTGGAAAGTTGACAGTTGTATTTTGACCTAAGACTTAAGATACTTTTCGTTATCTGGCTGATTGTAATGAGTAGAAACTTTACATCCACATAATTGAAATTTTATTTTGTTTAACATGCCAATGACGCATTTACTCTGCGTGCTTATTTACAAATTTATTATATAACTGTGCTTGTTTAAAACTGATAACCAGTTATCTAAAACATTATTTATTGCTCTAAATTTCGGTTTCAACATTACACATGCAACCAGATAATAACAATAAAAAAACAAGTTAAAGATTTTTTACTGGCCTTAAATCCCATAACAACAGCCGCACTGATTGTACAAGTGCCTTTTTTAAGATGGGTATGAATAAAACATATAATTTCAAAAATCACGTTCTGACTGAATTTATTCGGCTCTCTTGCTGTTCAGACACACCCAAGTTGTACACCTATACAGTTATATCGGGATTTACACACTTCAGAGTACTACAACTTTTGCTTTTTGACACTACTTCATTCGTCGGAACAGATCACAAATTCCAGTTATTATAAACGAAACACTCGCCCTCTTTTCAATCCTTTATCCAATTTTCCATCCCTATTAAATATTTTGCCTAGATACACAAAATCATTTACCTCATCCACGGTCTCGCTATTTACACCAACTTAACCTTTAAACCTAACACACACATTTATCAGACGATCCGTTGTGGTCATATATGACTCATTCTATCTAACATATTTTGTACATCAATATCATTTTTTGCAATAAAATAGCTTAGTCAGCATCTAGCAACAGTTTTTAACATTATCTAGATTCACCTTTATATCCATGCATGCGTCGCGCACGCATTTATCCACAAAAGCATTAAATAACTATACAGACATAACACAGCAGTTTCCAACTCTTTATTTAATATAAAATTAATTCCTCATGGTACGTTTTACTATTAGACATGCTGTTGTTTCTGCCATACAAGCTTCAATCGCGTTAACAAGCTACCTATAATCATGTATATGGTACTCTTTTATCACTTTCAACATACTGTTGTTGACTCTCATACGCTATTTCAAAATCCATGAATGCTAAATACACCTACTCTTTTATCTACGTACATGTGAAAATTACTTTCGATGTGTCAATACGAGATGTTCGTTACTCGTCGTTATAACCCCTATTAAGGGAAAATCCGAAACATAAACAAGTGTTCTATATATTGACGCACTTTACAGAAGAAATAACTTGACAATATGTTTAACAACAACTACATTAATAAAAACTTTACAAAAATGTAAAAACGTCTTTAATTATATCGACTTCAAAATTATAATAGATGACACTGACTAACTATTTTTTGACACTCTATTTGTTTTTAATCTTTGATGCTGACAATACTAAGAGACAGTCAACGCCGTTTGCAACTCAACAAAAATCAACGATTTTCTTCCTAAAATCGATTTTACAGAACTTTTCACCGTTCTTACTAATCTCTCCCAGAAACCTCCCCACCGGGAACTTCTCTCAACACTAAACTTCCGCTGAATACTTTTCTTTCTTGCACATTCCTGCACTTCCCTTTTTCGTAAAATTCTCGATAGTTCATTAACTTCCAAAGCCGCTCGTTTGAATGTTTTGCATTATCTGAATATATTGTTCTGGGAACACCTCTTCTACTTATAAATCTGCGTAAACTAAGGGGACAACCTTCAGTAGATACATCTTCTATTAACCCAAGACTACAGTTCTAACAAATGCACAAGTAGTAGGCATTATGTACACTTTTTTTGTCCATTGTTATTAACTATAACATACAAAGGACCAGCAAAATCTATACCTACAATCTCAAATGGATGAGTCATGGTAATCCTATCTCGCGGCAATGGAGCAAATGGCTCTGATCCAGTCTTGCCATTTAGTCTTTTACAACCCACACATTTATTTATTGTCGTTTTTATCTTCTGCCTACCTTTTATAATCCAAAATTTTTTGCTGACAAATGCTAATGTGGAATTTGTTCCGTTATGCATACATTCATTATGAGCTTCCCATAGTTTAGAGGATTTTGATAGAATCATTGGATGTCTAATCGGATATCCCATTTGTGTTTCTTGTAATCTTCCACTACTCTTAGCACTTCGTTCTTATCTAAAACAGGAGTAAGGGTTAACATTTTTGATTTTCTCGGAAGTTTTTTTCCATTTTTCAACATACAAATTTCCTTAAAAAATTCTTCCTGCTGCATAACTCTGATCCAATAAATTTCTGCATTATCCATTTCCTCAACGTTCAACTCACCGCCAATTTTTTCGGTCTTTGTTCTGAGTTTTTGACAAACCGAAGAACGGTAGCTGTTATTCGTAATATCTTTTCGTAACTAACGTAACGTTCAAGCTCAAATACCGGTTGTACCTTATATTGATCAAATTTAGGTTCAACTTCTGTGAATGAAGACACAGCAACAACTTCATCTAGTGGTTCATCCTTAGGCCAGATTATCTAATCTTAACCAATTAAGACCATGTAACCACTGATTAGGATTCTTTAACAATTTTTCAAAAGATACGTTTTTCGTTAGTTGATATGCTGGATTATCCTTTCCAGGACACATATTGGAACCAGGCTAATCACTCTGACTTTATATCGTTTGGTAATGCATCATCCCACGAAAGCTTTGCCTTCCATATCCTTTGCAATAATAATTTTTTTATTATTGTGAATGCGTTCAACACTGCCAACGAAACAAAAATACTTGAAACTGTCTGTAAAATAATTCGTTTAGTGGGTTCGCCAAAAATTTTAAGATCATCCAGCATATGTTTCACCTCAATGATTAACTGGCCTGTTCTAGTACACCATTTGGTACCTAAAACTTTTTTCTCACTTTTAGTTTTGTGCCGTTCTCCAGTGTGTCCATTCGCTTCGTTAAGATGGGATGGTTTGAACACCATTTTCTTAAATTTATACTGGCTAATGCCATTATCGTCTTGGAACGATTAAGTATTGCAAATGCTTCATTCTCGTTATCTGATGCTAAGATCAAATCATCTACGTAGAAGGAGTTTAATAAACGCTTTCCAAACTCGGAATGGGATTGACTTAACAAATGCTTTCTTAACGTTGCAGTTAATAAAAATGGACTTGTAACTCAAAAAGTAACTCTGACCATTCGATAAATTTGCATTTCGGGTAGCTGATCAAGTGACTTTGTTTTGTTATTAATACGTTCTTTAAACCCAAGGAATCGATAAAATCACGATCTTCTTTACACAACGCAATCTGAAGAAACGCCTTTTCAATATCAACTATTAATCCCACCCTACCAATTCAAAAATTTAAGAGAATCTTTAGCAGCTCTCGAGCTAAATTTTCACCCGTTAAAACTTATCGTTTAAGGAAGGCATACCTGGTGTACGTGCACTTGCGTCAAATACCACACGCACCTGAGATGTCTCTTTATCACGACGATATACCGGACAATGAGGTAAATAGTAAACACCGTTACAGTTATTGGTTTTCCCTGGAATTGGTTCAGCTCAACCTGATTCCATATACTCGTGCACTACTCTATCGTATTCCACATCTTGTCGTTTTTACATAATTTGTTTACTAAGTTTCGTATCCGAACAATGGCTCCCGCGTAATTCGAATCTAAAATCATATTTACCTGCCACTGCATACCTACTGCCTTTTAAGATAAAATTAGGTTTAATGAAATTTTCCGTGAAATTATAAATATTTATGGTTTCGGGTTGGGACCGTGTCATTTTATAAATTAAAGTCGACTTTTGTAAGGGGCTTCATTAGGACAAGAAAAGAAATAAGTAATAAAATATAATCAAATATAAAAAGATAATATTAAGTAGACAAGTTAAAGTTACTTTGCCACAAAACACCTTTTGGCCTCGAATGGGCTAGTGAGTCTGCTAGTTCAGGAGTAACTCTTCTCTTTACACTTTAACTTGTCTACTTAATATTATCTTTTATATTTTATTATTTTTATATTATTTTATTACTAATTTTGCGACACTTTTTTGGGAACTTCCAAAAGTGCAAATCGAAATCTTATGCGTTCCAACTATAGGTAAGTTAAGTTCGCGTAAAATACACTGCTTTATAAAAGTTAATTGACTTCCCCGTCAATAATTGCACGCACCAATATTGTGCTATTACCAGTGTCTGCTTTTAATAAGACACATGCTGTTTGTAAGTACACAGTATTTATACTGCCGCTCGAGAGAGAGTTGTTACGACCGATTGTTCGTTATTATTTGAGCTTCGATTAGGCTTATACGACGGATCACATAAAGGAGTAATGTGTTTGCCTTTACAGTTTGAGCAGACAATGTTTTTTTGTTTGACAAAATTTTGACCTATGATTAGGACCTGCGCACCGAAAGCATCTCAAATTATCCTTCAGAATTTTCCTTCTTTGTTCAAGCGATAGTGAAACGTTATTACATAATTTGGTTTCGTGATTTCATTCTTTACAGAACTAACAACAGTCTTTCGCTAAGTTTAACAACTCTTGCGCCGTAAAGGTTTCATCATGAGACTTGAATCGATCATCACTGTAGGTTTTATTAAACGGTTTCTTCTTGTCTCTCACGTATGTGCTTTCTAACCCACTCTGTGCTTGCTCAAAAGCATCAACTTCAATTTTGATAAAGTTCAATAAATCGTTTATTTGTTTATTATAACTTATACACTCGTTATCGCCGATCAACGAGTCTGCATGTGAATCAGATTCTTCAGTTTGAGCGGCTTTTAACTTCTACTTATTGAACTGCACACGCAAATTGTCTGGCAGTACCTTAAAAATTATGTCTTAAACCGTACTGCTCACTTGATATGTCTAAATTCCGACTTCAACGGTTATATGGCATAATATAAGAGCTCTGACTATACGTTGACCCAGAAATTGAAAGCTCTGCTTTACCAGTTAAAAGTGATTTTAAATATGGGAATTTGGAGTTACTATCCAAAGCTAAATTATTATGTTTCGCCTGACTATACTGCTCCTAAAAGGACGCCAGGACTCGATATTACCATTAAATCTTAAAATATCTAGTTTAAGTATTCTTACCGCTTTCTGTTGAACAACTTCTACATTTTTATTACCAACATTATCTTGAACCGGATCTCTTGGAACTGTCAGCAACGCTGCTTCTTCTTCTACTTCTGAACCGTCGAGCACTAAAGACTGATCCGTCATCCCGCTTTACCTAAGATAATTTCCGTTTAATATAAACCTCCAGGCTTGTAATAGCTTCCATCACCTTAAAATCATAATCTGCGATTTTGTCACACTCCACTTGCATGTTTTCGTCACTTAGTGTGTGCACAATTTTTTCGTTCAGTTCGTTTATTGAAATACGTATAAGCTTTACTCGTTCGCATACGGCAGGTAGTTCATCTACTTCACTTCCGCATTTTTACCATGTCCTTTACGTTATTGTACAACCTTGTAAGTTGGGTTTTGTAAATCGTTCGCATCATCTCGACTTTCAATTCCATTATTAAACACGAAATTAATTCTTCTGATAAACTTTAAAAACACAACAAAGTCAACAGCGGCGGCCTTAGACTCTGCGGGGCCCTGGGCAAAAAGTTTTTGCGGGGCTTTTTTATCGTAAAATCAAAATTTAAAGCTACTGAAATGCGGACTTAAGTTTTTTGGTAAAAGCCTAAAAATTTTAATATTACCAAAAATACTGATTTTTTTATTGTTAACACAATAAAATGTTTTACATGAACTGTATTAGGATTAGAATCAGGATCAAATGGATTTTAATTTAATATTTAAAAGTAACTTATATCTAAATGTAGGAAATGAAGAAAACATGAAAATAAAAAAAAAACATCAATTAACAATTCGATGAATAAGAAAAATGTTGAGAGTTTTTTAAACTTCTCAGACACAAACTTTTCTACTTTTTATTGTAGCAAAATCTTGTATCAAATGTTGATAATTAAGCGAGGCAGCAACGTCGTTTTCGATAGAAATTAATGCAAAAGCAGACAACCTGTCTTGAGTCATTGTAGTCCGCAAATATGTTTTTATTAATTTTAACCTGGAAAAGCTTCTTTCTGCAGACGAAACGGTCACTGGAATTGTAGATAATATTCTTAAAGCAACACTTATATTTGGGTAAACTTCATTTAAATTGTTTTCAATGATATATCTTAATGCAGAAATGGCACTGTTTTCACCATCAAACGCTCTTATAAATAGTTTTAACTCTTCATATAGTTCTAATCCATCCACATTTTTGCTTCCTCCAAATCTTTACAGTGTTTTAGAATAGACTCATCGGTCATATGTATTAAATTTCGAATTTGATACATAAAGCCAAATATATTACTGTGCTCTTTAAGTGCTTCAAATCGACGCTCAACGCATCCTCAAACCGTATCAACAATCACATTAAAAAAATTATTTTTGAAGTTAATTTCTGGTGTCTGGTAACTCACATCTTTTGCTTCATAATCAAAAAAGCGTTTCTTTTGCCTGCTTCTTTTACATTTGAATGTTGGTTCAATTTCCGCTTGTTCAACAAGTTCTTTTGCATCAGTTAATGCCGACTGAAAGCCAGTATCTCGGTATTCGTTTATCCATTTAATAAAACCTTGCAAATGTTGTAAAGCGACAGTTAAATGCATATTTTTTACTTGCCACATCTTGCTAATTAAATTTATTTTGTGTAATATATCGTACCATATTGTTAAAGACATTACGAAGTCAAAAGAAGTTATTTCTTTTTCAATTGATTGGCATTCACTAATCAAAGCACAATCTGTTGTATTTTCGGCTAAACTTTGTATAGCACTCATATATCATTTAGCTGATATTTCACAGCCTTTATGGATTCTACTCTACACTCCCACCTCGTTTCCGATAAACGTTTTAGTGAAATATTAACATTTTTCTTTAAAATAGCCCACCGTTCACTAGAACCAGAAAAAAGCGTATAAAGCCGTTGCAAAATCCAAAGAAGGATTGAGCTTGTACACAAGAGGATGCAGCACCACCTAATACTAAATTCCAGTTATGGCAGCCACAGGGTACAAAAAACGCCAAAGGATTTGCAGTCAAAATTCTTTTTTGAACCCCACTTTTTTCTCCACGCATGTTTGCACCGTTATCATATCCTTGACCCCGGCAGTTTTCTAATGGCATCTTTAAGCTTTCCAGTGCAGTTAAAATGTAGGTAGTTAAATATTCTGCAGTATTTTTTTCTGCGGCAATAAAACCAATAAAATGCTCTTCAATGTCACCACTATCTACATCGACAAATCTGAATATTATTGACATTTGTTCAATTCGAGCAGTGTCTCGTGTACAATCGAGAATTATGGAAAAGTACTTAGAATTTTGTATTTTTTCTATAATTTTAGATTTTACGTGATTTGCAATCAGTTGTATGAGTTCATTTTGAATGTTTTTTCCGATGTAGTGATCGCTAATTTTTTTTGAAGTTACTTGTTGCAAATGGATTTTTAAAATAGGATCAAATCGACCAATTAACTTAACGATATCTAGAAAGTTACCGCTGGACGTATCTTCTAGATTTTCAGAGTGTCCTCTGAATGCTAAATTTTGAGAGGCTAAGAATTGCACTACAGCAAGTAGCCTTTATAAAATATCTTTCCATCGTTGTTTTATAGATTCAATTTCAGACTTTGATGAATCATTAATACCTGTTTTGCATTTTAAAGCTTTTTGTAAATCGAACCATTTTAAAAGACATTCCTTGTGTGATTTAGAAATTTCATGTCCTTTTAAGAGATCACCTACATTCTTCCATTTATTTAATCCTTCATAGGAGCTTAATTTTGATGAGCAATTACCAAATAGTCGGCAAGCGAAACAGTATATAACATCTTTCAGCTTTGAGTATACCAACCAACTTCTGTTTTGCTTTTCACCGTTTTTTAAGGTGCGGGTATAGTAAAACTTGCTAAAATGTCGACCATTAGCATCAGTAGGAAAATTAATATCTACGACACTTGGACCTTTGAGTACAATAACAGACCGTGCTGCATCAGTAATGTACGTAGGCCACATTCCTGGATCATTTTCTATATTTATATTGAGCGGCATGTTGAAATTTTTAGCTGATTCATACTCTAAGGCTGCTGAAAACAATGAAGTATGTGACCCAAGCGTAGATGATGATTTGGGTGACTCATCAGGCTCCGGTGAAGATTCCGAGGGAAGCATTGTTGAATGTAATTCTTCAACAGGTGCTAAATTTGTCAAATCGATTGATGTCAATGTCAATGACGATTCCATATCCGTTTGTCTTGAACAATTTCCTGTTTTCAAATATTTTACGAGAGATCCGTTTAGTTGCCCAGCTTGTTCCTTCCTTTTCTCGGATCTTTTTCTTTTCGAACTTCCAGACTCATATTTTCTACCAACAGCTCGTTCGCGCGATGCCATCACTTTAATATATATATATATATATATATATATATATATATATATATTATGTATGGTGATATTAAATAAAATTATGCTTCAAAATACGAGTTACAGTTTAATAAGTGCAACCTTAATGTGGTGTTGGCCTTTAAATAATTTAATTAAAACAAATTTTCAAATTTAATTATGCCACGGCTTTTTAAAGACTCGCTCAGGGAAAATGAATCTATTATTTATGCTCTGTAAGAAGACGTGAGTTCTCTGTCCCCTTACAGGTATAGAAAACACAAACGCATAAAGCGTTGTTCAATCAAAAGCACCTAACCTCTTTTTAGTGCTTGCGTATCGTGATTATACAAAGATTGATAAATAGACCCAACAATATTTAATTTAGGTAAGCGTTTGAAATTCAAATTATTCACAAATTACTTTAAATGATGTGTGTATAAAGATAACTTCAAATATCTGCAACTCCTTTGAATGTGTCTGGGTTGTACAGGGGCTTTGATCCAGGATACAACAAGATCTCCTTGAATACTTGCAGTGAATACCTGTTAATAGTACGTATTAGTTTATGTTCAAAATGGACTTGACTTTAGTTTTAGGTTCTACAAATAACTACAACTTCACCAACTGTATGCTTAATCGGCTCTATTACTAAGAACACTCAATACTTCACCAATATCAAAGAGGCCGTATCCTAAAAGGCTGGACCCTGCTGCAAAATATCTCACTTTCACTGGTGCAACTCTTCAATACCACAAGAGATGACCCGATGTTTGATTTAAATGGGAATCCTCCTCTGGAATTTTGGTTGTATAACCTTATCATTTATTTTATATAATTCAATCAAAAATGCATGCACTTAAAAACATATATTAATTTTTATAAATTTTACAGGCTCCTCAGGCCAAAAACATCTATATCATATACAAAAATTTTTTTATCAATCTTTTTAATTCTAAACAACCATCACCTAGGAAAACTAAAACATTTACATCTAGCCTACTAACTAATAATATATAAGGATGCATTCAATATTTTATCCTTAACTCTACTTAATTGCTATTTTAGAACAGCTTTGGTATTATTAAATTCCATTTTGACATTTCATAACTTTTTATCACTTTATAATTAAAATATATTAAACTACTTTCATTTCAGGTACATAAAATTTATAAATGGAATAAAGTATCCTGAACAAACTTACAATTAATAATTCTATCAACAAAACCTATACACATTCAGTTGACGTTACATTAGATACCCTTCGTATTGAAAAATATTGGAAAAATGCTTTTTTAAACCTCAAACGCTGCATCACTAGTACATAATATTCCATATCTGCGTTTAACAAGTAATTATTTATCAATCTTTGTTTACCGTAGTGTTTTTAAAGTTTAGAATAGCTTGATAAAAGTGGTAAATTAATGTTTTTATCCTTAGTACTAACGACTACCTTTCTAAACCCTTTGATAATGTCAAATACTAATATATATATATATATATATATATATATATATATTACACAGTGTGGAAGTTACTAAGTTACCGATGGAATAAAAATATTTTTCACTTTATGCATTATTTTAGACAATAAACACATTAACAATATCGATTTCGTTAATAGATTGATGCAAAAAAATTCAAACTTGTCTGTTATTGAACCAAAATTTCAAAACATAAGTGAATGATTAATTCCATCCTATTCCTATAGGTATTGTAACTTACCTAATTATTTTCCCTCAGAAGATAATCATTAATCAGTGTATCTGCAGTTTATGCTATTTGCTATTGGACTTAATTTTAATTTAAAACACTAATAATTTATTTACAATTACAATCAAATCACGTGATACTTAATAATTCATTAGTTCATTACATTTATTTATTGCATGCACTTGCACAAAACTATTATTCAATTCACTATAAAACTAATTACACTATTAAAAATACGTCCATTTTCGCCACAATATTAATTCAATGTATTTACACGCACATAAACTAAATTAGTAAAACTCAAATTGTTGTTGAATATGAAAAGCTCAATGCTCAATGACAACTGAACTAACTTAAAGTTTTATTATTCTGAAGACTCTAAATTTACTGATATGATATGGAAGTAACCCGTACTTAGTTTGAACACTGATTATCTATGGGGAAAACAACCAACAACAAAAGAAATATTACAATGGCATGGCACCCTACAAAAGATAATGAAGTCTCTAAAGTGTGCAGTCTTAAGAAATTTCAAAAGTATTAGGTACACAATGTAACTGCTTAGTGCTTTCTTATATTTATCTTTGACGTTAACAGGACGTTTCATTGTTTCTTATTGTAAGCATGGAAGTTTTTTATTCTTACAGTGATTCATCCGCTCGAAAAAGGTGACTAGGATTATAACTGTAAACTACACAATATGTACTAGGTATTGTATAGATTTATGATGATAAAGCTATACTCTGAACAGTTTTGCTATCGTTTTAAATAAAGTGTAACACAAATTTTTAAAATATGCATTGCGGTGCGCGGGGCCCTTTGTTCGCGGGGCCCTAGGCAGTCGCCCAGTTCGCCCCCCCCCCCAAGGCCGCTGCTGAAAGTCAACGCTTCTCGGGTTTCGGCACCAAAATGTGAAAATTACTTTCGACGCTTCGATACGAGATGTTCGTTACTCGTTGTTATAACATCCATTAAAGGAAAATCAGGAACATAAACAAGTGTTCTATATATTGATGCACTTTACAGAAGAAATAACTTGACAATATCTTTAACAACAACTACGTTAATACAAACTTTACAAAAATGTAAAAACGTTGTTCGGTCTCTTTGTCGCACGTTGTCGAGGTTAAATTTATTTTAAATTCTTAGTTGTAAATCAAATCCTAAAGCTGTCATTCCTTATCCCGTTACATCCTGTCGTAAAACCTCCTTTGTGCATGTGAAAATTAAGTAGAAAAGGGTTAGTGACAAAACACTCTCTCGTCGATATCGGAACGAAACAGTTGTGCGTTCGGTGAGTTAGTCAATAGTGCCGCAGAATTTATTTGATAAACCCCTAAAAAACTCAGTGAAAGTGCAAAGTAACACGTACTATAATCTCGAATACAGTCCACTTAGTTAAAGAGTAAGGAACTACATCTCAGAACAATAAAACCGCGCGGAGGTTAGTCCATATATAAAAGTATAAGACCCCCCGCGCTAAAACAAACGTCCTTAATTATATCGACCTCAAAATTATAATTGATGACATTGACTGACTATTTTTTGGCACTCTATTTGTTTTTTACTCGCTGATGCTGACAATACTAAGAGACAATCGCGTAGGTACTTTTTATTGCGTCTGTATCGTATGTAGACGTTATATTTTCAACAGTACATTTCTCAATCACCTGTTCATAAATTAAGTACCTATAAAGAATGGTTAAACCTGTTGACCTACAGTCTGTACAAAACTTTAAATATTTCAAAAATACATTTTTAATACTTGAATGTTAGAAATGTGACATAGGTGCTTGTCACTTGTATTTATTACGCATAGTGTCCGGATAATAATTGTACAACGCAAGACCAAAGTTTTTTTGCCTCAAAATAGACCGATTTTGGGTCACCTTATTTGTTATACAAATTGCTTCATTTAGATGCCAGAGTGCTTCAAAATTCTTAAGAAATTTTTAATATTTTTAAATAACTCAAATACACATCGATAAATTATGACCATTTTTTGGGCGCGAGTACGTATTTTCAATTAACGTTTTGTAGTGCTTTTCGTAATGGATTTAAAAGCATACTAGTGTCTCGACAATGATATGTTGAGCAAATATCTGACCCTCATTTTCTTACTGCTTATGTAGTGACTACTTAGTTTGGAACTTCTTGTATATTTTAACGATTTGTTAGATAAGCAGTTTTACGCAAATATCTGCATACTTTCGTAATCGTTACTACATTAAGTGCAAAACAGGGCAAATAAAAAACAGAATGGCAGTAGACCTTGCTTTTTATTTCTTATTTAGACTGTGATTTAATCCAAGTTCGCTTGTAAAATTTGTGTAGATAACCATGATGAACGATAAGAATTGCAAAACTTTATTAAATCAATCCAAAACTTACGACTTGATAGACAAGGTTAAATGGCAATCAAAGTAAATAACCAAAGCAAAACATACTACCATACTGTTCTTTTTGCGTCGTTTTGCACTTTTAATACAGTATCGATTACAAAAGTATGCAGACAATTAAAATTACTTTTTTCTAGCAAATTTCTTATCTGATCAAAATTTTACAAAAGACAAGAAGTTTCCAAATTAAGTCAACTACTCATAAAAGAAAATTGGTATTCATTGAACATGCAATAAATATATTATTATCGGATAACTACACAGTTCATTATTTTTAGGGCGCTAGAATGCTTTTAGAACCATGGTGAACACAATCACAAAACGTTAATTGAAAGTACAAACTCATACCTCTAAAATGTCAAAATCTATTAGTACGTTTTTTAGTCATTTTAAAATGTTAAGAATTTTCTATAAAAGCCTTCTAGCGGCTAGCTAAATAAAGCAACTTGCATAATAGGCAAGTTGGTTCAAGTATTTGATATTTTTTTAGCATAATTTGAATGAGATGGGGGTGATTCACAGCTAAGTGCGACAGAATGCCGCATTAATATTTATTATTATGAAAACTCACTGCAGGAAAAGTTATTACCAATTTGAACCGAAATATATTCTTTGAATGTAACGATAGCAAGCCAATATTATAGTCGAAAATTAAGGCAATAATCCTATTAATCTGGTGTTTGTAATTGATCAGCTACAAGCCGAACTAGTCATGTAGGATTGCGTTTACCTCCTAATCGTTCAGAACTAAACCCTAGCGAAAAGATATAGGCGTTACTTAATAACCACGTCGCTGCATGTAATACAAGCTTTAAAATAAATTATGATTTGAAGTTGGCAGAAGAATATATAGAATATATTGAAATTAAAGAATAGAGTAAGGTATATCTGCACGTGGAGAAAACTGAAAAGGAATATAGGCTACTTAAATTTACTGTTACGTTTCTTTTTCACTTCTAGGAAGTGCATTTCAAAGACCCTCCAAAATTTCTTGTCTAGAAGCTTCAAATTTTTATAAAATTGATTCTGTTGAAAAAAATTGTTTTTTGTTGAATTAAAATTAATTTTGGTTTAAACAATTTTTTACAAAAGAATGCAAAGCTAAATCCATTCTCAACTTTCCGTACTCCTGGAGAACAGTGCGGATGCATGCTTTCTACATCTACACGCATTGTTGACTTTAAACCCCAAACCGAAGAAAAATTGCAGAATTTTATAAGCAATAAAAAACTCGGTTATAAAAGTTTAACTGGTCCTTTTAATGGTAATAAGGATAGCGATAAAACAAGATTTGATACATTAAAATAATGGGGTTTTAATAAAGAGAAATACTTACGTCTAAGCAAAATTGCCTTGAAAATTCTGGTAGTTCCAGCTGAGTCGAGAAACATTTTTCTGGTGCTGGAAAAATAAGACGCAAAGATAGGGCATGACTCAAGACTGATGCTTTAGAAAGTCGACTAATTGTATAAGAATGTTTAAAAACGCTATTCTAAAAATAAAGCTTAGTCATAAGTGATGTCATCTTTTATTTTATTACGTAGGTTTCTAAGATAATCCGTATTTTTATATGCATATATTCATTCTTATTTAAAGTGTTTTGTTGATGTATTTGCAAGAACGAAAAGTATCCATTATAGGTACCTTTGGTTAATTAATATTATACAAGCATGGTATCAAAAACTGATAAGCAAGAAACACTGGAAAAGGGTCTGCTTGAAAAATGAATGCCGCCCGTAGACGCAGTTCCTTTCAATACATTACGTGTGTACAGAATCATAATCAAGTAAGTTTGTTTTTGTTTGTTTTGTAAATTTTGCAATGGTAAGCATTTCTCTAACAATTGTTCAGATTTTCTAAAACTGTCGGTGCAAGCTCGCTATTACATCCAGGTCCGCATATGTTATTGAGTTCAATTCGTGATAAATATTGGGTCATTGGTGGAAGAAATTTGGGCAGGAGAGTGTCGTTTAATTGTATTCAATGTTTCAAATCGAATCCTAGGCCAATGGGTCAAATTATGCTGATTTTACCCAAAGAACATGTGCTTCCTTTTCCTCCTTTTTATAACGTTGGCGTTGATTATGTAGGTCCCAGATACATTAAAACAAATATGGTAAAGGGGCAAAGTTATCAAAATGCTATATTTGTCTTTTTATATGCCTTACAACAAAGGCTATTCATATTGAGTTGGTTACAGATTTGACGTCTGATGCATTTTTGGCTACGTTTTGTAGATTTGTTGCTAAGCGAGGTAAGCCTACTTGTGTTTTCTCCTATAATGGTTCTACCTTTGTGAGGGCTCTCACTGGAATAAAATAGTTGGTAAAATTTGTGAAAGATCATTCTTCTGAATTATCGAATTCGTTAGGAAATGAAGGAATTTCATGGAAATTCATACCAGCAAATTCTCCAAATTTTGGGGGATTTGGGAAACGGGAGTGAAATCTTGCAAATTACATTTGAAAAGAGTAATTGGGAACACCTCACTTACCTTCGAAGGTTTTTATACATTGCTTACACAGATCGAGTCAGTCTTTAATTCTCGTCCGTTGGTTCCTTTGACATCAAGCCCAACTGACTATGATGTGATTGCACTGTCGCATTTTTTAATTGGCCGTCGGTTATCTACACTTCTAGATGCAAATGTGGTAGACATACCAGTCTAACGTCTTTCAAGATATTAGCATATTCAGATGTTATATCAACACTTTTGGAACATATAGTCGAAAGACTACATTAGCGAATTGCAGAGTCGGCAAAAATGGTGGGTACAAAGTGATTATCTTCGTATAGGCCAGTTGGTGTTTATTAAAGACAATAACTTACCTCCTCTGAAATGGAAGTTAGGCCGGGTGAGTGCTACTGTTTTTGGACCAGATAAGAAGGTGCGCATTATAAAGTTCAAAACTCAATTTGGTGAAGTGCAGCGTGCCATGAATAGATTGTGCTGACTCCCTTGTGAAAGTAACTAAAGGGTTTGTTTATATTAGTGTTAGGTTATACACCTTTTTGTAATTATATTATTGAAAGAATCCTTTCAAGGTGGAGATACGTACAGAATTGTAATTAAGTAAGTTCGTTTTTGTTTGCTTTTTCTGTCAGCAGAAATATCAAATTAATTTTTCGTTCCTTCATTAAAAAATTTTTCGTTTTGTTTGTTATTGAATCGATTCTAGTCAATCAAAATTAATTCAAAAACTTAAATAATGATTGAACCAGCGACAAGCTATATGTAAATTGTTGAAGCATATACAACATGGCAAGAAAGTGATTTTTATTATCATCGTTATATTATATCAATGAAGAATTATGTAATACAGTTTAACTCATCACATTTTGTCTGTGTCATTTTTGGGAAGCAGCCACCCGCCGTTAAAGACGTTTCTTAAACTATAACTTAAAATGTATGTTTTAATTTAAATCAAAAATAAAAAACTGTTTTCAATTTTTTGCTTGTTTTAAATTTAGTGTTCAAGACAGGCTTTAAGAGGACCACATTTACAATACCATTGTTTCGTGCAGGTTAAAAAAAAGCTTTAGTGGACGAAGCTACCGTTTACTAGAACCACAAAAGTTACTTTTCAATTCTAACATTTTAACAATTCCCAAATTTTTAAAAACGAGTACAGCACATTCTTGGCTGTATTTCTTTTGTCAAAGTTAGAAAAAAGTGCTTGCTGCGCAGGCAAGTAACAGGGTTTTAATTAAACATTGCAGTGGATTTACGTATACACCGCATTGGGTTGTTATTCTCTCCGGTTCATTTACAAAGTGTTTTTAAAGTATTGAATAATTATAGATTTACATTTTGTCTTTTCAAGCACGTGTAATTTTATTGTACTATGAAATTTCTTTTTTGAAAAAATAATTAACTAAAAGAATGTTTAAAGTGAAATAAAGAAATGTGCCAGTATCAACTCAGTTGTCAAAAAACCGCAATTGTTGAATCTACTGTTGTCTGTCTTTGAAAGATATTTGTTAAAAATTAATAGTCAAATTTTGCTGTGATCGATATTTTTAATTTGTCATATTACAAATATTTCATAATTGATTTTTTGATAAAACTCGTCCACTAATTGAAGGCAATAGAAAGGATCAATTTGGTTTGGAACAGTAAGAGAATTTTGGTTCCTGGGTGAATTTGTGGCACTATGTCAGCTTGGGTCACCGGGTCAATTTGGTTCACTAGATCAATTTGGGTCACTGGGGCAATTTGGGTCAGCGGGTCGTAGATCACATCAAATTTGGATCACTGAGACATGGATCATTTTTTAGGAGACCCATATTACCTCTGAATACAACTTCATAAAGGTGGCAAATTTGTTCATGAGTCTTGTGTAGAGCTTCGTGTAAAAATAAATATCATGTTAAACTATTTTAATAGTGCGATATTTAGGATCAACATAATTATTATGTTAGGTCATATGGGAAGCAGACATTTGAACCATCTACAAATTCAGCAGCAGAACAATTAATGATACCTACAGGAGTTGCATCGCTGACATCCTGCAACACTAATACACGGAAGAAAGAACAAGCGATAGTTGACACCACCAATCGTTTAAGAGATATTTTGCTGGAAAAGCTACAAACAAGCAAGATTATTATAAGGAAAAACTAAAATTGTATCATCGTGATGTTGTTGATAATAAACGAATTGCGTTTGCTTTAAAAGCCTGATTACTGTCGTAAAGAAATAATTTATGCTACTTTGTGCTTTAAGGTTTCTGACTATTTTACTTTTAACATATATCCATGTTTTATTTAAAATACACGTATATAACTATTTAAAATCTACAGTGAGGCACAATAACTTGAAAGCAAAAACTTATACAATTTATACAAAGTTTCTAATTAGTTGGTGACGCAGCCGCCTGCCATCTACTAATTCGACATTTCTGACTCCTGCCTCATTGTACGCTTCTGCATTAACATTCAACCCAAAATCTAGCAGTTCATCTCTATCTTTTGGCTATGGTTCGGCAATGTTGTTACAATGCACATATTTTGCAACAGTACACGCATTAATAATTTTTGATGCCATAGTTGGAGAGTATTGTAAATCTCGATCTTTAACAAGCAGCAGAATCTTGTTTTTAACATCCCATCGCAACGCTCAATTTTTGTTGTGCGACAAGACTTGAATGCATTATTATTCGCATCTTCTGGTGTGCGTGGTTCAGAATTTTGAATTAGCGTTTGGAGTCATTATCTTAGTGGATAACCAGAGTCCCCATAAATTAATAATCTACTATAATTGTATTCATAGATATACATACCCATTAAAAAATATGTGTCATCTAAATCTATCTATTTGTTGCATAATTGGACTTAAATTACAATTATTCTAAATAAATGCATCATGTGTGCTGCTGGAATATCTAGAATTAATACGCAATATTTTCAAATTACTGTTAGAAACCTAAAATTCAGTTACTTGTCGACAACAAACATTTCACAAATCCTACGCTTACTATTTGAGCATTTATTGCATGGCAATTTTTCCAATTCGCGTATATATCATATATGTTCAGGATACTTCCAATTGCGTGGAGGAGGACAATAGCTACGTGAGTGCATTCAATCACCCTCACTGCTCAGTGGATGCCAAATTTTGAAAAAATCCTAAAACCATCTTTTCTATAAGCTCTATTAGTATTAAACTACACAAACTCTCTTCTTAATATGTTTAGGTGTTTAGAATTCGCAGATTAGTGTACCCGTATAGTAAAGATTTTGTTTCTCTTGCGAGCATTTGTTACCTGGACCAATGACTAGCTAATGATTGAATAACAGCTAAAAATGTAAGACCTCTAATATCCGTTTGATAACTTCTATATGCTTAAAATTTCAATGCAATTAAAACTTAGAATACCTAGATATTATACATATTGTCCAATGTTGAAAAATAGAATATTACCTTTAATTCTGCTGTTAAGTGCAGATTTTCAAGTTAGAGGTGTTAGCGTCATATTCGTGGACAATTTTCAAGGTCTACCTTAAGTATAAACATTACTTGGGAATATAACCGAATTTCTTAGTCATTAAACTTATACTCAAGCATACCATGGATGTAAGGTAGGCCTTACCTTCCAGTAAGTTATACTTTGGCAAAGTTGATAGATGAAATGAATTTTGCAAACGATATCGCTACGCAAAAATAGCTGTTAGGGATATTGTGTGTCTAATGGTTGATCGAGCACAACCATTAAACAATCGTGATTTGCCAATTCAACTTATTTTACGGTAACTGGTTGCACTACGATTCTATGCAACTGATAGTTTTCATCAATTGTATCGAATACGTAACACTCTTTTAGTATTGTAGCTTGCTGTAACAGATTTGCGTGGAATTAGCCAGACTGGCGTTTTCAGAATCATAGAAAATTATATGCAATGTTTGCAAATATAAGTGGACAATGTATAAAGTTTCCAGAAACAGAAGTTGATCAAGAAGCACAAATTCAATAATTTATTTAATTCCATAGGTTGCTTCAGTTTCTGGATGCACCGCTGGTACACCTGTGCCCATAATAAATCCTGAAACAAATATTTCAGAAGATTTCACAGTCAAAAGTGTTATTTTTCTTTGAACGTTCAGGTAATTAAAAACACGATCACAACATTATGATATCTTCAAAAGTTGTTGCTGGCCCAAACGTGGAAATCTTGGATATTGTTGTTTGACATCCCAGACCTGCACTCAACGGCATTTTTAAAAGAAATGCTATTTGAATACTAATAAAAAATCATACACTTTGGCTCCATTATTAAATATAAATACCCTATCGAAACAATTTTCTTCGAAATCCCAATCTTATCTGCAATATTGTCTAACGATTGTTTGGGATACGGACACAACGATTTCCACGTCTTAAAAAAACTTAAACTACAACCATTGAGACCTCAGCTGCTATAATATGTGCTACTGCAGTACTGTATAAATGCAAGGTACAATTTATAAGACATGGTCGATGAGTCTTTGCTATCTAAAGATGATGTTAATGATAATATAGCGAATCAGAATGTTGCCAGGTTAGCATTTAGGCAAGCATTTATAACAACACATTATTAAATAATGATTACAATAATGCTAACAAGCATAGAAATTAAAAATATATTTCAAGTTTCATCTTATAGTTATAAGTATTTGTTAAATAATATTAGTGTATAAAGTTTATCAAGATAATATTAATAGGTTTTTAATTATTTGTAATAGTAATGTTATAAAATATACAAAGTAATTAAATTGTAAAAAATATTTATGCCTTAACTGTAAATGTCCTATAATATAAACATTAACACAAACTTAACATTGTAACTAATTTAAAATAAACTATCCCTATAACAAAAGTGTTTTCTTTTAACATTGCTAGCGGAGGCTCCTGATATTCTGCTTTGGCTGTAGCTGTGTCTATGCGAATGTTATGAAGTGCTCTTTGTTGTTGTATAGAGTCACTCGGCTTTTGTATCCGAAAGTCCTTTTCCTTATCAATCCTTCTATTAAACCTATTTCGGGGGTTCGCTGAAGTAGTATCGGATAGCGGTTTACAATTAATCAGATACACTGCTTTACATACATATCTGTATTGTGCTACGATTTGGAAGATTTGCTGGACTGTTCTTCTTAGCAACCTTTACAGGAGTTGCCGAATAATCATGTTCATATTCTATAATTATATACGAAAAATAAATATTAGCAAATACTACATTATACCTTGAGGAGTATCATTCTGATTTGTATAACATTTTTCGCTGGTACTTGATTGCACATCTTTAAGATTATCATTGAAGTAGTTATTATTGTCCCATGTTAATGGAATTTCTAGCTGCGTATCCAAATTAGTTGATACAGCTAGTGGTACGTCTCCTGTTTGTAAAAAACTCATTTTTCTTCAGTATTTAGTTTTCGTTTCCTACAGATTAAGTAAATGTTTTTAAACTCGGACTATGAACTATACAAGATTCCACTTTTGCTTTAAATTATCCCAGTACTTTTTAACAACGAAGCCTCTGGTTAGGAATTATAGTAATTGGTAATTTTGTACCAGCATGTTTGCTTTTCCTACACAGTCCATTGCTTTATTTTCTAAAATGTCACTATACCGTAAAACACTAGACTTACAGCGCTTCTCTTTGTCAGTATACACTTTTTTAATATCTCTCTAAGAGTTATATATGCATTACAATTATTATAATTTAACATTTAATTCGTTATATAATTCAAAATTATTTGCTATTAATAGGATACACAAACTAACCGGATATTCTAATTATATGACATTTTTAATTAATAAAATAGATAAAAATCATAAGACCAACGAACTAGAAATATAATAAGACAACATAATAATATAACCTACACGCACTTTTAACAATTTTCACACACCCAAGCAAGCTAACTAATATTTTTTTAGTGCCAAATATGTAAATTTCTCTAGCCGGGAATCTTGAGCATTGACTTTCACGAGGGAACACGAAGGGTTGTTTATGAAACATAGATTGAAGCAAAGGAGGACATTTGCCTTAAGTGATATTTAGCTAAGATTAGTCTTAAGAATTGTTTATGAATACGGCCCTTAATAACACTTCCAACTCAGTTGTTAGAATTTGTGGTAAATGTTTAGACAAACTGTAAAACTTTAGAAATTTCTTGTCACTAATATTGTCCTGATTCACAATTTGCACTTTGTCCAAAAATCCGGTGGGGATCATTTTTTAGTTCTTCAGCCTATGGTAAATTTTCTAGAGATTGATTTACAATTATTTATCCATTCTAAATTGCAACCGGTAACAAATAAATAATAAATTAGCAAAAGTATAAAAAATTGTATAGTAGAGCAGTTATTAAGATAGAAGTTTATGTTCTGATACGGGTTATATTTATTATGATTATAGGTATTATAGGTTATGTTTTTTATTGAAACGAAATTCCTTGACGCTTGATGCGTCACATCACAACAAATATTCCATTACATTTGATTTTCCATAGCTCCACCCAAATGTACTACATTGGTCAGGAAGTAAATTTTTCTTTTACCTCGACAAACTAACATTCCAACGAAGAAGTAATTCTCCGTGCAGTATACGATAGGAATATTTTCCTACGCAAGTTATGTATCCCCCAATTTATCTATATAATAAATAATAGAATCTAATAGGAAATTATTAGGAATTGTTAAAGAAATCATAAATCAAGTTACCACAATCTAATACAAGGTACTAGGCAGGTTATTAACAGTTCATGAGAACGGATGCAATAAAATGTAGTCCAGATGATAGTGACACTGCAGGTGGCAGGTCAAAGACGGTTAAGATACGCAATTATCTAGAAAAAAAATTGTAACATTGTAACAAACTATAGAACTAAGAATAAAGCAGACATGGAATCTGCAAGTTCCACAGCCATGTGAGGGGGTAGGAACATTATAAAAAGCCCGGGAGCTCCAAGACCCGGCAGTCAGTTCAAGTATTTAGCTATAGCATTGCAGTTTGCTTAGGCGACTCATAATTCATTTAAATCAGTTTATTTCGACTTAGAATAATTAATACCAGTTTGTCAAAATTCTACATTAATTTCTGTTTAAATAAATAAATTTGTTAAGAAGTTTGGAAGTATTTTTTAAAAACGCAGCTCCCAAGGCCTGAACTTTAACTCGCATGGCATTGAAATATTTTCCACCGTGCCGAGTCGAGTATACAAATTGCTTAATCTCAGGAGAGTGTCGTCATGTTTCTTATCGGAATAATGTCGACCCCTCGGGGCAACTTCTGAAAAATCCTACGGTGGGCTAACTGAAATGGGAAGAGGCTCGTATTGATTCTCAAATTTCAAGTGAGTATGTACACCCTCTTATGTTAAAAACCTGACCACGAACTATCAAGTAGAACAACAATACAAGATTGCAAAATAAAAAACTTGTAAATTTAACCTTGATGTTTCAAATGGTTAATAGTAACTTGAAAATAAAATATACATAAAACATTTTAATATATAAGGTAGAGTCCCTATTCCCGGCGTTTATCTTATGATATGTGTATATAGTATACCTAATAATAAGTTTAATACATGCACGGATGTTGATACTTTTGATCTTCTTACGAAATCTTTTTACTGCAACTAGTTGTAATCGGTGCCATATCATAAACACTGATTTTTAAGAAAGCATCTACTCACTAGAACACAAAGTTAAGAAATTTAACTCATAGGTAAGACTTGAAACCCAACCCTACATATGCTTTCCAATGCTCCACTTGAAGAGACTACACTGGCCAGGAGGTGAGTTTATTTACCCATAAATTTTGAGGTTTGCCGAACCATTCACGGTAGGTATATTTAACGTGCGCGACAACGCACACGGAACCTACATTTTAACTCTCATCCAAACAAAGCCGTATTTTTATGAAAAATGCTAGCTTAACATGTATCAAACAGTTCGGTTTGGGAATCGTACCCGGGACCTTGGGATGAGCAGTCTTATGTGAATCTGTTTGATCCACAAAGCCTGCCATTAAACAATTCCTCTTAAACCATTTGCATGGAAATTAAAGGACCTCTAATCCTCTATTACGCTCGGGAAAATTCAAATTTTTTAGGTAAGAAAAATTTGCTTCCTGGTCAATGTTACTACCTTCAGGTGGAACATTGGAAAATAAAATGTAGTGTTAGAGTGCGTTCTTTAGGTAGTACCTTCAGGCGGCATTTACAAAATATGGTTTTAATAGAAACTGATTTTCAATAAACTAACAATAAATATAAATAATTAAAGTAAACAGAAAGAAAAATGCTAAGAGAGTGTTCTGATAAAAGCGTTCGAAGTATAAAACTGGTCAATATAGGTGTTCTGGTCTAATTTGCTGATCAAGATCCGACACACAATGTATTAGTTTTCATTTTTAAACTAATACTGTAAAAACCCGTTACGTATGTATATTATAAAAAAGTTAGCCAAGAGCGAGCCTAGCTCGCACTATTAAAGTTCCGTGCCAATACTACAGTGAGCAATCAATAAACCAAATTAAGCTGTTTTTATTTTTTATGTATATTTAAATCTTATCCAAATTTGATTGTGATAACTAAAAAATGAATATATTGTCCCACATTGTACTGGTACATTAGTAAAACGTTGTCTATTACTGTGTTTTTTCCCAGCAGCTATTACACTGTCAAAAAACCTACAGTTTTCCGATAATCTATGACTCAATTGCTACTACCTCTATTAAAATCAAAATTTTACTTTGAAAATGTAGGAGAACAGAGGAGGAGAAGGGGAATGGTCATTTTTGGCACATATTGAGCTAAATCATGAAGACTACTGGACCGAAAATTATAAAAAAAATTTTTAGAAGCCTTTTAGAATCCTCTTTCAAACGATACCACACACGATACATTTATTAAAACTTTTTTTCTTTTGACCGAATTAACCCCCGCCATTTTAAACTAAAAACATTTTTTTCCAATTTATAACTGTCGATATATGTGCGCGCCATAAAAACCTAGGATTGTGCCAAATTTCAAATTCCTACGATATGTAGTTTTCGAGAAAAACCTCTGTGACAGACGGACGGACGGACACGAGAGTGATCTTATAAAGGTTTCGTTATACCTTATAAGGTACGGAACCTTAAAAACGATTTTCAATGATTCCTTGTTTATGTTTTACTATTACAAATCGAAATATTCTGTAACTACTTGTCGATTCTAAAATCTGGGATTAATTGCGTGACTACCTTCTTTCCGTGGTCCTGACTATACGACACGCGACACACATAATATCTTGTTACCATAAAATTAAAAAAGTGTACCTTATTAGTAACAATAAAATGAATTTACTCAATGCAACTTCAATTACGTAATGGTAATCGGAAACGAGAGAATGAATATTTATTTTTACAAGAGAAGTTACGTTTCTTTTACTACGTTGGTGGGTTAAAGCAGGCTATGCCTAAGATTATATTCTAAACGCTTGCTATTAAAACAAAAAATAAAACCTAAGTCACATATCAATTTCGTTATGCAAATATTAAAAATAAGATTGTATTAAAGTAATTAAAATATTATAAGTGAAGAAAATAGCAGAGAAATCTTAATTTTGCAATCGACGTAGCCTTATTTTTAAAATTATCAATATGATCAGACGTGACTTTGTGATCCTTCTGCTGTGGATTTGCTAACGATATATTTATAATATTCTTATAGGTCGAAGTGCGAATCAAACAGATAAAATTAAACATAAATGCTTGCTAAATTCTTAAATTCAAATCATTGTTTTAAAGTTGCATAATTTTTTGAACTTCTGCACTCATATTTTTAATTCTTCCAAATAAGTTTTTGTTTTGCATGTTTGTTATTATATAAATGTCAAATACGTTACTGACTAGACTGATAAGCTTCTGTTTACTTGTATGTTTTTATCATCTTTAAGAGTAGGATAGATAGAATACGGTTTCTGAAGCACATTCACCGCATAGATTCAGGTTGATCGTCTTGATTATTTTCGGTTTTTCTAGATAACGAAACGACTTCACTATATTTTTACTACCGTGTTTAGACTACCTTTCAAGGTCACGTATCTAAGAACACACATATTTGACTATTGTGGTAGCAAAAAAGCAACATATGATGTTAATTCTTATATAGGGAATATAAAATACATTTATTTCGACATCGACTTTCTACCCTATAGCTATTTATAGTTGCTTCCAACCCCGTAACATCATCCTCTTCAGCCAAAGTTAATGTAAATATCCGCCTTTGTTGAGAATCCGGACATTACATGTGATTTTCCTTTGCTCCACCCGAAGGTACTACATTGGCCGGCCAGAAAGTCTTGCTGTTCCAAGCAAGGTAGGGATCTTTAACGTGCGTGACAACACTCACACACGGGACCTCCATTTTACCTCTCATCCGAACGAGGGTGTATTTCTGTGAAAAATGCACGCCTAACATTTTTCAAGCGGACCGTGTCGGGATTCGAACCCGGAACCTGAGAATCCGGACAGTTCATTTACATTTCCAATGCTCCACCTGTAGGTACTACATTGGCCAGGAGGCGAGTTTTTTGTTGCTGGGAAATTTAGAATTTTGCCGAACCCTTGCTGTTCCAGGCAAGGTAGGGATCTTTAACGTGCGTGACAACACTCACACACGGGACCTCCATTTAACCTTTCATCCGAACGAGAGCGTAATTTTTGTGAAAAATGCTCACCTGCCATTTTTCAAGCAGTCGGCCGTGTCGGGATTTGAACCCGGGACCTTGGGATCGGTAGTCTTACGCTCACTACATTGATCCACGGCGACGCCTGAGAATCCGGACAGCTGATGTAACTCACTATTTAATTTCCTATCTATTTATTAACATCTATTGGTTACTTTGTATAGAAATTTATTATATTTCTTGTTGAGAGGTATCAAGTATCTCGGAATAAATTTTCATCAATTTTAGAAATGATACGGCAAGCATAAATAAACATCTTTTGATAACAAGGGGTGATTCGCTAAGGAAGTTGAAAGTAAATTATGATAGAAAGTCCCGGGAAGTCCGATGAAATCCCGAGAAGTTTGAGGAAGTCTCTGAAGGCAGAGGAAGCCAGGAAAGTCCAAGGAAATATGGGGAAATCTGAGGCAGTTTGTAAAAGTCCGAGGAAGTCCCGGGAAGTTTTCAGTTTACGAAGCAAGCTCGGGAGGTGTCAACAAGTTTAAGGAAATATTGAACCGTATTAAATTACTTCACGTTTAGCACTATTCTTTTGCATCTATTCTTTGCTGCTCAGGCTGCAAATTAAGAAAACCGAATTGCAGAACCAAAATGCTCCACTTATTACACTTTATAGAAAACTATTGATAAATTATGGAACAATCTTTACGCAACGAAAATGCCTTTCTATCCATATACAAATTTAAGAAATTCGAGGAATCAACATTTTTTCTGTACAATTTGTAATATACAAATTCTAGAAGCAAGCAAAGCTGCACCCTTTCCCCAGTTCTTAAATTAAAAAATAAGAAATGCTGATTAATAGTGATTGGATAGTTATCTGTAGTTCTTAAAAAATCATCGTTTGTGATCTCATAGTTTCCGAAAAAACTGGTAAAGCTACGAGGAAGAAGTAACTTAGCGGACGATTTTAGGCTTTACATCATCATCATTAGGTCTTCAGTCCTGGTACTGGATAGATGCGTACCATCATTGTTTCTTATTCTGAACTAACTTACACATTTCCCTGAAATCTGCACAGTCTACATCTATCACTTTCTGATCTAGTTCTACATGTACCTTTTTTTCCTATCTCTGCTTGTAATACATCCCAAACTATTCCCCAAAAAATGCCTTCGAACGTATTCTGCTCTTCTATTTCTCCTATTTTTTTTCCCACAGATATTCTTGTTTTCCTACTATTTCTATAATCAATTTGTTATTAACTTTGTCTGACTCTGCTATCACCCTCATACATCTGAAGCACAACATTCCAAAAGGCTACTGCCGTTTTTCTGTTTGCTTTTCCGACTGCCCGTATTTCATAGGCATACTGTGCTGTTCTCAACACATATGCTTTCAACAATTTTCTTCTAGTCTCTATGTTTGTTGTCTTTCAGCATAGGTGCTGTTCTTTCTTGTTAGATGCAGTTCGGTCCCCTTCTATTGTTATACAATTATATACCCTATTTCTCCGACATTCAGTGGTTGTGAAAGAGGGTAATCAGCTGGTGGCCGCCAAGTTATCCCAGCACTTGAACATTTATCGATTTAATATTTTTTTCAATACATCTTTTCGCACAGTCAACATTAGTTGCAGATTTTTCACAACCAACACCTGTAGTTGTTTATAATAATCATCAGAATTATTTGCGCTTATTTTTTCGTCATTAGATTTTCCATCCCAGAACGTGTTGGACACGTACATCCACTTATTTATATTCTGAGCTAGCCTACACCGTTCCTAAAATTCTCACACAGCCTGTATACAGCTCAGTTCCCCTTCTATTGTTTTCTAATTTTATGCCCTATTTCACCAAGATTCAGTGAAGGGGGTTAAGCAGCCCGTGGCTGCCGAGATCCCTCAACACTTAGTCATTTGCCGAATTAATAGTTCTCCAGTAAATCCTTTCACACAATTAACACTATTCGAGAATATTTCCCAACCAATACTTGTAGTTGCTTATAATAATCATTATGTTTAAGTACCGTTTATCCATCTTGGGACTGGTTGGATGCGTACCTCCATTGATTTCAATTGTGAGCTAACTTACACATTTCCCTGAAATTCCTACAGCCTGCATCTTTCACTATCTGTGTGCAGTAGTGTAAACCTAGGTTTACCTCTTCTTCTCTTTTTTCCTATCCTTGCTTCAGTAGAGTATAATTGGCAATCCCACCGCCTCATTTCCTCCAGAATCCCTCATTTCCTCACTCATTTACATGTAAATTCCCATAAGGAGGAAATGAGGAGGAGGGATCCCTCATTTGCTTCCACATCTAAACCAAATAGTTTTCTTCGACTAACCATTTTTCATCTTTCGAGATAAATGAGCATCCTCATTTCCTCCCACATCTGAACCAAAAAGTTTTCTTCGACTAGCCATTTTTTTTATCTTTCATCTGAACCAAATAGTTTTCTTCGTCTAGCCAATGCATCTTTCGAGATAAACCTATCTTGTTTGGTATCAATTAATATTAGAATTTTCTCAGCTACCCGAACCTCTAGGAATTTTTCAGATAGCATCACCCCCAAGGGAGCTACCCTGATTTTAAGATTTTGTACCTATAGCGACTTTTGAGCGTTCTTATAAACTTTTTTAGTCACGCGATACATCTTGTTAGTCTAAAATTTTACGCACATCCCGAATCTGCAAACAGATTTGAAATAGGACCACGCCCTGCAAAATTACACACATACCCTCTGCGAGATAAATCTTTCTCGACATTTCCACCCACGAGATAAACCTACCTTGTTTGGTATCAATTAATATTAGAATTTTCTCAGCTACCCATATCTCTTTAAATTTTTCAGATTGCACCATCCCTAAGGGAGCTACCCGAATTTTAAGATTTTGTACCAAGATCAATTTCTAATCACCTCTCCTTTTTAATATCTACAATCCTTTAACCAAACATGTAGCAGTATTAACATAAATTAAGCATGCGAAAATTTATTTTATCCAATTTACAGTTTAATAAACTAATTACAATTTTTACAAAGTATAACATTATTTCCGGTGTGTACCCGAATCCAACTAGTTTAACCTGTAACAAAAAAGATTAATGTGTTGTTTAAATAGACCTGTAATAAAAAGAGATTAATGTAAAAAAGAGGAAACGTGTTTTCGGTTAATAAGACATATTATCGTTAACCTAACAATATGTTTTACCGTCCAGCGACACCACGTGGAGGTAAACACATTCCAATGTAATGGGTTTTAAATAGGAAAGTACGCTAAATGCTAGTCAAAACAGCAATTAAATATTGCTTACTGACCTACCTTAATTAGGTTGCTGTACTATTAGGAATGATGTTTAAGACCTCGTACGTATTTTCCGGATTATATGTTGTATTCTTTTTTTATTAAGTAATCGAATAAATCGTTCCTTCTGCTTCCAAAGAAACTCGGACACTCCATCGTCGACGCTGGCGTTATTTATGCGATAGCTAGCCATACAGTTGTTAAACGCTGTGCTAATCATTTCTACGCCATCTTCGAGTAGCGGTAACTGATGCATTTTTATGTTTGTTGCTCCGTAGATGACTAGGGTATGCAGACTTTAACACCTCCATCTCGCACACTTTACACATAATTCGTGGTTGTTTCGTACAAGGCCCTTTAACAGCTGGCGGCGTTGAACGTTTACGGCTTAATGACATGCCGTGCTGTTTTTCCTTGTGTCTACCCTTTGGAGGTATATGCTCGTTATAGGTTGTAAGACCCTCGGTTTTACTTAACTACAATTCGTGAAACCCTTTAATCTTTTAATCGTATCTTTCTCGCCTACATTACAGTAGGACTTAGCCCTTTACCAACAAATTCTAATACTGGACCCCATTAAATACGTCTTTAATTTTCCTACAACTTTTTTTTTGACAAGTGTTATATTGTATTTATTATACGCAGGGTAGTCACTCTTTTAAGATAAATATATTTTGCTAGGTATCAACTAATATTAAATTTTCTAGGGACCCCAAATCTGTAAACAGATTTTAAATAGGACCACCCATACAAAGTTATGCGTTTTAAAGACCCAAATTATTAATTTTGCTCATCTTTATTTAACACCATCTTTAGAACCCTTTTTGCTATGAAGACATATGCCTTAACTAACCATCTCCCGAGAAATCTAAAACCGCCGTGTCTCGCGAATACCACGTGGAGATAACACGTATACTCTGTCAACCAGGATAGAAGCCGGAAGGATTTGGAAGGTGGGAGAAGAACTTAAAAATTATGGAATCTTAAAACTAATATATACAAATATAAACAACTATCTTATATCTTTACGCCCCATGCGTAGAGTTGTACTATTAGGAATGATGTACCTTTTGTTATCTTCCCTCGATAAACTAATTTTATTAATAAGCTGCGTATGCAAATCGTATTCTTTACTCCGGATACATACGCAGGCAAGTACTCGATACCATCCAAATAAAGGTTTGGATGCTTGGTGACTGTTAACATCCGCTTCCCTCGTGTACGCCCAGACACATCCCAGCTCATGAGCACCCCTGCGCATGCACACCTTGCCCATGCGCACCCCTGCGCGTGCACACCCCTGCCCATGCGTGCTGCCCATGCGCATCCCTCTCTGTGCGAGTGCTATTTCGGGGTAACGTCACAGCCTTTATAAATAAAGAACAATGTTATATACTATTATAAAATGTTTATTCTGACATTATACATAATAAATTTAAAATATTTAATGCCAAGCATGGGGTCATTTAAACTTAATTTTAATACAAAGTTATACACAGAAGACACTACTTTGGTGATGGTTGTTTGGAGTGTCTTTAATTTTATCTAATTTTATTCGCAGCTTAAAATTTAAATCGATACCCAAGTCCTCTATCTCCTTTTCTAACCAATAGTTTGATACATAGAGACCGTCTAGGTTTTCGAATTGTAAAATGTACCAAGTTTGCCTCTATATTTAAAGTCTTTGATTCCGCCGACAACCAGATCCATTCCTTCGTGTAATTCTTGCAGATTGTGACAATCTTTTAATCGCAGCTTTCCCACTATATCCTGCATACGTATCTTGTTAGCTTGATCGACTTCTTCTTGTCGGTATTGGAGGAAATCCTTATTCTCCACAGACTGTTGCGTAGTTGCATGTCCACCACTTTTGTGAATATATGGTTGTTATAGGTTGTTAGACCCTCGGTTTTAAATGATCCAAAAGGTTCTTTACTAGGCAAATATACAATGTTTAACGGACCCCTTTGCGTGTGGTGTACGCAAAGATTACGAAACCCGCATTCCTTAGTTCGTCTTTGTTATCTGCCATTTTGATAAATACGTTTTAGAATAACCTTTTAAAAATATACGGATTTAGTACCATCCTTTTCTGCAAGGACGCCTACATAACTAAAGAGTCTTTTTACTAACCACAAATGCATACAACTTGTAGAAACCAGATGTATCTAAGTCAGTCCATCGACACATAAAATAATCTTTTAATTCTTCCTCATTTTCTCTAATAAGATGTTCTTTGTCTAACACATCTTTGTATTGATCGCGTATTGTCGCAGTGTTTTCCATGTAGTCCAATTTTCGCCTTTTTGCATCCATTTCCTCTAATTCCAGCTGTCTTTTCCTACCGGCACCCGGCTGATATTAGAGGGATCGAGTTTGTCGAAGGTGATGAGGACGCGATGGGTATCAGAATTTATACGGACGGTTTACGTATGGACGATGGGCAAGCAGGCGCGGCGTTTGTCGTGTATAAGCAGGAAAGGGAGGTGTTTCGGTTTCAAACCAAACTCGCGAACTGGTGCACTATCTTCCAGTGCGAATTGGTAGCCATACGAGAGGCTATCGATTACGTAATAAACCATACGGGCAGAGACGAGTATTATATAATCAGTGATAGTAAATCGGCGCTAACGGCTTTAACAAACATGAACACCTCGACAGATCTCCAAGCGGACGTCTGGAGGATAGCGCGTACGGCGCTAGAGTTTCGACGTTTAAAGTTCTGTTGGGTCAGGTCGCACAATGGTAACGTAGGAAACGATAGGGCTGACGAATTAGCTAAAGATGCCGCGACGGGCGACTTTCGAATATCACATTCGTCGATACCGAGGTCTTTAATCAAAAAAAGCTGCGCGAAAATCAATTCGACAATGGGAAAGAGGTGGAACAACGCTGCCACGGGCAGGTTGACCCACAAATTCATACCGAGCATAGAAGCCAGAGGTAAGATCGAGGTTAAGCTCGATCACAAAATGGTGCAGTTGATAACATGGCACGGCGCCCTGAAGGCGTATTTACAAAGGTTCGGTCTAACCAATAGCGACCGCTGCGAATGCG